>CAWUFW010006019.1:0-1226230 GCA_963921515.1 Calotriton arnoldi
GAAAGTAAAACGAGGAGGTCTTACGTGTGGCTGAATGATGGTGTCATTTATTGCACAGTGCCAAAGAGAAAGTTAACTCAAGTTCGCAACAAGGGTCTGGAGGTCTTTGGTGGCTTTCTCCCACTCATCTCTGCTGGATCTCGTCTCTCTTCTCCTCGTATGGCTTCGATGTGGTACAACCCCGGGGATGTAGAGGGGAGAAAAAAAGAGAGAGAGGCGGTCAGGATACCTGTCTTTCCCTAAGACTGACGTGAGGGTAACTCACGTACCACCACCGGTTTCCCAAAGTGCTCAGGGAGTGATTGAACTTAATATCCGTGAGTCAGCCCAGTACTAGTAGGCTTCGTGGACTAAACGGGAAGTGAGTGACCCCTTTTATTCCGGGTCTGGGATACGATGGAAGTTTACTATGCTTCTTTTAAGCCTTAGTGGTTATGGTGACTCTTGCTGGCGTATTCGCTCGGTGAGAGTAACAGGTGGGGTGAGTGTTGTGCGGATATCTACGACGTGCTGAGGGAGAAGGGGGTGATGGTTGGTGAACGACCCTATGCAAAGCAGTGCTCTCGTTAGTGCCCGTATCCCTTAAGTCCCTTGGACTCTCCTCACCCCCCTTTTATATATATACAGTGCCCCTTCCCTGATTCACGTACCGCTAGGGCCGCAGTTCTCCTGAACTGCGGCGGCGTTTGAGCCTTCCTCCGGGGGTGTCCACCACTCTTCGGTCCACTCCTCCCGTTCGGCGTCTTCTCCTTTTCCGTCTTCCTGGGTCTCCTCGTCTGCTTCTCGTCCTGGCGGTTCCCGGCTCTCCGTTGTCTGGATACTGCTCCGTACTCCTCCCTTCGGCCAGTTGTCCTTCCGCGCCTCACTTCTCGCGTCTTCCGGGTTTTCAAGAGGAGTCCCCGCCTCTGTAGTCTCTCGTGATTGGCTGCCGTCCCGGAGAGGGCGTTCTGCTTCCTGTTCATGAGGTAAGGGGAAGGGAGTTAACCCCTTCCGAACCATGTCCGTCGCATTATCGGTAGTATGAGAGCTAAGAAAAGGCTCAGAAGGGGACGAGGGGGTTTGATGACTCGGTCTTCCTCACATCCCCCTTCCCTAACATTCTTGTCCTCAAGAATTGAGTCAAGAGGGTATCGGGATAGATAATCAGCGTTGGCCTGATCCTTGCCTTTCCGATGCTTGGTATGGAACCGATATGGCTGTAATGCAAGGAACCATCTCAGCACCCTGTCGTTGTGTCCCTTGTTTTGGGATAACCATTCCAGCGGGGCATGGTCAGTGAAAAGGGTGAACTCCCTCCCTTCTAGATAATATCGAAGGGCGTCAATCGCCCATTTAATGGCGAGTGCCTCCTTCTCAATGACTGCGTACCTTTTCTCCCGAGGAAAGAGTTTCCTACTAATATAGAGGATGGGTCTCTCCTGTCCCTGGGGATCAATCTGGGATAATACCGCACCTAAGCCTGTGTCGGATGCGTCCGTTTGTAGGATAAAGGGTTGGGAATAGTCAGGGCTCAACAACACGGGATGACACGTTAGGGCTTGTTTTAATCTCTGGAAGGCCTGAAGGAGGGGAGGGGAAGGATGTTTCAACTCTTTTTCTGTCGTTCTGTTCTTTTGCAATAAATCGGTCAAGGAAGTGGCTATCTGGGAAAATTTGGGAATGAATCTCCGATAGTACCCCAAAACCCCAAGAAATGCCCTCAACTCTTTTTTCGTTCTGGGGAACGGGATGTTGGAAATAGCCGCTACTTTCTCGGTTTGGGGTTTTATGTACCCTTCCCCCAAAAGGTATCCTAAATACTTCACTGATTGGGCAGCGAGCTTGCTTTTGGCAGGGTTGATGGTTAAGCCGGCTTCTCTTAGTGCTTTGATCACCTGTACCAGGTGGTTGAGATGTTCCTCCCAGGAGGAACTATGGATAACAATATCATCCAGGTAAGCCGCTGAAAACTCAGAACAGGGTTTTAAAACCGTGTTCATTAGACGTTGAAAGGTGGCAGGAGCCCCATGGAGACCAAAGGGGAGAACGGTAAAATGGTATAGACCGCTGGGTGTTGAAAAAGCCGTTTTCTCCCGGTCTCCTGGTCTCAGGGGCACCTGCCAATACCCCTTACACAAGTCTAGGGTGCTGATGTACCGAGCGGTTCCCAGACGTTCCACCAATTCATCGACTCTCGGGAGAGGATAGGAATCAAACCGGGAGATTTTGTTCACCTCCCGAAAGTCGATGCAAAAGCGGATGGACCCGTCCGGCTTCGGTACCAACACGATTGGTGAACTCCACTCACTATTCGAGGGTTCGATGATACCCATCATCAACATTTGTTGTGCCTCCTTTTCTATGGCCTGTCGACGGGACTCCGGTATGCGATAAGGACGCAGTTTCACCTTCGCATCTGCAGGAGTAATGATGGCGTGCTCTACCAGGTGAGTCCTTCCCGGCAGTAAGGAGAATACCTTTTGTAGGGGTCGCAAATGGGTTTCTAATTCGCTCTTTTGGATTTCAGGGAGGTCTTTGTCTATACTTTGTCCGAACAATGGCTCGAGTCCCGGGGTAAGTCCCAACTGCACAGGAATAGCCCCCTCCCATTGTTTCAGAAGGTTAACATGATATATCTGTGTTTTCCCTTTTTCTGGGGGTCTAATTCCAGGCGATAGGTTACTGGAGTCACTTTGGCAATAATCCGGTATGGTCCCTGCCATTGTCCCAACAACTTATGATCAGAAGAGGGTATCATTAAGAGAACGAAGTCGTTAACAGCAAAAGATCGCATTTTGGCTTTTTTATCGTATTGTGTTTTTTGGGCGCTTTGAGCCTGTTCAAGATGGGACTGGACAAGGTTACGGATCTGACTCAAATGTGTTTTTAGACTAAGTATGTAGTCTGGAAGGGGTTTCGCCCCTTCGGGGTCCTCTTCCCACTCCTCTTTCAACATATCCAGCAAAGTCCGCGGCTGACGTCCGTACAGCAATTCGAAGGAGAATACCCAGTACTCTTTTGGACTTGACAGCGTATCGCAAAGAGAGCAAGGGGAGCATTTCTTCCCACTTCCTGGTTTCAAGATTTAACATTTTTTTAAGCGTTGCCTTCAGCGTGGCGTTATAGCGTTCCACCAACCCATCTGTTTGGGGGTGATATGCCGAGGTGCGGATTTGTTTGATGTTGAGGGAGAGACACACTTGTTTCATGAGGTGAGACATAAAAGGGGTTCCTTGATCCATGACCAGTTCTTTAGGAAACCCCACTCTTGAGAAGATGGAGATCATGGCCTTAGCGATTTGGGAAGCGTTCGGTTGGCGTAAGGCCACGGCTTCCGGAAAGCGAGTGGCATAATCGACCAAAACCAACACGAATCGACATCCGCTTCGTGAGGGTAGTAAGGGGCCTATGATGTCCATGCCCACCCGGGAAAAGGGTTCTTGTATAATCGGTAAAGGGCGTAAGGGTGCTCGTGATGGCATATTTCTACTGTTTTTTGGCAGATGGCGCATTCTCTGCAGTATTTCCGAACTTGTGAGAAAATGCCAGGCCAATAGAACCTTTCCAAGATGGTCTTTTCCGTTTTGTCCTCCCGAAGTGTCCTCCCAACAGGTGACTATGGGCTAAGAATAAGACTTTCTCTTTATAAGGCTGGGGTACCAATAACTGAGCAGGTAAACCCCTCCCACCTTTACGATACAGTAAGTTTTTTTTGATAAAAAACTGGGGACCTACATGCTCTGGATCCTCTTCTCTTGTGGCCCGGTTCCAGGCTTCCCTTAAGGCCGGATCATCCCGCTGGGCCTCTTGAAACCCTCGCTCATACTGCCAGACTGGGGTTTCACTGTTACGGGTTAGGGCGACCCTTGTCCAGTTCCTTTTTTCTCTCTTTTTCTGTTGGCCGCTTTTCCTGTGCTTCCCCGGGATCAGGTCTGGCTCGACTTCTTGTGCAAAAGGTGCTGACTTTCTCCATTCTTCCCCTTCTGCCCAGGTTTCCTTCACTAGTTTGGGCATGTGAGGGTAGTCATTTCCTAACACTAGGGTTTCAGGCAACCGAGGGATAAGGCCTACTTTTAATGCTTCCGCTTTCACCGAGGGGTCATGTTGGATCGTGACCTCGGTGGTGGGGTACTGATGACTGTCCCCATGTACGCATTGTATCGCGACATACCCTGTAGTAGTTGGGACTCCCCCGGTATTGCTTGGGGCTGGATGACGCTTTGTAGACAGCCAGTGTCGATTAAAGCCTCTCTTTCTTCTCCATTCACCTGTACTGTTCTATGGTATGGAGGACGGGCACCTGCGGAACCACAATAGTAGTTGCGTATAAGTCCTACCTCCATAGGTTCTTCCTTCTGGGGACAAAAGCGGGCTATATGGCCTATGGTCCCACAATTGTAGCACTGGGGTCCGGGTTGAATGGGGACCCGAGGGGGGGGGTGTGGAATGGAGGGACCCGGTAGAAGGGTAATAGTCTCTGGCTTACGTATGGATTGTGGCGGCCTATTGGCTTTAAAGGGGGCTCCCGGCTGCTTCCAATGTAGGTCTTCCCGTCCCCTTTGGGGTTCTTGGGCCCTAAGGAAAGCACCGGCAATGTCAATGGCTCTATCCAAAGTCAGATTAGTATGCTGTCTCACCCACTTCTGGATATTCGGGTATAGGGAGGATAAGTACTGCTCTAAGTAAATTTTCTCCATAATTTCCTCTTTGGTTGATTGCTGTGGTTTCAACCATCTATCTGCAGTGTCCCGGACTCTATAGGCCAAGGCACGGGGTGTTTCCTGTGGCCCTTCCTTGAGTTGTCGCAAGCGAATGCGAAACGATTCTTCATCTATTCCCATCCGTTCTAATATGCTCTTTTTGATATCGTCATAAGGGGTAAGACCAAGGGGGTTCACAGATTGGTAGGCCGCCTGGAGATCGCCGGTCAACAGGGGACCTACATATTGTCCCCACTTATCTTGACTCCAACCTGCGGCCCTGGCCATGCGTTCAAAGTTGGAGAAAAAGTAATCGGGGTCTTCCCCCTACATATTTCTGCAGGACGACAGAGGGAAACCCCATTGTGCCTCTTTGTTGGCTGAGAGTGTCGGCCAGCTTCCCTATAACTGTTTCCTGGGTCTGGCCTTGTTCTGCCAGGGTCTTATGCATCTTTTCCCGGTCCTCTTCAGCGACAGACAAGAATTTCTCCATACATCGTTCTAGTTTCTCTTGGCTTTCAGCCATCTTTTTGACGACTGCCTCCATTTTTCCTGATCCCACTTCTGACACCAGGTGTGAGAGGGATGGTCGGAAAGTAAAACGAGGAGGTCTTACGTGTGGCTGAATGATGGTGTCATTTATTGCACAGTGCCAAAGAGAAAGTTAACTCAAGTTCGCAACAAGGGTCTGGAGGTCTTTGGTGGCTTTCTCCCACTCGTCTCTGCTGGATCTCGTCTCTCTTCTCCTCGTATGGCTTCGATGTGGTACAACCCCGGGGATGTAGAGGGGAGAAAAGAAGAGAGAGAGGCGGTCAGGATACCTGTCTTTCCCTAAGACTGACGTGAGGGTAACTCACGTACCACCACCGGTTTCCCAAAGTGCTCAGGGAGTAATTGAACTTAATATCCGTGAGTCAGCCCAGTACTAGTAGGCTTCGTGGACTAAACGGGAAGTGAGGGACCCCTTTTATTCCGGGTCTGGGATACGATGGAAGTTTACTATGCTTCTTTTAAGCCTTAGTGGTTATGGTGACTCTTGCTGGCGTATTCGCTCGGTGAGAGTAACAGGTGGGGTGAGTGTTGTGCGGATATCTACGACGTGCTGAGGGAGAAGGGGGTGATGGTTGGTGAACGATCCTATGCAAAGCAGTGCTCTCATTAGTGCCCGTATCCCTTAAGTCCCTTGGACTCTCCTCCCCCCCCCTTTTATATATATACAGTGCCCCTTCCCTGATTCACGTACCGCTAGGGCCGCAGTTCTCCTGAACTGCGGCGGCGTTTGGGCCTTCCTCCGGGGTGTCCACCACTCTTTGGTCCACTCCTCCCGTTCGGCGTCTTCTCCTTTTCCGTCTTCCTGGGTCTCCTCGTCTGCTTTTCGCCCTGGCGGTTCCCGGCTCTCCGTTGTCTGGATACTGCTCCGTACTCCTCCCTTCGGCCAGTTGTCCTTCCGCGCCTCACTTCTCGCGTCTTCCGGGTTTTCAAGAGGAGTCCCCGCCTCTGTAGTCTCTCGTGATTGGCTGCCGTCCCGGAGAGGGCGTTCTGCTTCCTGTTCATGAGGTAAGGGGAAGGGAGTTAACCCCTTCCGAACCATGTCCGTCGCATTATCGGTAGTATGAGAGCTAAAAAAAAGGCTCAGAAGGGGACGAGGGGGGTTTGATGACTCGGTCTTCCTCACAAGACCCCATTGCCACAATGTTCAAAATGTGCTTCAGCTATGGACCCCACACTTACATTTTGGTCACTGTGATGATGGGGGTTTGGACCCCATTGCCACAATTTTCAAAATGTGCTTCAGCTGTGGACCCCACACTTACATTTTGGTCACTGTGATGATGGGGTTTGGACCCCATTGCCACAATGGTCATGGCCTGCTTGCATTGTGGGTGCCACACACATATATGTGTGGCACATGTGCTAGGGGTCACATTGCATGTTCAAAGTCATGTTCGGTGTTGTAGGCATTTGACACAGTCTACACACGCTTGTCATGGTGTTGGGGGATGTCTTTTTCTTGCATTCCCTAGGTTGTGGTGTGCTGGTTGTGTCATGCATTGTCCATCCTATGAGTGGGGGTGGTAGTAGTGGTAGGCATCCAGCCCCCCCTGGGTGAGGGTGGTAGTAGTGGTAGGCATCCAGCCCCCCCTGGCTAAGGGTGGTAGTAGTGGTAGGCATCCAGCCCCCCCTGGCTAAGGGTGGTAGTAGTGGTAGGCATCCAGCACCCCCTGGCTAAGGGTGGTGGTAGGCATCTAGCCCCCCCTGGCTCAGGGTGGTAGTAGTGGTAGGCATCCAGCCCCCCCTGGCTCAGGGTGGTAGTAGTGGTAGGCATCCAGCCCCCCCTGGCTAAGGGTGGTAGTAGTGGTAGGCATCCAGCCCCCTGGCTCAGGGTGGTAGTAGTGGTAGGCATCCAGCCCCCTGGCTCAGGGTGGTAGTAGTGGTAGGTATCCAGCACCCCCTGGCTAAGGGTGGTAGTTGTGGTAGGCATCCAGCCCCCCCTGGCTCAGGGTGGTAGTAGTGGTAGGCATCCAGCACCCCCTGGCTAAGGGTGGTAGTAGTGGTAGGCATCCTGCCCCCCCTGGCTCAGGGTGGTAGTAGTGGTAGGCATCCAGCCCCCCCTGGCTCAGGGTGGTAGTAGTGGTAGGCATCCAGCCCCCCCTGGCTCAGGGTGGTAGTAGTGGTAGGCATCCAGCACCCCCTGGCTAAGGGTGGTAGTTGTGGTAGGCATCCAGCCCCCCCTGGCTCAGGGTGGTAGTAGTGGTAGGCATCCAGCACCCCCTGGCTAAGTGTGGTAGTAGTGGTAGGCATCCTGCCCCCCTGGGTAGGGGTGGTGGTGCGCATTCAGGCCCCTGTGTGCATATGTGGCATTGGTGATGGGCATCCCGCCCCTATGGTGCTGCTGTTGCTGGTGTAAGTATATTCTGCATCCCTCTGTGTGTGTGTGATGTGTCGTGTACGTGTTGTATGTGTTTTGTGGTTGGTGTCTGACTTACCTTCTGCGCCATACGCGTCCGTGCCTGTTCCGGTAGTAAATGTAGAATATTGGTATGATCAGGACGAAGGGATTCATGGTTGGTTCGTGTCGTTCGTCCTTCTCGTTGCTTCGCGTCGTCCTCGTCGATTCGCGTCGTCCTCGTCGCTTCGCCTCGTCCTCGTCGCTGGCGTGTTCGTCTCGTAGCCGTGGATCGTGTTGTGGCGCGAATCGGAGCTTATGTGCGCCTCTCCCGGATGCTTTGATGTGCCGTGCGTAGCGACGGGTTCGGCGCGTACGGGAAGCGCATCGTACTTGTTCGGCCGGACAGAGCTGCATTTTCCCTTCCGTGCGACTCGATTCAGCGTTTCCGGATTCGCCTCGGTCGGGGAACAGGACCTGGTTTGGGTGTGTACGGCTCGGCCGGATTCTGTGCTGTTGTGCGCATCGTACTTACTCGTTCGGTGTGCTGTACGGATCGGTCGGGAAACAGGCTTTCGCATGGCTTTTTTCCCGACCGAATGGTATTGGGTGCGCCTCCGACCAAGATCGGAATTGGCCCCTTAGTGTCTAGTTTGTTGGCTTGAAAGTGCACTGTCTTCTGCAGCAGCCTGTATATGTTGCAAGCTGAGCGTCTGAAGGTACAGAAATGGGTAAAGGGGAGACTTTGCCGTGTTCATTGTCCCACCATGTGCTTTAGGCATGCTCTATAGAGCCTGGGGACCCATGCTATGATGAAGAGAAAGATACTCACTTCAGTTCACCAGAGGCTGATTGACACCAATGTGGAAGGTGGAATACAGCAGCCTCTAAATGTGATTATTTCTCTCTGTTGCAGAGGTTGGCTAGCTAGACAGTGCAGGAGGGCTAGTTGCACTGCAATGTGCTCAAGTAGAAACACAAGAAAGTGTTGTAACTTGAGAAAGAAGGGCTTCAGGCAGAGTGCAAAAACAGAACGATTTGTGCCACATAGTTACGTGATCCCACTCTTTTTCACTATCAAGTGTCCCTTATTGACTTTGCAATGGTGGCAATACTTTGATCTCAGGTGGATGCTTTCACTCAGGTAGCGGGGTCCTTAAAGCTGCATTTGTCAGAAGCTGCGCCAAGCAGTTCTTCGAGTAGATGAAGCTCTCCATTTAATTACTCATTGGCAGCACCGGTCTCTTCTAATTTGGTCCTTGATTATACTCCCTAGCTGCTCAGTGCAGTAGCCACACTTCCTGTATGTGCATCTCAGTTTTTCCTCTGCAGTGGCATGGTAGCTTCTCAAAAGCAAAGGGTTAAATTGAGTAACTGGTTCACAGGGTGAGTTGATATTCAGAAAGAAACAGTAACAGCTTGCGTCCAGCCAAATGACCACTAGGTTTGATTCTGATACTGAACAGATCAAAACAAGTCCATGTGAATTTTGCTGTAATTATTGTTCTGTCCCATGGAAAGTAGTATCTGGAATTATGCATAGACTCACTGGTTTCATTAGTGGTGGTAAGTAGTCTATGATATCCACTGGGGTTTTGTTTCAGACATAAGTAGGCAATGAGCCACTGTCACTCTTTGACAAATGCAGAAACCGGATGCAGAAGATGGACAAGAAGCCTAAGCCCATCATTTTTGCTGAGGTGTTTTAGTCACAATTGCTAGACCTGGCATGTTCCATGGAAGGGGAACCCAAACACGCCATCTAGCCTCACTGAGGTTAATGCAAATTCTGAACCAGACACACAACATCTGGCTTACAATGACTAATGCAAAGAGGGGAAAAGGAGAAGCAGAGATTAGAGGGATCTGTAGGAAACAGAAGTAAGCACACCTTCAGCCTAGACTAGCACTATTGATACACAACCCTCTACCAACTTTGGGCTGAATACATTCAGGGGTTCCCTCAATAAGCAGTGTGTCACCTTTCATAGTCAAACCTTCCTCTTATGAGCCAGGGTAATGAGGTGGCAGAGCCATAAAACACAAAAGGACCTTACCAGGAAGAGTCAGGAGCCCATCTCCCCAGCAGTAGCCAGTAGTCTATATCCCCATCTCCCCTCATTAAGTAAGCATGGTCTGTAACACCCTTCTTTCAGTCAGCTGTGTAGGAAATTGGGTTACTGGTTGAGGGGGAAGAAACCCTACTCAAGCAGCAACCACATTCTCTGTCAGGGTGAAACACAAGCAAACCCCAAATTAACTTGTGCTTAACTGTTTTGTATCTTGGTACAAAGTAGTCAGGCTTAACTTAGAGGCAATGTGTAAAGTATTTGAGACCAAAGCAACAACACTTCCACCAGTAGAAGTGGAGATATGCAATTCTAAAGAGTTCAAAAAAGTATTGCGCCAAAAAACACAAAACGTCACTTGAGGTTATCTGGTTGTGTGCGACCACAATGGAGGATGCAGCGACCAAGTTAGTTCAGCTAAAAGAGTTACCGTCAAAGTCGAAGAGCTGATTTCACAGTGGAGGTGGCCGCGAAGAGCAGGGAGAGCCCCCCCCTATTGAATCAGATATGGCCCATCCTGCCAACACCTATTCCCCCTTGGTCTCACCGTCTGGGAGCAATACACAAAGAGCAACTGCCAGCTACATTTAGACGTGTGACTCAGGATACAGACTGCAGGCACCAAATGGTTAAGGCAAAAACATGCCAAATTTCTAAAAGTGGCATTTTAAGAATTGTGACTTAAAATCTGACTTTACCATTAAACAGGGCTTTAAATTACAATTCTTTAGACACCAAACTCGACATTCTGACTTGCTTCCAATTGAAAGTTAGAACTTATTAAATGTAATAAGGTAACCCAATGCCATTCTATGGGATAGGCAGGCCTTACAGTAGTGAAAAATATATGTAAGTGCTTTTCACAACCAGGACATGTAAAAGGTAAAAGTACATGTCCAACTTTTTAAATACACTGCAACCTGCCCTCAGGACTATTTAGGGCCTATCCTAGGGTGACTTATATCTATTAAAAAGGAAGATTTAGCTATGCAAAAGGTTTATTTTTCCAGGTTAAAATAGCAGTTTAAATTGTGCAGACAGGCTGCCATGGCAGGCCGGGGACATGTTTAAAGGGCTACTTAAGTGGGTGGCACAATCAGTGTTGCAGGCCCAGTTGTAGCATTTAATTTACAGACCCTGGTACATGTATTACCACTTTACTAGGGACTTGCAAGTAACTTAAATGTGCCATAGGGTGTAAACCAATGTTACCATGTTTTGGGGAATGAGCACATGCATTTTAGCACTGGGGACCAACAAGCTGCCATCAACCGTTAATTATGTAGCAGCCTTGTCATGGGGATAGTAGTCACCCATGTTAACTATGTAGATCCACTTTGACAGACCAGCTGAGTACAGAACGTGTCTGGGGAGCCTCACTTACATCATGTAAGCAATTGCCAGAGGATTCTCGGTCATTTGTTTATAAAAACACACTAGCTCTGCCAGAATGATAAAACGACAAACTGTTCAGCAAATGGCTTGTATCCTCAATCAACTTACAAAACAACTTAGATATACTTGACTCAGGCTTGACTGGTGTAAACTAGGAAGCCTGCCTAATTCCAAGGACCTCTCACATTTTCATGCATCCTTCATACCCAGAAGGCCACTCATGGAGCCTGACAGGAGCTGATGAAGAGAGATGAAGTTAGTGTAATCGCTTGACCCATTTGATGCCAAACTGCTCAGTCAATCAAGTCAGCCTTCATGCTCCTTGAGGCAGCTAGCTTCTAGCAACTATTGATATAAAAAAACATTTCTACCAACTGCTCAAACCAAACAAAAGCAAGCCTTCTTATTGATCCATGTGTTGGCACCTACCCACAACAAAAGCCACACCTTTGATCAGCTGTGGTCAATTAACATGTCTGTGTCCAACGTGACGCTCATGCCATGGGGATGGTATAACCATTATTTAGTAAAATTTGCACTTTTAAATCTGGTCCTCCCTAAATCTTCTAACAATACTGGAATTTCATCTAGAAATTGGGCCAGAGTTAACATTGCATCATTTTGCACCTCACTGGCAACTACTCCACCCAGTACAAAGACCAATGTTAGCCAACAGGAGGAGGAACTCACTGCTTGGCTAACAGAAGATAATAATAAGCATTTTATTCAGAAAATCGGACCACTCAGACCCCATGAGGCATCTAGATGGTTCTCCAACGAGTTAGAGCAGCTAAACTTGAACTTCGTAAAGCTGAGCATATTTGGCAGAGAGTTTACTCACCGAGGAAAATGGACGTTTATCTGCTCCACCTGAAACAATATAAAAAGTCCATTAATCAAGCCAAATCAGCATACTTCTCAAATAAAATCACCAACTCTTCCAAAAAATCTAAGGAAATCTTCTAAATCGTTGCCAAATTATCCACCCCTGGTAGAGTGACAGCACTGATTCAGCCAATCCAGATCCTATGTAATGCTCTTAAGGACTTTTTCATTGATAAGATTAAATAGAACATAGATAGCAACCCCCCATCTGCCTTCTGCTACTTCCTCAACCAAGGACAGGAACCCTTTTACAGTGGGCGAGTGGCCGACCATCAGTAAGGCACACTTCTTGGGCCTGTTAACAAACGTAAAGTTGGTCTCCGACAATAATACATGCCCCCCAAAGGTCCTACAAGAAGTATTCTCAGCCTTTCTGGACCTATCTCTATCCCTCCTCAATAAAAGTGAGGTCCCAAACTCCTTCAAGGAGGCAATAGTGGTCCTACTATTAAAAAAAGCGGGTGACGACCCTCACATACCGAAAAACTACCGCCCCATATTCTTGCTACTGTATCTCTCAAAGGTTCTGGCGGCACTTTTGGTCAGTTGCCTCTGCTCCTTTTTAGAGAATACCCATTTCCTCGATCCCCACCAGGCAGGATTCCGACCAGCCCATTCTACAGAGGCAGTCATTTTATCAGTTGTGGATGAAATGAGGGAGGCAGCTGATAGAGGTAACACTCAGGTGCTTGTCCACCTTGATCTCTCTGTGGCTTTTGACATGGTCGATCATGATATTTGATGGACCATGTCGGAACCGCGGTCCTCCAGGATGCAGCACTGAACTGGATAATGTCATTTTTGAAAGACTGCTGCCAGTCATTCCGCTCATCCTCTTTTGGCTTCCCTAAGGTCCAACTCTCCTGTGGTGTGCTTCAGGAGTCCTCTCTTTTGCCCCACCTTTTCAATTTATACATACATCCTCTGGTACACTCTCTGGTAAAGATGAAGGTGAGGATTTATAATTATGCAGACGATATGCAACTGCTCTCTGCTATCGACAATTCACAGGACTCTCAAACTGCTTTTCAAAATACATTGCGATTCATCAGGGACTGGATGAACTGCAATCAGCTGAAGTTAAATTCTGATAAGACAAAAATCGTCATTGCCAGTACCAAGCCTGATGCATGGAACCCCAGCTTCTGGCCAGCAGAAATGGGCAGTCCTCCCAGGCCAAGGACTCAGTCAAGAGCCTCGGGGTCTTGATCAACAATAATCTGTTCATGAAACCCCAAATAGGAGCAGTTATATCAGCCTGTTTTTTGCAATTGCACAAAATAAGGAAAATAGGTACATTTCTTACCTCATTCAGGTAATTATGGCACTAGTGACTGCTAGGTTAGATTATGCAAACTCCCTCTTCTCAGGTCTTCCAGAGGGTGTTAACCATAGGCTACAACTGGTACAAAACCAGGCGGCCAGGCTAATTTATCTATTTAATTTAGAAAATGCCACATTACCCCCTTGTTGAGGGTATTGCACTGGCTCCCAGTAAAACAGTGCACAGTATTTAAGACTGATTGCATTATTTTGAGATTTTTATATAGCAACAGTCCAGTTTTCATTTTCAGTTTTCATTTCAACTCACGTTCAACAACACTAACCAACCCGCAATCTAAGATCTTCACACTTGAACCTTCTTATCATTCCCCCTTTTAAAAAGAAAAGACTTGGAGGTTCTAGTTTCTCCACACTTGCCCCTCGAATATGGAACTCCATGCCAGTTGAAATTAGGATGACCTCCTGCTACATCAGATTTAGACAGCTTTTGAAAACTTAGCTTTTCAAACAGGCCTATAATTAAAACTGTGAGTGCTGTGTGGTAGTTCTGATATCCTGTTGGAACCAAGTTTCACCTATCTGAGTCTGGGAGCACCTAAGACAAATGAAGAAGAAGTCTTACTGCCACTACAGCCACAGATTCCAGAGTTCTGCTCATCACCGGGCTGGGAACTTGTGTAGGTAAGTCTGGCCCTTGGGGAACTTGTTCTGACTGATGCTCCCACGCGGTGGGATATGTGGACTTTTGCTAAAAGCTTTCATAGAATTCCTAAGACTTGAACTCACTAGTGGGGCCTAGCTTGGATGTTGTGACAAGTGAATGGGTAATATCTATCATCCATAGACAGGGTAGTGGGCCAGGAGGGTAATGTTAGAGGCCCTTCCTTAAGAAGGCTATGTATCTTATTTGTAGTGTGTTGTACTTTACTTTGTGTTCGTAGATAAATACTTCTCTTACTTTGAAAATAAGTATTTGAATGAACAATCATTTACTGGGGTTGGTAGGCAAATTTTGAGTTGTGAGTCTGGGCTCGCCTTACACGTACCTTCTCCCCGAGAAGCCTTGGACTGCTCGACCGGTGCTACCACTAAGAGTTAGGTGCTAAGCGGTAAATGGCCCAGTTGCTCAGAGCCCATAAGCTGCGCCCTGGGACACCCAGAGTAAAATGTCTCAACCACCAGGGTTGGACCCAGTAGCTCTTGCTTGCCCCGTGGCCCTCCGAAAGGTGTTCTGACACCTGTCAGTGGAGTAAGTCCCTGAATATCATTGTCAGAATATCATCTATTCTAAATATCATTTACAAATGTATTGCAACAGAAGATTTAATATTAGTAAATATACACCCAATGAGGAATATTTTGTAAACAATATATAAGGCACTATGTTTATGTCAGAAAATATTTCTGTATTCGTTATACTGACATAAAACTGTCAATGGCTGGGGTCTATTATTGTAATCAAAGCAAAGTATTGAACAATTATTGATGAATCATGTTTAAACATAAGTGTATCTTACTGGAGAAATCAGGAAGAGAAGAGCAGATGGATGTAGGTAGACGGAAATTCCCAGGATATATGCTTTTTGGTCTACTACATGCACTTACCATGGAAGACATACATTTAACGTTAAGAAAATGTTCCCTTTGGATAGGACATATGCTCACTAATTCACACTCATCAAGCCACCATACTTATAAACCACCCTCACCGTACTCATCAATAATTAAGGCACTTATAAGTCGATCACTACTTCTTATCAAAATATTGATATATTTTAATATGTTTTGGTCAATATAAAAAAGCATAAATATGTATCACACACATAAAATTTGATCACATCATTAAAAACATCAATTCATATACATAGTAAACACAATTATCCAAAATACACAGTTAAAAACCAAAAGGGGAGAAAAATAAAAAGACAATTCACTTTGTCTTCTAAATGTTAATTTGGATATATACATAGACAGCATAAAGCATGGGGTTAAGTTCCCAGTCTGTAACTTGTTGCTGACTTTTCCAAATTTAACACAAAATATAATGTGGGCGTCGACGCGTTTCGGTGGCACACTCGTAATAGGACCACCTTCTTCAGGACAATACGTTTTTTTTCCCCTCTTATTTTAAAACATTATATATAGGTCCTATATTGACCTTACAACGGACCGGTGCATCTGCACTCTGGTTCGAAATTTTTTCCAAATCACTACGACTAAACAGGCGAAGTGGGTAACGATTTTCACAATATCTCATCGATTACGGGTTCAATTATTCGATGCAGAAAAGTTAGTTTGGAGTATATTGAGGCACTTCCAATCTAGTGAACCCCGTAAAATTACTAAAATCGTGGCCTCCAGCCCAATCTTTAAAAGGTTTAAAGCAAAAAACTTGGAGCCGGGCCGATGATAAGCAGTAGGCGATGCGGTGACGTTGGAATAAAAAGCCACGAACAAGTGACCCTACCATAAAAGTGCCGGGAAAACATTGAGACCCACAATTTGTATATCAAGTGTGATCGGATGCTGTACTGGCCTTAAACCTTTTAAAGATTGGGCTGGAGGCCACGATTTTAGTAATTTTACGGGGTTCACTAGATTGGAAGTGCCTCAATATTCTCCAAACTAACTTTTCTGCATCGAATAATTGAACCCGTAATCGATGAGATATTGTGAAAATCGTTACCCACTTCGCCTGTTTAGTCGTAGTGATTTGGAAAAAATTTCGAACCAGAGTGCAGATGCACCGGTCCGTTGTAAGGTCAATATAGGACCTATATATAATGTTTTAAAATAAGAGGGGGAAAAAAACGTATTGTCCTGAAGAAGGTGGTCCTATTACGAGTGTGCCACCGAAACGCGTCGACGCCCACATTATATTTTGTGTTAAATTTGGAAAAGTCAGCAACAAGTTACAGACTGGGAACTTAACCCCATGCTTTATGCTGTCTATGTATGTATCCAAATTAACATTTAGAAGACAAAGTGAATTGTCTTTTTATTTTTCTCCCCTTTTGGTTTTTAACTGTGTATTTTGGATAATTGTGTTTACTATGTATATCAATTGATGTTTTTAATGATGTGATCAAATTTTATGTGTGTGATACATATTTATGCTTTTTTATATTGACCAAAACATATTAAAATATATCAATATTTTGATAAGAAGTAGTGATCGACTTATAAGTGCCTTAATTATTGATGAGTACGGTGAGGGTGGATTATAAGTATGGTGGCTTGATGAGTGTGAATTAGTGAGTATATGTCCTATCCAAAGGGAACATTTTCTTAACGTTATAGTTACTGGGTGCTCTATCCCTTTGGATTTAAGAGCCCCCTCTCCTTGATTTCAAGACATACATTTAAGCCATTGACATTGAGTTCAGAAATGAAATGGGTCTACAATATGTTGCATTGATTTATGGTGAACTTCACAAATACAAGGCAGAGGATAATGTGCACTAAGAAGGTGGTCAGAGGATCATAATTTAGCAGCCTGGGATAACAAACCACAAGGCCTGGAAACAAGAGAGGAAACCTGATCCTCTGGTGGAGAGATTGCTTGGACATGTCCAGGTACTGCCTAAAATCTGTATGCTTTTATAGACCTTGGTTTCTATGCTATCTCTGTGTTAAATTATGGATTTATTGTATCTGAAGCACTTTTTAATATTAATAGTGTTAGGTTAGCTGAACCTTCATATTGCTTAGGAGAGATACGCACAACTTTCTTTAGAGACTTGACTCAAAACTACACATTTTTGATTGATCATGTCTTGCCAACAACAAAGAATATATAAATCATTGCAAGTAAGTTTAATCAGGCTAGTGAATTTTTGTGGCAGATAATTGTTTGGGTTCCAAACCAAACGTTTTCTTAGCAACCCCTTTCCACAGGCATGGGAAATGATGCATTTATGATGCCTTTAACCAATCACTCTAGTCACTGTTATAATGTTGATCATCTTACATTGCATTTGCCTTTGAGTTTCAGTGATAACTACCAGAGCACTACACATTGAGGGCCTCATTTACAATAAAATGGCATAAGGCAGCACCACAAGTCTTTTTGCTGCGTTACCTACACCAATTTGAAGGGGCAGGAATGCACCATATGTATGGGGTACAGTGCATTCCTGTCCTTTCAGCCAACGCTGGTACACATTTTGCTGCCTAGCACCAATGCAGGAACTCTTGCACTATGTTGCAAGGGTGTCTGCTTTGTTGGCAGGATTGTTTTTGTGCATAAAAACAATCCTGAGAGGCTTTTTACTCATTCTATGTGTGCTGCAGAATGCAGCACACATGGAAAGAGGAAATAACGTGGAGAAATGAAAACATTTCTCAGCGTTTCGCCTGCTCTAGGGAGGCATAAGGTTTTGGTGCTGCCCCAGGTTTACATGATTTTGTAAATCTGGAACAGAGTCAAAATCCATGGGTCTTGCGTGGGAATACCCACCGCAGCCCCCATGGAATGCTTCCTTGACGCAGAGTAAGGCAAGACCAATGCATTCAGCGGTCCACCACTCTTAAACTTTGCTCTCATTACCAGGAAGTGTTTTCTGCCTGGTCTAAATGTCTCTGTCCCAGATAATGTGGCTCGTTATTCTTTCTGTTGAGTTTTGCACTTTCTCATTTATAATTGGATTATGGCAACAACATTTTGGGAGCTGTAGGATGATATTTCTCATCTCAATCCCATAGGTTTCAGACTTCTTTGCAGTTTTTGAGAGCAAGGGCCTCCTTTAGAGAACGGCAATAATGGGACATCCACCAAAAAATCAGCAGATGCGTTGTCTACTCAGCTCTTGGTCCTGCTGTCTGACAGAAGAGCTGTAATTCCAGCAGCAAAATCGCAATGGAAGTAACTAATGGAAACAATCTTCCAGTGAATATGGCATGGGAGAGACTACCATATCTAAGGCAGTGCGTCCAATATCAATGCTTTTAGAAATGTTTCATACCCATGACCTCCATCAAACATATTTAAATATCCCACAAGCACTAGGAGCAAGCTCTTTTTGTTTTTAAAAGACAAGTTCTGCTCTATGAATGGTTTTATGCCAAAATAAGAAGAACGAAAATATTGCCATGCACAAATATCATAGACACAATATTCACAACCATAATATTGAGAACTAAGAATACATAGGCAAGTTTAGATTTATTATTCCTAAACCACATTTATGTACCGTGAAAAACATGCATGTGTCAGCATCCATCTCTACATGAAGTAGCATTATTGCCTCCCAAGTAAAAACATTTGCCTCCCGCACTACTTCAGCTGACTCCTCCAGAAATCCCACCTCAAACCCATCTCAATTACCACAACACACCTTTCAAATTATGCTCTATATCGCCCATTCTGTAGTATTCCCACTTTAGACATCGCAGACCCCATCACAAGCATGATTCATCCTTCATCGCAGAAACATGGCTTACCTTACACATTCTAAACATCCTTGTTCACACAGACTAGAGTATCCAGCATTCAGGTAGTGCAAATAAAAGGGGAGGGGGCCTCAGTGTCATCCAAATGTCCTCCTGGTCCTGCACCCTAGGCAAGCAAGTGACACTCAAGTAAATGGAGCTGTTCAAATGTCACTACTTTCTCCGCACAAATATCAATAGTGCACCTTTCACCTCCTCTATGGGCCTCCTCAATAGAACAAGATCTTTGTAGACAAAGTCCTGGACCACATCATCCAACTAGCAACCCCAGAGCACGCTCCTCAGTGGTGTCAATCTTCCAGTCAACTCAAGCATGAATAAATCAAAAGACACCCTCAAAGTGACAAAGTCAGGCCACCAAACAACATTTCTGTCTCAGCGTGAAGCTCCACCAGCCTGCGGGGAAAAACGTTTGCCTTGCTGCTTTCTTCTGCATGTCTAGATGTCCATATAGGGGGCTCCCACCCACAGTGAGGTGGTGACTGTATTCTCTGCCATTGGGGGCCATAGAGCTTCTCCCCTGTTGGCCAGGCACGGCTCATGCAGCACCGCAGCCTAAAGACCTGACGGAGCACACAGCTCAAGAGAGCGCCGCTGCCTGAGAGTTTCTGGCAGGACCAACAAGACTACACTACCTGCAGCACTGATCAGGCAATATGGACAGGGTATGGCCACACACCAGTTGCTCTTCACAGAGGTGGGGGGCCCCCAGATAGCAGCTGCATCGACCCCCTTACCCCCACAAGGCCTCCATGGAAGCCTCCATGGAACTAATGAGATATCAGCGGTCAGCGCTCAACTAGGGTCCATGGATGCAAAGATCTTGGACCTTAAAATGCAGATGAAGACCTTGCAGGCAGATGTGGGCTCTTTCCAGTCCAAAATAGATGATCTGGACAAGAGCAAGACCCTCATTGAGTAATGACTAGACAATGAGGACTCTTGGGACCGGGACATCTAACACCTCAAGCAGAAGTTCATCAACCTAGAGGACAGGATGCGACTGAATAATGTTTGGGTCTATGGCATCCCTGATAATATGGAGTTGAACAATAATATCAGGGCTCTCCTAGTGGACAAGCTGGCACAACTACTTGCTTTGACTTTCACCCACCTGCTTGACATACTGAGGGCCCATCGGATCCACTCTAGGTCCAGCTCAAGGACAACTTGGCAAGGCCCCGGTATATCACTGCCTGTCTTCTACATCATGAACAGGTCTGCCAGTTCTTGTTGACAGCTAGGGCCCATGACTCTTTTGACCTGGATGGTAAAATGTGCAGATCGCCACAGATTTCTCTACAGAATACGGTGCCAAACAGAAAGCCTTCCTCCAACTCAGACCTCATCTTTGTAAGTGGGAAATCAAGTACGAACTCCTGGAACCGGCTACAATGTGAATAACAATGGAGGTAAATCTAAGGACTATACTGATCTGGATGACCTAGCACCCTTCCTGGATTGCTTAGATGACCAGCACACAGACATAACTCTGCCCGGCTCTGCCCAGCAGTCTCCCACTTCCGGGCAGAAAGCCAATGCATCGCACTGGAAGACCACTTAACCAGTCCTCAAAAAAGTCCTCTGATAGGGAGAGGGCTGTCCTCTGTTTTAGAGGAACTCACAAAAGATGCAGCTAGAGATAAATCAAGGTTGCTCCTGAAGCCCCCGTTGTTGGCTACTACTGGACCTGAGACCCCCACTCCTGGAACAGATTGATAGACTCATGGTCACAGATGAGTATCCCCTTGGGTGATTCTGAACACTCATTCTACAGATAATAGTTCTACAGGTTTTCTCAATGGGGGTTCTATGGGTTTGACTCTCTCTCCCAATCTGCCTTTCCTCTCCCCTTCCCCAATGCTTAAGAGTGCAACCCCCACCTGAGTCACTGGCCCTCTTGGGTGCCTCCCTCTGCCACTTGTGCCCCCACACCTGCCCCTTTTTCTCCCCCATGCTCACTGAGCTTTGTACACTTGCTACATCTTTGCTGGGGAACTCTCACCTCACCCTCTCTCTCTCCTTCCCTCTTCCACCTCCCCCCACCCTATACACAAATCTTGCATGCAAACTGTCAGTAGGTGGTTTCATGCCTCCCCACGGAGCTCAGCTAAGAGCCCGAGGTTTAGACCCACTGGCTAAAGCTTTGCCCTGTGGCCTAGGATCACCAGAGATGCAAGACTAGTTTGCTGTCAAAGTCTGCTCTCTATATCTACTGCTTGAAGTACAACTCTCTTTCTACCCCACCCTTATTCATGATTTGTGGGTGGGATTGGTTCTCCCCTTTTTCACCATCCCATACCTTTTCCTGTGTCTACCATAAGCCATGTGTCACCTTCTGCACTACTGCTCCCATTCCTGTGATGGCCGGCCAACCTTTGCAGATTATCTCTTTTAATGTGAACAGCCTGAGAAACAAGAGAAAGAAAACTCTCCCTTGCTAGTCATACAAATGGAGAGATACAGCCCTCCTTCAAGAAACTCACCTGTCACTCATCAAATCTGCCAAACTCAAGAGCAGGGCTGGACTGGCTGTACCAGCATTGAGCTTTCCCCGGGAGGCTGGAAAGGTGGGGGCCGGTTTTGTAGCAGTGGGGGCCGGTTTTGCAGCAGTGCTGCAATATCGGCCCCCGGTAACAAAGCAGTAAGCAAGTGTTTCCAGCCTCTTGAGGCCTGGTAGTGCTTCCCCAGGGGCTGGTCCCAAAAATTGCCAGGGCTGCTTTGGGTTCCCAGTCCAGCCATGCTCAAGAGGGACTTGGTAGGACACGTCTTGTATAGCTGTCGCCCCGCAGTTTCAAGAGGGGCCGTCTCGAACTTCCTAGCTCCTGATGCTGAGGGGTGGTCATTCTGGTGAGGAAGTCTCTCCTGTGCCAAATCCTGTGCTCCTGGATGGATGACGGTGGCCACTTTGTGGTGGCCAAGTTCAAGACTGGTAGTAGGGTCCTTGGGGTGGGCTCACTTTATGCACCCTCTGGGAACAAAGAGCTTTTCCTCCTCCATCTCAGTTGCTCACTGACTGAACTGGGAGCCACTCACATGATTTTGGTAGATTTTGAGGACTTTGTCCTTGATGTGATTCTGGACTGGACAGGCCCTTTAGACACTACGCATAGCCAAGATAGAGCTCTGCTACAGGATCTGCGTGACAACCATGGATAGACTGATATCTGGTGCTTACACCACCCAGCAAAAGTACTTTCCTTTTCACTTGCAGGTTCATGACTCTCAGTCTAGAATAAACTATTAACTGAATAATCAGGCGGTAGTCGCACGTGTATCTGACAGCACCATCTTTGAACCAGCACTCTCTTACCATGCCTCCACAGGTCTTTGCATAGACTGGAACTTATGCTGCCCTCATAGTAAAGTGTAGATTTATAACATTTCACGGTATAAGATACATATGGAGCAAGTGTTCTTGAAGTCACACTTGACCACCTACTTATCCCAAAAAAAAGGCTTAATCATCTCACCCCAGAAATTGTGGGCACGGCAAAGGCTACACTCCGTGGTCAAATAATGAGAGATTTCACTATGGCTAACAGACGATATCATGCCTTTGATGCAATCCCATCTTGATCACCTGACTGCACGCTCTCTACAAAGGTTGGAAAAAGCAAAAATAGAATTGAACTCTCCGTTCACCAGCAAAACTGAATGCATGCTACTTTTCCAAAACCTGTCATTATGAACAGGGTGAAAAGGTAGGCCGCTTGCTGGCTGCCCAGTTGTGACAGAGGGAGGGCACGATGGACATCCTGCATGTTCGGAGATGCAGAGGGCTGCTGATCACAGACCCACAGAAGCTAACTCTCACTTTTGTGAACTTTAACTCAGAGCTTTACAGTTCAGAGTTCAGGGATGATGCCCGTAATGAACATTGTTTTTTTGAAGATCGGCATATCCCTTGCCCTAATGATGAAGGTTGAGCTCTTTTAGCAGGTAAAGCAACTAAAGATGAAATAATTCAGGTGACCTCCAACCTCCACTATATTAAGGTTGCAGGAGAAGATGGCTTCCCCGGTGAGTTTAACAGATGGGTGCAGCCGGATGTGTTAGACTCCCTTTATAATGCGTACTTGGAAGCCGATGAACGGGGTAGGATGCCCACTCTCTTCAGTAGAGCGCTTATCACGGTTCTTCCCAAACCTGGGAAAGACCCACTTTAATGCGCCAGCTACTGCTCAATTTCCCTGCTAAACGCGGATGTGAAAGTGCTGGCATCAATTTTAGTCAGCCAACTCAAATGGGTGATCCCCACCTTAGTCCACGGCTCCCAGGTGGGTTTTGTGCTGGTTATGGTGTCCCATAACCATCTCTGTACTATGGCTGACATACTATGGCTCTGAAATGACTGTTAAGATGAGAGGGTCACCATCTCTCTGGATGTCAAGAAGGCATTCAATTGTATCGAAAGGCTTTATATATTTTGGAAGCTCCAGAGGCTGGGGCTTGGAGATGATTTTATCTCCATGATTAAATGGCTCTGTCAGATGTCCATGACACAAGTGAACTGCTGAGGGTTTCCTTCCCACTCCTGCTAGATTCAGAGGTAGATGCACCAAGGGTACCCTCTCTCTTCCCTACTATTCCTTCTTGCCATAGAGCCCCTGGCTGCTGCTATCTAGCAAAACCCATAGATTGCAGGGATTTCTTCCCCAGCGGGCACATTCAAAATTCTATTAAATGTTGACGATATATTGCTCACCCTTATAAATCTCCCCATGTCCCTGCCGGCCTTTATTTTCACCATCACAGAATTTTCTACGATTTTGTGTTACCAGATGAACTGGTGCAATAGTGAGGCCCTGCCACTCTCCCGGCTCACCATGAATGCAGACATAACAGCTTTCAAATTTCAGTGGAAGTTGGATTGCCTGAAATATCTGGGGTACTACCTCAATAGGGGTTCAGAGCGGATGGTGACAGACAACCTTGGTCCACTTATTGCCAAAACAAAACTGGACTCTGCTAAATGATCACACCTTAGCTGATTCCTATGGGCGAGTGTTAGAAAGTGGCTCTCTAGTTGGCAGAGGTTTGAACCTTGTCCAAGTAGGGACCACAATCCCACAAGGGTAAGCTAGATACACACTTTAAATTAAACTGGCATCACCCTCTGGTAGCTTGTCACAGAGTAGGCAGGCTTAACTTAGGAGACAATTTGTAAAGTATTTGTGCAACACACACACACACACACAGTAACACAATCAATACACCACAAAAAGACTCCACACAGGTTTAAAAAAAATAGGGAATATTTATCTGAGTAAAACAAGAACAAAACAACAGAAATACAATTAGTAGAAGTTAAAATATGAATTTTGAAAGAATAAATGCTTAGAAGTCAATATCGCTAAAAGGTTAATTGAGGTTGCGAGGGATGGGAGTAAGTCAAAAGCTCAGGTCAGACAGGCTACAGGAGCCACACAGGGTCCACTAAACAAGTACCTTGGATGGAGGAAAGTGTCGTCGGTGAGAGTCCGATGCATCTGTTCCGATTCACGCAGTCAGGTGAATGTGCCAATGGCGAGTCTCACAGTCGGGACCTCAGATCAGCGCTGTGTTGTAATAAAACCTTGCAGTTGGGACTTCGGATTGACACTTTGTGTGCGTCGAAGGGCACTGCAAAATTTCTGATAGGTGCAGTGGTGACGATGCATTGATTTTGTGGCCAATCAGCTGCAGAGCCCACTTCTGAGGTCCAGGACTGGAAGGGGCACCTCAGGCAAGGTTAGTACTCACAGATGGCAGAGTCCAGCAGCACCAGCAGGATTGCAGGAAGTTTTAGTGTCCCTGAGACTTCAGAAAAATGGAGGTAGGCTAGCAAGCCTTTGAGGTGTGGGCAAAAGGAAAATAAATAAAAACACTTACCTTACATGTCTTCCTTGCTCTGGACCTCAGACCTCTTCTTCTGTCGACTGCAGAGCAGACCCCAGCACACTTCCTTGACCCCTGGCGCTGCTCACATTCGGTTAACCAGCATGAGAGCAGCACTCTGATTGGAGAGACCGGTCTCTCTCAGCACTCCCCAGTGCACTGAAGCCTGTACTTGCTCTCAATCCAGCTGTCTTAAGACAGCTGTGTTGAGAGATTTAAAGTGCGCATGTCTGGCTGGCCGTCGCAAGATGGTCGGCCAAAGAGACATGCGCACTTTAAACAATCTGCAGGCAGCCCTCTGTCCACCACTCCTCCCTGCTGCCACTCAGCAGGCCCCGCCCTATCCTGACACTTGGTTTAGGGTGGGATGATTAAAAATAAAATGGTAATAAATTACCATTTTATTTTTCATATGTGGGGTTTTGGGAGCATTTAAGTCAGGCGATGCTCATCTGCTCTCATGGAGGAGCCATCCCTGGGGCCAGATATACCTTTGAAATGGGTGGTGACTTCAAAGCAGCTCCTTGAAGTGCACAGGTCCCCTTTCATCCCAGTCCTGTCTGTCAGGCTATCTTTGGGGGTAATCAGTCCTTTGTGTGGGGTCAGGACACAGTCTATTCAGATGTAAGTGTGAGCTCCCTCTCTCCCTTCCTGCCCAGGAAGGCTATCAGAATGCAGATAAATGAAGATTAATCCACTGTCACAACCACCCTTCCTGTGTTAGTGGCTGTCTAGAGGGAAGGCACAAATTGTAGCTGTCACCCAGCCCAGACGTGCATTGGAGACAGGCTTTAGGTACACAGAGCAAAGTTAACAGCAGAGAAATGTCCACTGTCTAAAAGTGGCCTTGCTAAAATAATAATGTCAAATCCAACTTTACCACTAAATAGGATTTATCATTACCATTCTAAAGATATGAAACATGATTTAGCTACTCCTTTCTAATCAGAAATTACAGCTTAAAAGTGTTTTAAGGAATTCCCAATGCTAGTCTATGAGAGGAGTAGGCCTCACAGTAGTGAAAAATGAATTTAGCTGTTTGTCACTACCAGGACATGTAAAACTTAAAAGTCCATGTCCTATCTTTTACTTGCACAGCACCCTGCCCTTAGGGCTACCTAGGGCCTACCTTAGGTGTGACCTATGTGTAATAAAAGAGGAGTTTAAGCTTGGCAAGAGGTTTTAAATGCCAAGTCGAAGTGGAAGTAAATTGCACACACAGGCCCTGAAAATGGCAAACCTGAGACAGGCTTGAAAGGCTAATTGTGTGGGTGGCACAATCAGTGCTGCAGGCCCACTAGTAGCATTTAGATAGCAGGCCCTGGGTATATGGTATACCACTTTACAAGGGATTTACAGGTAAATTAAATATGCCAATCAGGTATTCACCAATGTCACCATGGTTAGGGGAGAAGCAGAATCACTTTAGCACTTGTTAGCAGTGGTAAAGTGCTCAGAGTCCTAAGGCCAACAAAAAGATACTGCAAAAAGTTGGGGGAAGACCACCCTAATGATGACAAGTCTAACAGAGAGGGTACAGGTGCTAAAAATGGTAGTAGTGCCACACTTTACATATGTCCTTGGTATGTTACCCATGGTGGTCCAGACATCAGTACAGTTGTGATTCTATCAGGGTGTCAAATCTTTCATATGGGTGAACATGATGCCCAGGTTGAACATTTTGAAACTAATCGCTGACACGCAATGTGCCAAGTGTGGAGCATTACCACACAGCGTTCCACTTGTTCCAACTTCTTTACCTCTGGCCAGCTCGAAAAGAAGTTCCACTATTGGCCCGTATTGAATGGCATATTCTGAGGACTTGCCCAGGTCTCCACTTGCTGTGCAGCCTTGGCCCACTGTCCTTTCGCACTGCTCATTCTGTGATACAAGCCATGTCTAAGACGTAGAATCACGCACACAAATGACTCAATTGCAATACGCTGATACACCGGCGAGTACCCATATGGCATTTGGCAGTACATGTGGGAGTCCAACCCAGCTTTTGGAATCTTTGGAAACAGGCTGGCATCCTCATTATCGACCATTCACTAGCTGATAATCAGCTTAAACCTTTTGCGGCCCTGCAACAGGAATTCCACTTAACCAGCTCTCAGCTGTGTATATATCTGCAACTGAAACACTCCCTCTCCAGCCGACGAAGTTCATCTTGTGGGAGGTTGAGGAATCTTGACCCAGTGAGGGCAGTTCAAGAGGTTAGCCTTAGGATTCTATAATCTCAAACTGTGTCACACCAATCCCATCCTCTTCTATTGCAATTGTGTGCCACCTGGCAATGCTTACTCCACACCGAACATACTGACGATGACTGGACCGAAGTGATTGAAAACTTGGACAGGGGTATCAGGAAATCTAGCATGAAATGCACCCTCTTTTAAATGCCCCAAGATTGGTATTGGTCCCCCTTGAAACTGAAACATGCACGGCTGTTGCACCTCATGGCCTCTGCAGCTGCCCTTACAACCAGTGTTACATGCTCCACATACTCTTTCAATGCCTGGAGCTATCTGTCTATTGGTCCTCAGTGCGATCCTCACACATTGAGGCTCTACAGACCCCTATCACACTGATGGGACTGCTAGTACTCCTTCATGACATGTCCAAATGTCCTGTCGTTATTGACCTATATGAAACAAGTGCTGGCCACGGGCCTCACCATGGCAAAAAACGGCACCTTGCGCCACTGGCTGGCCCAGCATAGACCAATTCACTTTATACATGGTTCAGGACAAGGATGCCTTCACACACATTTGGGAACCCTTTCTGAATGACAGGGCCACACACCTGTAGCCACTTGCATATCACCAGCAATGACAAGGTATATGCTCTTACCAGGAGGAATAAACTCCCCCTCCCCCTTTTTCTTCCCCCCTTTCACTGTTGATCAAAGCAGTAGAAGTACCCAAGGGCTTCTTGTTGGTCTTTCTTTGTTATTTTTGTTGATGTTGACTTTGCTGCAGATGGATTCTGCCCCATCACATTGTGATCTTGGCAGGTGGGCGACAAGGGATATTGAACACTGTTTGTTGTTTAGAGCTTGCCCAGTCCCGACAGTGCCCCTTTTCATTCTTTTCTCTCCTATTCTTTTTCCTTTCTATTTTTCAGTTCTTTCTTCTCCTCCCCTCCTTCCTTCTTGTTCCTCCTTTCCTTCTCCCTTTTCTTGTGTGAGTATTTTGCAGTTATGATGCTGTTGTGATTTGGAAAATGCATCTCTCTTCTGTATGAGTTATGACACTGATTGTACTCCAACTTCCTATGCCTGCCTCCTTTAGATTGGAGACACATGTATTGAGGAGATGGTGTTTCAATAATCAATGACTTCAAAACAAAGAGACACTCAAGTGGCCAAATTCTCAACCTCTTTTTATTGACAACAACAACCATTAAATGTACTTGTCTTACAAGTTTGCCATCAACCTTCATCCTGCTCAGCATCCTACCAAAACACCAAGGTCATCTCATAAGGAAAGAACAAAACTTCAGATCTTTTAAAGACTCTCCATAGGTAGCTTACAGCATGAACTCATCTCTTGCTCTGCCAGCTCCATATCTGATGTCATTATTATTCTAAGAGACTTCAAATCATTTCTCATAAACCATGCAAGTACCTGCTCACCATCAAAAACATGCAAGTGCAAGATGAACCTTTCTGCACCCTGTCACTCTAAAGACCTTATCAACAACATACATTTCATCCGAATCCATTTGACAACAAATGGAAGAAAATCAGAACCGCAATGACCTCATGCTCAAACGTTGTTCATGCAACATGCAGGCAACTCATCAAATCAGTCAAAGCAATGTACTCTATACCAACACCATTAATGAAGCTGTCAACAGAAGCGGAACACACTTCAATACAATCAATTACTCCATGAACTTCTAGACTGCCCCTTCAATCCCTCAGTCCACAGACAAGTACAATGCCATCAACCTCTTTTTCAGTGAAAAAATACAGAGGAGCTGACAACATATCAAGAACATCAAGCCTGCTTCTCCCCTGGCACCTGCCTGTCTACGATTCACAGAGATTACAGAGATCATTCCTCAATTACTTGAAGCCCTCGCTGACATCCTCTACTGACTCAAAGCCACCACTTGTGCAAATTATGACTTACTTTCACCCTTCTTGCCATAAGAAACATGGGTCCCTACAAACAGAATATTTGTAAATATTAAGCTGGGAACATAACAATAATGCCCAGGAATCATACAATAATTATACAATGAATTCATATTAAAATGTGTTTATTTGTATGGGAAAGTCAAAATGGTTTGTAGGAGTGTGTACTTTTATGGGGCGCACCTAAACAGGAAACAAACAAATAGGCAAAAATGGTTTTGTGACCACAGTAAATGCATCAAATCAAAAAGTCACTTTTCTTGTTAAAACCAACACTCTTGTACCCAAAAAACAATTTTACATAGTCAGCCGGGTCATAGTGATTTTATTGTTGGTGTTTCGATCCACTATACTTATTGGATTATTATCAGGACAATACAATGTTTGCCTGGAAGCATAATTTTAAATGAGAACACGTCAATGCAAAATAGAACCTGTAAAAAAGGAAGGAGAAATGGGAAGATGTAGAGAAGGGAAAAGAGAAGGAAAATTAAAATGGGTCAATACACAAGGAGAATCCGTTCATTGAGCAGCCGTGATTCAATTGTGACTTGATCATGCGAAGACCTCTGTGTGTTGGCTATAATAGGAAAGGAGATTTGGCTGCAAGACGATGGAAGGGTCAAGCTGATCAGTCTCACATAGTGAGTGACATGCACAGTGGACATGTATAATTGCCAGCAACTTCCTGGAAGTTGTCCCTTTAGGTGAGAAGCTACACATGGTTGTATCAAAATCTGGTCCAATTCATCCAAAACGGTGTAAAAGGTAGACGGATAGAGAAGGAGTGCCATGCTAACCAGTATAAACTGGACCGGAAGAGCCACATACCTAGTAATAATTGTGACTGTGAAAACCAAGTGTATCTACATGAAAGGGACAATGCCCGATGCGCAACCGTCTGTCCAAGGATTCAAGGATCTGGGGAAAGAAAAATGTAACCTAAGATTCAATTCAGGACTCTCACATTCCAGCGTTGTGACGCGGTGTCATGGGCCCTGATACTCACTTAGCCAGTACTCTCGGGAGCAGAATGATGATAGTTTCTCAATTCCCACCTCAGGCTCCACACGAAGACCAAAAGGTACAGGCTGTCGTGTGAACCCCGCCGGGGGAAAGGGGAAGTGGACAGAGAAGAGACTGCCAAGATCCACTCGGTATCTTCACACTAGCCTTCCTCCTACTTCTTCTCAAGGCGCTTCCTCCTCCAGCTGGTCACCTTATCTTTATGGCTATGTGGGGATACTGTAACAGAGAACACACCATTAATATTTCCCTAGCACTCCTCCCTGCCTTTCCTTGACTTCCTCACTCTAACTTCCTTACCCAATTGGTTCTAGGCCTTCGCTCCTCTTCTATTTTCTTTTGTGTGAATAGGTTATCATCCTAAAGGTGAACAAACCTTGTAAGTATTCTCTTCGCTCGTCTCTTATATTCGCAGCTCTCACTCTATCTCCCACTCTCTCTCTCACTCTGTCTTACTTGTATCTTCTGCTGATTTCCTTTATCATTTCTTCCTCAGGTGAACGAGCAAGCTGTCGCAGTCGTCGAGCTGACGAAGCTGATGAAGTCTCTGGACCTGAAGACTCACGGTAAGTGAATTAACCCTAACTGCCTATTGCGAAGTTATTTCTAAATTAACCACTAAATCTATCTAATACCGCCGATACTCGAAACGCGCTAACCTACGCCTTGCCTGGCTGAACCACTAACTCTAACTCTGACTAACTAAGAGCTGTTTCCGAAAAAGGTTCCTAACTCTAGAAATGCGTTGGTGAAGTGCGCGGTTTATAATTCAACCGCTGCACTTCACAGCTGAGCAAGTCCTCGCGCCCGGACCCAGGCGCGAGAGACTAGACCGCCAACTTCTCTTGCCTTCCTCCCTGTTGGGAGGATAGAGCGGAATGTCTTCTTATGTGCGATGATCACCCGCGATTGAAGTCGAGCGGGTGATCTTTTCCCAACTGCCTTCTCAGGGACTATAGTGATGCTAAGGAGTTTATGAACTCCCTTTCTCTGAGTCCTGACAGTACCCCTCGCAAGGTCAAGCCTCCGGGCTGGGGTTTGTGTGGGTATTGTAAGTGAAACACTTTGGTTAAACGTGGTGCATGAACCTCGGACTGTTCCACCCATGATCTATCCTCTGGGCCATAACCCTTCCAGTCCACAAGATAAAAGATTTTTCCTCGCATTAATTTGGCGTCTAAGATTCTTTTTACTTCAAATTCTTCTATTCCTTCAACTAAAAGGGTTTTTATGCTTCGACTCCTTTAGGTGGGGTGAAACCTTTTGAGCAGAGAAACATGAAATACTGGATGTATCTTCAACTGTGGGGGAAGTGTCAATTTGAAGGCAACAGGGTTCACTACTTGCTCTACAAGAAATGGGCCAACGAAACGTGGTTGAAACTTCCTATTTCCTTTTAATCTTAGATTTCTTGAATTCAGCCGAACCCTGTCCCCTACATGCAAATCTGGTTCTGGCCTTCTTCTTTTGTCAGCATTCTGCTTATAATGTTCCTTAGCTAATGCTAAATTCCTAGTGGCAGACTGGTGTACTTCACTAAGCTGTTTAACTAGATCTTGTGCTTCAGGCACCAACACTTCTTGGGCAGATATTACAGAATTTGGGTGTCTGCCGTAGTTCAAGTAAAAAGGTGAATACCCAGTGGAGACATTTCTAGCATTGTTGTGCGCAAACTCTGCTGTCCAAAGAAGATCGGGCCACTCTCCCTCTTGATCTAGAAGGAACAATCGGAGATACTTCTCAAGCTCCTGATTGGCCCTTTCCGTCTGTCCATCTGTTTGTGGGTGAAAGCTAGTCGAATATCGTGACTCTATGCCCAACTTCTTAGTATAGGCTTTCCAGAAGTGAGACAAAAACTGAGATCCCCTATCCGTAATTAAAACCTTAGGGATGCCATGGATTTTAATCAAACTCTGGTTTAGCTGGGTAGCTATTTGTTTGGCTGAGGCATTCCCCTTCAGGGCGACAAAATGAGCCATCTTAGAAAAGGAGTCCACCATTACAAGGATTGAATTGAAACCCTGACTGGAGGGTAATTCCACAATCAGATCGAGTGTCACAGTGTGCCATGGACTGGGAGGTGTGGGCAAAGGTCTCAACAACCCCTGAGGTGCCTGTTTATCAGTCTTTCCCATTGCACAAATCTCACAACCCTCTACATGAATTCGAACGTCTTTGGACAGCCCAGGCCACCAGAACTGTCTTTTTAACAATTCCTCTGTTCGATGGATTCCCGGATGTCCAGCCATTGGACTATTATGACACTCAGTTAGCACTTGATGTTGGAGTTCTTGAGTTGGAATAAACAAGGCCTTAGAATGAAACGGTAGCCCATCACGAATTTCACGAGCTGGATTTTCCTTAGCCCATTCTAGCCCTTCTTCTGCAGTCAAGGCTTCTCTAACTCTGTCTTCTAAGGTTTTCTCGACAGTTGCTCCAACGATCTTTGCCTCCGGAATTATCTTCTGTTCACTGATTTGGTTCTTTTTTCCATCTGTGTCTATCCGTGATAAGGCATCTGCCTTCCCGTTGTTCTTCCCAGGCCGATAAGTTATTACAAAATCGTAATCGGCGAAGTACAAAGACCACCGAAGCTGACGTGGCGTGAGTGTTCTGGCTGACTTCAAGAACTGAAGATTTCTATGATCTGTAAACACCGTGACCACGTAGCTGGCCCCAAGCAGATGATGTCGCCATTCTTGGAAGGCGTCTTTGATGGCTAGGAGCTCCTTATCGGAAATGGTATAGTTCACTTCTGCTGATTGCAACTTCCTGGAATGGTACGCTACCGGGTGCAACTGGCCAGTATCTTTGTGTCTCTGTGAGAGCACCCCTCCAATGGCTTGTTCAGAAGCATCTGTTTCCACGTAAAAGAGTTGAGTTGGGTCTGCGTGTAATAAAATGGGTGCAGTCGTGAAACTTTTCTTTAGAAACTGGAAGGCTTCTCCTGCCTCAGCAGTCCATTGAAAAGGAACTCCTTTTCGTAGCAATTTGGTGATGGGAGCCACCTTCAAGGAAAAGTCTCGGATAAACCTTCGATAGAAATTCGCAAATCCAATGAAACTCTGTATTTCTTTCACAGAGGTCGGCGGAGGCCAATTCAGAACCGCTTCAATTTTTTTTACATCCATGGTTAGCCCTTCAGGTGCTATCACAAATCCCAGGAAATCCACCGAAGTGACTCCAAAAGCACACTTTTCCAGTTTCACGTAAAGATCGTTTTCCTTTAAGCAGCGTAAGACCTTTTTCACTTGATTTTGATGTTCTTCTTCAGAGGAGGAGTAGATCAAAATGTCGTCGATATACACAATTACGCATTGATCAATGAACTCCTTCAAAACATCGTTAATGAAGTATTGGAAGGCCGCTGGGGCGTTACTTAAGCCGTAAGGCATGACTTGGTACTCAAACAATCCATACTTCGTTCTGAATGCTGTCTTCCATTCGTCTCCACTTCGCACTCTGATTAAGTGATAAGCCCCCTGCAGATCTAATTTAGTAAATATTTTTGCATCTTTTAATTGATCTAGCAGTACGGAAATTAGGGGCAGCGGATATCGATTTTTGATGGTAATCTTGTTCAAGGCGCGATAGTCTATACACGTCCTCAGATTCCCATCCCGTTTCGGGACGAAAAACAGAGGAGATGAGACGGGGGATTGTGACGGTCGGATGAATCCGTTTTCCAAGTATGTTTGAATGTAATCCTTAAGATGACGATTCTCAGGTTCTGTGAGCGCATAAATCCGACTACATGGAAGGTTGGATCCAGGTTCCAAATCGATCTTGCAGTCGTAGGACCGATGCGGAGGCAGCCTTTTCGATTCCGTTTCACTGAACACTCGAGAGAACTCCTGATACTCTTCAGGTAAGGTAACTGTCTGAACTGCACACACCATCCTTTTTCACATAGTGAGGTTGCTGGGTTCTCCTTTTGCTCATTCCGTTTCTCCTCAAAGCAATGTTTCAAACAATAACTAGAGTCAAACTTCACGGTTCTTTCACTCCAGTTAATTGCTGGATTATGTTCCGTCAACCAGGGAAGACCCAAAATAATTCCGAACTGCGGGGCATCAATTAAGTTGAATTGAATCTCCTCCCTATGACCTTCACTGGAGATGAGTTCCACAATTTCCGTTTGGCAGGTGATTGGGCCGGAGGACAAGTTGGTTCCATCTACGGCCCTTACGGCTTCTATTCTTTCCTTGTGTAACGATCTCAACCCCACCTTTGAGGCATACTTGAGGTCGCAGAAGTTCCCTGTAGCTCCAGAATCTAGCATCACCACCACGGATAGTTCACAATCGCGGAATTTCAGAGTCATAGTTAGAATGAGGTGTGGAGCTGAAGATTGTAGGGTGTTTACTATTAAATGAGGATGCGGAGTTGTATTCTTGCTTGCAACCACCAGCCCAACTCCTTCTACTGGTGGTGCTGAGAGTTTTCCTTCTTGTAGATTTTGGGCCTCTTGGGGCATTCCTTCACGAAATGTCCACTGATTCCGCAATAGAGACATAAATTATTTTGTCTTCTTTTTTCTTTTTCTTCTCTTGAAAGTGGCCCTCTAATGGTACCTATTTGCATAGGTTTGTCACTGTTTTCCTTTCCTCCAGGTTTAGCCAATTCAGTCCTTGCTCGGTCAAAGCGCGGAACACTTGGTCGGAATTCGCGTCTTCTTTCCCCCTTCCTCTCGGTTTGTCTATAATCTATCTCCAACACCAAGGGGCCCATTACGATACCCGGCGTAAATAAATCCGCCAGGCATGGAAGCGGCAAAAATCCGCCCGCACACACCGCCTGAACACCGACCACGCCATTACGATTACACAAACCAAAAACCGCCATCGGCGGAAAAAGCACACAAAATACCGCCCGCCAACGTCCGAGTCGGAGTCAAACCGCCCGCCACGGACGGAAACACGCACGACAACACAAAACCGCCCGCCCTCACGGCCGACACACCGCACGTGACATTACGATCGCACCGACATGAGCGCGGAAAAACCACAAATATACCGCCCGCCAGCGCAAACAACGCCGATGAGAATCGACACGGCAGAAGCCATGGCGCCAACGTACCTGCACAGAAACCATCCGCACACAAAACCAATAGCACACAACATGGCCAACAAGTCCACACAGCAAGGCACGCACAAATGCACAAGCACAGTACACATCCCGAAAACACCCCCCCGGACAAACAAAAAATACAAAGGCCAGAACCCCAGACACAACACACCTGAAAACAACAGACCATGAGGACACACCCACATAGGTGAGTACAAAAGCAGCACTCCCACAGACCACAACCCCTTGCTACATTGCAAACCAGAGAGGAGAGGAGAGGACACAGTGACACAGCAAGGACAGCAGCACACCACAGAAACGCACACATCACAACCACCACCACCACCACCACCACCACCACCAAACACCGGCACCACAAACCCCCTGCACATTACACAACACACACCGCACCAGCACCACAAACACCATGGCACCACAAAGAATGCCCAAGTTCACGCCCATGGAGCTGACGGTCATGGTCGACGAGATCATCAAGGTGTACCCACAAATCTATGGGAACATGGTCCAGCACACACCACTAGCCACCAGAAACAGAATGTGGAACCGGATCGTAGACCAGGTCAATGCAGTCGGGACCCTGCCCAGGAACAGAGTCGAGATTAACAAACGTTGGAATGACGTAAAGAGCCTGGTCAAGAAGAAGGAGGGCAAAAACAGAGAGCTGGCTGCCATCACTGGCGGAGGGAATCCCGCGCTCTTTAAGACCTTCAAAGCGTGGGAGGAGAAGGTGCGAGTCGTAATACATCTGGAGATCCTCGCCGGATTAGCAGGGGAGTGGAGGCTGGTAAGTACAAACTAATGTATACCAGCACACCGCTATGTACTCACATGCACTACCACCATGCCACAGCTCCCAGGGACAAACACCCCCATGTCCAGCACACAATACACAACACATCACACACACATGCAACAGACACTACCACACACAGCCCAAACCGAACAACTGTAAGATGCGTGGGGACATGTGTACACTAAGCCAGCCACGTAACCACCAACAGGTCCCCAAATATGCCAGAAGCGCCACAACGAGCACCCACCACACCCATGTGTCCGCCACAGCTGCACTAACCGACAAGTAACAGGTAAGTGGCAGGAACACAAAGTGCAGTGGGTGGGACGGTGGACAGCCCAAGTACAACACACACCAGGCCCCAGTCCCACAGCACAGCAAGGAGGAGCATCCCCCACACCCCACAGCCACGTGTCAGCCACCGCAGTGCACAACGACAGCCGAAAGGCAGACATCACGGTCCACAGCAATCGGTGTCAGTGGGTGTCCAGCCACCCCACGACCCACAACACCCCCCACCCCCACAGACCTGCAACATGGAGCACCCCCGCTTAGAGCCATGTGGCATCCAGTACAGTGCACGCACGAACAACTTGCAGGTGGGAAACTGGACAGGGCTGGATTACTGGAGGCATGAGGACCATAACACGACCAACACATGGGACATGTCACGTAGCAGACGAACACGCAGCACCGCCCACCGTCACGAACAAGTGAACAATGTGCACACGGACATGAACAACAGACTCACACCCCACATGACCCATCACAGACATAGCAACACCCAAGGAGCCACGTCTGCATGCACAAGCCACACTGAATATAGTCCCACACGGCAGCCACTGTGCAACTCATCACACACAACCGAAACACCATTGAAGTCCTGTCCATGTAGCCCCTACTGCCTGTCAACAACACACCCCACAACTACGCCTATGTAAGACAAACAACACTAGACGCAACAGAGCGGAACAACATAAATGCACACGAACACCACTGAACCCATCAAACTCACAGACCCACCATGCACATACAACATACCATCCATCCCATCCGTCAGCCCCAGTCTCATGAAAGGCATGTCATCCGCACAGCTGCCACACATACAGCAGTCACGCTAAGACACATGCCCATGACCAACCATGTGCCAGAAGTCAATTAAGCGCACGACACACTGTGAGCAACAACACACAACATGGGCCACACCCCCGAGCACTGCAGTGATGCACATGGCACAGGGCAGCACGCACACCAAGGAGATGGGACAACTGCAATACGTTGGCTGGCACACAACTATCACTCACTCATAACGATGCGTCCAATGCCATGTCCAGTAATCACAACAGACAGCAAATATGCAGGCCATGTCAAGCATGCACACACCTCAAACCATGCACTGTCATGCTGCCACAACACATGTCACGTTCGGCACCCATGGCTCACAGCATGTACCCCAAAAGCATATCCCCTCCCAAATGCGAATCTGGGGCATGGCCCCCATGTTGCCATATGCTACTTCTTCGCTGGCACCAGCCCCAGCGCAGGTGGTGGCCCGGACGACTGGATCCACCCTGGGAGCCACAGCGAGGACCGTGGTGAGCAATGTGGCTAGTGGGCAGGCCGGTGGCAGCAGGACTGGTAGGAGGAGCAGGGTCAGGGAAACGCCAGCCTCCCCTGGGAGCCATGCCCTGCCTCACATGGCCAGAGTCCTTGGGGCCTATGAAGAGGCCCAAGGACAATGGGTCCGGTCTGCTTCAGACACGCGTGAGGTGCTGGGGGTGCTGAGGTCCATGGACGCCCGTATGGGCCAAATCGTGGACCTCATGGGACAGCTGGTGGTGGCGGTGAGGTCACAGCCAGGGACAGCAGCTCCCCCTCCGCCACCACCTGCCGGGGCGCAGGGTGGAGCAGCAGTGTCCAGTTCCCCTGCCTCCACAGCCAGTGATCACACCTCAACCACCAGCATGTCGCAAGCAGGCACCCCCTCGCAAACGTGGAAGGGGCCGTCCGAAGTGGAAACAGATCTCCCGGGAGGACTTCGCACGCTCCAAGCGCAAGTGAGGCAGCCAGCCAGCCTTCCGCCAGCCTTCCTTGACCAGCCACTGCATTGACTTGGACTACGATCCCACTCCACACAGCCATCTGGATGGCATGTGTGTGTTGGACTATGGACATAGAACCAGTGGGTACACCCTGATCATCACGCAGCCATGACCGACAGCTCATTGTCACTGCACGCACCACTTTTGTCATCACCTTACACACAATCACATGTCACAGTTTGTAATAAATGCACCTTTTTCACTAACTGCTGTTTGTGCCCTGTGTCTTATTTGTACGGAATACAACGGCCACCTTGGGCGGAAAGGCACCTGATGCGTGGCATGGCATTTGAATCCGGAGGGCCTGTAGGGACCTAGGGGTGGGAGACAGAACAGGAGCACATTCAATGAGTGTGTCACACACCCATCACACAGTACATGTCAACAACTACAAGCAATGTACACACATCGCACAGAGCAATAGGGCACAATGCCACAGCCACCAACAGTGGCATACTACCCTGGCCATGGAGCGTTGACACACAGCACGCAGTGAACAAGCGGCCACCCTGACACAGCACACACACACCTGCACAGATACAGCCACATCAGCCGTCGTACATGGACACTCACCGTCAAGTGAAGTAGCGGGCGATGAGCTGCTGCCGCACATTACCAGCTTCCTCCTCTCCGCTGTCCTCCTCACTCGAGCTGTCCTGGTCTGCGGGCTGGGGCCCTGGTTGATCTCCGTCATCCACGATGAGGGGATCTGCTTCCGAATGGCCAGATTGTGCAGCATGCAGCACGCCACCACTATCCGGCACACCTTCTGTGGGGAGTACGCCAGCGCACCCCGGTGCGGTCCAGGCACCTGAACCTGGACTTGAGGAGGCCAAAGGTACGCTCGACCACACGTCTGGTCCTCCCATGTGCCTCATTGTAGCGATCGTCTGCTGGGGTGCGAGGATTCCTCAATGGACTGAGCAGCCATGCCCCATTCGGATACGCAGAGTCACCTGGGTGTGAGGGACACAGAGAACCGTTGCTAATCCAACTGGACAGGGGACAGCATCGCACAGCCAGCACGCTACACCACTCCACATACTCACCGACAATACAGGCACGATCCTGTTGCATATTGGACATCAGTCGTGGCAAGATGCTGTTGCGCATTATGTGTGCGTCATGGGCCGAGCCTGGGAACTTTGCACACACGTGGGTGATCACCATGTCCGCAAGGCACACCACTTGCACATTCAGGGAGTGCGTGTGCTTCCTGTTGCGGTACAGGTGCTCAGTGGCCTGTGGTGGAACAAGGCCGACATGTGTGCAGTCAATGGCTCCAACAACGTGTGGGATTCTGCCAAGGGCATAGAATGCACCCTTCACAGCCGCCAATTCACGAGCCCTGGGGAAGCGGATGTACCTGTTCCGGTACAGCATCATGGCTGCCAGTACATCCCTCAGCACCTTGCTGAACATGGGCTGGGACATCCCTCCTCCACTGCCCACTGTGTGCTGGAATGACCCAGTGGCGAAGAAATGCATGGCGGCCATCACCTTAGCCGTGGGGGTGACAGCAGTCGGATACACCCTGCGGGGACGGAGATGGGGTTCTAACATGGCACACAGTCGATGCAGGGTTGGCCTGTCCAGCCGAAACTTCCTAATAACCTCTGTATCGTCCATGTCCGCCAGCAATTGGTATGGGCGGTCAATGTTCGGTCTCCGCCTAGGGACAATGGCAGAGGACACATGTCAATGCAACACGACACATAGCAATTTCGCATACACATCACTGACATGACTGAGCAAGCACATGAGCCACAGCCCAGCTGTCAAGCTGGGGCGGCACGGCCACAATACACTTACACAGGTCTCCCAACAATGGCAATGGCTAGTGATACAAACCACTGCCATGTGCATGCACATGGGGATCTAGGCCCCAATGACTTGCGGGGCGTGCTGATGGGGACTGACTGCATATCCGTCAAGCGGCAACGCCACGGCAACATGAATGTCTGCTGAGCATGGAACTGCTTACGCGGCTGGATGAGTATGGCACACGACGACGACGATGTGGGCACAGGCTGAGCGGCCAAAACAAGTGGGACCTGTGGCACGAGGGGATATGAGACAGTAGTAGGTGTCAGCACTGCACCCTATGTACAGCACTGTACGGATCACACCTCCCGAAACATTGACAGGTGTCCACATTGACAGCCCCATGCCAAGACGGCTGTGTGCTTGCAGTCACACGTCACAGGTGAGAGGTTACATTGCACGTGCCAGGTGGCAGTCGTACATAGTGGGAGCTGGCATGTGTGTGCATGTGTCTCCTGTTCAGGATCCACCAGATGGGCGCTGACTCTGTACTGACCATTGGACACAGCATGTTCCGTGGAAGGCTTGTGTGTGTGGGATGGTGGCACTGGATGTGCCTCCGTTGGGTGGGGGGCCATGCACAGGGCGGGTACGTCGATGATTGCGCATTGTTGGTCACGGTGGGTGCACCCACTAAGATGTGTTGCCCTGTGTTCAATTCCTATGTCCGCATGATGATGGACTGTAGATGTGGGCAGACTACAAATTGGTCGATGTGCTGTCTATATGCATGTGCCTTCACACCAGGCACAGCTGCCCCTGCACATGTGACCCCTGCTGGACTCTCTGCTGGGTCTGTGGAGCTGATGCACCTTCTGCGCGTGGGGCGGGCAGCTCTCCTCACTTCCCTCATTGCGCATGTCATGACTTTGCCGCAGGTGACATGGATCATGGAGGGCCCACATGTACGCGTGGGTAGGCTACACATGATTGTACACTGGTCGCCACCCCCAGTCAGTGTTTCGAATGGGAAGGTTGTCGTGCTGGTGGTATGTTCGATGTGGCGGATGGGCGGGCCTAGGTGCGGGCTTACATTCCGGACATGGGGGGTAGTTGGATTGGCGACTAGTTGCAGTACACACGGGACACGTCTCTTCCTTTCCACATCTGGGTCATCCCTTGTACTCACTGACAGTGATACAGTCATCTTCGCCCCAGCCCTCATGTCCTCCCCTCGCTCCCCCAATATGCATGCTCACCTGCGAGGCTAGCGCTTGCACAGGCAGCCCCAAGCTCGCACCAGAGAGGGCAAGGAGTGTATGTGTGGGTCCAGTTGCACGAGTGGGCTGTCTCAGGGTATGATGTGTTGCGGGACGCCCGTCCACCTGCGTGGTGCCCCAAATGGAGACCCGGCCTGCATGGACTATGCATCACAGTCTTCGCCTTCCGGATCCGCCACCTGCGACACCCAGTGGCTGTGGCTGCCCTTGCGGCCAGGCCGCGTCCGTCTGTGGCTGATGGCCCACACATTCACTCTTTGGCCTCTCTGGGGAGGGCTCGGGGGTGGTGGCGCACGCGCTTGCACTTAGTCGCAATGGCATGTGGCGTGGTTGGTATGATGGGAAATGGATGGGATGGTGCGAGCCACCTCCCGTGACGTCAGTGCTGCTCGTGCTGTGGTGCGTCCCCCTACACTTCCATGTGACTTGTGCCATGCTAGACGTTGAGGTTCTATTGCCTGCGTGATATGACCAGGAGGAGCGCGAGGAGACCTCTCACACACCATGCTCCACTGCCATCCCGTGCCCTGTATCGCCTGTGCGGATTGACTATGTTGGGGTTACACCTGGTCGACTGGGGCTGTGTGTGCCTTGTCAAGGGGCATGGCGGGCGCACAACAGGATCCAGCTTGTCCACAGAGGGTGGGCTGAGGTGCGCCTGGTACCGCTTTGTACGTGTGCCCGGCTGCTGTGCACACACGTGTTCACTCCCCCGACAGGTGTCCTCTCACAATGCCCAGGGAAGCGGTGGTGTACTGTTCATGACCCCTCCCAACACGGCGTGCTCCAACTTGGCATGTGCGCATCTACCCGTCGCACCCACCCACCTGAGCACTGCGTCCATACGACTTCACACGACACATGTGTGTCTTCCACAGTAGTGCTACTCATTTGCGTTGACATCCAATACCAGTGGACTACATGGTCATGTCACGACTGCCGTGTACTTCACATACTCTCATCCTCTCTCATTCGTACTTGTGAAATGAGTCAGCGGAGACAGTTTTGGTTTCAAACATTATATTGAGTCTTCTGTCCTCTGTGATGCAGTATAGTGGACACTACTGGCAGCGGAATACATGTTGAGGATATACTGAGCATGATTGCAAATGGGATAGGGTGTGGGGTTACATGTGATTGGCTGTTGCATGTGGGATGTGGGCTTCAGAGTGACATCTGCTTGGCCAAGGCTGTGCTAATGTACATTTACGTATAGCTGCGGAGCTGCGGACTTTGACACAGACGGTATACATGTAGCCTACCAGACCGCTTGGCATCATGGGCACAGTCCATCTCAGTTCCATGTGACAGGTTTGCTGCGGTTGTTCCTCATGCACGCGTGCATGTGAGTTGACATCAGGGCATGTGCTTGCGTGCATGCAGCGGCGTGCCACTTGTTGTTGCACTGTGGTGGTTACTGGACATGTCACAGTCACTGGGGTCGTGTTGTTGTTGTATGCACTTGTCGTCCATGCAAAGGTCCTGGTATGGGATTCCCGGGGCGGGGGTGGGAGGGGTGCAGCACCCACAGACTCCAGGCGACCTATTCATGTCCACTGAGCGGTGTGTGTGTCCATGGGCGCTGGATCCATGTTGTGTCCTGGTTGTTCGTGCAGTTCCGTCCATGTGGGTGCGATACACAGAGCCCATGCCACTGCCTCCCACGATGCATGCGGTGTTCCTGAATGTGATGGGGAACAGTGTGCATGTCCCGGTCATATCCGATGTCATGGCGATGTCGTTGATGGTGTGGTTACAGTTGCCGGTCGTTTGGTATGGCTGTTGTGGTGGTGACTGGCCAGTCCGTGCGGAAGCTAAGCATGGGTGCGGGGTTGGACATCATAGGTCACTCGGGGAACCTGCGTTGTGGTCCGACGTATTTACAGGTTGTCAGGTATGCGATGCCGTCCAGCAGGGCTTCCATGTCATTGGTGGTGTACATGTTTGCCAGCCAATGTAGCGGATGGTGGCTGTCAAGGTGTTGTTCGTAAGTTGTCCCTTGGAGGACCATGATGGGGCATGCTGGGTGACATTCGATGTAGCTGTTCTCGATGATCCGTCGTGTGGAGGCACAGTGGTCCCATTTCAGTGCGGGTGCGATGTTGGCCACATACGCCATGCCCCCATAGGCAGAGCAGGCCCTGTCGTGTGCGTCCAGAGGGAGGAGTAGTGGTAGCAGGTCCGCCTTCAGACATGCCGGGTTGGAGAGGCATATCTCGACGGGATGCTGGTAGGGACACCTCCGACAGTAGAAGACGGGCATGACGCAGCTGAACAATGTGATGCGGTAAGTCAGTCGGTAACTTACGTTCAGCAGGGACAGGAGATCGCATCCCAATGTATGGAACAGGTTGGTTTTGTACAGCTTGAGCTGTTCGGCGTAGTTGGGTAGGTGTGTTGCGGTTGCCATTTCGCAGCGGTTCGTTGAGGTGGCGTGCTCCGGCTGTGTGTGCAGTCTGCAATGTGCACGCTCCGGGGTTGCTGTGAGCTCTGTGTAGTCGTAGGGAGACAGGACTTGTGTTCTGTTTGCTTGTTTGGAGGACACGGGCCCTCTTCCCACATGCTTCTCAGACAGTTCAAGGTCAGTGATGTGTGACTCCTTCCAATTAACTTGCATGTGGCCGACATGGGGAGTGTTTTCTTCTTTCTTCCCCGTCCGTTGTGTGCTTCTGTGATATGCGCTATCTGCCCTGTGGTCGGTCTCCTCGGCATGCCTGTGTTGGTCTATTCTTGGACAATGGCTGTATTCACCGGCTTCTGTCGTAGGGCTGTGGTTTCGGAGTTGGAATGGAAGGTCATTCAGTGCTGTCTGCTCTCCCTTGTGTGGGCGGCAGGCTGCCTTTCCGCTCTGCGTTGGGCCTTGTGTGTGAATGTTATTCTTGGGCCACCTGTTGTCGGTCCCCGGGCTCTTTGGTGTTCCGTTTTATATGTCTTGTTCATATGTGCAGGGTGGTATGGGTGTTTCTGTGTGGTACTGGCGTTCCTCTTCCCGAAGGGGCCCTGCTTCTCCTAGTTGGTGTTGCCGCCGCTGTGTGCTACGCCATGTTTGTTACACTGGGGTGTGTCCTGCTGTTGCGTGTCTTCACTGACATGTGTGCGTCGGTTGTGTGGCGTTGGGTGTTGTCCGTGAATTGGGCGTTGGGGACATGTCTGTGGCCGGCCTGTCACGTGTCATGTGCGTTCGGGGTGGGGCTGATTTGTGTGCTGCTTGGTTGTGTCCCTGTGTCTGTGTGCGACGCATGCATGGCGCTGCGGTTGGCCTCTGCGTTGTGCGCATGTGTGGCGGCGTCATCGGCGCTTTGGGGCCGTGACGGGGTGGTTGGTTCCTAGTCCCAGGTGGTGTGTACACATGTGTTCTGCGATGTTACGATTTGGCCTGTGTGTCATATGTGGATGCGATGGTGGATGTGTAGTGTACACGCGCTGGTGGGGGTTGTCCGCTTTTCCGCCCTTGCACTGTGTGCGCTGTTTGCGTGCACTTGTTGTGTGTGTGCCTACCTGCGTCTCCGCGGTACGTTGCGTCCTTGGTGGTGCATCAGCAGAAGCATGGGGAGTGCCTGCAGTGCTGGATTCATGCTCGGGGAGCCGCTTCTTCGTTGTCCGTGCTCGGCATCCGTGTTACCGCTTCGGTTTGTCGTACGGTATCTCTTGGCCGTGGGAGCCGTTTGTTTGCGGCATCGTAATTTATGCGCCGGGCGGGACGTGTTTCATCGGACGGTGTGTGTCAGTTGGGCTGCGCCGCTACATGTACGGGCGCACTTTGATGGCGGACGGTGTTGCTGGCTTGCCGGCGGTGTTTGGCCTACTTTTCGCATCGTAATTGGACGGGCGTGTGGACTGCTGCGTGCCGGCGGTAACTGGTGGTTTTTGCAACCGCCAGCACGGCGGTGGTGCTTCCGCCCGCCATCGTAATGTGCCCCCAAGTCTATCAGGGCGGACACCTCATTGGGGCGGTTAGGAATCTGTGACAAGGTATCTTTTAAATCATCTTTCAACCCTCGATAAAACAGAGCGGCTCTTTTTGACTCTGGCCAGTCCGTTTCTACAACTAACTTGTTGAATTGTGCCAGGTAGGTGACTAGTTCTCGATTTCCTTGCCTCAATTCCAACAATTCATTATCGGTGGCCTGAGCTACCTTCCGACGATCAAAAATTCGTAGGAACTCCTTCTTGAATTCCTCAAAGTCATATAGAATGGGTGAATCCTGCGAAACCAGAGGCATTGACCATGAGGCCGCATCTCCATTGAGGTAAGATAAAATGAAGGCAATTCTAGACTGTGCATCTGGGAAGACTGTGGGTCGGCACATGAAATGTAATGAGCACTGGGTCAAAAGATTTGAGCCTTTTGGGGATCCCCACCAAAACGCTCTGGAGGAGCCAAAGGAATAACGGGAGCCAGTGAATGTACCACCTGAGTGGTGGAACCAGCACTGGCAGATGACCCTTGATTAAACATACTCGTTCTTGAGGGAAGTGAATGAGACTTATCCTCTGACCCATCTCGCCTTAACTGGGCAGCCATATCTTTCGTCTCACGTCTGGTAGCCTCCATCTCAAATTTTATAACCTTATTCTCCTCCCTCACTGCCAATAATTCCTGTTGAATTTCCTTAAGGACATTTCCCAAATTTTTTAAGTCCAAGCCTTCCGCCATTCTGCTCAGGTGAGTAAAGTCCGTGGGCACTTCACTCTGTCATAGGCCCTGATACTCACTTAGCCAGTACTCTCGGGAGCAGAATGATGATAGTTTCTCAATTCCCACCTCAGGCTCCACACGAAGACCAAAAGGTACAGGCTGTCGTGTGAACCCCGCCGGGGGAAAGGGGAAGTGGACAGAGAAGAGACTGCCAAGATCCACTCGGTATCTTCACACTAGCCTTCCTCCTACTTCTTCTCAAGGCACTTCCTCCTCCAGCTGGTCACCTTATCTTTATGGCTATGTGGGGATACTGAACAGAGAACACACCATTAATATTTCCCTAGCACTCCTCCCTGCCTTTCCTTGACTTCCTCACTCTAACTTCCTTACCCAATTGGTTCTAGGCCTTCGCTCCTCTTCTATTTTCTTTTGTGTGAATAGGTTATCATCCTAAAGGTGAACAAACCTTGTAAGTATTCTCTTCGCTCGTCTCTTATATTCGCAGCTCTCACTCTATCTCCCACTCTCTCTCTCACTCTGTCTTACTTGTATCTTCTGCTGATTTCCTTTATCATTTCTTCCTCAGGTGAACGAGCATGCTGTCGCAGTCGTCGAGCTGACGAAGCTGATGAAGTCTCTGGACCTGAAGACTCACGGTAAGTGAATTAACCCTAACTGCCTATTGCGAAGTTATTTCTAAATTAACCACTAAATCTATCTAATACCGCCGATACTCGAAACGCGCTAACCTACGCCTTGCCTGGCTGAACCACTAACTCTAACTCTGACTAACTAAGAGCTGTTTCCGAAAAAGGTTCCTAACTCTAGAAATGCGTTGGTGAAGTGCGCGGTTTATAATTCAACCGCTGCACTTCACAGCTGAGCAAGTCCTCGCGCCCGGACCCAGGCGCGAGAGACTAGACCGCCAACTTCTCTTGCCTTCCTCCCTGTTGGGAGGACAGAGCGGAATGTCTTCTTATGTGCGATGATCACCCGCGATTGAAGTCGAGCGGGTGATCTTTTCCCAACTGCCTTCTCAGGGACTATAGTGATGCTAAGGAGTTTATGAACTCCCTTTCTCTGAGCCCTGACACGCGGTATCCAAAATACCTTACTGGGTATATACAGTGAGTCAAGTAGGGGTCGCAGGAACCATGAGGAGTCTCCATTAATATATCCATAGCCCGAACCGAGCGGGAATGAAAAGTGACTTTTTGATTTGATGTATTTACTGTGGTCACAAAACCTGTTTTGCCTGTTTGTTTGTTTGTTACCTGTTTAGGTGCGCCCTGTAGGAGTACACACTCCTACAAACCATTTTTACCTTCCCATATGAATAAACTAATTTTATTAAGAATTCATTGTATTATTCCAGGGCATTATTGTTCCCAGGTTAATATTTACCAATATTCAGTCCATAGGGATCCTTGTTTCTTATAGCTTGAACTACCCTTAGTCCCTATGTATCCTTTGGTTTACCTTGTATGTTTAATTTCCCTTGTATGTTTTAAACAGTATATGCACAATCAAATGATAGCAAGAGATTTAGAGATTCCTCTTACTACTCTATAGTAGGCCCCTCCCCTTCTATCTTTCCTTTTGCATTTCGCAAAAATAAGATAATCAAACATCACTTTGTTAGATCATGTCTACCATCCCCCGGAGCGGCCCACACTCTGAATGATATATGGGGAATTACCCCTTATCTGGGGCATCCAAAATGTGGGAACTGCAGTGTGTGTGAATATTCAATTGAGACAAAGGAGTTTGTACATAAAAATGTAAAAACGGGGGGTGTGGCCAAGATGGCGGCCCCATCGGACGCATTGTAAGGAGCTCCATTGCTGGTCGTCTGTTATCCTGCAATTTTCCTTCCTCTCCAGCTGAAATTTTAAACAAAATACTGCCCAGGTGACTCGCACAGCGAATGTGCACTGCTTGATACTGCTTTTGCCATGCAGCATTCCTGGATCAGTGCGCTCTCAGGCACGAAGCGCTGCCCGGCGAGGCAGACCCTGTATGAAGCCCTGAGTGATGTGGCCCCATACCAAATGGGGACCACGTGCTAGCACTACCATAATCGCAGCAGAGCATGCTTGGGAGATGGAGATGCCTGTGCCAAACACTACTGTAGCACGTAGAGCCCTGAGGGCCACCTGAGTCTACTGGTGAGGGAGCAGGCCCGGCTGGCTCTGCCCTGCATGCGGAGTGACATCTGGCCTGGAGTTGCGGTGAGTGTGGCCACCTGCCTCCTTGCTGCTGCGGGGAATGCCTGTGAGGCCTGAGGGACTAACGCCCAATGCTGTTGTTCTGATACCCTGCGAAGGGACACCAAACTCTGCCGTGGGTGCCCCCCCCACCCTACCAAGGACTGAACTCGGTGCCGCTGTGAGAAGACGCAGTGATTTTGGCCTAGGGTTGTGAGGAGCTTCTGCTGGTGAATCAAGTGTGGACCTGACTGGGACCGTCCTATTACTAATGAACTGGTTACCCTGAGGTTGCGGTGTACAAGACCATCAGCACCCGGTCTCCCCGAGCGGTGGCGTGCCGGATAGCCTGCACATTGGTGACGGGGTGCATGATCCCCTCCCAACTACCTAAGTGCACCCTGGAGAGCAATATCTGGCCTCACTGAGGAATCACACTCCATCTGTGTTCGGGGCAGTAAAGTGCTGGGAGGATCCTCTGTACACAGCTCTCATTTTCCACCTGCCCACCCTGTCAAATACAGGCTGCACAACCCTTCAACTGTACGGCCACTGCTGCTTCTGACTGAGACTAGAGGTCCCTCTCTCCCTGCTCCCGAAAAGGGAGGAGAAACTTTGCTCCCACCTGGACTCTCCCTGATGAGCCAGCATCCCTCTCTGGGCTTGCAGTAGTCTTTTTTAGACTCCTTGAGGTAGTGTTTACTACCAGTGAATGCTGTGAGGATGTATGAGCCCCTGTGACCATTGAATGGAGCTGCTGGAGTGGTGTGGACCCTCTTTCCTTCTGCCTGGTATGTAGGGGAGCGTTACCCATGACGAAATACTGGCTAAGGGGTGCTCCACCGAGGGATCCTATTGGTCTTCAAACTGTGCAAAACTGTCCAACACACAGCCTCGCATGCTGCCCCTAATGTCCTGAAGGGGCATGGCACATGGTTGACTTTCTGAACTGTGTGACTTAACCATACTTCTGTTGCAGGGATTCTGCTTGGTAATAGAACTATACTTGGGACCATAGAACATCAGTATTTAGGGGACGGAGTCACCATACCACATCAGTATCTTTGAGACCGAGTCCGACTAGGTATAGTACCTCACTTGCCCTCCTAACCATCAGAAAGACAAGTGATTTGGCACCCCAGAACACAACACTCTCGACACTCTCAGGGATCATGGTAATAGGACACACCCTTTCGCTCTCTCACTTGTACTTGTACACAATAAGATATGAACGAGACATGAAGGAAGTTTACAATGTTTATTTAACCCCTTAACCTTTGGGCCTTTTCCCCCCCAGTGCTGAGCCCTTTTTTGGCTATTTGTAGTAGTTCGCGATTAGGCCTCTGTAACTTTTTGACCACATAAGGTATCCACGCCAAATTTGCGTCCTTTTCTTCCAACATCATGGGAGGGGTCCCAGATTTTAGCCAAAATACAGCTAAATTTTGGTTTTTTGGGGAAAAATGGGAAAAAGACCCGCATATGAAAGCGTCTGGGTTTTCCCTGCAAATGGTATCAAAAAGGGTTTGTGGGGCTGAAATCTCCATTTTCCCAGCTTTGAGGGAATGACGGACTTTTGTCAGAAAACCAAAAATTTTACACAGTTTTGGCATTTTTCTGGGACATAGCCTATTTTTGCAATTTTTTGTGCTTTCAACCTCCTTCCAGTTAATGGTAGAAATGGGTATGAAAGCAATAATGGATCCTGTAAATCTATACATTTTAGAAAAGTATACAAAATGCTGAATTTAGCAAGGGGTCATTTGTGTAAATCCATCAAGGTTTCTTTATAGAAACTAACCGTTAAATATAGGAAAAATGGAAAATTAGTTGAAAAAACAGCCTTTTTTGTCAACGTTTTCACCTGTAACTTCTTCTAATTATGACTGCTCTTTGAAAGCAATATACCGTTACATCCACTGGACCTTACTGGTTGTGGGGATATATAGGACTTGTAGGTTCACCAAGAACCCGACGAACCCAGAGCCAAAAACTGAGCAGCATATTGCAATGGTTTTTTATTATGTACCGGGTATATAGCAATTATTCTGGGAAAATGTATACATGGAATATTCGGTATGAAAGACTCCTATGTATTTCTGAAATGGGAACACAATATAGAGTTTAGAAACAGTAGATATTTGCACATTTCTGAAATTGGTAATACTCATACTAGCATGAGAATTATAGGTCATTTTTCAAAATAACTTCTTTTTACACATTGTCTTTCATTTGGAAGGCAGAAATGCATCGAAAGTCAATAGGTAATAACAGTTGCTTTACAAATCTGAATTACCGTAAGTGTCCCGATAAAAATGGTACCTCACTTGTGTGGGTAGGCCTAGTGCCCACGACAGGAAACGGCTCAAAACGCAACGTGAACACACCACATTTTCACAGTGAAAAATTACCCTTTTTTGCAAAGTGCCTAGCTGTAGTTTTTGAATCCTAGCTCTGCCTGCATCTAGGAAACCTAGCAAACCTATATATTTTTGAAAACTAGACACCCAGGGAATCCAGGATGGGGTGACTTTACTGCCTCTCACCAGGTTCTGTTACCCAGAATCCCTTGCAAACCTAAAAATTGTCCAAAAAACACATTTTCCTCACATTTCTGTGGTGGAAAGTCCTGGAATCTGCGTGGATCCACAAATTTCTACCCACCCCGCGTTCCCCAAAGTCTTCCGAGAAAAATGGTACCTCACTTGTGTGGGTAGGCCTAGAGCCCGCGACAGGAAATCGTGCAAAACGCAACGTGGACACACCCCAATTTCACAGTGAAAAATGACCCTTTTTTGGCAAAGTGCCTAGCTGTAGTTTTTGAATCCTAGCTCTGCCTGCATCTAGGGAAACCTAGCAAACCTATACATTTTTGAAAACTAGACACCCAGGGAATCCAGGATGGGGAGACTTTACTGCCTCTCACCAGGTTCTGTTACCCAGAATCCCTTGCAAACCTAAAAATTGTCCAAAAAACACATTTTCCTCACATTTCTGTGGTGGAAAGTCCTGGAATCTGCGTGGATCCACAAATTTCTACCCACCCCGCGTTCCCCAAAGTCTTCCGAGAAAAATGGTACCTCACTTGTGTGGGTAGGCCTAGAGCCCGCGACAGGAAATCCCACAAAACGCAACGTGGACACACCCCAATTTCACAGTGAAAAATGACCCTTTTTTGGCAAAGTGCCTAGCTGTAGTTTTTGAATCCTAGCTCTGCCTGCATCCAGGAAAACCTAGCAAACCTATATATTTTTGAAAACTAGACACCCAGGGGAATCCAGGATGGGGTGACTTTACTGCCTCTCACCAGGTTCTGTTACCTAGAATCCCTTGCAAACCTAAAAAATTGTCAAAAAAAACAAATTTTCCTCACATTTCTGTGGTGGAAAGTTCTGGAATCTGCATGGATCCACAAATTTCCACCCACCCGCGTTCCCCAAAGTCTTCCGAGTAAAATGGTACCTCACTTGTGTGGGTAGGCCTAGTGCCCACGACAGGAAACGGCACAAAACGCAACGTGGACACACCCCAATTTCACAGTGAAAAATGACCCTTTTTTGGCAAAGTGCCTAGCTGTAGTTTTTGAACCCTAGCTCTGCCGGCACCTAGGGAAACCTAGCAAACCTATACGGTTTTGAAAACTAGACACCCAGGGGAATCCAGGATGGGGTGACTTGATTGGCTCCCACCAGGTTCTGTTACCCAGAATCCCTTGCAAACCTAAAAAATTGTCCAAAAAAACACATTTTCCTCACATTTCTGTGGTGGAAAGGTCTGTAATCTGCACGGATCCACAAATTTCTACCCACCCCACGTTCCCCAAAGTCTTCCGAGAAAAATGGTACCTCACTTGTGTGGGTAGGCCTAGTGCCCGCGACAGGAAACGGTGCAAAACGCAACGTGGACACACCACAATTTCACAGTGAAAAACGAGCCTTTTTTGGCAAAGTGCCTAGCTGTAGTTTTTGAACCCTAGCTCTGCCGGCACCTAGGAAACCTAGCAAACCTATACATTTTTGAAAATTAGACACCCAGGGGAATCCAGGATGGGGTGACTTGACTGCTTCTCACCAGGTTCTGTTACCCAGAATCCTTTGCAAACCTAAAAATTGTCCAAAAAACACATTTTCCCTACATTTCTGTGGTGGAAAGTTCTGGAATCTGCGTGGATACACAAATTTCAATGCACCCTGCGTTCCCCAAAGTCTTCCGAGAAAAATGGTACCTCACTTGTGTGGGTAGGCCTAGAGCCTGCGACAGGAAATGGCACAAAACGCAACGTGGACACACCCCAATTTCACAGTGAAAAATGACCCTTTTTTGGCAAAGTGCCTAGCTGTAGTTTTTGAATCCTAGCTCTGCCTGCATCTAGGGAAACCTAGCAAACCTATACATTTTTGAAAACTAGACACCCAGGGGAATCCAGGATGGGGAGACTTTACTGCCTCTCACCAGGTTCTGTTACCCAGAATCCCTTGCAAACCTAAAACATTGTCCAAAAAACACATTTTCCTCACATTTCTGTGGTGGAAAGTCCTGGAATCTGCGTGGATCCACAAATTTCTACCCACCCCGCGTTCCCCAAAGTCTTCCGAGAAAAATGGTACCTCACTTGTGTGGGTAGGCCTATAGCCCGCGACAGGAAATCGCGCAACACGCAACGTGGACACACCCCAATTTCACAGTGAAAAATGACCCTTTTTTGGCAAAGTGCCGAGCTGTAGTTTTTGAATCCTAGCTCTGCCTGCATCTAGGGAAACCTAGCAAACCTATATATTTTTGAAAACTAGACACTCAGGGGAATCCAGGATGGGGTGACTTTACTGCCTCTCACCAGGTTCTGTTACCCAAAATCCCTTGCAAACCTAAAAAATTGTCAAAAAAAACAAATTTTTCTCACATTTCTGTGGTGGAAAGTCCTGGAATCTGCGTGGATCCACAAATTTCTACCCACCCCGCGTTCCCCAAAGTCTTCCGAGAAAAATGGTACCTCACTTGTGTGGGTAGGCCTAGAGCCCGCGACAGGAAATCATGCAAAACACAACGTGGACACACCCCAATTTCACAGTGAAAAATGACCCTTTTTTGGCAAAGTGCCTAGCTGTAGTTTTTGAATCCTAGCTCTGCCTGCATCTAGGGAAACCTAGCAAACCTATATATTTTTGAAAACTAGACACCCAGGCGAATCCAGGATGTGGTGACATTACTGCCTCTCACCAGGTTCTGTTACCTAGAATCCCTTGCAAACCTAAAAAAGTGTCAAAAAAAACACATTTTCCTCACATTTCTGTGGTGGAAAGTTCTGGAATCTGCATGGATCCACAAATTTCCACCCACCCCGCGTTCCCCAAAGTCTTCCGAGTAAAATGGTACCTCACTTGTGTGGGTAGGCTTAGTGCCCACGACAGGAAACGGCACAAAACGCAACGTGGACACACCCCAATTTCACAGTGAAAAATGACCCTTTTTTGGCATAGTGCCTAGCTGTAGTTTTTGAACCCTAGCTCTGCCGGCATCTAGGGAAACCTAGCAAACCTATATGTTTTTGAAAACTAGACACCCAGGGGAATCCAGGATGGGGTGACTTGACTGGCTCCCACCAGGTTCTGTTACCCAGAATCCCTTGCAAACCTAAAAAATTGTCAAAAAAAACACATTTTCCTCACATTTCTGTGGTGGAAAGGTCTGTAATCTACACGGATCCACAAATTTCTACCCACCCCACGTTCCCCAAAGTCTTCCGAGAAAAATGGTACCTCACTTGTGTGGGTAGGCCTAGTGCCCGCGACAGGAAACGGTGCAAAACGCAACGTGGACACACCGCAATTTCACAGTGAAAAACGAGCCTTTTTTGGCAAAGTGCCTAGCTGTAGTTTTTTAACCCTAGCTCTGCCGGCACCTAGGGAAACCTAGCAAACCTATACATTTTTGAAAATTAGACACCCAGGGGAATCCAGGATGGGGTGACTTGACTGCTTCTCACCAGGTTCTGTTACCCAGAATCCTTTGCAAACCTAAAAAATTGTCCAAAAAAACACATTTTCCCTACATTTCTGTGGTGGAAAGTTCTGGAATCTGCGTGGATACACAAATTTCAATGCACCCTGCGTTCCCCACAGACTTCCGAGAAAAATGGTACCTCACTTGTGTGGGTAGGCCTAGAGCCTGCGACAGGAAATGGCGCAAAACGCAACATGGACACACCCCAATTTCACAGTGAAAAATGACCCTTTTTTGGCAAGGTGCCTAGCTGTAGTTTTTGAATCCTAGCTCTGCCTGCATCTAGGGAAACCTAGCAAACCTATACATTTTTGAAAGCTAGACACCCAGGGGAATCCAGGATGGGGAGACTTTACTGCCTCTCACCAGGTTCTGTTACCCAGAATCCCTTGCAAACCTAAAACATTGTCCAAAAAAACACATTTTCCTCACATTTCTGTGGTGGAAAGTCCTGGAATCTGCGTGGATCCACAAATTTCTACCCACCCCGCGTTCCCCAAAGTCTTCCGAGAAAAATGGTACCTCACTTGTGTGGGTAGGCCTAGAGCCCGCGACAGGAAATCGTGCAAAACGCAACGTGGACACACCCCAATTTCACAGTGAAAAATGACCCTTTTTGGCAAAGTGCCTAGCTGTAGTTTTTGAATCCTAGCTCTGCCTGCATCTAGGAAACCTAGCAAACCTATATATTTTGAAAACTAGACACCCAGGGGAATCCAGGATGGGGTGACTTTACTGCCTCTCACCAGGTTCTGTTACCCAGAATCCCTTGCAAACCTAAACAATTGTCAAAAAAAACACATTTTCCTCACATTTCTGTGGTGGAAAGTCCTGGAATCTGCGTGGAGCCACAAATTTCTACCCACCCCGCATTCCCCAAAGTCTTCCAAGAAAAATTGTACCTCACTTGTGTGGGTAGGCCTAGTGTCCGCGTCAGGAAACGGCGCAAAATGCAATGTGGACACACCTCAATTTCACTGTGAAAAATGACCCTTATTTGGCAAAGTGCCTAGCTGTAGTTTTTGATCCCTAGCTCTGCCAGCACCTAGGGAAACCTAGCAAACCTATACATTTTTGAAAACTAGACACCCAGGGGAATCCAGGATGGGGTGACTTGACTGCCTCTCACCAGGTTCTGTTACCCAGAATCCCTTGCAAACCTAAATAATTGTCCAAAAAAACAAATTTTCCTCACATTTCTGTGGTGGAAAGTGCTGGAATCTGCGTGGATCCACACAATTCCACCCACCCCGCGTTCCCCAAAGTCTTCCGATAAAAATGGTACCTCACTTGTGTGGGAGGCCCAAGTACCCGCGACAGAAAACTGCCCAAAACGCAACGTGGACACACCACATTTTCGCAGTGAAAACGGACCCTTTTTCAACAAAGTGCCTAGCTGTAGATTTTGAACCCTAGCTCTGCCGGCACCTAGGGAAATCTAGTAAACCTATACATTTTTGAAAACTAGACACCCAGGGGACTCCAGGACGGGGTGACTTGGCTGGCTCTCACCATGTTATGCAACCCAGAATCCCTTGCAAACCTAAAATATTGTTAAAAAAAACACATTTTCCTCACATTTCTGTGGTGGAAAGTTCTGGAATCTGCGTGATTCCACAAAATTCCACCCACCCCGCGTTCCCCAAAGTCTTCCGAGAAAAATGGTACCTCACTTGTGTGGGAGGCCTAAGTACCCGCGACAGGAAACGGCCCAAAACGCAACGTGGACACACCACATTTTTGCAGTGAAAACAGACCCTTTTTCAACAAAGTGCCTAGCTGTAGATTTTGAACCCTAGCTCTGCCGGCACCTAGGGAAACCTAGGAAACCTATACATTTTTGAAAACTAGACTCCCAGGGGAATCCAGGATGGGGTGACTTGGCAGGCTCTCACCAGGTTCTGCTACCCAGAATCCCTTGCAAACCTAAAATATTGTTAAAAAAACCCACATTTTCCTCACATTTCTGTGGTGGAAAGTTCTGGAATCTGCGTGGATCCACAAAATTCCACCCACCCCGCGTTCCCCAAAGTCTTTTGATAAAAATGGTACCTCACTTGTGTGGGAGGCCTAAGTACCCGCGACAGGCTAGGGCCCAAAACATATTGAGGTGACATTAAAATTGCCTATCACAAAACAACCTGGTTTTGCAAGGGGGGTCACCTCGGTTTTTGGCCCCGTGCTCGGCGGCCAGCTAGGGAAACCTATCAAACCCACACATTTCTGAAAACTAGACACCCAGGTTGTTCCAGGGAGGTATGGCTTGCGTGGATCCCCCAACGTTTTCTTACCCACAATCCCCTGCAAACCTCAAATTTTGCTGAAAAAATCACTTTTTCCACACATTTTTGTGTGGGAAAGTTGTGGCATCGCCGGGCAGACACGCATTTCCCACCACCCAGTGTTCCCCAAGGTCTCCCGATAAAAATGGTGCCTCACTCGTGTGGGAGGCCCAAGTACCCGCGACAGGCTAGGGCCCAAAACGTATTGAGGTGACATTAAAATTGCCTATCACAAAGCAACCTGGTTTTGCAAGGGGGGTAACCTCGGTTTTTGGCCCCGTGCTCGGCGGCCAGCTTGGGAAACCTATCAAACCCACACATTTCTGAAAACTAGACACCCGGGTGGTTCCAGGAGGTATGGCTTGCGTGGATCCCCCAACGTTTTCTTACCCAGAATCCCTGCAAACCTCAAATTTAGCTGGAAAAAATCACTTTTTCCACACATTTTTGTGTGGGAAAGTTGTAGCATCGCCGGGCAGACACGCATTTCCTACCACCCAGTGTTCCCCAAGGTCTCCCAATAAAAATGGTGCCTCACTCGTGTGGGAGGCCCAAGTACCCGCGACAGGCTAGGGCCCAAAACGTATTGAGGTGACATTAAAATTGCCTATCACAAAACAACCTGGTTTTGCAAGGGGGGTCACCTCGGTTTTTGGCCCTGTGCTCGGCGGCCAGCTGGGGAAACCTATCAAACCCACACATTTCTGAAAACTAGACACCTGGTTGGTTCCAGGGAGGTATGGCTTGCGTGGATCCCCCAACGTTTTCTTACCCAGAATCCCCTGCAAACCTCAAATTTAGCTGAAAGAAATCACTTTTTCCACACATTTTTGTGTGGGAAAGTTATGGCATCGCCGGGCAGACACGCATTTCCTACCACCCAGTGTTCCCCAAGGTCTCCCGATAAAAATGATGCCTCACTCGTGTGTGAGGCCCAAGTACCCGTGACAGGCAAGGGCCAAAAACGTATTGAGGCAACATCAAAATTGCCTATCACCAAATGTTTTGAGCCCTAGCCTGTCGCGGGTACTTGGGCCTCCCACATGAGTGAGGTACCATTTTTATCGGGAGACCTTGGGGAACGCTCGGTGGTAGGAAATGCATGTCTGCCCGGCGATGCCACAACTTTCCACACAAAAATGTGTGGAAAAAGTGATTTTTCAGCTAAATTCGAGGTTTGCAGGGATTCTGGGTTGGAAAACGTTGGGGGATCCACGCAAGCCATACCTCCCTGGAACACCCCGGTGTCTAGTTTTCAGAAATGTGTGGGTTTGATAGGTTTCCTAGCTGGCCGCCGAGCACGGAGCCAAAACTGAGGTGACCCCTTTGCAAAACCAGGTTGTTTTGTGATAGGCAATTTTAATGTCAACTCAATACCTTTGGGCCCTAGCCTGTCGCGTGGTACTGGGCCTCCCACACGAGTGAGGTGCCATTTTATCGGGAGACCTTGGGGAACGCTCGGTGGTAGGAAATGCGTGTCTGCCCGGTGATGCCACAACTTTCCCACACAAAAATGTGTGGAAAAAGTGATTTTTTCTGCTAAATTCGAGGTTTGCAGGGGATTCTGGGTAGGAAAACGTTGGGGGATCCACGCAAGCCATACCTCCCTGGAACCCCCCGGGTGTCTAGTTTTCAGAAATGTGTGGGTTTGATAGGTTTCCCTAGCTGGCCGCCGAGCACGGGGCCAAAAACTGAGGTGACCCCCCTCGCAAAACCAGGTTGTTTTGTGGGTAAACAGACATAATATCGAATTTTTAATATCGAATTGCCAAAATATCGAATTTTTAATATAGAATGGACAGAATATCGAATTGCCAAAATATAGTGGTTAAGAATATCGAAATTCAGGTAAGAAATATCGATTGTCAAAATATCGACAGTCATAATATAGTTGTTAAAAATATCGAATTTTTTTATAGTGTTTTAAGTGTTAGTATATGTGTTAAAAGTATGTATTATTTTTGTAATGTATGTTTTAATTTTTTTAAAGTAATGAATTTGATGTTATTTAATTTTTGCGTAATTTAATTCTGTAGCAGGTTGTGGGTTTATAGGGGAATAGGGTGGGAAGTAATTTAAATGTAATTAAGTAATTATTTAATTTTATTTATTGGTATTGATAAATAATTAATTGTTAATTAATTATTAATTGGTAATTAATTTGTATTAATTGGTAATTAATTTTTATTAATTGGTAATTAATTTGTATTAATTTTTTAATTGATAATTATATTAATTGTATTAATTTATTATTCAGAGCGGGTTGTGGGTTTATAGGGGAATAGGGTGGGAAGTAATTTAATTGTAATTCAGTAATTATTTATTTTTATTTATTGGTATTGATTATTAATTTATTGTTAATTAATTCTTATTTGGTAATTAATTTTTATTAATTGGTAATTAATTTTTATTAATTGGTAATTAATTTTTATAAATTTATTAATTGATAATTATGTTAATTGTATTAATTTATTCTTTGTAGCGGGTTGTGGGTTTATAGGGGAATAGGGTGGGAAGTAATTTAATTGTAATTAATTAATTATTGAAAATATTTTGGTGTATTGATAATTAATTTACTGTAAATTAATTATTACTTGTTTTTTTTTATTATTTATTATTTTTTGGTATTGAAAATTAATTCTTTGTTAATTAATAATTAATAGGTAATTAATTTTTAAGAAATAATATGTATTGGTATTTAGAATTAATTATTAAATATTTTGTAATTGGTAAGTAATTTTAATTAATTTTTTATTGGTATTGATAATTATTTTATTTTTATTAAAATATAAATTATTATTTTCCCTACTGTTGCACTCTCTGGAGTGGGAATAGTAATTTTTACCCCTACGCTATCCAACTCTTTCCCTACTGTTGCACTCTCTGGAGTGGGAATAGTAATTTATACCCAAACGCTATCCAACGCTTTCCCTACTGTTGCACTCTCTGGAGTGGGAATAGTAATTTTTACCCCTACGCTATCCAACGCTTTCCCTACTGTTGCACTCTCTGGAGTGGGAATAGTAATTTTTACCCTCCCGCTATCCAACGCTTTCCCTACTGTTGCACTCACTGGAGTGGGAATAGTCATTTTACCCTCCCGCTATCCAACGCTTTCCCTACTGTTGCACTCTCTGGAGTGGGAATAGTAATTTTTACCCTCTTGCTATCCACACGCTTTCCCTACTGTTGCACTCTCTGGAGTGGGAATAGTAATTTTTACCCCTACGCTATTCAACGTTTTCCCTACTGTTGCACTCTCTGGAGTGGGAATAGTAATTTTTACCCTCCCGCTATCCAACGCTTTCCCTACTGTTGCACTCACTGGAGTGGTAATAGTAAATTTTACCCTCCCGCTATCCTACGCTAAAAATATTGAATATTTTTTATAAATATTACGTTAATATATATATGTATTAAAACATAAAAATGTATGTTTATTTTTTTTTTACTTACATTAATTATTTATTTATTTTAAAGTTATTTAAGTATTTTTAAGTATGTTTTAGTTAATTATATATAGTATTTCATTAATTTTACATTACTTATAAGATATTTAAAAAATTCGATATTTTGAATAACTATATTTTTTACAACTATATTTTGGATTCGATATTTTTGTACTTACCTGTTTGTAGATAGGGATTCGATATTTTGGCATTCTATATTTTTACCTCGATATTTTTGTAGGTCGATATTCTTCTCATCGATATTCTGTCAGTGATCCTGTTTTGTGATAGGCAATTTTAATGTCACCTCAATACGTTTTGGGCCCTAGCCTGTCGCGGGTACTTGGGCCTCCCACACGAGTGAGGTACCATTTTTATCGGGAGGCCTTGGGGAACACTGGGTGGTAGAAAATGCGTATCTGCCCGGCGATGCCACAACTTTCCCACACAAAAATGTGTGGAAAAAGAGAATTTTTTCAGCTAAATTCGAGGTTTGCAGGGGATTCTGGGTAGGAAAACGTTGGGGGATCGACGCAAGCCATACCTCCCTGGAACCCCCCGGGTATCTAGTTTTCAGAAATGTGTGGGTTTGATAGGTTTCCCTAGCTGGCCGCCGAGCACGGGGCCAAAAACCGAGGTGACCCCCCTTGCAAAACCAGGTTGTTTTGTGATAGGCAATTTTAATGTCACCCCAATACGTTTTAGGCCCTAGCCTGTCGCGGGTACTTGGGCCTCCCACAGGAGTGAGGTACCATTTTTATCGGGAGACCTTGGGGAACGCTCGGTGGTAGGAAATGCGTGTCTGCCCGGTGATGCCACAACTTTCCCACACAAAAATGTGTGGAAAAAGTGATTTTTTCAGCTAAATTCGAGGTTTGCAGGGGATTCTGGGTAGGAAAACATTGGGGGATCCACGCAAGCCATACCTCCCTGGAACCCCCCGGGTGTCTAGTTTTCAGAAATGTGTGGGTTTGATAGGTTTCCCTAGCTGGCCGCCGAGCACGGGGCCAAAAACTGAGGTGACCCCCCTTGCAAAACCAGGTTGTTTTGTGATAGGCAATTTTAATGTCACCTCAATACGTTTTGGGCCCTAGCCTGTCGCGGGTACTTGGGCCTCCCACACGAGTGAGGTACCATTTTTATCGGGAGACCTTGGGGAACGCTGGGTGGTAGGAAATGCGTGTCTGCCCAGCGATGCCACAACTTTCCCACACAAAAATGTGTGGAAAAAGTGATTTTTTTTCAGCTAAATTCGAGGTTTGCAGGGGATTCTGGGTAGGAAAACGTTGGGGTATCGACGCAAGCCATACCTCCCTGGAACCCCCCGGGTATCTAGTTTTCAGAAATGTGTGGGTTTGATAGGTTTCCCTAGCTGGCCGCCGAGCACGGGGCCAAAAACCGAGGTGACCCCCCTTGCAAAACCAGGTTGTTTTGTGATAGGCAATTTTAATGTCCCCCCAATATGTTTTGGGCCCTAGCCTGTCGCGGGTACTTGGGCCTCCCACACGAGTGAGGTACCATTTTTATCGGGAGACCTTGGGGAACACTGGGTGGTAGGAAATGCATGTCTGCCCGGCGATGCCACAACTTTCCCACACAAAAATGTGTGGAAAAAGTGATTTTTTCAGCTAAATTTGAGGTTTGCAGGGGATTCTGGGTAGGAAAACATTGGGGGATCCACGCAAGCCATACCTCCCTGGAACCCCCCGGGTGTCTAGTTTTCAGAAATGTGTGGGTTTGGTAGGCTTCCCTAGCTGGCCGCCGAGCACGGGGCCAAAAACCAAGGTGACCCCCCTCACAAAACCAGGTTGTTTTGTGATAGGCAATTTTAATGTCGCCTCAATACCTTTTGGGCCCTAGCCTGTCGCGGGTACTTGGGCCTCCCACACGAGTGAGGTACCATTTTTATCGGGAGACCTTGGGGAACGCTCAGTGGTAGGAAATGCGTGTCTGCCCGGTGATGCCACAACTTTCCCACACAAAAATGTGTGGAAAAAGTGATTTTTTCAGCTAAATTCGAGGTTTGCAGGGGATTCTGGGTAGGAAAACGTTGGGGGATCCACGCAAGCCATACCTCCCTGGAACCCCCCGGGTGTCTAGTTTTCAGAAATGTGTGGGTTTGATAGGTTTCCCTAGCTGGCCGCCGAGCACGGGGCCAAAAACTGAGGTGACCCCCCTTGCAAAGCCAGGTTGTTTTGTGATAGGCAATTTTAATGTCACCTCAATGCGTTTGGGGCCCTAGCCTGTCGCGGGTACTTGGGCCTCCCACACGAGTGAGGTACCATTTTTATCGGGAGACCTTGGGGAACGCTGGGTGGTAGGAAATGAGTGTCTGCCCGGCGATGCCACAACTTTCCCACACAAAAATGTGTGGAAAAAGTGATTTTTCAGCTAAATTTGAGGTTTGCAGGGGATTCTGGGTAAGAAAACGTTGGGGGATCCACGCAAGCCATACCTCCCTGGAACCCCTGGGTGTCTAATTTTCAGAAATGTGTGGGTTTGATAGGTTTCCCTAGCTGGCCGCCGAGCACGGGGCCAAAAACCGAGGTGACCCCCTCGCAAAACCAGGTTGTTTTGTGATAGGCAATTTTAATGTCACCTCAATACGTTTTGGGCCCTAGCCTGTCGCGGGTACTTGGGCCTCCCACACGAGTGAGGTACCATTTTTATCGGGAGACCTTGGGGAACACTGGGTGGTAGGAAATGCATGTCTGCCCGGCGATGCCACAACTTTCCCACACAAAAATGTGTGGAAAAAGTGATGTTTTCAGCTAAATTCGAGGTTTGCAGGGGATTCTGGGTAGGAAAACGTTGGGGGATCCACGCAAGCCATACCTCCCTGGAACCCCCCGGGAATCTAGTTTTCAGAAATGTGTGGGTTTGGTAGGTTTCCCTAGCTGGCCGCCGAGCACGGGGCCAAAAACCAAGGTGACCCCCTTCACAAAACCAGGTTGTTTTGTGATAGGCAATTTTAATGTCGCCTCAATACCTTTTGGGCCCTAGCCTGTCGCGGGTACTTGGGCCTCCCACACGAGTGAGGCCCCATTTTTATCGAGAGACCTTGGGGAACGCTGGGTGGTAGGAAATGCGTGTCTGCCCGGCGATGCCACAACTTTCCCACACAAAAATGTGTGGAAAAAGTGATTTTTTCAGCTAAATTCGAGGTTTGCAGGGGATTCTGGGTAAGAAAACGTTGGGGGATCCACGCAAGCCATACCTCCCTGGGACCCCCAGGGTGTCTAGTTTTCAGAAATGTGTGGGTTTGATAGGTTTCCCTAGCTGGCCACCGAGCACGGGGCCAAAAACCGAGGTGACCCCCCTCACAAAACCAGGTTGTTTTGTGATAGGCAATTTTAATGTCACCTCAATACGTTTTGGGCCCTAGCCTGTCGCGGGTACTTAGGCCTACCACACGAGTGAGGTACCATTTTTATCGGGAGATCTTGGGGAACACTGGGTGGTAGGAAATGCATGTCTACCCGGCGATGCTACAACTTTCCCACACAAAAATGTGTGGAAAAAGTGATTTTTTTCAGCTAAATTCGAGGTTTGCAGGGGATTCTGGGTAGGAAAACGTTGGGGGATCCACGCAAGCCATACCTCCCTGGAACCCCCCGGGTGTCTAGTTTGCATAAATGTGTGGGTTTGGTAGGTTTCCCTAGCTGGCCGCCGAGCACGGGGCCAAAAACCAAGGTGACCCCCTCGCAAAACCAGGTTGTTTTGTGATAGGCAATTTTAATGTCACCTCAATACGTTTTGGGCCCTAGCCTGTCGCGGGTACTTGGGCCTCCCACACGAGTGAGGTACCATTTTTATCGGGAGACCTTGGGGAACACTGGGTGGTAGAAAATGCATGTCTGCCCGGCGATGCCACAACTTTCCCACACAAAAATGTGTGGAAAAAGTGATTTTTTTTCAGCTAAATTCGAGGTTTGCAGGGGATTCTGGGTAGGAAAACGTTGGGGGATCCACACAAGCCATACCTCCCTGGAACCCCCCGGGTGTCTAGTTTTCAGAAATGTGTGGGTTTGGTAGGTTTCCCTAGCTGGCCGCCGAGCACGGGGCCAAAAACCAGGGTGACCCCCTCACAAAACCAGGTTGTTTTGTGATAGGCAATTTTCATGTCGCCTCAATACCTTTTGGGCCCTAGCCTGTCGCGGGTACTTGGGCCTCCCACACGAGTGAGGCACCATTTTTATCGGGAGACCTTGGGGAACGCTGGGTGGTAGGAAATGCGTGTCTGCCCGGCGATGCCACAACTTTCCCACACAAAAATGTGTGGAAATAGTGATTTTTTTCAACAAAATATGAGGCTAGCAGGGCATGTTGGGTAAAAAAACAGTGAGAACCACGCTAGTCATTCACCCTTGTACTTCCCCTTTGTCTACTACTCAAAAATGTAAAGGTTTGCCTAGGTGACGACTGAGCTAGGGCAGAAAGTCCCCTGCTACCCATTGTGAAAAAAAAAATCTTACAAAAGGCCATTAAACCGACACAAATATAAATCTAACACTCATTTGATAAAGCTAATCCACCACTTACACAGGTTGGTTTTAGCACCTCCAGAAATGCTGGCTTCAAAGCACAAATACTTATCAAAGTATATAAATATTGAAGCCAAGCCTTCTGAAGGGGAGCCATAAAGCCACATCACGGCACCAACCACTTTATGGTCCATTCACACGCCATTCACACACCACACACAAGACTTCCGTACCGCCAGCCACGGGCCCAAACAACCATATCACTTGCACTCACACAAACATACTGCCGCCATGCAAGGGCCCATCACATTCATATGCCACAAGACATAATGACTTTGACTATATTCTACCACCTGTCAAGTCTCCACCTCCTTCTTCCAGAACGTTACCGAACTCATGCCCAGTGAACCTATACTAATGACTTCCATGACAGCCACATGAGGCTCAGGAAGACATGTCTTTCATGCACCTTTAGTGCACTCACTATGCTAAATCCAACTCCTTCCAGTTTGTGGATGCAAGTTGGGGGTGCTCGAGTATGCCGCAAAAACATTTCTCGAGCTGAGCAAGCATATCTACCTTTGAAACTAAGGCAAACATGCTGGAAATTTACAAAAGATAACATCATAAACTATGAACGGATGAATGTGAAACAAGGGTAGTCCGTGACAACGTAGCATATGTCCAATCCACCGTTATGTGCAGTGACTGTAATGCACTTATCATACAGCAAACTGACCATCTACTAAGTTCTAACGGAGGATGAACATGGCAAGCAGCATTGACCCATAAGTACCACAGTAAATTCAGTGTGAGTGTGGCAGCAATGGATTTGAATCCATGGGTGAAGAAGAAGTCAGGACGTGTATCTATACTACCTTTACTAGCTGCCTTCTACCTTTGCAATATTCCTCGGAAAGCGTCCCTACCGTAAGCTGTTCTAACCCGTTCGTGTGTCTGTCCTCAGAGTCCTGACTAACCGTGTCCAATTGTTAAGAGACCCTATACTAATGCCTTTCATCTCTAGCTACTTGAAGCTTGAGTGAACATTTCTGTCACGAGCTATCAATGCTCTCACAATGCTCTATCCAACTCCTTCCAGTTTGTGGATGCAAGTTGGGGGTGCCCGAGTATGCCGCAAAAACATTTCTCGAGCTGAGCAAGCATATCTACCTTTGAAACTAAGGCAAACATGCTGGAAATGTTCAAAAACTTCCTAAAGAGAACATCATAAACTACGAAGAACGGTTGAATGTGAAACACCGGTACTCCATGACAACGTGGCATATGTTCTGTCCACCAGTATGTGCAGTGTGGGGACTATAATGCACTTGTCAATTGGCGAACAGAACAACTACCACGTTCTGAAAGCAGATAAAGGTGTTGAGAAGTCCATGATTTCATGAAGTAGAGGAAGAAATATCCTGCAGCTGCTTGCGTAGTGAAGGAGTGGCCCACAGACAGTAGGTATCCATTCACACCAATTGAAAGGTTATCCTATTGGCAGCTCCACCTCAGTCAATTTCCCAGTATTTTGCTTTAGTGTGATACAACATAAAGCAAGTAGGAAAACAGAAGGCAGGCTTACTTGGGCACTGGGGAGAGTAAACACGAGTCTCCTGCCTCTTTCCCTGCATCGAGCACACTTTACAACAACGACATGGTCGCTCCTTTTGGGTGTTGCAGGAATTTTATCTGCAAAGTGTCGCTCCTGCAGCCTTGCCACGTCCTCCAGAACACATGAAGTGGAGGCTTCTGCTTCTGTAGCAGTAAGACTTTCAATCACAGACAACTGAAAGTCAAGGAAAGACATGAGTCTTCCTGTGGTGGTCTCACGATAAACAACATACGCATTTTATGTTGCCATCTGGATCAGGTGCGTAAACAGTTTCTTATACCAAGTGCGAGTTTTACGACTCGCATTGTATGGCTGAAGAACGTGGTCGTTCTTGTCCACTCCGCCCATGTACTTGTTGTAATCAAGTATACAGGTGGGCTTGTGGACTTCGGCCATCTGACCCCAAACCGTGACAGGGGAAGTGCTCTCAGCATGAATTGTAGTGAGCATGTACACATCACGCCTATCTGAGAACTTAACTGCGAGCAGTTCGTTGGAACGCAACGCAGTGCTCTGGGATTTCTGGAGCTTCTTGCAAACAAGCTCCTGCTGGAATCCTTCGCGGCGACAACGAATTGTACCGCAAGCCACGGTGCCAGCTTTGTAGAGCTCACTGAACAGCTCTACTCCTGTATAGAAATTGTCCACATAAAGGTTATAACCTTTGTGAAGAAGTGGCTGGACAAGCTCCCATACGATCTTTCCTGTGACCCCTATCATGGGAGAGCAACCTACAGGGTTAAGAGTTGTGTCCTTCCCTGTATACACTCTCAAGCTGTACACATAGCCAGTCGAGCTCTCACACAGCATGTACAGCTTGATGCCATAGCGAGCGCGTTTGCTCGGAATGTACTGCCTAAACAGCAGCCGCCCTTTATACAAGATCAAGGACTCATCAATGGCTATATTCTTTCCAGGAGTATAAACCTCTGGAAACCTGGCAGACAAATGTTCCACGACAGGCCGAATTTTGAACAACCTGTCATAGTCTGGATGGTCCCGGGGCAATGCAGCAGAATTGTCATTGAAATGCAGCATGCGCTGCAATAGCAAAAAATGATCTCTGCTCATGTATGGTGCAAAGATGGGGGTTAACCGAACCGTGCGAGTAGACCAGTAGGATAGCAAGGTTGGTTTATGCACTACCCCCATTTTAAGTGTGAGGTCCAAAAATATCTTCAACTCCCCTAGTGAAGTGGGAGTCCACTTGCGCGCCCTAGAATGAGGCCCAAGAGTGCCTCCTTGCTCCCTCAGAAATTGTTCGGCACGCAAATTTGTTTGCTGCACAATTTCGTCTAGGAAGTCAACACCAAAAAAGAGATGGAAGTAGTCAATTGGCAAAAAATTTGCCGTATCTACTTTACATCCAGCGTCACCAGTGAAAGGCGGAATTTGGGGCTGAACTAAATTGGGAGGCTGCCAAGACAGCACTCCGTCTGTGCTTGCGGCCGCACGTGCCTGCACTCTGGGTTGCTCTAACCTGTTACGGGTGTCCTGCTGCACAGACTGTGCTGGCAAAGGGACAGCACGACTGACATCGTCTCCTTCAGAATCGCTGGACGATGAGTCATCGGATGGAACTGCGCCGACTGAAAAGTCACTCCCAGATTCGGCTCCATTGTCCTCTCCCTCAGATGCTGTCTCAGTATCTGCTGTCTCAGTCTCTGATCCTGCCTCAGAGCTGGACTCCAGAACCAGATTTAGGGCCTGGGCAGCATTAATCCAACGATATGCCATCTCTGCTAGTGCCTAAACTATCCTTTTAAAACACTATCCTACGTAGAAGGCAGATAGGTTGTTGGTTTTAAAGTGTAGGTGGGTGTGTGCGTAAGTGAAGTGTTTAAGTCAATAATGACGAAGTCACCTTACCTTTGCAAAATCCGTACGCTCTCCAAAAAGACTAAGAAAGAGAGAAAAAGACACAGTATTACTTTACCTTGCCACATACCCATAATAGCAGCCTTTTAGCGCTGGTGGGAGCCAGTGCTACAATCATTTTAGCGCCAAGATGCCTACGGGTGAACGTGTGCTTTACAATTGCACACTATGACCTCCTTTGATGCGCCCACTACCATCCTTGCAAACGTGCCCCTCATCTCTCCATAGCCCCTCTCTCACATACATTTAGTCTGTTACAAAGTGTTTCTACTGCGTGGCTTTACTAATCCACTTAGCTGTCTACATAATACCGATCTGTTCGTTTCAGCATACCCTTTATGGCGTCAAAACTGCCACTACACAAAAGTCAGATATCTCTATCTAGCAGAAATGTTGTACTCTGCAGCAGTACCACACTTTACTGCCTTTCAGGTAACTTCAAAGAGACTCATTATAGTTCTTTCACAGTCTCATAATTTCAGCACTGAGAAATATCTCTGTAAATAAATATTTATATATATATAACAATTAATTCCCAATGTCAGCGCGCTCAATACCTGGTGCAGGCAGCAACGGGTAGAATCCTTACACGATATTTAAATTCAGAAACACAAAGGATGCCGCACTCCAGAGACAGGTTTCAGAGTTGCTTTATTTTCACCACCACTACCACCAGTCGTGGTGAAAATAAAGCAACTCTGAAACCAATCTCTGGAGTGTGGCATCCTTTGTGTTTCTGAATATATATATATATATATATCCATATGAATCATGACGAGAAAAGGCGCCCTTCCAGGTGGGCCAGGGCTTCGTAGCGACATTGCCGCTTTACTATTGCAAATGAAAATCATGCCGTATTATAGCACAAAGGAAGCCCTCCAGTCGAGAAAGCAGGTAACAGCAGTCAAAGAGTACATGTATCTATATATATATATATATATATATATATATATATATATATAGATATGTATATAGATACATATATATCATTCACTCCAGGGCCGGCATTAGCGCTGGTGGGGCCCTGTGCGACAATGTCTGCTGGTGCCCCACCAATGACCACCTCTGCCATGGATTCCCTCACTAGCACCATAATCAATCAATCAATCAATCACGGCATTTATAGAGCGCGCTACTCACCCGGGAGGGTCTCAAGGCGCTGGGGGAGGGGGTAAGTTACTGCTCGAACAGCCAGGTCTTGAGCTGCTTCCTGAAGGCGAGATGGTCCTGGGTTCGCCGAAGGTGAGTGGGGAGGGAGTTCCAGGTGGTGCCCCTCAAGTCTCAAAAACCACTGTCTCTCAGATTCATTTAGTTTTATAGCAACACTCACACCAGTGTACGGTGTCAGAGCACTTTACACCACACACACATTGCACAGAGACAACAGTACATAGGATATGCTACATCAGACAGGACAAGGTGTAGTGTAGCAGTAACATGCCATCTATACTGGCAGGCAATATAGTTTGAGCCCTTATTCTGGGAAAGCACAAATCCAGAATTTAAAACGTACCATCGTTGGGGTTCTCTTTCATAATAAGAATTATTTTCTACCCAAATGAACCCTTTTCACAAGATTAGATGATGAAAGACTGGGCAAAAAAACATAAAGCTGGCACAGAAGCAGTAACCCACTAACCTCTTTACATTATATCAGACATGCCAACCCTCCCGATTCAGGCGGGAGACTACCGATTTCAAGGCTAGCCTCCCGCCTCCCGATTCCTGCAAGCAAAAACCCGATTCCTCGGGGGTTTCAGCTGACAGGGCTTGGTATTGTGTAACGTGCTAATTCTTCCAGCAATAGTCAGAGTGGCAATGCAGGGGCTCTAGAAGGGTGAAAAACCAACAAAGCCTGTGTGTGCCCGGGAAGCTGTTTCAGCCCGGGCTGCCACACAGGGGGTGGGGGTGTATGCACTGCCAGCAACCTGCCATGCTTCTGAAAGGTAAGAAAAAACGTGAATTTGCGTTTCAAATGTCCGATCTTGCAGCAGCACACTTCCAAAGCCCATACATGACAGTAACCCGATTCAAGACCCCATTCTCCCGATTTTTTTTTTAAATCTCCCACTTTGCTCTTCTGAAATGTTGGCATGTATGTTATATGCACTTTATGTGCATGCCTATGGCTCCCCTGGGAGCAGATTGTAGCCCCCATAATTATATACATAATTATTGCCCCCACAGGGGTCGGCCACTGAGCAGAAGGACCGACCCCCTGCCAATATCGCCGCCATTTAAAAAAAAAAAACGTCTTTTTAAAGGGCGATTGCGCTCCCAAGGAAAGCCAGGTAAATTAATTTAAAAATGTGCCCCGGGGCGGGCGACCCATCACCACGAGGCCGACCCCCAAAGACATCCCTGGTGTCTAGTGGGGTTTCCTGGCCGTGGATCGCAGCAGCGCTGCGATCCACGGCCAGGAAACCCTTTCAGGAAGGCCTTGTTTGAAAGGGGAGACTCTCCACTTTCAAACGAGGCCTCCCTGAATGCTGGGGAGGCCGTTTCCAGCCAGATTTCCCCATCGGAGTCGAGCGCGGCCTTACTTGCTGCTGTCCTCGGCTCCAGTGGGGAAATCAGTGACGTCAGAGCGCCTCGCCGGCAAGCTGACGTCACAGATGGGCGGGAGGGGGGGCGGGGGAAGATGCGGAAAGCCTTCCACGTCTCCCCCAGTAAAAATAAAATAAAAAATAAAATCCGGTGCAATGCACCGGACGATTTTTTAGTGCCCTCCCTGGTGACGTCCAATGGACGTGCGCAGCACCAGGGAGGTAGTGCTTGCTTCGGCCATTGGCCGACGCAAGCACCAAAAGGGTTAAACTATCACACTCCAAGATGCAATAATTGTGCCACAATTAGAAAACAAATACATGTCAATAATATCATCAGCATGGTTAAAAAACCATATACCATGAAAAGCCCTGTCATGTTATCTGACGGATCTGCCTAACCCATCCTGTACTACTGAGCCAAATTGGTTATATAGTATAGATCTCTGGGTTTAGTGGCAGACCCCGTACCTTAACATGCATAGGTGGATGTTCCACATCCCAGCTGATGCTGCACACTCGTCTCAGGACTTTCGCTGTGTGTGTGTTTTTCAGAACCACCGTCCTCAGTTATATGACAAGATATGTGTATTCAAAAACAGCAGCTGCTTTCCTTTATTATGTCTAGATGCTAGTATCTGACCAGAGAGAATAACAAGGGGCAATATTGTCTGACCTTTCCTAGGCTGTTCAGACTTAATCCCAGGAAAAGAATAAAATACAAAAACATGTGCTAGTTCCATGTGAAAATATAATGTGTCACAAAGGCAAGTGTTATTTAGTAACGTGTGCAAAACCAAAGTGGCCTACAATGTTCATAATGAGGCTAACAAAGAAAAATCAACAATGGGCCATATTAGAAACACACAACACCCTCCCTTTGGTCAGGATATTAGCACAAACAATATAGATGCAATTGAAAAATAAACAAACTCTCAGCATAATTCATAAAGTTATGTTTGGAAAACTAAAAAATGAATTGTCAATTTTGAAAAATAGTCAAATTATGGTGCTTCGGAGAAATCCATTGTCTCACTTGCAAATTCAAAGGCCTAGGACTCCATAAAGGAGTCCGATTCTGCAAACGATGATTAGTTAACAGCTCAAGTCACAAGTTCCAAAGAACAGACATGATCCTCCATCTCAGCCAGTGAAGAGCTAGTTACCGGGTAACCTGCATCTGTGTTAGTAGAGCCTGTATTCCATGATCCATATACACATATTTCCTCGAAGGTGAGTGGCTCACACCTCGCATTGTGGAGAAGCCACAAACCTAGGGGACAGTCTTGAAAACGGGTCACTTTGGGACTCATTAGTAGTCCAGTGTCCATGGTAGCGGGTATGAGCTAACCCAGGCAAATATCCAGTGCCCATTCAAAGGGGCACTAAAGGCAATGGAGCACAGGTTGTACGCAGGTAAACCAGGCAGGCTGTATTGTTAAGGACCAATCGAAATCCAGCTATTGTAGTAAAAATATCCCAAAAATTTGAAGCATGTGCTCACGATAGTGTTGGAGCGGTTGTAGTTCCAGAGAGCTTGTAAAAAGAACATCCATGTGGTGAAGCAGAAATAGGATGAGAATGCTGCAAATAAGGAATAACAGCAGCAGAAATCCTATGAATACACTGGAAAAAACTGAATGAATAAAAGCTGGTAATTCTCCAAAGATAGTCTGAGAGGAACTGACGAGGCCAAAGCCGACAACCTTAAAATAGTGTGCAAGACCGGCTGTTAGAGGCATCAAAAATTTGATGCACTAATTCTTTGAAATCCAGGGGAAGTTTGGTATTTAACAATGACTGTATTTCACTAGGAATTCTAGCCACCTGCAATTCGAAGGTTTTGGGAGCAGATGTGAGAGCTACTTCTTTTTGAAACAGTAGTGCTTTGAGTCAGTTTAGCTTGTTGAAATCTAACTTCAAAGTTGGAATGGAGCCCGGCAGAGATCCGCTTGATGTTCGGTCCTACCGCCCACTCTCCTTGCTTAACTTAGACTGCAAGATTCTGGGCAGAGCACTGGCGAACTGCCTGCTCCCTATAGTTTATTCGCTCATCCATGCCGATCAATCCGGATTCCTACCAGGTCGCAGCAAGTTTCTTAACATCCCTCAGCTTCTATGCCTTCTGCACCACACCCCAGCAGATGCCTTTGCTCATGCAGCAGTATCACTGGAAATTGAGAAGGCGCTTGGTACCCTGAGCTGGGATTTCCTTCTTTTGACCCTCACCAACATGGGATTTAGACCAGGGTTCCTGGGTTTGGTCCACACCCTTTCCACTGACCCATTGGCGCAGGTGAAGACTGGTCAGCTGATCTCCAACAACTTCAGCATTAGAAGGGACACTAGACAGGTCTGCTCGCATCCTCTCTTATTTTCGCTTTGGCCATGTAGCCTCTGGCCTGCCATCTTCACCAGCAGGCAACAGACTGGGGCATCCTAGAACAAGGCATGCATCACATTTCTCGTTGTATGAGGACAATGCCCATGTCTACTTGTGAGACGTCGGGTACGCTCTTCCTGGCCTCATGCATCTGTTAAATGACTTTGGGGACATGTCAGGCCTAAGTTTGAATTGGCCCAAATCCTGCTTGTTTCCCCTACAGCCTAGGCCATCGCACATCAGGTTGACTCCACAGGGGACCTGTCTTCAGTGGTGCTATGACACATTTAAGTATCTGGGAGTCCAGATCTACCACACTAAGAAGGACCTCAAAGAGGGCAACATTGACAAAGCAGTTGATTCCATCCACCAGTTCCTGCCCTTCGGGCGGTCGGTGCCTTTGTCCCTGCTGGGCAAAGAGGCGATCTCTATAGTGCTGGTACTACCCCGACTGCTATATTTCTTCACAGCCCTTCCAATCATGCTTCCAAGGAGTTTTGACCGTGAACTCAATGGATCGCTGCTTGAACTGATATGGAGAACAGGGAGGTGCCATGCCGCTTTGGTCACTCTCCAACGACCGCTGTTGGAGGGCATGTTTGGGACTCCTAACTTCAAACTCTATTATGTGGTGGCACATCAGCAGTGGCCGATGGCATGGTTACAGGCACTGAATTGCCCAGAATCACCGCTCATTTGTGAGGTGCTAAATGGGGTGAGCACATACACATGGCTCTCCGATGCCACTGTCCGTCCTCAGCGGGAGACAAGACAGATGGCAGATGCCCGCTCCTGCTGCTGCAGATACGTGCACCCCAGAGGCCCTCACTTTTCATACTGCCTGTCAACTGCCATCTGGGAACTACCATGCTTACAAGGTATGGTACTGCACGCTGATATGACCGCATGGAGAAACGTGGAGGTCAAACAAATAGATGACCTTTATAATGAAGGGACAGACAGCCATGTCTTTCCAGAATGTCATGAACATTTACGGACTGGGCGCAGGTCAGTTTCTAGCTTTTCAAGTCATACAACATGCGCTGCACAAAACATGAAACAACGGGGATGAATAGCCCCCTGTCTCAGTGGTATTGAACACACTGTTGACATCAGTTGTTACACGACATGCCATTACGTCCCTTTGCACTTCACTCAATACTCCTCCTACTGACCATGCAGTTGGGGTGCGCACTAAATGGGATGGAGTGCTACAACAGCCTTTGTCAGACGTAGCCTGGGCCGGGCTCTTCAGTTGATGAAAGGGATACCCTGTAGCCCCATGATCCACTTCACACAATTCAGTTATTTACACCACACCTACCTCTCCCCGCAAAGCATTACGCGTATGTTCCCATAACTTTCCCATGAGTGTCCCTGCTGTAAATTACAGAATGCTGAGTTTTTTCACATGGTATGGGCCTCCACGGTGCGGCACTCGGTCTGGTTAGAGGTAACTACCGCAGTGACCAAGATGTCAGTGCATAATCTTACACCTGCACATGAATCCTGCCTGTTGGGATTACGTCCCGGAGCCAAAGGGGACAAAGTAAAACATCTTCACCGTTTCATCGACCAGACCTTTGAACTGTTTAAACACCAAGTAGCAATGGCTTGGAAGGCCCCTGTCCCTCCAGAACTTCAGCGCTGGCTCAGTGTACTGCTGACACTGACCAGAGCGGAAACTCACACTCTTAAGCTGCTCCATATGAGAGGGGATTCCTGCACTGGCGGGGAATGTTTGGAGACCTTCTTACTTAATGAGGAAGCACAAAAATGACGAGCGTCCACCATGACTCCTGCTTACATAACCTGCATACAGTTTGCATCAACAGACCCACGGCCATGACGACACCCTCCCACCAGCCCACGGTATACACGGGGTACACAGGAACACAGAGCCAACACACCGCATGTCCTATCTGGGACATGCATTAGGCCCTGACCCTTCCAGCCTATGACATAGTTATTGATACTATTATAGTAGAACACCCCTGATTGGATTAGGACAACTGCTCATAGGGCGCTCCAAATGGCCATCCCCCTGGATGCCCCCTCACCTGCTAGATGCACACCCTTTCCATCTAGTGCAGTTTCCAGAGCTTTCATTCCTAGGTTTTCCTCTTCCTCTTCTTTCTTCTTTTTTTTCCTCTTTAGAGCAAGCCTAGGCAGCGCGCATGCGCTGTATTGAAGATCTGCTGTATTCGATACAGGACTTTGCTCCCACCTGCTGCCTTCCCATTGATTCAGTGCAGGGTGGCTCTTCTTTGCTGCCTCCAAATTGGTTCACAAAGTGATGCCTCACTTCCGTTTTTCTGCAGAGGAGCACCGCCTAACTACAGTGTCTTTCCGCTTCCATTCTTCATCTGTTCTGGGGAGAACTATTTTTTCTAATAGTTGCACCATGGCATGCTGCATTCTTTAAATATGGCAGCTGCTCCTTGCTTTTGTTCTGCACTGCACGCCATACAGAGGATACAGCAGGGTGCGCGCTTTGCTCGTGGTGCCATTCATCGGTGGCCTTAAATGGTAGCCCAGCAACATCTTGCCCACCTTTGCTGCCCATGCTGCTAGGCCCAGCTCCCAGGGTGACTGAGCATGCAGTTCTCGAGGGCATTTCTGACCCGTGTGCACCCTGCTCTTCCAAATAACCCCTCTGGCGCCTCTCCTAATCCTCTTTCTTGCTTCTGCTCTGCGCCTCCAGCAGCATGGATCCTGGGCAGAATCCAATCTCAGTAGCAAGCTGAACACCAGCAGCACCAAGGAGCAGAACGGTAAGGTGTCTGCCCCGTGCCCTTATTTATGTTACAACTTCTGATACAACAAGTGTATGTGTCCTCAATGCTTCATACAGTGCTTTGCCACAATCTTCTATACTTCCTATGCATGTGCATTTTCCTCAAATAAAAGGTTGACAACTTTTATTCTCATCTCTCTAATATTCCCCAGTGCGTTATACAGGGAACCTTTATACACGGCTGTTTTCCCTGAATTCCATTGTTTATTTGTTCCATTGATTTGCTTGTACAGTGTTTCAGACCACTCTAAATACCCTTGCATGCTTTAAACACCTGGTGACAGGATTGGGTAGCTGGTGTGCACCTACACACTGGCAAACAGCCCTATGTAGCAGCCAGCCAAGTCATTCCTGTGTCCACAAGGGACTATCCCTTATTAGAAACATTTCTGATGTTGTATGAGATCCCCCATTCACTCCTTTTGACGAATGAAGTTGATCATTCTGAAGAGAAAGCATGTGCCAACTTCACATTGCACCTTCTTTGTGGGCAAGAGGGTATGCTTGCAGTTCTGCTGCTTCCAAGAGTTTACCCACCATCACTCTCTGACACCTCTCTACCTCCATCTTTTATGGTTTGGATGGTGCCCCTCTTCACTCCACTCTCACACTGAATTAGAATCCTGTCTTATTTGTGTGTGTTTGTTTAAACTCAAGTCGGTGCCCCTCGACACGGGTCCAGTTAAATTAGAAGTATGTAGTCCGTGTGCGGGAAACAAGCTAATCCTGCTTACGAAATTAGAATCACCAAGCTTTCAAGTGTACCTGAGCTGTATGGAAAGCCATCCAATGGCAAATCCCAAGGGTAGGAGCGCATAAATGCCCTTTCATACTTTCAGGGCAGCCTCCAGGGTGTGTATTTGTTTAGCCCCTGAACTCGCTATGATTTCACATTATTTAGCTATCTATGAAAATGGGTGTGTCCCTTTGAAACCATGCAGGTCTTTTTGTGAAGAATGTCAGTGTTCCTCTTTTCTGTTTCCCCTCTGTGCCCCCAGGTGGGAGCTGTCTCAGTGTTAAGCGACCCCTCTGCCGCCACCAAGGCAGCTGCACCTATTCCCCTTTTCTAAATATACTTGGACATTCTTTCTTCACTTCCGTGCCGCATTCACACAGATGTCGAAGTCATTCACCACTTCCTACACAAACTACCTATCCCTCTCTCTCTTCCTTTCTATCTATTCTATGCAGCTCTTACCCCTATCTATTTTTTTATGCCACAAAATTCCACTACACAAATACATTCCACACAATTCCACCACACACAATTCCACAACTAACATTTGCAATACATCCACACACATCCACTACACTCCAAACCAAAACACATAAGTAAAAGACATTTTCATTTACAATGCCAAAAGCTCTAACTCTAACAAATGCGAGACCTACTGCACTGCAAATGCTTGTTTTATCTTCCTCTCAGTTGAGAAATATTGTTCAAGTGTTTGCTATTGATGTTTTTTAAATGTACAATCATGCGTCAGAATTGTGGCACCGTATTTATGACATTTGTCTAAAGTACATGCTCATGTTTTAACATGCTTGGTGATACACCTGCAGATGATGTAACGAGATGTGTATAACTTTAATAAACACATTTAAAAAAAATGCAAAAACTGCACTTTAACATTTTTCTAACTGTAACACTGCAAACTTGATTTAGGCAGTCTTCTGCCCTTGCAACCTGATTTATTTGGGCCAAACCACACAAAAGGTGAGGGTCAGAATATGCCAACATAGAAGCCGATTAAGATGCAAAGTGGCGAATGCGCCTCTGGTGGAAAATTTCAGAACGATGGGTCATACCGAAAATGATCTGCATTGGCAAGTAACTCATATTGTAAGGATATCTGAATGTGAAGGTGATCTCACAGCAATACTCAAAAAGAAGAACTTAAATGGATCCTGAGAACAGACAGTTTCCAGAGAGGACTCAACAGACTGGAAGATTGGACATCTATGATATGAATTATTTCTTCTACACCACTGTAAAACAACTCTTACCTACTCACATGTCATTAGTAACACCAGTTTGCTTGTCTTAATCAAAATTTCTCCTCTCTGATACATGCTTTGTGTACATAATGTTTTCTCATGTATGGTTCACGTAGGCCTTATCAGATATTCTGCATCCCACATTGTACTTTTTGACACCAACAATTCCCTTTCTGTTATTTATCTACTGTTTTTCTCATGAATAATTCTCTTAATCAATTTCTGACAATTTTCTGATTTAACTTAGGGTACTGTATTAATATTCAAGGTATAAATGCCATGCAGTACTTACTTTGTAAAGAAATAAGTGCCAGAGCCGTCATCAAGAGGTCAGTGCAGCTTGCACCACCCACTACCCCTGCCAGTACTACCAATGATAGTACTAACACAACTACTGCCATCACACAGCTACAAGTGTGACAAATGAGACTCTTCCAAGCCCCTAAAGCTATAAGAATGGCTTGGGCGGCAGGTACCAGGCATTTTTAATGCATATTAAATCAATATCAACTGCTGTTTTGCTAATCTCTGAATTAGACAAACAGCACCACCATGTGGTTGACTGTCATAAGTGCCAGTGTTGACAGTTAGGTGCCAGTGCCGAGCACCGGAAACCACTGGCTCAAATTAAGCACTGTGCCCATGGATCCTTACCAAATGGTAGAACCATAATTCAGTACCTTATATGAAGTATTGGTGTCCTTTATAGTTAATCTTTGCATGACTAGTCATCTATTGAGGTTTTCTGTAACAATTCATAACTATGGGTTCTACATAGTTACGGTTCCTTATATTTCACTCTTATGACAGCATTTGCTGATTATATTGTTTGTTTCATTCCTGTTTTCATTTTTCCAACAATGGCCGCCCACATAGGTCCTTCTTCTATCTCTATTCTCTTAATACTCGCACTCCCCCATTCACCATTGCTGTACTATTATGGTCGCTACCTAAGTATCACACTGTGCAAGCCCCACACCATCTGCAGTCAGACAGCTCATGCTGCAGCTGCAACTAAAAATAATCCCAGTAGGTATGTTGCTCCTTCTTCAGTGCTTATTAGGGACGGAGAAATGGGATTGACTTGTCTAACCTGTGTACACTTATGCTAGTAGTTCTGTTGGCCTCTCCTCAGCACTTCTAAAAAGACAGAATAATGTTAATGGCGTGCATAATTTAGCCCACGCATACCGCATAGTATGTTCATGCAGTCCTATTGTTTTATTTAGAACCGGCCCTGCTTTATTCGGGCTCTGGATATATTAATGGAGACTCCTCATGGTTCCTGTGACCCCTAATTGACTCACTGTATATACTCAGTGAGGTATGTTAGATACCGCGTTACAACGCTGGAATGTGAGAGGCCTGAATTGAATCTTAGGTCACATTATTCTTGGTGCACAGACAGAATATCAATGTTGGAATATTGATGTGCCAGAATATCGAGTTTTTAATATTGAGGTGGCACAAGATCGGCATGCAAGAATATCGTTGACCAGAATATCGACATGAAGGTAAGAAATATCGTTTTTTTTAATATCGAAGTTAGTAATATCGTTAGTAAAAATATCGTTGCTAATAATATCGACATTTATTTTAGTGTTTTGTATTTTACTATGTGTTTAAAGTATGTGATGTAATTATTTTGTATAAGTATAGCTTATTTTTTTAATGTATGTGTGAAATTTTTAGAAGTAATTAATTTTATGTTAATTAATTTTTGTGTATTTTAGTTCCGTAGCGGGTTGTGGGTTTATAGGGGAGTAGGGTGGGAAGTAATTTAATTAGAATACATTTATTAATAATTTTTAGAAGTTATTAATTTTTTTTTAACTTACATTTTGCGTTTTAGTTCCGTAGCAGGTTGTGGGTTTATAGGGGAATAGGGTGGGAAGTAATTTAATTATAATTAATTAATTAATATTTTTTATTAATTACTATTTATGTATTTAATATGTTTTTTGTAAAACATATGTTTATTCGCATTTTTACATGTAAACAGCAATTGCCTTACATTCACAGGAGTCTCATTGTCAAATAAAACAGCACAACATAGCCTGCGAAATCAAGACTGGGGATTGTCTCCCACATTCCGCAGCTTTGAACTGTGACCGGCGGACATGCTATAGTGAATAGTACAGTTCCTGAGAGTTCAAAGGTCTAAGAAGTCCTTACCATCACTTAGTGGTTTCACAGTCCATGATGTCGTGCTAAATCGGTGCTTCACCCTTCCGACCGGGAAGGTACTCCAAAAAAAGGCAATTTAAATAAGAGGCTTAACAGTTAACTCAATAATCCCCCAATACCCTCCCCCCTCCCACTAACAAGGTGTGTGGTGGCGACTCAGATGGTGAAGGCTAGATATATGGTTGGGCAGCCGAGGTGGATGTTAGAACTGGAAGAGATGCATGTCTCTAATAGACGGGGGCAGACCGCCAACGGTAGCCCCCGTGTAAGGAAGGCGACTAATGGACCCCACTTGTATTCAAAGCATTTGTAATCGTCGCAGAATATATCCGCCATCCTTTCTAGGCAAAGGAGTTTCCACAGGCGTGCATGCCATACTGAGAGGGAGGGAGCCGCCTTCCTCTTCCATGCTGCAGCAATTGTTATCTTCGCAGCCCCTATACAAGTCCACATGATGGCCTTGTCGGCCCTGGTCTGGTGTGCTAGTGAAGAATCTCGGATACCTAGTAGGACCCCTTCCATGGTGGTTGGTATGGGATATCCCAACATGGTTTTAAGTTGGGCTAGAATTTCTTCCCAAAAAGGACGTATAGTGGGGCAATCCCACCAGATGTGTTGGAAATCCCCCAGAAGTCCACACCCCCTCCAACATCTGTCTGACGAGTTTGGGAAGATGCTTTTAAGTTTGGCGGGGTAGAGGTACCAACTACAAAACCAATAAATAGGGACCCCGAGAAAACAAATGTGGGCAGGGACTCTCGGGAACAACAATAAGGAATAATCGACCCCCAAGGGCAAGGGAAGAAAATGTCACCTGCCACAGGATTCTCAAAGAGCGTAGTAACATCTCAAATGGATAAAGATCGGCAGTAAATTAGGGTCAGGGGAGAACCGAATACATAGCACAATAAGAAAACCAGCAAAGATACAATATTCAAGAATTTTTATTTAAAAATAATGACAATAGATTTATTTGGACTTCAAATAATAAATCAATCACAGAGCAGACATGAAGACAATAGAGACACAAAACAAATATATATTTTGATACACAAACGGATATGTCTAAACTAATAAAGGTATTTAACTACACAAATAGATTCTCTCTACCCCCACAAAAGAGCTCTAATAAACAAAGACATAAACATATATTTCCACCAGTCTTACCATTCATGCAATCCGCACTCTCACAAACATCACATAGAACAGATAATATACAGACAATATATATAGGAAGCAGAAACCCAGAGAGAATAAAGGGCAGTAGTGCACCAAGTTGGTGCTGTCAGGAGTTTGTCGCCCAAAGGTTTCTGGCTTGCACGGTGCCGACGCGCGTTTCGGTGCTGGGCTAACAAGTAGCCATCACCTTCCTCAGGGCACTAGAGACTTAAAAATCAGAAAAGAGCACTAGGGTAGAGGGAGGGGGACCGGACGGGAAAGGATTTTTGAACAGAATCAGTCTGGGTGCAAAAATGTACACTACTCATAAGTAGCAGCTCCGTAAAAGCTAAAAGGAAAGTAAACAACAATTAGGCGCATTCTCCCCTGAGAGCAAATAGATTACATAAACAAATACGGTTTCCAAATACTTCATCTAGAGGAAATTGTGCAAAGAAGAAAGCACGTGTAGATAGATCCCAAGCATTTTCAAGAAACAGACCAAAGAGTGTCCCATAGTGAAACCAAACAGACTAGAGACAATCAACACAAACCATAGGATCTAAAGAAAAGGGAGAATACCTACATATCTGTGTGAGCAAGGCATATAGACATGTAGGGATAACTAAAAGGTGTGCACGGTAATACAGAATCAGAAATACAGAGATAACAGGTGTGTTAGTAAAGAAAAAATTCTTTAAGGAGTATGTGGTGTAAATACTGATTAACTTACTAAGAATCCAGTCGTAAAGCAATCCCTAGAGAGTGGATGTTAGAACTGGAAGAGATGCATGTCTCTAATAGACGGGGAGCAGACCGCCAACGGTAGCCCCCGTGTAAGGAAGGCGACTAATGGACCCCACTTGTATTCAAAGCATTTGTAATCATCGCGGAATATATCCGCCATCCTTTCTAGGCAAAGGAGTTTCCACAGGCGTGCATGCCATACTGAGAGGGAGGGAGCCGCCTTCCTCTTCCATGCTGCAGCAATTGTTATCTTTGCAGCCCCTATACAAGTCCACATGAAGGCCTGGTCGGCCCTGGTCTGGTGTGCTAGCGAAGAATCTTGGATACCTAGTAGGACCCCTTCCATGGTGGTTGGTATGGGATATCCCAACATGGTTTTAAGTTGGGCTAGAATTTCTTCCCAAAAAGGACGTATAGTGGGGCAATCCCACCAGATGTGTTGGAAATCCCTCAGAAGTCCACACCCCCTCCAACATCTGTCTGAAGAGTTTGGGAAGATGCGTTTAAGTTTGGCGGGGTAGAGGTGCCAGTCCATTAGAGTTTTAAAATGTGCTTCCCTGAGTTCCAGAGAATGGTTAAATTTTGATATATCGGACCAAAGTGCTGTCCATTCCGTGTCTTGTATGTCGCGTTGTAACAGGCCTTCCCACATAGACATGTACCTCGGGGAGGCGGCGTGTGAAGAGGAAAGTAGGTAGTCATAGAGGAAGGAGATCACTCCTTTCATTGAACCCACTGTTCTCACATACTTTTCAAACCCCGTTTTCTCCCTGGTAGCATTATCCCATATGTGAGGGGTGAGTGCCCAATGTCGTAATTGCAGGTAGTGGAAATGTTCTTCTGGTGGTAAGTTGAATTCCCGTCTACAGTTATCAAAGGTTAAGATGTCATGATTGTGGAATAGGTGATCAAGCATAAGGCAGCCTCCCTCTCTCCAGGCATCGAATGGCCCTTCGTGTATGGCTGGTGGAAAGGCCGGGTTAAAATGGATCGGGGTGTAGGGGGATGGGAACGTGGTCCACGCCTCGTTACTTGTTAAGGAGTCCCATACCTTCATGACCGTGCGAGTGGGTGTGCTAATGTATGCGTTTGCTGGGCGATCCTTCTTGTGTTTCCAGATCAGGTCCCACACCGTCCTCCCTGCCACCCCCCTGTCCATGTGGAGCCAGTGTTTCCCTGATTCCTGTTTAAACCATTCCGTCACAATCCTCAATTGCGCCGCTTTATAGTAGAGACCAATGTCAGGCATTCCCACCCCTCCTTTTGATCTAGGTCTCCGCAGAATGGAGAATGATAGTCTGGCCCTTCCCCTGCCATATAAATTTAAAGATTATTAATTAAAGATTTAATTGTGGGCAGAAAGGTCAAGTCTAAGTCTATGGGCAAGGCTTGAAAAAGGTACAGCAATTTGGGCAACAGGGTCATATTGACTGCATGAATGCGGCCAAGCCAGGAGATAAATAGGGGTTTCCACCGCCTAAGGTCATTCTGAATTTGGAGAAGCGTTGGTGGGAAGTTGGCCTTGTAGAGCCCTTCTACTCAGGGCGTCAGTTGGATCCCCAGGTATTGGAGAGAGCGGCTCGACCATTGTAGGGGAGATTGTGATTGGATAGCGCGCACTTCATCGTCCGGCAGGGTAAGATTGAGTATGTACGACTTTGCGAGGTTGACCTTAAAACCCACCAAGACTTCGAATTTAGCTAGTTCCAGTTATAGGGCAGGGAGAGATCGTGCCGGGTCTGCGAGTGCCAGGAGTACATCGTCCGCAAAAAGCAAAATTTTATGCTCATCCCCTCCAAAAGGAATGCCCTGTATGGCTGCATTTTTGCGGATGGACATCGCGAAGGGTTCGATACTCAGCGCAAAAAGCAGGGGTGATAAGGGGCACCCCTGCCTGGTGCCTCTCGTAAGGGAGAACGGAGCCGACAGAACCCCATTGACCTGGACCTGGGAGCGGGGCTGTGAGTAGTTGCCCTTGATCATGCGGATAAATCTATCTGCGAAACCGAAAGCCCGCAGGACCCGAAATATGAATGCCCAGTCCACCCGATCGAACGCCTTTTCGGCATCCAGTCCCACCAGAACCGCTGGAATCTCCCGTTTGTTGGCTTTCTCAATTAGGTGTATGGTGCGTCTGATGTTGTCGTGTGCTTGTCTCCCCTCGATAAAGCCAGACTGATCGGGGTGGATCAGGTCTGGCATCAGATCTTGAATCCGGTTGGCGAGGATAGTGGAGTACATTTTCGCGTCCAGGTTAAGGAGAGCGATTGGACGATAAGAGGGACAAAGTTGTACATTTTTCCCAGGCTTGGGGATGACCGTGACTACTGCGTCGGCCATGGAGGGGGTCACTTCCCCCGTCTCGGCCATCTGGTTAAAAAGGCTCGTGAGGTGAGGGATGAGATCTGGGACAAATGTTTTATAAAAATGGGCAGTAAGGCCAACTGGCCCAGGGGCTTTATGCAGTTTAAGAGCAGAGATGGTCGTCCTCACTTCTTCCATAGTGATAGGAGCCGAAAGAGTCTCATTCGTATCTTGTGAGATTCGGGGGAACCGCAGGGCCTGAAGGTAGCTGTCCTGCAGGTCTGCATCTCTGGGTTCCGCAGTGTAGAGTGCCTTGTAAAATGACCCAAAGAGGTCTGCCTTTTCTCTATCGGCATGAGTCAAGACATTGTTCTTATACCGTATGCCCCCAATGTATTCCCTTTCTCGCTTCACTCGTAATTGCCTCGCTAAGTGTTTGCCAATCTTGTTCCCTTGAGAGCAGGAAGTATGGCGCAGTTTTAGAAGCGTGTACTCTGCCCTGTTATTATAGATCGCTTTTAATTTCCCGCGTAGAGCTCTGAGAGCCCATAAAGTTACTCTTGTGGGATTATTCTTGTGTGCCTGCTCCGCCTGCTCTAACTCCTTCTCTAGTCCCTCCCGTTCCCGCGCCCGTTGTTTATTCAAGCTGGAGTTGAGTGCTATACATTTCCCTCGGAGAACTGCCTTAAAGGCGTCCCAGGTGGTACTCGGGGAGGTGTCTTCTGGTTTATTCACCTGAAAGTATTCTGTGATTGCTTCACGTAGTTCAGTACGCAGTACCCTATCTCGGGTGAGTGAGATCGGGAAGTACCATTTTGGGGTGGAAGTCGGGATAGAGCCCCACTGTAAGCAGATTGATAGGGGACAATGATCTGAGATAGCGAGGGGGAAGATCTTAGCTTCCGTAAGCTTACCCACTAGTCGTTGATTGATAAAAATGTAGTCTAATCGGGAGTAGGTGTGGTGCACATGTGAGTAAAATGTATAATCTCTCGATTGGGGGAACAAGGTGCGCCAGGCATCCCTCAGGCCAAAGTCATGCATTCGTTGTTTAATGTCTGCAGGGAAAGAGCTAGTTTCGGATCTGTGAGAGTGGGTACTGTCTATATCAGGTTGCCAGGTGAGATTGAAATCCCCCAAGAGAATCGTTGGGCCCTCCACGAAATGCTCCATTTTATCAAGTAGGGTGTTAAGAAAGCTCGTCTGGCCTGTGTTTGGAGCGTAAGCTGCTATAAAAGTGCAGAGTGTGCCCCTCAGAGTGCCTTTTAATAGGACCATCCTACCCTCCCTATCTGACTGGATATCTAACGGTTGGAATTTCGTTGAAGCGTGAAACATCAATGCCACCCCCCTATGCTTAGTATGTGCTGATGATCTGTAAATAAGTGGGTATGCTTTGTGCTTGAGTCGTAATTCGTCAGATTTCTGTAGGTGTGTTTCTTGGAGTGCCACTATATCGAAATGGTGGTCTGTGAGATACTTCCAAACCTTTTGCCTCTTCTGTGGGGAGTTGAGGCCCCTAACGTTCCACGAGGCTATAGCGATTACCATCTGTCCCAATGGGGCCCCCTCCGCCCTCGCCTATCGCCGCGCCTTTGCGCTCGCATATCCAACATTGTGGGGGAAGTGACCCCGACTCTGCAGTCCACTAAAAACATCTGCCCTCTCACCCATGTGCTGATTGAATAGAAAATGCCACCACCACACCCGTATCCCACCCCGTCCCAAAAACCCTGGAAGAAAAAAGAAAAACGTAGTCCCCAACAATACCAACAGGAACATGCGTCGAGTGAAAGATGGATCCTCGACTGTAGATGGAACCACCCACTCAGGTGGGTTGTCGGATGGTGTGACCAGTGATCCCGGCCGCGACCGTCTCGGGGGTTTCTCGAAATTGCAGTCTGCCGAATGGGAAAATCTCTGCTAAGTAGCACTGACCGACTCTCTTCATTCTCCAGAGCCTCCATTTGAGCTCACAGTTACGATGGCAGGTTTCATGAGGCTTGGGATCTGGGGTAAGTGTGCGTATAGAGTTGACCTCACGTGTGTCGGAGACCAGGTCTCCTGAGCCGGGTAAACTGTCAGTCCATTGGTGGCTCTGTATGCAGGCCGCCCGTCGTGCTGCAGTAGAGAGTGTGGCAGCATGGGTGTGTGGTCCACTTTGAATCATTTCAGCTACCAGGTCTCATTTGTGGCCTCCCCTCGGACTGGTGGTCCACCGCGATGTGTCTGTGGCGGCCTGACCTCCCCCCCTGGGCGCGTCTCGTGGTGTCTCGGATTCGACAGGGGGGAGGCCCAGCAGTTTCGGGCCCTCTTCCAACTCAGTGACATGGTCGGTGCTTATTATGATGTTCAAAACTTAGGCCAAAGAGATAGGTCCAGCGATATCGAATATGATCCTCACGGAGCATCGACATGATGGGCCTGAACTGTTGGCGCCTCGCCAAGGAGCCAGGTCTTGGTAGATGCTGCACGTGTGACCCTGGAATGATATGGAGCTCTTTTTCCGGGCGGCTTGGAGGATCTCTTCTTTCACCTTGTAGGAGTGGAATTTAGCAAGCACATCCCGTGCCCTCCTCCGTTCCCCAGTGGGTGGACCCCCAACACGGTGTGCCCGCTCCAGTTTGATCTTGAGTGTTTTTGGGCTTAAGATCTCCGCAAACAGTCCATCAAGAAAGGCTACAAGGTCTGATCCTTCCGCTCCCTCCTCTAAGTCCCGGAGTCTGATGTTGTCTCTTTTCGCCCTATTTTCTAAATCTTCGGTTTTCAATTGGGTTAGGTAGAGTTGGTTTTGGAGGTCGCGAAGTTGATAATGCGCATCCGAGGTTTCTGTGCTACTTCCTGGGTCTGTGTCTCCAAGTCTACCACTCTCATGCCCACTGAGTCCACGTCCTGCTGTAGTGTAACTAAACGGCCATTGAGGTCTGCTTTCAACTGCTCAATGGAAGCCTTAATGTCCTGGCTAAGCACTGCCCGGAGTTCTGTTTTGAAGTCTCTTAGGGATGCCATGAGATCGTCTTTTGTGAGGGCCATGGCGTCTGTAGGGTCTTCACGGTCCAATGGTTGCCGTTTATCCGCGGGAGGAAAAAAATTGGAAACCTTGTTTGAGACCTTGGGTAGCGCCCTCTTCGGCGGCAAAGAGGCGAGTCCCACCGCACCCCGTCTGATTGCTCTAGGCCCCAGGGGCGTGCTCTTCGTGGGAAATGGGCTCCCCAGTGCAGCGCAAGCCCCGCAGCTATTTCCGTCCCAGAAGCAGGCGTAAGATCTCAAGGAGCCGATCAAGCCGGGTATCCCTTTAGGGTGTACATAGCAGGCAGGGTGAAGTAGAGCACGTCCACATCACGGGTGTTCCCTCAGCTAACCGCCCCGGGCCCGCAGGGAGCGTTCCGGTTCATTCCCAGGTAGGGAGCTGAAACTGGCATCGTGGGAAGTGCCTAGAACATGGAGGGCAGACCCACGGTGGCCAGGATTGTGCCGCTCAACAGCAGCGACGGGATCCCCACCGAACAGTGGGTCTTCCCGGCGCCTTGCTCACATATGGCAGCCTCCGCGAGTCGCGGAGCTGGTGGGCGCCATTTTGGGAGAGCTCTGCAGTCAGCCCGACGTGTCCCCGAGGCAGCCCGGCTCAGATGTGCCTGAAATTATGTCACTGGAGTTCCAGTCACAGGTTCCTCGTATGGTCTGACCTATAGGCCATCTCTGGGTCAGTTTAGCAGCCTTAGCGGCGGTCTTAGGCAGCAGCTAGGATCCCGAGATCGGACGCGGACCGGGAGCCGAGACGGGCTACGTCCGCTCGGCCATCTTGCTCGGTCACGCCCCCTGTATTTAATATTTTATATTGTTAATTGTGATAATTTAATTGTTATTAATTAGTTATTAATTGGTTATTAATTATTAATTATTAATTGGTTAATATGTTAATTGAGTTATTTTTTTAGGATTGGGTTGTGGGTTTATAGGGGAATAGGGTGGGAAGTTAATTAATTTTAATTAATTAATTAATACTTTTAATTAATTAATATGTATATATTTAATATTTTATATTGTTAATTGTGATAATTAATTTGTTATTAATTAGTTATTACTTGGTTATTAATTATTAATAATTAATTGGTAAATACGTTAATTGAGTTATTTTTTAGGATTGGGTTGTGGGTTTATAGGGGAGTAGGGTGGGAAGTAATTCAATTATAATTAATTAATTAATAATTTTTATTAATTTATATTTATGTATTTAATATTTTATATTGTTAAATGTGGTTAATAATTTGTTATTAATTAGTTATAAATTGGTAATTAATAATAATTAATTAATTATTAATTATGTTAATTGTGTCTTTTTTTTAAGAGCATGTTGTGCGATGATAGGGGAGTAGGGTGGGAAGTAATTACATTTTAATATATTTTTTTTTAAATGTTTATATATTATTTATTTAATTTTATTTAATAGTGTTAATTCTGTGAATTAATTTATTACTGATTGTTTTTAATTTGCTTGTTAATTGTTATTAGTTAATTAATTAATTGTTAATTTATTATGTTAATTGTGTTATGTTTTACAACATTGGTGGGGTTATTTATAGGGGAATATGGTGGGAGGTAAATTATTTTTAATTAGTTAATTATTTGTTAATTAATGTTCATTATTTTGCTGGAGTGGGAATAGTAAATTATTCCCCTAAGCTATCCATCACTTTCCCTACTGTTGCACTTGCTGGAGTGGGAATAGTAATTTTATCCCCTCCGCTATCTAACACTTTCCCTACTTTTGCACTCCCTGGAGTGGGGATAGTAAATTATTCCCCTCAGCTATCCATCACTTTCCCTACTGTTGCACTTGCTGGAGTGGGAATAGTAATTTATTCCCCTCCGCTATCCAACACTTTCCTACTGTTGCACTTGCTGGAGTGGGAATAGTAATTTTAACCCCTCCGCTATCCAACACTTTCCCTACTGTTGCACTCACTGGAGTGGGAATAGTAATTTTATCCCCTCCGCTATCCAACACTTTCCCTACTGTTGCACTATCTGGAGTGGGAATAGTAATTTTATCCCCTCCACTACCCAACACTTTCCCTACTGTTGCACTTGCTGGAGTGGGAATAGTAATTTTCTTCCCTCCGCTATCCAACACTTTCCCTACTGTTGTACTCCCTGGAGTGGGAATAGTAAATTATTCCCCTCCGTTATCCAACACTTTCCCTACTGTTGCACTTGCTGGAGTGGGAATAGTAAATTATTCCCCTCCGCTATCCAACACTTTCATACTGTTGCACTCGCTGGAGTGGGAATAGTAATTTTATCTCCTCCGCTATCCAACAATTTCCCTACTGTTGCATTATCTGGAGTGGGAATAGTAATTTTATCCACTCCGCTATCCAACACTATCCCTACTGTTGCACTCTCTGGAGTGGGAATAGAACATTTTAACCCCTCCGCTATCCAACACTTTCTCTATTGTTGCACTCGATGGAGTCGGAATAGTAATTTTATTCCCTCCGCTATTCAATACTTTCCCTACTATTGCACTATCTGGAGTGGGAATAGTAATTTTATCACCTCCGCTATCCAACACTTTCCCTACTGTTGCACTCGTTGGAGTGGGAATAGTAATTTTATCCCCTACACTTTCAAACACTTTCCCTACTGTTGCACTCTCTGGAGTGGGAATAGTAAATTATTCCCCTACGCTATCCAACACTTTCCATACTGTTGCACTTGCTGGAGTGGGAATAGTAATTTTTACCCCTCCGCTATCCAACACTTTCCCTACTGTTGCACTCGCTGGAGTGGGAATAGTAATTGTATCCCCTCCGCTATCCAACACTTTCCATACTGTTGCACTTGCTGGAGTGGGAATAGTAATTTTTACCCCTCCGCTATCCAACACTTTCCCTACTGTTGCACTCGCTGGAGTGGGAATAGTAATTGTATCCCCTCCGCTATCCAACAATTTCCCTACTGTTTCAGTTAATGTAGTGTAAAATGTTGTTTTAAAATTAAAAAATTATTTTAATATTTTAATTTATTATATATATATATTTTATTTTTATGTTTATGTTACAGGTGTATATATATATATATATATATATGTATTTATCATGTGTATTATGTTTCTAACATTTTATAATTTATTATAATAATTATTTATTAATATTATTAAGGAAATATATATTATCTACTGGCGGTCGCCAGTAGATAGTTATAGTTACAACCTATTATCCATAGGAAATCCGCGACATTCTATTTGAAATAACGTTGGCGCCGGTTGACGAATCTTCGTGAAAGTTTCCAACTTGTTGGGGTGCTCCGCTCCGCTCCTACCCTGAAAGTCTCGGGGTGATACGTGAAGCGGGGGCCGAGAAAAAAGGGGGTCCCAAAACGCGTTTTCCCCATTCATTTTTCCATAGGAACCTTTAGTCGCAGCTACAGCCCGAACTGCTGAACGGAATTACACCAAATTTGGCAAAGAGGTAGTCCTTGGTTCAGACTGGTGCCTTTTGCTTAAATGGTGTAAATCCGTTCAGTAGTTCCTGAGAAAATCAAAAGTAAAAGTACATATATATCTATGGGCGCGTCGGATACGCGTACCCTCAGCGCACCCTGCGCGCACCGTCCCGATCACGAGCTGCATGCTAATTGGCTGTCAGCTGGCTGTCAACATTCCGATTCAGGAAGTGTTGGCAGCCATTTTGTCCCTCGGTAGAACCGAGGGACAGAAACAAGTGCGCAAAGCGCAAAGGGGGCAGGGTAGAAACACCCTGACCCCTAGGTCTGCTCAGGGGGTCCCACAAGGACCCCTGGGCAGAAAAAGATTTTTGTTTTTTAAAAATCGGCGGGATGCGCTTAGGGTGCGCGTATCCCGCCGAGAAAAAAAGAAACAAGTGCGCAAAACGCACAAAGGGGGCAGGGTAGAAACACCCTAACCCCTAGGCCTGCTCAGGGGGTCCCACAAGGACCCCCTGGGCAAAAAGCATTTTTTTTTTTTTAAATCGGCAGGATGCACTCAGGGTGCGCGAATCCTGCCGAAAAAAAAATCGAAGCGCGGTCTCCCGCGCTTCGATGTTAATTGGCCCCGGGTGGGCCAAGTCCCAGGGGCATGCTGGGGGGTTAATTTTATGTGTGGGGGGCCTCTAAGGGCCCCCAAGCCCGGGGACCGCCACCCCCGGGGCTTTATGCATAATGGTGCGGGAGGGCTCTGAGCCCTCCCGCAGCCCGAGGACCCCCACCTCCCCGGGGCTTCTTTTTAAATGAAAAACCTGTGTGGGGGGCTCCAGCCCCCCACACGCCCGAGACCGCCACCTCCCCGGGGCACTAAACATTTAAATATGGGGGTCCGTTACGGACCCCCAGAGCCCGGGGACCACCACCTCCCGGGGCTGTGCACTACAATGGGAGGGGGCCGCGCGGCCCCCTCCTGGAGCCTGTGGTGGCCCTGGGGACCGCCACCCCCAGAGGCCGGCTCCTGCAGTGTCCCGGGTGCCTACCCCGGGACACTGCTGTTTGCAATGACAGGACGGGAGCCTCGCGGCTCCCGTCCTGTCATTACAAACTTGCTTTGGATATTGGAAGAGAGAGCAGAAACCTGCTCTCTCTTCCAATATCCAAAGCCGATAGCTTTCCACATGGGGAGCAGCATGTTAGCTGCTCCCCATGTGCTAAAGCAATGCCGGCTCCCGTAGGACACGGGGAGCCGGCGGGACTGTGGGGGGTTTGGGGACCCCCCCACATTCCCCAACGAGAGGGCCAGCCCCGGGGGATGGGGTCCCCGGGGCTAGTAGTGGCCCGGGAGGGGGGCCACGCGGACCCCCTCCCCAAAGTTTTGAAAAATTATAAAAAATAAAAAAAAGGGTATGGCCGGCCCGGGGATGGGGTCCCCGGGCCTTAAAATGGCCAGAGGAGGGGGCCACGCAGCCCCCTCAAAATATTAAAAATAAAAATAGAGGCCATGCCCCGGGAGATGGGGTCCCCGGGGCCAATACAGGCCCGGGGAAGGGGAGCCACGCGGCCCCCTTCCCGTTTTTGTTTTTTTAAATTTAAAAAAGGGGTAAGGCTTTGGGGGATGGGGTCCCCAGGGCCCAAAAACAGAAAAAAGGAAGGGGGCCACACAGCCCCCCTTCAGGGAAAAAAAAAAAAAACGATCGGGCCCGCAGGCCCCGCCCCTTCCTTCACCACTCTGCAAACGCGCCCCTGGCGCGTTTGCAGAGGAGGAACAATTCCCCTTGAATACTGGGGGTCCCTGGGGGCCAACTAGCCCACCAGGAACCTCCAGTATGCGCCAGGGGCTGCCTTGCAGAGAGGTGTGCAGAGGCCACGCCCCTTTTACACCTCTCTGCAACGCAGCTCTGTGGCGCTTTTGGAGGTATATGGTGGGCTAGTTTGACTCCGGGGACCCTCAGGATTCAAGGGGACTTAATCCCCCAACTTAAAACGCGCCACGGGGCGCGTTTGCACAGTGGTGAAGGGAGGGGCGGGGCTTCAGGTGACATGTGTGCAAACAGGCCCCGTGGCGCGTTTTAAGATGGGGAATTAAATCCCCTTCAATCCTGAGGGTCCCTCGGGGCCAACTAGCCCAACAGGTACATCCAGAAAGCGCCACAGAGCTGCGTTGCAGAGAGGTGTAAAAGGGTGTGGCCTCTCTTCACGTCTCTGCAACGCAGCCCCTGGCGCATATTGGAGGTTCCTGGTGGGCTGGTTGGCCCCTAGGGACCCTCAGGATTCAAGGGGACTTAATCCCCCAACTTAAAACGCGCCACGGGGCGCGTTTACACAGATGTAACCTCAGGCCCCGCCCCTCCCTTCACCATTGTGCAAATATTCCTCTAAAATCAGCCGAAATACGAATTCCGATTTACTCACCTGTTATCAGGAGAGACCTCAGTGCTGTATCTTTCAGCCCAGTACTGGTCCTGAAAAGTAATTTTAACCGTACTTACCAGTAACTTGAATTTCCTTCCATAGGCTAACATTGACTGGTTTCACTTGGAAATTCTTCTAAGTGTGGAGTTTTGGAACTTTAAAATATTCCTCTAAAATCAGCCGAAATACGAATTCTGATTTACTCACCTGTTATCAGGAGAGACCTCAGTGCTGCATCTTTCAGCCCAGTACTGGTCCTGAAAAGTAATTTTAGCCGTACTTACCGGTAACTTGAATTTCCTTCATAGGCTAACATTGACTAGTTTCACTTGGAAATTCTTCTAAGTGTGGAGTTTTGGAACTTTAAAATATTCCTCTAAAATCAGCCGAAATAGGAATTCCGATTTACTCACCTGTTATAAGGAGAGACCTCAGTGCTGTATCTTTCAGCCCAGTACTGGTCCTGAAAAGTAATTTTAACCGTACTTACCAGTAACTTGAATTTCCTTCCATAGGCTAACATTGACTGGTTTCACTTGGAAATTCTTCAAAGTGTGGAGTTTTGGAACTTTAAAATATTCCTCTAAAATCAGCCGAAATACGCATTCCGATTTACTCACCTGTTATCAGGAGAGACCTCAGTGCTGCATCTTTCAGCCCAGTACTGGTCCTGAAAAGTAATTTTAACCGTACTTACCAGTAACTTGAATTTCCTTCCATAGGCTAACATTGACTGGTTTCACTTGGAAATTCTTCTAAGTGTGGAGTTTTGGAACTTTAAAATATTCCTCTAAAATCAGCCGAAATACGAATTCCGATTTACTCACCTGTTATCAGGAGAGACCTCAGTGCTGCATCTTTCAGCCCAGTACTGATCCTCAAAAGTAATTTTAACCGTACTAACCGGTAACTTGAATTTCCTTCATAGGCTAAGATTGACTGGTTTTCAGCAAAAAAGTTTCAAAGTGTTGATTTTCACAAACTACAAATATTCCTTAAAAATCGCCTGTATGACTTAAACGCATTTTTTCAACTGTTTACAGGAGATGCACCAGTGCTGGATCCAGGATCCAACACTGAGTAAGAAAAAGTAACAATAACAGTTTTTACCTGCTAAGTGAATTTCCTTCCATAGGATAACATTGGTGATTCTATGAGAAAAAGTTTCTAAGTGTCAACTTTTAAAATACAATAATATTCCTTAAAAATCACGACTGTAACCAAAACGCTTTTACTCAACTGTTTACAGGAGATGTACCAGGACTGAATCTAGGATCCAGTCCTGTGGTTACAAAAGTAATCCATAAAGTAACTAATTGCATTTAACTAGAAATTCACATTGAGCTGAATGTTGCATTGTGTTTCAAAATGTGTTGCCCATTGCAACAACTGTAACTAGTGTACTTAAAAGTCTATTGCCTATCTGCAAAGTATTTAAACTAAAGTAATTCATTCTGAGAAAGTATTTTTTGTAATGTAATGTATAATGTAATTACAATGTAATTTAAAAAATAAAATATGTAAAAAAAATTGTTTCTAAAAATGTAGTAAATCAGTATGAAAAAAATTAATATAACAATTAATACATTTAAAAATTGTCATTTACAAAACCTTTGAAATTCACAGAAAAAACCGTAGGTTTCAGGCACGTTATAGTTAGAAATTAGCATTTAAAAAACCTTTGAAATTCACTGAAAAAACCATAGGTTTCACACACGTTATAGTTACAAATTAGCATTTAAAAAACCTTTGAAATTCACTGAAAAAACCATAGGTTTCAGACACGTTATAGTTACAAATTAGCATTTAAAAAACCTTTGAAATTCACTGAAAAAACCATAGGTTTTAGGGACAGTTTTAGTTACTTGGACATTGCACTCGTACAAAACCCGTGAAATTCCCCCGTTATAGTTAGTTCAGCTAACTATAACTCGCGCCCTGCAATGCACTGCTGATGACGTCACATATTACATCACTCATGACATGGTCAGTGACATCACTGATGACATCACTGATGACATCTCAAATGACATCACTGATGACATCACTGATGACATCATCCATGTGATAATTTCATGCATCTTCTCACACCCTAATATAACCTTTGATATACCCACTCTAAATTACAGACTGCCATTCTCAAAACCATAGACACTCCAACACCAAAAACTACATACCCACTCACTGATTATTAGGTCTACACACACATTTACTCTCTCACCAGTACAATCACTCATACTTATGGTCACTCAGTACAGGACTATCATATGCACTCATACACCTATATACACACTCACACACCTCCACTCATCCATAGAGGTACTCACACACCTAGTCAGTCATGCAAATAATTAATCACACTCCCATTTACTTACCTATACAGTTATACACACACCAGCTCACTTACTCATACAAATACTAGCACATTCTTATGCTCTTACACAATCACTGATACAAGCACACACTCATCCATACAGCCACTCTCACAATCACACACTCTCACTTATAGCCATTTATATACTCCAACACACATATATACTGCCTTTCACATATGTAGTTACTCACACATGTACCACTGAGATATACATTTACTCACTAACACAGCCATACACACACTCACCCACCCATACAGTCCATCACAGATGCACTCTTGAAAACATGCACCCAGTGAATCACCCACTCACACATCTATGCACAGAGTCACACACACCCCACCCACACAAACACTCAGGCACCCATACAGATACTCAAACAACAAATCAATAACCCATATAGACACTCATGTAGCTATTCGCAAACCCAAGCAGCCGCTTACACACCAACAGACAGACAGATACAGACATTCACACAGTTTAGTCATTAACCCATGCATTCAGTAAGATACGTTTAATCACTCACTCATAGAGTCAGTCACGCACCTACTAAATCATCCATTCAGACACTTATACACCCACTCATTCTTCAATATGCCTTTCCCTATATATATTAAACATATTTAAACTTTACAGAAACACACAGTCACTGGATGATGTCATCAGTGATGTCATCAGTGATGTCATTTGAGATGTCATCAGTGATGTCATCAGTGATGTCACTGACCATGTCATGAGTGATGTAATATGTGACGTCATCAGCAGTGCATTGCAGGGGCGCGAGTTATAGTTAGCTGAACTAACTATAACGGGGGAATTTCACGGGTTTTGTACGAGTGCAATGTCCAAGTAACTAAAACTGTCCCTAAAACCTATGGTTTTTTCAGTGAATATATATATATATATATATATTTTTATATATGTATGTTTAATTTATTTTTACATTACATTTATTATTTATAATTTTTTACATTTTTTAATCATTATAACTATGTTTTTATTAATTATGTGTATTATTTAATTTATTTAAAATTATTTATTAGAGATTTTAAAAAAACGATATTTTGAACAATGATATTTTTAACAACGATATTTTTGTCTCGATATTTTTGTACTTACCATTGTAAAGATAGGATGTCGATATTCTTGACATCGATATTTTGAACACAATATTTGTGTAGGTCGATATTCCTGTCGTCGATATTCTGTCAGTGATCCATTATTCTTCCCCCAGAGTCTTGAATCCGTGGAACAGATGGTTGGGCATTGGACATTGACCCCTTTCATGTAAATACGCTTGTTTTTTACAGTCACAATTAGTGCTAGGTATGTGGCTTTTCCGGTCCAGTTTTTGCTGGGTTAACTTGGCACTCCTTCTCTATCCGTCTACCTTTTATGCCGTTTTGGATGAATGGGACCAGATATTGATACAACCATGTGTGGCTTCTTACCTGAAAGGACAGTCGTGCATGTCCACTCTGCATGCTACTCACTCTGTGAGACTGATCTGATTAGCCCTTCCATCGCCTTTCGGCCGAATCACCGTTCCTATTATAGCCACCACTCAGAGGCCCCTGCATGATCAAGTCACAATTGAATCATGGCTGCTCACTAAATGGATTCTCCTTATGTATTGCCCATTTTAATTTTCTTTCTTATCTTCCTTCTCTTTTCCCTTCTCTACCCCTTCCCTCCTCCCTTTCCTTTTTTACAGGTTCTATTTTTCATTGACTTGTTCTCATTTCAAATTATGCTTCCAGGCAAAAATTGTATTGTCCTGATGATGATCCCATTTGAATAGAGGATTGAAACATCGACTAAATCACTCTGATTACGCCTGACTATGCAAAATTGTTTTTGGGTACAAGAATGTTGGTTTTGACACGAAAAGTGACTTTTTGATTTGATGTATTTACTGTGGTCACAAAACCTTTTTTGCCTGTCTGTTTGTTTGTTGACTTTTTAGGTGTGCCCCACAAGGGTACACAATCCTACAAACCATTTTTCCTTTCCCATATAAACAAACTCATTTTAAGAAGAATTCATTGTATGATTCCTGAGCATTATTGTTATGTTCCCAGCTTATTATGTACTAATATTCACTTCATAGGGACCCTTGTTCTTTAAAGCTTCAATTACCCTTGGTCCCTATGTATCCTTGGGTTTCCCTTGTTTTTCAAAACACTTACTTTCACCCTTAAGCATAACCTTCTCCATAGATGCGCTGTCATCCTGTGCAACACCACCCTCAGTCATGGCATGCTCTCTGAAGCTTTAAAGGCAGGACAGATCCTTCCTCTTCAGGAGAACTTCTAACCTCTACCTCTTCATAACTCAGATAGCATTTATTAGCAAAATCTCTGAAAAGTGTTCTACATTCAACTTCAAGATCACATCAGTGGCAATCATCTAATGCATGGCTTCTGGCCTCCAGGACACTTCAGCATGAAGAGATCTGCATTTCAAATCTTTTACAATGCTCCCCTGACCACAGATAAAGCTGATCCCGGCTTTCTGATTTTGTTGAACATCTTAGTCACTTGGGACAACCTCAGTCACCCTGCCTTCATGTACACCCTGATTTTTATCATGGGATTCACAAGCAACTTCATTTATTGGTCTCCTTCTGACTACATAACAAACTCCATTTTCCTCAGATGGGTTCTTCCAGGTCACAGAAGATTTCTATCACCTGCAGAGACCCCACCATTGCATTTATTAATCCCTTAATCTTAAACCTCTACATGGAGCTTCTAGGAGTATACTCAGTGATAATAGCATTGAAATTTGACAATATACTAATGACACATCCGGGACACTGACCTCACCCTCAAGGATGACATTGCCAAGAAAACCAAGAAGGTTTGTTACTAGATCTCTCAATTAAAAAAAAAGGTGAATCAAACCATTTCTTTCAGAAAGCCACTTCAGAAATCACATCTAAACTCTTGTACTCTTTCATTTGAAGGGCTGCAACATTCCAGACCTCACACTGGTCCCATGTTTGGGTATCCTACATGCCACAGCATGCCTCGTAAAAGGCCTGCAGAAATATGATGTCACCCCATCCTGATGGCACTCCATTGACTCTTCTTGTTAGCCTACATTATCTTCAAAACCATCTGCATCATCAGCAAATCTATCACCCCTGGCATCCATGGTTATCTGGCTGACAATCTTACTAGTACTGTTGGCTATCAGCATGTCAGCATCCAGTAAACCATCAAACTGTACATAAGGAAGTAAAGAGGGGGAGAGCTTGGCTGGGCTGCGAAATGGCAGCTCACTAAGAGAGCTCCGCTGGCTGAGTCAGTAATCCGACTTGAATCTGGCACATGCGAGATTTATGAGCCCCAAACGGGGTCAGTTTATGGGCCCACTTGAAGAGGGTGCAGGATCATAACCCACTGAGGGCTCCCTGCTCCAGACAGGTGCGGAGGTGAGGGCTGGAATGAAGGCAGTGTGGCCGGCCTGTGAACACACTGACGCCACAGGCTTGATTGGCCGGAAGAAGCAGAGGAGGCATCACTGCCTGGTGGGCTCGGACAGAGGAGCCGCTGTCCACAGGGCTCATAGAGATTTGCTGCACAGTTTGGGAGAGGTGTGGTGTCCCCCTGGCTGGACCGATTGCCGTGAGGGTGGAAGCGCATTGCTGGGACACCTTCCTCCTGGTCCGCCCGATGAGACGGTTATTTACTTCACGAGGTGCACGAAAGCGGGCCGGGCCTACGGAATCTGGACACTCCCCCTGGCCCGGCAGGTGAGGAGACTGCTGCGTGAGATCGACAGGGCCACTGAGATGCTAGAATCATCTAGCCTGGCCGCCATTGAGTCTGGCTCCCGCGGTGCTAAGTGGGGCCCCACCCCCATCACTCGGCTCTCTCAGCCTGCCAATAAGGCTTTACCGGGGGCCTGGCAGTACAAGCACTGGGTTGCGGTGGAGGAATGGCACACTACACCCCTCAATTACACTTTGCATTAAAGGGACTTCACATTGAGGGGCAGAGCACTGCTTGCTAACGGAACTCTCCTCGGGTGGCAGAGACATTGAAGGGGGTGATGGTCCCATCCTGTGGTGGTGATGTGAAGGGAGTGGCGCTTCACTGGAGGCATTGTATGGTCACATTTGAAGGCTGGTAGTGACGGCATCACGCCCTGAATTAAGACCCAGCGTAGCTGTGACACGCACCTTCTACAGACCATTTTCACAGACCCTGTTGCCTGTCGGCGGTTTGGCCTGACCAGACACCAGAAACATTCACTTTCACCAACTGTTTGCCCTGCCCATCACTTATTTTTACACTTATTGAGTGCAGGCATAGCACCAGACAGGGAGCGGCAAGCTTGAGCTCAGGGGCATACCCTGAGTGCTCTGTTGCGGGGCCTAAGCATGATATTGACATTAAAGAAATTCTTGTTGAAGTAAGATCTAGCCCCAAAAAACATAAACACAAAACTGGACATGCTCATTAGCATCCTAGACCAGGCTAAGCAGCGAGTGGAAAGGCACGACAACCGCCTTGATCAGTTGGAGCAACAGATGTCAGATGCTGATGATTCACATGCTGAGGCAAGGGAGCAACTACTCAAAATGAACAAAGTACTGGAGGTGATCAGGGCCAAAAATAAAGATCTCGAGGCACTCTGCCCTCAATAATCTCAGGATCACTGGAGTCCCGGAATCCACCAACATCACAAAAATGGAAGACTACATCGAGTCCATGATCTGGGATTACTTCGGAGACAGACTATCTGCTGTGCTCATAGTAGAGTGCGCGCACAGATCGCTGGGTCCCAGGCCCCCTCCTGGGCCACCGGCCAGGCCAATAGTTGCACGATTACTGAACTACCGAGATATGGTCCTATGTCTGGCCAGAAAACGGGGATCACTTCAATACCAAGGCAATCAGGTATCCATCTACCCTGACTTCACTGTGGCAGTGCAGTCGGTCTGCTCAGAGTTCCTCCCTGCTAAACGAACGCTCCAAAAAGCGGAGATTCAATATGCCTTGGTTTCTTCTGCCCAGCTGAGAGTGACCTGAGAAGGCAAACAACAATTCTTTACGGATGCAGAGGCAGCCTTGAAATTTGACAAACACATCACCAAGGAACGAGGACCTTCCTGGTGCTCCTCAGCGGCAACGGAAGAACATCCGCTGAGCGATAATGACTGACTTGATATCCCTCTGTCTTCTACTGTCATTACTTTGTTCTCATGGTAAGATTAACATATTTGGATAATGACTCTGTTTGTGATGCCCTCACCTGCGTCTTACTGTGAGAATATATGACAAGCCTGTCATTAATAATTCATTTATTATGCATTTAGCCTATACAGGTTGTTTGTTCATGAAATTTGCTGGATGGTATCCTTGACTCAGCCACCCTGCTGTACAACGCAAGGGGTGTTCGCCTGGTTTCTCTCTGCCCCCTGGGATAATTCCTCTCCTGAGTTGTTCTTAAGGTTTGGTTGGGGATGTAAGGGATGGTGCACAACCAAGTTGGGGCGTTGTTGTGTGTTGTGGGAGGGTGGGTTTATCATATTTTTTAGCATCAGCTCCTATCTCTTTCAACACACTGGGGCATGCCATATGTGATGAGGGCTATTGTGCATTGTCATTACACTAGTCCACTGCTTTCACATATACAGCATTAATTTGTTAACATGGAATATCCACAGCATTAATGACCATCGGAAGGCATGTCAAGTTTTTGCATACTTACACGGACACTCCATAGATATCTGTCTGCTGCAGGAGCTTCACCTTGCAGAAGGTACCACCAATAGACTCAGGTCAAGCTGGCTCGGTCAGCATTACGTGGCTGCGTATTCAAATTATAGGCAGGGGGTGGCGATTGTGATAAGAAAGGGTCCGGCATGGCAGATGTGCAGGGTCAAACTGGATGTACAGGGCAGATATGTTTTGCTGGCGGGTGACGTATTGGGACGCATGGTCAGGATACTGGCAGTCTATGGGTATAATGTAGATGACCCTCAATTCTTTGCAGAGGTATGGCGACAGGCAGAAGCGTTAGGCCCTGGTGCGACATTGTGGGGGGGGGGCAACTTTAATATTATACTTGATCCTGAAAGGGACAGAGCTAGCAAAACTAAGCGACCACACCCACAGGCTGCTGCCCAACTACACCGCCTTATGCAGGATCATGACTTGCTTGATATATGGTGCATTGGACAGGCCCACCTGAAAGAAAGGACCTGTATAAATAATGCGCATGCAACATGGTCGCGACTAGACTATTGGCTGATTTCGCAGGACGCGGCGTCATGGTCGGCACTGGCATCACACCTGCTGCATACGCTCTAAGATCACATCCCAGTGCAATTGGAACTGCAGCTATCAGACGTTCCCTCCCGGGCCTTGACCTGGAGACTCCCACCAGGTGCACTGCATGGCCAAGTGTTCCACAAGGTCATCAAAATGGCAATTATGGAATATTTCTAACATAATGACAAGGAGGCCATTACTAGGGCCACTCTCTGGGAGGCCTTCAAGGTGGTTATCAGGGGTGCTTGCATCGCCAAATAGGCGGTGGTGCTTCGTGCATTGCTGGGGGACTTGATGCGTCTTGAGCAAGATGTCCGTAACCTTGAGGTTCGCTTCTATATTAAGCGGGACCCACAGCTACTTGCTGACATACGTAGTAAATTGGCGGAATTTGAAGAGGCCTCCCACAGGGAACTGCACTAGTCGGGGCAGTGGACACAAGCACAGCACTTTGGAGAAGGGGATAGACCCGGAAAGTTCCTGGCCCGACAGCTGCGGAAATCTTGGGCGACTGAATACATTACGGAATTACAGGACGACACCACAAGCACTCACATGGGTATAGTGGCTGTCCAGGAACTTATGACAATCTTTTTTATGTGCTATATTGCACCAGACAAGAGAGCACCTGGTGGATCTCTCCAAATACTTTGAGTCAATCCAACTCCTATGGCTCGAAGAAGGCCATAGACGATACTTAAGCGAGCCCTTTACTATCAAAGAAATTATCGGGGTGATCCGCTCTATGCCTGCAGACAAGGCACCTGGCCTTGATGTCCTTCCGGCTGCTTTCTATAAAGAATTTGCTATCATACACGCCCTGCACCTAGGGAGGTATATGTGGAGGGTCTCTCATCAGGCGTGCTTCCTCCCTCTATGCGTGAGGCCCTTATCATCACAATACTAAAGCTTGGAACGGATCCTTGTCGCTGTGACTCTTACAGATCACTCTCGTTAATTAATATAGACCATAAAATACTTGCTAAATTGCTTGCCTCAAGGCTCCTTCCCCTGCTCCCAACAATAGTACGAACGGACCAGGCAGGATTCGTGCCTGGCAGGTCCACCTCGCACAATCTCTGAATGTTCTTTGCAATACTTCATACCATTGACCCCTCTCTGCATGCCGTAGCTGTATTCTTAGCTGCCCCTAAGGCGTTTAAATTCCCTCAAATGGCCGTATCTATTTGCTTTACTGCTGCGCATCGGGCTGAGCTCCTCCTTTCTTAACTCCATAGGTTTATTATACTCACCACCCACAGCTCAAGTGCATCTCAATGGATGTGTCTCTGACTCCTTTGCAATAATCCTTGGCACCCAACAGGGATGCCCTGTCTCCCCCATCCATTTTGCTATTGCAATGGAACCACTTGCGGCTCGCCCACGTCAACACCATGCACAAAGGGGATTGGTGTTTTATTCCTGCAGAATATTAGTATTGCTATACACAGACAATGACATCCTATATGTCAGAGATCCTCACACTAACCTAGACCCGCTTATTAGGGAATTTACCAGATTTGGGGGGGATATCTGAAATTGACATCAACTGGACCAAGTCGATTGTTTTTCCCTTGACAAATGCTACTCCCCAAATTGACTCGGAGTTCCCACTTGTATGAGCGGAGGGTGCTGTAAAATATTTGGGGGTGTGGCTTAGTAGGAATACTGATGAACTGTGGAAGAATGACTATGGCAGATTGTTAAACTGACTAGACGAAAGAATTGCAGGGTGGAAACACCTCCCACTATCATTGACGAGTCGCCTCACCATAGCAAAAATGATAATCCTGCCTAAGTTCCTCAACTTGTTTATACATTTGCCCCTCCCTCTGCACCTTCATTTTCTCTAATAGCTCAGATCAAGGCTTATCTCTCTAGCCTGGGAAGGTGTTGTGAACAGAAGAATGTCCAGTCCAGGTAGTTTACATGTAGGTTTATTCCAAGTATGATGTTACAAGGTAGAGAGCCCCACCAGGAGCAGCCTCACTGCTGCTCAGCCCATCACCAACTGACTCTCACACACATGAACATTCCATTCACCAACATTCTCTCACACAGACACCCAGGCTGAGCAGCAGTATAACACATCTCCTTCGTTTAAGGGAATACAAAAACTCTCAGAACAGTATCAGAACAAATGCAAGAAATAAATAACATAACATAGTTCTGAAAAGTAGCATGAATAATTAAAGGTGGCAAATTCATGCAGAAAGAATAAAGTAGATAGAAAGAGACACGGGAATACACCATCTCCCTTCTTATCACAACACAAACCACACTCCCACACCAAAACTACCAACAAACCAAAGTACCAGAATCATGCAAGCTGGCCAGGCAAACACAAGAAAGGTACAAGGGTGCCAACAACAAAAGTGTGAAGGAGAACCATCCAATAAGGAGAAGAAAAAAAACAGTATGTACGTGTGGAGGATATCCACACAGAACATAATAACATCACATCACCACAATAATTGCAAAACTTCGCCCAACAACCCAAGTTGGGGTGGAATGTGTGGGAAACAGACCACACAGAACAAAAGCACTTCACCCAACAGCAAGTTGGGGTGTGATGTGTGGAAGGGGCTTCACACAGAACAAAACACTCCTAACGCAAACCTTGACGTGCGAAAGAAAACGCTCCCAATGCAGACCTAGACATGCGTGGAATGTATGGAAAACGGACCACACAGAACAATGCACTTCCCCCAACAGCAATTTGGGGTGTGATGTGTGGAAGGGACTCCACACGGAACCAGAAACACTCCGAGCGCAAACCTTGACGTGCGAGGGAAAACACTACCAACGCAAACCTGACGTGCGTGGAATGCAGAGAAAATAAGAAGCAACCTGGAAATAAGGTAAGAACATATGCACTTCCCCCAACAGCAAGTTGGGGTGTGATGTGTGGAAGGGACTCCACATGGAACAAAACACTCCTAACGCAAACCTTGACATGCGAAAGGAAAACACACCTAATGCAACATAAGGTAAGTAAATGCACATAAGGTAAGTAAATGCACAACTGCATATCAAGCAACAACATCAATGAAACGGAAAAACACTCACTCTACAGATCCCTACTACGATGGGTGGTAATACAGCACCACCCGTAACCACGTAAAAGTGGGAGACATCACAGAAATAACTGCGCCATTCTAAACAATAACCTTACTAAAACTGTTACACTAAATAAAGGAACATGTAACCATGGAGAAAACATCTCACGACTGCAAAAAGCAAGCACACAATCCCCATATGGGGCACTAAGCTCCCACAACCTCAACGTAACTGTAACAGGGTACTAGAAAGCACACAAAATTTGAGTACAGGTGAAAAGTGCAGGACACAATAATTAACAACCCCATCAAAGGGTGAAGAACTTTACAAGCACTCAGAAACAAATCACAAACGCCATTGCACGACATGTCAAGCATACAATCAATAGCAGATACAAAGTTGTATACTCCGGTGAGCGATCTCTCACCCGAAGTTATCAACCAAAGAGAAACACTTGACCACGAGCTCCATGTAGCTGTTGCGTCATCACACAGTGTCACAGTGAATACCTCACGTGGAGTGTGAAGAGTAATTGAAGATGTACTGTGACTTTGAAAACAAAAAGAATGACATTCCTTTTACACTGCATCATGAGTCTCCATAACGAACCGGTGGCTGCCTCAAGATTGTGTCGCAAGTTCAGCAATGGACACGGTCCGTAAACAAAAGGGTACCTGTAGTTGTATCTGTAAGCCAATGGATGCAGACAATCAGGACGTTCATATCCCACGACTACACAAACTGCAGCCGATTGGAACATTGTGACATTCATAAACTTTATTGGTAAAGTGGTTGGCAAAGAGTGCACACCACTTGAAGTATAAACGTATGAAATGACGTAGATTGCGAAGTAGCAGTGCAGTTCCAAACAAAAGATGGCGGTACGCCTATTTGACGTCGCGCCGGATGGTTCACGGCACACAGAAGCAGCTGCGTGTACATGAGCAGCAAAGCAGCGGGGTAGGAAGGAATCCCAAGAAGACGCAAGAGGATTACAAGAAGACAGGCGGATTGGAGGAGAAGGCTCGTGAAGGTAGGAGCGCGCGAGTGGCACGCGCGCTCTTTTCAAACCGCAACGCTGCGGTTAAACTGCCAAAGCACCAGGAAAACTGCCAGTGCCAAAATTATCATAAAAACCAAAAATAAAGGCTTACCCCTAAAAGTCCATGGTGGCAGTAAGTATCGGGTCAACTTTTCCTCAGTAAAGTGCTGACAAGGGGAAAATCGTCGTTCCCTTCCACACACCTCTTTCAAAATGCAGGACACCATGATAATTCTTGCCCAATTTAACATCACTTCTAACACCAAGTCGGGTGACTCCAAATACTGGATCTGGGAACAATACGGGCTCTGGGTAAAGTAGGTCTCTGGGAAAGTCGCAAGACCCAAGGATGTTGGAACTGGTTAATCCTCTGGGGAACTCCACTTAAGGGACGCACTGTCCCAATGTAGCAGGACCGGGACACCACATCCAAGGCAGCAAGGCAGAGAGAAATAAAGTCCAGCAGGAACTGGCACTTTCACGTTGCGACAAGGAAAGCAGTTCCAAGGCAGGAGGGTGGAGGAGGAGAAAATTCAACATAAACTGGCACTCACGGGTTGGGGCGACCGATGGAGTGGTCACTGGTGGGGCTCAGGGGTGCCAGATTCTTCAAGATCCACTTGAATTGCTTCAGTTTCAATACAGTTACTTCCAGCTTGACAGTTTCAGTGGCACATGCAGGTTCTTTCTTCTCAAATCGTCGCCAAAATGTTGTGAACAGAAGAATGTCCAGTCCAGGTAGTTTACATGTAGGTTTATTCCAAGTATGATGTTACAAGGTAGAGAGCCCCACCAGGAGCAGCCTCACTGCTGCTCAGACCATCACCAACTAACTCTCACAAACATGAACATTCCATTCACCAACATTCTCTCACACAGACACCCAGGCTGAGCAGCAGTATAACAGAAGGTTCCCAACTGCACATTGCCTGCGAAATTCTGACTCTCCCCTTTAAACAGGACGGGCTTGGCGCCCCTGATTTTGATCTCTATTACTTCAGCGCTCACAAACACTTTGCACATTACTGGCTGTTCCCAGCCCAGTTCATGGTGCACACAGCCCCTGAATGTGATCTCACTGCTCCTTGCCCCTACAGATGGCACTTTTCCAGACCCCGATTCGTCGGTGTGGTCGAGTTGACTTAGTTGCTTGCACAGTCTGGCCATGGTATGGGTTGGGGTGCAGGGTTCATGTTGAACATCTTTTTTCAGTGCCGCTCCCTAGGCATCCTCTCCAGAATGTGCACCAGATTGTGTAAACTTGGACTCACTTGGACGCAATTTACCCCAATGACATATTCATAGCACCACAGGAAGTAATGCGCACCGACACAGTTACGTTACTAGATACATTTACGTACTACCAATTGCGCACCACTATCCCTGCATAACACACAACGTTCTCTAACGCTTCACTGACATTTCAGGTGCTAGAAGCTTTCCTTACTTCCCCCACAAACCACAGACCTATCTCGAAACTCTATGCAGGGATGCACACATCAGTACCCGTGTGCATTCCCACTAGCAGGGCAGTATGGGCCGTAGATATTACACCACCACTGACTGATGCACAATGGCAGTACTGTCACTCACTATCCCATGCACTGTCCCCTAACTGTCACCTTTATCTCATTCATTTTAAATTTATACACAAATTATATCATACTCCAGTAAGAATGGTTAAAATGGGACTGGGCACGGACTCTAGCTGTAAAAGAGGCCACTCCCCAGACACAGACATCTTGCACCTAGCCTGGGCGTGCCCTAGTATATTTCCGTACTGGGAAGGAGTCTTAAACTCACTTGATGGTGTCATGGACTGCTTTCTAGAGCTCTCGCCCAGTGGCATTGTTGGGGTTTAATAAAAAGAAAAACAAATATGAAGGTAAAGAAGTGTAAAATATAAAACCAGGCAAGATACTTTCTCCATGTATGCACCCAGTATCTGGTATGATATCCCTGTATTCATCAGGAATTCCCCAACAGTGCTTTGATTCAGGAAATAACTGAACTCGCACCCCTTTAAAGAATGATACATTATGATGAAGTGCCAGTCTACCTCTAAACTCAGAACCAAGCTTCCCCTCCAATCCCCTTTTGACAGTATCCTCAAACCCGCACAGCACCCTAACTTAATTTGTATACCACATACATATTTACATATATATCATCAAAGTACATACATGTGACATTCAGAGGATAAATCTATGCTTGCCTACACATACTTACCTTCATCATATTATGGTAGTCGATATTTTCATATGATAATATTTAAAGTACAATGGGCCAGAGTACAGAGTTCAACGCTCACAATTTGTTTTAAAAATCAGGTTTTGGGATCGCAAAAACGCTGTGAAATATGTACAAAACCCATTTTGCGATTCAAAAAACGTTTTCCAAATCAGAAAATAGATTTAGAAATGATGACCAAATCTCTGGAATGGGCATGAAAGGGGTGTCCCTTCCAAAATGCAACTTGGTAAACTATGTATCAACGGCTTACAATTGTAATTCCTGTTGCAAATTATTGATCAGTTAACAACTCCCAAAATAGGGCAGTAACTAATTCACAAAAGATAGGAGTACCCCTGTGGACCCATTCCCCTTTCAGAATTAAAGTGGTGACTTTGTCAGGTGAGGAAGAAGGCAGTCATTTTGACCACTAGCCAACTCCCACAGATTTTTTTTCAAACTGTAAATTCCTTTTTTTTCTTTGAATCGGCCTCATTTCCTTTAAGGAAAGTTTTCCCTTCTGACATGCAAGTACAGGGATGGTGGTCCGCTGTCACTTGAAGGCCACCGTCCCTGCCATTGTAGCCAAACACAGGAGGTTACAAATTGCAACCTGCCTAATGAATATTAGTTAGACATGGGACACCATCCTGCTGCCACAGCATCCAGGGGCTTTAGGTCCCAGAGTGCTCCTGAGGAGGCGGCGGAAAAAAAGTCCTCTGGCGTTATTTAGCACACCCATTGAACCTGCTGCACTGGGCACCATTGAGCTGCCACAAGGTGCAGGAACTCCTGGCCCCAGAGTGCTCCTGAGGAGGGGGCAGAGCAAAGTCTTCTGAAACGATTTAGTGTGCACATTCAACCCGAGGTGCAGGATGCATGCAGGCCTTGCCGGGCGAAACCCAAGGGGCAGTCCATCTTCACCCTTCATTGGTAAACAGCTTTAACCTACAGCTCATAAATGGGGACTTTCAATTGTTATTTACTTACTGGAAGTTGTTTATGTGCTATCTTTTTGCCAACTGGGCACAGTGTGGGGTGAATTGAACAAATATCTGCTGCAAAAGTGCGATTTATCTCTTCCCGGCAACTATGGGCAAAAGGAAAGCTGCTGAAGCTTTACAAGGCCCCACTAAAATGAAACAATTGACAAAACATGCAGGGAGTAGCTGTATTGTTAAAGAGATTGACAATCTGATTGAGGAAGTTGAAACAATACTGAACCAGGAGAGACCTCCCAAGCTAGCAACTGGGATACCTGGGGTGCCAGACATTCTTTCTTAGAAAGAGTTGAACATGAATGTAGATAAACCTGCGAGCACAGGGACAACTGTTGATTTAACTATGGCATCTGGCAGCAGTAGTAATGATCCAACAATGTGGAAACCGACTCTATATGTTATAATTCCAAATATAGCATGCACTAACAGATTTGCACCATTCTCTAACCTGTGGAGAGGATGTAACCTTACGCTTGAGCAGTCGACTTCGGAGCTGGAAAACCGGGTACGAGTCTCGGCAACGACGCTCAACATCCTGTGATTCTGGGCAAATCACTTAATCTGCCCGTGCCTAACAAAAATGAATGTGTCCATCTGTAACGGACCTGGTACTCATGTAAAGCGCTCTGATACCCGATTTCTCGGGTCTAATTCGCGCTATATAAAAACTAACACATTTGCACCATTCTCTAACCTTGTTGAACCCCAGACAGGTTTTTTAAGTGTCACAGATGATGTAAATCCTTCTCAGAATGAGCCTGATTGTGCGTCTGTTTTAATTTATGTTAAAAGACTCACTGATAAAGTAGAGTTGCTAAGGGCTGAAATAGTACAATTAAAAAATGTGGTAAATGCACTAGCCAGTAATACACCTACATCTACAAAGATAAATACAACTAAGGCTGATGCTGGGCCAGGTGATAAGCTTGATCCCCAGCTATTAGAATTTTCCAGCCAAAGACATTTGCGGTATTCAATACACCCATATAAAACAGATACTGTGCACAGGATTAGAATTGAGCCCAAAATGGCAGTTGATTCCAGTTGAGATCTTATTTAACCCACATTGACTGCTGGATTTTGAACTTATCCTATTGAGAATTATGGCCAGATAAATGGGCATCTTTGAGAAGGTCGGAGAAAATGTTGCTGTGGAGGGCCCCTGGGGAATGAGCATTGTCTATACCTTTAGTTAATCACCTTCGGTCAGGAGGAGGGGTTTTGTGTATGACTAATGCCCCCAAGCTTTCCCATGGGGCAAGTGAAGACGTAGCATCAATCATAATTAAGGCTATCAATTGGATCAAACATACTCGTCAGTGTTTTTCTCTAATCTGCTATTCATCCATCATAGACGGTTATGATTATATACAAGGTGTCTATGTGGATGGATTTGTGTACAGGATATCCACGTGACGCCTAATTTCAACATTCACATCCAATTGAAGTACAATCCTTTAACAACAGTGCTACCATAAGATGGAAATCGATAGTAGTTTCACAACAGGGAAATTCTGTCTGACAGGTGATCCCAGACCACCTAATGCTATCTGACTATGGTGGGGGCCCTATTTTAATGGCACCTTCCTCTTCTATTGGGACGCTCGCCATAGATGACGATTTTACTTTGGGGTCTGAAAGCTTATGGGGATCTAATATTGTTGATTGTCCATGTCTTTTGTCGACTGGTACCAAAGGAGATGGAGTATTGTCTGATGAGGTTAATATTAAAATTTCGTTGTGGAATGTGGCTGGTATGAACTCTAAATTGTATGATCCAGAACGGGCGAGTTTGTTGATTGGTTTGATATATGGCTCTAGAAATCTGATTGTGGTTGCCGGCGCATTGATTTGGTTTCATTCATTTTCATACGGAGGGAGCAGGTCGTCCCTCGGGAGGTTTAGTAATTTGGGTGAAAATCTCTTTGACAAGTGCAATCAAGGGATTGCTAACGCATTCAATAGACCATTTAGGCCTTTCTCTATTCACTACATGAGGGCAGGAGATTAAACTTTACAACATTTGTAACCGCCCCACTCAAAAACATTACAATTAGGAGACATTGCAAAAATTTAAAGACTGCCGAGAAACAAACATTGATAATTGTAAAATAATTCGAGTGGGGAATTTTACTATCACATATAAAACCCTAGATGGACATTTCCTTAAACTGATGCTGAGGGCGAGAAGCGAGGCGTACCTGCCCTGGACCTTCCCCATTCAAGAATTTGTCTTTATGGCATTACAGCCGTCAGCGTTGACATTAAAAAATGGTTTGAGAATATGTAATAGAAGGACGAGTTCTGATAGAATAGGAGCAGCCGCATATAATGGAATTGGTTGAGGAGTAGAATAGATTATATCATGCTCTCTATCAGTTTGTGGGTTTTCCTGGAAAAGATGCGAAATAAAGAACGAATTGACATAATACTAACCCTGGGCATCCAATTCCGCTCCGCTCGCGGAATTTGCGGAATTTAGGCAATTTCGCGTTCCGCGGAGAACGCGGAATTGCCAACAATTCCGCGATCCGCGGCGTAGCGGAATTATTTTCTTGTCGCGCTTTAAAAATGCGTTCTAGCGCGCGCGATAGCGACTTACCGGCATTCCTGCGTTCGCCGACGGGTTTTCCTATCCGTTCGCGTGCGCCACGAGATTTCGGTAGCCGGCCGCGTTATCCAGCGAGAGTTTGCGATCGCGAACACGTCATTCGCCGCGCCATCGGACAACGCGAGAGTGTGCGATCGCGAACACGTCATTCGCCGCGCCATCGTGCACCGCGAGAGAGATTGCGACCGCGAACAGGTCATTCGGGCGCGCCATCGGACATCCGCCGATATTTTTGTACAGCGCGCGATCCCGAACATGCTAAATTTTCAATCTGGAGAACAATAACATCGCAAGCAGCATCAAACCTTCTATAAATTGATGATTTGGCTGAAAAAAAAACCTCAGATTGATATTTGGCTGTCCTTTTTGGTCAAATTTTTTGGGGGGGAGAGGGAGGAAGTGCCACAGAGTCTCCTACTTCCTGTTCCTGTCCAGCAGGCTCCTCCCAGTGCTTTGTCCATCTCCTGTTCATTTTTCACTTGGATTTGAGCTGGAAGGATCACTCTTTGTGTCTGCTGCATCATTATCATTGGATTTGAGGATTTTGGAATTTGAGATTTTACAAGTAAGTTGGTGTTGTTTGATTGGGGCATTGCAGTTGCTGCAACTTCATTTTTGGTACTTTTCATAATTTTTAAAAATAAATCGTTGTGGGTAGCCAGTAGGTCCAGAGCTAGTCATGGGTCCTGGATTGCTGTGTGATGTATTTATTAATTTCAAACATCATTTAGGGGGCATGGATGGCATTGGATTGAATTGGAAAATGTGTTTTTTTGGGGTGTATTTCAGTTTTTTGGGCTGTGTGTTAAATACATGCCTTAGTTGTGTGTGGTGTGCTGCAGGCCTTGTTTAGCCCTGTGTATTTTCGTTTTTGCATTTTATTGCATTACAGGCAAAGCAAAAGCAGGGTGGTTTACCATGCAGCCTTTGCCTGGCTATTATAGGCCTGTTTTCAGTACATTGTTTTCCAGGCCTCCTGCTTGTTGCTTGTGATTTGTGAGTGTCCATGTGGCTGGTAGCCATTTCTGGTGGGAGTTACAAGTGTGCTGCTTTAGCCATATACTAAGGCCTGCATGTGTTTCCCTTTGTGGCCTAGGCTTCTTGTTGTGGGCCTGGCCAGGAGGCTGGTGGCCATTTTGAAGCCAGGCAGTGTGCTTTTGCCATAGGCCTGCATTGTCTGTCTTCAGTTTCTTGTTGTTGTGGGCCTGGCCATGAGGCTGGTGGCCATTTTGAAGCCAGGCAGTGTGCTTTTTGCCATAGGCCTGCATTGTCTGTCTTTAGTTTCTTGTTGTTGTGGGCCTGGCCATGAGGTTGGCGGCCATTTTGAAGCCAGGCAGTGTGCTTTTTGCCATAGGCCTGCATTGTCTGTCTTTAGTTTCTTGTTGTTGTGGGCCTGGCCATGAGGCTGGCGGCCATTTTGAAGCCAGGCAGTGTGCTTTTTGCCATAGGCCTGCATTGTCTGTCTTCAGTTTCTTGTTGTTGTGGGCCTGGCCATGAGGTTGGTGGCCATTTTGAAGCCAGGCAGTGTGCTTTTTGCCATATGCCTCCATTGTCTGTTTTTAGTTTCTTGTTGTTGTGGGCCTGCACATGAGGCTGGCGGCCATTTTGAAGCCAGGCAGTGTGTTTTTTGCCATAGGCCTACATTGTCTGTCTTTAGTTTCTTGTTGTTGTGGGCCTGGCCATGAGGCTGGTGGCCATTTTGAAGCCAGGCAGTGTGCTTTTTGCCATAGGCCTGCATTGTCTGTCTTCAGTTTCTTGTTGTTGTGGGCCTGGCCATGAGGCTGGTGGCCATTTTGAAGCCAGGCAGTGTGCTTTTTGCCATAGGCCTGCATTGTCTGTCTTCAGTTTCTTGTTGTTGTGGGCCTGGCCATGAGGCTGGTGGCCATTTTGAAGCCAGGCAGTGTGCTTTTTGCCATAGGCCTGCATTGTCTGTCTTTAGTTTCTTGTTGTTGTGGGCCTGGCCATGAGGCTGGCGGCCATTTTGAAGCCAGGCAGTGTGCTTTTTGCCATAGGCCTGCATTGTCTGTCTTTAGTTTCTTGTTGTTGTGGGCCTGGCCATGAGGCTGGTGGCCATTTTGAAGCCAGGCAGTGTGCTTTTTGCCATAGGCCTGCATTGTCTGTCTTCAGTTTCTTGTTGTTGTGGGCCTGGCCATGAGGCTGGTGGCCATTTTGAAGCCAAGCAGTGTGCTTTTTGCCATAGGCCTGCATTGTCTGTCTCCAGTTTCTTGTTGTTGTGGGCCTGGCCATGAGGCTGGCGGCCATTTTGAAGCCAGGCAGTGTGCTTTTTGCCATAGGCCTGCATTGTCTGTCTTCAGTTTCTTGTTGTTGTGGGCCTGGCCATGAGGCTGGTGGCCATTTTGAAGCCAGGCAGTGTGCTTTTTGCCATAGGCCTGCATTGTCTGTCTTCAGTTTCTTGTTGTTGTGGGCCTGGCCATGAGGCTGGCGGCCATTTTGAAGCCAGGCAGTGTGCTTTTTGCCATAGGCCTGCATTGTCTGTCTTCAGTTTCTTGTTGTTGTGGGCCTGGCCATGAGGCTGGCGGCCATTTTGAAGCCAGGCAGTGTGCTTTTTGCCATAGGCCTGCATTGTCTGTCTTCAGTTTCTTGTTGTTGTGGGCCTGGCCATGAGGCTGGCGGCCATTTTGAAACCAGGAAGTGTGCTTTTTGCCATAGGCCTGCATAGTCTGTCTTCAGTTTCTTGTTGTTGTGGGCCTGGCCATGAGGCTGGCGGCCATTTTGAAGCCAGGCAGTGTGCTTTTTGCCATAGGCCTGCATTGTCTGTCTTCAGTTTCTTGTTGTTGTGGGCCTGGCCATGAGGCTGGCGGCCATTTTGAAGGCCGGTAGTGTGCTTTTATCCATAGGCCTGCAAGCTTGTAGCCTAGTCTGCCAACAGGCCTTTCATCCAGTGGGCCCAGAGGTAGTCAGGCGTGCATGAAACAACTGTTTCTGTGTGTTCTGTTGAATTTAAACATCATTTAGGGCACATGGATGGCATTGGATTGAATTGCAAAATGTGGATTTTTGGGTGTATTTCAGTTTTTTGGGGTGTGTTAAATACATGCCTTAGTTGTGTGTGGTGTGTTGCAGGCCTTGTTTAGCCCTGTGTATTTTCGTTTTTGCATTTTATTGCATTACAGGCAAAGCAGTGTGGTTTACCATGCAGCCTTTGCCTGGCTATCGTAGGCCTGTTTTCAGTACATTGTTTTCCAGGCCTCATGCTTGTTGCTTGTGATTTGTGAGTGTCCATGTGGCTGGTGGCCATTTCTGGTGGGAGTTAACTAAGTGTGCTGCTTTTGCCATTTAGGCCTGCATGGTTTTCCTTTTGGCTTACTGCTTGCATCCATCCCCTTTGCCAGCTACAGCTCCCTGAATGATGTGATGACTGAGCAAATAATTTAATGCCAAACAGGGTCCACTTCTATTACATTTGTATTTTGGTTGTTGTTCCTCTTCTTTCCTATCCTTCCTGACAGTGTACACAGTATACCATGAAAGCCCTTGTTGACAGTCTCACAAATGGCTACACTAATTTATATCTTTTATTTGTTTGTTTGTACTGCTAGTAATTGAACCACAACAACAAATGCAACATTTCACTGATGTTCTTCTCCTGGCTTCTTTGCTTTTAGGTGCACAAAAAGACAGAGGAGGAGGTGTCATCATCACCCGTTGTACTGCCAGGCAGAAGTCCTGCTGCGCGTCACGTCCACGTGTGACCACAGACATCTCTGCAACTTGTGCACCTGCGTCCTGCTGACATCTGAAGAAGATGGCCCCAAAGAAAGGTACCAGGTCCTCCAGTACCAAGAAAGTTGCCAGTGAGAAGAAGGGACAGAAGAAGGAAGTGGCACTTGCCAAGACTGGTGTGCCGGCCGATGTGTTTTTGGTAAAAAAACTTACGCCTGCAGCAGCGGTGTCCAGCGGGGACCAAGCTGGGAGCAGCACCTCTGCATCAGTGGGCCCACCCCAGCAACCTAGGCCCAAGCCCATGACTGTGGCAGAGGTAGCCAGTCTACTAACGACCAGTGATGTTGAAATGTCATTATCGCAAAGTAGTACCCAATCCACGCACTCGCAGGCGGAAACTCAGCAGATAAGTGGGCAACCCCAGCCGCAACCCCAGCCGCAACCCCAGCCGCAGCCGGAACCGCAACCACAGCCGGAACCACAGCCGCAGCCGGAACCACAGCCGGAACCACAGCCCACAATAGTAGTTGTTCCACCTGAAGTAGGGGCAGTTCAGGAAATCGAGCTTTTTGCAGACGAAGAGGAGCAAGCCACTGTTCCAGAAGATCCATTGTCTTCCATACCCCCAGCAAGGAAAAGGAGGGTTAGTCCATCAACTTCTTCTTCAAGCCCCGCTTCTGATGATCTAGATGCCACTTGGAAGCCACCAGCTCAGCCTGAGAGTGATGCACGCCACAAGACAAGGCTAGTGAAAAGGAAGGTTCCAGAAAGCCTTACAGTTATGGAGGTAGATGTAGACGAGGGGGTGATGATGATGATGAAGAGCCAGTCATCACGAACATCACTCCTGGGCCTGCGGAGATGGAGACCAACATTATTAGGCTATCCCAAATCGCTGCGAGGGATGTAGCACGGATACCACCAACACAGGTAACGCCAACACGACCTCCAGCTTCCATATTTGCCTTTGCAAAGGCCCGGCAGGGACCTACATCCAGCTCAACCACCACCTCAGTAGGTGGTGGTAATGTAAGTGCACAGAGTCAAATTCCATGCACACCCTCCATTTCATCTGGTATTGAAAGTGGCACCTCCAGCAGCGCCAGAAAGTTCTCCTCCCCAGTTTGGGACTTCTTTTCGGTTAGCAGTAAGGAGGAGAACATTGCTATATGCTCAATTTGTCGGCAGGCTGTTAGGCGGGGTAAGCTTGGTACAAACTATGGTACCGGAGGACAAACAAGTCATCTCAAAAAACACCACACTATCAAGTGGGAGGCTCACCTACTTCACTTAGAAAAAAGGAAAACTGGACCCATTGCTGTTGTTGGGGATGAAGAAGTAGGGGAAGATATGATCGCGGTGGAAGGTCAACAAGAGGGAGACATTTCTAGCCCTACCCCCAGCAGTGTACTGGTAATGCCCACATCCTCCTGCAACATCTGAGTGGCACCGTAGTAAGAGTCAACATGAGACACAAAGGCAACCGGGCACTGCAATGAGCAAAAGTGCAGCGTCGTTGAGCCTAGCTGGGTTCAAGAAGAAAGGTGCACCACAAAGGAAAATATTCCAGCCTACCATTGACAGCATGCTTAGGTCGGAGGGGCAGTACCAACGCAACCACCCAACGGCACGGTTGTACAATGCGAAGCTGGCTAAAATGTTAGCGCTGGACCTTCTCCCTTTTTCATTTGTGGAAGGGGTGGGTTTCCTTGAATTTGTGTCAGCCATCTGCCCTAAATGGAAGGTTTCCAGCCGGTCCTATTTCGCCCGAGTTGCTGTTCCAGCACTACATCACGATGTGCTGGAATTGGTTGGACAAGCTTTGCAGCAGAGTGCTGTTCACAAAATCCACCTGACAACAGACATGTGGACCAGTTGCCAAGCCACTGATTACATGTGCATCACTGCACACTGGGTCTCTTTTGTGGGGGTTAGAGACAAGCTATCTGAAGTAGGTGCTGTTGACACAGCTGCAATTTTTAATGCTTCTCGGAAACATGCAACTGTAGCCATGTTCGCCATGGAGAAATCTCATACTGCTGAAAACATTTTGGAAGAGTTTAACAGCAAGGTCTTTGAATGGCTGCGCCCCAGAGGGCTTCACATTGGTTTTGTTGCCACGGATAATGGCAGTAATATACTTAAGGCCATGACGCTTGGTGAGTATTTCAGAGTCCCGTGTTTGGCGCACTGCATTAACATTATAGTTCAAGACTTTCTGAAAAAAGAACCCATAGTCAGCAACTTACTGACCACCTGCCGCAGAATATGCACGCATTTCAGCCATTCTTTTAAAGCCCGGAAACAGCTGAGGATCATTCAACGTGACTATAGAATGACAGTCAAAGCACTCATCCAGGAGGTGGCAACACGTTGGAACTCAACGTATTACATGCTTGACCGTCTGTTTGAGCAGTACAGACCAATCAATGAATATGTCATGCGAAGGGCGGATGCTACTGTGAAAGGCATGACCCTTCAGATGGACCAATGGTGCCTAGTTAAATCTCTTACAGAGATGCTTCTTCCTTTCGAGGTCTTCACACGTGAAGTCAGCAAGGAGGACTGTACTATGGGCCAAGCTATCCCATTGTTGCACATGCTAGAGCAACAGCTGAAGGGGGTGTGTGAAGCGTACAAAGGTGTGGAGGGAAAAAAGAAGCATATGAGTTGGTGGAGAGCTTATCATGTCGCTTAAGTGAAAATGCAAGGGTGCAAAATAAGATTCTGTCACAACAACATTACATTTGTGCCACAATTCTGGATCCACGGTACAAATCGGCACTGCACAGTAAGACATTACTCCCTTTTTCAGAAGTGGATGTTGCCCGGTACAAAACTTGGATAGCTGAGGCAGCCAGTACATTGGAAAATGAACGGCTGGTAATTAAAGGCCTCAAACCCACGTCAAGTACTGCAGCAGAGCATCCGGCGTCAAGTTCAACTTCAGAGCCTGTGGGCAGTGCATTTGGTTCACAGCTGTCACCAACACTATCGACAACAGCAATAACCGGATCATCAGCCCCAGTACAAACGGCACAGGATTGGTATTTACAGCAAGGACTTGCTAGGTCCAGTGCTGATGCAAAGACAAAAGAGGCCGCACTAAGTTTAGCACCCCTGAAAATTGACCGAATGGTCCAGGCCTACCTGGATGCCCCAACAGAGGTCTACATTGATCAAAACCCATTGCGGTATTGGTATGGCAAAAGGGGCCAATGGCCAGTGCTCAGCAGGCTAGCGATAAACTATCTGGCTTGCCCTGTCGCAAGTGTCTCTTCTGAACGTGTTTTCAGTGCTGCTGGTTCCATTGTAACAGTGAAAAGGACCAGTCTCTCACCCAAAAACGTTGAGAGGTTAACCATGATCAAAATGAATCAGCAATTTATACCACCAAATTACACAATACATGAATCAACGCAGGAAGATGAGGACAGCGGCTCAGGTGACGGAAGTAGCGTGTTGGATGCTGATTACCTACTTCTGGTTGAACCTCCAGAGTTTGAGGACGAGCTATACTTCCCTGACAACTAGGCTTCCACTTCTTACTGTGGTTCTCCCTTATTTACTTCTATTTGTGTGTCTGTCTTTCTGTTTGGAAACTTCAAATCACAACAAATCCATCACCACCGTCTTCGTATTTTATTGCCTTATATGAGTTTCAGCTCTCTGCATTTCAGTCCACTCCTCCGAGTCCTGCTCCTCCTGAATCGACCTAAATCTATTGCCCTCAAGCCAGATGATAATTGGATGTAGCATAATCGAAGAAAAACTAAAATCTTGCCTCGTTGAGTCTCTCCAAAAGAAGTGGAACATGATGATGACTACTATAGGTATCCTCCTTTCCGAGCCGATACAGACTGCCCATTAACTGAAGATGGGAAGGAACAGGTAATGAATGATGACATGCATTGGACGCTGACTGAGTGCTTTGTGTTGTTGTTGTTGTTTGTAGTGCATGAAGTTAATTCATTGTGTACTATTATCTAATCTACACACTAAAAGTAACTCAATGCAATGTTTGTTTCCATTCTTGTTTTTCAATAACAATTTTCTACTTCTACTGCAGGCCGATCCATTGCATTTTGAATATGGAAAGGGGACTCAATCTGTACACTACTGCACACTGAGTTGGACAACACACCATGATGATGACCACAGTGACATTATCTCTTCGCAGTCACTCAGTACGATCAGAGATGATTGATGGAATAACTCAGTGCTTTTCATGAGTGCATTAAAAGGTAACCAAGTCAACAACAACCACTGCAGACCTACATGTCTGTGTAGTGGTGGACTCGAGTGTGGTGGTATGACTGACAGTGGGGCATTGATTTAGTCACTTAATTTGTAAAATGCTATGTTGCTGTATATCTGCTTTGTCTGCCTCTGTCAAAAAAGGTACGCTAAATGGAGGATGTGTCACGGGTGCCGTGGGCCTGCTCTGTCCTGTTGTTGTTGGAGGTTAATGCTGGAAACAGACTAGAGTAGACATGATGTATCCAAATCCATGCCGCCTCTGAAAGTGTTCTTGTTGCACTCCACCGTAATTTAGGCATTTTTTTTCTACTTGATTTTTCAATATCCCTTTTGTTTTCCCATCTGCAATTACAGGCCGGCCCTTACCCTGTGCTACACTGGGAAAAACAACTCTCACTTACCTTACCAATGAATCTACATCTGCCAGGCAGGCAGTGGCGTCGACCAAGATTGATGGCCGGAGCGTCCATGGAAGGGAGGACCAAGACAAATGCCGAGATGCAACTCCACATTTTGACCAGGATAACATACAGTAACAGTATCAACTTTCATCATCTTTTAAATTTGATTCATTTTTTGTCTTCAATCATTACTACTGTGTGTTGTTGTTGTTATGTTTGCTCTCTGCTTATAATTCAATTCATCCCTACAGCAATTTTTGGCATTTCTTTGCTATCTTTAAGCCCGGGCCGGTACAACAGAACAGAAACTGAATGTAATTCGTGTCTCTCTGAGGGCAGACAGGCAAGGCAAATTGCATAATATACTGCTGCCCTGTACTGTCTAATTGTCTAGTAGTAGTAGTTAGTAAGTACTATCATTAACCATCAAGTTATCATCATCATGCATGCATTTCCTTTTTCTCCCTTAACTGATTTATGGATATGGTTGTCTGCCAAGATTGTGTTTTGTTGTTGTCCATGCGTACTGTTTTTCTTTGTCAAAACTTTCCCAAAACCCCCTTCCCAACCATTCATCAAACCCTAACCCTCTTCCCCCGGGCTGTGTGACTTATTGAGGTGTGACTAAATTAAATGTACACCAATAATTTATCACACGCTTGCTGGGGCGGATGTGGCTAAAGCAACAAAAATGCATTTTCAAGGCAGGGCGCGGATCTTCTTCTGCTTGCCCACCCTCCTATGAGCAGTATATTTGCGATTTTTTTTTACCAAAGGAACCTAATCCATCAACATTAATTGCCGGCATAGATTGGATTTGTTGTCATCCTCCGAAACAGCACTAACGGTTACGCTTGTGTCGAGTCACGGTGTACTGTAGGCCTAGTCGAGTGACTTGACACAGCTAGAGTTTGTAACTCTATGTAATAGGCTATCCCCGCAACCATTATGTTTCCTTGTATTTTGGCATATTATTGTTTGGCAGTAAGTTCCGTACTGTACTTCGTTCTACTACTCCTCCCACAGTCTCTCTCAGGCGACTGACTGTCTCATTTTCTTTTATTTGCAAGTGCTACTGCCAGGGTCTACTACTACTACCACCACAACCATGGCATGTTGGGAAAGAAAACCATCATCACCATGCAGCCATCGCTGTGCCCAAGTTAAACATCAAGCACAGGTAAGAGAAGAAGTTTGGGGGAGGCATAATTAATAACAGAATTTTTTTCATTAATTCTATTTCACACACCCCTTTGAGTCCAGTTGCAGAATGCATAGATTAGGAGGAGAGACTGACAGTACTAGTAGGACAAGTCCCTCAGTGAGGGGTACCGCATCCGTCTGTTTGTGTCTTAGTAACTCAGCCAATTATTTAAATCAAACACTGGCTGTGGCACTGCACCAGCAAGGAAACCGTGTGACGTAAAACAGTAACCCCACCCACAAAACATTAACCACATCGTATATAAAGTCTAAATATGTAATTTAATACCCTAACAAAAATAAACTATGTAAAAAAAATCCCACAACACCTGACCCACCCCTCTCCCTAACCCCAACCAATGTTCATGTCCCGGAACGAAAAAGTCCAACAAATGTACAAAAGTCCAAAACCCAACGCCCGATTCCCACCCACCAAAAGAAGCTATAAAAAAGGGGCAATAAATAAACGGGGTCTCAGCGGGCTCGCCTCTCCAGGACACGGATGCGCTCCTCTAGGCGGGTCACGCGGTGCTTCAGCACACGGCAGTTGCATCCACAGGGGGGGGGGGCAGCAGTGCTTCTTGCTGTGTGGCGGCGGGCGGCTGACAGGCGGTGGCGCCGTAACACTCTACGGGGGTGTCTGGGGCCCGGGGCATTGGAGGAGGCTGCAGCTGCTGCCGCCTCCTCCTCCTCCTCCTCTAGAAGAACCAGCCGCTGGTATTCGGCCTGTATGGCCTCCAGCTTCCGGCGCCGGGCCTTGGCTGCCAACTCCTTCCTGTCGACTTTACCTTTGGAAGGAGTCGCTATATCAAGAAGAAAAAACAAGACTATTGTAAAATATACTCTTAGCAAAGCAGTCAGACAAATTCATTCTACACATAGTGGCACAGTAGCACTAGCAAGCACAGTACGTAACATTTGTGGTATGTATCTATCCTCCCACTACCTCGGACTCGAACATTTGTGGGAGTTTCAGGCATTCCACCACCCATGCATCTGATTCATATCACACACCTATGCATGCATCCCACGTATCCTTCTCTAACAGTCATAAATATAAAATCTCGCCCGTCCTTCCTCCTTCCACCCTTCTTTCCCTTTTCGTTCAACCCATCCATCAAGGTCATCTGATCAGACTTTGTCTTCTCCATAAAAATTTCACAGCTGAGTTGAAGTCCGATAGAAGAGGCCATTGGTTACTCTCAGTACACTCCCGTCGCTAATGCTATTGCTAATGCTAAGTAAAGGGTGTCTTCTTCAACCGTTCACAACAACTTCTTACTTAAGTCTCAACAGTACAGTATACATTACACCCTTGCAGCGAGTGTAATGTCAATAAGTAAGGATTAGGAATATAACTTACCACCGCCCGCCACTGCTGCTGGCTCATCCCCTGCAGCTCCTCCAACTGCCGCATCGTCTGCACCCTCAGCGGCCGCGTCACCTTCGCCGCTGGCCCCGGTACTGGTGGTCGGTAGTACGCCTAGAAAAAACATTACACATTTTTCAGATGCCATATACACCTCCCCCTATTTTTGACTAGCAAGAATGAAAAAAAAGTTAATACATACATAATACATATACAACATACATCACTAGTATAAATCAGGTAGTAGAGTAGACACTGGTAGTGTTATATGGTCCCTAGGGTCATTCTAGTCTTTGCTAAGTTACCCCGAGCCATGCAACCATTTTAGCTCTGTCTTTTATTTTTGCGAAATTTACCTCGCAGCTTGTTGTGAAAGACGCCTTTGAGCCCACATGAGCTCATACTGCTACTGTCTGAGCGCTGCGTACAAGGTCGAAAAACAACCGACTTTGTTATGGAGTTCTGGTGTTAGTCCATATTGCTTATCCATAAAAAAACTGCACTTTTTGGCACGACTGAGAAATGCTTGCACTATACTAACGCGCACCATTTTTCTCATTACAGACGGAAGATTCCCTTATACGAAGAACCAGAGCTTTGCAGACCTTATGATGTAACCAGTACTAGGTTCTTCTAAGGTGAGGGCTCCCCAGAATTCTCACATCTCCATTTATAATTTTATATAAACTAGATTCCTACCAAGGGGAGGGTGGTTCTTCCACCACTGTTCAGTTATCATGATCTCGCCTTTTGGCTTCTATGGACTTGTAGTTGTAAGTAACTTGTAAGTCTAACTAAGTGTAACAATGTTTATTGTTTTAATCTTATGCACTTTGCTGTTGCTGCTGCATTATACAACGTACAGAGCTTGTCAGTTGGAAATAAAAATAAACCTTTTGAACTTACATAGACTCGGTGGTATTTGGTGTGGACTTACACGAGAGAGTGAGCAAAAGGGTGTGCATTGCTTCCGCGACAGAGGTTGGGAGTGTTATGTTGTCTGGGTTGTCTACTCATTGGGTATTTTGGGGGGGGGCATTTTGGAGTAATGAGACACTATAACTAGTTGGTCAGGGGATTGTGGTGGCTTCTGATTGAGGTGTGAGGAAGGTCCAACCTCCCATCACCAACGTCCTATTTTCTTGTGCAAAGTTCTGTATGTGCAGAATCCCTACAACAGTAGTAGTATGTCCTATCCTATCTAAAATTCTAAAATGTGGTTGGGCATTTTCTTGGTGGGAATTGTCGAAAAGCCTCAAGAATAAGAAGACTAGAAGTAGTAGAAGAGAACAACCCAAAGGACTGGACTCAATGGCTATAGCTATTGGTAAATATGAGTTTTATTTAAAATATTTTAAATAAAGAGTGGGCAACTGGGCAAGCTTAGCTACAGACAGACTAATAGTAGTAGTACAGAGAGTCATAGCAGACGCAGTTAGAGGCAGGGATAACAAGAATTTAGAAACAGATAGTATAGAGCAAAGAAGATTTTGTCAAAATTCGAATTAGGAGGATACCGAAATAATAGTTCGGAAAAAATAAGGTGCAGGAAAAGTTTGGGAAATATAATTAATAATATTAACCACTGGAGGACTTACTGGGGCCAGCAGCAGAGCCCTCGATAGAGGAGCGGTCCTGTCCCTGGGAGGCATCTTGTAGATCTTTGTGGCCCACCGCCTGCGACCCCGTCTTCTTGCCCCTGGGTGCTGCTGATCATGTAAGATTTCATAAAGAAAGAGACAAAAATTAAAGTTTGGTGTGAAATAAATAAAATATTTTAAAATACGCACCAAAAACTTTTTTGGTAACAACAATTGCAATAAAATTGACCTATCTGATCGACTGGTAGTATTGCGAGATTCACGGACCGTCTAGCAAGCCTAACTACCACCTGACCTAGCCCACCTATTCCAATTCAGACGGGCCAATTGTTCAGTAAGTCTGCATTTCCATTTATTTTAGTCCTCAAAAATGCATAGATGGAGGACACATGCATACATTTTTGCATACACCAAATTGTTGGCTGGTTGCTGCTGATGTTCTGCTAGTGATGATATAAGCCTATTAACACTCAGAAAACAAACTACAAAAGGTTCTGCGAAGGACTGGGGTAAGCAGCACTCAGCAGCACGTGACATGACAGAGGATGCGTCATGCACACCACTTACAAATTACCAACTAATAAGTAACTAAACCTATCAATCCACCACTATCCCTTCTTAGTGGCAGGAGGACAAAGGAAGGACTACTCTCTCTAGCATTACATCACTTAAGTTCTCTAAAGTAAACTCTTACATAATCATCAGGCCAAGCGAGCGCAAAGTTGCAAACAAGTAAGATTAGTAGCGCCGAGGGCCTGTGTCATAACAATCACAGATTTGTAAACGTAATTTACCTGCAATGTAAGCAGCAGCATTCTTGCTGGTCGGAAAAAAAAATATATTCGCAATATACAACACAGAGCAGAACACAAAGTAGTAATATTAAATAGCTACTCACCAAGCCCCGGGACCTCCACTCCTAGCAGGTCCAGCAGGTCCTGCTCCCGGTCCAGAATATCGGACCACCGGTGCGTCAGCTGATTATTGGTGCGCCGGACACCAGAGCAGCGAAACACTGCCCGACGCACCTTGCCCCACCGCTGCCGACGCTCCCGGAGCCCTTACCCGGACCCAGGCCTGCCGCCTGCTGCCAGGGTTAAGGGGAGGTGGCGCTGAACAAAAAAAACCAGAGCGGCCACCTCCGACTCATTGAATAAGGCCCGTGCCTGCACCCCTCTTTGGCGCCGCCTTCCGCAAGGAAGGCGGTCGCGGCTCTGGCTCCGACTTCGAGCCCTGTGGCTGTGGCCCTTTGCCATGGTTCTGGGTAGGCGGGGGACGGAAAAGAAAAGGTAGGAATTACAAAAAAGTAAGTAAAAGAAATGAAAAAGCAGGTAATAGAAAAAGTAGTTAAAAACACACAAAAAGTAGAAAAAAACTCAAAATATAGAATCAGGAAAATAGAGAGATAGATAATAAATAAAAAAGACCCCAAAAAAGTTTACAGAAACAAAGGATTGAAAAGATAGAGGGAGGATTGAAAAGCAGGCCCAGAACCATAGCAATAGACTGAAAAACAAGATGGCCGCGCCCATTGCGACCGCATGGGCAAGTTTGCGCGATATTTCCCCCCCGAGCACGCAAAAAGCGTTGCGAACACGTAATGCGCTTTCCCGAACAGGAAACCCTTATCGCGAACGGGCGGGAGCATGCAATACGCGACCCGGAACTGGAAATAAGCATCGCGAGCGGGCGGGCGCATGCAATACGCGACCCGGAACAGGAAATACCATCGCGAGCGGGCGGGACAAGTGAAAACAAGATGGCCGCGCCCGTTAGCGACCGCATGGGCAAGTTAGCGATATATTTCCCCGCGTGCACGTAAAAACACATCACGAACGGACGGGACCAGCAATTCCGCAATTTCGCGGAATTTCCGCGAAATCGCGGAATTTTTTAGCAATTTTGCGGAGATTTGCATAACGCGACTACGCAAATTCCGCCCACCCTTACATAATACTCTTCGTATGGCATTGAAAGGTCTACTCATTTATAACAAGGGTGTTTCTAGTAACGTTGCAGATACCAGGTTAACTGTGACAAGTAATTGGAGGTCCATTTCCTCGGAGTACTAAGTTACTCATCAGGTTACCTTAGCATCTGTCTACAAAGAGGTTGGCTGCGGACATGATGGAATGGCTCCAAAAAGATAGCTATGAACTTTTCCATGGACGCAAGGTTGATCTAGCCCTCAACAAACTCTTTGGCTCAGGAACACTTCAGGAATATTTTTTCAAGTATTATAAGCAAGCTGGGTTGGTTGACATAAAAAAAAATCGCTTGGTTTTCAAACAGTTGTAGAAAGGCAAGTGTTTTTATAATGGCAATAAAAAAGCATCTGTGGCCCGTGCAGGTAAGAGCGGTGGGGCCGGGTGGGGGGGCGAGGAGGGGGGGGGTGATTTTGATGGACGATGACAAGGGAAAATTAAATCATTAATTTCCCCTCGTCGTGATTTGTCGAAATCACCCCCGACCCGGCCCCACTGCTCTTACCTGCGTGGGCCCCTGCTGTAAAAAAGGCTAATAGGAAAAACAAAATGTGGCAAAGACAGCTATAGGGATATTCTGACCCAAAGCAAAAAAAGTTTGGGAAGAAAATAATTGGCTTAATCTTAAGTAAGCCCTAAAAACCAAGCATAGCAGAACATTTTGGCACATTGTTTTTAATGAAAGCCAGGGCCGGTACTATGGCAGTGCAGGTGGTGCATCCGCATCTGGAGCGGACATCGGGGGTTGTCGCTTAGAAATGACACAGGTTTAAAAAGCACCTGCTGCAGAGTTCCTTGTGCATCTGGTAGTTTTCAGGCAACAATAAAAATGTCACGATAACTCTGGTGATTAATTTTCATGCTGGAGAGAGATCTTTTGTCTAGTGGCAGTTTCCACTCTTGATAATGTAGCGCAGAGGGTTAATACACTTGCTGCAAAGACCATGTAAATCTCTGAACTGTGGGGCATATTAGCAAGACCCACGTTAAAATTATCGCCGTTTTAGCAGCAGGAAACTGCCGCTAAAACGGCGATAATGGGCTTGCTAATATGCGTTATAGAATTCCAATAGAAGCCCAGGTTAGATGTGCAGGACATCTAACCTGGGCTTCTATTGGAATTCCATAACGCATATTAGCAAGCCCATTATCGCCGTTTTAGCAGCAGTTTCCTGCCGCTAAAACGGCGATAATTTTAACGTGGGTCTTGCTAATATGCCCCAGTATTTTATGAGGGTTGCTCTGTCGGTTACTGCTTTTATCACAGAGATCCTTTTGTTACTTGCAGTTCATAAGTTACAAAACTAATATAGCACAGTGAGCTATGGACTCTCATCGAAGAGCTACATTCAAAATGCATGGTATGGGTGAGAATGTTATTTTTTTTTCCTAGCCTTTCATTATCCTAATGTTGCTAAAAATGGTTTATTTGGATAGAAATATATTCTTATTAGAAAAGCCAACCTCTGTGGTAGGTTTTATCATCATTATCATAAAAAACTTTATTTCGGCAATCAAATGCCATAAAAGCGTCAATAAAAAACAAGAACTAAAAGTACATAATTTCATCGGATATGTACAATTTTTTTTAAAAATAAAGCTTAAAAAGGCGAATGATACAATACAGTCAATAGTAAAGCCCCACCATTATCCCTAGGTACAGCCAGACCAATGCACTATATAACTCACTCATGGTGTTCCTGGACTATCATTTTGCTGGGACAGAGCCTTAAGGATAGCCCTTCGGGTGCACCACATATTAAATAAGAAGCGTGAGATGGAGAAAACAATGGGCATTTGCATATTTGTTTTGAGTATCCTATAGGCTTCAGAACAGCGGCGTGTCCCCAGATTTCTGCAAAGTTGGAGTAACCAGCGTGCTCTGGCCTTTCTGTACCCCTTGCAAAAAATAGCACATGCAACTCCGATTCATCGGGATAGTTGCAGGCCGGGCAACCCCTGTTTGTGGTCCCCTCCCAGTTTCGAGTAAAGGTGCGTAGCGGGAGGACTCCATGCCTGAACTGGACATACAGTTTTTTAGCGAGTAAGGGCTGAATTACATCCAGTACCGGTTCAAGTTTATACCTATTTTTTATAGCCAAGAATTCCACGGTTAGACGGCCGGCGGTAGCTCTTTGTTCAAGCTCATTGAGCTTGTCCGCTCTATAGCTCTCCATCAGGGTCTTTCTTGGTAGTGATAGAGATGTGACCTCCGCATTGTTCCATAGGTCGCCCCTCCCCAAGCCCCCACAGATATTCCTAATATTGGTCAACCAGGCTATCCTCCCAGAGCCTCGCATGCCCATGACATCAGTTAATTCTTCTCTGTAGGCAGCTAGCTCCGGGGTACTCCAGAGGCGACGCCAATAGAGGAGAGGCCGGAGGGCCACCTCTTCCGATATCGGCCTAACCCCAAGATCTAAACGGAGAGGTGTTAATGGGGTACTATTGGGGAGCCTCAAAAGCTGTCTAATGAGGGTATTCTCTATTCTGGTTAGCGGATACACTGTACAATGGCCCCAAAGTTCTGTTCCATAAAGGGCAGCGGGTCTAGCCTGAACCTTGCAAATTTCTAGCACTGGACTAAGTATTTTTTTTTAACAGTTCCTGTGTAGTTTTAAAATACCCCCCTTTGTTTGGGTAAATTTCAGCCCTGCTTTTTTTATTTGGGCGCCCCAGTCCATTTTCTCGGTAAGAGTCAGACCCAGATAATCAAAAATGGTCACTCTCTCGAGGGGTCTGCCATCCAGGCAAGGATTGGGACTGGAAGATCTGCCTACGTTAAAGGCCATATACTTTGTTTTTTGCAGGTTGATTTCCAGGCCCCGATGCTGGCAGAAATCGCTGAAGTTGTCAAGAGTCCTCTGCATTCCCATTGGGGATTTTGCGAGGAGAAGCGTATCGTCCGCAAACATCAGGGCCGGGAACTTTCGCTGCGCTAGCCTGGGTGCATCAATATTCTTCCCTTTATTCAAGAAATCTATTAACCCATTGATGTAAAGGGAAAAAAGAGTTGGAGCCAGGACACAGCCCTGTCGAACCCCTCTTTCCACGGGCAAGGGGGCAGAGAGTTCTCCGTTCTTTCCATATCTAATACGGGCATAATTGCCCTCATGGAGACGTTCTATCTGGTGACACAAGTATTCTGGGACTCCCATATCTCTTAAGGTTGCCCAAAGTTTATCCCTCGGCACCAGATCGAAGGCAGATTTTAAGTCTACGAAAATAAGGTAGAGACTGCCTCCCTCGATGGAGACTGTTTTCCAGTATATCAACTGCAACCTAAAAAGTTTATCAATCGTGGATGTCCTGGTCTGAAACCCGGCTTGGAGGGGGGTTAGAATATTGTGTTCCTCCATCCAGCTTTGTAGGCGCCCCAATAGGACTCGGGCAAAGATTTTCTGCCCGACGTCGATGAGGCTAATCGGGCGCTAATTAACGGGCAAGAGTGGGGATCCCTTTTTAAAAATCGGTATTATTTCTGCACCCGCCCAAGTGGTGGGAATTGCCATGCCTTGTAATACAGCGTTGAATAGCGTAGTCAAGTACGGTGCCCAGATGGTGGGTTCTGATCGGTAGAGATCTCCGGGGATCCTATCCAAACCTGCCGCTTTTGCAGGTAGGATCTTCCCTAGTGCATCGGTGGTTTCTCTTACCGAAATTAAGAGGGCAACTTCCATGTTTATGCCTGTGTACCCCGGGGGCCTAGCATATCTTTCATCCCCTCCTTTGTCCCTTCTATAGAGGGTTTCAAAGTGTACCCTCCAAACAGTTTCATCAATGTTTGGTTCAATAGCTGGTTTACCAGCCTTGGTATCATTATTTACGATATTCCAAAAGGACCTCAGGTTGTGAGTGTTTAATGCAATTCTGAGGTCTTCCCATTTTTGGGCTTCCCAATGATATTTAGCTTTAGTAGTAGCACTTTTGTATGCAGCTCTAGCTTTCTTGATTTTAACATTGTCGCTACTTTTAATGGCAGTTATTAGTTGTATTTTAGCTGCTCGGCAACTGGCATTGAACCATTTGTGTTTGGGGATTTTAAAGGCTCTCTGGGTTTTATTTTGATAAAAAAAAGTGGCCAAAATGCCAACCAAATCATGATGATTTTGTGAAATCTTAGGGAGAGAGTTTGATGTTCCAAGGTCCTCTATTATTTGGGAAGTGACTAAAAGGTAAGGGACTACTTGATGGTAGAGTTTGGCCATTTTATCTTGAGATTGGGAAAACTCAACCCAACGAACTCTTCTCCCACCATTGGTCTGTATCAGACTTTGCACTGATGATTGGGGATCAACCTGGGACGTAATAGTGCATGGTGATACTATTTCTAGAATAAGAGCGTTGTGATCACTGTCATGTCGTGGGGTGATTTTAAAATCTAGCACCTTATGCCAGGACTGCATGTCTAACAACATGTAGTCAATGATTGAGGTATGGCCTGGTCTATTATAGGTGTGGTTTCCCGGGCTATCTGATCTGGTGCGACCGTTACATGCTCTTAAAGAAAAGTTCAGGGTAAGGGCTTGGATCTGGAGCACTAATGGGGTCCATGCTCTTACTGGCGGAATATTAGGTTCGGGAACTGACCAATATTGGTCCTCCTCCTCAAATTGGGCCCCGGACAGACCAACAAGCGGCTCAAATTGACAATTAAAATCACCGCCAATGATTATACCCCAGTGCGAAGGAAGGGTTAAAGGTAAGGTGTTAAGTTGTTCTAGGGTAGTGGACTCCAGGCCCCGGAGGGTCGGGCGAGAGTAAAGATTTATAAGCAGGATACTTTGATTTGACTGAGTTGTTATAAGTACACAAAGAATATCACAGGAGGAACTCTCTATGTGTTTGGCCTTGCAACCTAAATGGACTCCAACCCATGTTGACAGTCCACCTGAGGGTCTTCCTCTCCCCCCGTGTGTCGCTGGAATATTAAAGACGGCGAACCCCTGCCTACTCAAGTCGTCTCTGGACCATGTTTCCTGGAACATGCAGATTTCGTGCTGATTAATAAAGGAACCCCAATCGGGGTTCTCCAGTTTGGATGTTAATCCTGCTATGTTCCAGGAAAGTATTTTCAAACTTGGGGAATGCCCTATAACAACCTGTATGGGGGGATCAGAGGTTATGCTGTCTGGAACAGGCTCTTCTTGCGGGAGAGGGTTTAGGTTGGGAATTAAGTGCATATCTATTTAATGAGGGAGATTTGCCGTTACTTGAGACTATTTTATTTAGGTATATACCTGCACAGGAATTCTCTTTCCTCGATGTACCTTCATCCTCTTGGTTCAGATTATCCTTGGGTGAGATGTTTTTCCCAGCCTCAATAGGTTGCATTGATGCCTTATAGGGTGTTAAAAGGTCACTCCTAAGGACGATCCCATTTGTCTTTATAGTACACATGCAAAGTTGGGCTTTATCTTGTAAAGGGGCTGCCACTTTCCTTAGTCAGTCAACTGCCTCGAGGGGGCTGAACCTATTGTTCACTGGAATATTAAAGAATAGTGGAGATATTTGTGCCTGCAAAGGTATAGGGGGTTGGGTGTTCTGGATCAATGCCCACTTCAAGTGGTAAGCTCCTCTAGACTTTTGTAGATGTTGGTGCGAGGGGTAGAAATAACCTAGGGGCAATAGATTAGCAGAGCTCCCAGGTCTAACAAAGAGATGATCTAAAAGATCATTAACAATCTCCCTGTTCCTAAAATTAATGATGATACAGTCACCAAAGATGTCTTTGGGTCTCCAACCTACCCATCCCACCCTACGGGTCATGATAATATCATTTATATCTCTATTGGAGAACTGCTTGTTGCTGATTAGCCAATGAATACATTTATTTTTCAGCTCACGTTAAGTTTCCCTAGTGCCTTGCTTTAATTCTGGGACTCCTGCTAAAATAACAGCATAGGGGATTGAGGCTGGAGGTAAGTTAATGCATGGGAGGGCTGTCCCTACCTGGTGGATTCCCCCCTCTTGCCTGCTTGTAAGTCTGCCCCTTATACCAGTGGAGGGGCTTTCTGGGGGCCCTACCACCCCTCCTACGTTAGTCTTTTCCTTCAGTACTCCTTTTCCAAGTTCTTGGCCCTGGATGGTGTTACCTTTCTTTGCCCCATTTGGGCTACCATGTTGCCTTCCCTCCTTCTCCTGATTAGGTTGTGTTATTTTAGTGGGGATGGCATTATTGGCTTCTGCACTCAGGAGGTGGGCACTTAAATGTGGTAATGTGTTGGCTGGTAGCTTTTCTTTCAAAATTACCTCAACCCTATCAACCCAACATTCTACTAATTTTGCGAGACTGTCAACCCGATTCCTTAGGTTTTTCAATTCATCTCTTACAATAGACCTGACTTGAACCTGCAAGTCTACAACCATGTTATTTTTTTTCCCTAGCCTTTCATTATCCTAATGTTGCTAAAAATGGTTTATTTGGATAGAAATATATTCTTATTAGAAAAGCCAACCTCTGTGGTAGGTTTTATGTTCTGAGTTTGGGCTTCTCCAGAATAAATCCTCTTAAAAAATACTGCCTACTAGTACTGGTGAAATGAGACTCCCACACCTTGTAATCCACTTTGGCCATAATTCCGAGTTTAGATGCTACTTATCACACCTGATAAATAATGATACCATGGAGCACGTTATTTATCGGGTGTGATAAATAACACCTATATGTGTTGGTGGGGAATAAAATGAAAATTTGGTGTATAATGCACCAAAATCCGCATGATACAGTAAATACTGTATTCTTTTCGCACATTACAGTTCAGCTGGTTTGAGGTATTTAACACATCCGAAAATAACCAGATGTGTTAAATACTTACCAACCTCTAGTTCCGACCTGTGCGTAAACAGGAGTCTATGCACAAGTGGGAAAATACCAACCAACTCTTAGTCAGTGCCATTGTCTTTTGTAACATTTCCTTTAGACTGATTCACACATGTATAAATTCATTCACGCTGTGTAATGTGTTTGTGATGTAAAGTGCTCTGACACCCTACACTGGTATGAGTATCACTACAAAATAAATGAAATGCATGTGAGAGATGGCTATGGAGAAATGAAGGGCACTGTTGGAGCATGGTAGTGAGGGAATTTGTGGAGAAGGAAGTTTTTAGAGGTGGTGGCCAGTAAAGATGGTCACAGTGGGCCCCATTAAAGCTAAAGCCGAACCTGATGGAAGCCGATATACTCAGGCAGCCGTATATTGTCATATTCAGCCTAAACTATGGACCACACATTTTGGAGACCTATTCGCCATGAAACAAACATTTGGTTATGTGGAAAAGGTACCTAAAGCAGTTACGCCCGGAGAGGGGCTAGTGTTGACACTACAAGACACATTGTTGGCAATTTGCTCAGTGTAGCGTGGCAAAGCACTTGGTCCCAATAAAAATACAGGGGGATCTTTATTGTTCAGAACCTAATGTTTGGGGTCCATGTATTAATAAGGTGTCAAATGCAATAGTAGCAGAGGCTGATATTCCGGATATCTGGTGTGGTGTGATATTTGTCCCCATTTAAAAACAAGCATTTGCAATGCAATAGGTCTCACATTCACGTGCGTTTGAGCTATTGGCATTGTAAGTGACAATGCCTTTTATTTATGTTTTGGGTTTTAAAGCAAAAATAAAAGGCATTGTCATTTACAATACTAATAGCTTAAACTCTCGCAAATGCGAGACCTATTGCATTGCAATAAAGGGCCTTCTCGACCGCTTGTTAGATTGTAAATATTAGAGGAAGAGACCGGCCTGCGACGTCTTCAAAGTAGTGATGAATAGTGCAGTGAAGAAGATGTGCAAGTGTTGTAAATTACACAGACACAAAGTGTGAAGTGAGAGTTATGTTATGTTATAACATTTTCTAAAGCGCACAGCTGCCCCAGCAAAGGGGCGTCCCAGCCCTGAAAACAGAAAACTGCAAAGCTACCAGAAGGGAAGCCTAGGGCGGAGGAAAGAGGTACGTTTTGATTGCCTTACGAAATGACAAATAGTTATCCATGCCACGAATATGCAAAGGTAGCATGTTCCAAAGTTTGGCTGCCCTGTACAAAAGGAACATCCGCCTGCGCGCACCCTCCTCACCCGAGGAACAACCGCCAGATGCTGCCCCATCGATCGAAGTTGGCGGGCAGGAATATAAGGTGCAAGTAAATTAGCCAGGATGCCTGGCGAAGAGAAGCTTTAAAATTTTAAAGTTACATATGATCCGAGCTATAAACACTAACAAAGTGCTCCAACACCTTTTGCTCTGTGAAACACTGTCGGGGCTCAGGAGCAAGAGCAGAAGGGGGGACTATTTCCTGCCCTCTCTGTGATTTGAGTGTGCACTGTGGCATTGCGTAATGTCATTGCTATCTTTGGCCTAATAAAAAACACTCCAGCTGTAGTAGGGTCCTGGCTTCACCTCCTGGTGCAGGGTGGGCTGTGCTTTATGGCAGGCATGGAGGGAGGGAGGGATGGTCTCGGCTGCATCTCTGGCCTCGTAGTGTGCCCCTGCTATTACTAGTGTGTGAGAGGTGCTGAGGTGGTGGTATTGGTGCTGGTGGAATTGGTGCTGGTGGCATTTGTGGTATTGGTGCTGGTATTGATGGTGGTGGTATTGGTATTGGTGGTATGGGTGGTGGTATTGGTGGTGGCATTGGTGGTGGTGGTATTGGTATTGGTGGTGGAGGTACTGATATTGGTGGTGCTGTTATTGGTGGTGGTGGTATTGGTGGTGGTGGTATTGGTGTTATTGGTGGTGGTGGTATTGGTGGTGGTGGTGGTGGTGGTATTGGTGGTGGTGGTGGTATTGGTGATATTGGTGGTGGTGGTATTGGTGGTATTAGTGGTGGTGGTATTGGTGGTGGTGGTGGTATTGGTGGTGATGATATTGGTGATGCTGGTGGTATTGGTGGTATTGGTGGTGGTGGAATTGGTGGTGGTGATGGTATTGGTGGTGGTATTGGTGGTGGTGGAGGTGGTGGTATAAGTGGTGGTGGTGGTGGTATTAGTGGTACTGGTGGTGGTGGTATTGGTGGTATTGGTGGTGGTGATATTGGTGGTGGTGGTGGTGGCATTAGTTGTGGTATTGGTTGTGGTATTGGTGGTGGTGGTGGTATTGGCGGTGGTGGTATTGGTGGTGGTATTGGTATTGGTGGTGGTTGTATTGGTGGTGGTGGTATCGGTGGTGGTATTGGTGGTGGTGGTGGTGGGGTGATGGTATTGGTGGTGAAGGTATTGGTGGTGGCGATGCAGCGCGCGCAATGTAATTCGTTTTATTTATTTATTTACTCAACTCTGTTTGGCCGTATGCTGTAGTTTACTACCCCCCACCCTGCCCCTCCCCCGCCCCCGCCCCCCGCCCCACAGCACTCCCTCGAGGAGCCGCTACTGATTGGTGGTGGTATTGGTGGTGGTGGTATTGGTGGTATTGGTGGTTGTATTGGTGGTGGTGGTGGTATTGGTGGTGGTGGTATTGTGGTGGTAGAATTGGTGGTGGTGGTATTTGGTGGTGGTGGTATTGGTGGTGATGGTATTGGTGGTGGTGGTATTGGTGGTGGAATTGGTGGTGGTATTGGTGGTGGTGGTATTGGTGGTGGTATTGGTGGCATTGGTGGTGGTGGTATTGGTGGTGATGGTATTGGTGGTGGTGGTATTGGTGGTGGCGGTATTGGTATTGGCAGTGGTGGTATTGGATTGGTGGTGGTGGTATTGGTGGTGGTGGTATTGGTGGTGGTATTGGCGGTGGTGGAATTGGTGGTATTGGTGGTGGTGGTGGAGGTGGTGGTGTTATTGGTGGTGGTGGTGGTATTGGTGGTATAGGTGGTGGTGGTGGTATTGGTGGTGGTGGTATTGGTGGTGGTCAAGTGTGCAACGCCCATAGGGCTCAAAGGGCTTCAGTCCCCCGTTGTGTGTGTCAGCCCAGGCTGAGACATCTTCCCGGGCACACAGACAGACAGTTTTTGAGCTGCTGGAGGCTGGCTGGTCTGGCATCCGTCTTGTTGCAGCTGCACCTGAGTACTTCACAGGTCTTTAAAAGACCATTTACTTGTTAACAAGGCTTTGTTGTTTTTTCACCCATTCTTAGAGCCCCTGCATCTCCACTCTGCCTATTGCTGGAAGAATTAGCCCCCCCCAGAAATTTTATTAACCCCCCCGAAATTTGGCTCTAGTTGCGCCTCTGGTGGTGGTATTTGTGGTGGTGGTATCGGTGGTGGTGTTGTTGTTGTTAATAAAACAGGCTTTTGAAAACAACCCTGTTAGGTGGCTTTAGTGCAGATGACATGTAACACAGATGTGCTGTTGTCAGCTTCAGCCCATTAGCACACGGTTATGTGCTACCTGGAATTCACATGACTTAATTTGCTAATCATTTCTAAATCCATTTTACTTGGGGGGTTGAAACAGACACGAGATAATGCTGGGTTAAAGTGATTGAAAGCAGGCACTCGTGTTAAGGGGGTGGCCGTACTGCTTAAAAAAACACAAGCGGTTTCAGCTGAAGCAGCGCATGTCCGTCCTGCAGTAAGAGAAACTCAAGAAAGTAAATAGTGCTTACAGACTAAATAACAGGTCCCATGTAACAACCGAAGTAAAGGGGCCAGTAGCCATGGGAGGTTACAAATGAAGACAAGGCCGTACTAAGGAGGGACTAACAAGCCTATTAACGAATCCGAAGGCAGCATTTACGAAAGTCAATGACACAAGCCAATGAAAAATATGGGCGGAGAGTGGGCGCTGGCTTCTCTCCCCTACTCTACTACAGCAGTCTCGCAGAGCGAGCAGCGCATGTGCGCTGCCACTAGGCTCGACCTAAAGAGGATGTTCCATCATCTTAACTGATAATCTGCACAAAATATTTTGCAAGCAATTGCCTAACAAGCTCTATGGTTGGATGCTGGAAAACTCTAGTCTTACTCAACTACGAGCAGGGTTTAGAGAAAATGTGAGCATTATATATCAGATTTTATGATTTCTTCCTATCTATTGGAAAACAGCTAAGATAGAAAGGGGCACCTGCATGTTGCTTTAGTCGATCTGAGGTCAGCTTTTGATATGATCCCCAGATCGAAACTATAGACAGTAGTAAAGGATATGGGTGGCCCAGAAAGTATCTTGGGCATTCTTATTCGACTCCATAATAATACTTATGCCCGGGTTAGCGGAGAGGACTGGGATCTAACTGAATGCATCCCAATTGACAAAGGAGTCAGCAGGGGCGCGTCTTGACACCAACCCGGTTTTCGCATTATATAAATGAAGCAATTGAATATCTTAAAGCCTGTAATAGTGATGCACCTAAAATGGCCGGATGTAAAATCCCTGCTCTGTTATTTGCTGAGAGATATGACTGCATATTTAGAAATTGACATATTTTAGCACATTAGAAATGTAATTTTGAACACATTCTAATACAAGTGCATATTTTAGAAATGACTTATGAAATGTGTGAATATTTTTAGTAGAATAAGTAAATAAAACCAAAACATATCGTAGAGTGACAAACATAGAAGTGAAAGATGCTATTAGAAATGCTTCATTGCAATTGCATGTATTTTAAAATTTTGCACCAAGCAACTATATTTTAGCCTGTGCACCGACTAAGCCCGAAACTTTTTTCGACCTTTGCTCAAAGTAAAATGTTTTGTGCAACAGCCTAACATTGATGTCATCTTAGAAATGTACTGACTTTAGTATTATGTTCATTCAATTCCTCTCACCCCATGTTAGATCATTTCCATTAAGAATAATAAACTTATTAAAACTGAATAGAATAAATGGTGATGTAGACTTATAATGTTGCTTTAATATTAACTTGATATATGTTTTCACATTTGCTGACTAGCCTTTGTTTCTGGGCTGAAACTTTTAATGTGTCTTAAGCTTAGGTAAGAGGGTTCTCACGGGAACCTTCCTTCATGTAACAATTATGCCAAATGACTGTATCAATTCAAAAGAAGAGAGTGCAGGCTGTGGAAATCGGAAGAAGATGCATTGTATGACTGACAACACCACCTTACGAACTGTTCTGATTGGACATCGAGGGAAGGCGTTGTTATGAATCGATACATGTGGGAAAAGGTTTAATAACGAGTGTTCCTAGCTAGTTAGACCACCACACCTCTACATTCTCTCTTACCCATCCGGTAGTCTTACTGCTGGACTTTCTTCTTTACCCGAGACTCTTCTTCATGGACAGTGGACTTTTATAAATCCTTGAAGTGACTTCTTTATGAATTTCGTGATCGATGCCACTGTACAGACCACTAGTCTGAAAGTTGCTACTGCAGCTTATGGGAACTCGGCTGAGTTTCCAGAACTACTCTTCAAGAGGATTTCATCTTTTTATTTACTGCTCTTTCCAGCAGAATCTTTATGGGTTCTTATGTAGAATAGGTCCTTTATTTAGCTTATTGGGTTTCTTTATGGAACACATGTCTTGGTTGCAAATTTCTAACCTTTTATATTTCTGTAAATTACTAAAATGAATAAAGATACTTGAGATTCTAACCATATAGATAAATAAAACCTTTAAACATTAAACTTAACCTCTTATCCTTGACTCAATGTAATCCTAAATGTCCATGATATTTGATAACTTTATTTTGTAGGTGGCTCTAATTCTGAGCTCTGTGAAAAAGGTCCATCGACCTCTCCGGAGCCTGGAGAATTCCCCATGGTGCTATTTGTAAGTGGGTTTATTTCATGGTCTGAACCATTGAGGAGAGTCCTTTTGGGCTCCAGCAATTTCCGAGGACACTTTGCTCATATCGAAAACTTTAATAGACGTTGAATTTCTTTTAAACGAATTTCTGATCTTTTACAATGACTGTGGGATTGAGATTAACCCGCAGAAAACTAAATATATGACCTTTAGTCTGCATAAACTGCAGCGGGGCTTATTGACTGCGGGTGAGTTAGTGACAGTAAGGGTCCCACATTTTAATTATCTGGGGGGGTCAAACTTTTGAATTCCATGTCTTGGTCCTTGCAGATCTCCATGAGCCAGCTAGCTCTCATTACTCTACATCGGCTGCAATAAAATATTTTGAATCCCCAAGTACTAGCTTAATTTCACCAGTGTTGGAAGTTTATATAGCAAAGACTAAGGAAGCAGCAATTTATGGTGCTAATTTATGGGGTTGCTGCAATGTCCTTGTTGATTACAAATTTTGAATAGCTTTGCTTAATTTGCCACAGAGTGCCCCTATACTACATCTTCATATGGACATGTGTATTAAAGGTATCATATATTAATCAAACGTAAACCATTGCTATACTGGTGTTGAATCTGGTACATTGAGGAGTTTACAAGAACTTTTATTCCTATATCATGACTGTACTAAATCATGGCTTAATTATGCGAAATGCTGGTTGACGACACTTGGATTGGGCCTAACCAATCTCTAGAACTAGGGGTGAGGCAATCCTCTTAAGGCACGTTTGTGGTCGTATGCAATGGAGTCTTGGTATCACTCTGTGAGAGTGGGAGGCATTACTCATCATTTTTGGATATAAAAAATGTTTCACATTTTGAGCTCTTTTTAGATGACATTACTCCATAATTGGCTAATCATTTGTATATAAAATTAGGTATGGAATTTTACCATTAAGAGGTTTTACGAGCAACAGGTCTACTATCAGTTCTTTTCTGATTTCATATTTTTGCCCAGTGTGCTTTGCTGAGAAAGAAACAGAAGCACACTACCTTTTCTTTTGTCCACTTTATGTGGTTTGACAGATAAAGTGAAGTATACTGATATAATATATGTATTTTAACAATGTTGTATTGTATTTATTGTTTTATGGGGAAGTACTCCAAAATAAACAAACATGAGTTGACTTGAATTAGGTAGGTCGTCCTGCGACCCATTGCGCTTCCTCATTTTGCAAACCATGCTGAGGGGGCATAGGTCAGTTAATAAAATAAAACAATGTTTGCAAAAATTTGATGCTCAATTTGCTATTGCGTTTGTTGACAAGTATGTAAGTACATCTGGCTCAAAATTATGGTAGGACACCTCTTGGGGATTTCTCTTTGATAAAAATAATTTATCAACTGCTCAGCTATGCAGAGCAGGCAAGTCATCAAGCCCTTTATTTGCAAAAGGCATTCCTGCATTTCAGTGGAAGCACTTTCAGCCAAAAATCCACAATAAGCAGTTAGGGAAACCAAAACATAGTGAATGACCACGGCTGAGTCAGGAGAGGGCTCTTCAGCCTCTTCTGTTGGAATTCAGATGCCAAGTCTCCAGTAGTTCACTTCCAAATCATGCTTTCAGATCTTGCATGCTTAAAATTGGTTCTCCTAGGTAGGGATTAGAAAAGTAATGTCCACTCACCTAAGGCATTCTTTCTGGTGCCATCACCTTTGGTCTGAGGATGGTCAATCTTGTGACCATTATAGACAAGAGTTTTACCTAAGGTTCCTCTTTGTGTCTAGAAGACAACATTGCCTGGACAGCATTTTATCCCAATCCTGAGCTTTGATATCAAATGTTGCTTCATACCCCAGATGTACATCTAGCTTCATTTATCTATGAGGAAATGACAGGTTTTTTTTTTTGGTACGCAGATTTCATATTTGCTTGGTTGTGGCCCTCCAGTAAAGATACAAATTGATAGTAGGCACCATAAGCAAATGGATAAGGTTAGCCTTCTTCTGCACATTTATGTCATCTTCCAGAAGAGAATTCCTGAGTGAATCCCCTAGAAAAATTTGCTACAACGCCACTTGTGCATTATCACGCACCTTCTTTCCACATTATAATTTGATGGTTAGAGGGTCTCATTCACAAACTCTTTCTTCAAAGCTTTCATCTTCCGATGCACCTTGACCAATTCCACTTGGTACAGCGGTATTCAGATGTTTGTGTTTTCCTATTGCCTATCTATGTTGATATGTGGATCACTGTGACTAAGAAGACCGATGAGAATGGAAAGGGCCTATTAATTGTTGTATGCTTCAATACTTCAGGTCTTTTCCTTACTTACCATGTCGATATTTTGGTCCTCTGAATTTTGGCCACGATATTTGGATAGCATGGCATTCTAGAGTCAACCTATGACAGAATTACTGTAGGGAAGCTAAATTGAGGTATAAATTAACCAGTTACTCTGGCGGCCTCTTTTAGACATGCAGAGAGTAGGAACGTCACAGCTCTGATAGAAATTCAAGGGTAGAGTAGCCAATGTTTTGACAGAACACCTTTCTATCAGTAGCGGTCGGTGGTGGGAGTGCCGCCGGGCGCTGACGTGGGGCGGGGGAGGGGCAGGGTGGGGGGTAGTAAACTACGGATTACGGCCGATTACAGGTAAGTACACATATGAATAAATAAAACAAATTTTGTTTCTCGCGCTGCATCGCCAAATGCGATGCAGCGCGCCCAACAAAATTCGTTTTATTTATTCATATGTGTACTTACCTGTAATCGGCCGTAATCCGTAGTTTACTACCCCCCACCCTGCCCCTCCCCTGCCCCACGTCAGCGCCCGGCGGCACTCCCACCACCGACCGCTACTGACTCTGCTCAACGGCTGTCACACATCTCACAGTAGCCGCCACCGTTATCAAGCAGTAAATAATTGTGGGATTTGTTATCAAAGCAGCCAGGACTGCTGGCACATTGGACCAAAGAAGTCATGATTCAAATTCCAAGGTGCCGACTCAACATTTCATCCTTCCATGGTCTGTAAGCTTAGAGCAAGTGAGCTGGCTATCAACACCGTCAGGGGGCATTCATGAAAGACTGAAATGGCTCAGTTATTATGCACCCGCACTGTGTGTAAAATGAATTCATTTATCCAGGTATTTCTCAAAATTACTATATTTTATTTTAGAAAACACAGCTCAGAAACACAGTTTTCAAGCTGTACTTTGTGAAAATCAAGTTCCATCTCGGAGAAATATCGGGTTAAATGAATTGACTTTATACACTGCAGGTGCAAAAGACAGGCACCAACCTCTGCACTGGGACAGCAACGCCCTTCATGACACAGCCCCAGTTATCTGTCAATTTTGTGCAGAGATCTAATGGGGTGAAGGTGTGCCCTACAAATATGCATCTTAAGTTACGTTCTGAAAGGTCGGTGATTGGTCCATTGCCTTAGGACGTCTGAAGTAAATTGTTTTGAGAAAATAGCTTTTGTGAGGACTATCAGTTTATTAAAGGGTCAGATTAATATGATGAATGCAATAAATATTATATTGGAAAATCAGTTCGAGTATTGTCTAAAACTTCCATGAATTGACTTTCCTTTTTTAAGCGATATATAATGTGTTCACACCGGATGTGGGTCCTGAATATGGCGTAGGGAATCACTTTATAGCTCAATATCACAGCCTAAATATCGAGGTCATAAATATCAAATGTTAAATATTTATAGATTTTCTATACCGGACTCCACAGCTACATACCTTGACGATATATATCTTGTCAAGCTACATAGATGTGAAGATAAGACTATTTAATCTATACTTCCTTATATACACTTACCTTTCAATTGTTTTGGTCCACAATATATTGACTATGATAGTAAGGTATCATGGACATCTCCTACTCGATATTCCAGATTGCAACCTTCACACCCAAAATAGTACAACTCCTTGTGGCACAAAATACCCACATGAAAAATCCATGAGACCACAGGATAGCTAGGCAGATATAACATTTAGATACCTAACCAGTTTCTGTATTCTGCGAGATATATTACAATTCCTCTTTATTAACATCAAAGTGTTATTAAGTGTATAATACATACACTGCTATATATCAAAAAATACATCTGATAAATTACGGTACAATGTTTAACATTTAAATGTTGAAATGCCACAAGGTCTATAAAAAATCTTAAATCATATCGGATACGTGCAGACCATAATGCATCTTTCTATAAGCAGGTAAATAAAATACTTAAATAACTGAATTTATATCATGAACGATTCAAATACGATAACTGAGCAGATATTTTTAGTTAAAGGCGTCAGCGCACATTTTGTAGATGATGCAATTTCCAAGGACTAGTTACAAAAGTTCAGCCTCCTAGGATTTAATCTTCAGCAAGGAGGAAAAGATAAAAATGTTGACAATATGGCTACGTTTTAGTAAGGTCTCTCTGCCAGACACTGGTTTATCATTTTGCTTCCAATTATGGGGCAAATTTACAAGGAACTGACGCATCTGCATAGATGCGTCAGTTTCCTTACGTCAGCGCCAAATGTCCTTGCGCCACTATGGATGCGCTGTATTTACAGTACAGTGCTCCATGGCGCAAGGATTAACAGATGCGTCAGAAATTCTGACGCATCTGTTGGTGCAAACGTGACGCATTGCTGGAGTTGCTCATGAAAGTGACGCAACTCGAGCAATGCGCCACAATAGATGGGTGAGCCATTCAAAGCCCTGCGTCATTCCCTACGCCTGGTTTGAGCAGGCGTAGGGATTTTGACGCAGTGAAGGCGTAGAGTGACGCAGTGAAATCTTGTAGATTTCACTGCGTCAGTTCTACATGGCTTTTTGCATGGGAACGCCCACTCCTGCATACATTATACCTGACGCAGGTATAATGTGACGCAGGGCTTTACAACGTGACGCATCTCCCTAGATGCGTCACGTTATAAATGGGCCGCAACATTTACGCCGCAGCTGCATCACAAAAGTGACGCAACGGCGGTGCAAAAGTCACGCAAGGGGCTTGTAAATCTGCCCCACTGTTATTCCGTTGTAGTGCATTTGGTACTATTTTACATGCAAAAGTAAAATGAACCCTCATAAATTCTATTCTGTGCCTCCATTACGAGTGCTGCATTCATTAACAATTTCTGTGCAAACTCTTTTTTGCGCAGTAATAGGTGTTATTTATTCCTAGTGTTAAATGTCACCGACATATTAGCTTTTAAAAGGTGCAATAATTAGCAATTACCTCTCTGGGGCACTTCTTATCAAGGCTTTTATGTCATACTTGCATTTGTACACGTACCTTTCTGTTCTTGCTATTCATTTTAGCTAAAGCAGCATTTTTTTTAATGTTTTTTTCTGCACTCGAGTGTGAGGCTGACCTTAAAGGTGGCACCTATTAGCTTTCCCCTTTGCAGGTCAGTAAAGCATATCTTCATATCTGCCCAATCATAAGACTTGAGACGGCTGCCTTCAGATCAGGCCGTCCAATCTGATGTCCCACCAGTGCAATTTATTTTTAACTTACACCATCGTCACTGCATCGTCACCTGACACTTGTGATGCCGTGCATGCACAGCAGCTCTTTTTCTACTACTGTCAGGTACTGGTCGCACTTTCAGCACGACTAGTGGCACTCTGTCATCTTGCTGCTGGGACGCTGCTAGTACTTAGCTGCTGTTCCTTGCTTCACCGTGATACTGATGACAAGCATGGGCATTTATTGTAGCATAGAATGGAAGTTAAACATACTGGGGTTGCTTTTGTGACTGCTTCACGAGTAAGCAGCCATCCTTGGAAATGTAATCTTGATAACTCATAGTAGTCAATTCATAAACTAACGAGGAGGGCCTTGAAACTCTTCCAGGACCTGGAAAACCTGCTCAGTACATACATGCATGTAGAGGGAACTCTCCTCGGAGACTGATTTCACTATGTTCGTTTGAAGAGACTTTCCTTGACTTTTGAGGATGATTCTATGAACTGTAAGGTTGAATGTAAGCGCTTGCAGATCCCTGTGCTCTAAAACTATTCAGGAAACGAGAAAAAGTTTAAACATGCAGGATACTGACATTATGACTCATTTTCCTTGATAGATGTAATTAGTGAAAAACTCCCAGAACTTCCGTGTTTTTCTTCTGAATGAGCTGATTCATCTTCTGTATAATTAAAGGAGCAGACATCAAAGAGATCAAGTGTTTGACTTTTTGTATAAAGGAGGTTATTAGCAAGAAGCTCCAATTAGGCATGATCTTCAGTGCTATTCATCTCTTTTTGACATGCCTATATGGTGCTCATTCTTAGGTTCGTGCATTTCTCACACCTGGGTTACAGCAGGCAGGATGATCCTTCACGGCTTAGTATTTAATTGCTTGCATTATAGCGTGGATGATTTTATTTCCACTTCATATTGATAATAACGATATCCTGTAGGATTTACAAAGCACCACAGTGCCACACTGATCTCTTCTGAATTGAAACAAACAGTAGGGTGACTATGAAAAAATGACGCTGTCGTGCAATCCCATAAGCAGAGAGACATTGAAAAAAGAAACTACATTGCTCAATTGATGACATATGAAAAAAGCATTTATTTTATGGTAGCGGCTATTGAGCCAGTCGCTCTTGAAAATAGCAGAGAAGCATCACTATTTACCCATATGTTGGCAGAATAGTAGATTCTGCACTGTTTAGCTGGCAGCCATGCCAATAGCAGAAACACTTCAATATTTACCTGAAGAATGGTTAAATGCTGGAGATTCTGCACTGTTTGGCCGGCGGCCATGCAAATGACATGGGAACTGAGGGGCATATTATCAACGGCCAGCAATAATTATCGCTGGCCGTGCTTAGCGACAATTTTGTTATCGCAGGCTATCTCTGGAATTTATCGCCCTGGTAGCGCGTTATTAACAACGCGTTTCTCCAGGGCGATACAAATTCCAGAGATAGCGAGGTTATCGCCATTTTGCAGGGAACATCGCTGGTTTTCCAGCGATGTTCCCTGCAAAACGGTGATAACCTTGCTGATACGACCCACAGGGTCGTATCAGCATAATCCACCCCAATGTTAGGGATAGGTATGTTTGCATTTTAGCAGACGTTAGTTTTTGGAGAAAACAGCGGTTTTCTCCAAAAACTAACGTGTGCTAAAATGCTGGGGCAGCCTTGTAAATATCGCGATGTGAACATTAGCGATATTTGCAAGGTAGTCCATGCGGGGTATGCCCACTTTGCATCTCATTAGAGATGCAAAGGGAGGCGTTGGGAAAAAGGGTGCTAACATGCGATTATGCATGTTAGCACCCTCTTGTAAATAGGGCGATAGTTTTATCTCCGCTTTTTTGGCTTTTTAAGCCAAAAAAGCGGAGATAAAGCCCTTGTAGATATGCCCCTGAACTCTTTACCAAGGCTAACGGCTAAATAGCAGAGGTTATGTTTGGTTTTACAGGCAGCCATGCAAAGGGTTAAGAAACATTACCCTGTACCTGATCTGTGGAGAACTAACAGACATTACGTACTGCTTGACTGGCAGTCAAGCAAACAGCAAAGAAACTTCACTCCTAAGTCAGCTGTTGGTAAATCAGCAGACATTTTGTAGAATTTGGCCAGCAGCCAGGCAGATAGCAAATAAGCTTCATTATTTACCCGGCTACTTGTTAAATAGCAGAAATGATGCACCATTTGGTTGGTAGCCTGGCAAATAATAAATATATTTCACTAGTTACTCCAGCTGCTGGCTAAAAAGCAAAAATGGTGTACTGTTTGGTCAGTGGCCTTGCAAATTGAACAGAAATTTCACAACTCACCATTAAGCACAACTTTGCTAGTAACCATGCATGTAGCAAAGCGACTTCACTATTTACCTGGCTGCTGCCTAAACAACTTACATTTTGTGTTTTTTATGCCTTATGCAGAGTGCAACAGGCACTTACACTTGGCAGAACTGCAAACAAGAAGTGAACACAATTGTCACCCATCACCTTATGCAAGCTATAGTCCTGATGTATTCTTATTCCATTTGTAAAAAATGGTAAGAAATTGAGTGCAGTCTTTTTTGCTATTGGAATAGTATTTTGCAAACTGCCCATGCACTATTAGTTCATTTCACAACACACTAAATCGCAAGAGGTTGAAAACAACCTGCCTAACTAAGCGGGTGGCAGTTTGGGACCCTCAGTGATTGGCAATAAGGTGCAGCACACCACCATCCGTATGACTGCTTTTCCAGAATAGAAACCGTGTTTTTTTAAGCAGCTCACCTTCCTTATCTTTCCTAAGACTGCAAATAGGATTCTAAAAAAACGGGGTCCTAAGAAGATCCCTTCCTCTCTACGAATTAGTTACCATCCCAACACAGGGGCAGTTGATCATCAATGGTTTTCAGCTGCAATTGCAGTTGTAAATTATCGTAAAATTCCTTTCCGAATTGGAAATGGGAAGGGGGAACCGCTTTCAAGACCCCTCCTTTTTGCATTTTGGAAACAATTGTGAAAGTCCTATTAAGAGTCGGAAGAATTTTCTAATTCATAAAAGGGCTTTTGTACATAGTGATAAGCACTTTTGCAGCAACAAATTCTGACATTTTGAAGAATGAGACACTTAATGCTAAATGTGGCTAAGTTGCAAGCACTAACTCATAGGTCTAAAGGTCCTCCATGTTTGAATATTTCCAAGTTATTTTGACAGGCATGGTAGAGAATGCCACTCTATTACACCATGGGTCACAAGGCAGTGACTTGGGAGGCCCTTTAAGAAACTGTCACATGCTTCACAAATGCACCTACTCCTTTACGTTTTCTTGCAGAGGGGTCTAATGATAAATATGATTAAAATCTTTGCAAGACTGCGTGAAGCTGTTTGCTCTTCTACAGGTAAGTACTTGCTCTTACTCACAAATTCAAGGGAATGTGTCAGGGCCAAATAATGGATTACCACAAAGCTCCATGTTATCAGAACACATCTTTTTACTGCAGAAAATCAGTGTATTCTGGAAAATGACCAACATAGTATAGTAGGGAGACTTCGGTCAAATCTCAAGATAGAATGAAGCAAATCTATGGGTCTGATTTAGAGTTAACTCTGTCAAGATAGTGGTGGAGAAAACCCCCAGCTCTGTGAACAATGTTCTACACTGACAGAGGCTACTGTCATGGCGGTTCCTGTCTATGGAGGAAAGGTTTGACATACAGTACCATTAGACATGACAGCCAGACGGCAAACTTTTAAAAGGTTTTCAAATACAAACTCCTAAAACAAAAGTCAGTTTTTGAAAAACAAAAAACTAGTGGCCACCACACGCTAGGAGTTTTCTTCCAGGGATTCGAGGGCGGGGGGTCATTATATTTTTTCTGTCACAGCCAGATAGTACCCTAAAAAGAGTGGATGATATAAATTCCTTCCTTCAACGGTGCCTACTCCTTCAGGCCATTTGAGAAACTTTCTGCTAGGTTATGGCTCTCACAACAGTAGCAATAATGTTGTTTCCAAGCAGGAGCATCCAAAGCAATGACATAATGATGCATAAGATCTCAGCACCTGACTGACATCAGCCTGCCTGAGCAGTCATCAGGCACAGACAAAAGTGCAGGTCCAGGTTAGGAACACTGGGGCATATTTACAATGAAGTGGCGGAGCACGGCGGTGGCCTCCTTGGCTTAACGCCGTGCTCCGCCACTTCAGAAACGCAGGAGCTTACCATATTTACAAAAATATGCTGAAGCCCTGCGTTTCCCCCTGTGCTGGAACTAAACTTAGCAGCCTAGCACCAATTGAGGCACCCTTGCACCACTGTGCAAGGTTGTCTGCGTTGAGGGGTGGATTTTATTTGTGCAGGAAGGTCTCCCTTCCTGCACATAAACTATCTTTAAATTGTGTTTTGTAAATAAGCAGCACACATAGAAGTTGCAAAACTTAATTTTTTTATTGTTATGTGCAGGAAGGGTCACTTTCCTGCACATAAACAATCAATGGCAATTTGCTGTTTCTATGTGTGCCCCACAATGCAGCACACAAGGAAACAGCAAAAACGAGGAGAAATAAAGCATTTCTCCTCAATTCACCTGTTTAAGACCAGGTTTTCCCTGGTCTTAATTTTGGCGCTGCCTCCTATTTACGCCACCCTTGTAAATAGGGGGCAGTGTCAAAATCAATGGGTGTTGCGGTGGAACGCCCACCGCAACACCCATTTCACTCCCCTTTCACGCTAAGTACAGCATGAAGGGGTGCCTTCTTTACAAGGCAGCGTTAGGCCACGTTAAGTGGCTTAACGTTGCCTTGTAGATAAGACGAAAGCCCCGATCGCAAATACAGCGTCACTAAAAATGATGTTGTGTTGGCAATAGGGGCTTGTAAATATGCCCCTCTGTCTTCTTTGACAAGAGAAACCTCTAACCTACTCCTCACTCCTACCAGCTACCCTGTGTCATTACTCAGGGAGAACTAATTAGCAGCCCTTTTCAAACAAGGACCTCACAGGGTTTCTGTGGGTAGCCTCTTCTCTATACTCCCTCACTTAAGTTCTGGGTCTTCACCTGCCCGCTACAGTGATGCAGTAAATACAGTTCCACTGTTTAGGGAGGCTGTAACTACTCTCCATCACATGCCATGCTAGACTAGGGAACATCCAAAATGCATTTCACTGGTTCCAAGCTCTTAGACTATCACCACACATATAGTCTTACTACTACATGCTTGCTACATATTCACCACTGTTACATACACATGGAATGTCAGTCCAAAGGTGTAGGATTCACACAGACAACTCTACGGGTCTGAACACTCCGTGCCCCTGTGCTGGCATTTCAAACACTTCTGGCACATATGTATCTCCATCACTCTTCATCCAGCCCTCAGAGTTTCTGAGACCACTAGTCTGGTGCTGAAGCTATCACTTCTGGCTTTGGTTCCCAGTGATATCACAGCAGGCAAGCAGAGCCCTTTGTTGCTTAGAATCCCATTGTGTGGGGCCATCTGAGATGATCCATCTGGAGCCTCCTTCACCCCCTTTTTTGCTCATTGGAGGCTTCTTATGATCCTCCCCTTTACTGATTGCCATTGCCCTTTGACCGCCTTTGTTGACCATTAACCATTTTTGCTGACTTCAGCCATTTGAGTTCTTCTAACCATTTCTGACATCCTTCACAGATCACAGTCCTTTTCATCCATCCACCTTTAGACCCTGCTGCTTAGTTTCTGTCCCCATGCATTCTGATCCACCCTCTAATTACTGTGCCAGCATCAGACAGTGTCTGCTATCACTTAGCTATTAGAGTGTAACAGTCCTAGATTTGTATTCACTTTGCATGGTGTGATTTTTCTGCATATACTGAGAAGTTCTGTAAGTGGTCTGAAAAAGATGGTGATTTCTTGTTTTTGTCAACAGAAGAAGCATGAATAGGCTGCCAGCAACTCCTAGGGATGATACACTACCCCATTGAGGGAGTTTCTCAGCGAATACCCCCCAGCATGCAAACCATAGAGGCTGGGTCACCACTCGGCCAGTTATGGTAAACACTTTATCTGTAGCTTGCCTCCCGGGCCCCCTCTTTCCCCTGCCTGTCTGTCCCCCCGGGCATTGGTCCCCTCCTTTGGTGTCCCCATGGCGTGCCCTCGAAATGATCATTATCTTCTAGATAGACATACGACTACCTCCCTGTCCAAACTCTGTACACTCCCACAAACAGACTTCTTCCTTTTTTTTTACTAACTTTAAAAAATAAACTATTGCTGCATACATGTGTGATTTTAAGGAAACCAGTGTACAAGACCTCTCAGATATATATATATATGCTCTGATTCTGTCCTGTACTTCCTATGCCTTCTCGAAAAATCAAAACAAATATTTTAAAAGAAAGAATCATGAATAAGAACCGTTCACAAAAAAGCATATCCTAATACATGTGACCTAGATTCACAGAGAAGTCTTCTTCATGGTCCATCTGGTACTGCATGCATTGCCCCTGGTTTTCATTGGGTCCTCTTGGACTGTGACAGGTTATTTTGGGCCCAGCCAGGTCCCATAGGTCCTTATGCCTCTGGTTTTCCCAGACCCCTTATCCTCACCATCCTTGTTCTGATACCCATGTTACTGGTCTTCATGCTATACTTGGTACTTCAAGTCTTGGTTCTTTCCCCTCTAGTCCTCCTAGCCCAATTACTGGGCCTGCTTATCCTGATCCTTCTATTCCACCTAATCCTTCCCCACCTCGTCCATGGTCCCAAGTGTCCTAGTTTACATTCTTCTGTTAAGACTAGCTCTCATGGTCCTTATGCATTTTGTCATGATACTCTTGGCCCTGGTCCTTCTGCTCCTTGCCATCCTGGTTCTGCACTACCATGACCACTTAGTCCTGATCCTCCTAATACAGGTCATCCTGTTATTTGCCACCTGGCTTTGTCATCCTGGCTCCTGTCATCCTAGCCCTCTTTGTCCTGCTCTTTCTTTTCCCCCTCGTCCTGCTTGTCCTGGAATGCCAGGCTCTGCTACTCCTGAGCCTCTGTGACTTAATTTTTCTTTTCCCCTTGTTTGTCGTCCCACTGCTACTTCTTGTCGTTGTTTCTCTGAGCTCTTGTCCTGCTGGCTCTTGGTGCCTGGCTATCTCTTTCTGATTCTACAGGTCCCGTTCTCCTAGTTTTCCTCACTCTCTGTTTGGTCCGCCTAGTGGTTGTACGATGTTACAATGCATGCCATTACACTGCATGCCTTTGCCCTGCATGCCTTTGCAACGCAAATCTTTACCACAACTTGCTGTCGGGGGTGCGCTGGAAGTTGGAATAGTTTAATTTACTATTCCAACTCCGGTGTGTGCAACAGTAGGGAAGGTGTTGGAGTTAAATCCAACACCTTCTGCCCCCTGCTACACACCTTTCGCGTTGCAACGGCATGTGGGGTAATGGCATGTGTTGGAACGCTTGCTGTGTAACAGCTGTTTCCCCCGCCTAGCACTGCTCTTTTTATTCCCGGTCCACTTAGTCCATGCTTTCTCCCGGGTTTTGTACCCACTAGACTTTGTATGCCAAGTCCAGGTTTTTCCAGGCCCCCTTCTCCTCGCTCTTCCTGTTACTTCCTGGTCCTCCTGACCCTCATCCACTTTACCTCATCCTTTTGATCCTCCCCACTTTGTTCATCCAATTCCTAGTGCCGCAGCTCCTGGTCTTTCTGGTCTCTTTGATCCGTCTGGTCTTTCTTGTCTTGGTCATCTTAGCCCTTGTGCTCCTGGTTTGTATCATCCTGGTCCTTTTGGTCCTGTGCCTCGTCCTTATGGTCATTCTGGCACTACAGGAACTGATCTGGGTCCTCTTGGTCCTGGTTTTTTTTGTTTGGGTACCTCTGAGCCTATTTGTTGTTCCAAATCCTCCTAGCCATCCAGGTCCTATCCCTTGGTCTTATTGGCTCTGGCTGGTCTGGCACAGATGACCTTCCTTATACTTGTCCTGCTTCCCAAGATCCTGCTCCACTAGGTACTCTGGGCTCTAAAACATTAGGTTTTCTTCCCTGCCCGTACTCCTTACACCCTAATATAGCACATTACTTATGACATGCTCTATGACATCATTCATAATATCGCTGCTGACATCATTGATGACAAAATGACAAAACTGTGCATGGCAGGGCGCAAGGTATAGTTACTTCAGGGATCAGCTCTAATTACTTCAGTCACTTTAGCCCTTGTTTTTTTCAGTGAATATATATATATATATGCGACATTCTTGATAAAACAGACACACAGGTGAAAGTTAGCAATGAAGAAAGTCTGTTGCTGGAAGCTCACAACGACACTGTAGACAATAAATGTGCAATGCACATTCACTGGTGAAAGCCAGGGTCATACCTCAAATCCATTATGTATATATTCAATTATTACTTCACAATAAAGCCCAAGTCAGCTTAATAATGGCCATCTCCTCACATCACATAGTGCAAATTAAATAGAGATTAATTTATATATATCACATCAAATTTGACAGGAAGCTAGAGCCTGGTCCAGTAAGTGTCCTTTCTGTGATTTGGTGTAAATCCTTTGAGTAGTTTTAGAGAAATTAAGGAAAAAAAAAATGTGAATACCTGAATGGTTGTGTTCGAGGAACTCTCGCAAGAGTCCTTAGAACCCAACTTAAAAAAAATAGAGCATTCTGATTGGCCTAGTGGGCATTTTTTCCCCTTGGTCCTCCTATCTCCCTTGGGAGTGCACTCCAGTGGGAGCGAAAACTCTGATTGGCTGACCGCATCATGAGAGAAAATGTTGTGGCATCCAGGGACCAGGGAACTTAGTCCCTGGTCCTGAAAATAGTTTCAAAAAGAGATACAAGGGGACAGGGTAGGGATGCTCCATCCCTCTATACCTTGGTGGGGGAGAGGTCCCAGAGACACGCCACAGCCCAAAATGTAACAAAAAACCTGGAGTTTTTGCCATGTTCCCATGGGACTCCCACCTAATTTGGGAAAAATAAAAAAAAACACTGATCATTAGAACTCTGCACTAAAGTTTCCAACTAATCTTCACATACAGATGTACCTCCTTCGAGCATAAACTGTATGCAAATGCCCCTTGTAGGTATTACACCAGGAAACAGAGCTCAGAAAATATCCAGCAAATCTCAAGTAACTTCCTTAAAGTGACCGGTGGCAGCAGCAACGCAGCCTAGGACTGGTGCACTTCATTCTCCTGCTTTGGTTTATTTTTCTGTTATTTGGTGCCTCCACTGTTAAAGCCCGGAAATCTCCAATGGCATAGTAGTCTTTCTGCCTGGACTGTGCTGGTGGGAGAAGAGCCGGCCACTGGGTTTCCTTGGGTCTTGGAGAGAAGCCCTGCAACCAGTCTGCACAGTTCTCAAAGCAGCGTAAGTGTATCTGTGTGTCTTTGTCTGTTCATAGACTGCGTCTGAGGGGAGAAAGCAAATACAGGAAGGAGAGTGCGTGCTCTGACTCAAATAACTTGCTAGCATTAGAAATGCTCCTTCCTGACTGTTTAAGAGGTGTGTGGTTGTTAGGCATGTCCTCCTTATAGTGGTCTTCCCCCAAACTTTTTGCCTTTCTCCCCTTATTTTTTCTGATTTCGTTTTTGCTGGCCTTAGGACTTGGGGTACTTAAGCACTGCGAACCAGTGCTAAAGTGCATTTGATCACTCCCTAAAACATGGTAACATTGGCTTATTTCCAATTGGCAAATTTTATTTAATTACTAAGTTCCTAGTAGATTGGTACTCCATGTGCCCAGGGCCTGTAAATTAATTGCTACTAGTAGCCCTGAAGCACTGATTGTCCCGCCCACTTAAGTAGCATTTTAAGCATATCTCAGGCCTGCTGTTACAGCCTGTGTGTGTGCAGTTTTAAACTGCCATGTCAACCTGGTGAAATAACCATTTTTCAAGGCCCAAACCTTCCCTTTTTATACGTATAAGCCACTCCTAGGGTAGGCCCTGGACAGCCCAGATGGCAGGGTGCAGGTCTTTAAAAGGTAGAACATGTGCTTTTAAGTTTGACATGTCCTGGTAGTGAAAAGCTCTTAAATTCTTTTTTCACTACTACGAGGCCAAACTCTCCCATAGGACAACATTGGAGTTGCCTTATTACATTTTATAAGTGTAATTTCTAAATCGGAGCAGGTAGCCAACAAATAATGAAGTCCGATTTTAAATTGCAATTTTGAAAATGCCACTTTCAGAAAGTTTGCATTTTTCTTCCTTAGCCATGTAGTGCCTATAGGCTCTCTCGGGGTCACATAACTGAAGGTAGCTGACAGTTAGGCTTTGTGCATTCCTTCTAGGCAGCCACACACAATAGAAAGCGTAGGTTTGCCTGGATGGACCATCACTGGCAGGATGGGAGAGAGGTGCTGGGCACAGCCCTACTTATACTTGAAAAGGTTGTGTCCTGCCTCCACACAAAGGGCTGCATACCTACTGAGCCAGGGCAGTGGAGGCAGGACACCTGTGCACTTCAAAGGAAAACCTCTAGAAGCTTCTCCCCACTTCAAAGGCAGAACTGGATATAAATATTGGACTTCAGACACCAACTCTTCAGTACACTTCTGGACTTGCGGATAGTCTGCCAGGAATTAGGACTGTGATGCTGCTGAGAGGACTGCCACTCTGCTGGACTGCTGGTCTGAAGGAACTGCTGCCCTGCTGTGCTGCTGCCCGGTACCCTCTTGCCTGGGTGAGAATGACTGAACCTGTATCTCCTGAACCCAGACCCTAGAGTGACTCCAAAGTCTAGTTGGCTGGCCTCCTGATCAGAAGCCTCAGGGACACAAGAGGCTTTCAACAACATTGCACCTGTACCTGAACTCTGCCATCTGTGAGTCTACCCTACCAAGTGGTGCAATCCCAGTCCAGGAACCTTGGAAGTGGGCTTAAGGTACTCTGCCAGCCTCTGTGGATCCAGAGAAACCAATGCCTCTCCTCTTCTGTGTAGCACAAACCCAGACAGAACCGACGCATCTATCGCTGCTGTGTGGATTGGAACCATCACAAAGAGCTGCAACGTCACCGCAGTGCATCATAACCACCACTGTGTGATACATCCTCGACACAGGCCCCCACATCCCTTGTTGACAGCAGCCTGGGTGACAAAGCCAGACTCTGCATCACAGCTTCGTAGCTCTTCGGAACCGACGCATTGCCCCTACTACGTGCCTCATCCTCAATGCTGGACTTCGCATCACAAGTGCCATTGATGAGATCCTTGATGATGATACAGGCCCTCGCATCATAGCCTTGTCGCTTTTCGGAACCAACGCATCGATTCGGTTGCACGACACATCTTCAACTCGGATCCTTATAACTCTTCGCAAACCGGGATTTAAGGTACTTTGTTCAGCGGGCCTAACTGGGTCGCTGTAGCCGGACCGCGCTTCATCATGGTTGGCCTGAACTTGTGAATATGCCCCAGACCGACGAGACCAGATACCCAGAGTTGCCGTAATGTGCTTTTTGGCACTATTGTTAATGAAATCTTTATAATTGCACAGCTCCGGTTCTACTGATTGGATTTTTGCTGTTTTGGTCTTCTTTTATATATTAAAGAAATATTTATTTTTCTAACTTGGTGTGGGATCCGTTTTATGTGGTGTTCTCACTTTATTACTGTTTGAAGTGTTGCACAAAAACTTTACACATTGCCTCTAAGTTAAGCCTGACTGCTCTGTGCCAAGCTACTAGAGGAGTGAGCACAGATTAATGTAGGGTAGGCTTGTGTCTCATCATGACAAGGCTTCTGCTTGACCAGGGCTCCCACTCCAGTCAATCAACGACCCAATTTCTTACAGTGGTCTAGTCAGGTGTAAGCTGGACTGTATGATGTGTGGGCTGAGTGTATATGTTTTCTGGGCTGTATGATTGTGTTGGTCAGGTGTGTATGTCTGACGGGTAGTTGTGCCTGCTTGGCTGTACACTTCTGCCAGCTGGGTGGTTGGATATGCCTGGCAGTACGATTGTATCAGCTGGGTGTATGTGCCTGCCAGGCTATGCTAACAAAGTACAAGGACAGAAGCTGGAATGATTTGAGAAGGATCGATTTTGCGGCTGTCGGTAGAGCGCTCAGTTTTGGTGATTTAAGAATTTGCGTTTCAGCTGTATTTTTTGGCAGCTCCCTCCTCTCTACCCCTGGACTGGTTGGCGCACTCCTGATCTGCAGTGGCGGCCACAGCCCATGCCCGATCAGATCATACTCAGAGCAGCTGGGAGCGTGTGCACAACTCCGACCCACAAAGTTGTCCTTTCATTCATAATAGATCAGCTTAACTCAATTCCGGTACTGGCTCCGGTTCCCCAAGATTTATTTTATTGAAATAAACATTGAGCAAAGGCAGGTGCATAAAGGGAAATAGGAATTTAAAAAACACAGAATGTGAGAATGGCAGTTCCAAAAAACAGTAATTTTTACTCAGAGGAGGGCAGGAGCTGCCATGTCATGCATCTATACGTATGTAGGCAACCCAGTTCAGGTTTGATTTCCCTTATGGTAAACAACAGACTACAAGTCCCTGAATCCAAAGTAGAAACCTGGAATGGAAGAGCTTCCTGAAATGCTGTTCAGAAGCCTGAAAGGCAGTGTTAAAACACAACCTTGGTCTCATGCAGGAGGAAATCTGAGCAATCCAAGTGTGTAGCGGAGAGGGAGAGGGAGGAGCTACCAAATGTAGAATGGAAGGTATTTTATGTGAACAAATGCAGGTGGCTGAGTATAACGACAGTATGTGTTTACATTCTGTGAAACCTGACACAGTGAACTCATTGTTTCACTTTTGACACTTCAGAAAAATCCCACATTTTCATGAAGCATTCAGTTTGACACACGGTGTCGGTCGAGTTTAATTTGCTCTTGGATAAGCATTTCTATTTGTGAAGTCTTGCCCAGAGATCTCTTTTTGTATCATGCTCTGCCCTGCTTCCGAATCGTCCTGGCTTCCGTTTTGTTCGGCATGACGGAAATTTGTGGCACCTGAAAACTTTTTGGGTGAATGTCATGTGCAGGATATCTGTTACTAAGAAATTACAAAATAATCAGTGAGAGATTGTTCTCACCTTCTTGTTCTAAGTAGGGGTTTCCGGAATGTTCCGCTCTGCCCGCGGAATTGGTGGAATATTGGCCACTCCATGTGGCCAAATTTGTTTCCAGCGAGGCTCCAGAATATGTGAGCTAGTGAGCGCAAGCGAGATTTGGCGTCCCCTAGCTTGATTTTCTAGCACAGGCAATCACCTGCGTTCATGGGGTGGTCGTGGTCGTGGTCAGAGGACTGCCATTCTAGTAGATTTGCTGCCACTTGAGTAGATTTTCTACTCGAGCGGCAGCTAAATCATCTCAAACGGCTGCGTGCTCTTGTACAAAGCATGGTGCAGTTCGCCCAGATATTCAGCGTGGCTCGCACCCATTGGCAGAATACCGCGGAATCTCGCTGGGTTTTTCTGTAACTCAATGAAATTCCGCAGAGTGAAATTGCATGAGTTCCACCCTCCCCTAGTACTAAGGACCAAAGCTTATGACATGTTTTTAACTGTGCATTCTCATATTCAAGTCACAGTAGTTCACTAAGCCTTTCAACGCTCCTGGGTACAATGAATAGGTGACCAAATGGCTCCAAGTCATTGGGATGACACTTTTCTATCCCTAGACTTTGCTTTTACATCTCAGTGCATTCTGGGAGTTGTAGTTTTGGTTCATTTTAACTGACCCAAAATGATAATTTCATGTAGATGCAAAGTCTAGGAATGGAAAAGTGGTGTTTCTGTGACACTGAGTCATCTAGTTACCCTAACAATGAACACTCCTGAGTTTGGTACTTTTTATAATAAAAGAATATATATAGGGTATTTTCTGTGTTCCACAAGGCTTGCCATGCACAGAATTTATTAAATACAGCATAGATTCAGCATCCATTGAATGCATGTCTCTCTTGGTGAAGAGTTAAGGGAAGTGCCTCGGATATATATATATGCAAAAAGGAAGCAGAGAACTCTGGGTAGTTCCCACGTTTAGGTGGAGAGCAGCTCCTGTATAGAGAACCTTACAACACCAGCGACAATCTGAATTTGCTCACCTCAAATACCAAAAGACTGTGTCCCTTTCTGTCTTGGCATGGATAGCAATGTACTAATCCTATGCTTAAAAACATTGATAGTAAAACAGACATTTGTGGTTAGCAGGGTTGGAGGGTGCTCTATACAGGAGCTGCTCTCCACCTAAACTTGGGAACTACCCAGAGTTCTCTGCTTCTTTTTACCTAATCTATGCAGCACTCTATGCCTCTATTGTTTTCATATGTATATATGCATGTATATATATATATATATATATTCACTGAAAATACAAAGGTTACAGGGACGTTATAGTTAGGCTCAGATTTCACAAAACCATAGAAATGCATCAGTTATAGTTACCCAAGCTAACTATAAATTACGCACCTGCAATGCACTGCTGATGACCTCAAATATTACATCACTCAAGACATGGTCAGTGACATCACTGATGGCATCACTGATATCTCAAATGACACCACTGGTGACATTATCCACAAAACCACTCAGACACTCACTAGTACCCACTTTCAGTAGTAATAGATACCAAGTATTGTAAGCAGTGTTGAACATTTTGAGAGAGTTGTCTCAGCATGAAAATTTCTACATTGAGAGACAACTGTGTGCTCCAGAAACTTATTCATGTAGATCTGGTTAACAACCCAAAGAAGGTGATCTATCTATAAATGTTTCAGCAGAGTATGAAGGCTATAGGAGGTATGACCTTTGGCACCTTTTGGCCTTGGGTGTTTACAGTGAATAATCTCTCTTTGGACAGGTTTTGCATGGAGTGAAAACTTATAGATTCTATTTAATAATCCGTGGTGTATTCCTCATGAGAGCTTGGCTCTCTGAAAACAGTATGGTACAGGGTAAAGTCTCTGCATAGGGTATACACTATTTACAGCACCCATTTTTATACTTATATCCGCTTCAAGTTTCAGGAAAGGTTTTGCTAACTGCTAAGGGTTTGATACAGGCTAAAGGCTGTCAGTCCTAGGACATTGGTTATATAATAGCATTTATGTGTCTGCAGGAAGTTAGTTTTCTCTGAACAGTTCTATACAGATTGAACACTGTGTGCAGCAGGGTTTACACATCTATATGTGGTTCACTGTCAACATGAGCTTAGGTACCCATGAAGTGTATAGTATAGGGTCAATGTTGCATAGAAGGTTGGTTTACCTAAGGTGGTTGTATATGTGACAGCATTAATGATGCTTTCATATTATTGTGAGCTACTTGATACTTACTTTTGTACCTCTAGTGTCATACTCCTTTATAAAGTAATGTGTACAAAAGTAGGTTGGATGATGTCATCAGTGATGTCATTAATAATGTCATTTGAGATGTCAACAGTGATGTCATAAATGATTTCATAGCACATGTCATGAATGATGTAATATGTGAGGCCATAAGCAGTGCATTGCGGAGGAGCAAGTTATGGTTAGCTCAACTAGCTACAACTGGTGAATGTTTGTATTTTTTTTAGTTCAAAACTCTATGATGGCACTACATTTTTCAGCTGACTATAACCTTACTTTACCCTTTGCTTTTTTTCAGTGAATATACATATATGTGCGTGTGTGTGTGTGTCAAGACAATACCCTTTCAGGCTTAGAGAGCGGCCTAAACTATGCAAATAAGGAAGCTTTGAACTCCAGGTAGTTCCCAAGCTTAGGTAGAGAGCTACATATTTTAAGGAGCAATTTACAACACCACTGGCACTCTGAATCAGCTCACCTCAACTGTCATCCCTTCTAGTCTACTGGTCCTGTTACCCCATACAATGCCTACTGGTCTTCCTTGTCTCCTGGTTTGCCTGTTCCACCTTGTACTTGTCAATCTCAACCTAATCCTCTCTATCATGGCCATCATGGTCCACTTGGGTCTGGTCTTCCTCATCCCTGTGGCACTTGTCCTCCTAGTTCCCATGTGGCTATCACTCTGGTCAAGTAGAGCTTGTTCCCCTGGTTTAGAGCAGGGGTGGGTGGAATTGACGGAATTTGATTCTGCAGAATTTCACAAAATTTACATAAAAATGTCACGACATTTCAAAAATTGGATGCGAGGATGCATTTTGCGCTAAGAAAATAGCACAGCCAAGTACACCCTGGTGCCATTACATTCTCTGTAGTGATTGCTGCAGTGTATGTAAGGCCGTCACTGCTGAGTGATATGCTGTGGTTTTTAAACTTTAGAAACCACGGCATATTACTCTGCAGTGCATACCCCTCGGTGCCCTTACATACACTGCAGTAATCACTGCAGACTTTGTAAGGGCATCAAGGAGTATGCACTGCTATGCTTTGCAGTGATTTTTAAACAGGGATGGAAGAGGGAGCAGTCCATTTTACAAGAGTAATGCAGAATTACCAAATTCCTCCGATTCAACCGGTGGAATTAGCCATTCCTCCCAGGCCTAGGTTAGGCTTCCCCTGAGTCTGACCCTCATGAACCTTCTGATCCTGGTCCTACTGGGCCTGGATTTATTAGTTCTCTAAATTCCTCCTGGTCCTGCTGATCTAGGGTCTTCTTGACCTACTGGCACCGGTCCTTTCCGGCTGTGGTCTCCTGGTCTTGATCCATTTGCTTCTGGACCCTTGGTCCTCCTTGATCTGATTTCTGTGGTATTGCTCCTTCTGTCACTGGTCCTTCTTTCCATTGGTCTCCTGGTACTAGTACTCTTTGGTCTGTGCACTTTGCTCAGCTACTCCTGGCCCGATCGATTCTCATCCCTCCATTACTGGTGAGTGCAGGACCTTCTGTTTCTTCTACCCCTGGTCCTTCTGTTTCTTTAGTATCTTGGCCACTGGGTCCTGGCCCCCTTTTCCACATCCTTCTAGCCTTCCTGATCCTTCTCACCCTGGTCCCAAGACCCCTAGTCCTGTTTTCCATATCCTGTTCCTCCTCATCTGTTTATTCCTGGTCCCCTCTCACAATGGTAACCTTGGTCCTCGTGGATTAGGTCGCACTGTGCTTGGTTCTTCCTGTCCTGTTCCTCATGGCTCTAGTCATCCTACCCCTCCTGGTGATCCACCTTCTGGCCCTTATCCTCATAGTGGTCATCATTCTTCTCCTACTGGTCCTACTCCTTCCTTCCCCATGCTCCCTCCAAAATGACTTTAGTCAGGTACAGCCTCCAAGACTGTCACTCCGATTTCTTTTTGCCTTCCAAATTACTGTTGCTGAGACAACACTGTCAAGGCCAGAAATGAGGGCTCAATAGAAACAGGACTTTGCCCACTTAAAACACGGCTTAGCATGTTACAAATGAAACTACCATTCCCAAGATACATTGGGCGGGTGACTAAAATGTCAGTGTGGACGGAAGGGTCACTTATGATATGGTACCAGTAAACATCTATGCCTGACACTCAGTCCGCTGGGTGAATAGTCTAAAAAAGTGTGCTTATTCAGCATGCAGCTGTTTGAATAGGCACTCCCCTCGTGAATTACCCAGATGCATTGCTTACCTGTCTTCTGCTTTCATGTCCCTATTCCATAGAAGCCCCAGTACTATGTTTCACTTAATTTACCTCCTGCAAGTGTCCCAAAGCAATGGCCCAGGCACAAATTGCCTCCTTTAAGTGTCCCTCCCTCTGGAGTCCAGATATCACCTATCGCTCTGCATTCCCTGTTTGATGGTGCTTGTCGATTTGTGTTTGGTTGCCATGTCTGAAATACTAAGCACAAACAATCTTCCATAAAAAGAAGCCTAAAACGTGCAAAAGCTCTTCCACAAGACGGCCAAAATGAACCGTGCCCTCAAAAATGGTCAAAAGCAGGATCATGAACATTAAAAAATACAATATATTCTCAGAAGTGAAGAAATCAGTTATTGAACATGGTTTAAAACTGCACTCATTATTGTTTGCAGACAGCCAAATACTTCTGGACAGCAGTTGAAAACATCTAGGTGTCATATCCTAAAGCTCCTGAAACAGAAATTGTGATGCCTAAATTTCTCATTTGAGTATTAATAAACCATAATGATTTTATTTAAAATAGATTTACTGTTTTTTTTATCTGTAACCATATTTGCTTATCTTAAGCACTTTTACTATTGTACATGTGTATATGCACTTACTTTCACATGCTTTTAACACATGCTGCACTCCCTTTTTGAGATTGCCAACATCCTACAATTGCGCAGAGTCCCTTTTCTCTTCATGTCCGGCTAAATAAAGCCCCCCTTTAGCTATTTATTCAGCCGCCAGGCAAATTGTACATAATTTCGACTATTTAGCCTGCAGTGGGAAAAACAGTGAAGCTGGCAGCTGGCTAAATAGCAGAGAATATGCACCATTTTGCCGGCGACAGGGTAAATAGTAAAGATTATGCACAATTTGGCCAGTGGACAGATAAATAGCCATACCCTTTTTTTATTTCTGTTTTTGTCTTTTTTCACACCAGAAGAGTGCAGCTTTGTCCTCTTCAAGTCTTCTAAATACTTCACTCCTTTTCAACAGGTATTGTTATGGTTGACAGCAATGTAGGCAGATAATTCCACCATGGGTGAATTAATGCAAACCAATCTAGTAAATCACAGTATTGCTGTAAATACTACGGAATTTTTGAGGCAAGAATTAACTTCTTTTGGGTTATATTCCCAGAAAACCAAAAATTACAAATCAATCTTGAAATTCACTGAGAAGTTTGGGTAATCCATATAAGACCTGGACATACAAATGTAGGTAAAATCCAGGTTTATTCCAGGAGGAAAAGAAACTCCATCCACTCCAGTCTCCAGCCTGCCTCAGGGTCAGTTAGGGACTTTGAAATATAACATTCCATACTCTACCAGGCAGGCAGGAGTCAGAGGAGGGAATTCAAATGACAACTATACATAAATATCACATTTACCATCTGTAATTCCTCACATTTAACTAATAGTCAAGTCAATTATACTTTATTCTGTTACTTAAAACCATAAAAGCACACACTTATAGATAAAAATATGATAGCATAGAAACAATCTAAAAAGGTGTTCAGAGGAACAAATAAAATGACATTAAAAATACATTAAGAAACCAGAGAAATAGCCCCCATGTCACAGACCCAAAAAAAAAAACAATTGTCAGTGGCTCAAAAATTACACAAGCCATCTGTTTCTGAGGGCACCTGCAAGAAAACTTACAACATTTAAACAGACTAAGGGAATAAACAACATCTGGAGATAGATTAGAGCCACTCTTACTTGGAAAAAACAATACTCTTTTAAGGGAGGCTCTATAAAGCTTTGCCGCAACAAACAGTAATGGTCACAGAATATCACAAAATGCATGGTATCTTGCGGGGAAAAGTTATCACAAGTACAGGGGCCCAAATCATCCACTTTTTGCCATTCCTGAAATACCGCAAGTAATCAGTGCAAAAGGTTTAACCTGAATCTACTCAGAAGAAAACAATGGTGAGGGATGGTGACCACAGCTAAGTAGGGCTCTACTGAAGGGCAAGATTTTAATAAAAATGCAAGCCCGTACTGTGGGTTTGATAATCTCTCTAGCTTCCTGTTAGACCTGGCACTGTTGGCGTGGGTCTCCCTTCCATTTTTTGCTGTTGCCTCATATGTTTTTGCTGGTTATAGATGCTTTGGGCACTGTGCCACTGCTATTCAGTGCCACAGTGCAAGTGCTTCCTATGGTAAATTGATGTATGGATTAGTGATTCCATGATTGGTTGGTTTGGTTTACTTGTCAGACAGTAGTATAGTGCACTGAGTGTGCCAAGGGCTTGTAAACCAAATGCTGTTGGTGGGCTTGCAGCACTGGTTGTGCCACCCACAGAAGCAGCCTGTAAAAGTGTCTCAGGTCTGCCATTGCAGAGCCTGTGTGCAGTCTTGTACTGCCATGTTGACTGGGCAAGTGCACCCACTTGCCAGTCCCTAAACCTTCCCTTTTCTTCATATCAGACACCCCTATGGTAGGCCCAAGGGCAGGGTGCATTGTAAGTATAAGGTAGGACATGCCCTGGTGTGTGTGGCATGTCCTAATAGTGAATTACAGCCATTTTCGTTTTTCACTATTGCAAGGCTACCTGTTCCCCGTAGGCCAGAATGGGCAGTTTGATTATTACATCTTATAATCCTATCTGACCCAGGGAACATGGTAGAAAAACGAATTTAGTATGCCTGAACTCAGAATGATAAAATACATCTTTTAGTGAAGTTGGTTTTAACATTCTGTGTTTGAAAATACCACTTTTAGAAAGTAGGTATTTTCTTGCCTAACTATCCAAGCCTGCCTCTGCTAAGTTGGGTATTCCATGTCTGGTTTGTGAGTGACAGGGGCTGGGTGATTCCAGGAGGCAGGGTGAGTCAGCACAGGGCTGAATAGAGAGATCTGCATGGAGATGGGTGGGAGGAGTTGCACCTGGGACCTGAATAGGGCTGTGCCTTCCCTCCACAATGCTGGCTCCACCTCCTGTGGTGCGTCTGATGTCCCTGGCCTACACTGTGAAAGGAAAGAAGGAGTCTTGTCAAAAAAGTGCTCCAGGACTGACCAGAACTGGTTTGGACTAGGCAAAGGCCTCTCTGCCTTCAGAGAACAAACGGAAAATGAGTATAAAAGAGGGGACCCAAACCCCAGAACTTTAGATCACTTTGGGAAACAAGAAGAACCTTTGCTGAGGAGAGGAACCAGAGAAACTGAGGAGGAGACTATCCCTAAGCTGAGTGCTGTTTGGGGGATTGGCCTGCAGTTGTTGCCTGACTGCCAAAGAAAGGAGAAAGGAACTATGTGTGTACTTTCATCAACTTGTAAAAGATCTCCAAGGGCTTGAGAGAAGAGCTTGCCTCCTGCTGAAGTCTCAGGGACAACAGACTTCACCCACCAGCTCCCCAAGAGTTCTTTTGAAGTGCCTGCTGTTGTGTTGGGCCTTCTGAGGGACTGCGTGTCGCAAGGAGCTGGAAGCGCGACTCACGAAGAAGAAGCGTGTCGCCACCGCAGCCGCTGTTGTCGCATCGCTGAAGAAGGGTGTTGCCGCTGCCTCTTCGCAACGCAGAAGCGCCTCGCATCGCCGGAGAAGAGGATCGACGTCGCATCAGACGCCGCCGCATCATCGGAGAAGCGTGCCGCTGCCGCAGCCGCTGTCGTCGCATCGCTGAAGAAGGGTGACGCCGCTGCCGCGTCGCATTGCATCGCCGAAGTGCCTCGCATCGCCGGAGAAGAGGATCGAAGTCACATCAGACGCCGCCGCATCACCGGGAAGCGTGTCGCAGGGCCTGTCGCGGATCAGAAGAATCGTTGAGTTGCCGCACGGCCTTCGGGCGTGCACGCATCGTGTCGCATCAAGAAGAAGACGCCATCTTTGTTTCATTGCACCGGATCTTCATCGCATCACGGCGTTGCTGGTCGCATCGCCACGGAAGCGCAGTAAGAAACCGACTCATCACCTCCCCACGCCGAGAAGAACCAACGCATCCCCTAGGCATCAGTAGGGACCCGACGCATCACCGTTCTTGAGTGTAAGGAACCGACGCATCACCTTCCCTGCAACACTTTCGTTGTATAGCATTACGCATCCAAAGGTACATTGAACTCAAAGTGTCGCATTTACCATCTTAAGAGAACTGAGCTAATTCTACCATTTTTGAAGTACAGTATTGTGGATTTTTGTTGTTTGTGGTCTTGTGTTAAATCTATATAAAAGATACTTATTTTTAATATACAACTGGTGTGGTGTCCATCTGTAGTGCTGTCACTTGATTACTGTATGTGTTCACAAATGCTTTACACACTGCCTCTGAGATAAGCCTGCCATTCTCGTGCCAACCTACCAAGGGGGTGAGCAGGGGTTATTTTAGGAGTGTACCCCCTTACCCTGACTAGACGCAAGGGTCCCTATTTGGTCAAAGGTACCTACCTCTGCCAACTAGAGACCCCCAAATCTAACACTTCCCTTTCTGAGTACATCAGGGAGAGGAAGTGGGTCTTAACCCAGCTCCAATCACTCCTTGTAATCCATTCAGGAGAAACAAATAGTTCTGGACAACCCAGTTTCATCCCTAAGGTCCTAATATAACTGAGCCATAGAATGTTGTTCGCCCTCTCCAAAGACAGACAATATTTAATTATTATATGGTTAAGGGGCAAATCCGGGTTAGTCCAAATCCTATTACATTTTAGCAGGGGCACAAGGGATAACAAGTCAGAAATGTACCCCACCCCCAACTCTTCATGGATTATATAAGAGGCTGCGGATTGAGGAACATTTAACATCCCTCTCAGGAATTTATTTTTTACACTTTGTAGATCTGTGGCGTTCTTATATCCTCAAATGTCACTCCCGTAACTGGCAATTGAGATACATTTAGCACGATAAACTTTCAAAAGAGCAGTACAGGTTTGGCCCTCAGTCTTTTAGCAAAATCAAAGACCATAGCAACTGCTCTTGCCATTAGATTCCTTTTGGCTTCCTTAACAGGACCCACAAACCCCTGTTATCATACAGAAACCTCAGATAAGAGAAAGAGGATACCCTGGTTATTTGTGTTCCATTCACAACTCATTTCCTCTGACCTTTATTTCTAGAACCCAATACCATAGTGTGATATTTGGAAAGATTGGTACTCAGATCTAATGAGTTTATAATGTCTATAAAGGAGTTAACCAAACCCTGGAGCCCCACTGCCGCTCTAGCCATCAGCACCTCATCATTCACCTAGTATTATTAATGTCTGAGCAAGAATTATTTTAGCTGTTTCCAAAATATTGTATTGTTGGTAAAAAATAAGAAAAATTTGCACTTTTCTTTGAACTTGCATAATTAGCTTCGGATTCCTCATTTTGGGGCCTATTATGATGGCAGACGGATCGCCACCGCCCGGCCGGCGGTGGCGATCCGCCCGCCAACACACCCCACTGGACGGCCTTTTACCCCCCACCACATTAGCATGGCGGGGGGTACCACGGCGGACGGAAAGACCGTCTGCCGCTTTTCCGCTGGTAGGCAATTGGGACGATTGCCTACCGGGCGGAAAAGGCCCATAATATGGTGGCGGTGCCTGCATTAGCATGTGGCATTTTCAATGCCTTTCCATGGTCGAGAGTTCGCCATGGAAAGGCATGCGGTTTTCGCTTCAGGGGCCCACTGCGGGCCCCCAGGGGGGTGGGGGGCTGCACTTGGGGGTACCCATGGTACCCCCCAACATTGGCATGGACCAGGTGGCAGGCACCGCGCGGTGCCTGTCACGTTGTGCATGCCAATGCACAACATGCATATATTGCATGGTGGCGGGTGCTGCTTACAGCACCGCCCGCCGCAATGCAATATATGCGGGATGCCACTGCCACCGTGGCGGTGGCATCCTAATTGCCATTGCGGGACCGCTGCACCTCTTGCGGGCGGTCCCGTTTGCCGTTGCGGTGGCGGGCGGACACAGGCCGCCCGCCATCGTAATAGACCCCTTAGTTTTTCAAAATCATTCTTGAATTTCAACTCCAGAATATTGTTGATGCTTAACATTGTATTTGTTTAAAGACTTTACTTAATTATATTTGTTTAATAATAATTTTGTTTTAATATATTTCATTATTGTATTACTTTTTGATTATTGTTTACAGGGTTGTGGGTTTTATTGGTGTATAACATTAGTAGTGTTTTAAATAAAAACATTAAGCATTAGCAATTCATCAGATTTTAATAATAAGTATAGTTATAAAATACCGGACAATATGGATTAATTTAAAATTCGAAATTATTTTTTTTATTGTTCCAAACATATTAAATTATTAATTGAAAAATAATTGTTTGAAGAAGTAAGTATATTTCAGTTTTTCAATATTAGCAGTAATGTATTTTGTAAACGTGTGCATTTCACAGGTTGTTTACTAGGAATAATCTAGAGGTTATACCATAAACAGACTCTGATCATTGCGTTCCTGAGGCGGCAGGATAGGTAAGGTTGTCAAAAATAGTGAATGTCCGATAATAGTGTCAAATAAAGTCCGGATAAGAATGACAACCTTTCCCTAGCAGCCTGACCACTTTGTTCGTACATGCGCCTTTCTTCTGCAGGTAATATCCACAAGGGGAGAGAATAGACATCTGCACTGATGATGCTAAAAAACAAGCACAGGACCACAAGAGTCTATCAGACTAATTCTAGCTTGCTCAGGGAACAAAAGGCTATGGGTTGTACATTGAACAGTCTCTGCTCATTATGTTCCTGATGGGGATACAATAGATAAGGTTGTCACCTTTAAAGTGATGAGGATCTGATGATACTCTCTAATAAAGTCCAAATGCGAACAACAACCTTCCCCCAGCAACCTCACCGATTGATTCATACATGGTCCTTTGTTCTTCAGATATTGTCCACACGAAGAAGGCTAGATATTTGAGGGAGTGGAGGACATGGCTGATTTCCTTAATTCTTTATCCACTGTATTCAGGTATATTATGAGACTAGCTATTACTTCGGTATGAGATTCATTCAGGAGGAATTTAACAGCCGCCTGGATTGACCATGTTCCTTCATTATCCGGAATCATCGAAGAAGCCTTCTGCATTCATCGATTAAGGAGGGGCAGATACAAAGAAGATGTTACAGCATCTCATGAATTAAGCCGCATAAAAAGCACTTGTTGATGGCAGGTTTAAGCAGGAGGTCTAATGATGAGAAGCATCCCATGCATAACTGACAGAACTTAAATTTGTAATACGCAGAGAATGATTCAATCATGTACTTTTTAATCCCTCTTTGGGCATAGCTGTTGATGAGGTCAGCATGTTTTCTTCTTATGAGGATCAGGTGGTCAGACATGAAGAATATCTGAACCTCTTTGGTTAGAACTGCTTTGAACTGGTGATGAGGCAGGTGTAGGTTCCACAGAGTGGCAACACCGTTTAACTCCAAGGCTTCAGTGAGGGCATTTGACCAAGGATTATGTGTTGCAGGCTACTTGTGGATACTACTTCCAGCCAGATTATATTCTTTAGAGATCCTGTTTTAGCAGCTTGTGCGTATTTCTTTTTTTTTTTTATCTTTTCTTTTTATAATTTTTTTTATTGTTTTGTTTTCATACAAGACATTAGCATTTTACGTGAACATCCATTATGTCCAATTTATACAGAAACAAATCTCTCGTTGAATATAAACAGAAATATAGAGATTAAACACAAAACATAGCTGATTTAATTTAGTCCATAAGGTTCGAGATTGGTGCCCACATCCGTAACCCCCTATCTTTTTTCTTACGACCCTTTAAATTATAAATCGCAACCTCAATATTATAAGCTGCAAAAAGTCGTGCACGCCAATTAGAAACTGTAGGAGGGTCAACACAAATCCATTCAGATGTTATACAAAGATGGGCAATAGCCATTGCAATAAACACTAATTCTGCAGTTGACCATGTTAAATTATTTGTCACATCGTTACTTATTCCACAGATAATGAGAGCTGGATTGATTGCAACCGGAATCCCTAAAGACAGTAAAAAAAAAGTTTCTATACCCTGAATGAAATCAGTTAGTTTTGGACATGCAAAAAACATATGTACTGTATCTGCAGCTATAAGATTGCATCTGTTGCATTTTCCCCTCGAGCACCCCCCCATTTAGCGATCTTAGCCGGAGTGTAATACAGGTCAAATATTGACATATAATGTTGGCTTTTTAGGCTACCTGTGATTAAGATCTGGTTAGCTAGTGACAAGGAGTCTTCTAGATCTATTTCAATCCCCCCATTTTATTAGCCCATTTACATGATTGTGCCGCCAAATCATCAGGAAAACATTCAAGCAGGATAGAATATAATTTCCCTAGCCGGCTTTTTTTTATCATTAGTTCTATCAAAGGGATTTTAGCGGTGTTGAAGGGTACCCTCAGATTTTCTTTCTCCAGATAACTTCGTATTTGAAGATATTTAAAAAAGTCTCCCTTCCCAGCCCATATTTATCCTGCAAAGTAGAAAAAGGTACCAGTTGGCCATGCCAATATAGATCTCCCATTACTGAAAGACCTTTATTCCTCCAGTTGTATGTAACCTGATCACGAAAAATTGGAGGAAGAATTAGTGTATTCGCCAGTGGGGAATAGGCATTTAAATTTGGGATCTTTAGCCTCCGTTGAACCTGTTTCCAAACCTTGTAGGCTGCCCTCAAGATCTTGAACCGTGTCTTTTTGTAGTAGCTGGGTTCGAAAATCGCTGCCAGGCAGCCCACTGCTTGTTTCCCCAAACATAATTCATATATAGATGGGCTGCATGCCAGCGGTATATCAACCCCAGAGCCCACAAGGAGTATCGTCATATGTTGGAGTAATGCTGCCCAGTAATATAATATAAAATTAGGGACAGACAATCCCCCTGACCAACAGCGAGAGGCAAGATGGCGGCTGACATCTCAGCCGTGTGAGCAGGCTCCACGAGCTCCCTGAGTTATACCCCTTCACCCTAAAATGCTGACTCCGGAAGATATTTAGCGGGAGTAAATAAAGGCAGAAGAACAGAAAAAGCAATACCTGGACCTTTTTCGAAAAGGATGATCTGGCGGCTGCAATTTCTATACTCTAGCATACCGGCCCCCTCGCGTCGGGTCCCGACGAACCCTCTCTTCTGGGCCACCGGACAGCTAACCGGGTCGTGGCTAACAAGCTCGATGGGGCCGAAGGTGTCAGGTAAAACAACCAGGATACGCGGCGGTCTACCTGCGACTACCGGCAGCCCGTCTAAAATCAATGGGGGGCCAGAGAAAAGTCACGCCGTAACGGGGAAATCTGCAAGCAGACAAGGAATCAGCGGAGCTATGGCGCGTGAAGCAGAGAAGGGAGGCGGAGGCGGAGGAGACCCTGCTGCGCGCCCGAAACACACAGGGGCCGATTCCGATCTCGGCCGGTAGTGCTCCGAATCGGATTCGGCTTTACCGGATCCGATTCGGAGCCCTGTTTCCCGACCGAACCGTACGCGGGTCCGGCCGAGCGAGTACGATGCGAAATCGCCGACCGACTCGCTCCCGGCTCGAACCACTCCGACCGACTCGCTCGGACTCGACTCGCACCGCGCAATGGAGACGTTTCCTGGCCGGGTAAGTACGATGCGCGCCGCGAGCAGTCCGACCGAGCCGCGCACTCCGGCTCGAAAGAGCTGTCGGAGCCGTACTTTGGGGGTCCGTGTCGGACCCCCTGTACGCGTGGCCGCGCGAGTCGCACACAGGGGGACCCATGGGTCCCCCTACCTGTGCGTGTACGGCGCGATCGCTCGCCGCGTACCCGCTGTAGGGGGCGCCCTTGTCCGACTCGCACCCATTGAGTCAATGGGAGCCCGCGTACGCGTTGTACGACCGGCTCCCATTGACTTCAATGGGAGTCCGACCGACTCGAGTCCGATAACATACGGCCGCATCGTACTCGTTCGGTCGGACTGCACGGGTCCGATTCGGTCGGAAATCTCTCCGGGTCCGGCTCGGTCGGAGAAATTTCCGGCCCGAATCGGAATCGACCCCACAGTGTCCTCATTCTTCCGCACACAGCAATCAAAATCAAAAAATGCGGGAGAGGCAAAATCGGAGGAAAAAAAACAGGGTAAGACTTTGAATCCAGCGGCTGAGTCTCTAATCTCTAATGTCTGTAGTGATGTCCTGAGTCACGGGCTAAGTATGGAGGCTACCCAGGCAAACAAGCAAAGTTTGACTAATACCGATAATACTGCTGAATCCGCCCTGGTGTCACAACACATCCCTGAAGGTATGGCTGAGTGTGCAGGGGACAGTTCAATGCTGGTAAATTCCAATGTGGTAGAGGGGGGGGATGCTGATAAATGGCCACAACGTGATGGGACTCAAACACAAGGCATTGTGGGAGATGTAGTTCGCCTCAGCGATACTCCGGGAACTTTGTCGGGTGCATCAATTGCAACCCCTAGGACAACCTCTAGGACAAAGCAATCAACAATAGCTGCACAAGATCTAGATCGGAGCACCCTTGGCCTGGGTAAAGATGGTGAAAGCGGGGAGAAAATTTTCTCTTTGTCTGACCCATCCCTTTCCTCTGGAGAAGAAAGTCTGGAGGGGGGTTGGGCCGATGAGGATAGCGACCTGGGTACCCCTGGTCCGAATCCGGAAGAATATGACTTTGTGGGCGATAACGCCTCAAAAGCGCCAAATACTGTCCGCAACACTAAATGGAACTCCCAGAGCCAAGGTAAATCCTTAGACCAAGGTAGATCACTGGCATGGGAGTACACTTACTCCCCGAAACTGGATGAAGGAAATGGGTCAACTGGAGTAGCTGGACATGATCAACTCCCAAATCAAGATCAATTAGGAGTAGTCACCCTTGCTACCATTTACCAAACCATTCTAGCCCACAGAGAGGAGACACGGGCTGAAAGCGCATGGATTCAGGGAGGTTATCGCAAAGTCCAAAATGCAATCCGTAGGGTGGCAAAATCTTGCTCAGACTTTTCCGTAAGAATTGGCGAAGCAGAATCCAGAATATCAGCAGTGGAGGACGAACTAGCAGGGCAACGAACTCGGATTCAACTTTTGGAAGCTCAGAAGCAAGACACTACCTGCAAACTTATGGATTTAGAAAACCGAGCAAGAAGGAACAACCTCCGAATATTAGGAGTCCCGGAAGGTGTGGAAGGAACTGATGGTCTTCGGTTTGTTCAGGAATTATTTAGTGAGGCATTTCCGGACCTACAACAGTGGGACTGGAAGAAAGAACTACAAAGGGCTCACCGTTTCCCGTTCAAACATTCTAAAAAGAACAGCCAAACAGGAGATAAACCCCGGGCAATTCTGATTTGTCTGAATAACTTTCTTGCCCGTGAGGCTCTTTATGATTTAGCAAGACCTAACAGAAAACGGAAAGGTAAAGGCTGTGAGTTCTTTGTCCGGCCAGATTATTGTCAGGGGACGGTAGAAAGGAGGTGGCAGCTCCGGCAGCTAATCCCGGGCTTCCAAGCAAAAGGGGTGCAAGTATTTTTACTCAATCCGGCAAGCCTGAAAGTAATAGTCAATGGGACTGCAAGGTTTTTCACTTCTGAAATTCAGGCAAAAGAATTCCTGGGCACCCTACAGGGCGGTAATGTTGATGGTTTGGGTTAAGGATGTTGCATATAATATAGATTGCTGAAGTTTTTCTTTTTTTTCTGCCTACAGGTTTTTGGGGCGGGGGTAAAACTTAGGGAGAGGGAGGGGGAAGGAGCACGCTCGTCATCACTGAGAGCTATTCACCCTTATGCCTATAAGTCGGGGGTCAGGGTGGGTGCGAGGGATGGGTGGGTTGGGTGGGTGGACAAGGGAAGGGGAGGTGGGGGTGGGGGTGGGTGGCGGGGGTGGGTGGGGGATGGGGGAAAGTATTGTTTTGTTTTCATTGATTTTCTTGCTAGGTATGTAACCTGTATTTGGAATGTAGCTGATCAGTCTGTCTATTGGTTTGTACAGCGTTTTTTTTTTTCAGGTGAGGATGGCTAATATCCGAATCTGTTCAGTCAATATATGTGGGCTTAATGATAAAAGGAAAAGGGGAGTTTTGGCAAGACAATTACAACTCATGCATATAGATATAGTATGTCTTCAAGAGACCCATATACAATGGAACAATCGTAGATGGCTGGGGGATGTTGGATATGAATTATTGGCGTGTACTAAACAGAGTATCAATATTAAAGGGGTGGCAATCTTAGCCAGACATGGTCTATGTTCATATAAACGGGTCAAGACAGATAAGCAAGGCCGGTGGGTAATAGTGGAGATCTCAATAGCTAATCTTTCGTTTACATTGTGTTCCATTTACAGGGCTAATCTTGATGATCCAGATGTCCTTAATTTTTTAAGTGTGGAATTAGCGCTTTGGCCAACCCCTTAATATTTTGCGGAGATTTTAATTTACATCTAGACAGCCATTTTGACCTATGGGACTCAACCTCACATGCCTATCAAGGGAAGAAGCCTAGGGTTTTTCGAGCCTTGCAAGGGTTAGTAACCGAACTTGGGTTGGCTGACTGCTGGCACAAATCAAATTCACGTGATCCTGGCTTTACTTATTATTCTGCCCCCCATAATAAATATGTTCGGCTAGACAATTTTTTTCTGTCTAATCAAATAGCGCATACTAGTAGAATCGAGATGTTTCCCAGAATAATATCCGATCATAACCCCCTAATTATTGAACTTCCAGCACAGGGTATTAAAAAGATCATTAAGCCCTGGACTTTCGAAAGAAAGCTTTTATTGGATGTCACATATCGTTCTCATATGGCAAGTTGGATAGTGGAGTTTTTCTCTATTAACCGAAACACAGCTTCTATTAGTACAGTGTGGGATGCCTTTAAGGCTGCCGTTAGAGGGGAAACTCTTAGCTTTTCAATAGCATGACAAAAAGTAATACATGATGAAACCAATGAATGGATAAGACAACTAAGGATAGAAGAAAGTGAGCTAATCAGTAACATTCAGATGGGGGCAGGCACAGAAGTCACTCTGCAGAAGATTGCTATCCTTAAATCTAAACTTTACAGTAATTTCAGTAAGGAACTGGCGGCCAAGTATATACAACAGAGGACAGAGTCATATGAGCTGGGGAAAACACGGGCAAAGTTCTTGCAAAACGGACTCAACAGCGAGAAAATGCTAACCGCATACTCAAAATACAGAACCTAGATGGTCAGATCCAGGACTCTCCGGATGGTATTCTTAAGGGGTTCAAGGACTTTTATAAACAACTTTATATGCAAGATCTCCAAACGTCTCTGGGCCCTGATGGACAAACGGAGGACTACCCAGGGGATCTATTAAGGGAGTTTCTGAGAGACATCGAAACAGGCAAAGTCTCCCCTGACCAAAACTTGGCATTAGAAATCCAATTTACCTGGGAGGAAACAGAGCTAGCGATAACCTCGTTGGCAGCAGGTAAAGCAGTGGGTCCTCCTGACGGTATTCCACTGGAATTTTATAAAACTTTCCGCAAGGAACTTAAATATGACATCTTAAGGTTATTCGAACATGCCCGTAGCAATCAACAAATTCCCGATTCCTGGCGGAAAACCACTATCATTGTTTTTAAGAAAAAAGGAAAGCCCGAACTAATGCCAGCTTCTTACCGACCAATAACATTGATTAATGCTGATAGCAAAATATACTCAAAACTTCTGGCAAACCGATTAGGACAGGTTCTCACCCCGTTGGTATCCCTAGGTCAACATGGCTTTATCCCGGGGAGGGATACAACAGACCATATACGTCGGGTGGTGGCAATAATGGACTGGGCACAGGCCACGGGAGCACCGCTGGGAGTTCTCCTCTTGGACGCTGAGAAAGCATTTGACAGGGTCTCCTGGCGGTACCTGTGGTCTGTTCTACAATGGAAGGGGTTTAGCTCGGGGTTTGTTCAGGCGGTTAAAGTACTGTATTCATCACCGGAGGCAAGGGTTCGGATTGCAGGGCAGGAATCGGAGGTGTTTACAATCAGAAGGGGCACAAGACAGGGCTGCTCCTGTTCCCCTCTTTTATTCACCCTTTATATCGACCCCTTTTTAACAAAATTGGAGAACTACACCCGGATTGAGGCAATGGAAATTGCTGGGGTCAAGTACAGAGCATTAGCTTACGCTGATGATATTGCCATACTTACCAGTGACGCTTGTTCTGCGTTTCCAGCTGTCAAGGATCTAGCGGCCAAGTTCGGAGTATTTTCTGGGTATAAGCTTAATGCCAATAAGACCCAAATCTTATGTTCTGGTTCGCTATGCCCTTTAGATTTTCCGGTTGTTACGGAAGCAGACTATCTGGGTGTGACAATCTCCACCCAAGTGGAAAGTATCCCAGATCTGAATATAAAGCCGATAATTAATTCAACTAACAGGCAATTAGAGAGATTGGATCACTTACATCTTTCCCTAATTGGGCGTTGCAATGTTTTAAAAATGTTAATTTTACCTAAGTTTTTGTATTTATTTCGAACAATACCCCTTGAGTTTTCACCCTCCCATTTTTTAAACATTGAAAGGATGTGTACCAGATTTCTTTGGGGATACCGGAGACCAAGAAAAGCAGGTAAATGGCTGATGCTTCCCAGCCAGAAAGGGGGATTGTCTGTCCCTAATTTTAGCTTGCGCGTATTTCAAGAAAGTAGATTTCTGTGTGAGATGTTGGTCATTCAGTTTGAAGTTAGGATAGTAAACATGGCTCCACCAGTTATATATAGTTATCCCAATGTTCGATGAATGAGTAAATGAATGAAGTTTGAATAGGAAGTCTGAATCCCGAAATATATGCACTTTTCCTGGACTGTAGTTAAAATAGTACATGCAGGTCCCATGAGTAAATATTTGTTTTATTTTTTTAGCATTTCAGTAGATGATGTTATTCAACATATGTTTTTATGTTTGCCTTGGATTTTATGCTGATTTACAATTAGTTATTTTTGTTTTTGACTATTATTAAATAATGTATTACTTTACAAAACATTTTAATCAATATTTATGCACATTTTAATATTATAGGGTATGTGTTTATGGATTTAAGTTGAATTATTACAAAATGAAATGTATTTAAAAATGTTTTACATTTTCAAACAATTCTAAAATTAAATTTAATATTATTTAATACATTTAATACATTTATTTGTGTAGCTCTTTTGTTTATTTTTTAGATGAATATATGTTTACAGTGCATGTTTATTTTTAAATTTGTATAATTTATCTAGGATTTTCAAATTCAATATGTTTTGAATGTAAAAGACTTGTGACAATAATGAGCAAATACATTTTTTTAATTCTGTGCAATATATTTTTTTAAAGTATTGGAATTTTGTAAAATGTTTAAATATTTAATGAAATACGTTAAATATTTTTAACATTATCATCAATAATTTCTACACCATATTTTGTTTGTCAATATTTTTATTAAGTGCAAGGTTAATTTTGAAACTCAATATTTTTTATAGTTGATATTTTTAATGTTAGATATTTGAGTAGGATGATATTTTGGAACTGATATTTGGTATTTTAATTATAATGATAGGACTCATGATATTTCAGTAGTCAATAGTTTGGCCACAATATTGTGGTAGGTTAATAATTTTGTAGTTGGTATTCATGACTACGATCTTCTTGTAGCTGCTCCTTCTCTTTTATATTTAACAGTCTCTCATTATCATTTGTTTACATTGTCTGCAATTCAGATTTCTTCTTGAAAACCTCTATGCAGTATTTTTGATGACTTCATTCTTTTTTTTCATACTCATTTTATCTTGTTTGCTTTTTGTTAAATTGTGTTTACTTTTACAAATCAGGGATTTATTTTCAGGAAAATACTTTACTTAGTAATATAGGGCCAGATGTCCAAAAATGCAATTTTGGATTTCGTATATAGCGACTCCTTAGGAATTGCTATTTAGGAAATGCAAAATGATATGTATGAAATTACCGATTTCCTAATTGCGATTCCTACAGAGTAGGAATCGTTATTAGTAGATTGCAATCAAGAAATCCCCTGCCATTCGTACCTATTAGGAAATCGCTATTTTGGAAATGCTAAACAAAGTATGGCTATTGGCATAAGGCCCCACCGTAATGCATCTAAAAAATAGTGGTGCACATGTAGAGCACACATATGCTCCAGGGGCATGTGTGCACTCTATTGCACTTTTTTTTTTTAAAAAAAGCATCTTGGGGTCCTTTTTTTAAATTGCACATGGTTATCATCAACTTTTAGTCAATTGTAATTGCATTTCCTCAATGCTCATTTTGCATTTAGGAAATGTTTTGTATACGTGCTACGAAATCGCAAATAGGAAATCCCTATTCGCGATTTCCTATTTAGGGAATTGCAAAATGCGATTTCAACTGGGTAAAAATTTCATTCTACGATTACATAAAGGCCTTTGTACATAGGAAAAGGCTGTTTTGCATTTTTTAATGGCCCCATATTGTGATTCAGCCCGTTAACCCCTTCGATGCTCATGACGGAGCGGTTCCATCATGAGCATCGGTTGGGATGTGCTCATGACGGAACCGCTCCGTCATGAGCACAGCCCATGGGGGAAGCGCTGGCGCTCCCCCCATGGGTTACCGATCTTGCCCCCACAGAGGGGGATGTCAGCGGAAGAGTTTCCGCTGCCACCCCCGACCCCCCCCACGCATTCCCATGACGTCAGCGTGCGCCGACGTCATCAGGAAGCGCTGGACGCGCTGGAAACCATTTGTTTCCAGTGCGTCCAGGAGGAGGGTAAGTTTCTGCTGCTCCGGTGGGCCGGGGGGGGCACATTGAGGCATTGGGGGAGAGGATCAGTATTTCCTCTCCCCTGATGTCTCAATACAAGGCATTCCTGCTGCACGATCGCGCATAGCGTCGCGATCGTGCAGCAGGAATGCCCCACTAGGCACCAGGGATTTCTTTTTTTGTTAAAGGAAGCGACCCCTTGTGCAAGGGTCACTTCCTCAAGGGGACAAATAATGTTTAGACTTTTCTGCCCCCCCTGGGGCCAGATCGCCTTAGTTTTTGGGCGTTTCTGGCCCCAGGGGGGGGCAGAAATGCCCACTAGAGCCAGGGATCTTTTATTTTTATTTTATTTCAGGAAAGGAAGCGACCCCTTGGGGAAGGGTCGCTTCCGGGGGCCTAATTTTTTTTAAATGTGTATTCTGCCCCCCCTGGGGGCAGATCGGGCCATGTATTTGGCCTTACCAGGGAGTCCTTTAATTATTTAATGGAAGTGACCCCTTGGGCAAGGGTCGCTTCCTTACGGGGGCCCATTTTTTTTAAAGACTTTTCTGCCCCCCCTGGGGACAGATTGCCTGGGTTTTTTGCCGTTTCTGGCTCCAGGGGGGCAGAAAAGCCCATTAGAGCCAGGGATCTTTTAAAAAAAAAAAATGGAAGCAACCCCTTAGGGAAGGGTCGCTTCCAGGGGCCTCATTTTTAAAAAATGTTTATTCTGCCCCCCCTGGGGGCAGATCGGCCCGTGTATTTGGCCTTTCTGCCCCCAGGGGGGGCAAAATACCCCACTAGACACCATGGAGTTATTTAAAATTTAAATGGAAGCGACCCCTTGGGCAAGGGTCGCTTCCGGGGTTTTTTTTTTTTTTTAATGTGCATTTTGTGCCCCCAGCGGGGGGCAGAAAACCCCAGTAGACACCAGGGACTTATTTGAAATTAAATTGGAAGCGACCCCTTGGGCAAGGGTCGCTTCCAGGGGGCAGATTTTTTTTATATGTGTATTCTGCCCTTCCCCTCCCCCCGGGGGCAGATCGGCCTGTTATTTTGGCCTTTCTGCCCCCGGAGGGGGGGGGACAGAAAACCCACTAGGCACCAGGGATTTAATTTTGTGTGTAATGGAAGCGACATGGTTGCTTCCAAGGGGGTAAAATTTAGTTAATGTTTTTTCTGCCCCCCCTGGGGACAGATCTGCCCCTTTTTTTGGCCTTTTTGCCCTGTTCGGGAGGGGGGAGGCAGAAAACCCTACTAGGCACCAGGGATTTATTTCTTTTGCAAGGGGGGCACATTTCTGTCTGCTGTTTTCTGCCCCACGCTCAGACAAGCTCACCCAATCCCTTATGCAAGTTCACCCCCCATTTGTCACAGCCCTATTTGAAGGCCCATCTGGCAGATTGACCATTTGGGTAGTGACATAGCGTGTTATAATGTTAATTGTTTTATTTCTTGTGATTTGCAATTGTAATGCTTTATTCCTCCCTTTTTGTTCTAGGTGAAAGCTTTTGCTCTTTAGACTGTTGCAGGTTGCGGTTTCGTTACTTTTGGTTCTGCTGTTTGTGTAGTTGCTTGTGTTTGGTAAGAGACTTTTTTGTACAATGTAAATGACTTTCATTTCTCTGCATGAATGTGTTTTTTTGCAAATGGTGTAATAATAGCAGTATGTTTAGCTTCTGTTTTTTGAGTGTCAAAAAGTTTTTGCATTTGTGCTCGATGTGTATTTTGTTGTCTTGTGAGTAATTGGTTTTGTTTTTTTCTTTCTAGTGGGATATCGTTGGTTTTTGCTGTCTCTCTGCAGAGTAGGTGCTGGTGAGTGTAGCTGTCTCTTGCAAGTGAATTGTATAGTTTGAGTATATAGGGGCACATGCATCAAAGGTTTTTGCGATCGCAAATGGTGCGATTCGCAAAAATCGGCCATTTGCGATCGCAAATTGGCCTTTGGAGATGCATGAAAGTGTTTCCTATGCGCAATTTAAGAATTCGCAATTATTTGCGAATTCCTAAATTGCGATTGCATTTAAGGAATCGCAATTTGCGATTCCTTTAATGCAATGCTAGAAGCACTTTCAAATAGCGATTTCGCTATTTGGGACCGCAAATTACAGACAAATCAAACTTGTCTGTAATTTGCAAAAACTTTGAAAAAAGCACTAAAATGCATTTTTTAAAGTTTTAGGTTACACACACACATGCCCTTGGGGCATGTGTGTGCGCAACATGGGTGCACATCACAATTTCAGGGTGCAACAGGGTGTCATTTTGACACCCTTGCACCCTTGAAATGCATGAGCAATTTGCGAGTACCTACTGGTACTCGCAAATTGCTCATGCAATCTCCAATTCATTCCTATGGGACTGTAGGCCCATAGGAATGAATGGGACGGCATTCCTTAATTGCGACTCGCAATTTGCGAGTCGCAATTAAGGAATGTTTAGGAATCGCTATTTTTATAGCGATTCCTACATGCATAGGCTTTGCGATTCCTTAATTGCGATTCCTTAATAATCGCAATTAAGGAATCGCAAAAGCCTACCTTGATGCATGTGCCAGATAGATCTTTGTGATAAAGGCACACATTTTTTTTTACTTACTTATTTTGCACAGTGTTGGTTGTTGAGTTGTTTGTGCAGCCTCCTTTCTTAGTAATGAAGCTACTCTTAGTGCGGATGAAGTGCCTGTGGTAGAGGAGGACATTGATGTGCCGATAGTGCACCAAGAGGCATCTGGGCTGCAGCCTGGGGCTGCAAGGCTTCCCGTTGGTATAGTGCGGCAAGAGGCATTTGGGTTGCAGCCTGGGGCTGCAGGGCTTCCAGTTGGAAGTGATTACATCTGGGTTGCCCCAGGCATGGTGCAGCCGGCATTGCCAGACTTTAGTGGTGTTCCAGGGTGTAGAGTGAACACAGAAAATGTTTTGCGGATAAATTGTTTTCAGTTGTTTATGGACGATGTGTTTTTGGCAGAGATTGTTGAGCAGACTAATTTGTATGCCGTACAGTTTTTGAGGGACAACAGTGCCAGCCTTAAGCCCCACTCTAGAGCTACCCGGTGGACTCCCACAAATCTGGAAGAGATGAAGAAGTTCTTGGGTTTAACTTTTTTGATGGGCTTGCTAAGGAAGCCATCAATGTCTTCATATTGGTCTACTAGTCCCTTGATGGCAACAGCTATATTTCCGGCAGTCATGAGTCGTGATAGGTATTTGCTTCTGCTTCGGATGCTGCATTTTGTAGATAATGGTTTAGCGTTGCCGCGAGATCACCCGGAGTGTGACCGTCTTTTTAAGATTCGGCCTGTCATTGATCACTTTGTTGATCGATTTTCTGAGATCTATGCTCCAGGCAAAGAAATAGCTATTGATGAGTCTTTGGTCCTGTTCAAGGGCAGCTTGGTTTTTAGGCAATACATTCCTAGTAAGATGGCACGCTATGGAATTAAGCTGTATATGAGGTGTGACAGTAGGACTGGATATGTCTCTAATTTCAGGGTGTACACCGGTAAGGAATCCAGGATTAACCCCCTGGTTGTCCGTCCACTTTTGGAGTGACTGAGAAAATTGTGTGGGAACTTGGTAGAGGACTTTTTAACAAAGGTCACCATTTATATGTAGATAACTTCTACACTGGTGTGCGGTTGTTCAGGGAATTGGCCAAAGTGGACACTGTGGCTTGTGGCACAATCCGCTCTAACCGTAAAGGTTTCCCTAAAGAACTAGTTTGTCAAAAGCTTGTGCGGGGACAGTGCAGCGCGTTGCGTTGCGAGGAACTTCTAGCTGTGAAGTTTTCAGACAGGAGAGATGTCTACATGCTGACTACCATCCATGATGAAAGCACTTCACCTGTGACTGTTTGGGGTCAGGTTGCTGAAGCGCGCAAACCTGTGTGCATTTTAGACTATAATAGGCACATGGGTGGTGTTGACAGAGTAGATCAGAGGTTGGAACCTTACACTGCTCTTCGTAAGGCTTACATTTGGTATAAGAAGTTGGCTATCCATCTTTTCCACTTGGCAACCTTTAATGCTTTTGTTGTATTCAAGGATTCTTGTCCTGAGTCAAAGATGACTTTTGCTAAGTTTCAGGAGTCTGTAATAGGCAGCCTTGTTTTAGTGGAACAGGCAAGAGTTCCTAGAGTTGGAGTGGTGGAGGATGTGGCTAGACTGAAAGATCACCACTTTCCTGATCACATTCCTCCCACACCCTCAAAAGACTTTCCCAGTAGGAGATGTAGAGTCTGTTGGCGAAGAGGTACGCGGAAGGAGACTCGTATGTACTGCCCCGAGTGTCCTTCTAACCCTGGGCTGTGTGTGCCTGCTTGTTTTAGAATGTACCACACGCAAAATAATTTTTGGGAGCATCCATGAGTGGTAAAGTGAACTGCCTGGCCTCTATTGTTTAATATTTTTTGTTCAGTTTCAAGGTTGGCATTTGTGTAGTGTATTTAGTTTCAGATTTTGTGTTAGTAGATTTGTAACTATTTGCAATTTGTTTGTGTTTTCTTATTTGTATAAAAAAATCCTAAATGTGATGGCGGTGTGCGTGGAGTGGCGCTTGGCTGGTGGTGTGCGTGGACTGGCACTTGGTTGGTGGTGTGTTTGGATTTGCGCTTGGCTGGCGGTGTGCGTGGACTGGCGCTTGGCTGCCGGTGTGTTTGGACTGGCGCTTGGCTGGCGGTGTGCGTGGACTGGCGCTTGGCTGGTTGTGTGCGTGGACTGGCGCTTGACTGGCTGTGTGCGTGGACTGGTGCTTGGCTGGCGGTGTGCGTGGACTGGTGCTTGGCTGGCGGTCTGCGTGGACTTGCACTTGGCTGGCGGTGTGTGTGGACTGGCGCTTGGCTGGCGGTGTGCGTGGGGTGGCACTTGGCTGGCGGTGTGCATGGACTGGCGCTTGGCTGGCCGTGTGCGTGGACTGGCGCTTGGCTGGGGGTGTGGGTGGACTTGCGCTTGGCTGGCGGTGTGGGTGGAGTGGCGCTTGGCTGGCGGTGTGTGAGTAGTGACTTGCTGCTGGTCACTACACACACTGCTAGCCAAACGCCACTCCACACAATCCGTGAGCTGGTGTGGTTGCTGTGTCAGGAATGTGGGCGTGCGAAAGTGATGGGCCCTTGAATGGCGCTGTCTGCTGGTGTGAGTGTTGTAATGTGCTGGGCCTGCGGCTGGCGGTGTGAATGGTTTTGTATGTGTCAGACGCATGAAAGGTGTATGAATGGCCTGTAAAGAGGTTGGTGCCTTGTCGTGGCTTTACAGCTCACGAGCTGTGAGTCAATGGTTCAGTTTCTCGTCCTTCCAATTATTAACAGTGCATTTCATTTTTGTGAAATCTCTGGTTAATACAACTGTATATACTGAACCATCACTCACCCTCGTGCCAAATCCAACCAGTATGTCTGTGTGCTTGAGGAATAGGTGGTTGTGCAGAAATATTTGTCTTTTCTGTCTTTCTCAAGCCGGGTGTACTTTGTCCCTTTTTATGACTGTTGTAATGTGTTGGTTTTGTGCCTGGTGGTGTGAATGGTCTTGTATCACGTATGAAAGGTGTGAATGGCCTGTAAAGCGGTTGGGGCCTTGACGTGGCATTACAGCTCACGAGCTGCGAGTCACTGGTTGTTTTTTGTCCTTTCAATTATTGACAGTGCATTTCATTTTTGTGAAATCTCTTGTTAATAAAATTTTATATACTGAACCATCACTCGCCCTCGTGCCAAATCCAACCAGTATGTGTGTGCTTGAGGAATAGATGGCTGTGCAGAATTCTTTGTCTTTTTTGTCTCTCTGCCAAGGTGTACATTCTATCTAAGAATAACCTACCAACTGTAGATATTGTCGTAAACTAAACACCCATGGGAGTACATGCTGTTGTCTCTCTTGTGGATCCAAACAAGTTATCTTACCCAGAATGTCCTGCAAACCTCAAATTGTGTCTGTCACATTTTTCTTGCATTATTGTGCCAACATTTTCACGCTGCAGACAGAAACAACAAATTTCCTACCCCTCCGCCTTTTTCCAAGTATCCCAATAGAAATGGTACCTCACTCACGTGGGTGGGTCACGGACCCGCGACAGGCAAGGGCCCAAAACGTATTGAGGCGACATCAAAATTGCCTATCACAAAACGACCTGGTTTTGCAAGGGGGGTCCCATGACTTTTTGGCCCGGGGCTCGGCGGCCACCTAGGGAAACCTACCAAACCCACACATTTCTGAAAACTAGACACCCAGGGGATTCCAGGGAGGTATGGCTTGTGTGGATCCCCCAACGTTTTCTTACCCAGAATCCCCTGCAAACCTGAAATTTTGCTGAACAAATCACTTTTTTCACACATTTTTGTGTGGGAAAGTTGTGGCATCACCGGGCTGACACAAATTTCCTACCACCCAGCGATCCCCCGGTCTCCCGATAAAAATGGGGCATCACTCGGGTGGGAGGCCCAAGTACCCGCGACAGGCAAGGGCCCAAAACGTATTGAGGCGACATCAAAATTGCCTACCACAAAACAACCTGGTTTTGCAAGGGGGGTCCCATGACTTTTTGGCCCGGGACTCGGCGGCCACCTAGGGAAACCTACCAAACCCACACATTTCTGAAAACTAGACACCCGGTGATTCCAGGGAGGCATGGCTTGCGTGGATCCCCCAACGTTTTCTTACCCAGAATCCCCTGCAAACCTGACATTTTGCTGAAAAAAATCACTTTTTTCACACATTTTTGTGTGGGAAAGTTGTGGCATCACTGGTCTGACACAAATTTCCTACCACCCAGCGTTCCCCCAGGTCTTCCGATAAAAATGGTGCCTCACTCGGGTGGGAAGCCCAAGTACCCGCGACATGCAAGGGCCCAAAACGTATTGAGGTGACATCAAAATTGCCTATCACAAAACAACCTGGTTTTGCAAGGGGGTTCCATGACTTTTGGCCTGGGGCTCGCGGCCACCTAGGAAACCTACCAAACCCACACATTTCTGAAAACTAGACACTCGGGGATTCCAGGGAGGTATGGCTTGCGTGGATCCCCAACGTTTTCTTACCCAGAATCCCTGCAAACCTGAAATTTTGCTGAAAAAATCACTTTTTCACACATTTTTGTGTGGGAAAGTTGTGGCATCACCGGGCTGACACAAATTTCCTACCACCCAGCGTTCCCCCAGGTCTCCCGATAAAAATGGCGCCTCACTCGGGTGGGAGGCACAAGTATCCGCGACAGGTACTTGGGCCTCCCACACGAGTGAGGCACCATTTTTATCGGGAGACCCTGGGGAACGCTGGGTGGTAGGAAATTTGTTTCAGCCTGGTGATGCCACTACTTTCCCACACAAAAATGTGTTGAAAAGTGATTTTTTCAGCTAAATTTGAGGTTTGCAGGGGATTCTGGGTAAGAAAACGTTGTGGGATCCACGCAAGGCATACCTCCTGGAATCCCCGGGTGTCTAGTTTTCAGAAATGTGTGGGTTTGGTAGGTTTCTAGCTGGCCGCCGAGCACGGGCCAAAACCCAGGTGAACCCCTTGAAAACCAGGTCGTTTTGTGATAGGCAATTTTGATGTCGCCTCAATACGTTTTGGGCCCTTGCCTGTCGCGGGTACTTGGGCCACCCACACGAGTGAGGCACCATTTTTATCGGGAGACCTGGGGGAACACTGGGTGGTAGGAAATTTGTGTCAGCCCAGTGACACCACAACTTTCACACACAAAAATGTGTGGAAAAAGTGATTTTTTCAGCTAAATTTGAGGTGTGCAGGGGATTCTGGGTAAGAAAACGTTGGGGGATACACGCAAGCCATACCTCCCTGGAATCCCCCGGGTGTCTATTTTGCAGAAATGTGTGGGTTTGGTAGGTTTCCCAAGCTGGCCGCCAAGCGCGGGGCCAAAAACCCAGGTGACCCCCCTTGCAAAACCAGGTCGTTTTGAGATAGGCAATTTTGATGTCGCCTCAATACGTTTTGGGCCCTTGCCTGTCGCAGGTACTTGGGCCTCCCACACGAGTGAGGCACCATTTTTATCGGGAGACCTGGGGGAATGCTGTGTAGAAGGAAATTTGTGGATCCACGCAGATTCCAGAACTTTCCCACAACAGAATTGTGAGGAAAATGTGTTGTTTTTTTTACAAAGTTTGAGGTTTGCAAGGGATTCTGGGTAGAAGAACCTGGTGAGAGCCAGACAAGTCACCCATCCTGGATTACCCTTGGTGTCTAGTTTTAAAAAATTTACAGGTTTGCTAGGTTTCCCTACGTCCCAGCTGCGCTAGGGCCCAAAATCCACAGGTAGGCACATTGCTAAAAAAAAAGTCGGAGCCTAGTGGGCTTTCTGCCGCCCTGGGGGGAAATCGGGGGAGGGGGGTTCACCCCGATATGCTCCCAAGGGGGGCAGAAAGACTGTGGCTATTTTTTGTGGGGGTGGGGGCATAAGCATGACCATTTTGGGCAGCCCCCACGCATAAAATAAGCCTGCGTAATCGCTGGTGCCTAGTGGGCTTTCTGCCCCCCCAGGGGGCAGATCAGGGGCCACTGCCCCCATCTGCCCTCCCGGGGGGCAGAAAGACTGGAATTTCTCTGGGGGTGGGGTGGGGGTATTGTCATGCCCATTTTGGGCAGCCCCTACCCCAACACGAATAAAATTAAAAAATCCCTGGTTTCTAGTGGGCTTTCTGCCCCCCCGGGGGGGCCAGATTGGGGGCTACAGCTCCCATCTGCCTCCAGGGGGGGCAGAAAGACTGTCATTTTTGTGGGGGTGGGTGGGGGCATTGGCGTTCCCGTTTCGGGCAGCCCCCACCCTAAAAACAATTGCGCCCAAAAAATCCCTGGCGTTTAGTGGACTTTCTGCCCCCCCGGGGGGGGCAGATTGGGAGCTACTGCCCCATCTGCCCCCCAGGGGGGGCAGAAAGGCTGTAATGGTGGCAGGGGTGGGGGCATTGGCGTGCCCGTTTCGGGCAGCCCCCACCCTAAAAACAAATGCACAAAAAAAAATCTTGGGTGTCAAGTGGGCTTTCTGCCCCCCCCCGGGGGGGGGCAGAAAGGCTGCAATGGTGGCGGGGGAGTGGGGGCATTGGCGTGCCCGTTTCGGTCAGCCCCTATACTAAAACAAATTGTGCAAAAAAAAATCCCTGGTGTTTAGTGGGCTTTCTGCCCCCAGGGGGGCAGAAAGGATGTAATGGTGGGGGCATTGGCATGCCCATTTCGGGCAGCCCCCACCCTAAAACAAATTGTGCAAAAAAAAATCCCTGGTATTTAGTGGGCTTTCTGCCCCCGGGGGCAGATTGGGGCTACTGCCCCATCTGCCCCCAGGGGGCAGAAAGGCTGTAATGGTGGCGGGGGTGGGGGCATTGGCGTGCCCGTTTCGGGCAGCCCCCACCCTAAAAAAAATGCACCAAAAAAATCCCTGCCGTTTAGTGGGCTTTCTGCCCCGGGGGCAGATTGGGGGCTACTGCCCCATCTGCCCCCTGGGGGCAGAAAGACTGAATTATGGCCATTACTTTATGGGGGAGCGAAGGCCCTTGCCCAAGGGGCCGCTCCCCCCTCCCTGGTGTCTTTTGGGTGGATCCCTGCTTGGGGATCGCCCTCCTGGGGCTATCCCCAAGCAGGGATCCACTGGAGAGGGTACCATTGGAAAGGGAGATTCTCCCTTTCCAATGATACCTCTCCGTCTTTCTATGTGCTCAGGGGGCTGAGATAGCCCCTGAGCACGTAGAAAGTGAAACTGAAATGAGCCTAAAGGCTCATTTTAGTTTCGGTTTCAGTGAAATGAAGTCAGCGCGACGTGCGCGCTGATCTTCATTTCACTGAAACAGGGGTGGCCTCGGGAGCTGGGGAAGCTCCCGAGGCTTTGGGGGAGATAAAGAAATCCCTCTGCTGTCTGCAGCAGAGGGATTTCGTGCCCCTGTCCTCATGACGGAATGGTTCCGTCATGAGCACAGGAGCACCGATGCTCATGACGGAACCATTCCGTCATGAGCATCGAAGGGGTTAAGGTGTCCACACACAGAATTTGATGTCGGTGGAAGGTCACTTAGCGGGACTGATCTCTTGAACTCACTGTACCAAAGATCATCAAATGTGTGACAGTCCGATCTCGATTTCCACACATGCACAAGGTCTTTTTCTCCATCTTTAAAGTCACATTGTACTTCTGTCTCAGCAAATCCTTTTAGAAACTTCACAGGTTCAGCAGTTAAAGCTCCAAGCTTTGTTCCAATTTTGCTCATAGTGTCATCACACATAAGAATATGTGCCTTGATAAGAACACTGGGCATCTTTGGGTCATGTTTCTTGTATAGAATATGAAGCGGGATTAAGTGTCTTTTCTCACCTGTTCCATAACGTATCCATAAATCTGACAAACCTTGACTTATGAACATTGCAACAAATCTACATAGCACAATAATAACATCTGTGTCTTATTTACGAGGCAGCATAACAGAAAATAATCAATTCTGAGTAGAAGTAAAACATGTTGCATTCAGAACGTTTAAGCCACAGACATCAGAGGCAGGCATTTACTAAGACCAAGAAAGAAATTGAGAAGCAAAGGGTGAAAACGAGAGACAGGAGGCAGGAGAGAATGAAATGCCATACAGGTTTTATGAATTGTATTGTAATTTCATTCATATAGCGCTTACTACCCCTGGTGAGTCGTTGAAGCGTTTTACAAAGAAGCAAAGGTTACTGGTTAATTTGGTGATGATTGATTGTTTAGATTAGTCTTGCGCTCTCAAGAAAATCATTCCATGCATTTAGTCCAGTTTATTTGTGGTCAGTTAAATGTACAGGAATTTAGGGGCTCATTACGATGGCGGAACGATCGCCACCACCGCGATTTATGCACCGCCCTATTAGGATGGCGGTGGGTATCGCGGCGGACGGAAAGTCCGTCCGCCGCTTTTCCGCTGGTGGCAATCGCACCGATTGCCTGGCGGGGGGAGCAGGGCCACTAATATGGTGGCGGTGCCTAGCAGGCACCGTCCGCCATATTAGGATGTGGGTTTTAGGAGGCCTTTCCATGGCGGCGATGCCGCCATGGAAAGGCTGGCGGGGATTGGGTTTGGGGGCCCGTTGCGGGCCCCCCTTGTGTTGGGGGGAGTGCACTGGGGGGTACCCATGGTACCCCCCTGCATTTCACTGCACCATGTGGCAGGCACAGTGTAGTGCCTGCCATGTAGTGCAGTGAAATGCACAACATGCTCTTTTAGACATTGCGGTGGTGCTGCTGTCAGCAGCCACCGCTGCAATGTTAACGGTGCAGAATCAGACCACAGCGGTCCCATCCTAATCGGGTAGGCGGGACCGCCGCAAGCATGGCGGTCGGTTCCAAACACAGCTACGATGGCGGGCGGAAGTCCGCCCGCCATCGTAATCAGCCCCTAAGTGTGATCATTATTCGGGAGGAGGGTTTGTGAGCTCATTCAGATGACTGGTGGGGTTAATAGATGAAATATAGGACATTAGGTATTATTAGGTGGCAGGTATGACTTTCAAAGAAAAAGAGGTTGTGATTTCAAAAAAATGGAATGGAGTACAATTTGCATAGATATGATAATAAAGATTAAGGCAAACATGCATGTTAGTAGACTGTGCTCTAAAAGAGAAGGCATGCAGAGGATGGAAAGTAAATAGAGGGTCATTCAAAAGAGACAGAGAGGGAATATTTTTTTGTTTTATTTATGGGCGACGTTGATAGTATACATAGATGTCATATATTACATTGTACACGCACTGGAGACAAAAAGACGAAAGAAGGAGACGAAATGCATCTTCACAAAATATATTCATGAACAGTAAACAGATTATCAATTTTTGAGAAATCTTGCACCATATTTCCAAACCCAGTATCCTCCCTACTCTGTTTTTTTACCCTATAAAGTGCTCTTTATATTTCATGCACAATGTGCATTCAGTGCCACCAGTGCTCATAGCCAGGTGGATTGCAGGTTTTTTTTCAGTTAGTAACGATTATTAATTTAGCGACTATAGTAGTTGGAAAAAAAGCGTACATTGTAATTGTGCCAGTCATTGCAGATAATTTACACTCTATTGACTGCCATAGATCCCGGAGTTAAGGACAGGTAGCAAACATATGGATCTCGTCTGCCTCTACCTCAGAACTCCTTGGTCATCTGGAAATAAGATTTTTAATCCAGGAAAATAGTCTCCTTGGAGTAGGAAGGTTTCCTGCAGGGGTTTGGGAATATAGAGGAGACTTTTTGAGACTGCATTCAATCTGAGGATAAAAAACAGTTGAAAGATAAAACATTTGCTTGTGAGATATTGATATATTAGGTACTTGGATAGGTCCTAGAATAGGTGAACAGTATATCTGCTGCTAGGCTAGCACAAGACCACTGCATCAGGTAGGAAAGCTAATCTGCTCAATGATTGGAAGCATAATGTAAAGGCTAGACACATGTATTGGATGATATTGGGAGCTCTAGGTTGTGGTGGAAGCAAGTAGTAGCCTCATGATCATAGTCACATGAGAGAATATACAGTGAAGTAATGCAAACACCAAAAGATTATAGAAATCTTAAGCAGATGTCTTCTGATGTTCACAGTATTAATTAGAAGAGCAAAGTGGGATCCATTTGGGAGTCCCTGGTTTGCGCTGGCACAAATTGGTAATGAGGACAGCTTTCTCACACAGTGGAAGTGTATTGCTAGCATTCCTGTGGCTCAACGTCATCATGCTGAATGCAGTAGCCATTTTGAAACCTCACTTTCCTCAAGCGATCATAAATGATCATCGTGTTCACATTCAAGCACATGGAGGCATTCACTTTAGTAATCTGCCCGCATTCCTCTGTTTAACTGAAGTAACCACACAAACATTACAGGTGGCTAAATGTTAAAGAATTTTGCTCACATTCAGATATTTAACAAATACAATTTTTATAGTCTGCCATAACCAGTAATCCAACTCACAATTCTTTATGCTGTGTACACTTTTCATTTATCTTGAACTGCATGCATGTACTGATACTTTGAATACATAATTGTTAGAAATGGGGTTTCTGGTTAGTTAGGGCAGAGGTCTTCAAACTGTGGGGCGCGCCCCCCTAGGGGGGCGTGGATGGGTTCCCAGGGGGGCGCGAATACCTCTGCAGATGCATGTAAATGAAGATGGCCTGGAAGTGCGGCGATCTTTATTTACCGCATTTCCAGGCTGTCTTCATTTATTCCAGAGTACAGTGAGGGCAGGGGTCAGTAAATGTGCTGGCAGGGTCAAGGAGGTTGCTTAAAAAGAAATCCGGTGAGCGCGAGGCACAGCGCACGCAGCGCGCGCCACTTATCAAGTCATCCCCGATGGCTCTGAGGCGCACAGATTTTATCGCGGGCGCGTGCGGTGGTTCAGTCAAAGGCTTCTGCCCTGGTAAGACCGTAATGCATACCATTGTATGCATTGTATTTCCAGTTGAGGACCACATAGGAGTGACCTGTCTTGCAAGCTGTTGGGACAGAATGTTGAGCTGTGTCAGTCAAGCTATGAATACAGAAATGTGATATACAGAAGCCACTCGATACAGGGTTCAGGCACCACTCAAACAACAAAACAGCTGAAATGGGGATTATCACTGGCGTCATTTGTATACAGAGAGGAGCCACGTGCAAGCGGCCGCGGGCCGCTGCTGCCTGGGAGTTTCTGTCAGGTGTTCGCATTTCATACACACGAGAACCGATGTAAGTATGTGTTTTGTGTTTTCACAGTAAAGGTCTGGCATTTGTAAAAGTTAAAGCTATTGGCGTCATAAATTGTAATGTTTGTTATTTACTTTTTGGGTCTGTAGTGGAGTGATTGCTTAAGGAAAAAAGTGCACGTGATTCTATATTATTAGAATTAGTTGGGGCGTTAAGGAATTGGGGAGTGGAGGGTGGAGGGCTATGAAGACCGGAAGAGGAGGAAGGTGAACAGAGGTTTAGGTGGAAAAAGATGAGGCGTGAGGTAGAATAGTAAAATGAATTGAACATGCTGTGGATGGAAAAGGCAAAGAGAAAATTGCAAGAGGTTATGGAAATCAAAAATGGTAGACGGTTGGTAGGTATGTCAGATGTACACTAGGAGAGCAACAGGGGAATAAATGAGCGAATGTGGGGAAAATGCAGATAGATTTCCATGCAGCATACTCCTGTACATGTGTGTTTCTCATAAGGAACAACTACAAGAAATCATCTTTAGTAGTCAACTGGCGTTTTAATGGCCCCACGTTGTTAGTTTCAATGTCCCCATGTTGTTAGTTTGCTTGTTAAAGTTGCAGACGTCAAAAGATGTTGTTCTTTTTTCCTTGTGGTTCTGTTTCAGTGGGGACACTTTGCTCGTTTTTATTATGTTCAGTGAATCGAGTGTTTCATGTGTCTGTTATTGTGCACTAAGGAAGTTGATAAATTTTCTCAAAAATATATGGTGGATATATTCGTGACTCATTGTGGACAGTATTAATTGCATGTGGCGGCTAATTAGGTCTTTGAGTATTTGAATTTTTTTCTGAATGGTACCTAGGAGTGCCATTGTTTTGTTAGAGTACCAGTACCTACTGAGGCACAAGTATTGTAAATATGGTTTATTTAGCTCTGTGATTGATTGTTTGCGGGGGAGGGTGCCTGCCCCCTGAACATAGCCATGTCCCTCCCGCTCCCCCAATCTATACATAAAGTTTTGGAGGGGGGCCCGACCTCAAAACATTTTGCTTAAGGGGGGCTCAGAGCAAAAAAGTTTGAAGACCTCTGAGTTAGGGTATACACCTAAGCCAGGCAGACCCACCACTCTAGTCCGGGTAAGGGAGTTACACACCCAAAATAACCCCTGCTCACCTCCTTGGTAGCTTGGCAGAGCAGATAGTCTTATTCCAGAGGCAATGAGTAAACTGTTTTCACAACACACACTTATGCGCCAGTGACACAATAAATACACCAAAAAGGATACACCAAACAGTAGGATATAAAAATACATTTATGTATTGCATATAAACATAGACCAAAACCACATAACCCTATAATCACTTTGCCAACCAGGCAACTGTCAAAACATCACAGTTAGTGCAATAAGATAAAGACGTATATGTTGCACACGTCATTAAAACGCCATCACTGTACATATTATGCAGATCCTGAAATAATACTCGTTATCCTGTCACGGCAAGGCATAAAATGACATATATCATACCATCACAGCATGAATATGAAGCAGTTTGGTTAGAATGAAAACACATAAATCACCATATGTCCCCCGTAGTGCAGAAATCACAAAGCGTTGCCATCAACATACAAGGAGCAGCAACCTGCCCTCCTAATACATGGTATACAGTACTTCTGTTCCCCACACGAAGGCTACTGGGCCACCTGCCCACCAACAATGGTGAATTCGGACAGTTAGCAACTTCGTTACTCAATGACGATGTGCCTCTGTTGAGGACTCTCCCTGGAATTGCCATCACTGCCAAACAAATGCCCCCAAAGTAGGAGCTAACACGGAGGGCACACCCATACTGTAGACTTACGAGAGGCCTTGCTGGGTCATCCCGCACAAAGAGTGGTGCAAGACAGCTGCCCGCAAACGCACAGTGCAGCTGCTGCCAAATGCAGCCTTTTACGGGAACCAAGCCCCTCCGCTGGGCAAAGCTGCTCGCAACGGAACGCTGCACTACCCAGTGCCTTCTCAGGGGTAGGGAAAGCTCTGTAGGCCCAGGAAACTCCTTGGAGCCATGCAGAAAGCGTTGGTGGGCCTCAACAGCTGGGCCCGCGGCATCCCACAAAAAACAGGCTCCTTCACACAGGTCCATTTGGTCACACACCACAGGACCACGTTGGAGGCTTCCTTTGGCGTTCTTCCTCACCATGGGCGCTTTAACAGGAACGCGCAGACCAGAGGATTTTGTTAGCCTCCACCAGCGGTATGTGTAGAGCCGCGGGCATGCAGATGGTGAGCAGCCCAGGGTTTGAACAACACAGAGCAGGAACAGAGCGAAGCGCCAGACAAACGCCGCTCTCCTACCCGTGCTGACAAAGTCTCACACCTGGCAGAAAGCCCTCCAAATGCGCTTATCTGAGGCACAAGTTTGAAATAAAAAATGTAAGCGCTCAGCATGCGCCTTAGTGGCAGGACATGAAGCAAGTTAGCCTGCACTTGGGGTGAACACTGATGGGGCACACAAGCAGGAAGATAGGCTACAGGCCAGCACACAGGGTTCTTGCTGGCAAAAAGGCAGTCCTTCCAGCCAGCAGGTCAGCACAACAAAGCAAAGTCCAAGTGGTGGTTTTCCTGGCAGCACAGCAATCCTCTAGTGCAGTATGTAGAGCCAGCAGCATCTGGTTACAAGTCACACGCAGTGTCTCAAATCATGGGGTCAGAGCCCCTGTACTTATACTCAAAATGTCTTTGAGTATAAGTAACAAACTTTAGAGGTGCACAATCCCCCATTCAATCCCAGCTATGGCTCCAGACATCAGTAGGGGGTACAAAAGCCCTTTGTGTGAGGGCAGGAACAACCTATACAAATGTAAATGAATGAATGAATGAATGAATATAATTTTATAAAGCGCAACTTATGCACAAGGGCGTCTTGGCACTATAGGAAAGAGAAAAGCTACAGCAGAATATCAGAAGTGGGTGTAACCGATGAGCCAGGTGCCTTCTACTCCTGCAGGAAAAGCCAGGTCTTTAAGGCTTTTCTGAAAGTAAGTAGGGAGGGAGCAGCTTATAATGTCAGTGGAAGGCTGTTCCAGAGCACAGCTGTGGCCTTGAAAAAACTCTTCCCACCCCAGTAGGTTCTCCTAAATGGGGGACAGTCAGGTTCATGGCGGAGCCTGAGCAGAAGCGTCCTTGCTGGGGCATACCATTTAAGTTTCTCCCTAAAGTGGGCAGGCCCCAATCCGTGCAGTGATTTATAGGCCAGACAGAGAGCCTTAAAACTACATCATTGTTTGACTGGCAACCTATGTAGTTTTCTGATGGCTCCTCTAGCCAATTCAGGTTTAGGGATTTTAAAGAGGAAGCGGGCCGCAGCGTTTTGCGTCTGGAGCCTCTTTTCGAGACCCGCCGCGAGAGTAAGATAGAGACTGTTGCAATGTGAGAACCAATGCACTGATGACCGTTCTCAGAAGTTCAGGAGGCAAGAATTTTTCAATCTTTTTTATAAGCCCTAATGAGCAAAATGAGGCTGATGTGATTTTATTTACTTGGTCCTTGAACTTCAGTTCTTTATTTATAACGATGCCTAGATTTTTTACTTTGTTTGAGGGTTCAGGCAGTGAATCTAATTTGGGTGGCCACCAGTCTGAACTCCAGAGTGCGGGGTTGTTACCAAAGAGGATGACCTCGGTTTTGGTGGCATTTAACTTTAGGTAGTTGTAATCCATCCACTTGCTCACATTGCTCATGCATGTTCTGAATGCTATGCCAGATTTATTTTCCGGCTTTGTCAGTGACACCACAATTTGGGTGTCATCGGCGTAAGACTTTAGGAGAAGACCAGCATTTTTGATGATTGTTGTGAGTGGTGTGACTCAAAGATTGAATAGTGTTGGACTCAGTACCGATCCCTGGGGATCTCCACAGAGCAGGGAAAAAGGTCTAGAATGTAAACTTACCCATCGTCACAGTATGTTGCCTGTTAACCGGGAAAGATTGGAGGAGATCTATGGCACAGCAAGGGGTCAGGGCGTTCAGCTGGGTGAGCAGGGGGGATCAGGGGGCGGACTGGGATAAGGAGCGGTACACCAGCCGGGGTGCCAGTGCTCCCCCAGGTAGAGCAGCGTGAGATGGTTTGGGGGGTACCTTAGGTTTTGTTTTTGACCTGACCAGCACACCGGACCATTTTTCACAGTGTGGCGCGGGTGCGGGGGGCCTGACTCAGGCGGGTCCAGTGCGGCTTGGCGGCCCTGAGGAGAAGAGTCAGCGAAGCCCCGTGCGGCTAGCTGGCATGCGACCGTGGACCCCAAGATCACTGCCACATGTGGGTACAGCGCAGCCCCGGCGGTGCAACGGGTGGAAGGATTCCGGGCATACTCCACCTCATCAGATATAGGGCGGACACCCACTGCAGCAGTAAAAGGTCGGGGACAGGGTACAGTCCCCCCGTCTAAGACTCCAGCACAGGTTGTGGGAGACAGTGCTGGTGAAATCTGACACTAGATTATGATGAGGACAGTTTGGAAGAAGGAAACAACCAAATCAGAGCTGCACCGCTTAGCGACAATGTTCAAATATCATGTAAGTGGTGGATTTATGTGAAGCCACGAAGCCGTTGTACACAAATCAATTTTTTTCTTCTTTCTTTATTGATATATTCTTTAAAAGACAAACAGCCAACGCGTTTCGTCCTACACACAGGACTTCTTCAGGGCTGTAGATTAAAAACATATAAAAACTACATTTACAATACAACCACTGTACGAACAACGATAATACAGATAAATAAACAAATCAAAATAACATAGAAAAACAAACTTACAATTGTACAGACAAAAGACAGAACTTTTGAGCATTTAGCATAAAAGAGACCATACCCAATATACCTGATAACCATAAACATTTGTTTAAACCCAAAACTTTATCCAACTTAAATAATAATACAAATGAACACACAACACATTATGATTACATTAAACACAGACAAAGAGGAGACAAACAAGACTTAAAACAATATAGAAAGAAAGATTATCATCACCCTAAGTGAAAAAACAGACACTAAATCACAATTAAAACAGTCCATAGGTGGTCTGGACTGAATAAAACCCCAACATGCCATAAACGCGTTTCGTCCTACACACAGGACTTCTTCAGGGCGATATTCAATCTGTATGACAAATTAGAAATGAGTAGATACTATAGTAACCTTGAGCGATATTATAGTTTGGCATAGGTGGCAATCACACCCTTGCATCATGCTTATCTGAAACGCACAAGAGCCGGAAAACATGTGGTATGATAGCCACAGAGGTATGTTGGTAAGGGTACAAATATCACTCCTAGCACATATCCAGAGCTTGGCGAGAATACTTAGTATGTAATAATGACACGCCGCATGGTAAATGGCGGAAGGAGCACGCCATTTACCATTTACCATGCGGTGTGTCATTATTACATACTAAGTATTCTCGCCAAGCTCTGGATATGTGCTAGGGAGTGATATTTGTACCCTTACCAACATACCTCTGTGGCTATCATACCACATGTTTTCCGGCTCTTGTGCGTTTTCAGATAAGCATGATGCAAGAGTGTGATTGCCACCTATGCCAAACTATAATATCGCTCAAGGTTACTATAGTATCTACTCATTTCTAATTTGTCATACAGATTGAATATCGCCCTGAAGAAGTCCTGTGTGTAGGACGAAACGCGTTTATGGCATGTTGGGGTTTTTTATTCAGTCCAGACCACCTATGGAGTGTTTTAATTGTGATTTAGTGTCTGTTTTTTCACTTAGGGTGATGATAATCTTGGTGTTATCTTTCTATATTGTTTTAAGTCTTGTTTGTCTCCTCTTTGTCTGTGTTTAATGTAATCATAATGTGTTGTGTGTTCATTTGTATTATTATTTAAGTTGGATAAAGTTTTGGGTTTAAACAAATGTTTATGGTTATCAGGTATATTGGGTATGGTCTCTTTTATGCTAAATGCTCAAAAGTTCTGTCTTTGTCTGTACAATTGTAAGTTTGTTTTTCTATGTTATTTTGATTTGTTTATTTATATGTATTATCGTTGTTCGTACAGTGGTTGTATTGTAAATGTAGTTTTTATATGTTTCTAATCTACAGCCCTGAAGAAGTCCTGTGTGTAGGACGAAACGCGTTGGCTGTTTGTCTTTTAAAGAATATATCAATAAAGAAAGAAGAAAAAATTGATTTGTGTACAACGGCTAAGTGGCTTCACATAAATCCACCACTTACATGATATTTGAACATTGTCGCTAAGCGGTGCAGCTCTGATTTGGTTGTTTCATTCTGTTGCCCCTGGTTTTTTGGGGAGTGCCTTTGGACAGGGTGCACTTTTGGAGATTTGCACGCAGGACTCTATTTTGTTTTTCAATGATTTCAATTGGTGATTGCATGTGATTGGTGCCTCATTGGTTGTTTTTGGTCCACTGTCCAATTTGTGTGTTTGTATAGTTTGGAAGAAGGGGAGATGAGGGAGGAGATAGAGACACAGTGGTGGGAGGAGGAAGCGTTGGGGGTGCCAATAAAGTTTGCACTTCTAGTGTTTTTCAGGAAAACAGAACCCAGCAGAGCCGGGCGGGTGCTGAAATCTTTAGTCCACGGTTGGCGTCGAAACGGCAGGCCCCGGAGGGGACACTGACTTTGGCACCAGGTAAGAGGTCGAAGCAGGGAGTACATGCAGTTGCAGAGGGTAGGGTGGGACACAGGGAGGGGAGGGCTACGAACGGTGGGGAGGCCCTTGTTCATACAGTCTCGGTGGAAACAGAGGCCAGAGAGCCTTCAGTGAGTGGGGAGGCCCACTTCACTATGGTATCCATAGGGGTGGGGGCTGCGGAGCCCCATGCCTGGGGGGAGGCCCGTTTACGGAAAGGGCGATACGTGCGGGACACCGGTGTAGGGACAGAAGACACCCCAGGTGCGCACGGCACCGGAAATATCAAACCCAGCAAAGATGGAAGGGTGCACAAGCACTACAGGGGTGGAACACGGGGACAAGGGCGACTAGGTAGACCCTGGTGACAAAAAAGAGAGTATAGAAGTGAGATTCAAGAAGCTCCCATACATGGGCACAGCAAATCCTTTGGGAGCACATTTAATGCCGTCAACGAAGGAGAAAATCTGGAAAGGGGAGTATATAGAAATCCTTAAATTACTACACAGGGAACTTAGATCTAAGGACGGCTCCAAAGAGAAAGAGCTAGAGCTATCCAAACGCCCGCAGGTCGCGGTGACAATTGAAAACTAGACCACTGCTTTCCTTATCTATGCCAGCGTCTGCTGTGAAAAATTTCCAGAGAGGGCGGTAGCCATACTCAAGTAAATAGATGTCATTAGGAAGGCCCACTTGAATTTCGGGGGCAATGCCTGGGCCCAAAACAATGAAGAATTCCGTGCCCGGCTAGCAGTGGACCCGGATGCACAATGGGGTGAACTAGATATGGATTTATGGCAGCACACCATGGGGCCAGCGAAATTTGGTAGGACTATATTTACAGCCAGTGGACTGCCAATAGACTACACCCGCCCCACCCGAGGCGGGGTGGGTGGGAGCAACAGGCCCCAGGGGACTCAAATGGGAGACTGCTGGGATTACAACAAGGGCTTATGTACAAGGGAACTCTGCAAATTCCGTCACAAATGCTCAAAATGCTCGGGCAGACACCCGCTGGTCGCCTGTTTCTCGGCTTGCACCTCCAATGCCACAGGCTACGGGCAACAGCAGGGGAATACAGGTAGCCAGTCAGGAGCCTTACAGGGGAACCAGTACGGTCGGGGGGTTCCGGTCAGGTAGAGGGGCACAGGGACCTGGAGGGAAAGGCTCATACATCCATTAACATTGGGGAATTGGCTTTCTGGCTCTCCTTTTATGACAAGACAGACGACGCAGCGGTTTTGATACAGGGGTTCAGAGAGGGTTTCAGGCTGGGATACAAAGGCCCAGGGGTATGCCGCTGAGCGCCCAACTTAAAATCAACATCAGAGCATCCGCAGGTGGTCAGGGAGAAATTGTCCAAAGAGATACAGGAGGGTAGAATGGCAGGACCATTTGATGATTGGCCCATAGATCAGCTAGTAGTGTCACCTATTGGGGTAGTGCCCAAGAAGGAGCCAGGCCAATATCGCCTGATTCAACACTTGTCATGGCCTGAGGGCCAGTCAGTGAATTACTTCATCCCCACAGAGCAATTGACAGTAACATACTCATCAGTGGATGTAGCATTGTCTTTGGTAGAGAAGGTCGGACGGGGGGCATTGATGGCAAAGAGCGACATCAAGGCTTTCTGTCTGTTGCCGGTACACCCTGGCGACTTCCAACTCCTCGGCATTCAGTTCGAAGCCCAATGGTTTGTGGACAAGGCACTACCCATGGGTTGCTCCATCTCTTGTGCCCTGTTCGAGTGTTTTAGTACATTTCTACAGTGGTTATTTACATGGCACACGGGGATGGAGCATATCACACACTACTTAGATGATTTTTTCTTTGTAGGAACTGCAGGGACTGGAAACTGCCAGGGCTCACTGGAGGCATTTCAGGGTTTGATGGCAGACTTGGGGGTGCCCTTGGCCCCGGAGAAAACAGTGGGGGCCCACGACCAAGTTGGCTTTTCTGGGAATCGAAATTGACTGGGTAGCTGGGGAGGCCCGGTTGCCGGAGGACAAAAAGACAAAAATGGTGGGGCTACTGAATACGATGCTTGCAAAAAAGAAAGTGACAGTGAAGGAAGTGCAAACGCTCCTAGGTCATTTGAACTTTGCCTGTAGGGTAGTTAGAGCAGGGATAATGTTTTGGAGGCACATAGGTTTGTCCCTCTCGTGCCTCCCCTTGCCTCACCATCATGTTATACTGACACCGGTGTGCAGGAGGACCTGCGCAAGTGGAAAGTTTTTCTACAAGACTTTAATGGCATTCCCCTGACCTCCTGGGTGGACATGGACTGGGACGTGCAGATTTTCTCTGACGCCGCAGGCACTTGTGGTTTTGGTCTGTCTGGCAGGGGCATTGGTGTGCCGAGAAATGGCCTCCAGCATGGAGGGAGGGCAGGAGCAGCATTGCTTTTCTTGAATTTTTTCCCCTGGTAGTGGCTTTCATGCTATGGGGCAATCAGCTGTCTCACAAAAGAGTCCTTTTCCGGGTAGACAATATGTCAGTGGTCCAGGTGGTCAACAGGCAGTCGGCCAGGGAACCACAGCTGTGGCAGCTGCTGTGAATTTTTGTACTGCATTGCCTTAGATTTGATATTGCCTTCAGAGCCCAGCACATTCCCAGTGTGGACAATGACATTGCTGATGCTGTGTCTGGTTCGCAGTGGGAGAGGTTCCATGGGCTGATCACGGAGGCAGACCGGGAGAAGACTCGCATGCCACAAGACTTATGGTCCGTAGGCAAGAGAGGTTGCTGCATTTAGTAGCCAGATCTTCAGCCCCGTCAATGAGGAGGGCTTATCTCTAGGCTTGGGGGGAGTTCTTGGGGGGCGTGGCGCGGAGGAGGCAACACGAGTGGGAGAGGGTGGAGGACGTCATCCAATTCATACTCGGGCTCATTTAGAAGGGGCAATCCAGAATGACGATATCAGGAAAACTGGCGGGCATCTCCTTTATGGGCAAGCTATGGTGGGGGTACCCCCCATCAGCAGGGGAGATGGGGCAAAGAATCCTGGAGGGTTGGGCAAGGGAGTCCGGCCCAGTGGGGCCCAAGCGTAGGCCCTTGACTTTAGATATCCTAGTGCACGTGATTCAGGCTCTGTCATTGGTGTGCACTACTGATGGGGATGTTTTCGGCCATCATGTCTTGTTGTTTTGCGGGGGCTTTTCGGGTTTCAGAGCTACTGGGGGGCAAGGGCAGCAGAGGCTTACGCTGGGAAGAGGTGTTTATACAAGATAGCGGGGTTCAGGTATGGCTATATAAGTCCAAGAATGACGAGAGAGCGGCGGGTAAGGCAGTATTCTTAAAACCCTCCCCTCTGGCAGTGGTTTGCCCGGTACGCTGTGCAGAAAAATTCAGGAGTGGGGCGGTTAGCGCGGGAAGAGTCTTTACCCACAGGAATGGGAAACCAGTATCAGCTTTTCAACTGCTAGCGGTGCTGTGCAAGACATTAAAGACACTGGGCCTAGATCCCAGCCAGTTTGGGACACATTCTTTCGGGATTGGTGCTGCGACAGAGGCCAGCAGACGTGGTTGGGGGTCAGGCAGGATAAGGGAGCTGGGTAGATGGAAATCGAGTTGTTTTCAGGTATATGTCATGTTGTGTAGTTCCTACAAACCTCTATAGGATCTGCACGTTTAGACAACATACACTGTAGGATTGGTGGAAGACTGATTGTAGACACCCCCACCGGGTATGTTGGCCTGTATACCAGCTAGCTCACAGTGCCACTAGAAACTCCTCTTACCAAGGAGAGAATAGTTCTTGGCAACTATCGAACATGACAACCCAGATCCCTCAGGACCGTGGGAAAAGTGTACTACTTTTCGCTCAGTCACTCGTGCTTACTTACACTCAGAGAGATACACAGAATAAATGGTATGGATGTGTTTCAATAAGCATTTATTGAACAGTCGCTATTCTAGTGTAAAATAGGTGTGCTGAAACAACCACTAGACTGTAACAGATATAAATGATTAGAAGCACTAAGAAAGTAAAAGGATGGTAGATTTCTACCATTTTGCTTTAACCATGAATACAGGCAAGTATATATAAATACATGACAATAAAATGCGTACTCCTACGATGCAATCCTAACTAGATGTACCTAAGTGTACCTAGCATGTGTGTAGGTGTTAAGCCAAGAATCCCTCTAGGATAAAGTCAACCCCATTGCCTGAAGTGAGAGACTGTGGGACCCCGTCTTGGTCTCAAGTGAGACACCCCACAAGGGATGTTAGACCACTGCGAGCTGGAGTATCTGCATGCATCAGCGTTTCGCGTCAATGTGTCGGCAGGGAAGTCCTGATCTCCTCTGACTATCTCAGCAAGATGTGGTGTTTACATACCCAAAGGTATCCCCAGGGGTTCTATCTTGCTGTGCCATTGTCGGACTTAGGATGACATCAGGAGTGAACCTTGTACATAGTTATTATGCAGGAGATGGTAGTCCTGCTGAGATTCCAAGAATCCTCATGCATAATGTATGAGGCTATTGTTCAGGGAAAACCCCACGTTCTGTAAGCAGTACCGTAACTAGGTAAAGGGTCAGTCCTAGCAGCCCGTTATGAATGTAATTAAGGGACGAATATAGGTGAAAGGTTGGGATGTTACCCGGGCCTATATTGGGGTACCTATATGGAACATAACCTCCACTCCTCATCCGACTGGAGGACATAATTAAATTCTAACGTACCACTAGGCTGTCTAGATACTAGTATGCAAGCAACTATAGTAAAAACAATAGTTTTGCTAAAAAAAATTTAAAAACTCTAAAATGTTCTAAAACAGAGAAATTGTCATTCAAGCGATAGCTCTAATGTGCTGTATATATAGTTCGAACGACTACAAGCATCTGAAAGCCATGCAGGTCATAAAAAGTGTTGATTGTTTTGGAGTTGCAGTTTGAGTTTGTTTAAAATTTTCCCAGCACACGATGAGCCAAATGTTTGTGTCTTGGCTGGTAGACGCAACAACGCTGTTGCCTGCCTTCACAGACCATGATCCCTGTAACACCTGGCAGATTACGTCAATTGAGCACAGATGATCTTCCGTGCTGCCTGCAGCCGATGCTGGGGCAGCCTGTGCGCCATCCAAGGCCTGAGTGTTAATGGAGGAGCCGGTATCCATTCCACCAGAAGCAGAGACTTCCTGTGGAGGCTCTAAGAATGCCGCCATCAACATAGGAATACGCTGGGGACACTGCAGAACATGGGCCGTTATCAGGTCCAGTAAAGCATCAACGTTCGGTTGCGCAACTGATGGAAGTGTCAGACAGAGATCCAACATGCATTCTTCTCCGCAGAACAGGCATCGGAGAACAGGTAGGATGCAGTCCATCCAGACTGGTCTAAATGACAGGAACCAAGAGGCGCTTAGCTCCCGTAGGCGAGGTGTGCCCAGATTTTGTACCATGCGATCACGGTATTTACATTCCAGGAGTACTGTTCCCATCTCTTTGATGACTGGGACGTCCATTGCGTAGCAGAAAAATTACAATCAGGATACTTGCTATTAGAAACAGGATCAGCGGAAGTCCTCCAAAAATGCTTCCGAATACGGAGTGTATAAAGTTTGGTATAACTCTGAGGACCGTCTGAAAGGTGCTTACCAGTCCCAAACCTATGGTCTTAAATAGGTGGACTATACCCATCGTATCAGACATGTTAAATATACGATTCACCATTTCTGTGAAATGGAAGGGGCAGTTTGTATGTATGAGTGCCTGTATCTCAGGCGAGGACCTTGCGATCTGGAGATCAAAAGTCACCCGGGCGGAGGTTAAGGGCACGGTTTTCTGTAGAAGCATGGCTTTCATTCTGCTCCGAGTATCAAACCGTATAAAGGAAAAATTCAACGAAGGCCATAGCGGCGCCTCCCTGACTGTGTGTGTCAGTGGAAACAATACTTGCATACAGCAAGTAACCCTGGAGCTCACGGTGACTAGATATGCGATGCCCGGAAGCATCCCACAACAACCATGATCGTTCAGCATCAAGTAACTCCCATTTGAAAGTAGCCTGAAAACTAGAGTAATCATGGCTGCTGGAGTACCCCTCAAGTGACAGGATATGTTTGCTACTGAACCATTGCAGGCCCTGTGCAGGATAATATCCTGGCATATGAGAGATCCACTTAAAGCATTCTCGCAGTTTGTACCGCTTAGAAGCACTTCTAGATCTCCACTCCTGCATTGAAATCTATACGGTAATTCCCAAGATTCCTTGATGAATTCCCTACCCATCTCTTCATATCTGCCTTCCTGTTGTTGTTCTAGGCAATACTGAAACTGGAAAGTTTTGACCGGTAAAGTTATATGGCCATGGATTAACCACTCTATGGCTAGCGATTCCGCCACAGTAAAAGGTAATCTGTCCAGTTTTTCAATGCGCAGCATTGTATATTTTGCTCCCCTCTGTGCCATTTTCATCTGTTTTTCTGTTAGATTGTATGCAGAAAAAAAGGACGTACTGTAGATAAAACGCCAAGGCACATAACCTGCGCGCAGTGATTGCAGCGTCCAGCTTAATAACATAATAGAACGTAATTGCGATTGTCCGTGCTGTAGTATGGACAAATCTTGTTCTAGTACGTCAATAGCAGAAGATACAATGTTGCCCAGTGAATGAATCCTGGATGTTAACGTAGACATACCATTGTCAACTACGGCTAACGCCTTTTCTAGGTTAATCCTATCTATCTCTCGTAGTCTATCCACTGCTTCTTGTTGGGAGATTTTCCAAATTTCATTATAGACAGCTTAATAACAACGTTTTTGATGTGGCTTTTTGGGACCAAGTAAAAAATCACTTAGGTCCACATCCTCTGTAAGTAAGGATAAGTGTTGTTTCACCTGTGGTAGTGTTGAGGTCTTTAGCCAATCAAGGCATAACTTCCCAACACTGTATGATGTCACCACCCCTGGATGTTCTCTTTGTACATAGCGTGGGTCTGGCCTGTGGATACTAAACCCTTCGGTGGTACCCCTGAATCTTCCGACATCTGTTCGTCTCTGTGGGCCAAGCCAACCATCCCTTCCAATTGGGGTCTGATCTATTGTATTGTAAAATGTCATCTAATGTAGCCCATTTTAGTGATTTAAAATTACCCTCGGCCTGCGATGGTGTTGGAATCCGAGGTATGTTCAAATCCTTGTTCTTGGCTATTCCAAGGCAGGAAGTCTTTTGCACAGTATCATTCAGAAATATCATCTGCTGGGGAATGAGGCATGTTCTAAATAGTGCTTCTGTTCCCTGGACTTGCCAGTCTCTGGAACCCCAGACTGATTTGAAGTAGATAGTGTCTTTCCCTAAGTCGAAACCCTGTTCAGACAGTTTGGTAATAAAGGAAGCAGAATAAATCTGTTTGGTGTTAGTCAGCATATTTTTCTGTGCAGATGTAGGTGCAACCTTATAATAATATGAGGTTGGGTCAGAAATATTGAACCCTGAAAAATATGAAAATTTCTGTGCAAACGTTTTCAAACTACTTTTCGGTGGTGTAGCGCAATGTTCCCATTGGTGATATGTGATTTGTGTAGAAAATGCTGACCATAATGTTGGTAACAATACATGGTGTTAAAGTCTGATGTGTCTTCTAACATTTCATTACCAGAAAATGCGGCAGATTGTTCTAAATCAGACAACATATTGTTTACAGTTTCAAAATCCCAATCATCGGAAAATGTACTGGAGGTAATGATATCATTTAAGGAAATTTTAAATAAATGAGATATTTTTAAAAGTTCGGTCGGACAAAATATACCATAATCAGCCTTGTCCCATACTATACCATCAGGTATAGGAACTGCTGTAATGTTCACTGATGACAAGTCTCTTTGTTCACGATGTGATGAAACATGAGGTTTCAGGATCAAGTTCACTTTTGATGCTGCAGAGTTTTGGCGAAGGTAAGTTACATTAACGAGTAAGCAGAAGACAGTTACCAAGTCTATCCAGAAAAGAAAGAAAAGTATTCCGGTGATTATCCAAAGTTCTAGCCAAGGTGACACCAGGTAAGTCTTGGTAAGAAAAATGAAGAAATCTTTGACTTGTTGTTGATGAGATATTGGGGCTGGCGTTGTTTCAGGTTCACTTGAATCCAAGAAAAAGGTATCGAAGTCGATGAAATAGCCAGATGCAGTTCGATCTATTTTTGGTAGCTCAGCAGGTTTTGTTGAACTTGTAGATGGCTCTTGTTGAGGCATGTTTATGTAGACATCAGTGTTAGGTCGAATTGAAATTTGTCTTTCATTTTGATTTTGAATTTCTGTTTAAAGAGGAACTAGTTCCATGGCATTGTTGCATAGTCCATCATTCCGGATAGGAGACTCTTCAAACGTGATGATTCTTTCTGTCTGAACTTCCTGTATGGTAGCGAGAGGAGGGCGTCGGCTACTCAGGAGTCCACAAGGCCTACCATTCAGTATCGGCCACATAGTGTGGTTTTATCAGATCAATGGAGACAAATCTCTTCCCTTTTTTCCCGGCAAGAGGCAGCAGAAGTACAGTTTTTGTCCCTTCAACGGCCAGGACAGGTACAGGCTTTCTGTATGATGGCCCAAATTATTTTTTGTCCACTATCTTTTCTCTGACCAGATCCCCAAGTTTAGGGACACAGACAGGTCTTGCCGTGACTGACTTGACTTCCCCAGTGGCGGTCCGCTTTACTTGCACATTGCTTTGTAGTGCCCTGGATTCATTCAGATCCTGTAAAACAGCCAAACATTTATTGATGTCAAAAGGTTTTTCATCCGCCACTGTGCCTTCACAATCGAGATCAGGTACCCACATTCTTGTTCCAAAAAGGACCTCATAAGGAGCGACACCCCCTAGAGAACTTCTTGGCATGTTGTTCAAGGCCCTCTGTACCCCATATAAGTGACTGACCCAACTACCACCCACGACTAATACTCTAGCTGTTAATGATTGCTTTAAGTCCCGGTTTTTCCTCTCCACAACCGAATTTCCCTCGGGATGGTACGGAGAGGAGTACCGCAGTGCAACACCCAAACTTCCCATGGCTTCCTTGTAAGCCCTAGAGCTAAACATGGGTCCACGGTCAGAATGTAATGTGCCAACTGCATATGTCCCTATAAAGACTCGCAAATCCTTGATAACAGTTCGAGGCCATACCCATCGGAATCTCGAGTAGGAATCCATTGCAACCATGATATATTTGTAAGCCCCATCAGATTATTGGGGGCCACAGTGGTCCAAATATACACAATCGAGCAGTCTGTCTGATATAACCAATGGTGTCTGCGCTGGGCGTGTTACGATGGAGCCCTTCATCTGTTGACAGATGTCGCACTTTAAGACATAATGTTTGGTCTACTTCGTTAACCCTGGCCACCAATAGGGTTGATTCAGTAAAGAAACTGTCGACGACACTCCTGCATGCGCAGAACCTAGACCCTCGTGTGCAGCTAAAAGTAAGCCCAATCTGCGATCCATGTTTGGTATTACTCTATCCCCCACTCTGGGAATTTGAGCAAATCGAACGTTATTTGCATCTAACTTGTAGGAGTACTTGAGTGGAAAACCTTTTGGCAATGCCTTATTGTCTTTTCGTGAAGCAATGACAGCTACCATTATCTGTCCGTCTATTCTCGTTTTAGAACGAGTGATTGCAGCTATGGATGCAGTTCGTACTGCCCCCTTCGCGGCTTCATCAGCCAATGAATTCCCTTCAACGTGAACGCCATCACGTTGATGACTCATCGTGTGTATCACGTGAGCTCTCGGTAGTTCGTTTTTCAACTCCGCTTCCTGTTCCTATACCATTTTATGCTTAATTGTGCCACCTTTTGAGTCTTTAAACCCATTTTGTCCCCAATACTGAAGATATTCATTGTATGACAGGACACAGTAAAAAGAATCCCACACAATTAGTGTGGGGAATTCTCAATCCGTATTTATCAGTGCCAGTAATAGTGCTTTTAATTCTGCCAGCTGAGCCGTGCAGTCTCCTAGAGACTGTGTTTTTGTACAGCTTGGATGGAACTTTCTGTCCTGCATACGACCTTTTACAATGTACATGCGGTGCTGTATTGCTGTTTACTTCCAATGGCCGGCTGAGCAGATCCGTCAGTGTAAATTATGTATTCATACTGATCTAGAGACATTATTTAATTCTGGAGAGGATATTCTTGTTCATATTGCAAAAATGCTTGTGTTTTCAGACTTGGGTCTATCTGTATTCTACGTCTGATCCAGTGAGAGAATTAGCCCATTGTAGCCATCTTGGATGTAAGGCTTTAGCATTAGGAATGCTTGCCATTGTAACAGCTTCTAAGGCTGGTACTGGAGTCACGACAACTATTCGTTTCCCCTGAGCCAGTGCTCTTTCTCTCACTACAGCAGTCTGTACTGCTGTCAGGATTTTCTCTGTAGATGCAAAATGCATTTCAGCGTTTGTGTATTAGTGTGATTTGTATGCTATGGGTACTGTTTCGCCTTCATTGAAGGTTAGGTAAGTGTACCCAGATTGACCCACTATAACAGGGATCACCAGATTGCGTACATTTACGCGTGTCTGCAAGTGTTTTGAAGCTATCATGTCAGCTTGTAGGGAACAAAGGATATCTGTGTGTTCCTGTGTCCATTGCCTAACTGCAAATTCAGGACTTATTAAGTCGTAGAAAGGTTTAACCCTTTTGCGTAATCCAAAATGTATGTTCTACCAAAATTCAGGATCCCAGTATGGATTGTAATTTTTTTTATGATTTTGGAGGTTGGAGCAGTGCACACTTTTCTAAAAAGTTAGCTGCCAAACTCTTGCCTTCACTTGAAAGCTCATATCCCAAAAATAGGACATTGAGGTGGGCTCTTTTTGATTTTTTGAAGTTGAATTTGTAGTCCTCAGAGGCCAATCCCAAGATTATGGTGCTCACCCTGGTCAAGTGTTCCTCCAGGTCATCATCTGTCAGATAAATATCATCCACATAGGACAATGCCCCTTCATCCAGATTCTGAAGTAACTCAGTTACTCTGGTGGAAAACATTCCAGGCTGTTCTTATACCCCTGGGGGAATCGACAAAATTGATGCTGGGACCCCAGCGCTGAGAATGCTGTCAAATATCTGCTCTCAGGCACTATATTTTGGCAGAAAAATCCATTCAAGATTTCTAGTGTTGTTTTATATTTTTTCCGCACAATGTTATTCATCAATGCGGCACTGTGTGCGTTCTGTACTGCAAATGTTTTTGTGCATGAGTTTAGATGTCTATAGTCTAAAACTAGACGATACGAATTGTCGGGTTTCATTACGGGAAACAAAGGATTATTCATCAAAGAGGTGCAAGTTTCAATCACCCTCTGCTATTCAAGTTGATCTAAGATCTCCCTGACCTGTTTTTTAGCTTCTTGCTTAATTGGATACTGTCTCTGTGGAGTTGGAGTAGATTTTAATGGTATTACGTGGTGGGTTGAAGCTTCATCCCACCCAACGCAGTTGCAGTATAGTGTAGGGGCAAGGGCCACCGCCCACTCCCGTGCGTATGTGTGTTTTAGATATTGGGGAACGAGGTCGGAGAAAGCTGGCATGATTACCGTTTCCCCCTTTGGGCAATCCATAACAATAGTAGGCGGCCAATCGCTTTCAGCTAAAAGAATGTCGTAGCCAAAAGTCAGGTTCTCCCAAAAGAGACCTTTAATTTTTCTGGGCTCGTCCCCTTCCATCTGGAGTGTTATTTCATGTAACCTATGTTGGACCCTAGTATCAGGCGTTTCCACCGTGATATGTTCACTCAACTGCGCTGTCACCAGAAATTCCATCAGGTTCTGGCGAGCTATTGTTACTTCTGCTCCGCTGTCTAGCATCGTCAGAGCCCATTCCCCGTTCAGTAGTTGAGTCCTCAGAATTCTGGGCATGTCTAACTTTGAGACCTGCTACTTTCTTCTTTTTGAATTGAGGTTTTGCTTTAGGCTTTTCTTCTTTTTTGGAAGCGTAGTCTGAAGTGCGTTGTGTGTCTCTGGACTTTGTACACTCTTCTTGTCTGTGTTCTGACCGTCCTTCCCTCTCCGAGCTTTTTGATGAACCCTGGAAGGAACAAGAGGAAGGTGTATCAGTGACCTGATACTGTCAGGTTTTCTAATGTTGTCCCCATTCCTAAGGTTATACCTCCTTTCGGAGGGCTCCTGTTGAGGAGACCTACCTCTGGATTGAGATCTGTTCTCTTTATTCTTTTGTTGTTTGTTATTATCCCATTTCTTCTTTGAAGAAGCAGGTGCTTGCTTAAAAGTATCCTTTTCGGGACTACCCATCAGTTGAGGTTTTATTGCTCTAGCCCCCAAGTTGTCTCTGCCTAATTCTGCATAAGCAGTTTTAATTGTTTAAGGTAATTCATGTTCCTGTTGTAGAGGAGTGAACTCCCTTAGGCGTTGGTTTATTGCCACCAATGCTGCCTCCCCTTTAATATTTTCTAATATTATAGCTGCTACCTGGGCAAAATTACCTAGTAATTTCCTCCCTAAGTTCCGAGCAGGTTCTGCTCCATACTCATTCTGTATTTGTCTTAATACATCTGGTATTACTGCTAATGACGGAATACCATGAGTCCTGGTATATATGGCAGCGAAAACTGTACCCCAAGAGGTACAATCCTCTATCTGGGGTGTTATCCCCATGGGCAAGCAAATTGTTAACATTCTGTGTTTTTCATGTGGGCTGGTGTTTGGAAATAACGCCTCTAGCTGTGTTATTTTTTGAGCCACCCAGAATGGCATTTGTTCATGTTTAGTGGGCATTTTACCCATCACTGTGTGTAATGTTTGTGGTGTAATTTTAGCTGCTGATGTTTGAGTCGGACTTGTTGGTGTAGCTGTTGCTGGCTGAACTGTGAGTGTTCTCATCATGAACTGCGTCATCTTTGTGTAAAGTCTTATTAGTTCTTTATGAAGTGTAAGTAAGTCTCCTGCTGGCATTGTTTCAATGTCAGGATGTGGTGTGTAGGCTGCTAGTACCGGCCATGTTGCTCTGTCTCTTCCGATCAGACCGAGTCTTACTTTATTTCTTGTATGGGGGAGGGCGCCTTTAAACCAGTATAAATGCTCCTGGTAAGTGAGTGGAATCTCAATGTCCTCGTATGGACAATATTCGTTTGGTATGTCATCTTCTGTGTAGTAATGAAATGTCTTTGTTCTTGCATTTGCCTCTGAGAATTTAACCCATGAATAAAATACCTCTGTTCTAAATGATTCGAGTGCCTCAATCACGAAGGTTACTGGCCTACCCCTAGCTGTTAAACCATATGAAACTAGTTTTATGGTGATGGCATTTCTAACATTTTCTGAAAGATGTATAGCATCTGCATCTTCTTTTTCAGCTGAGAGATTTAGTTCACGCACTATTTCATCCTGCTCAGTCATTGTTTTTTGTAAGAAGACTTTTTCAAGGGAGCTGAGATAAGGTGTTATGCACAATAGGAACAATGTGTCCTTCAAGCTTGATTAACCAACAGCCAATACATAGGATTTTTGCCTACTCAGCTGCGGCAGATTTTTGTTCCCTCCCACTCCAGACGTCTCTGGGGAAATGTGGGTAGGGGTCTCTGAGAATAGCACAACTCAACTACTTAGATTTGACTGTTAAATAAGTACCAAGGTGGGTGTCAGGGCAAGTACAGGTAGTCGTAGTATTTCAGGAATAATTCCAATAAGCTGGATTCATTGTGAAAATAATATTTATAGGTGTTGTCACTCATTGAAGAAAGACTGAGTGGGTGTGCAAGAAAGTAACAAACAGCCAACACGTGTTTCGCCCCACAATGTGAGGGAAGGTGAGGTAGAGAAAGAAACCTTCCCTCACATTGTATGCTCCCACTTTGTGATACTGAACGCCTTGGCCAATTATCGTGACTGAATGTACAGCCCTGAGGAAGCCCCGGGCCAGATGGCCATGTAATGGGGTGAAACACGTGTTGACCGTTTGTTAGTTTCTTGCACACCCACTCAGTCTTTCTTCAATGAGTGACAACACCTATAAATATTATTTTCACAATGAATCCAGCTTATTGGAATTATTCCTGAAATACTACGACTACCTGTACTTGCCCTGACACCCACCTTGGAACTCGTTTAAGTTTAGGGGGTAGGGGTATCCCCCTGTCCAGGACAAGTAACCTAACAACCAAAAAGTTTTTTGCTCAATATCCAACGGCTAGTAAGGGATTGGGACCCATCACCCCTCTACCTACGGAACTGTTAAATAAGTACCCAACCAACGTTGGCAGCGCCATGTCGTGTAGTTCCTATAAACCTATATAGGATCTGTGCGTTTAGACAACATACACTGTAGGATTGGTGTAAGACTGATTCTAGACACACCCACTGGATATGTTGGCCTGTATACCAGCTAGCTCACAGTGCCACTAGAAACTCCTCTTACCAAGGAGAGAATAGTTCTTGGCAACTATCGAACATGACATCCCTGATCCCTCAGGACCGTGGAAACAGTGTACTACTTTTCGCTCAGTCACTTGTGCTTACTTAGGGCCAGATGTATCAACGCTTTTTGCGATCACAAAGGGGCCGATTCGCAGAATCGGCCTGTTTGAGATCGCAAAAATGCGTTTTGCAATGTATGAAACATTTTTAAATTGCAATATGGGTAATCGCAATTATTTGCTATTACCTAAATTTCTAATGCAGTTAGGGAATCGCAATTTGCGATTACCTAAATGCAGTTCTTGTAGCCATCCCAAATTGCGAATCAGCATTAAGGAATCGCAAATTACCACCAACTTCTAGTTGGTGGTAATTTGCAAATTCCTTGAAAAATGCACTTTTTAGCATTGTTCTAAGTGCCATGTGGCGCACATATATGCCCCACATGTGCACACATGCATATTTCAGGGGTGCATCTGGGTAGCCTTTTGGCCCCCTTGCACCCTTGAAATTGCATGCGCAATTTGCGAGTACCTATTTGGTACTCTCAAATTGCGAATATCTTCCCATTCATTCCTATGGGCCTAGGAATGAATGGAAAGCCATTCCTTAATAGCGAATCGCAATTTGCGATTCGCTAATAAGGAATATGTAGGAATCGCAAAATGTTTGCAAAAACCTACATACATTGCATTTTGCGAGTCTATAATAGCGAATCGGTAAAATTCACTATTATAGACTCGCAAAATCCAATGTTGATACATCTGGCCCTTAGTCTCAGAGAGATACACAGAATAAACGGTATGAACGTTTTTCAATAAGCATTTATTGAACAGTCGTTATTCTAGTGTAAAATAGGTGTGCAGAAACAACCTCTAGACAGTAACAGATAAAATTATTAGAAGCACTAAGAAAGTAAAAGGATGGTAGATTTCTACCATTTTGCTATAACCATGAATACAGGCAAGTATATAAAATACATGACAATAAAATGCATACTCCTACGATGCAATCCTAACTAGATGTACCTAAGTGTACCTAGCATGTGTGTAGGTGTTAAGCCAAGAATCCCTCTAGGATAAAGTCAAACCCATTACCTGAAGTGAAAGACTGTGGGACCCCGTCTTGGTCTCGAGTTGGACACTCCGCAAGGGATGATAGACCACTGCGAGCTGGAGTATCTGCATGCAGGAATCTCAGCGTCTCGCATCAGTGTGTCGGCATGGAAGTCCTGATCTCCTCTGACTATCTCAGCAAGATGTGGTGTTTATGTACCCAAAGGTATCCCCAGGGGTTCTACCTTGCTGTGCCATTGTCGGACTTAGGATGACGTCAGGAATGAACCTTGTACATAGTTATCATGCAGGAGATGATAGTCCTGCTGATTTTCCAAGAATCCAAGAATCCTCATGCATAATGTATGAGGCTATTGTTCAGGGAAAACATTCAGACTTGAAATTGAGGACGTGGAGTTTTTTAGAGGGGACGGAGTCCACCTATCTTTAATGGGGATGGCGCTTTAGTTGCTCCAGTTGAAGTTGGCTTTAGCAAAAGTGTTAGGGGTCGAGTGACGGGGATCTGCTGTTATTGGAGCTATCACTGTTTGGGTCAGCCGGAAGGGCAGGGGTGGGGGGGGGCAGGGTAAGGGAGGTAGCCCCTGGCCCTGGGTGGCGGCCGGCTGAGAAGTTCCCAGGATTTACACAAGTTATTGCTTGTCAGCGGCAGTTCAGGCTGAAGGGGAATGGGTAGGAAGTTCACGCCTGGACGACATAGGAAGTTAAAACTTTAGGTAGGAAGTTCAATCAGGTTCAAAGGGTAGTTGAGGTAGGAAAAGGGGAACGGTTTTTAGAGGTCCCACTTTCTGTTGAGCAGCTCTGATGCAAATATGTTATTCAAGTTTGAAGAGGTTATCGGGGGAGGGCTCTTTTAGGGGTGGGGGTAGTTTATCTTAGGTGAGTAATGATGTATAGTGAGGCATTAGTTTTGTAAGGCAAAGGCCCAGGTTATGTTGTAATGTGCACCTGTCTCAATAAAGCAGCATTTTTCACACATCCCAGTGGTCAGTGGTCTGTGCTGCCCCCTCTTCCCCAAAAACCCTTGGAGCTATGACTGATTAGGAGTTATTTGGAACTGAGCACAGCATCAGCCTCTTAAAATTGATATGCCAGTGTGCTCAAACGCTCATGATCATAGGAGCTGTAGTCAGGGATAAGCTAGAAACCACCCTAATTGAAAAGATTATGTGTGAAACCAAGAGGTATATTCCCTTGGGTGAATGTAATATTATAGTGTCTGCTATTCGCAATTTACGTGTCTATTATCAACTTCTTGAGCTCTGTGTGAGGAGGGTGAGCCTCCCTTGTATGTAAACATGTATGTATGCATGGATGTGGTAATTGTATAGCTTGAGCGGTATATTCAGATGTGGCAGCCATTGAACAGGTTAATTGCCAGCATTGACCCTTAATTAATGTGTGACAACAGGGCATGCGGGGGGCACTGGCATGGGGGACATCCACCCATTATTGGCTCAACTGTACCTTTCAAAACAGTGATACATCCATAGGAAGTACCACACTCAAAATATCTATCAGAAGGTCTGCTTTTGCATGATTACATTTGAGAGTTATTATTATTATTAATTAGCATTAATTGAGCGCATAGCTACCCGTAGGCATCCCAGCGCTAGTGACAGCAAGCAGACAGAGTTGGGGGTTCTAAGATATATTCTGGAATAGCCAGGTCTTCAATTGCTTTCGAAAGGAAAGGTGATGGGTCATAGCTCAAGATGGTTAGGCAGGGTGTTCCATAGTCTAGAGGCATTATACGAAAAGGAGCGGCCCCCGGAGCGAGCTCTCTTGATTTTGGGTACAGATGCCAGAAACAAGTTGGTTGAATGTAGACATCTTAAGGGGCGATAGAAGGTGATGAGGGAATGATTCATTTTGGGACCATTACCCCAAAGGGTCTTGTGAGCTATACATAATGATTTAAACATTATGCGTTCGTTTATTGGCTGCCAGTGCAGTGCTTTGAGAGCAGGCATGGTAGTATGCATTTTGGGAGTGTTGTGTAGCAGCCTAGCTGCACAATTCTGCACGATTTGCAGTTTCCTTATAGTAGCTTTCGGGGCGCCCAGGTAGAGGGAATTCCCATAGTCCAGGCGGGAGAGAACCAGCGCCTGAACCATGACTCTCCGAGCGGGTAACGGAAGAAGTGGTAGAATTTTCCGAATCAGTCTGATCATACCAAAGCAGGTGGCTGCTAACTTCACTGCTTGGTGGTCGTATTTGAGAGATCTATCCAACCAGACTCCCAAGCTTTTTATCTTGGGTTTAGGGGCTGGTGGAGGGCCAAGACAATTGGGCCAGCCCAGTCCAGATGTGGCGATGGAGTGATTGCCCAAGATCATTAGCTCGGTCTTGTCTCCATTAAGCTTGAGGCATGACTGGTCCATCCATTTTGCCACAGTTTCCAGACAGCTTTCTAAGTTAGCTGGCAGGTTATTCGGATATTTTAATGCTACCACTAGCTGTGTATTGTCAGCGTATGTGATGATGTGGATTCCATATGGCAGGACTAACTCAGTGAGAGGTTTTAGACAGACATTAAACAGAGTAGGGCTCAGTGAAGAGCCCTGGGGGACTCCACATGTGAGTGGGACACGTTTAGAAGTGTTGTTGCTTTCAAAAACCTGAAACGATCTGTCAAGTAAAAAGGGCTTGATCCAGGCCATGACGTCACCTGAGACTCCAACCATTCTAAGTCTGTTAAAAAGAATGTTATAGTTGACAGTGTCAAAGGCGGAGCTCAGATCAAGTAGAATAATGGCCACCGCTCCTCCCTGGTTGAGAATTTTCCTTGATTCCTCCACTACTGCTAGAAGAGCGGTTTCCGTTCCATGCTGTGGTCGGAATCCTGTCTGAGAGGTATGCAGTAGGGAATGAGTTTCTAAGAACTCGGAGAGAATTCTATTGACATATTTCTCTAGTATTTTGCTTGTCCCGGGTAGAAGCGAGACTGGGCGATAGTTACTCCAAACCTCCGGGTTAAGACTAGGTTTTTTTAACAGTGCTCTTACCATGGCATGTTTCCATGATGAAGGAACTTGGCAAGTGGATATAGATAAATTTAACACTTCTAGTAAAACTGGGAGTACGGTTTCTTCTACCTTACGAAGTACATGGAGAGGTACCGGGTCAAGAGGGGAGCCAGATTTGACCTGGGCAAAGGGTTGAGAAAGGGTGGACAGGTTCATAGTTGGAAGTTCCTCCAATCGTGGTATGCTGCCCGATGGAGTATCAGCTTCCGCGACCATGTTGTCAGGGCAGAGGACCAGGGGGAAGGTATTGTATATGTCTAGAATTTTCCTATTGAAGAATTCTGCAAGTTCATTACAGCGAACCTGAGAAGAGTCAGGTGGAGTCTCAGGCGAAGGACACTTCATAAGGTTTTTAGCTATCCGAAAGATTTCCCTGGGGGCGTTAGCAGCGGATGTAATTTTTTCATCAAAGTACTGTGCTTGTGCTCTCTTTGTTTCTGTTTGGTAACTTTTGATGGACTCTCTATATTTCTGTTTTTTAGTGTGTTGTACTCTTTCCTCCAAGCTCTTTCTAATCTTTTGCAGTTTTGTTTAAGTTCCCGGAGTTTTGGTGAGTACCAGGGTGTCATTTTCTCCTTAGGCCTTCTCTGGCTCAGTTTAAGCGGTAAGGTGACATCCAGAGATGATTCAATCCAGTGGTTAAAATTATCAGTGGCTGTGTTGGGGTTGGGGTCCTATAGAGGTCTAGTATTTGTCAAGGCTAAGGTCCACGCCTCTACTGAACGTTTCGCCCAGGGTCGTTCCCAGCTGCTGGAAGATTGAATATTAGCGGGCTGTGACGGGATGTTCCATTGGATCAGGATCAGAAGATGATCTGACCATGGCACCGGGACGCGGTTGCCTACTGAGAGCTTTTTGTTATTTGAGAAGACTGGATCCAAGATGTGACCTTTATCATGTGTCGAACTAGTGACTTTTTGGATCAGTTGGATTGCCAATAAGTCTTGGGTAAGATCCAAGGTTTACAGATTTAAGAGGGTCCTCTAAGTGCAAATTAAAATTGCCTAATAGGGTAATGTTGGGCGAGGTACTTGCTAGCGTAGCAGGGGTATCTGTAAGAGATTTATGAAATTGCCCACACGGACCTGGGGCGATAGATGAGGATTCCTGATAGGGAGAGGGTGGGAGAGAAAGAGATTGTGAAGAACATATTTTCGCAGTCTTGAATAAGGTCATGCTCCATCCGCCCCTTCAGATGGTCTTAAAGAATGATGGCAATACCTCCCCCTTTCCTCAGTTCCCTATCTTTCCTCAAGATATGATAGCCAGGAGGAAGCGCTTGCATCAGGTCGGGATCAGATTCCTTGTGGAGCCATGTTTCTGTTAGGAACAGAGCATCAGGTTGTTCTCCGTCAAGAAATATGTAGATTTCAGAGAGTGTTTAGGTAAGGACCTGCAATTAAGGAGAAACATTTTATAACCCCTAGGGGTCTTAGTTATCAGCTGTGGCCGTAGAGCATTACGGGGGCCAAAAGAGCAATAAGTGCATGGTGCGAGGCCATTTGTTAAACCAATGGAGTGCCGGCATCTGTTTTCACAAGGAATCCGCAGTTGGTGGAGTTGGCGTGAGGAGTATCTCAGAATATCTTTGGGGGAAGGGCCTTGGGTTCTGGCCCCTGGTCCCGGATGGGCGCGGACGGGCGGGACGGGCGCAGACGGGCTTGGCTTAGGCGCGCCTTTGTTGCGCCGGCGGCGTGCGTCCGCTGCGGGTCCGTGCCATCCTGCAATTTAAATATCCTCTGGGATTCAGCCTGCTTGCCCTTATGCCCTGCCTCCTCTTACCGCCTCCCTCCACACAACCGGAAGTTCCGTGGTGGACCGGGGAGTGACGTGAGACAGGAGCCTAAAAGGTGCAGTAACCGCTGACTGCATAGTTAAAAATAGCTAAAATATGTTTTAAAATGCCCTCTAAATAAAGTGCTCTGTGCAAAGTAGCCCCAATATCTTTCTTGTCTGCTTACTTGTTGCTGCGCGTCCGCGCCATCCAGCAATTTAAATATCCTCCGGGATTCAGCCTGCCTGCCCTTATGCCCCGCCTCCTCTTACCGCCTCCCTCCACACAACCAGAAGTTCTGTGCTGGACTGGGGAGTGACGTGAGACTTTTGATGAGCCCAACCATCTGACTAAAATACTTTTGGGCAGATGAGATGACCCTATTATGAAGCATGACACCTAGACTAGTGTGTGAGTCAACAGCCTAAATGTTTATGAATATTTTTGACATACATACTAGTACTGGTAGGTTCTCTCACATAAGTAATTCCTTGAGAACCTTCCCCTATATTATAACAAGGTAACTTTTTCTTTTTGTTACATGAACCTAGCCAAAAGGAACTGCGGCACTGCACAAGGGAGAAGGGAGGCATACAGTTACCAAGTGACATGAAAGATAATTGGGTTCTTGGAGTGGAAGTGTACTGTTGCTGTATTGCTATGTGATGTAGTGTTCTTTAAAGAGATGCTTCTTTAACTCTTTCCTAAATTGAAGCAGTGTTGGGGCAATCCTGAGAGGTACTAGATTGTTTTTCCAGATCATTGGTGCATAGATGGGAAAGACCTGCTGCCTTCTTTGTATTTTTTTACACTTTGTAGTCTGCAATCAGATTGTGTCTTAGATGTGGGTGTTGTGAAAGCCACCAGGGATGATGAGTGTAAGAAGGTGAATTATTATCTGGGGTGGATGATAATCCACCACAAGTAATAAACCAGCTGACCTCCTAAGTCCAGCCAAAGGTTTCAATAATTTAATCCTGAGCTCAAACCATGGTAGCTATGGCAAAGAGAAATAGGCTTAACATAGAGAAAATGTGTAGAGCATTTAGAAGTACCAAACCAGTTAAAAAGTAAAAGATATAAGACAATAAAAATCCTGCTCTACTTTATAAAAGTAGAGAGAAGTTTAATGAGCAAATTGACACCAAAAAGACAAAAATTCAATAAGGAGAACCAGAGATATGACTTTTTAAAGATATAAGTGAAAAGCGCCAAGAAAAAGTAAAGTGCCAGTGTAAGTCAATGGTCGTGGTAGACCAGGATGAAGGTGCAATTTCCTGCTGACCACAATGAAGCCTTGGTAGAATACACCAAGAGGATTGGTCCCAGTGAATGTCTAGAAGTTGAAAAGTTCAAATGAGTTTCTAACTCCCCTTCTAAAGGAAGTTTATAACTTTCTTGATGTAAAATGTTGAAATTTGTTTCAAGTCCCAACACAAAATGGAACCTTGTCACTTTTGAGAAAGTCCTCCCCACGTGGGTTAATGCTGAAACTAGAGATGCTACTTTGGAACTGAAGGCTGGACACCTGAGGCAGGCTGGTCCCACTGGCATCTGGAGCTTTGGAGATTTTTTTGCTGACAATTTTCGAAGTCTCAGTGCAGAATGGAACACTGTCACTTTGCTAGAGGTCTCCTGGTGGGGGAAAGCTCATTCCAGTCTGACACTGTGGAACTGCCAGTCGGATACTTTTTTTGATAAACAAATGTTATTGATTTGGTGCATTGTATACACATTCCCCACCTGTGTAAATAAAATACCATAAATGGCGTGCACATCGTGCATCTTCATAGATCATAGTATTCCCACCTTTCCCCATCCCGCACACCTTTTTATGTTTCTGTAGGCAGCCTCAAGAATTATATATTGTCTCTTCCAGTTTGACACACCTCTCCATTGCTGTTTGCCAGCTGGCCAGGGGCTGCAGTTGGAGATCATCAATTTTTAACAATGTCCCTCTTAGCAATCACTTTTCCAATACCCAGTGAGGTTCGATCTCCTTGTGTTCTCCCAAAGTCATCCAGTAGCTCCAACAGCACAATTCTCGGAGAATGCTCCAATGGATCACCCAGCACGCAATCAAGTATTGTGAAAAGTTTAGTAAGTGCACTTCCAGACTACATGAAAAAATTATCTTCATTTCCCTGTCAGCGGGGGCATGCAGCTGTCAACAGTCTGGTGGGCCGCCACAGCCAAAGGGGCATGAGCTAGGTCATGTGAAGGAAATTGAGTTGTATTAAACAAAGACTTGAGGGAATGACACGAACCCTGGGTGACATATAGGTATCTCTCCAGTCAGGTCATCCAGGGGTCCCAGCAAGCCTCCCATTGGGTCTTTAGAGGGGTGAGAGAGGATGTAGAGTGTTTAACAAGGGATTTGTAGATGTGTGAGATCCCTTCCTCAGTCAGGGAGCCCAGTCGGAGTTTCGCCTCTACGAGATTAAAGTCGAGTACACTACCAAGAGAGTCTCGGTGAATGTGCCATATCTGTAAATATGGTAAAGTTGGGATTTGTGTAAAGAAAACTCCACTTGGAGTTCTTGGAAGGATTGGATATGAGATGCCGACAAGTACTGAAATGCCAATAAGGTCCCACTTCCTAATGCCTTGGAGTGCTGCAAGTGCCCCTCCAAAGGGGAGTCTTGAGGGTAATCTTTCTATCCCATCCTGTTGTCCACAGAGCTGCTTGTCATGCCCAGCCTTATGTCATATGGCGATCGATCACATTTTTCATAGGCGAGTCGGAATGGTCGGTTTGCCCATAATAAGGATCTAATTATAGTGAGCAGCATCTGAAGCCAGCGCTGGTGTATCTATAAGGGAAAGTTCTGAATCATGTACAATATGCGAGGGAGCAATATCATTTTAAATAATGCTATCCTGCCCATTATGTTTAGAAGGAGTTTATCCCAGTTGGTTAGTAACACTGTCAGGTTAGAGAAGAGGGGCTTTAGATTAAGAGCCCATGTCAAGTGAGGGTCTAGGGCTCTGTAAGCCCCAAGATAAGAAAAGCTGAGCAAACGAATAGGGAGTTCAGTCTACCAGTTCATAACACGGTTGTCACATGGCAAAGGCACCAGAAGGGATTTGTACCAATTGATTGTAAGCCCATACAGGATCAGCATTGGCATCAGTCGGGACAGGTAGGGAGGGTCAAGCAACAAATAAATGGACATCATCCACATAAAGTGCTATTCGGTCCTCTAGTTCCAAATCTCTAATTGAAACCCCATATCTGTGCGTCACATCTGATCCACACTGTCAGCGGTTCTGTAAATCCATTTTCATCAGGCAGTCTTCCAGGAAGACCCAATAAAGCCAGTCAAAAACGTTTTCGAAATGCACCTGCATTAATGCAGGTGGATCATTTAATTCAGAGAGCCGTGCCATGGCCATCTGGACTCTATGGATGTAGTCTTGTGTACTTTGTTGTGGCATAAACCCACATTGGTCTGGGTGGACCAACTACGAGAGCAGTGATTGGTGCCTATTGGCAATAGTTTTGCCCTAGATCTTGAGTTCAGAGTTAATCAGGGATATTGGTCAGTAGGATGCACACCTCTCTGAAGGATGCCCTCCTTATGCAGCACCACTATAATAGCAAGACCTAGTTCCTAAGAAAAATGCCTCTTCACTCTCGCTCCCTGGTACATTGCCAGAATGGGGTTCAACAAATGCAGGGAGAGTCAGCAGTAAGACTACATGGGACACCGAATTGGACCCTGAGTTTTGACGGATTGCACGTCTGCTAGAGCTTCTCAAAGCTCATCAGCCATCATGGGTCATTCCAGAGATCAGCAATATAAGGTGCTCAGCACCAGGAGAGGGAGATCTCCAATAAGAGGAGTGGAGATCTCCCGCATTTTAGTACTGTCTAGGGGTGGGCGATAAATTCTGCTCCACCGTCGGAGTTGGTGGAGTTTTGGACACACTGTGTTACGCATGTAATGCAGATTTCTGGCCAAATTCCACCAACTGCCGGGTGACAACGTTTTTTCTAGGGGTGGGTGGTAAACTCCGCTCTGGAGTCTTGCCCGCTCTACTTGGAGCACAAAGTTCAGCAAAAACTCTGCCACTGCCGCTTGGTGGAGTTTACCTCCCACCCCTAAATTAATCTTATAGTTGCCTGGAGGTAAGGCAAGGGAACCACCTTGCATACGTTTAGCTCCATTACAGGACCTCAATATCCCACCTCATGCCCCACTCTCTATTGTTTTCCTGCCCAACAGCACGTCTTCCTCATTTCCTCCAATCTGAGAGTGCCGTCTCTAACTAGCATTCCAGAGCCAGGGCTTATTCTGGTTGGCACACAAGTGTCAGCATCAGCACATGATTGGCTAGTCTAAAACTATATGCCAATGGGTGTGAGACAGGCAGCGCAAATAATGAAACCATGTACCTCATCGAACTTGTGCAGAGCCTCCAGTCTGGGGATGAGAGGGGAGGTGTTTCTTAGAGCAATGATATCTTTATATTTGCCGAGTCCCCCTAGACATAGAAAAGGGGCTTGCCAAGAAACTTGCTTATGAAAATCGATTGTTAAAAATAAGCACGTGCTGTGGACGTTTATCTTGTGCTGACGTTTTTCTCGAATTAAAAGTATGGCTTTTTCAGTCTACTCTATCTGTCCAACATGTAAGTTTACACTGCTCTGGAAAGTTTTCTGAGGGCATTGGCCTTAAAAACATGAAGAATACATATTTTTAAAAATGTATATAAATAAAACATCTTTATACCATTGTTTGTGATAGCCATGATGTAAAGTATGCTTTCTCTGCCTTTGTCAATCAGGGGTTTATCATTACATAATGTCATGTCCTTTAGTATAGTCCTGTCATGTATACCCCATTTTACATACACTGTCCCATCCACACGACAATAACGATTATAAACAGGTGACCTTTTACCTAGTAGCTTGCTCCTGTCTCTTCGACACCAGGCTCTTAGTATTCTATCCTAATCCCTGTACCTGACGTACATAAACATGTCCTCAGGCACGGTATAATTATTCTGTATAAGGGTCACCACTTTTTTCATCCTTGGCCAACAGCCAGCTGTGCATGATCGCATTTGTTTGGAAAACATTCATGATTGTTTTCAAAACAGTTGTGGCTGTTTTTAAAACATATTGATTCTAGAAGAAACCCTGGAGTGACCAATGTAGTATATAAGACCTGCAAATCAGAGGAGAATTCCTTCCAAACTGACACGGGGTCCTGCATGCTGAATCTTTAACACGCAGTAGTCTGATAACCCTTGCGGGGTGTCATCCTCGAAGCAGAGACGGATCCTTCATTCTCAATCATCAGGGGTGGGGGATATTTCTTCTCTAGGGTTTTCTTGGCTACATATAAACATAGCTACATGCATATACATGCTACACATACAGATCTAGGCTAGGTACATTTAGGCAAATTACTTAAGGTGCGCATTTTAGAAATATGCAAGTGCTACTGTTTTTATCTGAACTGCTTATGTTCATCTCATTAGCACTATGGTAGAAATGTATCTATTATTTACTATATTGGTACTAGCAATCTCTTTTGTATGCTTCTGTCTCCTGATTGTCGCAGCACATATGTTTTACACAAGGCTGTTACTGGATCAATAAATACTTATTGAAACGTCCTAATCACCATCCTATGTATTTTCTGACAGTAAGCAAGCACGAGTGTCTGAGCGAAAAGTACTGTACTGTTTTCCACAATCCCTGAGGAATCAGGGTTGTCATGTTCAGTGGTTGCCAGAAACTACCTATACCACTGTAGAATACAGGGGGTGGTACTGGCACTGTAGAGCTAGCTGGTATAACAGCTGAATTATCCTGTGGGGGTGTCTGGAAGCGGTCGGGACACCAAGCCCTCAGTTTAGGTCATCCAAAACGCGCAGGTCATGGGGGCCTCCCAGGAACTACACGACATGGCACCACCAACGTTGGTTTGGTTCTGTATTAACAGCAAAAATCTCAGTAGTTCAGTCGTGCTTTCTCAGAAAGCCCTACTCACACTTTTCAGAGATGTCTGAGGTGGGAAGGGAGATCCACCTCAGCTGAGCAGATATACTCTGTGTATTGGCTGAAGGTTTAGCAAGCTTGTAAGGATAAAAGGTTCCCACATTGTGCAAAACCCTACCTCTTAACTTTTTCTTCTCTTTTAAAAATGACTGACCCCGCGAGTAGCTCAGGGGAAGAAGAATTTGCAAACGCTCTTAACATCACAGAGAACTGCAGACATGAAGTAACTATGAAATTGTTAGAACACGGCGTACCCGCAACAGGTGGCTGTGTTGCCTTTGTGATTGAGGCACACGAGATGTTCGGATCAGAGGTATTCTATTCTTGGGTTCAGTTCCCACCTGCAGATCCGGTGACTAATTTGTTTCACTCATACTTTGTAGTTGAACCACCGGAAGAATACATTCCCTACGAAGATATTGAAGTCCCGTTAACTTACCAGCAACACAGAAACTGGTTTAAAAGTGCCCTCCCACACACAACATCTGTCTTGAGACTCAGTCCACTCAGCAGAGAAGGAGCTACCTGGCCGGTCTTAGCGACATACACTCCACATCCTGAGATAGATACACTACCAGTGGATGAAGTCCGTACAATATACAAAGACATAGTCAGGCTATACAGACACATTGTCCAGTTTGCCATGCGAACATTGACAGTCCAACCTGCGAGAAATGCTCCAGCTGGTCCACATCAGACCACACCTACAATTAACATGCAGACACTGAAATCAATAATAGGAACAATTCCTTCCAAACGGAAGCAAATTCCGTTCTGGATTGCACATAAAATAGCACAGCTGGGAGCAGTATTTCCCCATATGGGTCTGCAGGAAAAACACAGAATGCTAACCATTTACTTGCCAATGGGGGTGGTTCCCTCGATTGCAGATTGTACCACTTGGGGAACAATCTTTCCTGCCATATACATTAGGATACACAATACTCCTTTGATAGCAATCGTTCCAGAAGTATTGAAACAAATACAGAATGAGTACGGGGCAGGACCTGCCCTGGACTTGGGGATGAAACTGATGGGTAATTTTGCCCAAGTCTCTGCAATCATGCTGAGCAACATAAAGGGGGAGGCAGCAGCAGTGGCCATACACAGCGCCTAAGGGAAATAGCACCTATAAATTAGGAGCGAGAATGACCAAATATTATCAAAGAAGCCTATGCTGCATTAGGTAGCGATAATCTGGGAACCAAAGCAGGAAAGCTACAAATGGCGGATAGTCCCGACAAGGACAACTCGAAGCAAGCACCCACTTCTTCTAAAAAGAAATGGGAGAACAAACAATCTAAAAATAATTCAGAAAATAATTCACGATCATGGGGTGGGTCTCCCCAACGGGAGTACTCCTAAAAGAGGTATAACCTTAGGAATCGTGATAACATTAGGAAACCTGAGAGGTATCAGGACACTGATACATGTTCCTTTCGTTCCTTTCAGGGTTCATCAAAAAGCTCTGAGAGGGATGGGCTATCAGAACAAAAGCAAGAAGATCAACCAAAGACAAAAAGGGAAACACATCGAAATTCAGATTATATTATCAAACAGGAAAAGCCACCTAAAGCAAAACCTCAATTCAGAAAGAAGAAAGTAGCTGGCTTAAAAATTAGACATGCCCAGGTTACTGAGGACTCAGCTTCTGAATGGGGAATGGGCTCTGACGATGCTAGTCACCGCGGCAGAAGTAACAATAGCTCGCAAAAACCTGAAGGATTTTCTGGTGACAGCAGTATTGAATGAACATATCACGGTGGAAACACCTGAAACGAGAGTTAGTGTCTCGCATAGATTGTATGAAATTACACTACAAATCGAAGGGGATTTCTCAAGAAAGGTTAAAGGTCTATTTTGGGAGAACTTAGCATATGGATATGTCATACTGCTAGCAGAAAAAGATTGGCCGCCTGAGTTTGTGATGGATTGCCCAAAAAGGGGAAAGTGGGATTTTGCCTGCTTTCTTCGAGCTTGTTCCAGAATCTTTAAAACATTAATACGATCAGGAGTGGGTGCTAGCGCTTGCTCCAGCATTATACGGCAACCATGTAGGGTGGGACATGGAGCCTGCCGACCATGAAATCCCATTAAAATCTACTCCAAATCCACAGAGACAGTACCCTATAAAAAATTATGCAAAAAGACAGGTCAAAGAAATTCTAGACCAACTTGAAGACCAAGGTGTAGATGAGACTTTCACCTCACCGATGAATAGTCCTTTGTTTCCAGTAATGAAACCTGACAACATATATCATCTAGTTTAGATTACCGACATTTAAACACATACACACAAACATTTGCAGTTCAAAATGCACATTGTGCTTCACTAATGAATAACATTGTGTAGAAGAAATACAAAACATCATTAGATAACTTGAATGGATGCTTCTGCAAAAATATAGCTCCAGACAGCAGATATTTGACAACATTTTCTGCCCTCAGCACTCAGCGTCACTTCTGTCGTTTGCCTCAAGGGTATAAGAACAACCCAGGGCTATTCTCGGCAAGAGTGTCAGAAATATTACAAACATACGATGAGGAGGCAGTGTCCTATGTAGCCGACATCTATCTGACGGATGATGAATTACTTGAACACTTGAGCAGGGTGAACAACATAATTGCGGTATTCGCCAATGTGGGCTACAAATTTAATTTCAAGAAATCAAAAATTGCCCATCTCAATGTCCTGTTTTTGGGATATGAGCTATCAAGTGAAGGCAAGAGCCTGGCAGCCAACCTTTTAGAAAAGTGTGCGCTGTTCCAACCTTCAAAGAATCTCAAAGGTTTGCAATCCATTTTAGGATTTCTAAATTTTGGCAGAACATACATCCTAGATTACGCAGAAAGAGTAAAACCTTTCTACGACTTAATCAGACCTGATTTCACACCACATCAGTGGATACAGCAACATCAAAACATTTGCACACACGTGTGAATACCACCAACTTGGTGATCCGGGTGGTCCCGGGTTTATCAGGATATACATACATCACTTTCAATGAAGGTGAGACAGTCCCGATGGCATACAAATCACATTTATACACAAATGCTGAAATACGATTTGCGGCCACGGAAAAATATTGACCGCAGTACATACTGCTGTAGTGAGAGAAAGAGCACTAGCACAGGGGAACCGACTTTAGAAGCGGTTGCCAAAGCAAGCATTCCAAATGCAAAAGCACTGCATCTGCGATGGAAACAATGGGATAATTCTCTCACTGCAACAGATGTAGATTACAAATACGATTCTACATTAAAAACACAAGCGTTCCTGCAGTATGAACAAGAATACCCTCTCCCGAATGAAATCTTGCCTCTAGAGAAATATGAATACATCATTTATACTGATGGTTCTGCTCAGCCTGCCATAGGAAGTAAACAACAGTATAGCGCAGCATGTGCGATAGTGAAGGGACGTATGCAGGACGGTAAGTTCCATCCCAGCAATACGACTAAGCAATCTGTAGGAGATTCTACAGCACAGTTGGCAGAGCTGAAAGCCCTGATACTAGCACTACAATATACGGATCAGGAATTCCCCACACTCATAGTGTGTGATTCGTTCTACTGTGTGCAGTCTTAAAATGAATATCCTCATTACTGGGGCCAGAATGGTTTTAGAGATTCCAACGGTTGCACAATTAAACATAAATTGGTATGGGAACAAGTGGCAAAGCTGAAAGCATGCCTGCCATGGGCTCACGTTATTCACACCTTGAGTCATCAGCGTGTTGGCGTGCATGTTGAAGGGAATTCACTGGCTGATTTAGCCGCCAAGGCGACAGTGCGAACTGCTGCCGTTGCTTCAATCACTCGTTCTAGCACGAGGATAGACGGAGACATATTGATAGCTGTCAACGCCTCAAAGAACGGCGCTGCCATTCCGAAGGGCTTTCCACTCAAATATTCCTATAAATTTGATGCTCAAATCCAGCAGTGGGGGATAGAGTTATACCAAACATGGATCACAGATTAGGTTTAATTCTAGCTGCACATGAGGGTCTGGGCTCTGCACACGCAGGAGTCACTGCTACAGTTTTGTTACAGAATCGGCGATTCTGGTGGCCAAGTATGTCTAAACAAACAAAGGCTTATGTCTTAAAAGTGACATCTGTCAGCTTATGAAAGGTTCTACCGTAGCACGGCCACCACAAACACCATTACTCATTTCAGACAGATCCCTCGCATTTCTGTCTATTTGGATCACTGCGGCCCCTTAAATTCAGACGGGGCTTACAAGTACATCTTGGTGGCAGTGGATTCATGCTATAGATTCTTATGGGTTTGGCCTCTGCACTTGGCTGACACTTGAACTGTTATAAAGGATTTGCGAGTCTTCATCGGGACATACGCAATTGGCACGTTACATTCCAATCGTGGCACTGCGTTTAGCTCTCAGGCTTACAAGGAAGCCATGGAAAGTATGGGCGTGGCCTTGCGAAACTCCTCCTCCCACCATCCCGAATGAAATTCAGTGGTGGAGAGGAAAAACTGAGACCTAAAGCAATCCTTAACAGCAAGGGTATTAGGTGCAGGCAGTAGCTGGGTCAATCACCTATATGGGGTCCAGAGAGCACTAAACGATATGCCAAGAAAATCCTTGGGAGGACGTACCCCCTATGAGATCCTGTTTGGGACAAGAATGTGGGTACCTGACCTCGATTGTGTCAGCACAGTGGTGGATGTAAAACCATTTGAATTCAATGATCGTTTGGCTTTTTTACAGGAACTCAATGAATTCCGGGCATTACAAAGCAATGTCCAAGTAAAGCGCACCGCCACTGGGGAAGTAAAACCGGTTCCAGCAAGACCTGTCTGGGTCCCGAAAGTTGGGGACCTGGTCAGAGAAAAGATCGTGGACAAGAAGGAGTTTGGACCATCCTACAGAACACCTGTACCTGTCCTGGCAGTTCAAGGAACAAGAACAGTTCTTCTTCCGCCTTTTGCCGGTAAAAAAGAAAAAAGATTTGTCTCTATTGATCTTATCAAACAACACTATGTTGCCAATTCTCAACAGCAGGCCATGTGGAATCCTGAGTAGCCGCAGATCTCCTCTTGTTACTGTACAGTCAGTTCAGATGGACAGACTAATAACGTTTGAAGACTCCTCTGCGCAAGGTACCAGAGTCACCAATAACAGAGTACAAATTACACCTGTTGAAACGGAGCAACATCCAAATGAAACTGAAACGCAAATTGCATTTCAGCCCAATAATGAACTTTACATCAACGTGCCTTCACAAGAGGCAACTGCCAGTTTTACAAACACTGCTGAGCTGCCAAAGATAGATCAAACTGAGTCTGGCTACTTCATCAACTTTGATGACTTTTCTTCAGATCCAAGTGAACCTGAGCGAACGCCACCCATTTCCAAGAAAGAGAAATTTCGACAATTCTATCTCTGGCTGAAAAAGACTTACTTGGTGGCCCCTTGGTTGCATCTTTGTTTTGCATCAGGGATCCTGTTCCTGTTAATTTGTATTGGTATAGTAACTGTCTTTTTCCTACTACTGAATGGACTTTACCTCCCACAACACTCTGCAGTACAACCTGTGAACTTGGTCTTGAAACCTCATACGTCATCACACCGTGAACAGAGAGACTTGACCCTAGTGAACATTACAGCAGTTCCAGTACCGGATGGTATAGTTTGGGATAAAGTTTCATATGATGTATTTGATCCTACTGAACATTTAAAAATGCCACACGTATTCAAAATTTCATTGAATGATTTCATTACCCTGAGTACACATGGGACATTGAGACTTTAAATACTAAGCTCTCAGATTTAGAATAATCTGCTGCATTTTCCTACAGGGAATTGTATGAAGACACACCTTACTTCGACAGTATGTATTGTTACCAGCATTTTGGTCATCACTTTTTGCACAGGGCTAGTGTTCCACGCACTGTCAACACTTACCCTCAATGGGAACATTGCCCGACACCACCAAAAGGTAGTTCTCCCACATTCGCACAGACATTTGCGTGCTTTTCAGGGTTCAATACATCAGACCCAATGTCATATTAATATAAACGTACGCAAATGAATGCAACTGCGAAGAAAATGATGCTGACAAACACCAAGTTCATATATTCACCACCTTTTATCTCCCAACTGTCTATACAAGGTTTCGACTATTGGAGGGACAAGATAGACACAAAATCCATCTGGGGGACAAACGATTGGCAGGTTCAGGGAACAGAGGCTTTATTTAGAGCTTGCCTCATACCATTGCAGATAATTTTCCTGAACAGAACAGTGCAACAGACTACCTGCTTCGGGTTTGCAAAAATTAAAGACCTGAAAACACCACGTATCCCCTAGCCCATACCTATTGAAGGTGTATCAAATGATACACTGATTAGTGAGGAGGAACTGGGTACAATGATACAGAATGGTACATACAATTCTTTAGCTCCCAATTGGAAGGGATGGTTGGTTTGGCCTATCGACACAAATAGGTGACAATCAAGATTCAAGGGTACCACCGGAGGATTTAGCATCCTTAGGCCTGACCCACGCTAAGTACACACAGACAACCCAGGGGTCATGACTTCTTATAGTGTTGGGAAGTTGTGCTTAGAATGACTAAGAACCTCAACACTATTTCAGGTGAAACAACACTTGTCCCCTCTGTCAGACAATATGAATCTTAGGGATTTCTTGCTAGGTCCCAAGAAACCGCGTAAGAAACGCTTCTTATATGCCATCTACAATGAACTATGGAAAGCCTCCCAACAGGATGCTGCTGAGAGATTACGTGAGATTGATAGGATTAACCTGGAAAAGGCCTTGGCTGTGGTAGACAATGGTATGACCACACTTTCTTTGCGTATTTATTCACTGGGCAACATTGTGTCCTCAGCAATCGACATAATGGAACAAGATTTGTCTATTCTACAACATGGGCAATCTCAATTGCGCTCCATTGTGCTTTTAAGTTGGATGCTACAATCACTGCGTTCTGGCCACGTGCCATGGCAGTACATTAACGGCTCAAATCTGTTTTCAGCTTATAATCTGACCGACAAACAGTTGACCATGGCACGCAGAGATGCAAAGTACACCATGCTGCTCATTGAAAAATTAGAGAAGTTGCCTTTTACAGTAGCAGAGTCACCGTCTACGGAATGGTTAATTCATGGCAATATCACACTGCCAATCATGACATTCCAGTTCCAATACTGCCTTAGATACATCCAAGCAGGCAGGTATGAAGCGTTGGGTGAAGGGTACATACAGGAAACCTGGGAGTTACCGTATAGATATAGGTGCAGAAGTGTCGCTTCATGGAGCGTGTAATGCGTCAAAAGCGAAGTTATCATGCTACTTGAAAAGGCTCCTCAGCTGCAGGGATTCATCCAGTTTTAGAGTTGCTCTCGAATGGGAGTTATTTAATGCTGAATGATCAAGCCTGTTGCGGGATGGCGCCAGGCATCGCATATCTAGTCAGAGTAAACCTCACGGTTGTTTGTTATAAGCAAGTATTGTTTCCCCGGCTCGCACAGTTAGGGAGGCACCACTGTGGCCTTCATTGAATGTTTCCAGTATACAGTTTGATTCGCTGAGCAGACTGAAAGCCATGTTATTTCAACAAAATGTGGCCTTAACTTCAGCCCAAGAAACTTTTGATCTCCAGGTTGCAAGGTCTTCAGCAGAGATACAGGCCCTAGTCTGTACAAACTTCCCGATCCATTTCGGAGAAATGGTTCATCGTATCTTTAACATGTCTGATATGAGTGGGATCGTATACTTATTTAAGCGCCTTGGGTCAGGTCTCTTAACCACCTTTCAGACCATCTTCGGAGTAATTCCAGCCTTCATACACTCCGTGCTTGGAAGCATTTTTGGGGTGCTTCTTTTGGTCCTGCAATCAGTAGCTGGCATCCTGATTTTAATCCTATTGCTTCGCAATGGACGTGTCAATACCCCAAGAACTAGAGAGAACACTGCTGGAATGACGTTGTCGTGAGCGTATGGTGTTCTACCTGACTATGCCTTGGCTTCGAGAGCTGAGTGAGCATTTGTTCCTGTTTTTTAGACTGGTCTGGCTAGACTGTGTCCTGCCTGTGTTCCGTTGCCTCTTCTGCGGATTTGGCTGCATGTTGGACCTGTGTCTGACACTTCTATTGGTTACGCCGCCGGACATAGAAGTGCTCCTGGAGCCCTTGCAGGCCCACATGTAGAGTTGTCCACAGCGTATTCCCATATTGATGACTGCATTTCTAGAGCCTCCAAGGGATGCTTCCGCTCCTGCTGGAAGGGAAATTGGCTCTACTCCAGAGGTACAGGCATTGATATCAGGGGTGCAGGAACCGGAGATGAACATCTTTGCTCACTTGACATGATACAGGAAGTTCTGGAGGGAATGCCACCTGCGGATACGATGTTCAGCGATGTTGAGTCTTCAGCACAGGATTCTTAAACAATCTGGCCTCTCCTGTGCTGAGAACCGTTTGGCAACTTTTTAAACGTTTACTAAATTGAAGGGCGAAACTGACTTTGTTTTATTTTTCCTTCTCTGCTCTAATTGAGCATAATGGCTTTCAAGGTGCTCAGTGCAATAACAACAGCATATACAAGCTTAGAGGACCTTTCTGAACGCTTTGTTAGGGAAAAATGTCTTTTCTTGCATGGGCATTTTTTCAGGCTTTTAAAGTGCTTTTAGTATGTTTTATTGTAAATGATTTTTATGACTTTTAATAGCGTTAGCTTTATCATTACCTAGCTGACCCTGTTGACCTTTTGATGAGGAGTGGGTGTCATGTGCTTTGGGATAGTCCTGTCATGTATACCCCATTTTACATACATTGTCCCATTCACAGGACAATAACGATTCTAAACAGGTGACCTTTTACCTAGTAGCTTGCTCCTGTCTCTTTGACACCAGGCTCTCAGTATTCTATCATAATCCCTGTACCTGACGGACATAAACATGTCCTCAGGCACGTTATAATTATTCTGTATAAGTGTCACCACTTTTTTCATCCTTGGCCAACAGCCATCTGTGCATGATCACATTTGTTTGGAAAACATTCATGATTGTTTTCAAAACAGTTGTGGCTGTTTTCAAAACATATTGATTCTAGAAGAAGCCCTGGAGTGACTGCTCTAGTATATAAGACCCTTATTCCCCCCTTTAAATCAGAGGAGAATTCCTTCCAAGCTGACACAGGGTCCTGCATGCTGAATCTTCGACACGCAGTGGTCTGACATCCCTTGAGGGGTGTCATCCTCGAAGCAGAGACTGGGTCCTTCATTCTCAGCCAACAGGTGAGGGGTATGGTTCTTCCCTAGGGGTTTCTTGGCTACAGATACACATAGCTACACACATATACATGCTACACATACAGATCTAGGCTAGGTACATTTAGGAAAATTACTTAGGGTGCGCATTTTAGGAATATGCAAGTGCTACTGTTTTTTATCTGAACTGCTTATGTTCATCTTATTAGCACTATGGTAGAAATGTTTCTACTATTTACTATATTGGTACTAGTAATCTTGTATGCTTCTGTCTCCTGATTTTCACAGCACATATGTTTTACACAAGGCTGTCGCTGGACCAAAAATACTTATTGAAATGTCCTGAACGCCATCCTGTGTGTTTTCTGAGAGTAAGCAAGCACAAGTGTCTGAGCAAAAAGTACTGTACTGTTTTCCACAATCCCAGAGGAATCAGGGTTATCATGTTCAGTGGTTGCCAGAAACTACCTACACCACTGTAGAATACAGAGGGATGGTAGTGGCACGGTAGAGCTAGCTGGTCTAACGGCTGACATATCATGTGGGGGTGTCCGGAAGCCCTCAGTTTAGGTCATCCAAAACACGCAGGTCCTGGGGGACTCCTAGGAACTACACGACAATACCTTTCTATCGAGTCTTATATAAGTCCAAGATGGCCTCTGAGATGTTGCCTTGACCACCAGCCCCACACCGTGCTGGTGGGCTGTGCCACCTAAGGGCTGGCAAGCACTGCCCATTTACTGTCTAAATTTGAATACATTGCAATGTGCTAGACTTCCTGTAGCTTTTTGGGGCATGTGATTGGTTGTCGACACCAGACTACATACATTCAGAGACATTAAAAGAGGTTGATCTTGCAGAGATAAGCTACCCTTTTCCGTCCTGGGTTTATAGGTGTAAAGGGCAGTGGACGCAGCGTTAGGTTAGTGCGCACTGGAACTGAATTGCAGCAGAGAAGTGGGAAACCCCACATACGATTTTTGTCGCTAGGACTCTTGCACAAGACCACTTACGATGTTTCCGAGGAAGGCATGGGGGCTGAATTTCAGTGTATTGATCGTGGCTCTAAGGTAATGATTAAGAAGTTGCTGTTTCATCTAGTTACAGTTGATTCCCATTTATTGGAGTGTGTTATACCTTGTTTATCGAGTATTTAAAGCCTGGACTTGCTCTTTAATACTGTCACTATTTTGAAAATGACATTATTTGCTCACCCAGCATGCTAAAAGACTACTGGGTGTCCGATGTAAATGTGTTACTTTAAATTGTGCTTCATAGCCTGTTGTTACAGCACAGCGGGGTAGAAGTAGGAGTTGGGCTCTTAGACGAGTGTGTATGGCGGACCGGAATACAACCACTCGCGGAACTCTGTGGAATCTTGCTGAGTTTTTTTTAAAACTCTGCGAGTTCCACTCACCCCTAGTTTTTTCTTGCGTGCTGCTCACCAATGGTGAGTTGGCGAGCGCAAGCGAGAATTGGCATACCCAGGCATGATTTATGGGTACTAGGAGGACACAGGTAGGCCTGGGCGGTAAATTCCGTTCCGCTCGCGTAATTTGCGAAATTGTGGCAATTCCGCGTTCCATGGAGAACGCGGAATTGCCGAAAATTCCACGATCTGCGGCGTAGCGGAATTTTTTCCTTGTTCGCGCTTTCAGAATGCGTGTTCACGCGCGCTGTAGAGACTTACCGGGATCCCTGCGTTCGCCGATGAGTTTTCCTATCCGTTCGCGCAATCCCGCGAGAGTGTGCGATTGCAAACACGTCATTCGGACGCGCCATCGGACATCTGCGCTCGCGAACAGGAAACACGCATCGCGAGCGGGCGGGACAAGTGAAACAAGATGGCCGCGCCAATTGGCGACCGCATGGGCAAGTTCGCGAGATATTTCCCCCCAAACACGCAAACAGCATCCCCGAACAGGAAAAACGCATCGCGAACGGGCGGAACAAGCAATTCCGCATGTTCGCGGAATTCTGGGTGCTCGCGGAGATTTTTTACTGTTTCGCAGAATTTTGCGTAACGCGACTACGCAAATTCCGCCCACCCAGGCTGAAATTTTCCCAATGCCGGCAGTTGCAACCGTTCGCAGTGAGAAAGCTGCTGCTCAAGTAGAAAATCTACTCGAGTGGCAGCACAGAAGCAGCCCCCCCGGTGCACTGCTTGGTGTAGTGCAGAACAAGTTCCCGGTGCTAATAATCAGCGCGAGCAGCATGACGTGCCAATTTCTACCTGTTTGCGGAACTCCGCAGAATTTTGCAGAGTTTTTAGGCAACTCCGCGGAATTCCATGGAGTGAAACTCCACGAGTTACACCCAACCATATTAATAGCCCTCAAAAACATTTGTGATTTCTGCAGCTGTTGACACCCACTCCACACCATCTTGTGTAATTGAGACAATTAATCGAGAGGGAAGATCTTTCTTTGCCAGCCGGTAGACTAGCTTGCCATGTGTTATCACATCATTCATAGACATTCCGCATCGAGCCCAGCCAGCATTGACGAGCCTCGTCTAGAGAATATTGCCTCAGAGTTGTTTGCTCGGCTTCCAGTTCATCTTTGTGTCTGTTAATTGGGACTGCTGCCGAGTGCCTGCTCTAGGGTCTTGATATTGTTTTCCAGTTTTACTATTTGCTGATATTTTACCGTTTCCTGTCCTTTGAGGTATAAGCATGCAATGCCTCTCATGGTGGCCTTTCCGGCCTCCCGCACTACCCCAGGAGAGGACACAGAGTCTTTGTTTAATGTGAAGTATTTCTGTAATTAGTGGGTTAGTGTCTTTGTAAAGGTCTGATTAGTAAGGTGCCAGGCGTTAAGGTCTAGGGCTATGATTGCGGGATCTGAATCATACGACGATAGGAGAATGATCTGAGATATTCCTGGGTAGTATGCCTGAGCCAGTTGTGTGAACCATGTCTGGGGCAGGGAAGAGAGTGAATGTGTCCAGGGTGTGCATGTGATTTGTGTGCTTCCGCATATGTGTACATTGCGTTCAATAGGGCTTCGTGTTTGCCGTGCATCACCGCCGGATTCAGCACATCATTGAAGTCTCCTCCCACGATGGTGAGCCTTGGGGCAGTCGTGTAATAAAGTCCAGTAGCCTCTCCAAGGTAGCTTTAACCAGGAGGAGTGAGATATATGCCCTCAATAAATGGATGGGTTGCCTTTCAACGGTGCCCTCAACCACTTTGTCCCTCCCCACAAAGCCCGTTGTTATCTTGGACATCACTAAAGGAAGGGTTCTGTGAAGAAGGATTGCGACTCCTCTTGAACCCCATGTATGGCCAGCATGGCATACCTTGTCATACCCATAGCGTGCCAGGAGTGCACAATTGTTGTCCAATAGGTGAGTTTCATGGAGCATGAGGATGGATGAGGAGTGTCACTTAGCAAAGCGGAGAACCGCTCCCCACCTGATCTGGTCATAAAGCCATTAACGTTCAATAACACGATCAAGAATTCATTAATACTTGTAGTGGGTTGAGAAATGGATGGTACAGGAGCCACCTATAATATGTGTTGCCTACTATATAAGGTGGCAAGTGGCAGGCGGGATAGTCCTGAAGTGGTGCATATGTCACAATAACTACAGCTACATGAGAACATGGTATCAAACAACAGCAAACAAACTTTATGCCCAAGTGGGCCAATTATTACAATTCCCCCCAACAACCCCCAACCCTACATTTCCACTCAGAAGCATCTGTCGCCCTCCCAACAACCTAGGTGTAGATTCATACATGAGCTCTAATTTGCCCCAGCATGAGTAATATTGCACAGAATACAGTAATGCTGATAAAAGTAAGATCAAGATGAAGATTTAGGGCCCACTTTGTCCATTGTTCATGACATATCAATGATCCCAGTGTCCAAGGAGCGAAGGGGTGACACCAATATGGATAACTCTATCCTGCTATTCCCAACCAGTGTATAATTTACTGAGCTGCAACAATTTCTCCTATCAAGGATTTTCCTACTCTGTACCCATAATTTCTACATTTTGTAAGTATTCTAATTGTTTTTTTTTTTTAATCTCCTAAAACACCTTCGTTTTATCTCCTGCACTGATAATGCTTTATTTTAGGCAGTTTGGTTACTGCAAACAAGCTTTGGCAGACATTGGCAGAGAGTCTTTCTTTTTGTTTTTAACCGCAGGTTTTGTCACGCTCTTTACCATATTATATATTCTACTTTTAATATAGCTGAGGGAGGCAGTTCTTCTCTTAAAAATAGTTTTAACACAAACGTTACCTCAGTTACATGCCAACAAAATTCAGGAGATGGAGGCAAAAGACTTAGGAAAGACCCCGCCTCTCCCACGAAACATCCCCTTCCAGTTGCTATGAAGGATATAATGGTTGAACTAAAAATGTTGAAACCCTTCATGATGGAAACCACTATTACTCTTTAAGGGCTAGAAGACAAATGGACATCCCTTGAGTCCAGGGTTTTGGACATAGAAAATATTGCAGAGACTTGGGATGTAAATTCCGAAATGAACGCTATGGCCAAGGAGACTGATTTTCTTAAAAGACAAACAGAAATTTAGAAAATCTAAACAGGCGTAACAATCTCCATGTTTGTGGTATTCCGGAGCGCGACAAAAGGGGTTACATAATTGCCTTTTTACAAACGAATTTACCCAGAATTATAGGTCTTGCTATTAATACTCCCCTCAACATCCAAAGAGCCCACTGCCTTGGTCCCAAAATCTGGCTCCAATTTCTCATCCAAACCCATAGGAATTATGATCCTTTTCCGCAACGAGACTGCACCAGCACTTTGAACCCGGTACCCTGCCCTGTCTGCACTGCGCACTTTGGCCACGGCCCCTGGAGTAGGGCGGAAAGTATTTCAATTCGGAGCAGGTCCCGCAGCACGGGACGCGCGTGTGGCGTGCCCGGGCCAAGACGGGCCCGTCTTAGCCCGTCATAGACCGGAAGAGGCCGGGCTGGGCCACGGCCCTTTATCCTGTGTTTAAAGGTACTGTGACAGTGATTATACGATTATATGACAAGACCAGGAGAACATTTAAAAACATCTGAACATTTAGTGATTCTTCCCTCCTTCTAACCGGAACAGTTTTGGTGGACTATATTTTATTACTACTCAATTGTAGTAGGTTGGCAAACATCATATCCCATAGGTATATTCCATAACCAACTCATTCTGATTGTTGAGGACGAGCTGTGTTTAATCAAAATACACACTTGGTGCGCAATTAGAGCCATGGGGAAGAGAAAAACACTGAGCGCCAATGTTAAAAAGCACTCTAAGCCAGGGGAACAGACGTGTAAGACTTTATTAAGTTACTTAACGGGCGCCATGGGAGCCATCGAGCAGCAGATTATCACAGTAGAAGAGTCCCTGAATACGGGAAATTTAGGTGTGGAGGGAGGTATAGGAGAGGATAACACACTACAGGGGGGGCCAGATATACATACAGATGCACCAAGGAGTCCATCAGGCATAAATGGCTGCATCGTAAATATATCGGATCACATATCAGGAAGCGATCAGGAGTATGATACTCAGCCACCGACCAAGCGCGCCAGAAACCCTGACCCTGACGCCCTTCCCCCTACAACAAAGGTTATAGGCTCATTGGTTAGGGAGACCCCCTCAAAAGCACGGAAAAAAGCCACAAAAAAGGATAAGACCTTGTCTACACATAAACTAGATGGCTGGGAAAAATCCCTAACTAGTTCTAACGTACGCACACAGAATGAGGTGGCAAAGATAAAAGCTAATTTAGAAATCTTAGATACCTTCCTTAGAGAAACACTAAATAATTTGACGTGCAGATTAGGAAAAATGGAAGACGTTTTATCCAAATGCCTAGTAACCCCTATGAAAACTGGTGAGGAGTTAATAGCTGGTCACGTAAGCAATCAGGATAGATTAACTAACATCACACGATGCCATATTACCAATCCTGCTCGTGACAGTCACAAAGAACCATCACAGGCATCATACAAAACAGTACAACAGAACACAACCCGGTAGGTAATACCCACCCCTTATGTAGTGGTATTAGCCAATGTTCCGAGTTTACAACCCGGAACGGCTGAATCATGGGAGATATTAAGGAATAAATCACTACATTGATTGGGTGTTAGAACGGGCCTAATGGAGAGGTTATTTAATGAATTTAAGATGGCCAGGAGAGTGAACTGGGTAGGTAGAAAAAGGAAGAACCTGGTAGGAGATTGTGTGGTGCTCACCTTTAAAACCCCGCAGTTGGTAAGAATGATCCTGAGCAGAGCGGGAACTCACATAATTTCGGGGCAGGATGTTAACTTAGTCCCGCTTGGCTACTTCTATCAACCACCGCAATTTAAAAATGTTACTCAAAACAGGGAAATCCATACTCTGAGTTATTCACATCAGTTTAATGTTGCTACCTTTAATCGCTTCGAAACACTCACTAATCTTGATTCAGTCAACTGACCACGAATGGAGGAACCTTCTCAGGCCGTAGCACCCTGCAGTCTGGGTGCACTACCTAATGAAGGCCCTCTGTTATCAAAATTGAATTCGGCAAATATCCTCCCCCAGGATGTAGCTATGGTAGTTAACATAGATGTAGAGACTGTATATGAGCTAGCTATTGACACCCAGGCTGCTCTTACCTTACCACTCCCTATACAATCTAACCCTATAATGGCTGATCCTGATAGTGGGAGAAGAAATGATTGTGGTGAAGTATGGAAAGACAAATGCCAGCTCATGTTTTGGAATATAGCGGGATTAAAAGCTAAGGTGTCCAATATTATATGGATGGAGTTCGTGAGTGAATTTGATATCCTCAGCCTCCAAGAAACCTGGGCGGTGGATCACATCCATATAAGTGGATATAAAACCTTCCACACCCCAGCAATAACATCTTCTCACGGTAGGGCAAAAGGGGGTCTCTGTATGTATATCTCAAATTATTTGGATATTAGGAAAATAGTATGGAATGTTAATGAACCATATTATCAAATTATCAGCCTCTATTTAGAACATGCTCTCTGTTTAGTCATACTGAACTTTTACAACAATGCTTCACCAATGCTGATTGAGGGTATACTGAGATCTATGAGCCATCATTTACACAACTTACAGTCCCATGCTACTAATGACGTTTTTGTTATCTGGGGTGGGGATTTCAATTCTTCCCTGTGTCAACATTCTGACAATGAGGTTTGTGGCATTTCATACGGAAAAGGTTCTAGTTTTTCACACTTTCCGCATACAACGTATGGAAATCTCCTGAATGATGTCATGTTTACTTCGGATATGGGCTTTTCCAATGATCTGTGCTCACCAACGGCCCCCTTCCGACCCACGTTCAATGGTCGAGGTATTTTCTCTACTATTGATTTTATATTAATATCTAGCAGACATGCTACACATGTTAAGAATTTTAATACCCACGAGATTGCTCTAAGCGATCACTTTCCTTTAAGTGTAGATGTGACACTGTATAACCAGGGCATCAACGCCAGAGCTATTCCATCTCACTCCGTAGATAATATTACCCTGAGTAGGCAAAACGGATATGCACTTAGATGGGCAAATATAGACTCTAAGGAATTTATTTAAAAAGTTGGGCTGAATTGCAAAGATATGCTTTTAACTTGTCTGGATGAGAAGTCGACCAACCAGGAAATTATTGAAAATTTTACTGCTATCTCAAAATATGTCAAAGAAGCACTATGTGTGAAAGTTAAAAAGCAGATTACCCATAAACAAGGCTGGTTTGATACTTAGTGTACAAAGGCTTACTCCAACCTTAAACACTCCCTACATGCTACAGTGAAGAACCAGGAGTATATCAGAGAGGCAAGAAGAGAATATAAGAGGGCATTAAAAGCGAGAAAGACCGCACTAAAAGAAGAAGCATGGCGTACTCTGCAAGAAGCCTCGGAAAATCGAGATTCATGTGCCTTTTGGAAGGCCGTAAATGCACCCTTTTTGGCCGATAAGGATTTAGCAACTGTTGAGATTGCTATTACCGAATCGGAATGGATATTACACTAGTCAAAATTGTATGATAATTTAGCAACAGTTGCCCAGGGCACAATGTTAATTATGACTGATAGTATGCCTGTTCTTGAACCTACGAAACTAACACTTGATTTTACTCTTAGTGAGGTTAACACAGCAATAAACTCAAGCTTGGGCGGCAAAGCTCCAGGACCGGATGGTATTCCGGTGGACCTTTTTAAATCCAACTTAGAAATATGGGGGCCACTTTTAACACAGGTTTTTAACGCATGCTGTTCACGAGGTCTACTATCAACTTGGTATGAATCTGTAATTGTGCCAATCTTTAAAAAAGGTGATAGGATGAATCCAGCCTGTTACCGGCCCATCTCGTTGCTGGACTCTACAATTAAGATTATTGGGCGAGTTTTATTGGATAGAATGCAGGCATGGGCGGAGGAACAGGCCATTTTAAGTGATCTACAATATGGCTTCCGTAAGGGCATGGGCACAGTCGAACAGGGCCTAAATTTACATATAGTATTAGACAAATATACTAGGGCTAAAGGGGGTAGACTATTTATGACTTTTGTCGACTTAACGGCGGTATTCGACTGTGTTATTCATGATAAGCTGTGGCTGATTTTAGAGAGCATGGGTATGGATATTTCAATAATTATTTTTCTGAGGCAGCTCTATTCAGGGGCTAGGGCAAGGGTTCGGTACGAGATGGGCGGCGAACGCACTAGGCACTTTAGCGTGTTAAGAGGAGTGAGGCAAGGCTGCGTCCTTGCCCCGTTCCTCTTTACATTATATATAAATAACCTAGAAACTATTTTAGTCAGGGAGTGTAGGGATCTCCCGACAGCTGCTAAGCACCCCATCCCTGCCCCCCTATATGCGGACGACGCGGTCTTAATGGCCCGTACGCCGCTTGGTCTCCAAAGGGTTGTTAACTCCTTCTCTAACTTTATGTCAAATCTGGGGCTTAGGATTAATTGCTCCAAAACGTTCGCAATGAACTGTGGGGCGGGTTCCAATAAGAAGACTAATACCCTATTTATAGACTCAAGGCCCATTGAGTGTATTAAAACATTCTCCTATCTGGGGATCTTATTTGATAGGTCAGGAACGTGGACTCAGGCAGTTAATACCAGACAGCTGTTGTTTACTAAGTCCCTGATGGCACTTTTTAATTTTAGCCGTAAATTGGGCAGACGTCCTCCGGTGGAATTGCTACGCATTTATAAGGCAAAGTGTGTGGCAATAGCCACTTATAGAGCTGGAATCTGGGGCTATGCTGAGGTAAATGCTCTGCAAATTGCGGAAAATATGTTTCTTAAGTTTCTTTTGGCGGTCCCGGACAGTACTTCAAATTATATTTGTCACTCGGAACTGGGCATGCCCTACCTGGAAGATTTGATTAAAATTCAGCCCGTTCTTTTGTTGCACAGAATTTGGACCACAGACAAAACTGCTTTTAATCGTCATATTTTAACTGATGCTCTAGGGATGGATGGGGCCAAGCACATTAGATGGCTAGAATATGTTAAAACATTTTTAATTAAACTTGGACACAGAGAATATTTTAAAGAGCCTTACACCATGTGCAACGTGTCTAGGAAAGATCTTAAAGCTAGCTGTATTTGTTATATGGGTGAAATCAGAGCTATAAATGAAATGAAAAATCAACGGTCCAAGCCCATCAACTCACATTGTTGACCCCTAGCATTCAGCCCTATATTTCTTTAACTATGGGCGACTATGACCGATTTTTTTGACACGTTTCAGACTGAACATCATATATAGATCTTTAAGTTTCCCAGTACTAAATGATTGGTCTAAAGCCTTAAATAAATGCCCATGTGACGACATTTCTATACAGTCAACTATACACATATTATTTTTCTGTAAATATTATATCAGACCAAGAAGGAGATGGATTATCCCGGTATTACAGAAAGTTGGACTGAGACAATGTCGCCCGCATTATTGGCTTTGCAACTTCTGGATGAAGTATATGTCATTGCTGCCGTTACAGCCTTTTTAAAAATGTTTTTAATTTTCGTAAATCCATTATCATGTGATTTTATTTAAATACTTAATATGTGTATAATGTAGCTATGATATGATCTTTTTTACAGTGGAGTTTTTATAATTTGTCAATTGCACTGTGCTTTTATGGTTATTTTTATGGTAACCGAATAAAGATCATTTGATTTGATGATCCTTTTCCTCCAATTTACAGACTTAATGCAAGTTCTCTCTGCCTTCAACCAATGGAAGCAGATGGTTTGGTCCAGTCATAGGATCTTCATCTAACAGGATGTCTCCCAAGTTATAGCTACTCGACGTAAGGAATTTTTGGACTTGCACCCCCAGTTGTGTGACATGAAGGCGAGATATGGCCTCATTCATCCTTGTACCTTCAAGGTTACTTGCAAGGACAAGACTACTTCTTTTAACTCTCTGGTTCAACTTAAAGAGTTCATCCATCTTCACAAGAGAGAAGCTACGGATAAGGGTAGCACATGAACAATTGACGTACTTACGTCTGTCCAATGTCCAGATATTGGCTATTTTCCTTTTTAATTGAGTGTCCATTTCAAGACTTCCTCCTTGAATAGGTAAGACCTCATTTTTTTTATTTTTATTTTATTTATTGCTGCACTCCAGTTTTCATCTCCCTGTCTTATTGGTTATTTTTCCTGTTTTATGTCTGGTCATCTTCTTTGTCTTTCTTTAACCTTTTATATTCCAGACCGGTTGTTCCGGTCGTTTCATCCTTCATGGTGTTTTTCTATGCTTTGCTTCCATTTTATCACTTCTCTCAAAGTTTTCCTTTATGGTTCAAGTCTTTTCAACACTTCATCATATTCCTCATTTTCGGGTTTTCTTCAGACTCACTGCTCGTTCCTTCCTTTTTTTCTTCTCCTGTCCCCTCCTTCACCGTTTTACTAAATACTTTTTCTGTTTTCCATATTGTTATATTTGTATGTATTAGATCAAAGGGGGAGGGAGGGAGAAGCTGAGATCCATTCGGCTTCCATACAGTATTCAATAATCAAAAGAGAATGGATCACTTGTACCTGTGTAACCAGGGTCACGAGTTGTGGCTCTTTCTGAGAAAAACCCTCATTCACGTCCATAGGTGGTCGGGCGGTATATCTTGATTCTCCGCCTATTCGTAACGTGACAGCATCATCATTGGGTTTTTATTATAGGTATGCTGACCTCCACCAGGAGGTGGGCCAACTGGTAGTACAGTAGAGACCAGAGATAAAAAAGGGGGTGCTCATGTGAGGTGTATTAAAATTCCCTACATCGCCATTTAAGAAGAGTCTTTAATTGTATGGAGATGTGGAAAGGTAAAAACAGAGTGGTGCACATGTAGATCAAGTTACTAATCTTACGCACTGGTTAGTCCATGTGAGCGGTCAACATGTTTCAGCCCCATTTGTGCCCAGACGGGTCGGGGGGCTTTCTTCAGGACCTGTGGGTGGATGTAGTTGCTGAATTTGGCAACTATAATAAGTGGGTCATTGACTTACCACTCTTGTTACGTTGTTATCAGGGCATTCGTACCTATAACTTATTAGTCCCTATTGCGGGCCTCATCGCGGGACCGGCAAATTCTCCAGACCTGCTGCGGGAGCTCAAGTCCCGACTTGTGCTCGCTCTGAACACGGTACGAATGACCTGATAACAACGTAACAAGAGTGGTAAGTCAATGACCCACTTATTATAGTTGCCAAATTCAGCAACTGCATCCACCCACAGGTCCTGAAGAAAGCCCCCCGACCCGGCTGGGCACAAATGGGGCTGAAACATGTTGACCGCTCACATGGACTAACCAGTGTGTAAGATTAGTAACTTGATCTACATGTGCACCACTCTGTTTTTAGCTTTCCACATCTCCATACAATTAAAGACTCTTCTTAAATGGTGATGTAGGGAATTTTAATACACCTCACATGAGCACCCCCTTTTTTATCTCTGGTCACTACTGTACTACCAGTTGGTCCACCTCCTGGTGGAGGTCAGCATACCTATAATAAAAACCCAATGATGATGCTGTCACATTACGAATAGGCGGAGAATCAAGATATACCGCCCGACCACCTATGTACGTGAATGAGGGTTTTTCTCAGAAAGAGCCACAACTCGTGACCCTGGTTACACAGGTACAAGTGATCCATTCTCTTTTGATTATTGTATATTTGTATGTATACAGTTATCTCCTATGATAATTCTTACGAGTGAAGAGGTTGTGAATATATATATTGTTTATCAAATTTTCATGAATAAACTGTGATTTGTTTCTTGGAATGTCAAAGGCCTTTGGAGCCCTATCAAATGACAAACTGTTCTTACACATCTTTCTAAACTTTCTTGCCAATTTGCTTTATTGCAAGAAACTCATCCTTTTGAAAAAGACATTCACTGGCTTAAAAAAAGTTGGTTGGTTCTGTTTATTGTTCCCTTGCAATTCATCACAAAAACGGTGTGATTATGTTATTCCACTAAAGTTTATCTGTTAATGTTTTAAAACAAGAAACCAATGTTGATGGTAGGTAGCTTCTCTTGAAGGTTTCGATTAATGGGTGCCCCTATTCCTTTTTAGGTTGAGCATTCAAGACCTATTGTAATTTCTTATGATGGGTTTAAGCCATCCCCCAGCTTTTGATTTGTTTGTTTCAGTGTCCCTCAAAAATCCTTGCTTGCCAGTGGTCAGTCCTGCCTCTTTGTCCCTCCTTTCTCTCTTCCATTCCTCCCATGCAGCAGGGACTAAGTACTGTCTCATCACACTACAGTTCTTTGTCTGTTCTCTGGAGGACTACTTTATATCTTTGTTTCCTGCTCTGTTTCTGTTTGCCTCTGTGTAGTTTCAGCACCAAAGCTGATTACATTTAAATATAGTTTTCCTCCCTCCCACCTCCTCCTAATTCCACAGTTTTATTGGGGTTACTTTTTTCGCCATGCCTCCCTCTTCCTGGTTATATTTTTTAGGCTTTTAAGCAATTTTAAGCAATTTTAACATGGGATAAGTGACGCAAAAGTGGCGTAAGGGCCCTTGTAAACCTGCCCCCTAGTGAGTAAACAGCACACAGCCTGCCTGGCACAATACAGAAGCTTTGTGTTCCGGGACCCTTGATGCAAAACAGTGAACAGAAATGGGCCTCCATTCACTGCATTCATTGAGGTGTCTGCACGCTGATGAGACAATGGTGTGGGTTTTCTATCATGCATAATCGAACAAACGTGTGCTTTTTGTCCTTTTCAAACACGCTAAACACTCACGTAATAGGAGCTCTCCGGTAACTAGTTTGAAATTAAAATATAATCCGAGCACAAACACCCATTTGGAAGAACAAAGCGATGCTTACACTGGCAGAAGGCGCGCGTGTGTCTATGGAGGCATTAGAAAAGATTGTTAGTGCTTTGAATGGTGTAATCAGCGGGTCCTGCAGACTGATGGATGGGTCCTATAGCGGTAATACACCGCAATCACATTTCTACCAATGAAAGAGCAGGGCTACCAACATTCAGTGCCTCATTAGAGTACAAGCTGTATAATTATTAACATTTCTTAGCCCGCCAAGAAAGGGGTATGTTTATTCTATGATGCTTGCGCCTGAAGAGCTGTTCTTGCGGCGTACGAAATGGAGTTTTGTCACAAATCAATGCCTTTCTTAATTTAGACTGGCAGAAGCGGGGCGCAAAAATAGTTATCTGTTACCGATCGCTTCTAGGTAAGTTCATTTGAGCAGTGGTTAAAGTGCTTAACATAGTGGCTCGTGGGCTGCACTGTCATGCCGGAACGGATGCTCAGTGAGCTGAACGTTCGATGACGACAAAAGCGCTGTTCCGGAGGCCATGAGTTTGAATTTAGGGAATACAGGTTTAATCATCCATCATTCTAAGGTGGGTGCACTAAGTACCATGCATCGAGAGAACATGAGTTTTTCACAGCTCTATGAAGCGGCGAAAGTGCGAAATTTTGTGCTATATAAACAAGCATTTGCAATGCAATAGGTCTCGCATTTACGCAAGTTTAAGCTATTGACATTGTAAATAATAATGCCTTTTATTTATGTTTTAAAAACGAAAACAAAAATAAAAGGCATTGTTATTTGCAATGTCATTAGCTTAAACTTGCGTAAGTGCGAGACCTATTGCATTGCAAATGCTTGTTTAATGTATATAGTCCTACTGGGGTTGATGCACAGTTCTGGGATACATTTTCAATTAAGGTAATGTTGGTTTTGAATGGCAATCTTGTTCTGGGAGGAGACTGCAACCAATTGTTAGATCCTTTTTAGCCAGAAAATCTACTTACAAATACATTCCCAATAACTTGCAAAAAGCTTTCCACAGAGCAGTTTCTTACAGATGTTTATTTGATGCCTGGCACATTTTCAACCCTAACCTTTTAGAATACACTTTTTTTTCTCCCACCAGCCACATCTCCTCTAGGATACATTATATTTGGTAGACAAAAATTTCTCACAAAATTTGATTCATGCTGAATTAGGCCCCATCCTCATTTCTGATCATGCCCCAGTTATAATAGTTTTGGAGCTTACTCCTTCCTTTACCCGCTCCTACCAATGGTGTTTTAACAGCTGGTTTCTACAGGCTCAGCAGTTTGTCACTGGATTCAAACAATTTATCACTTAATTAAAAAAAAATATATATTAGCCCTGAAGTTAAGTTTTACCATGTCTGGGACTCCAATAAAGCAACCACATGAGGCTATATTATCAATCAGGTAGCCCATAAAAAAGGTAGCTGCCAAAAGATCTTCTACTCTATTACAGCATATTAAGAGTCTCAAACTACTCTTCATCCCATAAAGATGTACTGGATTGACTCATACAGGCCAAATTTCAATTCAATTAAGACATCCATCAACAAAGCTAATAGTGCTCTTTTAAAGATCAATGCTAATTACTATATTGGATCCAATGGGGCTGGAAAATTATTGGCTAATGACCTAAAAGTAAAAAATAAAAAAGTAATTTTGCTGAATTCTATTCTCAATTATACTCAGAAGATACACCTTCCAATCATATCTTGATAGACCCTTCCTTTCTTTCATACAATTCCCAAATCACAAGCTTCTCAGATTGACTTTTCCTCACAGGAGGCAGATATCTCTTGCGAAGAGATCCGTTCAGCCACTTCCAAACTCCCAAAGGGGCAGGCCCCAGGTCCGGACGGCTTCACAGTTGAATTCTATTCTAAATTCTAAAATCTTTTGGTACCCAAATCTTATTACTTATTCAACACCTTCTGGGTTCTGTTTCTACAATGAGTTCCTTTCCTGAGGCTATGATTTGTCAAATTCCCAAAAAAGACAAGGACCTTGCTGAATGCAAAAACTACAGACCAATATCACTTATCAATACTGACTGCAACATGTTTTCAAAGATTTTGGTGCTCCGAGCCAATGAGTTAATTTCTCCCTTAGTAGGCATTGAACAGTCTGGTTTTGTCAAAGGATGAAACATCTCCAATAACTCTATCACCTTTTTAAACATTATTCATGCTGCCTCTAAAAGTAAGTATGCAGCAAGGATAAAGTCTCAACAGGTGATATTCAAATAGGCTATTAGATTAACATGCACATATAGTTGCAAAAAGAAAAGACAAGGGAGACTCCAAAGTTAAAAGATGTGCCAAGGGCACTATGTATTTAGAGCAAGTGTCTGGAAACAGTAGTACCATCACTGTTTACACCGAATGTAGATGTAACCTGAAAACACTTTGTGCACAAATGTGATCGTGACACACAGGGTGGACGGCGCAAGTGACAAGTGACATAGCAATGAGCGGCACAGGGTGAACAGTAGTGAAAATATTTTCAAGTTCTTTAGGTTCACAAGTAATGATTTACAAGAGTTTACAGAGGATTTAACACTTTGTGAACCAGAGGCTAGTGCCAAAAGTTGCGTAGTGAATTCAACGGCATTTCGACCCTTGTTAAATCAGGGTCATCTTCAGGACCAGGTTATCATTGTGTTGGTGCTGATGGGGTGGGGGGGCCCAGGAAGAGTGGATCTTTGGTAGTGGGTCCCAGACCCAACATTGTTAAGGTACTATCAGCCGGAGTCCATGAGGGATATATGCCACAGAAGTCAGCGGTTAAAGTCTCAAGAGTTGGGAGGATGGGTGATCGCACACGGGCGTCCTGTGTGTGAGGAAGTAGGTAGTAACAGGCCGGCGATATGAGTGGGTGTCCGGGGGCTGATGGAAGGCCGGTATGGCGGCAGTCCAGGGAGGGATTGTAGTTGGGTTCCGGTGTCAAGGATGATGTGGACGCTCTGTAAACTCTTGTAAATAATTACTTATGAACCTAAAGTACCTTGTAAATATTTTCACTACTGTTCACCCTGCGCCGCTCATCGCTGTGTCACTTGTCACTTGCGCCGTCCAGCCTGTGTGTCACGAGCACGTATGTGCACAAAGTGTTTTAAGGTTACACCTACATTCAGTGTAAACAGTGCTGCTACTACTGTTTCCCGACACTTGCTCTAAATACATAGTGCCCCTGGCACATCCTTTAACTTTGGAGTCTCCCTTGTCTTTTCTTTTTGCAACTATATGTGCATGTTTATCTAATAGCCTATTTGAATATCACCTGTTGAGACTTTGTCCTTGCTACATACGTTTATCACCCAGGTCTCAACTGGGTATACAGGTGTACTCCTGTCGCTTGATCTCTAGCCTCTAAAAGTAAGACACCCATAGCAGCGGTTACCTTGGATGCCGAAAAGGCTTTCAACCATGTAAACTGGAATTTTATGTTCAGCGCACTTAAATGGCATGGTTTTGGTCCTAGATTTTTGAAGTATGTCAAAATTCTCTATACCCCGCACCTCAGTTTTCGCTAATGGCCTTCAGTCTCACTATTTTCCCCTCAGAAGAGGAACCAGGCAGGTTTGCCCTCTATCACCTTTAGTGTTCAATCCCGCATTGGAATCATTTTCAGAATCTCTGCGAAGATCCCAGACTCTGACTGGTTATACTCACAGACAATTAAATATCAAATTCACTCCTTACCCAGATGATATTTTATTATACATTTCTGATCCTCATTCCTCCATCCCATAGTTTTTTTGGCTGTTATCTCAATACTCTTTGATTTCTGGGAATATAGATAAATCGGAGGTTATGCCTCTCAACAAATTTCGTCTCAAGGATATGTTCAAGGATACAGGTTTTCTGTGGAACTCTTCCAAAATTAAATGTTTAGGTGCCATGTATTCCTCCTCCTTTAAGGCCAACACTGACATTTTAAAACATAGGAATTCTACTCTATCTGCTCATGGTGGGGTAGATTAGACACAATTAAAATGATGTTCTTGCCACTATTCATTTCTTTCTACAAATCCTTCCATTCCAGTTACCATAACAAATGTTCAGATCCATTGATAGTACACTAAGTTCTTATGGAATAACTGACCAGCCCAGATTTCCCTGTCCAAACCCAAGAAGCCAAAGAGATTTGGCAGTGTCAACTTTCCAAATTTTACACAATATAATTTTGCTTTTACTATTAAACAGATATGGTCCTCTTTAGGAATATCAACTCCTCCTCCCCACCCCCGCTCTAGCGATCTATTGAGTTTTCTTTCATTTTCCCCTTTGCTTTCCTTCAATTTTCTCTTATTGCTCAAAAACCAAAGTCCATGGCCTCTCCTCTATTACATCATTCTTGTTTCATTGCTAAAAAGTTCCTGTCTCAAATGTATATGCCTTCTCAACTACTGTTTTTTTCTCCCATTTGGTGCAACCCTAGTATTACTATTGATAGCAAAGTTCTTAAGGGGCCTATCTGGCTGGCTAATTGTATCACTTTGACCTCCCACATTATCTCCAATAATCAATTTATTCAATTTGAAGAATTACATGTTTGTTTCTGTGTCAGATCTTCATATTAGCCCAAATATGAACTCCTTTTAGACACCATTAAAAAAAATGTCATAGACATGTCCTCTACCCACTCACAATCTTTGGGCGTTCCTGCAACATCTCATGATTTGTTCATTGAAGCCAAAGCCTCCTTTTTGTATAAACATCTTTCTTCTACCGACTTAGATAGGGCTAAATCTAAAATTGAAGACTCTTGGGAACAGGACTTACAGTCTACTGTTGCCATTTCAACATGGAACAAATTATGGCTTAAAGTACATCATACTTCTCGTTCTGCCAGCATCACTCAGATTATGTTCTTCTTGTACAATAGGGTGTTTTTAACCCCTTGTTCTTTATTCAAAATGAAAACTTTGACTAATAATAATTGCTGGACTTGTAACGCCCCTTATGGAGATTTTCTTCATATGTTTTTTCATTGTCTAAAAGTTTCTCTCTTTTGGATGCAGGTATGGCGCAAAATCTCTGACCGTTTTTCCATTTCCCCCCCATATAATATTGTCCATATATTTCTCGGTGGGTGTTCTTACATCTTGTCTGGAGATAAGGTTAACAGCATGTTGGTAGATCTTCTTTTGGCAGTGGCCTTTCAAGTCACTACCTCCAACTGGAAAAACTTTAATAACATTTCTTACCTTACATGGTGGAACCTAGTCTGTCATAATCACAGGTTGGATACTGCACACTCACCTACACTTCAGATAGCAATTTAGAGAGATTTGTTTTGGTTGCCTTTGACCTCTTACCTCTCTAATCTTTCTACAGTTATAAATCGACATGTTGAAGTTACAAACCTCCATGATTGTCTAGCTTTTTCCATCAACTCCATCCCTCGCACTATTTATATCTTTTCCAGTATACCTATTTTTACCATCATAGTTTTAGTAACAATACTTGTTATGGATTGTTTCTAACCCTTTTTTCCCCTTCCCGTAAACATTTAAAATATATATTTTGAAAAATGCGATTTGTTTTATATTGCCACTTGTGTTTATTATTAGTTTTTGAAATATGCCCTATTTTGTATTGGTTAAATAATTCCAATTGACCAATTTATTTTTTCTTTCTGGAAAATTATTGAATTATTACAATGTGATGTCTCATCTCTGTATACCCTTCAACATTTTCCTATGTTTCGCAATGTCTATTCCTTAATAGAGCAATTTTTGAACTTGAATATTAAAGCAGGAGGATAAATGCCCCGTGGGGAGCCAGGATTAAATCCACCTCTTGAGAGTGAACTCTTATCCTCGATTCCTTAAGGGAAGCCCATAAGGAGCAGATTATATCACCTCACCCTGTTTTCAGTGTCTTCTACGCGATCTTCCGTTCTATTGGTAGTTGTAGCAAGGTTGGACACAGCGTAAGTTTCTGAACTCTATCTTCTAGTTCTGAGATGCACCGCTCCACATTCGTGACTCTATCTGCTGCTCCTCGCAGATTCTGGAGCAGCAGAGAAAGTTCAATCCCGGCCTCCCTTGTCTTCAACTCAAGAGCAGAGCAAGAAATCTGGATATCCTACAGGATCGTCTCATTGTCACCTGGCCTCTTGGTCCTACCATGCTGCAAGGAGGCCCTCATGGGACCCTGATGCCATAAATGAATCAATTTTGCTTCGGGTGTTTGATGATGAAGACTTGTTACAACCCATGATGTCAGTCAGATATCACTGAGGAGGTGGGGAAGAGAACTCAAAGTGTGGCAGTGCCAGGTAATGGCAATTGTGGTGTGACAGGGCAGAGCCGACTACGCTTGAGAGTTTCACTTCCTCAGAGCTCCCTGGCCTGCTTGCACCACTATACCGAACAGCAAGCAGCACGTGCAGCTAGGGTGTGTCCTCAATGAGTAGTTACTAAGCCTTCTTCCCCAAGGTCCAGTAGCCTGGCAGCCCAGGCATCACTCCCGATCACTATGGGGAGAAGGTGAGGTTACGGCCAGGTGGGCAGGTCCCTCCTGAAGCCAGGGCAGATTTCAGAGAATTTGAGGGGGGAGTATCGAATCCGGCACCACCTCTGATGCTCTGTGGATCTGGCAACATCAGTCCATATGTGGCAGGCAGCTTCCCACAGGTGCAGGAGGACAGGACAGGAATATAAGGATGCGAAGGAGTCCAAGCGGGGTCTGCAAGCCTACACCTCCCAACCACACCACAAGTCGCTGTCTCCCCTCGATGGGCCTAAATCCAGCCAGAGGTCCACCGCTCGTGTGTCCATAGCCACAGCCCAAGCCAAGAGCTGAAAGTCACCCACACCACAGGTCTGAGCATTAGTCTAATGGAGGAAGGAGGTGGGTGGGGCAAAAAGGTCCATGTTCCTGGCCAGGGCTGGCTACAAAAATGTCAGAGGGGCCCCCGGTGATCGTGGTATGGGCTGCACTCAGGCATCACCCTTGCTCCCCTTTTTTTGGAGAGAGTACACTAGAGGAGCACAGAAAAGAAGAGAACTTGCCCAAGTCTTCCTCTGCATGTTGACTGCAGCAGTGCAGCAGACGTGTCAGAGCGCGAGCCACACCCTAGTTCTCAGGCTCAGGACAGGCACCGAGATGCCATTGTACCGGTTTAGGCCTGGCCTGACCTGACTCTGTCTGCACCTCAGTCTCAGCGTCCGAGTGGAGCTGATCTCCTCGAACAGTCCCAACAGGTCGGCACACCTTAGGAGCCCATTTGTGACCCCAAACATTCTGCGTTCAGCACCTAAGATCACTTGGTATATTACCTGGGGTCCGGGGATCACTTGAGTGCATCCACCATCTTGGCCCGCTCGGCCATGGCTCTTGGGTCAGATACTTTTACCAGAAGGTCCTTCTGAAGCTTTGGAGCTCAGGAGAAAAAGTTTTCCAAAGTTTCCAAACTTTCTTCTGGTGCCCAAACAGCCACATGGCCTCAGGGGAAGGAACTTAAGAAACTCTCAGCATGTCAACAGTATATTCCAGTCAATGTCAGTTGCTACTGGTTGTAGGTACTTCAGGAAAGAAGGCAAATTGCAGCTTGTTGTGTCCCTGTAGCCAGTTAGGCCCTTGGAGTGGGAGCAGTCCATCCCTTAATCTGTATCAGTCAGGCTAAAATGGTAGGCCTGAAGCCATGTTTTGCTTTTCAAGCTGGTGAATGGCACAATAAATGCTACAGTCCACATGTGACATTTACCTTTCTATGCCATAGGGGAATTTTCTGCACCATATACTATGGCCTTATAAGAAAGTTAAATAAGTTAAATAAGTTAATCATAGATGAGTCAATTTCTACATGTTTTAGGGGTCACAGCACATACACAGGGAACTGGACAGCAGTCCCACAATGTGCAGAGCTTAAAAAACAGAAATAAAAAAAATTGCATAAAAATCAGGGTGGTCGCACAAAAAAAGGATAATTTTCTTGTAATGTGAAAGTCTGCAAGATAAGTGGAGGGTTAGTCGTTATGGCTTTTTAGACAGTATACCTGATATTAAAGATAGCGCAGGCAGGCAAGGAGAGCCAATGGAGTTTCATCAGGATGGGTATGATGTTATCATATTTGTTCAGGCTCAGGCCCAGACCTGTTGTGCATGTAGGATGACCTTAAGTGTGCCCAATATGGAGCCTGGGGGGCTATTGAGCAGAGAGTTACCACCGTCCAGATGTAAGAGCATGAGGGCTTGAAGAGCAATTCTGAAGTAACTTTATGGGAGAAATGATTTTATTTTCTGCAGAAGAGAGAGCTGATAGCAGGCTGTCTTTGTCTTTTTTGTTTTTAGAAAAAGTTCCTTAAGGGTGTGGTTGGTGGCCAGGGTGAATCCAATTGTCTTGACATTTGTTGAAACTTGGGGTTTGATGCTGTCAAGGGTCATTTAATTGAGCCAGGTTTGCACTATTTTGTGCTGTTTTTGGCAAATAGAAATAATTCTGTTTTGGTAGGGTTGAGCTCCCTGTAGATGCTGGACATCCATGTCTGGATAAGTTCAGCCAGTGTTTAATGCTGTTGATGTCTGGACTCTCTAGAGTTGTGTGTCAGGATATTGGTGAATGTTGATGTTGTTATTTGTAAGCAAAACCCAAAGGGGCTCCATGTAGGGGTTGCAGATACCAGGGCACAGTATGGAACCCTGTCGGACTGCTCAGATGATAAGGATCTTTTGGAATCTGGAGGTACCCATGTAAACAAACTGCTGTTGGTTGGAATCCCACTTGACACTAAAGGCTACGGATGAGAGGAAGATGGTCTGCTGTGTCGAAAGCAGCTTCACTGTCACTCATAATACCGTTCTGCATAATTTCACTTATATCACTCACTCTAGTAACTGACTGGTAGAACACACTAATTGTTGATAACAACTTCATTTCTAACAACCTGACACCGCTTCATGTCACCAGCTTCATTTCTGAAAAGCGGTATCAACAATTGAATCCCTAAATAAGTTAGTGTGTGGCTAAGACCGAACCTTGAAGAGCACCCCTTTCATTAGAGAAGCTTTGAGTGCACTCACGTCCAGTACCAAAATGCACAAAGGCTTTGTTATGAGTGACTTGATCAGCTGGATGTGCCCCTGGTTGGTATTCATACAAACTAGTGTATGCCAAATTTTGTGTCTATTAGCCATATCAACTGTAGAATTTAAATCAATAATGGTCAAAATAACAGACCGTTATTCAAAGAAACATATTTCAAAATAGTGAGGTACAAATGGAAGCACTTTTCAATTGTTCTGTCCTCACTTTTTAACCAGGATTGTGCTGAGGATCCTGAAGTCAGTTGTATAGAATGTTACCAAATAGTTTTCTGAATGATTGCAATTACTGTTATTAAAAATTGAGAAAAAACTCTACTATAGAACATTATTGAGGCACTTTTCGTGAAGCTAAAATAACATGCAGAAGTTGCTAAATAATGGGATTAAAAGCCAGATATCTGACTTAAAATGTTCAGCTTGGATTTTACCAGACCCAGATGCAAGTATAGGTTCCTGAGCCTTAATGGCTACACTGACTTCATATAATTTAAATAGCTTTAGGGAAGACAAGGTATATACTATACCACCAGACTCTTTTGAATGTGAATTATTCAAATGACTGTTGACAGGATACGAAAAATTGGCACGCTATGACTGCACAGGTATGGTGTCAGACCTTGTTTGGGGGCAAGGGGACACAGGGCAGACAGGAGTTACATGGCCCCTATCATCATGATTGAGGTGACTTGCCACTGCTGTCCCATGGACCTTCCTACTATGTATCTGTAAACTGGGCTGACTACACTCTTTTCGCACTTGACTCTCAGGGTCGCAAGGGCAAGTGGCCAAAGACTTTTGAAGGAGGTAGTGCCAGAAGCAAAGGCTCAAAACTCAACTGTCAAACAACATAAAGAACAATATACTGGCCGGCCTTTTGCATATATTTTATTTAAAGGAAAGTACTTTATTCATACAGCAAACCGAAATACTACATGCTGCAAAGGTAGTTGAAGTACTGGGTTGCAATCTCCCTACAAGGTCTAATGAAATACCACTACCTTTAGGATGCCAGCTTCCCTCTTTCTATTTCACCTTCTCTCTCTTTCTTTCTCTTTCTTTCTCTCTCTCTTTCTCGCTCTTAGGGCCATATGTAGGTAATTTCTATTTACCGATTCCTAAATACCGAATTTTACCGATTCGGTATTTAAGAATCGGTAAATAGAATGTAGGTAAACATTTGGTAAATTTTACCGATTCGGTAATATTTGTTATTACCGATTCAGTATTTACTGAATCGGTAATAAGGAATACCTTCCCATTCATTCCTATGGGCCTGGAGGCCCATAGGAATGAATGGGAAGCCATTCACTATTACCGATTCGGTAAATACCGAATCGGTAATAGGGGAGCATATTCAAGGGTGGCAGGGTGTCAAATTGACACCCTGTTGCACCCCTGAATCGTGCATGTGTGCACATGTGGCGAACATACATGCCCTAAGGGCATGTATGTCTGCCACATGGCACTTTTAAAAAAGCACAAAATTGCTTTTTAAAAGGTATTCGGTATTTACCACCAACTTGTAGTTAGTGGTAAATAACGAATCCTTAAACCAAAAATGCACTCACTTGAGTGCTCCTTACATAGGATTTAAGGAATCGGTAATTTACCGATTCCTTAAAATAACGAATCGGTAAATTACCGACTCCTTAAATCCGGCCTCCTACATCGCAAAGGGCTAAATACCGGTCGGTAACGGGAAATTTACCGATTTTCGGCCGTTACCGACCGGTATTAGCTCACCTACATATGGCCCTTAGTAAAGATCCCTTTTCTAGGCTAACTTGGCCAAAGACACGGGCACAGGTGTAGATTAGGCACAGGCATAGATCAATATCTATAACTGCAGGAGCGTGGGTTAGCTCCAAAATTGCTAACGCACAATGCAGCACACATTAAAACAGCAAAAACAAGGAGAAATAAACAGTTCTCCTCATTTCACCATGTTAAGAACAGGTTTTTTTGGCCTTAATTTTGGCGCTGCCCCATATTTACGCCACCCTTGTAAATAAGGGGCAGTGTAAAAATCAATGTGTTTTGCGGTGGAACGCCCACCACAACACCCATTGCCCGCCTGAAGGGGGCCTTATTTACAAGGCAGCGTTCTGCCACGTTAAGTGATTTAACGCTGCCTTGTAAATAAGGTGATGGACCTAACACCACTAGAACGTCTTAAAAAGTGACGTTCTGGTGGCCTTAAATCCTTGTACATATGCTCCTTTGTATCTCTGACCTCTGTGTTACTAATGGTGGACCATGAATGGCTGCCTTTCTCATCCCTGAACCATTGGGGTTGAACTGCATGCTCGACTGGCTAATCACAGTTGGAACCTCAGGGCCAATGGAGGCGGATGTTTGTCTTTAGTGGACGTGACCTCTGGGACTGAGGCAAGCAAGAACGCATCTTAGGCATTTGTGGCCTCCAGGTCAATGCAATTGCTCCTTATGAAAGGACACCTCTAGTGGCAACAATAGCACCAGGCTTTCGGGGTCATCAGTGGGAAGGCTGGATAGCATGATGATGATTTGGTGAGCAATGTATTATGCACCTCACAGCAGGAACAACACCGGGAGACCAGGGACCTCTAATATTTTGTTACAGTACCGGTTTTGCTCCTTGCCGGTATCCAGCTTCTTTTGCGTGTTCCACATTCTTAAACTATCTGGTCTTCTCCTCTTGGATAGTGTCTCCACCTGCAGGGCCAGACAATTTTTTCCCTCTCAGAGAAGCCTGGCACTTAGGCATATTCTGAACTTCTATAGCAAATTGCAGACTTCAGGAGATGTCTTCTCTCCTGAGGAATGCTGGCTATCATCTAGACACCAGTCCTGGTCACACAGCAGTTCTTCAAGCACTCTGTGGAGCACTCCCTTAATTAGTCAAGAAGAAATTGCAACTGGAACAATGTGGGGTGTTGGGATGCCAATTGGATGCCGTTTGTCCAGGCAGGAAATGTGGATCCACTGTATAAAGCTTCTGAACCAGTTGCAAATGTCATTTTATGGCTCTTCCTCAGACACAGCGTTTGTGGAAGGTCATGAAACAATATATACCTGATTGATGAGCCTTAACTAGGGCAAAACCGGTCCTAGGTTGCTTGTATTCTGGTTCAGGGAGGAACTGGCTTGGCAGTTCGGCCTGGACTGTTCCTGTAAAGAGCAGGGTCAAAACTGATTTGCATATGACTGGGTCCAAACTTAGGTGGCACAGTGGGCAAAAAATGATGGATTTGGTTGAGGCCTGAGCAATTGCCAGTGGCTGAGATTAATTCAAGCATTCCATCTATCACCTTAGTGTTTTTGCATTTGATGCTCTACGTGTGGCAGGTATGCCCAGAAGTGGGTACCAGGCTCACTGTACCACTGGAACCAAGCTATACCTGGCTGAAGAGCCCTAACTAGGGCAAAAGTGGTCCTAGGTTGATTATGTTCTGGTTTAGGAAGGACCTTGCTTCGGAGTTTTGGCTGGACTGTTCTGATAATGAGCAGGGTCAAGACTGATTTGCATATGGCTGGGTCCAAATTGAAGTGGCATGGTAGGCAAAAAAACAATGGATTGGGATGCAGCCTGAGCGATTGCCAGTGGCCGAGATTAATTCAAGCATTCCATTCATCACCTTGCTGTTTTTGCATTTGACGCTCTTAGGGTAGATGCCAATGGTTCTGGCTCTAAGGAGGTGTATCCCAAATAAGGGCACAATGGAGTGTGAGATCAATCCCCTTAGCTGCGATTAGCCTTACAGAAACAATAATCAGGGGCAGACAAAATTTCAGATCGTGCCTAGGAACTTCCTTACTTTGGGCAACAGAAACTGAAGTACCACACCTCACCCTTATCATCTACCAAATGGCAGTGCTCAGTGCTCAGGAACAACTAGTCCCTTGCCAATAAAGCCCTCATTGAATTTCTAAAGGCGGTCTTGTTCCAATCGTTTCTCACTTGGCTCGCTTGGACTGCTATACTGGATCTCCACCCTCTAGCCATGTGACAGCACGCATTTGACTTTAACGGTCTGGGGAAGCTTTGCCCATCTTCCATCTTGTAGCATGCTAACTCCAAGGCTATCCATAATGTAATGTAATGTAATGTAAATTGAACTTGTATAGCGCGTACTGTCACCCCACGGGTATCCTGGCACTGAGACTTACCCTGTTGTCAGTGTACATATAGACGACCTGCCCACAGATAATAAATAACTCCTCCTCTGCGGGTAGCGTTATGCCTACTGCCGGTAGTCTGAGATGTGATAATGGAGATAATGAGATAATGGATCCCATTGGCCAAACATTCATCATATACAGAGTCCTACTGCCACACCAATGTCACATATCTATGCAATGTCTGGAACCTGTTCTGTAACCTCGAGGACCATCCAATGCATGGCCTCATAGTGGGCACAGGACTACTGTCCATGCCATGGGTGAATCACAAATTAGTGGTGGAAGCATGCTGAGTTTTTATAAATACATGCATGCACTTTGTACACAGAATGTCAGCTCAAGGTCTGGGACCATATCATGATTTTGCTGAGTGACTTTTTTTGCACGTAAGGTCTCTAAAGGTCAAGCATATAACTCAGAATTTCTCAGAGTTAGTGCATGAAATTTAAACGAAACAAGTGTATAACAGTGAGCAAGGATTGCCTCTCTATGTTTCCAACTTGTTCTTTATAAAGTTCTTGTAATCACTCGGAGAAATTTCAAGGTATATGTTTGACCTTTAGAAAGCTCACACACACAAAAAAGGCATGTGCTCGTTCCATCATGATATGGCCGGAGGTTCATATGTAAAGCAAAAATTTACACAAGATGGAACAGTTAACCATGCTCTCTTCTGACAAAGAGAAAAAGGTCTGGTCATACTAATGGCGTACCCCCAATCTACCCACTAGATGCCAGGGATATTTAAAATAAATAAGGTGCAGACCGGTTTGTTATGATATCAGGCCGCATCCTGACCCCTAAGGAGCCATCAGTTTCATATGTCCCATGCAGGCCCATTGTCGTTTTGCCCTATGTTAGCATGAGTCATTTGCAGACTGTTCTCTTCTTTGTGCACGTTACTATACAAAATGTATTTTCCTTTGTGCCACACTGTACTTTCACACAGACCCTGCTGTTGTTTTTGCGTTCTGTTCTTTCCTGGGATTTGGTCTGCACATCATAGACAAGGTCAAACAACAATGCCCCTTGTTATTTTGTTCTGGTCAGACCTCAGCACCTAGACAAAACACACAAATGCAGCTGTTGTTTGGGAACACATGCTTCTGTCATATAGGCATACACAAATAGGTAAGAGCACACTTGCAGGAAGGATCTTTCCAGGGAAAAGATCGTGACAGCACCTGAGATGTAGAACTTTCATTTGTGCATGCTAAGGTACGGGGTCTGCTGCCAACACCCAGAGATCTTCTGTTATATAATCACTTTGCTTCTGTAGAAGGGAAGGGGGTTAGGCTCCTCTGTCTTATATAATGACAGCTCCTTTTATGATTTATGGACAACTTACTATGCTGACCGTATTTGTGTTAGCCATTTTCTTACTCATTGTGTCACGTATACTGCATACTAGAGCATGATATTTAAAATAAACATTTTAAACTGTTCTCCTGTCTCTGTTGCATCTTATTGTGGACCAGTACGAGTGTGAGAGCGAAAGGGTGTGTCCTGCAACCGCGATTCCTGAGATGGTAGGGAGTGTTGTGTTCTGGGGTGTCTAATCACTTGTTCCTCTGTGAATGAGTAGGAGGGCAAATGAGACACTATAGCTAGTCGGTCCCGAGCTCGTGGGCACTCAAGTGGTAGGAAGACTCAGTCCCTGCCAACTAAGGGTCTATGATCCCAAGCATAGTTATGTGACTCCGCAGAATCCCTGCAACACAGACTTACTGCCACCCTTAGGCCTAGAGCACCTCCGTGGTAAGTGAGGAAAAATTAAGTTTCTTTTGGACATAGTTCTGACATATGGAGTGGCAGAGATGGGGTAAATTGCAATTTCCTCTCATTTCCACAGAGAATAGCATAATTATTCAAGCTATTGGTCAACCTACAACCAAGGAACACTATAAACCCTGGGCATTTATGAAACCTAGAGACTGAGGTTAACAAAATCCTTAACACTCAGCATTCTCAAACTTCTCCACCATAAAAATGTTACCCCACTTGTGTATCTGGGCCTATTGCCTGCAACAGAAACAGACCAACGGAAACCATGCAAAGACCATATTGACTTCATATGGACACAGTTTTCATCTGCTCAGTGGGCCACCAATATAGGAGGTCAGTGCAGAAGGAGGACAGCCACCATGGCGGTCACAGATGCAGACACACACAATACACCTCAGGATTAGTCGTTGAATGGTCATATCATGGTCTGCCTTGGCCCAAACATCTGAATGGCAACACACTCCAACGTGGGCACAAATCTTCTTAGTGGCAGGACTCTCCATCTCTGTACAAATGTTGTGATGGTAGTTAACTCTGCATCCGCATGAGGTTTTGTTTGGCGGCATGAGGTTTTGTGTGTCATCCTATACGCCAGACACACTGCGTACTTGCATAAGACATACTTACGGCTCACATCGGCCTTCCTTAATTGTGACTTGCATACTTTGGCTTTTGGACACTGGATTTCTCCTGCTTATGCCGTACTCGGCCTTCGTTAAAATTCTGGAGTCACTGACCCCGTAAATGGGTCACTTGTCTTTTCTCTGATGCCCTGAGTGGAAGACTCATGCTACAGAGAGAAAAGGATTCAATTTCTGATTAACTATTTTTGGACTACCTATGGCCTACCAGGTCGGAATTATCATCGGTTTACAGGCCTATGAAACCTTAGCCTCGTTACAGCCCTGAAGAAGTCAAGGGTTTATCACTCTATTGACGAAACACGTGTTGGCTGGCATGTTGTGCAATATACCATTAAAGGCGAACACTTCGAAAGGACACCATTTGTCTCCCTCCTTGATCGACAGAAATGTGTTGTACTGTACTTTGCTTGCATGCGTGGGCATAGGAACTATCGACACCACCCCTACTGCTACCAGTGCTGGGGTGACTCAGATCCACGGTAATGTCAAATCCACCGTTAAGCTGGAAGCAGGGTGCCTTTTGGAACTCAGCACTTTCAACCGGCTCCTGGCAAGCATCAAATCGGGCTCCCCTTGTGACCTTCTTCCTATTTCTGTGATGAAACAGCTCAATTCCCCCATGCTCTTGCTGATCATGGACCTCCTCAACGCCTCTTTACAGGAAGGTTTTGTTCCGCCGGAATGGAAACATGCCATGGTGCTCCCTCTTTTAAAGAAATCCAACGCGGATCCAACCGTGCCATCAAACTTTTGGCTTATCTCACTGCTCCCGGCCTTTTCCAAGATCCTCGAAAAACATGTTAATTCCCAGCTGACTTCTTTTGTCGAGTCTCAGAGCTTTCTTCACCCCTCTCAGTCGGGTTTCAGAGCGGGATTCTCTACGGAGTCTACTTTACTTGGAGTCACCGAAATGCTGAGACATCGACTGGACCATGGCGACACAGTGGCTCTCATATTACTCGACCTCAGCGCCACTTTTGATACGGTGTCTCACACTGTTCTGCTGAGAGCCTTGCATTCCTTGGGCCTTGGAGGCTCAACCCTACAGTGGCTCCGCTCTTTCTTAACTGCCCGCACTTTTCAGGTTTTTTCTACCTCAGCAAGCGCTAAACTCCATCTATCTCCATATGTAGTTCCCCAAGGCTCGGTGTTGAGTCCTTTGCTGTTTAATGTTTACGTTCCTTCCTAGGCAGATATTGCCAAAGAGGCGGGGTTGTCCCTTTTTTCCTACGATGACGACACGCAGATAATCTTTTCCCTCGCTTCTAAGGGATCTGATTCATCTGCTCTCCAGGCTGGTCTGAGGAAAATTAAATCTTGGATGCAAAACAACTTACTCAAACTAAATGGAGACAAAACTGAAGTCATGGTCCTAGGAAAAGAACAAGATCTCTGGGGATCTCAACACTGGCCCGCTGTAATGGGCGCCCTACCTCAGCCTGTACATCAAGTTCGTAACCTGGGATTCATCATTGACGACCACCTGTCAATGAAACAACAAATTACTAAGGTGGCCTGAACCAATTCTGTGAATGATAGTCCTCTCTGTTCAAAGAACGGTAGTCCATGCCCTGATTACATCCAGGCTTGACTACGGCAATGTTCTATACTTAGGCTCAAAAAAACTATGGTTCAAAGACTGCAGGTGGTGCAAAATGAGGCTGCCAGGCTGCTTTGTCGGATCCCAAGGACTGTGTCAGCTACCGGCTCTCTTCGTGATCTTCATTGACTAAAAGTGGCGAATCATGTTAAATTTAAAGCCTTGAGCTTTATGTTCAAAATTAAATCTACAATCTTCAGCCCAACTCTATATATCTTCTCGTCCCCTGCGTTCTGCTGAACAGTCCAAATTCACTATTCCTAGAATCAAACTCACTCGGATGGGCGGTAGGTCCTTTTCCTTTCTTGGACCCTCCCTATGGAATTCCCTTCCTATCTCAATACTGGAGGAAACAGTTTCTGGCAGTTTCCGTAGAAGAGTGAAGACATGGCTATTTAATCAGTAATTCCCTTGTTTTCTCCCTTCCCTACCTGGCCGGTGCCGGGAAACCCCTTGGGGTAGCTGTGCGCCTTACACATTTAAATAACATAACATAACTGCCACGTGGTGGAGTTTACCATCACCCACCCCGATCCAGACAACTTTGGGCTCAAGTGAGAGTGGTCTATGGCAGCATTGATCTTGTCCACAATCCACACAAAGAGGCGCCCATATATTTTCTAAAGTATTAAGAGTGACATTTTGTCATACTGAAAAACCACCAGTTGAGGCATATATTTCACTTTGAGCTCAGAGATGGGTTGTACAGATGAGCGTCCTCCCCTTCCCCATGACCCAGCAGGCCACGCCTCTCGCACTTCCTCTTCCTCTGCCTGTGGCACAATGGCAGAGGCAGGGCTGACAGTGCTGAGAGCGAGCAGGGCCTGCGAGCACCATTGGCAATCGCAGTGTAGCAGTGACACGAAAAAGAGTACTGGGCTTGAGCCACCCTCACCACCCAGTGGCCTTTTGTTTCCTGGCCACTTTCTCAGGTGCTGGGGTGGCCCGGGGAGGAGCAGCTCTGCCCAGCGCTTCCTGCGCCTTAGAATGTCCCGACATGAAGGTGAGTTATGTAGGGTGGGTGACACACTCACCAGGGCTAGGGGGAAGTATTGGCTCAATTGCTTTTGAATGTTGATGTTCTCCCCAGCAGTAGCTCGCTAATTGATAGAGGTGCACGCAAATAGGATCGCCATCTGTTCTAGTGTGCTTGTGAGCTGCCCGGGGTGGTGGTGGTGGGGGTTGGGCTATTTTGAAATGACTATAAACCACCGAACAGTGTGCTGGGGTAGGTGGTGGAAACTACACTGATCACCCAGTACCTCACACTCAGTACCCCATACTCAGTAAAATGCAGAAACAAATTCAACCCCCTGGAGTATCATAGCTTTTGAGTGAGACAATCTCCTTTCCAATCCCCAGGCGCATTGAATGAACACTTGCTTTCTTAACTGTTTCAAAGCCTTCCTCTGCTCTGTGGTTGGGCTTGTTGTCTTTGTTCTTCCATTGGATCCTGTCTTGAGATTTTCAGTATTAACCCTGTGACACGCAGAGTGTGCATCATCATTAAACCTTCATTAAGCCAGACTATTCCTTGGTCCATCTAGGGATGGGGGGAACTCCATGGAATCTCACTGAACTTTTATATAACTCCATGGATTTCCGTGGAGTAAAACTCCTCACAACAATGTGTAGTAACGTAGTCCACTCTGGTAGATGTAGTTCAAGTAGGTTTATTAAAGTTACACAAAGCAAGAGCAGCTAGGAACAAGATAACATAGAACATAATAACACAACATGAAGATACTACACAATGCACTTACATCTCCACCATTGCACTAGCAATTCGAAACAATGCACTGCTATTTCCCTTCTCTTCACTACAACACCCAGGATAACACTGCACATCCAGCAGTGGGCTGTTACTAACCAGCAGTGTACTATGAAAATCAAGGACACCTGAACCAGCCCCACCAATCCAATACACTACCAAACCCAGCATGAAAATTCTATGCCACACTATGTCAATTTAGATGAAGACCAATACATTACCACCAAACATCACTGTACTTCTGCCTATATTACCATACTACAAAATCCAACAACTACTCAACTACCATGTAAGAAATTGGGTTGTTCGTTGAGAGGGGTGAGAGCCCAACTCAAATATTAAACACAATGGGGTATATTCACAAGAACGTGTGCTAAATATCTCCAAAAAATGTTAACACAACTTTACACATCGCAGCCTATCGCGGGAAAATAACTCTGCGTTAACATGGAATTCACAACACGGTGGTACCATGCGATAGTCCCCCGAAAACGTGGCCAATGTCCGCGATACAATCACCGCGATGGAGATAAAAACACAAACCCCAACGCGTAAAAAGACGCGATGTGCCCAAACGCGATAAAAAAACAGTGACAACCAGCGAGAGGCCAGCAATACCCACGCGTAATGCGGGAAAAAGCACAAGAACAGAATACGGAAAATGCCACTAAAAACTAAATCAACTGCGGAGTACCACGGATGCACCCTGACCGACTGCAGAGGACAACATGAACCCCACAATCTCCACGGAGGAACACCCAGGAATACAGGGCTCTTGGAAGGGCAATGAGAAGAGGAAGAGGACGACGGGGTACAGTCTACAGGAAAACCCGATTATCACCATGGATGAGACAGAACACCACCACCAACTGTACGTCACCTCCAACGTGTCATTGGCAACAAAGAGGCAAAGATGGCACACCACCTCGGACCATGTGAATGCCGTCGCATGGCAGAGGAGGACAATGGAAGAGCACAAGATGCGCTGGACTGATGTGAATGGCAAAACCAAGCGGAAACTCGCTGCCAACACGAAAGCAGCAACGCACCCCGGAGGAGGGGGGCCAGCAGAACACCAGAAGCTGAATGACATGGAGAAGATGGTGGCCACAGTCACCAGTCGGGAGACGGTGACATGAGTAACCCTGGGCGTAGTTTGCGCTACTACGCGAATTGCACGTAGCACAGTGCAAAAATACGTAGCATAGCGTAGCGGGCATTTTTTGCTTGCTCGCGGTCCTCAACGTCAAGCTGGCGACCGCGAGCGAGCAAAATCAACATCCCGGCGAGACCTTTTCCTCATTCGCGATCAGCAACATCAGGTTGCCGATCGCGAGCGTGGAAAATAAACCTCCCGGCGAGATTCTCAATGCGGGGAGGTCAGGTTTCTCATTGCGAGTGGTCGCTTATGCTCGCGACCGCTCGCGATGAGAAACTATCAGTCTGCGTTGAGAAAGCTGCTGCTCGAGTACAAATCTACTCGAGCGGCAGAAAACGACCTCTTGCACTGTGCAAGATGCCGTTTGCAATGATTGCACAGTGCGGACAAGCATCCGGCACTGTGCAATCAGTGCGAACAGCATTTCCCTACCGCACTACGCAGTCTGCGTAGCTACGCGTAGCGTGCATAGTGCGAAGTGCACTTTGCGTAGCTACGCGTAGCGCTACTACACGAACTACGCCCAGGGTTAGACATGAGTTGGTGATCTGGACACTGCCCAACATGACCCAACATTACATCAACATGGTGCGTGGCGACCTGGGAGTGGGGGGACGGGGGGAGATGGGTACAATGGCACACATGCACAATCAAGCAGGGTACACTGCACACCCACAATGACTCTGGATCATGTCCCTGATCCCACGGGAACACTTCAGCACACACACAAACACCAAGTAGTCCCACGAACACACTGTGCTCAAAGGGGCACCCACCCAACACATCAACAGTCACACAACCAACACATGCCCACGTGCAAACATGCGAATATGCACATACGTCAGCCACACTGACAATGCAAGAGACACCACATGACGAGTAGCTTGGCTGCAGTCCTATCATCATGGCAATGTACACGGCACGACACTGAGGTGGCTGAGTGCGGACAACACCTGAAAAGGAGCAGGTCACACTCGGACACAACTACCTGCACAAACAACCCCTGACGTCAAGGACACATCTGCGGACAAACCATGCCCAAGAGTCACAACTCGAAAAAGAGCACAAGTTACCCAATTCTGCAACATCTCAGCACCGTGGAAGCACAGAACTGACAGGCACACCGCATGAAAGGGATCAGTGGCAGACAAATCAGAGCCGCAGGAGCGAATCACCCACCGTGCAGCATACGCACATGAGTATAAGTGCACCTCGACATTGACAACATCCCAGTACAAACAGCAACACCTCCACCACAGAACACAGGACACAGGACACAACTGGAGCCGCAAATGTGCACAACATGGCAAATCACATCTGGCACAGCAGGAAACTGTGACATGACAATGTACAAGTACAACCTGTAACCTGCAAATATGTTTTATTCACACATGCTGTGCTTGTGGACATTTTGTACTGTCCCATGATTGCCAGGGACGGCCACAATGTGACGTTCTCATGAGAAAAAATTGTTAATGATGGTGTTCCTACGGGCCATTCCTGCCGTAGCTGCAGTGGGATGTGGGCCACCTGCCCCTTCGTCCCCATCATCGTCCGGTACTTCTGGAACTGGGATCCATGGGGCATTGGTGCGTACACAGATGTTGTGCAACACACAACATGCAACGATCATCTTGCACACTATGTCCGGGCTGTACAGGAGCTTTCCACCTGTGCCATCCAGGCACCTGAAACGTGACTTCAACACGCCAAATGTGCGTTCAATGATGCCCCTGGTGCGTATGTGGGCTGCATTGTACTGCCTCTGGGCGGGTGTGGTCGGGTCTCCGAGGGGTGTCATCATCCAAGGGCAGAGTGCATATCCTTGATCACCTGTGACAATGCAGAGAGAAAAGAGTCAATACTTGGTTCGGCATGATGTGATGGCAGGCCCACTAGTCCAGTGATGCCTGTGCTGGCTGTGTGTGGGGTGAGTGTAAGCCAGCCCTCAGGGAGTAGCTGGTGCTGGCAACAACTCCAACAGTCATCAGGCACTCATAAATGCAATGTCAGAACAACAAGGGAGCATGACTTGAGTAGCACAGGGTTAGTGGCCCCGGATGCACAGCGGCTGACACGGGCCTACCGCCACGGGACGCTGACCTGCGGGTGACTGGGGTAGGGTCATGAGGGCAGAGCAGGGTCTTGTATGTCTCAGAGGTGCCTTCCGCGGAGTGTCTCGGGGGAGAATGGGAGGTGTACCCCCAGGGCATGATGCAGAGGGCACATGCCAGCTGTGTCCAGCAACATGGCGGATATGAATGCCACAGACTCATGCCAGACACCAAGTCCGTACCTGCCCGTTGCTGATGACAACCCCCAGGCCACAGGCTCAGACACCAACGATGTTCCGCCGGAGGCTGACGGTCACTCACGGCACACAAGGTTAGTGGCACCAGGTCAGTCCTTGCTACTGGTTGACCTCCTCCGTAACCGTGATCCACGTTTCCACTGGACTGTGACGCATCTCCCTCTCAGTCCTCCCCCTGCGTACACTGGCATGGACCCTGCCATTGATTAATGATGACTCAGTTCAAGATGTGGGACATGCTGGACTGCAGTGTAGCCCCGCTGCAGCGGTGGGGTATGTCAACGAATGGGGACCCCTGGGGGCCTGTGTCACGGAGGACAGCGATGGCCTGAGGAGGCCGCCAAGGTCACGGGCATGGGTCTTGGAGCTAGCACCTGCACGTGGTGGGCCCTCTTTGACACACGACGGTGTCGGCAGGTGAGCAGCGCGGCCTTGGAGCGCTGGGGCGGGCAGGTCTGGTCTGGGTATCATCATCCTGGGGTGCAGCAGGCGCACAGGCTCGCAGGCCCCACTGCTCACGGCGTCGGCCTTGTGGCGGACTGTGAGGCACCGCCCTGGCAGTGACGTTGGCCTTTCCGGGAGAGAACCACGCTCTGCGCCACGGGGTTTTTGTCCACACCCCTGCGCAGGCCTGGTGTACTCCGGGCCCACCCACTATGCTCACGCACACAGGGGGGGATGCAGCGAGCGACATTTCCGCGATCTGACCCACGGCCTGGGGTGACATGGTTGCGTCCACTGTTCACTACTTTCCAGTCACCAGCAGTTGATGTCTGCATGGACATATCTGTGGTTTGCATACCCATGTCTGTCCAGCACATCTACGCCTCACTTGTTGTGTACATTCCCATTCACGGGTCAATTGCATCCTTCGCACATGGCTGCATTCCGCATCTCCACACGTTCAGCTGTTGTGTGGCTGTGGTGGGACATGTGTGCAGTCAATGGCCCCCAACACGTGTGGGAAGCTAGCAAAGGCGTAGAAGCCTTGCTTTGTCTCCAGCTGTTCCTGCGCAGTGTGGGGGAAGTGAAGGTACTGGGGTATGAAGCTGATGATGGCATCCAGGACAGGTGTGATGAACTTTGATAGGGCTGGCTGTGAGACTCCTCTGACTCTGGCAGTTGTTGGTTGGAAGGTACCAGAGGCCAACAGGTGCAGCACAGCCAGCAGCTTTGTCTGCGGAGGGATGTTGGTTGTCCGCTGTGTTGGGACCGTCAACCTGTGGGCGATGTGGGTCATGATGCGGATGATGATTGTCCTTTTGAGCCTGTAGTGGGTGATGACTTCCTCGGGCGTTAGGTCTGTGAGACTGGTGAATTTTCGGTAGGTCCGCTGTCTTACTCTGCGCTGCCTCTGTGGTGGTCCGGGAGGGGTGCGGGTCTGGGTCCTGGGGGTGGTGGCGGTGGGTGTTGTGGCCCTGTTGGGGCTCCGAGCTACATGATGAGTAGCTCCATGGCGTCGGTTGTTCTTCGGGTGTGGTTGTGTGCAGGGCTCCGTTGCCTACTGCAGGTAGTCGTCCGGTTTTACACCAGCAGGAGGCAGGTGTTAAATACCTGCTGCTACCGCTGCTTATCGCGTGGTTTTGACTCGCATCGCAGATCTGGCAGTTCGTTGTGAAAGTGGTGTTGTTGTGGTGTTTTCGTGTGTTTTTGCACGGGAACGCCTACTCTGCATCTCATTAGGGTTAGTTGGTGGTGTCCTCCCTGGGGATAAGTTTTGGGGCAGTTATCGCGGTAATACTGGCGATGTCTGCAGTTTGCACCCACTTGTGAATGGGGTGTTAAATCTATCTCCACTTTTGATGCGTTAAGGTGGAGATAAATCGGCGGTTGGTCCTTGTGAATATGCCCCAATGTTTGTCAGGGTGAACCACAAAAGTCACTATATAAACATTTGCTTGAGTAAGCTATTGGAAAAACATATCAATAAACAACTTTCTGATTATATGGAATACACTGGACGCCTTGACTCCTCACAGTCTGGGTTTAGGCCAATGTACAGCACGGAGTCAGCATTGATTGCCGTCACTGATAATATAAGACACTCCCTCGACAACAGCCAGGCAGCACTATTAGTGCTGCTGGATTTGTTGGTGGCTTTTGACACGGTATCCTTTTCCATTTTTCTCAGGAGACTCAGTGAAATCGGGATTTGCGGACAAGCCTATCAATGGATTTCGTGTTTTCTTACCCACCGGACACAGACCATTAATCTCGGCTCTTTCCGCTCGCAGACTATGGATCTTATCAGAGGATTGCCTCAGGGATCTTGCCTTAGCCCCACTTTGTTCAATATTTATGTGGCCCCGCTAGCAGGGTTACTTAGAAAGCTTGGCTTTACTCCAATTTCATATGCTGATGACACTAAGCTCTTACTGTCATTTGATAAAAACTTTAATAACACTCAGACTACTTTCACAGAAGGCATGACTGCAATTGCTGCCTGGATGAGGAACAACTTCCACAGCTAAATGCTGGGAAAACTGAGATCATGCTTTTCGGAGATGCGCCTCTGCTCTGGTCCCCAGAGTGGTGGCCACCCGAATTAGGCACTGTCCCGGTCCCCAAGACTGTGGTCAAGAACCTTGACATTCATCTGGATCAGAAACGCACGATGAAAGAGTAAGTTACAACTACCGTTGGTTCGTGTTTTCATATGTTAAGCCTCTTACGCAAGGTATTTCCCTTTCTCCCCCTTACCGTATGCAAAACACTCATCCAAGCACTGGTGATAAGCCGCCTGGACTACTGCAATGCCCTTCTGATTGCGGCTTGTGAGTCTTCCCTAAATAGACTTCAGGTAGTTCAAAACACCGCGGCTCGTCTTGTCATGAACTCACCAGCCAGACCATCTTCTTTCCTGCTATTACAACATCTGCATTGGCTACCGATACGTAAGCGGGTTACATTTAAGATATGTTGTATTGTGCATAAAGCACTAAACGGTAAAGGTTCTGGCTATCTAGCAGAAAAACTCATTCATTACCAGCCACAGAGAGCCCTCCACTGAAGAGCAAAATCCCTGCTCCTTGTCCCTCGCTTCAAGAAATCTTGCATGGGTGGGAGGGCTTTTTTCCACCTAGCCCCCTATTACTGGAATCAGCTCCCAATTCATTTCCGGAAATGTCCAGAATATCTTTTATTTAGAAGCTTCTTAAAACTGAGCTTTTCTAAATTGCCCGCATCTGATCTGCTCCTCCTCAGTGCAGAGATACCCCTCTGGGGGTGATTCGGGCGCTTACAAGTAAATAAAATAAAATAAATAAAATAAAACCCTCTGGTAGCTTGGCAAAAAAGCAGTCAGGCTTAACTTAGAGGCAATGTATAAGGTAATTATGCAACATTCAAACAGCAAAAAAACAACACAATAAAAATCCCAAACCAATTAAGTAAAATAGGGTACATTTTAACAAATAAAATAACAGCAAAATAAACAAATCCAATCAATAGAACCAGAATTTTTAAAGGTTGTAGGTGACAATAGCTCCTAAAAGCACAAAGGGCCACTTGCTGGACCAAGTCAAAGTCACACGTTCAGGCTGACCACTATAAAACGTTTTTAGGATACAGGGACCAGGTTCGTCCAGGTGAAGAGTATACCTTCTCAAAGTCCAAGTCAACTAGCGGAGCCTCAGCTGGACCTTCACATTGGGAAGAGCTGCAATTAGATTGCTGTTCACATGAGGAGCAGTCATCACTGGAGCTTCACATTGGTGGGAAACGTGAGTGATCACTGTTTGGTACGAACAGCACATTGCCATTGGAACTTCGCATTGGCAAGAGATGTAGTGACTGTTGCTGATGGGAGGAGGCCACTCGCTGTCCCAAATAGCCCTAAACTTCTGTGTTTTCAGCATTAGCTTGGATTTTAGGCAGGAGGAGTACATTCTGATGCCAGTCAAGGGTAGAGGACCAGGGGTATCTCTTGGGTATCAGGACTCACTCCAACAGCGACCAGCAGCAGGGCTCAGGAAGGTCCCATTAGTGCTGGTCTTCTGGACAGTGGCATGAAAGGCCTCTGGAAAATTGTTGGATCCCTGTAGCTCAAACAGAAGGTCAGCCAACTGACCCTTGGAGTCACTTTTGGGGATCCTGGGTTTGAGGCAAGCAGCTCCAGTCATCCTCCTTCAGACAGCTGGCCAGTCCTTTTTCTGAATCTTCAACAGGTCCAGGAGTGTTCTAATGTGAGGCACTGGAGGTGCCACTTTTAAACCCAATGACAGTTTTTGTGTGGGGGCGATCTCTGGTCTAATCCAAAATTATTTCTGGCCAGTTTTCCCCTCTTCCCTGGGTTTAGTTCCACCTGGCTAGGGGACAAAGGCAAGGGCAGGCCTTGTCTCAGGCTCCTTTGTGTGTGCTGCTGGCATAGTCCTTTTAAGTGTAATCTGGGAATGGCACAACTCCTCCTCATCCATCCTGTCAGGAAGACTCACCCACTCAACACCCAAGCCCCATTTGTCCCCATGTCCGGAAGGAATACAGATCGTACCACAGAAGACCCTTTGCAGTCAGGTGACCCAGAACACTAGCAGATAAGCACATTTGGTTTAGGCAGAAAAATGACAACTTTCTAAAAGTGATATTTTCAGAATAGTAACTTGAAACCTTTGAACCAAAATCTGACAGTGGAACCCTCAAAAGCTACAGCACCTGAGCTGCTATCCCTCTAGTATTATTACCCCTCTGTTCTTCTTGAGGTTTGTGTGCACACTGAAACGCACCCACCATCACAATGCCAATACTCATGGGATCATAACAATGTAAAACACAAGCGCACCACACATTAATTACAAAATATGAAAGTACAAAAATATAATCTATATACAATACAAATATTATTCAAAATTTCTTTTTATTCCAAATTTTCTTTTTTAAAACGTAGTCATATGCATCAAATTTTCACAGTGATACAGCCACAGCAACCGCATCGCCACTCTTCTCCTTCTAGCCAGCACACACTCCCAGAAAGAGTGGCGATGCGGTTGTGTGGCAGGACGGGCAGCATCAACCACTCATGAAGCTCCAGCCCGACCATTTGCGATGACAAGAACTTTGCGCTGCATTGGTGACTATCGGTGACGCCGCACTACAACGACAACCGTCTGTGATGCTTCTCTTCTCCTTGCGGCCTCGCAAAAGGGATTATTATTGTGCTGGACTGAGAAGACTATCAACAACAGTTCCTGCACATATATTTTGCATTGGAACTGATAAGGCTTGGGTTTGCAGTATACGGTTTTGGGGCTGGTGATATGATATCCATGTGACTGAACCGGGCGATCATCTATTGACGTACAAGGTCTTAACCTAAATGCACGCCTTGCCCCTTCATCTACTCTATTCGACACCCTTACTTTTCCCCAAAATTTTTTTTAACATCGATAGCTCTGAGGAACATTGCTTAAACTTCTGATATGAAGTATTTTGGATAACCGTGACTTAGATGGGGAACGAGAGATAGGCATTTTCTCTGGTTATCCATTTGACCCTTCCTCTTTGTGGTGATTGACCTCTTTAAAGTCATCAATGCCCTGAAGAAGTCCTCTAGTAGGACGAAACGCGTCGGCTGTGGCTGTATCACTGTGAAAATTTGATGCATATGACTACGTTTTAAAAAAGAAAATTTGGAATAAAAAGAAATTTTGAATAATATTTGTATTGTATATAGATTATATTTTTGTACTTTCATATTTTGTAATTAATGTGTGGTGCACCTGTGCTTGTGTTTCACTTGAAACCTGACTACACCATTAAAGAGGATTTTAAATTACAATACAAATGAGTGCAATAAATATTTTTCTTTCTATTAGACCTGTCAACCTTAGGGTGGTCTTCTCCAATCCTTTTGCCTTACTCCTCAATATTTTTCTCATCTCATTTTTGTTGGCCTTAGGACTCTGTGCACTTTACCACTACTAACCAATGCTAAAGAAGGTGTACTCACTCCTTAAAAACATGGTAACATTGGCTTATCCCCAATTGGCATATTTAATTTACTTATAGGTCCCTAGTAAAGTGGTACAACATGTACCCAGGGCCTGTAAGTTAAAGGCTACTAGAGGGCCTGCAGCACCTATTGTGTCAATCATTTGAGTAGCACTTGAAACATGACTGAGGACTGCCATTGCAGCCTGTTTGTGAAGCTTAAAATTGCCAGTTTGTCCTGGCAAAGTAAACCTTTGCCAGGCTTAAACCTTACTTTTTACTACGTATGAAACCTCTAGAGTAGTCCTTACACAGCCCAGAGGGCAGGGTGCAATGCATTAAAAAAGTAGGACATGTGCTTTTCAGTTTTAAAATGGCCTGATAGTGAAAATCTCCTAAATTACTTTTTTTCTTTTGCAAGGCCTAGCACACCCATAGGATAACATTGGACCCATAGGATAACTTAGGAGTTAGCTTATTAAATTTAATAGGGATATCTTCCAAATAGAAACAGGTAAACAGTTCATATTTGGTGTGTTTGGAATTGTAATTAAAATTTCTTTTTTTTGGTAAAGTCGGATTTTAAATTACAATTTTGAAAATGCCACTTTTACAATGTTGCCATTGTCCTACCTTAGCCATTTAGTGCCTGCAGTCTGTCTCTGCGTCAAATGACTAAGTGTAGTTTGCAGTTGGTCTTTGTGTATTCTTCCTTTACAGCCACACACACTAGAGAGCTTTAGATGTCCCTGGATGGGACATCTATGGCAGGATTGGAGGGAGGAGCTGGGCACAGCCCTACATGCACCTAAATAGGCTGTGTCCTGCCTTCACACAAAGGATTGCCCACAATGGTTGCAGAAACCCTGAGATCCAACTGCCTGACTCTAAAATGGCGTCGGTCTGGTGCTTTCAGGCTTAGGCATGCAGCCTTGAGCCTAGGTCGCAGAGCAGGCCCCCTACGTATTTTTATTTAATTTTTTTATGGAGTTTTATATAGCGCTGGCCTGACCCTAGGGTATCGGAGCGCTTTACAGCAGATATATTGAAAAGAGTCATAAAACACAAAACAGAAGAGCAACACATTAATAGAGTCGGAACAGTCTCAGTCTTCGGAGTCTTTCGAAACCTTGGAGTTAGAGCAGTGCGCGGTGTCAGCTAGCTGCTCCGATTGATCCTATTCAACCCCTAGGGAGCGGTTTAGGAACAGGATTTTGAGTTGACTTTTGAATTTTACAAAGGAGGGAATGGTTCTGATGTGAGGGGGAATAGAGTTCCAGATTTTTGGGGCGATTCCGGCGAAGGATCGATCCGCAGTTTTTTATTTTCGAGTCTTTGGTGGGATGAGTAGGAGGGAGTTTGAGCTTCTGAGGTTCCTGGCCTGGCCAGCTTTTTTGAGTTTTTTTGCCAGATATTCGGGTTTGCCGGTGTGCAGGGCTTTATGCGTGAGGCAGGCTGTTCTGAAGCTAATCCGCATTTCTACTGGAAGCCACTTAAGTTCCCTGAGAGCAGGAGAAATGTGGTCGAATTTCTTGATACCCTTGATCATTCTGGCTGCCGCATGCAGCGTTGTTTTGATGGGCGCCAGATGTGATTTTGGGATTCCTGAGAGGACTGCGTTCCTATAGTCCAGTCTTGACAGTACCAGAGTTTGGGTGGCTTGTTTGAGATCACTGGGCGGGATGAAGGGTTTTATTTTGTTCAGTAGTCTGAGGTTAAGGAAAGCGCTCTTGGCCGAATTCTTGATGTGTCTGGTCATGTTCAGTTTCGGGTCTAGAGTGATGCCTAGTGATTTGACAGAGTCTGCTAGAGTGAGATTCCCGTTGAGTGCATCAATGGCCTTTAACCATTCGGCAATTTGGGGGTTCTCTTCCTTGTTCGAGATGAGGAGTGTCTCAGTCTTGTCAGGGTTTAGTTTAAGGTGGTTGCATGACAGCCAGTGTTGAACATCTCTCAGTACGTCATTGAGTCTTTGAATGTCTGTGAGGGAGGTAGTTTCCAAATAGATCTGAGTATCATCAGCGTAGAGGTGAAAGCGGATGTTGGCTTTATTGAGTAGTTTGGAGAGAGGTTCCATGTAAATGTTAAAAAGTTGCAGGGATAGCACCGAGCCTTGAGGGACGCCCTTGTTGACTTGGTGGAGGTCGGAAGTGAAGTTTCTGATTTTAATTTTTTGCGTGCGGTTGTGCAGGAAGGAGGAGAACCATTGGAGGACCATCTCGCCAAGACCGGCTCTTTCTTGGAGAGCCCTAAGGAGAAGATTGTGGTCTATCGTGTCAAATGCTGCCGAGAGGTCAAGGAGAATGAGGAGGCAGCATTGGTCGGAGTCTAGTGATCTGTGGATATCGTCAATGATGTTGAGGATCGCGGTTTCTGTGCTACAGCCTTTTCTGAAGCCAGATTGGTGGGGGTCAAGGAGATTGATGTTGTCCAGGTGTTGGGTTAGTTGTTGGAGTACGCATCATTCTAGGGTTTTGGACAGAAGGGGGAGGTTCGATACAGGTCTAAAGTTATTCAGCTCCGTAGTGTTGAGGCCAGGTTTTTTCAGTAACGGTGTGACTTGTCCCATTTTAAGGCAGTCTGGAACAACTCCATTTTTCAAGGAGCTATTTATGATCTCGCACCAAAGTGGAGCTAGGGCGTGCTTCAGTTTTTTGGTCAGTAGGGGAGGAATGGGGTCTAGGACATGAGCTGAGGGTTTGGAGGTGGAGATCAGCGTGACTATCTCAGATTCTTGAATGGGGCGGAAGCTTAGCCAGGAATTGGAAGAGGTACAGGGATCGAAATCAGGCGTCCTGGATGTGATGACCTTAGCGGGGTGTGTAATGTTGACGTCCAGTGAGAGTTCGATCTTGGTGATATTATCATTGAAGAAGTTGGCGAAGTTATCGCAGAGTTCTTTGGATGCCTGTAAAGAGGAGGTCGCGGGCTTGGAGGTTTGTTGCCTGATGATGTTATAGAGCTCCTTGGGTCGATTTTTGCGCTGTCCAGCGCCGAGCGGAAAAAGCTGGATTTCTTGTTTTTAATGTGATTGTTGTACTTCCTACGGGCTGTTTTGAGTTGTTCGCGGAGGATGGAGGTAGGATTATTCCTCCAGCTTCTTTCTTTGGCTCTTAGTTTTCTCCTTTCAGAGTTGAGGTCGGAGTTGAACCATGACCTGGATGGAATGGTTCGGCTTTTTTCAGCTTTAGGGGAGCTAGCTGGTCAAGCATGGACACTAGCTTTGCGTTGTACCACTCGGTGAGTTCAGTTGTGGAGAGGTGGTCGTTGGTGTGGGGAAGAAGCGAGCTTATCCGTTCTTCGAGGACTGCCATGGGGATCTGGGAGAAGTTTCTGGTCCATTTGGGGGTCTTGCATAGGTGTTTGAGAGAGAGTTTGTTGGTTGATATGAAATAGTATCATGTGGTGGTCTGACCAGTCCATGGGGAGTATGTGGTTGATTGTAATTGCGTTTCGTTGAGCGATGATGGCATCCAGGGTGGCTCCTTTGTGGTGCGTTTCCTCCGTGCAGTGTTGGGTTAGATTATTGTCACAGAGTAGATTGGATAGCGTTTGAATTAGCGGGTTGTTAGTTTCATTCCACCGCAGGTTGAGGTCGCCAAGAATTAGATTGTTAGCATCTCCAAGTGCACATTGGGCTATCAGGTCAGCTAAGTGTTCCCCAAATGCAGCTGTGTTGCCTGGCGGGTGATAGAGAAGGTGGCAGAGCAAAGTTCCTTTGTCTTTGGTCTTTATGTTGGTTGAAAGGCATTCAAATGAGTTGTAATTGCATGATTCTATTTCCGTGATGACCAAGTTGTTTTTGTGAATGATAGCTACCCCTCCCCCTCGCTGGTCTTTTCTGTCTTTGTTAATGATGGAAAACCCTGGGGGCACAAGCATGTCTAGGTATGATGAGGAGAGCTCGTTGAGCCAGGTTTCCATGCAGAACGCGATGTCGATGTCCTGTGAGAGGATGGCTTCTGCTAGTTCGGTTGCATGCATAGTCGCCGACCTACAGTTGATGAGCAAGCAGTTGGTGGATAGCTCTTTGTTGCTGGGGATCAATCCTTTGGGCGCCCTAGGTAGGGTGGTGAGGAAGGGCAGTCTAGGTGGTTTTGTGCAAGGAAGGTCTTTTCTGAAACCCTTGATCACTTGGATTTTGGAATTTGGGGAGTCTGAGGGAGGTGAGTCATATGAGGAGGCTAGATCGGCTGCTTCTTTGTCCGACATTGCTGCTTTTGCCCTGGTGGGTCTTGAGGCCCGAGGCTCGATCTCGGTATTAGGGCGTCTCTGAGCCCTAAAAGGGAAGGCAGAGTTTCTTAGGGATTTTTGTGGCCAGGCTACGGCGTCCGATCTTGAGAGTCTCTGTGACCGTGCCACGGGGGTTGCTGAGGGCCAACTAGGGCACTTGTGGTGGATGGTGTTGGATGTAGTGGGTATCCAGGGAGGGGATTGGTGGGGCCTGCGTTCCTTGTCAAGATTGGTGAGGATTTCGGACAAGCCCCGGGAAATCGAGTCTATCTGGCTTTCTAGTGATGCGAGACGCTGTGCCATGGAGTCATGGGAGGGAGTAAGGGCATCTTGGGGGATTCGCCCTGTGTGTTGCAGGCCGGGTTTATGGAATGTTGTCTATTACTCATTGTGTAGGACATGCTGACACCTTTTGGGATCCTGGGAGGGGGTGTGTTGGGTCATGGTATGAATTCAGATTTCCAAGATCTGTGCGGGAACTAGTGTGATTAAAGGTCGCTGTCGGCCGGGCTAGTTCGTGGGGTTGCGGAGGGTGGGTCCCATTAGGAAGTGTATTTATACTTTCCTTAGGGAGTTGGAGAGCACGCTTTGTGGAGGCTCTGTGGTGGGAGGTGACTCATGGGAGGCGGGCGGCGGGGGCGCGGGGCAGGGTAGCGATGGTTTGTGGTTCCTGTTGGGGCCATTTAGCTGTGGGTGGGAGCTGTGTTAGGGCGGGTTGAGGCAGGTGGGGGAGAGTGGATCATAGTGTGGGGAAGAAGGAGTCGAAAGCCTCTAGGTTCTCGTTATTTGCCTGAATGAGGACAGTGCCGTTAGTGTAGATGGTCACAGACGTGCTCCCTCTTCTTGACGAACGATTAGGGAGCAAGGATGTTAATTTGCAGCTGTGTGGTGTGGTTGTGGTTTTGGAGATGCAGAGTTGTGCTCTGATAGCGGTGTTCCAGTTTTCTGGTCTCTCAGTGTGGAAGATTAAGTCCATCTTAATCAGTCCTCTAGATGAGCAGTGGTATATGTCTGTAAATAGGGTTTCTCTGTACTGTCTGATCAGTTTCTGCTTGAAATTTCGAGTCTCCTCGCCTGCTCCAACCTTGGTGTGCCACCCATTGCCCCGTGCGCTGTCCAGTGCCAGTCAGTCTACAGAGCAGAGATGAGTCTCAGGTCACTACAACAGCCGTGAATCAGGAGCCCCAGTCATCGGCACTATACAGCAAGTTCTCTGCGCCTTCCCAACATGCTACCACTACGCTCCCTCACCTCTCCACAGAGAGGCCCCGGATTGACGCCATGCTCCAGTCCCTATGCCGCCAAAAAAAGCACTCATCACGTTGGTGGTCAACGTGGGGAGGTACCAATGCCGACATGTGTTTTATGTTATGTTATGTTATGTTAGGGCAGATTTCTAAAGCGCACAGCTACTCGAAAGTATTACATACTATGACCTTTGTCTGCTGATTACATTACTAAGGGCCCATCTGCCGCAGCCAATGTTTGGTTGGACCAGAGTCTTTTGCCCTGCTAACCTCGACGCCTCCTGACCGCACATTATTCGGATAACTTTGTTCGATTACTGGAATATGTGCCCCCTTCTTCTTATTCTTCTCCTCACTACCGCTACCCTAGCGGCACCTTCCTCCTCCCCTCACCACCCTCCTCCTCCTCAATTTCCCAACATGGCCACCTCTCGAGTTAAGTCTGGAATTAATTGCTTCAAAATCATTTATCCCCCTAATCTGTCTAAAGCTTCAGAGAAACAGTTCAAGCATAACACCATTGAACGTTTTCCTGATTCCCTCTTTGTTGACCAATTCTATAATGGTCATCATTGGAGGCTCAAAAACAACTTCATTTTTTTCACTCATGACATCCCCTCCTGGTCCACCAGCTTCTATAATTCCCTCAACGTCACCTCCTCCTCATCTATCCCACATGGGAAACAGCTAAAAATGTCACCCTCTACTTGTTTCGACGGCTCCCTCACTATCTCACTTTATAACAATGGTACTGTCCTGATCCAAGCTAAAGACACCTGTCTCTCTCTCCTTGCCCACCTTTTCCCCTCCTTACTCCCCACCCCTGAGACTGGGATCTCCCTTGATTCTTCATCTAGCTCCACCCGTTGCTCCCTATCTCCTCCCCCGACCCCCTATACTCCATTAGGCCGCTCCCCCGGGAGGCACAGGCTGACCCTCCACCCCCTTCCCCTGTTCCCTCCTCTCCCATGCTTCCCCCACCCATTGTGCACCCCCCTCAACACGTCTGCCATACCTCTAGCTAATACTCTCTTCTTCCACTCTGCACCGTCCCGGTATTCCAATCTTACCTCCTCCCTCCTACCCCTACCTGCCACCCCCCTGTTTAGTCTTCCCCCTTTCCCCTGTTCCCTCCTCTCCCATTCTTCCCCCACCCATTGTGCACCCCCTCAACACGTCTGCCATACCTCTAGCTAATACTCTCTTCTTCCACTCTGCACCATCCCGGTATTCCAATTTTACCTCCTACCCCTACCTGCCACCCCCATATTTAGTCCTCCTCTCCTACAACCTGTTCCCCAAGCTAACTTTCAATAGATTCCCCCTATTCCCTCCTCTTCTCTTCTTCTCTACCCGCTCCCTCCCTCGCCTTGTTCCCTGATTTCTTCACTAACCCCTTGCATCTCTCTTCATCCCCCTATTCCTCCAGTAATGCTGCTCAACCCCCTATCCCTTCTCAGTAATCCCCTCCCTTAGCCTCCCTCAGACCGAGCAGAACCACTTTCTGTCTTCAACTACCCTACAACCCAACCCCCCTCACTCTGCCTGGGGCCCGTTCCCTCACATCCACCTCTCCTAGCTTACGGGACCTTTCCAACCACTTTCCCTCGCTTCTACCCAAACCCCCTGCCACTTTATGACTCCCCTCTTTCCCCTCCTTGCTTGCTGCCCTCCCTCCTTGTTCCTCACCAATTTCCCCCTAACTATGACCTCAATCCTTATCCTCCATACAACATCAACAAAGATAACTCTCTTTTCACCACTATGCACCAACAACTGCTCTCAACCATCATCTATCTCCGCCTTTGAACCTTGTACCTCAACACCCCCCTCGCACTCCCACCTCTCCCTGCCCTCCCTCGCCAATTGCACTCCCTCCTGTAACCATCGAGCCACCTAACTTACCGTGCTCAGCCATATTCTCTCTGGAAAATAAGTTAGGAGCTCTCATCACCTCCATCACCCAGCTTGAAGCTACCATCTCACTCTAAAGCACTAAGATTTCCACCTTTCCAAACACCCCAACTCCCTTGGCAAATACTCACTTCCCCAAACCCCCGAGAAACACCTCGCCCCCACGCCCCAAAAAAGCCAATCACAATCTGTTCTCTGCAGACATCACTAACCTACTGGCAAGTTACAAGACCTCGAATGCCTCACCCCTTCCACTTTCCTCTCCAAGTAACCCTACTATCTTCACTATTCCGACCATCTCTTCTGTCAGACCTAATCATCTGCCTTCTTCCTTCCGGGCACCCTCTTACAAGAGCAATATCCCCATCACCCCTCATAGCCCAATTGCCCCTGTCACCAAAACAGTCTCGTCAGAGTTCCGTTGTTTGCTCCAGAACTGCAGATCTGCAATGAAACACAAACTGGAAATTTCTGACACCATCATCCTTCACAATCACAATCTCAACATGCTCTTCCTCACAGAGACCTTGTTCAATGACACCTCTCATTCTATATTTGATCTTCTGTTACCCACCGACTACTCTATCTTTAGAAATGACAGAACAGACAAAGTTGGGGGAGGTGTTGCAATCATCTTTAGAAACTCCCTTCAACTTAAGGCTTTTCCTAACAGCTCCTTCCGTTCATTCGAATGCTTATCTCTTGAGCTTCAAGTGCAACACTGCTCACCATTCAGATTCCATGTCATTTACCACCCGCCTGGTGGCTGCTCTCCTTCTTTTTTAGAGGAACTCACCGACTTCATCAGCGACCAATACTCGCAAAGTGACAGACAGATCTTCCTGTAAGACTTCAATCTTCACTGGGGCTCGTTGGAAGATTCCTCTGCTAATATTCTGGCCACCTTTCTCTCAGCAAACGATCTTATCCAACACTGCTCTGAAACAACACACTCTAAGGGCTCAATTCTGGACCTTGTTATATCTAAAGCAGACATGCTTACTATTACTATCCCTATTCATGTAGACTGGTCTGACCACTTCCTCATCCCCTTCTCTCTTCACCTATCACACTCTATTACTCTTGGCCAACCTAAAAGGACTACTACCTGGTTCCGTAACACTAAAAACATTGACCTCGATACTCTCTGTGATTCCGCTTTGCTATCACTTCCAAGGCCAGACCCGAACTTGGATGTCAACGATCTCACCTCCCAATGCCTCTCAGTCCTTGCAGTCGAAATCAATAGTGTCGCTCCTCGCAAAAGGAAAAGGCCTATTCCCTCAGCACCTTGGTTCAACAAATCCCTTTATGAAGAAAGGAAGAACCTGAGAATCCTGGAGAAACAATGGAGACAAACTCCATCCACCACTAATCTTGCTACGTTACGGTCAGCAAGATCCAAATACCACAAACACATCTTCCTTGAAATAACATCACACTTCAGAACCCTCCTCGACTCAGCCACAAACAGACCCAAAAAACTATTCGACCTCATCAAAAATCCAAACTGCTCTCCCCCAACCTCCAAGCCGGAGGATTCTCCAAAGAAAGCAGCGGAATTCGCTATATTCTTTGATGAAAAAGTGAAATCATTGGTGGATCAGGTCATTCATCCTACCCCTCTAGAGGAGCGTAAATCCTTAGTCATTTGGCAGAACTTTGACGCCATCTCTGAAGATGCCCTCCTCAAATGCATCCTCGAAACAAAGCCCTCCAACCATTCTCTTGACCCCATCCCTAGTAACATTGCCATTGACTTCTACACCCATACTCTTTCTCATTGGACCAGTCTGATTAACCTCTCCCTCAGTCAAGGCTCCCTTCCTGTTACCTTTAAAACAGGACAGGTTACCCCTCTTCTTAAAAAATCCACCGCTGATGCGAACGACCTCAACAACTTCCGCCCCATCACCAACCTCCCTTTTCTTGCGAAAATCACAGAAAGATGTGTAGCGAAACAACTTTCCCGTCATATCAAGGACAATGATCTTCTTGACAATTTCCAGTCTGGTTTCATTCAAAACTGCAGCACTGAAACAGCCCTGCTGCAAGTGATCGATGATGCGCTGCGTATACTCGATTCAGGGGAGTCTTGTCTTCTGATTCTTCTTGATCTTTCTGCAGCCTTTGACACTGTCAATCACAACACTCTCCTTAACACTCTTCAACAGAGAATGGGTTTGGAAGGCACAGTGCTTAAATGGTTTGCCTCTTTCCTTTTGGACAGATCCCAAATGGTCAAAATAGCGAACAGTCTTTCATCTTCATTGGAGGTAGGTCAAGGTGTCCCTCAAGGCTCTATCCTTGCACCCACACTGTTCAATCTCTATTTGGAACCATTGGGAAATCTCCTAAGTAAATCTGGGATCCTCTACCATCTCTATGCGGATGACACCCAAATCTACCTTAAGGTGTCCTCCACACACGATCTCTCAATCCTCAACTCTACTCTCTACTCTATTCAAAACTGGATGCTAACTCATCAACTCATTCTGAATCCCTGCAAAACAGAATTCCTCCTCCTCTTAACCTCTCTCTCTCCTCCTCCTGTTCAATCTTGGATGGATCAGCTGAATCTACTTAACAATAAACCTATTGTTGTCGACATCGCAAAATCCCTTGGTGTCTTACTCGACAAAAGGCTCAATCTACTCTCCCACATCAACTCCATTGCCAAGAATGCTCGATACCAACTGCGCCTTCTTTGGGGGATTCAACGCTTCTTCCCCGAGCATGACCTTAAAACCCTGGTCCAATCGCTGGTTCTCTCTAGATTGGACTACTGCAATTCTCTTCTTACTGGCCTCCCCAAATCCCACCTTTCCCCTCTTGAATCCGTTCTCCATTCAGCGGCTCATTTTATAGTTGGGGCCAAAAGAAGTGATCACATCACACCCATTTTGTCTTCCCTCCGTTGGCTTCCCATCGAGGCAAGATCAATCTACAAGACGGCTTGTATCACCCACAAAGCCTTGCACACTTCCTCCCCTCGCTACCTCGCGAATAAACTGAAAATCTCCGGAGGCTCTAGACCGTCTCGTAATGCGGAAAAATTACTGCTTGAGCCTCCCACTTTCAAAAGGGAAAGATCGATGGCTCAATCCTTCTCAGGCAATGCAGTGAGAATCTGGAACTCGCTTCCGCCGCAGCTCCGCACCACCACCTCTACCTGGACTTTCAAAACTGACCTCAAATCTCTTCTCTTCCAAAGACACTTCCAGAACTAATACACGCCCTTTCAAGTCCCTCAAGGAAGTTCTTTCACTATTGTAAATTTTGTATTCTATGCCTGTACAAGTGTCATCCCAGTGTGTTTTTGTGTTTTTGAGTGACTGTCTTCTATTGCTGTTTTATACCTCTTCTTGTATTTCATTTGCTTCTGTAACATGTACATGTGTAACATTCTCCTCATGTAACGTAACTAGTCCTATTGTGAAGCGCTCTGACACATTTGGGTAAAGTCTGCGCTATATAAAAATGCATAAATAAAATAAAATAAATTGCATACCCTCTTTAGTTAGTCTGGAGACAGGAGATGCAGGAAACTTGAGCACTTTACAGGGAATCTTCTAAAAGTTTCTCCCACTTCAAAGAAGGAACCAGGTATAAATATTGGACCTCAGACATCAACTCTTCAGTACACTTCTGGACCTGTGGAAGACTCTGCCAGGAAAAATGACAGCTAGCTGTGCTTCTAAAAGGACTGCCACTCTGCTGGACTGCTGCCCTGAAGGACTGCACCAGGCTGTGCTACCCTGCTTCCCTCTTGCCTAGGTGAGAATGTCTGGACCTGCAACCTGTACCCGGGATCACCAGAGTGACTCCAAGGGCTACTCTCTCATAACTGGTACCTGGTACCATCTCCCTCGCTATGCAGCACAACCTCAAACAGAACTAACGCATTGCCTCTGCTTCGTGGACTTTCCCAGTGACAGGACTTCACATCGCAGCCTGCAACCTCTTCGAAACCGCAGCTGCAAGATGCATCTTTGACACAGGCCCTTGCATTGCAAGCCCCTCGTTGATGACTCCCTTGATGACAATGCAGCACTTTGCATCGCAAGTACGGTAGCTTCTTGAAACAGTCGGTGCACGATGCATCCTCGAAGCAGGACTTTGCATTGAATGCCCCCTCGCCGATGGCCTCCTCGATGACGATGCAGGACCTTGCATCACACATTGCCTCTAAGTTAAGCCTGACTGCTCTGTGGCAAGCTACAAGAGGGTTTCGCACAGGTTAAATTGGGATTTGCTTATGACTTCACCCTGACAAGGAATGTGGTTGCTTCTTGAGTAGGATATCACCCCCTCAACCAGTAACTCAATTTCCTACACACGACATGTAAAACTTAAGTGCACATGCCCAGGTATTCAAATACCATGCAGACTGCCCTATGAGCCTTTAGGGTCTACCTAAGATTAACTTGTAAGTATTAAAAAGGAAGGTTTAATCTTGTCAAAAGGTTTATTTTGCCAGGGTGGAATGGCAGTTTATAATAGCGCTACAAGCTGCAGTGGTAGGCCTGAGACATGTTGTTACAGGGCTAATTTAGTGTGTGGCACAGTGAGTCAGCTGCCCACCAGTAGCATATAATTTGCATGCCCTGTGTACATGTAGTACCATTTATTAGGTACTTATAAATAAATTAAATGAGCTAATTAGGTGTGTACCAATTTTACCATGTTTAAGGGAGAAAGTGTAAGCACTTTACGACTGGTTAGCAGAGTTAAACTGCACAGTCCTAATGCCAGCAAAATCAAGTTCAGCAAAAATAGGGGAGTGAAGGCAAAATGTCTGGGAGAATACCACTCCAAGAATGTCAGGTCCAACACACCCCATAGAAGTTTACTGCACCCCTCTCTCACCACAGACACTCCCCAGCACAATTCCATCCCAACGCCTAAACTTTTTCATTAACATTGTTTCAATACACTACCACATTCAAAAGCATACTGTCCTACTACAGAACCACTGCACTACCTCATATCAGTCAACTTTCATCCCACAGTTATGATCATTCTACCTTCCCTACTGTTAGGCCTACAATACATCTTCATACTAAAGATGTGAATGCTTTTCTTTGCTTTTCTCAATGTTTTTGATGATAATATAGTTTGTATGCAATGCCACTCCCACTCTGATCTGCATGATAACACAATTGAAATTCAGCCTCTACCACTCTGTAAATGATTCTGAAATTAGATATCTCAATCAGAATTTCAACATGGTCTTGGAATGTTTAGCACAGTTTCCCAGTGTTTTAGGCAAAACCCAACACTGATTAAACCGATATTGTTCCCGTAATATAAGGAAGTGCTTAATGTGGGGTGCCATCCCTGACACATGCAGTTTTATGAAGGCAGCCACCTTTTATTTCTCATAGCATCAATGACTCTTGACTACACAATGGTGGACTTACCGAGGTAAACATGATAATCTTAGCGTTATATAGTTTCAAGCGAGGACCCAGGGAACAGCATGTCTGCAAATGTTTGCAAACTCACTTTCCTGTAATTGATCAAAATCAATTAATCAGCATGTAATAAAATTGGTGGTAAATGGAATTACAAATTATTCCCCATTTCTTCCTAAAAACTAACTCTGCATTGATTTTCGCCTCAGTGGTATTTTTACACATTCATCACGAAACTCAAAATGGGGGCCCTAAACTACAGGACAAATATGTTCGAAATGTGATAATCAAATAACTGAACACGTATACCACTCTTTTATTTAGAGAACCTTTGCGTTCCCACAGTAATGCTATGCACTAAATACAATATTGGGCACAGAACAAGTTGCAGGCTAACATCATTTACCGGTTATGTTTGCTCCTCCGAATATTAATGCTGATAATGTTAATCATAGGTGATTACAGCCGGTTATTCACCATAATGTACACACCTTGACTGTATTAACATACTCAGGGGCAGATTTACAAGCCCCCTGCGACATCTTTACGACACCGTTGCGTCACTTCTGTGACGCAGCGGCGTCGTAAACAATGCGCCACTATGCGACATATTTACAACGTGACGCATCTATGGAGATGCGTCACGTTGTAAAGCTCTGCGCTACATTATACCTAAGCGTCAGGTATAATGTATGCAGGGTGGGCGTTCCGCCGTAAGGAAGCCTCGTAAAAGTGACGCATTTCACTGAGTCACTTTTACCACCCCGCTGCGTCAAAACCTTACGCCTGCTTGTAGCAGGCGTAAGGAGTGACGCAGCACAGGAAGTATAGGCCACCCCTGAGCAGTGCTGGCGTTGCGTCGCGCTTGCGACACGACTCCAGCACTGCGTCACCTTTACGCCGACAGATGCGTCACGCATCTGTCTATCCTTTTCGCCACGGTGCGCGGCATTGTAAATGCGGCGCATCCATGGTGGCGCAAGGCTATTTTTCCGTCACGCACAATAACTGGCGCATCCCTGCTAATATGCAGGGATGCGCCAGTTATTGTAAATCTGCCCCTCAGTATTGCAAATTTAGCACTAAACTGTGAACAACAGTGTCAATGTCAGTTGCTCCTCAAGTTTCACTTTTTAAAGAAAATATTTTCCTTTTGAAACATTTTCAAATGTTGTCAACGAAAAAATAGTTGAGTATTTAGCGTGGCCTTTATGTGATTTAAGTTGTTTAATGCTTTCTATTAGCAGTGATTGAGCACTTTAACGTTTTTGACACAAGCAATCTCAAATTTGTATATTCCAAAGGTGAATGAAAGTGTTAAAAAAGTTCAGGAACAGTATTGCAGAACATAAACATTCGTGACAATACCAATGCAAATCATTTTGCCCTACTTTGCTGGAATGTGCAAAATCATCAGGGTTATAAAAAGAAAAGAGTTTTGGACCTGGAGATAAATTAGAAAATCTAATTTGTACTATTACTAACTAAATTGAACACACTTTTATTTGCTTATACCTCTGTTCATGTGAGCATAGTGATTTTACACATAAACCAAAGTCTAGTTCATGAATTTCCCTTCTTAAACAAGCATTGGCATATCCAATAGAATGGCCCTTGCATACTTGAGAAATGGTAATGTTTAATTGCAAGTATTGGCCAAGTAAATCAAAATGGAATAAAAGAAAATATGCTGTCACATAAACATGGGTGCCATATGCTTGCAATATTTATTTTTTAAATTCAACAACATTCTTTGATTTGGCTGTTTTACTAGTAATGTGTTTTTAAATGACCAAGTTTTCCAGCTGCTATGTATATTTTTTTATATTGTTATTTGAGAGAGACAAAAATTAATCACAACCTAAGCAAGTATTCAAGTAGGCAGCTACAGTGGTACACTGTCACTTGAACACTTTATAAGATCAACTTCAATAAAAAGCAGATGGAAAATAAATCCCCATCTAAATATGCTGCCCGTGTGAAGCTAAAAAAGATATAGAAGGTATTTAATGTTAAAATAAAAACATAAATGAAATAGCACACTTTGGGGCATATTAACAAGGCCCGGCGATAAATATCGCAAAGCGCGCTTAGCGCTTGCATATTTATCGCCGGCTATCACTGTAATTTATCGCCCGGTTAGCGCGTTATCAACAACGCGCATCGCCGAGGCGATAAAATTCCAGAGATAGCGTGGATATCGCCGTTTTCCATGGTGGAAAACGGCGATATCCTAGATGATAGGGCCTGTGGTCTTAGTCACAGAATCCACCCCCCATGTTAAGTATGCCTTAGTCAGGAATTTAACAGACGTTAAATTCCTGCGTTAAGGCATACTTAACGCGATTTAAAAGATCGCTAACCCTCCTTGATAATATCGCGAAGCTGCCTTCGCGATATTATCCCTGTTTGGTTTCACAGCCACGCCTACTTTGCATCTCATTAGCGATGCAAAGTTAAGCGTACTGGGAACGGGCGCTAAGTCAGCAAAACACGCGATAGCGTGTCTTTGCTGATAAGGCGATGAAATTATCGCCGCTTTTCGCCCGAAAACGGACGCAAAAGCGGCGATAATTTCATATCGCCCCCTTGTTAATATGCCCCTTTGTCCCATCTTTTCCACTTAAGATAAAAGAGCTATTTTTAAGCAGATGTAAAAAAATGTGCGCAGGCACGGTTCAGTTTCTCCAAGTGAAGGAAGCCAAATGAGTAAAGAGGCCTTACCCGTTACCCCTTGCTTTGCGGTGGGAGAAGAAAAATGTGAATGACAGTTTAATCAGCCAGTGAAGGAAGTCTGCTGCCCAAAAGCCCCTCTATGAAAGTAGATTGTGTATTCATTTTCTGGAAAAACAATAGTCTTGCGAGACACTTAAAACCGTCTCAAAGGCCAGATCTAAAAGAACCGCGTGATTTTGCTTCAAAAACATCCTCATCTTTTGCATCTGAAAATACATTTTCTCCACTTTCTAGCATGTTAAAACAAGGCAAATAATTTTGAATCAAGTTAGTACTGGTACAAATACTGGGGCAGATTTACAAGCCCCTTGCGCCACTTTTGCGTCACTTTTAACATGGGAAAAGTGACGCAAAAGTGGCGCAAGGGGCTTGTAAATCTGCCCCACTGTTTTTTTACCATTCCTTTTTACTTACGCACCAGAAATTATGCATATGCATTTTACCCTAGGATTTATGCACCATTGCAAAGCGCCTGTAATTCGACTCAGTTGTTAAGTCATCTGTGAGCGTCCATCGCTTACCATGTGGGTTACTAGCTTTTCGTAAGTGATTTGCACAGCTAACTGCTGAAAAGAAAATCCGAGCAGCCGCGAACGCATTGTGTGATAGTGAGGGGAGCTACATCCGATGCTGGCGGCATCTGGATATAAATGATAGCACTTACCCATGCTGTCGCAGCCGCTAAAATCCAAAACATTTCGTCGTTCTACATTAATCTTGTTTAATCCGGCAAAATACACCGCCACCCGAAGGTGCACACAAATCAAACTGTGACCTTCACGTTTATATTTTGCCTGCAGCCAAAAAGACATTGCTAACTCAAATTAATTTGCTCAAATGGGCTCTAATGATCATCTGTTTTCATGGTAATTCCTAACACTAATTTAATTCGCACACAAAAAGATTGCTTGTGGAACGCCTCATCAGAGGTAATAAGCGCTATATAAATGCAAATGCTATACAACTATTACCATTGACCCTGCTTATCTACGCCAATTGATTTGCATGTGTTTCAGGGTCTAGTCTATTTCCATAGACCAAAATCAAGTACCTGTCGTTCATAAAGATAGTAATGGCTTGGGAATCAGAGCATAGTGTTAGTCCTGTTACATAATACCTATCGAAATGTAAAGCATCGATTGAAGCTTTTTGAGCTCTTCAATGCTTACCTTAGTGGTAGCCGCCACACACAGCTTTTCCTGCCTTTCTGCCGCCGAACTCCCGTGGGGAGCACCGTACCTCTTTGGGGTCTCGGAGTCCCAGCAGCACCAGGGCTGCCACCGGTCACGCCGCCGCGCATAAAAGCGCGTCAGGAGCCCCGTGGCGCTGTAGCCGCCACACACAGCTTTTCCTGCCTTTCTGCCGCCGAACTCCCATGGGGAGCACCGTACCTCTTTGGGGACTCGGAGTCCCAGCAGCACCTGGGCTGCCACCGGTCACGCCGCCTCGCATAAAAGCGCGTCAGGAGCCCCGCGGCGCTGTAGCCGCCACACACAGCTTTTCCTGCCGCCGAACTCCCGTGGGGAGCACCGTACCTCTTTGGGGACTCGGAGTCCCAGCAGCACCTGGGCTGCCACGGGTCACGCCGCCGCGCATAAAAGCGCATCAGGAGCCCCGCAGCGCGGGACGCGCCCGGGCAAAGCCCGGGCCAAGGGCGGGCCCGTCCATGCCCGTCGGAGCCCGGAGGAGGCTGGGCTGGGCTACCCCCCTAAAAACTGGATCAAGGTACCCTCATTTCATCTAACTTTAAAGGATTAAATTTGTAGTGTTTTTTACTAGCTATGACGAGACGGAAGGTAGCTGCAGAGAAAGCAGGGGGTGGGACTGTAACAACTCTCGATGCGTTCCTGACTAGAGCAGCAAGCGTTCTCTCATGAAATAGAATTGACAGAGAGACGCTTGTCTATAGAACCACTTCTATTAGTAAATAGGTCATCTTCAGGAAGCACCATTGAGAATGCCCCTCTTACACCTAGGTCACAATCACACCTATCAGACGATCTTCCACCTGTCCAACGGGAACTAATTTTAACTAACAAATTACCATCTACGTCTAATTCGAGGGTAAATGAACCCCCACCTCCTATTAGCGTAGCAAATGACCCCCCTATAAAACAACGTAGGGGTCACGGGACCATTAAATCCAAATAACAAAAAACTGCAAGAGTGACCAAACCAAGGGCCGCTCATCCCAAGACTGTTACAACGGACACTGCGACTTTGTCGCTTTCACCAACTGTAAGCACCATGGCTCGAGAATTAATTTTGGATGACGTTTTTTGGGCTGAAGTTGTTAAATTACTGACAGTCCATCTCGATTCTATTATTCTCAAATTGTCTAGGATCGAAGAGAGATTAGCTGGTCTTGAGTCCCAAAATGTATCTGTACTATCATCAACACAGAACGTGTCCCTTACTCACCCAGTTATGGACAAACAACAACCCAATGCCTGTACGGGCAGGGATGCGATCGTTCCATCATCTTTGACGATCCCCCAAAGTATACCCACACCAGTTCAGGAGCAACCCCATATACAATTAATGGCCCAAATGTCATCATCTAAGGATGAAAGAGAGAGGATACCTTACGGTCAGCAGGAGCCTCAAGGGGCGGGGGAATTAAGACTAGCAGCTCACCCATCAGTAACAGACCATCCTTCTGCACCAACGGCTGATTATAATTCACATCAATAGCTCCACCTTCCACCAGCGGCCTCCCTTGTAGTGCTGGTTTTGGCCAACGTTCCTCTCCTGTGGGACAATCAGCAGGAATCTACAGCGCAGTTAATGGATAAATGCCTGTACTGGCTTTCAAACCAGCCTATGGACTGGGGAATGGGGAATCATCAGCTAGCAAATAAAATAATTATGGCCAGAAGGGTAAGGTGGGTGGGAAATTCAAGGAAATCTTTCATCGGGGATTGTGTAGTGATACATTTTAACAACCCTTTTACTAGCACTTACCTCCTTAGAAATCTTGAAAGATTTTGTTCCAGGAACACGCAGATCATCCCTCTATCCCTGGAGTATTTTTACAAACAGGGCCTGTTAGATTTGGGGGTCTCTAGTTGGCAGAGGTAGGTACCTTTGTCCAAATAGGGACCCATGAGTCTAGTCAGGGAAAGTAGGTACACTCCCGAAATAACCCCTGCTCACCCTCTTGGTAGCTTGGCACGAGCAGACAGGCTTAGTTCAGAGGCAGTGTGTAAAGCATTTGTGAACACATACAGTAATCAAGTGACAACACTACAAATGGACACCACACAGGTTATATATTTATAAAAATAGGTATACTTTATATAGATTTATCACAAGACCATAAACGACAAAAATAATCCACAATACTGTCAAGAGTGCTTAGTTCTGATCAAAAAGGCTTAATTCAAGGTTCTGTGCGAGTCGGTAGCCTCCTCCGGCTACGGCGATGTCGAGAACAAACAGAGTCTAACAAATCCAGCTGACCGCGTCGAGACGGCCCAACACAGCGTAGACAGACTCGGTCACAGTACCTTTACTTGAAGCGGCAGGCACGGGCGTGTGAGCCGGATGGCTGTTCGTCGCGGTCGCGATGCAAAAATGGAAGCGTTGCAGGACACGTTGTCCCTCGATGCGGTGCAGGCAGCGGCTCGTTAACGTCGTCGAGACGGAGTCGGTGAGACCAGGGCCGTGCGTTGCAGGGCGAGACGGTGCTTCGGTGCGGTGCTGGCAGGTTGCGGTGCGGCGACGGAGCCGGATTCAGGAGCTGGCGTCGATCAGTCCGGACAGCGGTGCGAGTCGGGCGGTGCGTCGCAAAGCGTGCGAGCAGTGCCCAACTCCGGTGCGGTCACAGGACTCGAACTCAGCAGCAGTGACCGTGTCGGTCGGACCAGCTCGATTAGGCGTAGCGAAGCGTTGCAGGACGCATTGTCCCTCAATGCGGTGCAGGCAGCGGCTCGTTGACGGAGTCGGTGAGACCAGGGCCGTGCGTTGCAGGGCGAGACGGTGCTTCGATGCGGTGCTTACAGGACACCGAGTCGGTCGTGAGAGTTGGTCACAGCTCCCTACCTCTGTAGCCACTGAAACAGAGTTTCCAGCATTAATTCACAAAGGGGGTGAAGTCCAATGGTCCTGGGACTTCGGTCAGGGGGCAAGCTCTCTTCCAAGCCCTTGGAGATCCTTCACAAGTTGATGAAAGTCACAGCAAAGCAAAAGTTCCTTTCTCCTTTCTTTGGCAGTCAGGCAAACCACTGCAGGCCAATCCCCCAAGCAGCACTTCAGGCTTAGGGATAGTCTCTCCTCAGTTTCTTCTTGGTTCCGCTCCTCAGCAAAGGTTTCTTCTTGTTCCCAAAAGTGATCTAATTTTCCTGGGGTCTGGGTGCCCCTCTTATACCCTGATTCTCTTTGTTCTCTGGAGGCAGAGAGGCCTCTGCCTAGTCCAAAACCAGTTCTGGTCAGTCCTGGAGCACTTTGTTTTTCTGACTCCTTCTTTCCTTTCAGAATGTGCAGAGTGCTCAGCCGCCCGGCAGGAGGTGGAGCCAGCATTGTGGAAGGCAGGCACAGCCCTATTCAGACCCAGGTGCAACTCCTCCCTCCACTCTGGATGCAGATCTTTCTATTCAGCCCTGCGCTGACTCACCCTGTCTCCTGTAGCCACCCCCAGCCCCTGTCACTCAATCTCCAGACAAGGAATACACAACCTAGCAGAGGCAGGCTCGGATAGTTAGGCAAGAAAATACCCACTTTCTAAAAGTGGTATTTTCAAACACAGAATGTTAAAACCAACTTCACTAAAAGATGTATTTTATCATCCTGAGTTCAGGCATACTAAATTCGTTTTTCTACCATGTTCCCTGGGTCAGTTCTGACTATAAGGTGTAATAGTCAGTCTGCCCATTCTGGCCTATGGGGAGCAGGTAGCCTTGCAATAGTGAAAAACGAAAATGGCTGTAATTCACTATTAGGACATGCCACACACACCAGGGCATGTCCTACCTTATACTTACAATGCACCCTGCCCTAGGGCCTACTTTAGGGGTGACCAACATGCAGTAAAGGGAAGGTTTAGGGACTGGTAAGTGGGTGCACTCACCAAGTCGACATGGCAGCCCTAGGCTGCACACAGGCTCTGCAATGGCAGGCCTGAGACACACTTTACAAGCTGCTTCTGTGGGTGGCACAACCCGTGCTGCAAGCCCACCAGCAGCATTCGATTTACAAGCCCTGGGCACACTCAGTGCACGGTACTAGGGACTGACACGTAAACCAATCATCCAATCATGGAGTCACTAATACATACATCAATTCACGATAGGGAGCACTTGCACTTTGGCACTGATTAGCAGCGGCAAAGTGCCCATGAGCATCTAGTCCAGCAAAAACATATCGGCAACAGTGGAGGCATTACGAAAAAATGGAAGGGAGACCCACGCCAAGGATGCCAGGTCTAACACGTGTCCCCTCCAGCTGAAATGTGGGGAGAACTATCCTACCCCTAGGGAGTTCTCATCGCTAAGAGCGGAAAAATCTGGACAGTCCATCAGCATTGGCGTGTTCTGTACCAGGGCGGTGTTCCACCGTAAAGTCCATCCCCTGTAGGGAAATGGACCACCTCAACAGCTTTGGATTCTCACCCCTCATCTGCATCAACCATCTGAGGGGCCTGTGGTCTGTCTGAACCCGGAAGTGAGTCCCAAACAGGTATGGTCTCAGCTTCTTCAGAGCCCAGACCACAGCAAATGCCTCACGCTCAATAGCACTCCATCTCTGTTCCCGGGAAGTAACCTCCTACTGATGAAGGCTACAGGTTGGTCTAGGCCCTCCTCATTGATCTGTGATAGAACAGCCCCTACACCATGCTCTGAAGCGTCCGTCTGAACAATGAATTCATTGGAGAAGTTGGGTGCCTGGAGCACAGGCGCCGTGCACATGGCAGTCTTCAAGGTGTCAAAAGCTTTCTGACAGGCGTCAGTCCAAATCACTTTCCTGGGCTGCTTCTTGAAGTCAGCTCTGTCAAGGGGGCAACAATGCTGCCATACCCCTTGACGAATCTCCGGTAATACCCGGTGAGTCCTAGGAAGGCTCTCACCTCTGTCTGGGTCTTGGGGGCTCCCAAGCCAGAATGGTATCAATTTTCGGTTGGAGGGGCGCCACCTGGCCGCTCCCAACCTGGTGTCCCAAGTACACCACAGAACCCTGCCCAATCTGGCACTTACTCGCCTTGATTGTGAGGCCTGCCCTCCGCAGCGCCATCAACACTTCCCAGAGGTGGCGCAGATGTTCTTCCCAACTGGCACCGAACACTGCGATGTCATCCAGGTAGGCGGCACTGAAATCCTCCAGTCCAACCAACACCTGGTTGACCAACCTCTGAAAGGTGGCAGGGGCATTCTTCATCCCAAAGGGCATCACCCGGAACTGGTAGTGCCCATCTGGTGTGGAGAATGCTGACCTCTCTTTGCCCCATCAGTCAAGGCGATCTGCCAGTACCCAGACGTTAAGTCAAACGTGCTGAGGTACCGCGCAGCCCCTAACCGATCTATGAGCTCATCAGCTCTGGGGATGGGGTGGGCGTCAGTCCTGGTGACGGAATTGAGTCCCCTGTAGTCCACACAGAACCGGAGTTCTGGTGTGGCACTAAGCGCGGCAGCCTTTGGAACCAAGACCACTGGGCTGGCCCAAGGGCTGTTAGAGGACTCAATCACCACTAGCGCAAACATCTTGGAGACCTCCTCCTTGATGCAGGCTCTGACCCTGTCAGTCACCCTGTAAGCCTTGTGATTCACAGGAAGACTGTCCCCAGTGTCCACATCATGGACGCACCAATGAGTGACACTGGGAACCAGGGAGAACAGGTCAGGGAACTGTCCCAACAGTTGGCGACAGTCACCCTGCTGCTCAGGTGTCAGGGAGGTAGAGAGGTTTACTCCCTCCACTGATCCATCTTGCTCTCGGGCTGACAAGAGGTCAGGAAGAGGCTCGGTCTCCTCCTCCATTCCATCATCTGTGGCTAAGAGCATGCCCACTTGGGACCTCTCCAAGTGGGGCTTCAGGCGGTTCACATGCAGGACCCGCAAGGGGTTCCTGGGAGACTGCAAGTCCACCAAATAGGTAACTGGACTCTTGCGCTCCACCACCGTAAAAGGGCCGGTCCACCTGTCCTGGAGCGCACAAGGCTCCACAGGGGCCATGACCCACACTTTCTGACCAGGCTGAAGCTCTACCAGAGTGGCATTCTGGTCGTACCACCGCTTCATCTCCTCCTGGCTGGCTTCCAGATTTGCCTCAGCAAGTTCTCTGAAACGCCTAGTCTGGGTCCTGAAGGCCAGCATGTAACTGTATACATCCTGGGGAGGTTTCCTGGGAGATTGCTCCCAGCCTTCCTTGACCAAACTCAGAGGTCCTCGCACCGGGTGTCCATAGAGGAGCTCAAAGGGACTGAACCCTAGAGACTTCTGTGGCACCTCCCGGTATGCAAACAGGCATGGTAAGAGGACGTCCCATTTACGCCTCATGGGTTCTTCCAGACCCATAATCATGCCCTTGAGGGTCCGGTTGAATCTCTCAACCAGCCCATTTCCTTGAGGGTGGTAAGGAGTGGTGAACTTGTAAGTTACACCACACTCCTGCCACAGGGACTTCATGTACTTGGACACGAAGTTGGTACCTCTGTCAGACACCACCTCTTGAGGGAATCCCCCACGTGAGAAAATTACCATCAGTGCCCGTCCCACCACGGGGGCTGTCACTGTCCTCAGAGGGATGGCTTCAGGGTACCGGGTGGCATGGTCCACCAAGACCAGGATAAACCTGTTGCCCATGGCTGTCTTGGGGTCCAGTGGCCCCACAATGTCAATACCCACCCGTTCAAAGGGGGTGCTGACCACAGGGAATGGCTGGAGAGGAGCCTTGTGCTTCCTCCCACTCTTTCCACTTGCCTGGCAAGTCTGGCATGTCCTGCAGTGAGTGGCGGCACTCCTGCGCACCTGGGGCCAATATAAATGGGTAACAAGCCTGTCAAAGGTTTTGTCCTGCCCCAGATGTCCTGCTAACGGTACATCATGAGCAACCCCAGTAGGAAGGCTCTGAAGCACTGGGGTACCACCAGCACACGGGCTGACCCAGGCTCAGCAACCTTAGGCTCTGAATACAGGAGACCATTCTCCCAGTAAATCCAATGTGATCCAGACTGATCACCTGCTGCCTGGTCTGTGGCCTGTTGCCTCAGACCCACGAGAGAGGGGCATGCGTGCTGCTCCTCGCAGCACTCTTCCCTGGAGGGTCCTCCTTCTTGCTGCCAATGGGTCAGCTCAGGTAGGTCCCCCAGTTCAGCTACCTGTTCCCCTGTAGGCTCCAGGGCATCCCCCTCAGGGTCTGCCTCCTCCTGGACCGTGGGAACTTCGGGGGCCGGTTTTCCGCGCCCCTGCCTCCTCTCTCTCCGGCAGGCACCTGGGCCTCCCTCTCAGGCTCCAGGTCCTCTTGAACACCTTTCGCTGCCATTGACCGGGTGGTCACACATGCCCAATCAGGCAAGCCCAACATTTCTAAATGCGCACTCCGCTCCACCTTAGCCCAAGGTGAGCTCTCCAAATCGTTCCCTAACAAACAGTCAAGAGGCATGGCTGGCCTCACAGCTACTTGAAGAGTACCCGAGACCCCCCACTCAAAGGGAACCTGAGCCACCTGGCAGTGACTCTCTGTGTTGTCAGCGGCAACAACCGGATAGAATGCATCAGGGATAACCTGCTCCTTAGACACCAGGTGACACTTGACAGCTGTCACACTGGCTCCTGTGTCTCTCAGAGCCTCCACCCTATGGCCATTGATGGTCACCCACTGCCTGTATTTCTTAGTGTTCTCAGGCAGCGGGGTCCTAGGGACCATCTCAGAGTCTCCTAAGGAGACAAGGGAAAACACTGTGGGATCCCCCCCACCTTGGACACCCAACTCCTCCCCCAGGGCTACACTAGCCAACTGCCGGGGGACTGCACCAGTGGGTGCTGGTTTTCCATGCAAAGGGCAACGAGGATCGTTTGCCTTGTGGCCAGGGGCGCCACACTTGTAACATACCAGTGGTCCCTGGTGAACAGGGGGGCCTGTCAGGGCCACTGGCTTCTTCTCAGGGGGAGGCTGGGAACCTTTCCCTTGTTTCCCTTGGGGTCTACTTTGGGGCCCTTTATGGAACTCCCTCTGTTTACCCTTGTCCCCCCCACTCTTCGGCTGGGGACCCTGCCCACCCTTGGCGGAGTCTCCCACGTGACCCTTGTGGACCCGGTACTCACCCAGCGGTCCGCCTCCTCAGCAAGCTGCCTAGGGTTAGTCAGCTTACTATCAATCAGGTGCTGGCGTAGCTCAGGAAAGCAATTACTGGACAAGTGCTCCCATGAAATCAAATCAAAGAGCGCCTGAAAATCAGTCGCTTTGCTACCCTTTACCCAACCATCCAAGGCTCTGCAAAAGAAGGTCACATATTCAACCCAGGTACTGCTTTCAATCTTACTACAGTTCCTGAACCATGCCTATAAAGCTCAGGGGTCAAACCATACCTAGTCATTAAGGCATCCTTCATGTGGCTGTACGAATTATAGACTTCAGAGGGCAGATCCAACAAGGTATCCCGCCCTTCACTGAGGAACCGTCCCCACAACCCCGCTCCCCAATCCTTCTCAGGGACCCGGTGGGAAGACATGGCTACCTCATAGGCTTTGAACCACTGCCCAATGTCATCATTTTTAAAAACTCCTTGACCACATCTTTGGGAATATACACCCTAGCTTCAACAGGCGCAGGCGGTACACTGCCACCAGAGGGAGTAATCTCTAAGCTCTTGGCCTTCAATTCCAACTCCTCAAAACTTTCTCATGTTCAAACTGCATTTTCTTTTCCTCTAGGGCTAATTTCCTAGTTTGCATTTCGAATTCTAACTGCCCATTCAGCTTGAGCTTGGTCAGCTCCATTTCGTGCATCCTACTCTCTTTGCTGTCCTCCAACTCCTCTGGAGACAGTCCTCTGGCAGAAACACTGCTACCTACTGGGGAAGGTGGTCTTCCAGCCCCTAGACCCAATAGCCCCTCCAGCTGCCCTTCTGCATTCTCAGCCCCCTCCACAGGGGCACTCCTTGATTCGACCCAGGCCCTCAGCGCCTTTTGGAGGTCCTCCTTCCTGGAGAGCCCGGTCATGGACACTTTAAACTTTTTGCAGAATTGCCTGAGCTGCTTGAGGGTGTAGCATTCTAGCCTCTCTTCTTCCCAATCACACTCAACAGAGGCTACTGATGCTGGTTTCTCCATAGTGATTAAACTTGGCAGTTGCAAAAAATAGGAAATCCCAGAAAAAATGCTATTAAAGTATGTGGTTGCGTTTTGGTCTGCACTCACTAAGTAGTGTTCACCAATCACTGTACATGAGTCACAAATGCAAGTCCAGAATCCTCACCGCTGACCACCAATGTTAGATTTGGGGGTCTCTAGTTGGCAGAGGTAGGTACCTTTGTCCAAATAGGGACCCTTGAGTCTAGTCAGGGAAAGTAGGTACACTCCCGAAATAACCCCTGCTCACCCTCTTGGTAGCTTGGCACGAGCAGACAGGCTTAGTTCAGAGGCAGTGTGTAAAGCATTTGTGAACACATACAGTAATCAAGTGACAACACTACAAATGGACACCACACAGGTTATATATTTATAAAAATAGGTATACTTTATATAGATTTATCACAAGACCATAAACGACAAAAATAATCCACAATACTGTCAAGAGTGCTTAGTTCTGATCAAAAGGCTTAATTCAAGGTTCTGTGCGAGTCGGTAGCCTCCTCCGGCTACGGCGATGTCGAGAATAAACAGAGTCTAACAAATCCAGCTGACCGCGTCGAGATGGCCCAACACAGCGTAGACAGACTCGGTCACAGTACCTTTTACTTGAAGCGGCAGGCACGGGCGTGCGAGCCGGATGGCTGTTCGTCGCGGTCGCGATGCAAAAATGGAAGCGTTGCAGGACGCGTTGTCCCTCGATGCGGTGCAGGCAGCGGCTCGTTGACGTCGTCGAGACGGAGTCGGTGAGACCAGGGCCGTGCGTTGCAGGGCGAGACGGTGCTTCGGTGCGGTGCTGGCAGGTTGCGGTGCAGCGACGGAGCCGGATTCAGGAGCTGGCGTCGATCAGTCCGGACAGCGGTGCGAGTCGGGCGGTGTGTTGCAAAGCATGCGAGCAGTGCCCAACTCCGGTGCGGTCACAGGACTCGAACTCAGCAGCAGTGACCGTGTCGGTCGGACCAGCTCGATATGGCGTAGCGAAGCGTTGCAGGACGCGTTGTCCCTCAATGCGGTGCAGGCAGCGGCTCGTTGACGGAGTCGGTGAGACCAGGGACGTGCGTTGCAGGGCGAGACGGTGCTTCGATGCGGTGCTTACAGGACACCGAGTCGGTCGTGAGAGTCGGTCACAGCTCCCTACCTCTGTAGCCACTGAAACAGAGTTTCCAGCAGCAATTCACAAAGGGGGTGAAGTCCAATGGTCCTGGGACTTCGGTCAGGGGGCAAGCTCTCTTCCAAGCCCTTGGAGATCCTTCACAAGTTGATGAAAGTCACAGCAAAGCAAAAGTTCCTTTCTCCTTTCTTTGGCAGTCAGGCAAACCACTGCAGGCCAATCCCCCAAGTATAGTCTCTCCTCAGTTTCTTCTTGGTTCCGCTCCTCAGCAAAGGTTTCTTCTTGTTCCCAAAAGTGATCTAATTTTCCTGGGGTCTGGGTGCCCCTCTTATACCCTGATTCTCTTTGTTCTCTGGAGGCAGAGAGGCCTCTGCCTAGTCCAAAACCAGTTCTGGTCAGTCCTGGAGCACTTTGTTTTTCTGACTCCTTCTTTCCTTTCAGAATGTGGGGCAGAGTGCTCAGCCGCCCGGCAGGAGGTGGAGCCAGCATTGTGGAAGGCAGGCACAGCCCTATTCAGACCCAGGTGCAACTCCTCCCTCCACTCTGGATGCAGATCTTTCTATTCAGCCCTGCGCTGACTCACCCTGTCTCCTGTAGCCACCCCCAGCCCCTGTCACTCAATCTCCAGACAAGGAATACACAACCTAGCAGAGGCAGGCTTGGCTAGTTAGGCAAGAAAATACCCACTTTCTAAAAGTGGTATTTTCAAACACAGAATGTTAAAACCAACTTCACTAAAAGATGTATTTTATCATCCTGAGTTCAGGCATACTAAATTCGTTTTTCTACCATGTTCCCTGTGTCAGTTCTGACTATAAGGTGTAATAGTCAGTCTGCCCATTCTGGCCTATGGGGAGCAGGTAGCCTTGCAATAGTGAAAAACGAAAATGGCTGTAATTCACTATTAGGACATGCCACACACACCAGGGCATGTCCTACCTTATACTTACAATGCACCCTGCCCTAGGGCCTACTTTAGGGGTGACCAACATGCAGTAAAGGGAAGGTTTAGGGACTGGTAAGTGGGTGCACTCACCAAGTCGACATGGCAGCCCTAGGCTGCACACAGGCTCTGCAATGGCAGGCCTGAGACACACTTTACAAGCTGCTTCTGTGGGTGGCACAACCCGTGCTGCAAGCCCACCAGCAGCATTGGATTTACAAGCCCTGGGCACACTCAGTGCACGGTACTAGGGACTGACACATAAACCAATCATCCAATCATGGAGTCACTAATACATACATCAATTCACGATAGGGAGCACTTGCACTTTGGCACTGATTAGCAGCGGCAAAGTGCCCATGAGCATCTAGTCCAGCAAAAACATATCGGCAACAGTGGAGGCATTACGAAAAAATGGAAGGGAGACCCACGCCAAGGATGCCAGGTCTAACAGGGCCCAACTGCAGGTCCTGAACAGAGGGGTAGGCTAAGGCCAGGCCATTTCATGCCACGTCACTTCGAGTGCCCAAATATCGCACCGGGGGTAGGTCTTTTTAATAGATTTGCTGCCCTTACTGATATGGAAGCTTGTGACTGACCATTAATACCTACATATCCATCACCCTTAATATCGGCCAATTCGGAGCCCATTATGCAGGCTACTGCCTTGTCTAGTTCATCCCTGGAAATAGGGGACAGGAGTAAGATAGGCTTAGTCACATGGAATGTGGCAGGAATTGCTGCAAAAGTTGGAAACGCAGAGTGGCTTAACCATTGGCAAGCGAGGGACATTATATGTCTTCAAGAAACATGGGCTGAGGACCCAGTTTTCTTTCCAGGATTTAGGACTTATCATACACCAGCAGTGCCCTCGGCATCAGGCAGAGCTAAGGGTGGCTTACTAATCTTAGTTTCTAACACACTGTTGGCACAGGTAAAACAGGTGGGTCCCCAGAACAACTATTTCCAGATCCTCCAATTGGAGTTCTCAAAAGAAGGTCATTGGTTATTAATACATTTTTATAATAATCACTTCGGGGGTAACATGAAACATGTGGTTGATGATCTAAATAACGAGCTACGATTAATTAATTCACGATTACAGAAGGGCCTTCCAAGCATAATATGGCTAGGGGATTTCAATACCCATTTATGTAAACATAAGGAGGTTAGCGTGTGTGGGATGGTCGACCCGCAAGGCAACCCACTATCACACTTCACGCATAGCGATTACGGTGATATGCTTAATAGGCTACTATACACAAGGCATCTGACTGTACTTAATAGCGGATAATCGGGTCAAATAGAGCCTACATTCAGGAGAAGTAATTCAGAATCTACGATTGATTTCATTTTAGCTTCTTCCTCAATACAAGTCAGAGTTGACCACCTTAGCAATACATTTACCTGTCATAGCGATCACGCAATTTTATTAGTCCAGCTAAGCATCCCGCATAAAGCGAAAAGACATCAATCGCTAGTGAATAATATCACACTATCTAGAAACAATGGCTATCAAATGAAGTGGGCTCAGGCAGTGAAAAAGAACTTGGTACCTGCTATATTATTCCAAGTGAGGGGGGACATTTTAGATTGCTTGTCCGAGCATGCCTCTCCCCCCTTCTAGTTTCCCAGTTTAAAACCTTATTAATAAAATTAAAAACTGCACTCACTAGACAAAAACCAGTAAATGGCCCTCCATTTTGTCGCTGGTTCGATTCAACATGTTCACTAGCTAAAAGAGCCCTTGATAGTGCCTTAAAAATGCAACCTAGAGCGCCGGCATTGATAAGTACACTCAGAAAGGATTATAAGAAGGCGAGAAGTACACGTGTGAAGGAATTAAGGGGAAAGGCCTGGGATGATTTGGAACAAGCCGCAAACTCATGCGACAGTAGGGAGTTTTGGAAGGTCATAAATGCCCCTTATTTTAAAGACACAAACGACCCGTCTTTGGATACCCATGTAGGGGAAGCTGCTTGGATAGGGCATTTGGAAAGTATTTTTGCACTGCAAACTCCCCATGAGCTCCCTCAAACTGATCAACTGCCCCTCGCCCAAGGATTCCTGTCATTTTCACTGCATGAAGTGAAAAAAGGATTGGAAGCGTGTGTTCAAAGGAAAGCCCCGGGACCAGACGGAGTCCCAATAGACCTCTTCCAGACTGATCTTGACCTGTGGGTGCCTCTAATAACAAATGTTTTTAATTGCATAGCAATAGACAGCCCTCCACCATCTTGGAACCACAGCGTCATAGCCCCAATATTCAAAAAGGGAGATAGGGCCAGCCCTAAGAATAACAGGCCCATCTCCCTTTTAGATACAACAGCTAAACTCATGGGTCGGCTGTTGCTAGCCAGATTGGAGGAATGGGTCCAGGATCGCAACATTTTAATGCAGGCCCAATATGGCTTTCGCAGAGGCATGGGGACAGTGGATCAATGTCTGAACCTCTCGCTTTGCATAGACAAATACACGAAGGCCAAAGATGGGAGGTTATACATGGCCTTCATGGATCTGTCAGCGGCCTTTGATTGTGTGTCTCACTCTAAATTATGGTTCATGATGGAGGGCATGGGGATCGATCCCCTGATCATCCACTTTATTCGCCAGCTGTATGCCAATGCCACTGCCTCTGTGCGGTATGGCAGAAGCGGGGAATGCACGCCGCCATTTAAGATCAAGAAAGGTGTCAGACAGGGCTGTGTCCTCGCCCCGTTCCTTTTTTCCATCTATACTAACGGGGTGGAGGCGGCCCTGTCTGGCCTCTCTCTAGACGTGCCAAAATGTGATAACATCTCTCTCCCAATATTGGCATACGCAGACGATGCGGTCTTAATCGCCAGAACGGGGGTAGCTCTCCAGAACCTTATATCCTCATACTCTTCATTTATGGCCTCACTAGACCTCAGAGTGAACGAATCTAAATCGTTCATTAGCATAGTGGGAGCCCCTGGAGGCGCAAAGGCGCCATATTTCCATCTAGGCTCAAAGAAAATCGAGGTGGTTGACTCCTTCCCATACCTGGGGATCCTGTTTGATAGTAAGCACTCCTGGAACAAACTGGTGACAGCAAGAGCATTGGGCATGGAGAGAGGTCTTCAAGTGATAAAGGGGTTCACTAAGAAATTAGGAGCTAGTCCTTTGGAAACAATTAAAAAGATCTACCAAGCCAAAACAAAAGCGGCAGCAACCTATGGGGCCGGAGTTTGGGGAATGGCACAAATCGATCAAATGCAGAAAGTGGAAGATACTTTTTTTAATTCAAGGGTTTCGCGGCCATCCTCAATATCCAATTATATCCTGCATCTCAAATTGGACCTCCCCTTTTTGGTTGAATCTATTAGAATGGTGCCCATCCTGCTGTGACTTTCGATTTGGCGAAGGACAACTGTCAAACTAACCCAACGCATTATTGGTGATTGCTTAGGGCTCGAGAGACATAGCAGGATTGGATGGCTTAGATATGTGGAGGTGGAACTAAATGCAATAGGGCAGGGAGAACTTTTTAGGGACCCCTCATTATGCAGCAAGGTCTCTAAACGAAAAATAATTGATCTTTATGTACAGAAGGCTAATTGCGACCGCAGGGAAAAGAACAGGCATTTACAGGCGATTGCAGTCTACAATCTAATTCCGCCAAGACTGGAGGAAGGCTATTGTTACCTTTCCCATGTTACTGGAGCGCAACACAGATTTATTCTGTTTTTCTTTCGCCTGAACCTGATTCCCCTGATGTTCGGGTTCCCAGAGAAGAGGTATAAGCATGTAGACTTGGGCCTCTGCCCGTGTGACAACTGTTCTCCCCAGTCTGACCTACACCTAGTATTGTTTTGCAGGCTTTATCACACTGAAAGAGAGAGGTTTCTCCTCCCAATTTTAAGGCGACAAAATTTTCCGCAATGCAGGGTGGCACTGTATTTTTTAAAAGCTCTTCCTAATCCCCACATCTGTTTTATGGTAGCATCCTTCTTGTGGGCTTGCAGGAGAAAGAGAAGGGTGATGGGCTCACTGCTATGAATTTTTAGCATTCACGGATCAAAATGTACAGACAATCTTGGTTTTAACTAACAAAAGGCTAAATACGTTTTTTTTATCTTTTAAATGTCTTTGGTTTTATATACATTATTTATTGTGACCTAACCAGGTAGGTCGCTCCCCCGCCACACAGCTCCGCCTGTGGTGTCCTGCCCGCTGCTGCTGCTGGTAAGCTCGCCCCTCTGCTTGTGGCCTCGGTGCCCGTTTTCCGTCTGTTTCCCTCGCTGCCCCCATTCTCCCTGTGTCCATTTTCTTTCTGTTTCCCTCGCTGCCCCCATTGCATTGTGTCCATTTTCTTTCTGTTTCCCTCGCTGCCCCCATTGCATTGTGTCCATTTTCTTTCTGTTTCCCTCGCTGCCCCCATTGCATTGTGTCCATTTTTCTTTCTGTTTCCTCGCTGCCCCCATTGCATTGTGTCCATTTTCTTTCTGTTTCCTCGCTGCCCCCATTGCATTGTGTCCATTTTCTTTCTGTTTCCTCGCTGCCCCCATTGCATTGTGTCCATTTTTCTTTCTGTTTCCCTCGCTGCCCCCATTGCATTGTGTCCATTTTCTTTCTGTTTCCTCGCTGCCCCCATTGCATTGTGTCCATTTTTCTTTCTGTTTCCCTCGCTGCCCCCATTGCATTGTGTCCATTTTTCTTTCTGTTTCCCTCGCTGCCCCCATTGCATTGTGTCCATTTTTCTTTCTGTCTCCTCGCTGCCCCCATTGCATTGTGCCCATTTTGCCTTCTGTTTCCCTCGCTGCCCCCATTCTCCCTGTGTCCATTTTCTTTCTGTTTCCTCGCTGCCCCCATTGCATTGTGTCCATTTTTCTTTCTGTCTCCTCGCTGCCCACATTGCATTGTGCCCATTTTGCCTTCTGTTTCCCTCGCTGCCCCCATTCTCCCTGTGTCCATTTTCTTTCTGTTTCCCTCGCTGCCCCCATTGCATTGTGTCCATTTTTCTTTGTGTTTCCCTCGCTGCCCCCATTGCATTGTGTCCATTTTTCTTTCTGTCTCCCTCGCTGCCCCCATTGCATTGTGCCCATTTTGCCTTCTGTTTCCCTCGCTGCCCCCATTCTCCCTGTGTCCATTTTCTTTCTGTTTCCCTCGCTGCCCCCATTGCATTGTGTCCATTTTTCTTTCTGTCTCCCTCGCTGCCCACATTGCATTGTGCCCATTTTGCCTTCTGTTTCCCTCGCTGCCCCCATTCTCCCTGTGTCCATTTTCTTTCTGTTTCCCTCGCTGCCCCCATTGCATTGTGTCCATTTTCTTTCTGTTTCCTCGCTGCCCCCATTGCATTGTGTCCATTTTTCTTTCTGTTTCCCTCGCTGCCCCCATTGCATTGTGTCCATTTTTCTTTCTGTTTCCCTCGCTGCCCCCATTGCATTGTGCCCATTTTTCTTTCTGTTTCCTCGCTGCCCCCATTGCATTGTGCCCGTTTTCCGTCTGTTTCCCTCGCTGCCCCCATTTCCCTGTGTCCTTTTGCCTTCTGTACCCCTCGCTGCCTCTCTCCACTCCCGCCGCTGCGCCTCTGCGGCCCCGCCCCTGACTGCCCATTCGCTGCCCCTGCCTCCCAGCTGCTCCTCCCTCCCACCTCCCCAGATAAGGCGGCCGCTGCGCGGTGAGGAGAGCGACCCTTGACCTTACCAGGTAGGTCGCTCCCCGCCACACAGCTCCGCCTGTGGTGTCCTGCCCGCTGCTGCTGCTGGTAAGCTCGCCCCTCTGCTTGTGGCCTCGGTGCCCGTTTTCCGTCTGTTTCCCTCGCTGCCCCCATTCTCCCTGTGTCCATTTTCTTTCTGTTTCCCTCGCTGCCCCCATTGCATTGTGTCCATTTTCTTTCTGTTTCCCTCGCTGCCCCCATTGCATTGTGTCCATTTTCTTTCTGTTTCCCTCGCTGCCCCCATTGCATTGTGTCCATTTTCTTTCTGTTTCCCTCGCTGCCCCCATTGCATTGTGTCCATTTTTCTTTCTGTTTCCCTCGCTGCCCCCATTGCATTGTGTCCATTTTTCTTTCTGTTTCCCTCGCTGCCCCCATTGCATTGTGTCCATTTTTCTTTCTGTTTCCCTCGCTGCCCCCATTGCATTGTGTCCATTTTGCCTTCTGTACCCCTCGCTGCCTCTCTCCACTCCCGCCGCTGCGTCCCCTGCGGCCCCGCCCCCCTGACTGCCCATTCGCTGCCCCTGCCTCCCAGCTGTTCCTCCCTCCCACCTCCCCATATATGGCGGCTGCTGCGCGGCTGCGCCGCTGGCGCGCCGAAGGCGCGCCTAAGGCAAGCCCGTCTGCGCCCGTCAACGCCTGGACCGCGCCCAGCGCCAGACCCCCTGGGCCGTGCGCCCCCGCACCAGCCTCGAGGACCGACGCCGCTACGATGCCACCACACTCCACGCTCTCAACCCTGGACGGACGCACAACTGCTTCAAGGCCGCCCCGAAACGCACCCATGGTCCCTTCACCTGCCGGAACTGCAGCTACACCAGCCTCAGAGCCACCGAGGCACCCGCCAAGAAGGACCTCAACCACCTCCGATGCATCCTACTGAACACCCGCTCCACACGCAAACACGCCGTCGAGCTCTGGGACCTGCTCGACACATCATCACCAGACGTCGCCTTCCTGACAGAGACCTGGATGAACGACTCCTCCGCCCCCGACATCGCCATAGCCATCCCAGACGGCTATAAGATCACCCGTAGAGACCGCGTCAACGCAGTAGGAGGAGGAATCGCCATCGTCCACAAGAACACCATCAGGGTCTCGACCAGCACCAACAACACTCTCAGCAACGCCGAACACATGCACTTCCAGATCCACACGGACCCCAACACCACCCTTAGAGGCACCCTTGTCTACAGACCCCCTGGGCCCCGACCCCAGTTCAGCGACTCCATCGCCGACTTCATCAGCACGCACGCCCTGACCTCTACCGACTACATCCTCCTCGGAGACCTGAACTTTCACCTGGAGAACAACAACGACAGCAACTCCACCACCCTGATCGACAACCTCGCCAACCTCGGTCTGAGCCAGCTCGTCACAACACCGACCCATTCCGCCGGCCACACGCTTGACCCCATCTTCTCCTCAAGCTCCCACGTCTCCTTCAGCCACACCACGGAACTCCTCTGGACCGACCACCGCTGCATCCATTTCACCTTCCAGAAACCCACCACACACCACCGCACCCAACAGATCCCACGCCGCTGCTGGAGCAAAGTCACCGAAGACCAACTACGGGCAACCTCGCTCTCAGCCCTCCCTCCGACCCATCCAACACCGACGACGCTGCCTGCAACCTCAGACGATGGATGGACGACTGTGCCAACACCCTCGCCCCGCTGAAAAACTCACCTACAGTGACACCACCAAAAGAGCCAGCTGGTTCACCTCGGAACTCCTAGCTTCCAAGCGTACCTGCCGGAAACTAGAGAAGAAATGGCACAGTGATAAGACACCGGACAGCCACGCAGCCCACAAAGACGCCATCCGTAACCACCACCACCTCATCAAGTCCGCCAAGAGAATCTCCTTCAAAGACCGCCTCGACAACAACGCACACAACAGCAAGGAGCTTTTCAACATCGTGAAGGAACTCTCCAACCCCAGCTCCAACACCAACGACATCCCGCCCGTCGCAACCCCTGTGCGATTCCCTCGCCACCTTCTTCCACCGCAAGATCGCCGACATCCACGACAGCTTCAACACCCAGACAGCCCCAACTAAGATCGATGCACCAGACCCGCCGCACACCATCGACCACGACCCCCTGCCAGCCTGGGCCAGCGTGAACATCGAGGACACCATCAAGACCATGAGCACAATACACTCCGGCTCCCCGTCAGACCCTTTCCCGCACCACATCTTCAACAAAGCCAGCAGCTCCATCGCACCCCACCTGTGCAACATCATCAATCTCTCCTTCGAGACCGCGACCTTCCCAGAGAGCTGGAAACACGCAGAGATCAACGCCCTACTCAAAAACCCAAGGCGGACCCGAGAGACCTCAAGAACTTCCGGCCCATCTCCCTGCTTCCGTTCCCAGCCAAGGTCATCGAGAAGATCGTCAACAAACAGCTAACCCGATACCTCAAAGAAAACAGCATCCTGGACCCATCCCAATCGGGGTTCCGCAGCAACCACAGCACTGAGACTGCCCTCATCGCCGCCACCGACGACATCAGGATCCTGCTGGACAACGGTGAGACCGCAGCCCTCATCCTGCTGGACCTCTCCGCCGCCTTCGACACTGTCTGCCACCGCACTCTACGTGCACGCCTCCACGACGCAGGGATCCGAGACAAGGCCCTGGAATGGGCCACCTCCTTCCTCGCCGGCAGAACCCAGAGAGTCCGCCTCCCACCATTCCGATCCGAAGCCTCCGAGATCATCTGCGGCGTACCCCAGGGATCGTCCCTCAGCCCAACACTGTTCAACATCTACATGGCCCCGCTCGCACGCATCGCCAGACAGCACGACCTCAACATAATCTCCTACGCCGACGACACTCAACTGATCCTCTCCCTCACCAAGGACCCCTCGCCGCCAAATCCAACCTCCATGAAGGAATGAAGGCCGTCGCCGATTGGATGAAGATCAGCCGACTAAAACTGAACACGGAGAAGACAGAGGTCCTCATCCTCGGCTCCAACCCCTCAGCCTGGGACGACTCCTGGTGGCCAACGACGCTGGGAGCAGCCCCAACACCCACCGACCACGCACGCAACCTGGGAGTCATCCTCGACTCAACGCTCTCCATGGCCAAGCAAGTCAACGCAGTCTCATCCTCCTGCTTCAACACCCTCCGCATGCTTCGCAAGATCTACAGGTGGATCCCGACAGACACAAGAAGAACAGTCACCCAGGCCCTCGTCAGCAGCAGACTTGACTATGGGAACGCCCTCTACGCGGGAGCCCCGGCCAAGCTCATCAAGCGACTGCAACGCATACAAAACGCCTCTGCACGCCTGATCCTCGATGTACCACGCCACAGCCACATCACCCCCCACCTGAGGAACCTGCACTGGCTCCCCGTCGACAGGAGAATCTCCTTCAAACTCCTCATCCACGCACACAAGGCACTCCACAAGACTGGCCCAGCCTACCTCAACAGACGACTCCTCTTCTACGTCCCCAACCGCCAACTCCGCTCCGCCGACCTCTCCTCGCCACCGTCCCTCGCATTCCAAGAACCACCACCGGCGGCAGATCCTTCTCCCACCTCGCCGCCAAGACCTGGAACACCCTTCCACTAAGCCTACGACAGACCCAAGACCTGCTGACCTTCAGGAGGCTACTCAAGACCTGGTTGTTCGACCAGTAGCAGCACCCCCCCCCTTTTTTTCCCCAACGCCTTGAGACCCTCGCGGGTAAGTAGTGCGCTTTACAAATTCTGTGATTGATTGATTGATTGAAATTGTGCTTTTATGATCTGTTTGTACATAGATCGAATAAAGATTTGAATTGAAAATTGAATTAGTAGTAGAAAGAGAAAAGGAATGAGAATTTAGGGTGACGTGGCCTGGAGCCGCAAGATGGACTGACGCTTGCTAGCATCGCTCCGCGGGGGACCCAGCATCCGTTATCATCTGGTGATATTGCTCAGTGGCGGGTACACTCATCTTTGGGGCTGGGAATGCCTGGAGGTTCGGGGGTATTGTGGATCCTTTATGCACGTGACTGACACCAGCCCGGCCCCACATCTCCGCCTAGCTGGAAGCCTTGAAACAAAGAGAAGCAGCACGCCTTATGCAACCCTTAGGGGAGGAACCACCCAATTGGCAAGACTGGACGTGCCTCCCTCGCCTGGCGGCTTAGGGGAACGGCGGGTCCCATCATCGGCTACACACAGCTTCTCCGGCCTTGCTCCTTGATAGGAGCACCGCAGTGGACTGTGACGCAGCGGCTCATCACACTTAGTGAATGGGACACTGCGGGCTGTTGGGGTCCCCCACCCACAAAACTTCATGCTGCAGGCCAAGAACTACCTCCTGCTCAAGAGACAGTTGCGACAACATCCTTGGTCCCAGCTGACCCCATTAAGGCAAAACTGGACAAATTCCTTGTTGCTACTGCAGAGACCAGACTTGATCTTGGTGGCAGGGTGGTGATGGAGCTGGTCCTTTTGAGAGATGACCTGCGTAAATTCTCAAAGTCCCACAGGCCTAATCAGCCATACAGGCCCTCCAGCCTGCAGTGCAGGACCTCGCCGGCCATATCTCAGAGCTCTCCAATACAGCCTACCTCCTAGAGAGCAGAGTGGAGGATGCAGAAGTAAGATCGAAATGCAACAACGTCAGCATAACGGGTTCCGGGGGGGGGGGGCGATGGACCCAACTATTTCTTTGAAGCATGGTTGTCCACCTCTGTAGCACCCATGGGATTGTCACCCTTCTTCACAGTGGATGGGCCCATCAGGCACCTGTGTGGTGCCCCCTGCCTGATGCCTCCTGTGCCTGGTGGTGGGCATACTACGGAACTTCAGGGGCAAAGCTATGATCCTCCAGGATGCTAGGCAATTGGGCCAAGTCGCCTTCGACAATGCTCTAATACTCCTATTCCTGGACTATAGGTGGAATACCTGGGAGAACCCTATCAGACCACAATCCACTTCTTTTACACGATGAGTGGGGAGAGCCTACCCTGCCTGTACCCCCCTGGCACCTCCAACCCACAGCTCTTGAGTACCCCATGTTCCGTAAAATGACCCAAGAAACACCTGTCAATTACATAGCCGAAAACAGTGGATTGCCACCATGAGACTGGGAGAGTGGGAGGCTTTAAAACATTGGTACGGGCCACTGCATTCACACAGTTATTGGGGCAAGAGGTACACTCAGTCAGAAGTTCGACCAGATGGTGACCTATCTAGGAGGGTTTGAGTGAGATGCTTCGGATGATAGCACTGCCCAAGAATCATTGACTGAGTCGAGAAACCACCAAGCCTGCCTCCTTGAGTCATTGCGGTGTATAGATTACAGGGCGTATCAAGCGGCTTGAAGAGGGGGACAAATCAGGTTGCCTCTTGGCATCCAACATAGAGCTGGGGACTGCCATCCATCTCTATCCGACATCTGTTGCCACTACCCAGGGTGCAATACACAAAATGATTCTGTATGTACTACCAGGCCCTATACAACCTTGTACCGGTGAAACAACTGCCCAGCCTTCGGGAATTTTTTCTAGCCAAGATGCTACCTGTTTTGGCTTTGGGGAGGAGAGAGGCCATGAACAGCCCTATTACAGAGCAAGAAATCTGAGGTGCCAATCGAGACTCCGCAGCGTGTAGCAATCTGGGCCTGGAGAGCCTTCCTATAGAATTTGATTAAACTTATGAAGCCCTGCTGATCCCTACACTGCTCAAAATCTACTCCGCCGCTCTCTCCGTGGGTTGCTTGCCCCAATCCATGCGGGAGGTGCTTCTGGTCTAGCTCTAAAGCCGGGGCGTGACCCACTAGAGGTTTCCGCCTATAGAACGCTATCCATCATGGACAGCGACTATAAGATCCTTAGCAAGGTACTCGCAACACGACTGCTGAAACACATGCCGGTGCTTGTCCACCTTGACCAAAATGGATTCATACCTGGAAGATCACCAGCTCTTATTATCCACAGACTACACAGACTGATAGTAAAGGCTCTGCCGCAATGGCCCCACTCAGCCTGTCTCTTAGACCTTGAAAAAGTATTTGATACCCTAGACTGGGACTACATGTTTGTGGCCTTATGAAGAGTGGGCATCAGAGGCAGGCTACTGCCGATGATCAGACTCCTCTATACAGAACCCTCAGCGAGGGTCAAAATAGGTTGGCGTATTTCAGACGCTCTCCTAGTCAGTAGCGGTATATGTCAGGGATGTCTGCTCTCCCCACTGCTTTTTCCCCTGGCAGTGGGGCCTCTTGCACAGTGGATACCCCAATCTGGGCATGCCTGTAGCACATCCATCGGCAGTGAGACACATGCCGTCTCCCTGTATGTACATCAAAGATACTCATAACGGCACAGATGGTATTGCACATATACTGAACGCCTTTAAAACCGCTTCGGGCCAGGAAGTAAACTGGAATAAGACCTTTCTGTTTCTGTCCATCAAGATTGCCCTCCTTATCCTATTGCAGTTGGTACTGCGATACCAGGGCATTAATATTTATCACAAGACCCGAGATCTGATAGATGGCAACCTCACAAGGGTAATCTTTCTACGACCCCAGGTTGCCTTTTGGGCCTCCCTTCCCCTTACAGTGCAGGGCTGAGTAACCCTCTCTAAAATGGACATGTTGCCAAAGTTCCTGTACTATTTCACCAATCTGCTGATTCATATTCCTCACAGCACCTTTCGGATGCTTAATACAATGTTGGGATACCTCGTATAGAACAAAGTGAGGGACAGAGTAGCCCTGACCAAACTGCACCTGCTGACAGAGCATGGAGTGTTGGGCGCTCTGGTGTTTGAGCATTATTATCTGGCGGCGCAGCTCCAGTGGCCCACTCAGTGGTTATTCAGTCACCACTTACTGGATGTGTGCTCGGGGTCAAGGACAAGAGCACTGATTCTTGTGCATGAATTGTTTCTTCTGGGATAGGCAGTGCCCATACTCTCTAATATTCTGCTTCGGGGAGCACGAGTGCCATCGTCGAGCACTGAGAGCGGTGCCTGGACTACCACTGTATGCTCCAGAGATCCCCCTGTGCTCTATTCACGCCTTCAGAACAAGCATAGGTCATGAAGGAGTTGCACTTTGAGGATCAGTGGGGTGGGAATCCCGGGTGACTTAGTCCATGATGGGCACTCATCCCATTTGACCCACTGACAGAACAAACAAGTCTTCTGGCGGGTCTGTTCCTGATGCATAGGCGCCTCTTTGGAGAGCTGGAACGTCTGTGGGGCATCGCAGACACAGAGACTGCACCACACCCCTTAACACAGGTACTACACACAATGGGCAAAGGATGGAGACTGATTTCCTGGCTTACTAAAGCTACCTCCCCTAAAACTCAAGACCCTCTGGGAACCTACAGGCAGACTTGGTAACGCAACATCGGCCGCGCATGCTGCATTATATGCATTCTTGTAGGGGGTAAAAGGGAGGTGCAGCTACGTGGGAGGGGCACTATCAGGGAGATGCATACATTGTTAAGTTATTCAGAGCTATCGTCGCCATATTTGTCCCATGCGGTCACAATGGGGCACTTTCACAATTGCCATACATCTTCACAATGGAACGCAGCAGCAGGCGCGGTGCGTCCATTGGGGCGCTTGGGCGTTGCCCCACCGAGCGTTGCCGTCACTAACTCTCACACAATACAATCCTGGTGGCTGGCCTGTATCCGGACTGATTCCCAGGCCGCCAGAGGCAGTCGGCTTAGAAGGGGGCGGGGCAGCACTAGAGTTCAGCTGCAAGTCACAGAGTGTCTGATTGACATCCACAGATTCCACACTGTCACAGGTGGTCGGCGGAGCGCACAGCAAGAGTGCACATGTTCTGTTTTGGGCTTGAACATTTTGCAACCAGCCCTGAACTTGCGCACACTAGGCTGCTCATTAGAAGAGCGAGGGTTGTTCCATGCCGCTCTTCTAATGAGCAGCCTAGTGCGCATGTTCGGGCTGGTCGCAACATTTTTTAAGCCCTAAACAGAACATGCGCACTACTGCTCAAGCCAATGCTGGCGCTGCTGCTGGAGCAGCGTCTGGATTGGCTGAGAGCAGGCGGCACTTGCCAAGGCGCCAACCGGACCCCGGCCCAGGAGGACTTGCAGCAGAGGCGGCGCGGATCCGGTAAGTTTAGTTTTCTTAATAATGGTTATGGTGGTGCTTTATTTTAATCTCCCCCGCCGTGCATGACCCCTCCTCCCCCCCCTCCCCCGCGAGTATTGGAGCACGAGCCGCGACTGCAAACTAACATCCACTGGCTGAAAATACCACGTTACAGCCAGTAAGTGCTTAAGGTACAATTCACAAAGACATTGTTATATAGCAACGGATCTGAGAATGAAACTCTACATTTAAAAAACAAACAGTATAAGCACTTGGCAAAGACTTCGCGAAGCGTCCACGGCAGAAATACAGAGATATCTACCCTGCATAAACCCTAGTAGAGAGAAGTGCATTAGGGTGATACATGGCTACCATCATGCAAAGGTGCGCACATGACACTGTCTGTTACCAATACTGAGGGGCAGTCACACGACCCAGAATGTGCACCCACAAGGACACGGGAAACTACATATCACACGTGCGGAAGTGCAGACGTACTACAGCTGGCACAAGGGAAATACGCATGAAAAACCAACAGGACAAAATCATTAAGGGGTGCACGGAACCTAGGTAGACTGCAAAATTCATAATGTACATTTATTTTCAGAGCGTTGAAATTAACACGCACACAACTCAGCGGATGGTTGTGCCGAGGGTAAAGATCCTCTATCGTTCCCTGCCAGTTGAGCCTACGCTGCCCCAGCCCTTTCGAGGGCATCCTGTCCACTTACCCACTGTGAGTACAGGGCCGAGGCTTGAAGGGTAGACACAGGAACACATTAGAGAAGAGTACGACACTACAGCCCACACTCACAGACAAGCTGCTTTAACTCACCCAACAAGACCAACCTGCAAACCACTCAACTTTGGACAAATAGATAAGGAAAGAGCAGAGTTTGCTCATCCTGACGGCCAAATCACAAAACTAACTCTTGGGTTGAAGTTGGGCTGTAAACGGTGTTGCTGAGGGGTAGGCTGGTCTCTTGGGACGGAGAGTTTAAGCTCTCTCGAAGCTGAGCTCTGTTTTCAGGAGCTCTAAGGACCTATCTTGGGTAAAGGTCTAGGGAGGATAGGATCCTTTTGTGTTTTGGATGCTGGAAGATGTAGAAGCAGCCCACGATAAAAAGTGGACATATGAAATTGGGTTGAAATGTGCAAAAAAGTATATTTTGAGCAAAATGTTGCCTGCTTGATAATATTGTGAAAAGCGCGCCATGGCTACAGCCCAGCTTTTTGACAAACATGGTGATGGTTTAACATGTCAGAGGCAGTTGGTCTCCATTATTGCTTACATTTCGATCTGTCAAACCCTGTAGGCTTTACTTTTCATTGGTTATCTAGAAAGTTCTCATAAGGATGGATCTTAAAATGCTGCTTTTGATTACTATTTGATGACGTGCTATTTTGCCAACTGTATTTTCTGCATATATTTGTGATTTTATGAATATCTTTAGCTTGTGTGCATTAATGAACATTTTTCTTATTCAAAGTAAAAGCGCTAACTGTACAATGATTTATTGAGTGCTATTTTGTGAGACACAGCCTAAAAGCAAATAAGTGACCTGGGTGTGCTCTGAAACCAGGATGTGCATTGAGGCCAGGGATGCACACTGTAGAGCACTGAAACCATTAGTATGCACTGAGCCTAGAGGTATACAGTAGTGTGCATTGAGACCAGTGGGTAAACATTGAGGCCAGGGGTGTGCACTGCAACCTGAGGTGAACATGAGTGTGCGCTGAGACTTGAGTGAGTTCACTTGGAGCAAGTGTGTGCCTTGAGTCCAGGGTTATGCACTATCACTAGGAGGTATGGTTTGAAACCAGGGGTATCCACCACAGAGACTCGAGGTATCCACTGATATGCACTGGTGTGGATTGAGGCCCTGATGTACGCGCTGGATCCTGGCAGTGCACACAAAGACCAGGCGTGCACACTGAGGACAAGGGTGTGACTGAGACAAGGGGGTGTGCACTGGTGTTCACCGAGAGAAGGAAGCAGCACGGAGCCCCTTGTATGTGGATGTGCAGTGAGACTAGCTGTGTGCACTGCAGCCTGGGGTGTGCATGAGATGTGCACTGAGACTTGAGGGAGTTCTCTTACCTCAAATATGTGCCCTGAATCTAGGGATGTGCACTGTCACAAGGAGGTACAGCTTGGAAGACTCACTATGTATGTAATTAGGTCTCCAAGCGCTTGCGACCGGAAGCACTTTTGGTCATCAGCGCCGAGAGGCCCAAGTGGACGTTAGTGCACTATATACGTGTTCTTGGTCAGTTGTGATTCCCAGAGCATTCTCATTATGTGTCAAACTTCTATAAGGTTTCTTAACTCCCACAACTCTAAACAGTAGTATTGACTGAGCTGTTCTTCACACCTTCTGGTTTGCTTGAAAATGCACCATTTGCCCACTCTTTTTTCAAAATTTTCTCGGGGGAAGAACCCCCCTGAACCCCCTGTAGGTGGTTCACGCTCGCTCGCTCGCTACGCTCGCTCGGCGCAGTGAAGTACGACAATTGTTTTCCGCCTCACCACTTTCAAATGTCACCAGCCGCCACTGCGCAGCAGCCTCTTCCCTGCCCCGCTGGATAGTCACGCCCAGCCAGTGGCTACACTTGGTAGAATCGGGCCTTCAAATGCATTGCAACACCTGTTTGGCGATTAGCAGTGCCAGGTTGATAAATCGGTTGAAGGCGCAGCATGCGTTGTGGCACTTGTGAAGGCCTAGTAAGCAGCAGGCCATGCAATCCAAAATCTGCACGGCCAGTGACTCTGGAAAGGATAGTGCAGACTTCTGACCAGAGCACGGCGATACTGCAATGCTCTATCGGGCTCATATACACGGCTCAAGATGGTACAACCCCCTGCCCCCCCAACCCCCTCACCCCAAGAGGCTGCAGGCAAGACTACACCATCTCAGTATTGACTGCATGCAATATGGCTTCATAGGCTCACAGTTTGTGTTATAATAGTTATATACTGCCATGCCATTGTGAATTCATGGAAAGAACAATCTTCACTGTAGCACAGCATAACGAAGACAATTCCTTTGCTTTCTTGTAATACTTGTCATGCTTGCTGTAATAAACAGTGTTAAAATTCAATAAAGATGGTTAAAAAAACAGGAATGACAATAAGAGTTCTATGAGTCCTCCCCTGCCTCCTTCAAAAAAGAAGTGAAAGTGATTCTCATGGCTAAATTCACGTGAATTACTTACTTATTACTGTATTCTAATTATTAGTCTGTATTATTGAGCACCGTATTGTAATTACTAGTTTGTACTTTTGAGCACCTTATATCTAAATCACCTCTAATTGTATGTTTTTATGCTTATACTTGTTTCCAATATATGACATGTAAAGCGCTCTGATACCTGCTGTTCGCGCTATATAAAACCTTCAAAATAAAATAAAAATAAAATAAATATGATGTTTAGGTATGTCTACAGAGAGCTTTAGATGCATTACAGGGCTCATTTCATCAACACTAAAATCATACACAGAGACATGCTGAGGGTCAGCCCTCTTCAGCCATTGATTCATTTGGAGCATCTCTCCATTAGTTACCTGAAGAAAATGTCGATCACGTTTTGGTACAAGACAGATGAGTATTTCACTCTATTAGTTACTTATTTGATATAAGGTGTGTTAGTTCCCCAGCCTAAATAGTGCTTCTCATTAAGGTGCATGGATAGTGAAGCAGAACAAATGTGCTGTGCTCCTGATATTTTGAACCTTAACATGAATTTTGCTCCAGATATTTACACTCCTGTTGATTTTGTGGCAAGTGTGATTTTGGGCCTAAATGCAACTTTACATATAAATACGATTTTTATTCTGAATTGGGACACCACAATGCTGCACCACCATTGATTTTCCATCCCCAAATGTGATTTTACAAATAAATGTGATTTTGCACCAAGAATGATTTTGCATCTCAATGTACTGTCAACCAAATGTGATGCATACCGGTTATTTCTTAAGTAACATTGTACTACCTCATTTTATCGGTACATTGAATGATTGTGCATCTAAACGTGATACCACAGTCCTGCTGACTTCGCAGAAATGGTGATGGTGCATGTATCTGTGATGTACATCTAATTGTGATTTTTGCTGCTACATATATTTTGCTTATGATTCCACACTTTTGCTGATGTTGCACTATCATTACTATCTGACATAGTGTGGCCCAATCAGTCTGGCTTCATCCCGGGATGATCCACAACTAATAATCTGTGCATAATGTTTGCACTTACCCATTCCATACATCCCCACCCTAGTGCAGTGGCAGTTCTTCTCGATACAACGAAAGTGGTCGATTCATTGGAGTGGCGCCTCCGAATTAATGGCGAGGTCACTCCCCTCCTTTCCCGCTACCAGGGGCACCAGACAGGGGTGCCCACTGTTGCCCCTCCTGTTTTCAATTGTGATGGAGCCCCTGGCTGCCAAGTTGCGCAAACATCACTCACTCAGAGGACTGGCCTTTACAGATATGGGGGTGCTAGTCCCGATGTATTTGGACAATGTCACTTTCTATGTTAGAGAGCCTCTCACAAATGTTTCTCCTATGAACCAGAAGGGTATTCAGTTAGATGGCCATGCAGGTATCTTTTTCACCTGGTCTAAGTCAATATTATTCCCCTTTACCCCTGTGACAACTCAATTTGACTCAGAGTACCCGCTTCAGTGGGCTACGCAGCCGGTTCGCTACTTGGGTGTATGGCTAAGTGGGGACATTGATCAGTTGTGGCATGCAAACTACACCACTCTCATGCACTGAACTGTTTGAAATTTTAATTATGCCAAAGTAATCTGAGTAATTTTGGAATTTCAAGTTACTCTTTTGAAGCAAACTTACCTAAAATTATGTGATTATGCCTGTTCATGTAATTATCACTAATTTGGCACAAAAATCCTACAGCAGGAGCACAGGAACAATGAATTTAGCAAGCATGAGCTGCTGTTGGCTACTCCTGTACATGTTCTGTTGCATTTAGTTCTATTTGCTTAGGGCAAAATGAATCCTTGAGTCCATTTTGGACTCAAGGGTGCAATTTGATCTAAACAAAATAGCACTAAATGCTGGACTATGCTCCTTGCATAATTCTTCATAATCTTGCGTAATTATGCTACAGCAAATTGTGCAAGTTACGCCCACCGCTACTGATGAGCTCTCTGTTGAAGGTGGTAAATTTTGTTTTTTCTTCGCTGTTGTTTCCTCCCTGTGAAGACTTTTCCCCATTTATTTTCTTCTCAATGAGCTACTACTCTTGGTCTAAAATTGGACTTCGACCAGACCTCGAGTTTATCCCACATCTGGCTCACTCATCAAGACAAAGATTATGTGAACTTGCCACCTGACCGTTGAGTCCTTGCATTTTGGCCGATGCCCGGTGGAGCTACCTTGATAGCTATAGAGGAGATGGGCTGTGGACTTCCCCCTCGGCCGTCACCTACCCAGCCGGACTTTGGGCAGATTTTCCTTTGTCTCTCCGCCGTATCTCTCTCATGCCCTTTTTCCTTGCCCTTCTTCGCTCCTTTTATCTTGTCTTACATGCTCTTTAAATGTTTTCTAGCAATGATTGTTACAAAGTTACATCAGTTACAAGTTACAATGTGGAACCTCATGTAAAGCGCTCTGATACCTTCGGTCTAGCCAGCGCTATATAAAACTCAAATAAATAAATACAAATTAAGCTGGGAGATATGTTTATTCCGCCAAGAGTTTGAGAAAAAAGATGTCATTGACATTCACAAAGGGGATCTGGTGAGCACTCAGACTAAAGAAAGAGTGTGAGCTATATTTTGGTGTCCTGGAATGAACAAAGAACTGTATAAGTTTGTTGGGGGTGTGCCTATTGCTCTTAGGTTGAAATAAACTCAAGGTTACCACATCACCATGGTAGCCAAATAAACTAACAACAGGTCAGTGAAATAAGATTGGTATTGATTTATTGGTCCCTTTAATTCGCTGACATCTCAGTGTCCGTTTGGCATTGTTTTGATGGACTGTTAATGGCAGTACATGAAAGTTAAGTTTTGGCTGATCCCACCTCTCTAAAGGTAGTTGAATTTTTAAAGGATGTTTAAACGAGGGGAATGTTTCCCAGAATTTCTTGTGTCAGACAAAGGATGTCAATTTGTCAATATGGAAGTGTCTGCCTTCTTAGAATCTTAAGGTGTTAAACATTGCCATCCTCGGGTAAATAGCCAGGTAGAGCACATGAGCAGAGCATTGAGCGAATGCATCCAGAGAACGAAAAGAAATAATTATAATTTGGAAAATGTGGTGCGGTCCATGCTTGACTCCTGCAGGACAACCCCTCACTCTGTTGCCAAAGTTTTGCCTTTTGAACTTTTTAGATGGAGACGTGCCTTGTCAAATTGTTTCCTGGCATGGGTGACCAAGAAGATGAAGCAAGATGTAGAGCATCAGATTATACTGTCTGTAGTAAGGTAAGGGTGTTTTTAGAGTGTAAGGGTGGCAAAGGGTATTGGGTCGTAAGAGTGTTGTCAGGGTTTAGAGGTGGGTAAGGATAAAGAATGAATGGGTGTATGGATGATTCAGTGAGAGCGTGACTGACTGTGTAAGTGAGCGATTATATGTATCTCAGAGAATGTATGGCTGACTAATCTGTGTGAATGTCTGTATCAGTAGGTCAGTTAGTGTGTAAGTGGCTGCATGGGTTGGTGAGTAGCTACATGAGTGTCTATATGGGTTATTGATTGGTTGTCTGAGTACCTGTTGGGTGCTTGAGTGGCTGTGTGGGTGGGTGAGGGGGTGTGTGACTCTCTGCATGGATGTGTGAGTGGATGATTCACTAGCTGTATGGGTTCATGACTGCATCTGCGAGAGGCTGTATGGGTGAGTGAGTGTGCGTCTGACTCTGTCGTTGAGTGAATGGATGTCTCTGTGGTATAAGGGTAACTGCATATGTGTAAGACAGTTTTTGTGAGTGTTGGAGTATATAAGTGACTGTATGTGAGAGTGAGTGATTGTGAGAGCACTTGTATGGATGAGTGTGTGCTTGTGTCAGTGATTGTATAAGAGAGTAAGTATGTGTTAGTATCTGTATGAATAAGTGAGGTGGTGTGTGTATAACAGTATAGGTGAGTAAATGGCAGTGTGATTGACTCTTTGGGTGAGTGACTAGGTATGTGAGTAAGTCTATGGGTGAGTGGCAGAGTGTGAGTGTCTTTATGGGTGTATGAATGCATATATCAGTGGCTGTATTAATGAGTGACTATGTGTATTAGTGACTGTAAGGGTGAGTGGATGTGTGTAGACCTATGGATCAGTGAGTCGGTATGTACTAACTGGTGTTGGTGGGTCTATGGTTTCGAGAATGGTAGTCTGTATTTTAGGGTGGGTATATGAAAAGTTATATTAGGGTGTGAGGAGGTGCATCAGAGATTAGGTGGATGATGTCGTCAGTGATGTGATTTGAGAAGTCATCAGTGATGTCATGAGTGATGTCCACTTCCACTGTCCATGTCATGAGTGATGTAATATGTGACGTCATCAGCAGTGCATTGCGGGGGCGCGAGTTATAGTTAGCTCAGCTAACTATAACAGCTGAATTCTATGATTTTGTAAGAATGAAATGTCAGCCTAACTATAGCATCCCTGAAACCTGTGTTTTTTTCAGTGAATTTCTAAGGTTTTTTAAATGCTAATATCTAACTATAACGTCCCTGAAACCTGTGTTTTTTTCAGTGAATTTCTAAGGATTTTTAAATGCTAATTTCTAACTACACCTACATAGTTAAGACGTGCAGAAAGAGGAAGAAAGGTGCAGAAAGAAGCAATAGAAGTGCAGAAAGAGGAAGAGAGGTGTAGAAAGAGGAAGAGAGGTGCTAAAGAAGCAAGAGAGGTGAAGAAAGAGGCAAGAGAGGTGCAGAAAGAACCAAGAGAAGGGCATAAAGATGCACGAGAGATGCATAAAGAAGCAAGAGAGGTGCATAAAGAAGCAAGAGAGGTACAAAAAGAGGCAAGAGAAGTGTAGAAAGAGGCAAGAGAGGTGCAGAAAGAACCAAGTGAAGGGCATAAAGACGCAAGAGAGATGCATAAAGAATCAAGAGAGGTGCAGAAAGAAGCAAGAGAGGTACAAAAAGAGGCAAGAGAAGTGTAGAAAGAGGCAAGAGAAGTGCAGAAAGAGGCAAGAGAGATTACAGAAAGAGGCAAGAGAAGTGCAGGAAGAAGAGAGTGAGGTTCAGAAAGAGTCAAGTGAGGTGCAGAAAGAAGCAAGAGAGGTGCAAAAAGAGGCACGAGAGGTGAAGAAAGAGGGAAGAGGGGTGCAGAAAGAGGCAAGAGGTGTGCAGAAAAAAGCAAGAGAAGTGCAGGAAGAAACAACAGAGGTGCAAAACGAGGAAAGAGAACTGCAGAAAGAGGCAAGAGATGTGCAGAAAGAGGCAAGAGAGGTGCAGAAAGAGGGGTGCAGAAAGAGGCAAGAGGGGTGAAGAAAGAAGCAATAGAGGGGCAGAAAGAAGCAATAGATGTACTGAAGGAAGCAAGAGAATTGCAGAAAGAAGCAACAGAGGTACAGAAGAAGGCAAGAGAACTGCAGGCAGAAAGAGGCAAAAGAGGTATAGAAACAGGCAAAAGGGGTACAGAAAGAGGGAACAGGGGTGAAGGCAGAGGCACGAGAGGTGCAAAAAGAGGGAAGAGGGGGGCAAGAAGGGTGCAGAAATTTGCAAGAAAGGTGCAGAAAGAGGCAAGAGCAGTGCAGAAAGAACCAACAGAGGTTCAGAAAGAGGGAAGAGGGGTGCAGAAAAACACAAGAGAAGTGCAGAAAGAAGCAAAAGAGGTGCAGGAAGAGGCAAGATAACTACAGAAAAAGGCAAGAGAAGTGCAGAAAGAGGCAATAGAGGTGCACAAAGAGGGAGGAAGGGTGCAGAAAGGGGCAAGAGAGGTGCAGAAAGAAGAAAGAGAAGTGCAGAAAGAAGTAACAGAGGTGCAAGAGGGGTGCAGAAAGAGGCAAGAGAAGTACAGAAAGAAGTAACAGAGGTGCAGAAAGAGGCAAGAGAGGTGCAGAAACAGGCAGCAGAGGTGCAGAAAGAGGAAACAGGGGTGCAGAAAGAGGCAAGAGAGGTACTGGAAGAGGGGTGCAGAAAGATGCATGAGGGGTGCAGAAAGAAGCAAGTGTGGTGCAGAAAGAGGCAACAGAGGTGCAGAAAGAGGCAAAAGAGGTGCAGAAATAGGCAAAAGAAGTGCAGAAAGAGGCAAGAGAATTTCTGAAAGATGCAACAGACGTGTAGAAAGAAACAAAAAAAGTGCAGAAAAAGGCAGTTGAGGTGCAGAAAGAGGTAATAGACGTGCAGAAAGAGGCAACAGAGGTGCAGAAAGAGGCAAGAGGGGTGCAGAAAGAGGCAAGAGAGGTTCAGAAAGAGGGAAGACGAGTGCAGAAAGAGGCAACAGAGGTGCAGAAAGAGGCAACAGAGGTGCAGAAAGAGGCAAAAGAGGTGCAGAAATAGGCAAAAGAAGTGCAGAAAGAGGCAAGAGAATTTCTGAAAGATGCAACAGACGTGTAGAAAGAAACAAAAAAAGTGCAGAAAAAGGCAGTTGAGGTGCAGAAAGAGGTAATAGACGTGCAGAAAGAGGCAACAGAGGTGCAGAAAGAGGCAAGAGGGGTGCAGAAAGAGGCAAGAGAGGTTCAGAAAGAGGGAAGACGAGTGCAGAAAGAGGCAACAGAGGTGCAGAAAGAAGCAATAGAGGTACAGAAAGAAGCAAGATAACTGCAAAAAGAAGCAACAGAGGTGCAGAAAGAGGCAAGAGGGGTGCAGAAAGAGGCAAGAGAAGTACAGAAAGAAGCAATAGAAATGCAGAAAGATTCAAGAGAGGTGCAGAAAGAGGCAAGGGATGTGCAGAAAGGCACAAGAGAGGTGCAGAAAGAGGCAAGGGATGTACAGAAAGAGGCAAGAGAGGTGCAGAAAGAGGGTAGAGAGGTGCAGTAAGAGGCAAGAGGGGTGCAGAAATTTGCAAGAGAGGTGCAGAAAGAGGCAAGAGTAGTGCAGAAAGAACCAACAGAGGTGCAGAAAGAGGCAAGAGGGGTGCAGAAAGACACAAGAGAAGTGCAGAAAGAAGTAAAAGAGGTGCAGAAAGAGGCAAGAAAACTGCAGAAAAAGGCAAGAGAGGTGCAGAAAGAGGCAATAGAGGTGTGCACAAATAGGGAAGAAGGGTGCAGAGAGGGGCAAGAGGGGTACAGAAAGAAGCAAGAGAGGTGCAGAAAGAAGAAAGAGAAGAGCAGAAAGAAGTAACAGAGGTGCAAGAGGGGTGCAGAAAGAAGCAAGAGAAGTACAGAAAGAAGCAACAGAAGTGCAGAAAGAGGCAAGAGAGGTGCAGAATCAGTCAGCAGAGGTGCAGAAAGAGGGAACAGGGGTGCAGAAAGAGGCAAGAGAGGTGCAGAAAGAGGGAAGAGGGGTGCAGAAAGACGCATGAGGGATGCAGAAAGAAGCAAGTGTGGTGCAGAAAGAGGCAAGAGAGGTGCAGAAATAGGCAAGAGAAGTGCAGAAAGAGGCAAGAGAATTGCTGAAAGAAGCAACAGAGGTATAGAAAGAAGCAATAGAAGTGCAGAAAAAGGCAGTTGAGGTGCAGAAAGAGGCAAGAGAGGTGCACAAAGAGGGAAGAAGGGTGCAGAAAGAGGCAAGAAGGGTGCAGAAAGAAGCAAGAGAGGTGCAGAAAGAAGAAAGAGAAGTGCAGAAAGAAGTAACAGAGGTGCAAAAGGAGTGCAGAAAGAGGCAAGTGAAGTACAGAAAGAAGCAACAGAGGTGCAGAAAGAGGCAAGAGAGGTGCATAAACAGGCAGCAGAGGTGCAGAAAGAGGGAACAGGGGTGCATAAAAAGGCAAGCGAGGTGCAGAAAGAGGGAAGAGGGGTGAAGATAGACCCATGAGGGGTGCAGAAAGAAGCAAATATGGTGCAGAAAGAGGCAACAGAGATGCAGAAAGAGGCAAAAGAGGTGGAGAAACAGGCAAAAGAAGTGCAGAAAGAGAATTGCTGAAAGATGCAACAGACTTGTAGAAAGAAGCAAGAAGAGTGCAGAAAGAGGCGGTTTAGGTGCAGAAAGAGGCAAGCAAAGTGCTGAAAGAAGCAACAGAGGTGCAAAAAGAAGCACAAGAAGTGTTGAGAGAAAAGAGGGGTGCAGAAAGAAGCAAGAGAGGTACAGAAAGAAGCACAAGAAGTGCTGAAAGAAGCAACAGAGGTGCAGAAGGAGGCAAGAGAACTGCAAAAAGAGGCAAGAGAGGTGCAGAAAGAAGCAAGAGAAGTGCAGAAAGAAGCAACAGATGTGCAGAAAGAGGAAAGAGAGGTGCAGAAGAAAGAAGCAAGAGAGGTGCAGAAAGAAGCAAGAGAGGTGCAGAAAGAAGAGAGGTGCTGAAAGAGGGAAGACGGTGCAGAAAGAGGCAAGAGAAGTGCAGAAAGAAGCAACAGATGTGCAGAAAGAGGAAAGAGAGGTGCAGAAGAAAGAAGCAAGAGTGGTGCGGAAAGAAGCAAGAGAGGTGCAGAAAGAAGGGAGGTGCAGAAAGAGGAACAGATGTGCAGAAAGAGGCAAGAGAAGTACAGAAAAGGAAGAAAGGTGCCGAAAGAAGCAAGAAAATTGCGGAAAGAGGCAAGAGAGGCACCGAAAGAAGCAAGAGTGGTTTGCGCACCATTACCAATTTAACACCCACATTTAGCAATAAGTAACAGGTGACCATTCCAGGTTTGCAAAGGGCCTTCCACCACGCTGTAACACTTGTTGCTGCATTTTTGGTAACGCTTGAGCCGTTTGAGCTAGAAACAAGTTTTTTTGTTCAAATCTACAGATAATGCAGCAGATGATGGATTATGTGGCAAATGCGGAAAATGTATAATTATGCAAAAATCTGTGAATTCAAACAGTCTCATAATTCCAGATGCCCTGCTCATACCTCTAACTAGCTCCAGAAGTGCTCCTCAGTGGTTTCTTCTTTTTTTTTGTCTCATTGAATTTATAGTTTAGCTTCTATGGAAACGAGGAAGACTAAACCTGAGGTTACCACTCCACAACACAGACTACCATTCCACATAATTACTCTCCATAACACATAATCCCACTCTATATAATTCCTATACACTAAATACCACATACTTTCTATCCACATAATTTTACTGCACAACATTCCACATAATTCCACTACACACAACGTACATCCACTTCATTCCAAAAAACATTAGTAAAAAACTTTTACATTTACAATGCCAATAGCTCTAACTCGTGCAAATGCGAGACCTATTACATTGCAACTGCTTCTTTAACTAGTAGTCGCATTTGCAGAGTGGTGGAGAAAGGAGGCTGGGCCTTCGACCAGTGCTCAGGATTTTCACTGCGTAGGACTTACAGGAGGTACTGGGAAGACTTCTTGGCCCCCAAAGTCACTCAGGAGTAAAGTGGACTTCATCCCCCAACCAGTAGTGTGCCAGGAGGCATGTTTGCAGAGTGGTGGAGAAAGGGGGGCATGGCCTCTGAAGACCTCTAAGCAATCCCACTGTATGGGACTTTCTGGAGGTAACAGGAGGGGTAGTTGGCCCCCAAGGACATCCTTGGGGGCTAACAACCCCTCCTATTACCTACAGTAAGTCCCACACAGCAGGATTGCTAAGTTCTCATAGCAGGCCACACCCTCTTTGCCCACCACTCTGCAAACGCGCTCCCTGGCACGCTCTTGGATGGGGATTAAAGTCCCTATCACTACTGGAGGTCCTTAGGGGCCAACTAGCCTACCTGTTACCTCCAGTAAGCCCCACATAGTGGTATTGCTGAGAGGTGGACACAGGCCACGCCCCCTTTCTCCACCACTCTGCAAATGCGCTTCCTGGTGCGCTCTTGGTTGGGGGATGAAGTCCTCTTGCCTCCTGAGGGTCCCTGGGGCCAACTAGCCCTCCTGTTACCTCCAGTAAGCCCCACACAGCTGGATGGCTGAGAGTGGTCTGAGGCCATGCCCCCTTTTTACACCACTCTGCAAACATGCCTCCTGACACACTGCTGCTTGGGGGATAAAGTCCACTTTAGTCCTGAAGTCCTCAGGACACAAGGGGACCTCATCACCCCACCAGCAGTGCACCAAGAGGCGCGTTTGCAGAGTGTTGTAGAAAGGGGCATGGCCTCGGACCACCTCGCAGCAATCCCACTGTGTGGGGCTTACTGAAGGTACCTGGTGGGCTAGTTGGCTCCTAAGGACCCTTTGGATTGAAGGGGACTTAATCCCCCAACCCAGAACACGCCAGGAGGTGCGTTTACAGAGTGGTACAGGGAGGGGGCGGGGCCTCCGGTGAGTTACCGGTTTCTTTTTAGGAAGGGGGCTGTGTGGCCCCCCTTCCCTTAACCATTTTGGGGCCCAGGGACCCCATCCCCCAGGGCCAGAGCCATTTTTTTTTTTAAGATTTGAAAAGGGAGAGGGGTGTGAGGACCCCCTCCTGTGGCTGATTACGGTATCGGGGACCCCATCCCCGGGGCCTGGTGAAAAGTTTTTTTTATAGAAGGGGGCCGCGTTGCCCCTCCTTCCCTGGGCCACTTTTGGCCCCGGAAACCCCATCCCATGGGGCACAGCCTTATTTCGTTTTTTTTTTTTAAATGGAAAGGGGAGGGGGCCAGGTGGCCCCCCTCCTGGGCCATATTTGGCCCCGGGGACCCCAGACCCCGAGGCATTACCTCACTGTTGGGGACCACGGGGGGAGCCCCAATGCCCCTGCAGTCCCAGCTGGCTCCCCACATCCTGCGGGAGCCGGCATTGCTTTTGGACAAAGGGAGCTGCTGACATGCAGCTCCCTTTGCCCAAAAGCAATTCTGGTTCGCTTCATGGAAGCAAGAGCAGTTTTTCTGCGGGGCATGGCCTCGATTTTTAAAGGTTTTGTTATTATTTAATATGGGAGGGGGGCTGCTTGGCCCTCCTTCCCTAGGCCACTTTGGGCCCTGGGCACCCCATCCCCGGGGCCTGGCCTCTTTGTTGGGGACCGGGGGGTGAGCCCCAATGCCCCCCATGTCCCAGCCAGCTCCCCGTCTCCTCGGGAGCCGGCATTGCTTTTGGACAAGGGGAGCTGCTAACATGCAGCTTCCCTTGTTCAAAAGCAATTCTGCTTTGCTTTGTGGAAGCGAGAGCAGGTTTCCTGCTGTCGCTTCCACGAAGCAAAGCAGTGGTTGCAATGACAGGGCGGGAGCCGTGCTCCCGCCCTGTCATTGCAAACTGCAATGTCTCGGGGTAGGCACCCTGAGACATTGCTGGAGCCGGCCCTGGGGGGGTGGCGGTCCTCAAGGCCATGAAGGGCTCCTGGAGGGGGGCTGTGCGGCCCCCCTCCCAAAGTATACATAGCCCCAGGGAGGTGGTGGTACCCGGGGCTGGGGGTCCGCAACGGACCCCCATTTTTAAATAAAGTGTGCCCTGGGGAGGTGGTGGTCCCCGGGGCTTGGCGGGGGAAGAGGCTCCCGCTCATAATTTAAGAAAGCCCTGGGGAGGTGGCAGTCCCTGGGGCAGCGGGGGGCCACATGCCCCCCACGCATAATTTACAAAAGCCCCAGGGAGGTGGTGGTCCCCGGGGCTTGGGGGGGTGGCATGCCCCCTGCGCATAATTTACTAAAGCCCCGGGGAGGTGGCTGTCCGAGGGGCTGCGGGGGGGCACGCTACCCCCGTGCATAATATTAAAGCCCCAGGGAGGTGGCGGTCCCCGGGGCTGCGGGGGCCCGCGTGGCCCCGCATATATTTTCATATTTCCCTCTGGACCTGGCCCACCCGGGGGCTCATTAAAACGAAGCGCGGGACATTCGCAAATCCCTCCGAACTTTTTTCCCTAAAAATGCTTTTTTGGGCCCTGGGGGTCCCTGTGCGACCCCCTGACCAGGCCTAGGGGGTCAGGGTGTTTCTACGCCACCCCCATCTCTTGTTTTTTTACCTTTTTTCTTGTGACTCGGTTACAAGATGGCTGCCAGCACTTCCTGGTTTGAAGTGTTGGCAGCCAATCAGAAAAAAGCTCGTGATCGGGAGGGTTCAGCCAATCAGATCTCACAATTCTCAAATATCGATATCTGTAAATCTTTAAATATCTCAAAAACTACTGAATAGATTAACATCATTTAAAAAAGCGTGCTTTCTAGACCAAGAGCTATCTCTCTGCCAAATTTGGTGTAATTCTGTTTAGCAGTTCAGGCTGTAGCCATGTCTAAAGCTTCCTACGGCAATTAACATGGAGAAAACACGTTTTGGGACCCCCCATTTTTCTCAGCCCCCGCTTGTCGAATCACCCCGAAACATTTCAAGACAGCAGCTGACCTAAGCGGCCCAAAAGTTTTGAAAATTTTGTGAAGATTCATCAAACGGCGCCAAAGTTATTGGCAAATCAAAAAACGCTTTTCCTATGGAAACAAGGTTCTAACTATAACTACCTACTGGCGACCGTCAACAGGTAATATATATCCAAGCCAAACTGCCTTTTCCCCACCAATTCTTCGTCGGTGAAAGCAGACACGGACCACGTGATAAGTGCAGTTTCTTTGTTTCATTTCGTGTCGGCCATATATATTATATATATATAAACACATATTCACTGGAAAAAAACAAAGGTTACATTAACTTTATAGTTAGGTGAATATGTAAGTGATAACATTAATGTTTTGAACTAAAAAGAAACACAGAAATTCAGCAGTTATAGTTAGCAGCACTAACTATAACTTGCACCCTCGCCATGCACTGCTTATGACCTCACATATGACATCCCTCATGACATGTTCTATGGCATCATTAATGACATCACTGATGACATTTCAAATTGCAAGCTATTTTTTTCCACATCTTGCTCTATAAATTACTATGAAATTACAAGCCTGACAGTAAGTACAAAATAGCTCAGGAGAATATCAGGCATCATTAGTGCCATCAAAGATACAACTCTCTTAGGTGTGTGTGGAAAACAAGCATTATGTGCAACATTGACCCTATATCACACACATTACAGCTAGCATAATTCATATTAACAATCAAATACAGATATATAAGAAACCCTCATTGAGTACAGTGTTCAATTTGTATAAACCTCTTCACTGAAAGCCAAATTTCTAAAAATAGTGAATGTCAGTTCCAAAACAAATGACCTACTATGGACAGCTTTTATCTGTATAAAGCTCCCGAGACCTACTGAACCCACATTGAGAAATGAAGTTGATATCAGTAGAAAAATGGGTACTGTAAACAGTGCTTACTCTATGGAGACAGTTTACTCTATACCACACTGTTTGCAAAAAAATGAAAGCTTTCATGAGAAATACACACCAGAGTTATAAAAAGTATCTACTAAGAACAGTGAACACTCTATGCAGCACTTAAATAAAATAACCAAGATATGAAGGTGCAAACATCAAACTACCTGCACCTTTCATACCGTGGTGAAAACTTTACAGATAGTCCATCTTCCCAAGCAAACCTAGCATATGTACATAGCTTAGTACCTGGTGCATACAGTCAGTCTTCTATGTTAAGTAGAAATGGTTATGCTGACACGATTCTCTCTAATAACTCAAGGCTGTAGTAGAATCTTACTCCTGTTGAAAACTATTTCTGTAGAGCCTAAAAACATGTGTGGTTACAATGAACACAAGGCAAATCTCATCTGCACAGAGTTACTCTTGAATACAAACATTTATAATGTGTTCAATACCTCTACACACCTATGGTGTGTTAGGAGTACATGTGTTTTGTAAAACTTACATCCATTAGCTGGGCCAAGGCTGTACAAAATTAGGTAGACAAGTTATATGGCACGTACCCGCCACTATGAAAATTATAAAATAAACTAGCACACTCATTGGATGATGTCATCAGTGATGTCATTAATGAAATCATTTGAGATGTCATAAGTGATGTAATATGCGAGGTAATAAGCAGTGTATTGCGGGGGCGTAAGCTAGAGTTAGCTCAGGCAACTATAATGGCTGAATTTCTGTGGCTTTGTGAGTGTAAAATCTGAGCCCAACTATAACGTCCCTATAACCTTTGTTTTTTTCCTGTGAATTTCTAAGTTTTTTAAAAATTCTATTTCCTAACTATAGCGTCACTGTAATCTTTGTTTTTTTCAGTGAATTTCTACATTTTTAATGCTATTTTTCTAGCTATAATGCCCCTGTAACGTTTAGTTGTTTAGTGAATATATATACCTAAAGTAGGAAAGTTAGTTCTAATGTACAAAAAAATTACATGACTGTGCATTCGTCAGAAGCATATTTTTCAAAATTCGCCTCATCAATAACTCAGTAGTTAAAAACACATGAATCATTCCCCTGCATGTTGTTTTTTTCACTGTACCAACTTTCTTTAATCTTAAAATAAGTGAGGAATGTCCGTGTTTATGAGTGATGAAAACCATGTCACCCTTTATTCTTCTACAGTATACACAGCTTCACCACAGTCTCCATTTGTTGCTTCTCAATCTAATTTAGCCGAGGTAATATCGGTGAAATGGCATGGAACTGCCAGCCATCTGGGAGGGGGGGGGGCAAAATATTTAAATGTAAATCAAATGACCTGAATTACTCAATGGCCCTATTACAGAAAAGGTGCAAAGACAGAGCTGGAGATTAGTGTGTAGATAGCAACGCAGGTATGAAGGAGATCGGCCTGGGTGACCATGGCTGGCTCTAGCCCTGGTGGCACATGGTGAGACAATCTTTTTGGTAGCCTTCCCAATTACCTCCCTCTCCTTAGATTCCCTCACTACCACCCTCTCACAGTGCCCCTCATCACTCCATAGCCCCTCTCTCGCATGCATTTCATTTGTTTTCTTACGCCATTCATACCAGTGTAGGGTGTCGGAGCATTTTACATCACACACACATTATACAGAGACACCGAATCAGGGACACCTTCCTGCACATAAACAATCATTCATGTTCGTTTTGCTGTTTTTATGTGTGCTGCGCAATGCAGCACACATAGAAACAGCAAAAACAAGGATAAATAAAGTATTTCTCCTCGTTTTGCCATGTTAAGACCAGGTTTTCCCTGGTCTCAATTGTGGTGCTGCCTCCTATTTGCACCACCCTTGTAAATAGGGGGCAGAGTCGAAATCAATGGGTGTTGCGACAGAATGCCCACCACAACACCCCTTTCACGCTAAGTATAGTGTGAAAGGGTGCCTTATTTTCAAAGCCGCGTTAAGCCACATTAAGTGGCTTAATGCCACCTTGTAAATAAGACGAAGCCCCTATCGTGACAGGGACGTCATTAAAAGTGATGTTTCTGTGGTGATAGTGGCTTGTAAATATGCCCTCAGGTGCTGTTTACGAAAGTCCCTTGACCGCCACTCTCTCTTCTTTTAAAATAAACCTATCACGCTGGGAACTAGAATGATCTCTCTGTCGAGGGGGGTACTAGCATAAATGATTCGGCCATGAAAAGCATTAGCCATTCAATATATCAGAATGTATTCTCAAGAAATTATCTGTCCATCTGACTTTAGGGATATCATGCACACTTACTGGGAAAATACTGTGTCCAGGCCTGAGCTGTGCACGTGGATTGAGCAAAGTTGTAAGTTTTTAGTCCACAAACATCGGCAAAGTTTCTTCAAGAATTTGAACGCTGCAAATATTATAATTGCAAAATATTACACAAAGGTGCAGTGATGTTTTCTTAGCTTCCTAACATAACATGTTTATTTGTAAAGTACAGGTTCACCGCGATGGGTATCTTGGTGCTGAATAACAGATATTTATTGCTACTCAACAGTACTCACTTTTTCGAACTCAGAAGGATGAAAGGCTGAGTGGACCTGCTGGGATTTGAACTTGTGACCATGAGGTCAAACACAAGCCCTTACAATGGACGCATTATCCACTGAGCCACGAGACCCGGCTTAAAATTACAAAGTGCGAAGTTTGTAAAATTCACAAGCTTTTAAAGGAGCAGCTTTAGTCTCACCCATCCCTGCAGGTATCTCCTTCAAGCAATGTGGTATTTTTGCATCTCATGACAAGTGTGCTCTGACATCATAGCCCAATGCAGAACGAGTTACATTTTTAATAGAGATGCTAGCCTATGAGGACCTGTCATCGCAAGTCGTCACTTCACGCTGATAAAAATGCGACTGCAAGTCACTGTAGAGTTACATTGTTAAAGATTATGAGTTAGCCAGAGTTTTCTTTTCTCAAAATGTATGAACTGCGCACTTTTCCTATATATTTGTAGTTATATATTTACACAAAGCAAATCAATTTGGGCAGGTGTTATGTTAGTGCAATTTGTAGAGCACACACTGCCATTAGTATCGACTGGTAGCACTCCAAGGGTCTGAGTTGCCTCTTGCGCCATTTTAGGTCTGGTCTGTGTCATTTTGTGATAATAGGATTGGATGTTGTGTTCTACTCCTCCTCTATGCTGGGTAGCAATGTCACATTTTTGAACTCCAGGGGGCATATTCTCAAAAAATTGTTGGAGGTCAGCATCGCAAGTTTTTTGCAGTGCTGCCCTATGCCAATTTGAAAGGGAAGGAATGCACCGTATTTACGAGATATGGTGCATTCCTGTCCTTTCAGCCAGCATTGGTGTACAATTTGCTGTACAAGGGTGTCTGCATTGTTGGCAGGGTCGTTTTTGTGCAGCAAGAGGCACCTTCCTGCACAAAAACAATCCAGAGAGGCGTTTTCCTCGTTATGGACACGATTCACATAGGTAAATTGAGAAAAAAGTCTAACTTTATGACTTTTGCTATTCACAATGGGCATTTACGAGTAATAAAGTGAGACTTTTGGTCTTGGTTAAACTTAAGACCAAAACTTAAGTTTAATTGAGACAAAAGTCTAACTTTACTACTCGTAAATGCCCCCTTTGTGAATACCGAAAGTCGTAAAGTTAGACTTTCATCTCAGTTTACCTTTGTCATTCGGGCCCTATATGTGTGCTACTGAGTGCAGCTCCCATGGAAAGATGAAACAATGAGGAGAAATGAAAACATTTATCCTCTCTACACCTGTTCTGGTGAGGTGTAAGGTTTTGGTGCTGCCCCATGGTTACGTGATTTTGTAAATTTGGGCAGCGTCAAAATCCATGGGTGTTGAATGGGGACACCCACCGCAATGCCCATGGAACTTCTCCTTGACTCAGAGTAAGGCAATGCAGTGCTTTGCTCTGCCTTGCCTTACTCCATATATTTGAGGCCATGAAAAGATATGCAGGGTGGCTTTGCATAGCCTGATAGATACGATTGAGAGGCCTGTGCCACTGGAGCATCAAAAAAAGTGAAGCTCCGGCGGAGCAGGTCTCTTGTAAATAAGCCTCCAGAGGTCTATGATTTTGAAGTCAGAGAGGTGTGATCAGAGAGCTTTTGCAGCTTCTGATGCATATTTTACTTTTTGATGTGCCAGCAGCCAGAAGCTAGAAGTAGCTTTTGAATTATTGTAAACTATTGTATAGCTGGTTATGTGTTGTGCTTACGGTGTGTTACGTATTTGTTGTTCTGTGAAATGTGTTCCTGGTGTTTGCGATGTGTGTACTATGTGCTATGTCTAGTGTGTTCTTGTGTTTTTGATCTGAATGTATCTACAGTGATTGGATTGCTGCTTTGTTTAAGTTGTGTGGTGAATGGCTGTGTTTCCGGTTTTCTATCTACTGTCTTCTGCTGGGTGACTGTATGTGTCTTGGTGCATCTTGGTCGGAAGCGCTGTTGGGAGCCCAGTTTGCGATCACTATAGTGTATAGCCGAGCATAATTTTAAACAACTCACCAGTTCAATCTGTTTTGAATTATACCAAAATCACAAGATAGAGTTCAAATCTCATAATGACAATCTCTTCCAAATCATCACCAATTAATGACAATAATAGAGTTAAATTGTATTTTACAAAAATACTCGACTTGTAAATAATTTTTAAATATAGCATTATTCTTTATGAAAGAGCTCTGCCTTTTAATACATATAGACGTTTTCATATGCATACACACACACACACACAATTATAAATGGTTATGTGTTAAATACTGGTAAGATATGTACTTAGGGGCATATTTACAAGCCCCTTGCGCCACTTTTGCGCCGCCGTTGCGTCACGCAAGTGACGCAGCGGCGACGCAAACCATGCGCCGCGTTGCGCTATATTTACAACGTGACGCATCTAGGGAGATGCGTCACGTAGTAAACCCCTGCGCCACATGAAACCTGCGTCAGGTTTCATGTGGGCGCACCGGCGCAGGGGGCGTTCCGGCGCAGGTACGCCTCGGAAAGTGACGTAGTGAAATCTACAAGATTTCACGCAGTCACTTTTCTCGACGCTGGTGCGCCAAATCCTTACGCCTGCTTCAAGCAGGCGTAAGGATTGACGCACCATGTTAGGGATAGGGAAGGTTGGAACAGTGCTGGAGTTGCGTCGCGCTTGCGACACGACTTCAGCACTGCGCCAACCTTCCGCCGGCAGATGCGTCAAGCATCTGCTTATCCTTGCGCCACGATGCGCCGCATTGTAAATGCGGCGCATCGGACTTGGTGCAAGGGTAAACTTGCGTGACGCATTTTCCCTGGCGCATCCCTGCTGATATGCAGGGATGCGCCAGGGAACGTAAATATGCCCCTCTATATCTATGTACAGTGGTAAGTGAGTCGATGGGGGGTGCTGAGGGGGCGAGAAGGCTGAGAGGTATCTCTCTGACTGCAGTGATATCCACAGATCTTCCTCTGGCTGCTGTGAGCACATTTTATCCAGTATATCCTGCAAAACAGAAGTAACATGGGGCTTAATGTCATTGCTTATCAGCATTATGCCACATGTTATATATGGCGGATAGAGAATCAGAAAGGGCAGTTTCTAAGCGCTTTTGGGTTTCTCAGATTAGGGCACTAATATAAACGAAAATCGACTTCAATAGGTGGGGAATTCGACATTTTATAATATTACACATTATTCCGCTTGAGCAAAGGGATTTCTTTTCTCCTGTCTTGGATGTACCACGAACAGCCCAAACACATATATGGTCTGATTTACGAATGCATTCCAAACATCCCCTTGATATTTACAGTGCGTACTTTGAAACACAAACGTGCTTTTCCCAAGCAAGTGCACTAATTGAATCGTGCAATTGGCACCAGTATTTTTTAATCTGGGAGAGAATACACGAAATTATGGGCTCAGCATTGCCTAGAGACATGCACTGGCCACCCTTCCCCACCTGTTAGCACGGCATGACCATCTCTTGCCTCGCATTGTGCCCAAACATCAATACAAAATTCATATGCCAGAAGTTTAATGGTGTGGCCTTTGTTATGTTGACTTCACACCCGGCTGTTGATAACTGCCCTGGTTAGGTTCCTGAACACGGCAGGGCCTTATGCAATGCACGTGAAAGTGCCACTGAATAGGATGACAGCAAAACCTGCAGTCAGTGCCTAGAGGCATTGCAGTCTCGGGGCGCGCCATGTAAGCGTCACCACTACTAATATTACAATGCCATTCATATTTTTAATGCGAACAACAGAAATATTTGCTAGTGCAATCCTTTCATCAGACACTGTTCAGAGGGGCTAATGTTCCACTGCAGGTGCGCGTATGGATCAGGGCTTGCACCCCTTCACTAAACGAAGTGAAGTGCAAAACCGACAATTCCATGTCACACATGAGGTGAGCAAGCAGGGTTTGTAAAATGCATTAGCAATAAATATTAACTGCGTCTCCCTTTCCAGACCAGACACCTCGTTGGCACCGATAAACTCTGAACCTTACTAAAATAAGTCTAGGACATGTTTAAGGTACAGTACGTGTAGGAAGCTGGCTCTCTATACAATGTACTAAAAACAAGTACCCAGTGCAGAGAGTCCAGTGGGTCCCCAATTGGTTTACAGAGGCTAACGGAGACAATACTAACGCTCTCTTTTGTGGTAGTGTGAGTGAGCAGTTAGGCTTATTAAAGGCTAGTGCTAAGCATTTGTTGTACTCACAGAGGCAATAAATGAGACACACACTTAAAGAATAAATCAGAAACGAATTTGGAAAAAAAACCACTTCTTTTAGCCTAGATTTCAAAGTCAAGAACTTTGTTTCAATGTAAGTACAGTTTTCGATAAAAAATATTCACAGGTAAGTAAACGTTCAAACCTGTACGCTTTTATGCACAATGCAAACCTTTGGGAGGAAAAGTCAAAGATGCATAAAGCTAGGTACAGTTGGTTTCAGGGGTTCAACTTCTAGGATCTGAATAGTAGTGGGCCATGGTTCAAAGTACTACCAGCAGTTCTTCAGGAACCGCCTAGGTTCTACCAGCAGCAGAATGCTGGTGAGGCTGGCAGCTGGTAGATGGTGCGCTACGGAGAAGGGGGGCCACCTGAAAAGAGGCTAGATACAGGGACTTGTGGGCAAGTCAGAGGGCTCCCAATTGGGGGCTCAGGTTGCAAGTGGTCTTGGAGCATGGGGGCACAGTAGGTTCTTTAGGACCCAGGGAGATCGGGAGCAGAGTGGTTAGGTTGGATGGGCTGGTATGCAAAGATGCACTTCACGGTCAGAGACAAACAGCTGGAAGAGAAGAAATAAAGGCAGCTCTGCCACTCTCGAAGTGGGTCTCAGTGATGATGATGTCCCTCAATGGCTGCTTGGCTTGGTGCAGTGAGAATCTGTACTGGACTCTTGCTGTTGGTGTTGGGTGCAGGGCATCTTGTACCCTGGGGATGGTTCTGCATAGCTCCGGTTGGTCCTGGTGTCTTCACACTCGGTGGGGAGACAGATCTGACCTTCCAGGGCATGAGTACCTTCTCCTGGTTGTCTGTGGCATGGGTTGGCCTGAGTAGCGGCAAGGCGATGGACCAGATTCTGCTTGTTGGTGCCTGTGGACTGCAGGGGAGTAGCTCCTCTACTCCAAGGGAGACTTTTGGTGTTTGTCAAAGTGCTGGCAGGCTACCCAAGGCTTTGGTAGTTCTCCAGCTCGCAGGACAAGTCACTTTGTTGTGTCTGTAGAGTGAGGGCTGAGGACGGCAGGGTTTTGCACCAAAGTCCAGAGTTCTGCTGCAGTTCTCGCCAGGCAGTGACTCTTCTTTGTCCTTCTGTTAAACCATCGAATCTGAGTTCTTGGGTTCAGGGGTGCCACCTAAATACTCAATTTAGGGACGTTATGGGTAGTGACAGGTAGTAACCAATGGTCTACCTACCTTTAGGGTGTCTACACCCTCTATATGACCACTTCCTGTGTGAAGTGGGCCTAACCCTGACTCTAGAAGGCTAATTCTCTCCAAAACAACATGGAGGGATCTGAAAAGTGGGCTCCACATCAGCTGGCCCGTCCTAGTGTTGGTGCTGGCTGAATGTGGCACACCTCCTAATCTTACTAATTTTCCCGCCTGTCTTGCTGCCAAAATGTGGGGTCAGGACAAGGGGGTGGGCACCTCTACTATCTGGAGAGGCCCGAGGTTGCATAACAAAGGCAGAAGGGCCTTTGAAACCTCCCGCTCTGGATTGTCCATCCTGCTTGGAGGAGGTTCGAACACCTCCGCCCAGAGCAGGCTTTGTTTCTGTCCTCGGAGAATGAAGGCTCCCACCTAAGAAGGTCAGAGACCTGTCTATAGTGGCTGGCTGGTTGAGACCAGTCAGTCAATGCACAAGTAGTCAGTAGGTTTTCAGGGAGCTCCTCTAAGCTGCCCTCTGCGTGCATTTATTTATAAATCCAGCACGTGCATCAGTGTGGGTCTATTAAGATGAGGTGTTTGGTACCAAACACCTTGGGGTACAGTGAAACCAACATGTAACTGGGGAACTCGTAATGACGAGTGTCAAGCCCATGTACTCGTTATGGCTTCCCAGAGCACTGGCAATATTTAAGGGTGAACTTAGATATCATATCCACTTTTGCAGATATGCCCTCACAGGGGTATTGTGCACCCTGCCTTAGGGCTGTAAGGCCTGCCCTAGGGGTGATTTACCTATACCACATGTAGTGCTGGCAGCCATGGCACACAGAAATGTGTGCCATGACATCTCTTCGGTTTTCTCTGCAGCAAGACACTCAGGCAGCAATAGCAGTTTTCTTGTTGAGGGGACCCTTAGGTTGGCACAATTTGTGCTGCAGCCCTTAGGGTACCCTCTATCATTCCAAGGCCCTAGGTACCAGAGGTACCACTTACTAGGGACTTACAGGGATCCTAAAAGGGTGCCAATTGTGGAACAATTATAGAGGTTAGGGAAAGAACACTGGTGCTGGGGACCTGGTTAGCAGGAACCCAGTACATTTTCAGTCAAAGTTGCACCTGATACAAGGCAAAAAGTGGGGGTACTGCAACAAAAACCCAGTTTTCTACAGTCCATGACAGAAGCCCAAGTCTGGGGTAGCAGCCAAGGGGGTATCTTCGAGGTTCAGCTCCAGCTGTTTCGGGATGCCTAGGGCGATGAAGTCTCTGGGGAAGAAGGGTAGCATGTCAGAGTCCATGAGTTGCTCTTCCTGCAGATCTGTGGTGCTTCTCAGTTCACCCCAAGGAGGTGAGGGTAAGAGAGGTACTGATGGGGGAGTAGGGAGCTGGCTGCATGCTGGATCAGAGGACTCCATATTTCACCACAGAAGGGAGAAGAGAGGTGACTCTGCATGCAAGTGATGGGAAGGGTCCTCATTGCGCCAGAGTCAGGAGCTGAGAGGGGACTCTGCATGCATGTGCCACAAAGGGTCTTCATTTCACCACAGCCAGGAGATGTGAGGTGTGGCTGGGTCCTCATTACAGGAAGAGTGCTTGTTTCACCACCAAAGGGAGGAGGTGACAGCTGATGTCCAGTGGCCAAGGCTTGTGTCTGGTGCTGCTGTGAGTTGGCAATCCTTTCTTAGTAGCAGGAAGAGTTGAACCAGGAGACTGTCTGGAAAGGCCTTTCATGACAAAAGAGAGGTGGGTGGTAGGGCCCAATATTGCGAAGGGAATCTGTGCTGGACTCTGAGCACAGGCTGGATGTGCCATCACTTGGCTGCCCCCTAGCCCTCTGGGCAGAGGTTGCACTTCCTATTTTGGTCAGACTCTTCGCTTTGGTGCCACAGAGGGTGGCAGGTACCTTCTGAGGCCCTGCAGGGCCTTGGACAGATTCCTCATTCTCATCTTCTACCTCTCGCTGGTGCTGCACCTCTGTCCACCTGCTACCCTGCTCTTCCCTTTCCTGTCCTCGAACAGCTGAGGTGGTTAAGGCCCGAATGTAACGCGCAGGCTCGCAAAATCCTACATAGACCTCCATAGGGAAGATAAACTGGACGTATGTTGGCAAGAGGCCTTAGGAGTTGGTGGAGGAGGCCAGGGAGAGTACCCCTTGGAGCAAAGGTAGCTCAGCTGCAGCTGGAGCTTGCCATCTACAGACAGGAGGTAGTTGCAGGACTGAGCTGGGACACCTGGGAGATGTCCATGTCTTCCAGTCGGTCTGATGCTCTGGCTGGCTCAGTAAATGCTGCAGGGAGCCCGCACATCCCAGACTTTATCCCTGAGGCTGAGGTGTGAAGTGACACCTCTTCAGGCCCATGAACACTCTAAAGTCCAAAAGGGGTGAACACGACAAGCTAGGGCTCCCTGGGGAGACAGTTCCCAGCTAGAAGGTGTTCACTTTCACCCTTCCAGAAATTAAATCAAAATAAAGGGTGCATACCAAGATATATTTATGGATACAAGATTTCTGTAGGCCTGTCCTACACTGAGGCTCTTTTCCAACAATGTCAATCAATCAATCAATCAATCAATCATATCATTTGTAAAGCGCACTACTCACCGTGAGGGTCTCAAGGCGCTGGGGTGGGGAATGCTGCAACTGCTCGAAAAGCCAGGTCTTGAGGAGTTTTCTGAAGGTCAGCAGGTCTTGGGTCTGCCGTAGGTGGATGGGGAGGGTTTTCCAGGTCTTGGCGGCGAGGTGGCTGAACGATCTGCCACCGGAGGTCGCTCTTCTGAAGCGGGGGACAGTGGCGAGGGCGAGGTCGGCGGAGCGGAGCTGGCGGGTGGGGGTGTAGAAGCTGAGTCGTCTGTTGAGGTACGTTGGTACGGTGTTGTGGAGTGCCTTGTGTGCGTGGGTGAGGAGTTTGAAGGTTATCCTCTTGTTGACCGGGAGCCAGTGCAGGTCTCTCAGGTGGGGTGTGATCAGGCGTGCAGAGGCGTTCTGGATGCGTTGGAGCCGTCTCAGGAGTTTGGCCGAGGCTCCTGCGTAGAGGGCGTTTCCGTAGTCCAACCTGCTGCTGACGAGGGCCAGGGTGACCGTTCTTCTCGTTTCAGTGGGGATCCACTTGTAGATCCTGCGGAGCATGCGGAGGGTGTTGAAGCAGGCGGAGGAGAAGGCGTTGACCTGTTTAGTCATGGAGAGGGTGGAGTCGAGGATGATCCCTAGGTTGCGTGCGTGGTCGGTGGGTGTTGGGGCGGTTCCCAGTGCGGTCGGCCACCAGGAGTCGTCCCAGGCCGAAGGGGTGGATCCGAGGATGAGGACCTCCGTCTTGTCCGAGTTCAGCTTCAGTCGGCTGTTCCTCATCCATTCAGCGACGGCCTTCATTCCTTCGTGAAGGTTGGTTTTGGCGGTGTGGGGGTCCTTGGTGAGGGAGAGGATCAGCTGGGTGTCATCGGCATAGGAGATGATGTTGAGGTCGTGCCGACGGGCGACGTGGGCGAGCGGTGCCATGTAGATGTTAAACAGAGTTGGGCTGAGGGAAGAGCCCTGGTGTACGCCGCAGATGATCTCGGTGGCTTCGGAGCGGAAGGGGGGAAGGCGGACGCTCTGTGTTCTGCCGGAGAGGAAGGAGGTGGTCCAGTCCAGGGCCTTTGTGCATTTCAGTAAGATAGAAAGAAGTCTTGTGTCCCCCAAATTATAAATATCTATTCCCCCCGGGACCTGGCCGTCCGGGGGATTAAAAAAACAGCCACGGGAGACAGAGCTTGCTTTTTAAAATTTTTTGCAGCAGATTCATGGATCCTCTGTGAAATATCGCATCCTCTGCAAATTAAAAAAAAAATGTTTTTGGACCCCACCACCAGGCCTAGGGGTTCATGGTATTCCAACCTGCCCCACTTTTGTTGTTTTTTGCATTTTTTGGGGGACTCAGACTGATTCCCAAGTCCCAAGATGGCTGCCATCACTTCCTGCTTGAAGTTTTGACAGGCAATCAGATCGCACCAAGAGATCAGTCAGCTCCGCAGAGGATTTGCGCCCCTAGATATCTATATTTGTTTTTTCTTTAATATCTCCAAAACTACTGAACGGATTTGAACCAAATTAGAAAAAGAGATCTTTCTGGGCAAATAACTAGCTTTCTGCCAAATTTGTTGTAAATTCATTCAGAGAATCGGGCTGTAGTCGTGTTCGAATTCCCTATGGGAAATTGCACGGGGAAAGCGTATTTTGGGCCCCCCTGTTTCTCGGCCCCCGCTTGACAAATCACACCAAAACCTTCCAGACAGCAGCTGAAGCGATTGGCGTACTACTTTTGGAAGTGTCATGAAACTTCGTTAAACGGTGCCAAAGTTATCAGCAAAACAATAAACGCTTCATCTATGGAAATTAGGCCCTAACTATAACTAGCTTCTGACCACCGTCAGTAGGCAAAATATATATAAAATATATTTATATTCACATAAAAAACAAAGGTTTCAGGGATGTTATAGTTAGGTTCAGACTTTAGACACTTAAACCCATAGAATTCAGCTGTTGGTTATCTCAAGAACTTATAACTATAGCTCATGCCCCCGCCATGCACAGTTTTCTCATCAATAATTTTACTGCAGATGTTGCAGTGATATTATCAATGATGTCATAGAAGATGTCATGACTGATGTAATATGTAGGGTAATAAGCAATGGGCGTGAGTTATAGTTAACCTAGGCCACAAGTTATAGCTTCTTAAGCTACTTATAACTAGGGCTCCTGGTTTTTTGGCCATTTCCGTCTGTATTTATTCATATTTATTTTTTGGCCATGAGGTGCCTTCCACGCAGTGCAGGGATGAACAGATTCTCCCATTTCTCTATGGGAGCTTGTGCTACGGACGGTTTCTTAACACAGCCCCGCCGATTAGAGGTTGGTCAATCCCAAGACCGCAGTGATGACGGTCAGAGGAAACTCCGACTGACATTGTTATGACCTATCTGTTGGATTAGTCTGTTGGATTCTCCTTGGTCACCAACCTCACCCTCTAGGAACACATTGACAAGCAAACAAAGTTGGGCTGGTACAAGATTCTCTGCTAAAGAAAGAGACGTATTTCTCCCAGAAAGTGATTTCAGAACTGCTCCTGGGGCCCTCATAGTCTTGCATCTCAAGGGCGGAAACACCCTGCTTCATTGCATCCCAGATACCGCACTGACACCTTTTAAGGGCATCCTACACACATCACATCTCATACAGGGCCTAAAGAAATGTATGATCACATCATCTCCCTCTTGATAGTATTTCACATACTCCCATTGCCAGCCTGCGCCATCTTTAAAACATACTGCATCTTTTACAAAGCCATCAGAATCTGCATGCCAGTCTAAGTGGTGGACAAGTTCACAATCTCTGGTGGATCTTTAAAGGCCTGCAGCCAGGACCCAAACAGACTGGAGAAAAAGAAGAGGAAAGAAGAAAAAAAATAAGGCAACATTTCTTTTCCATCTATGCTCCCAGAATCTGGAACAACACCTCTGTATCAGGATTTCCCCAACCATGTTCAAATTCATCATGATTCAGTAAATAGTCCACAAATCGGCTACTTCTCAAATCACTTGCTGACTGTATCTTACATACATACATACATAGCTTTGAAAAAAATACAACGCTGTCAGAACGTATTATTGAGACTGATAATTGACATCTATCACCAATAAGAAAATTTAAGCATGAACCTTTGAACTTGCAGTGTTGTGAACATGCATCCTTTGGCACATTAATTTCTGAAATTCATCATATCCAAATTTGAGAACAAATCATTAAATATATATGGCTATATGCGTATAGATGGTTATATTTTTGTCGACAGCACTTGCAAACATGAAGAGAATGGTAACATTTTTAGGTCTCGCCTAGGCAGCGCTTGCGCTGTCTCGTTGAGACATGCAGTATACACTATAGCAGTGGAAGCTTCGTGGAAGCTCCGCCCACTCTCCGCCCATCATTTTCATTGGCTTGTGTCTTAAATGCTGCCTTCCGATTGGTTGTAGGCTTGTTAGTCCCTCCTTTTGATGGACATGTCTTCATTTGTGTCCTTCCATGGCTACTGGCCCCTTTACTGCACAGACTACTTTCTTCCCATGCCTCCCACCCCTCCCACCCGCAGTCCGATGCCTTCTCGTTTCTCTAGCACATCTAGTACACGAGGCTCGTTTCTACAAATTAGTATTTTTTCTCTCCCCGGCCATCTCTCCTCCCACGCGTCTGTGCAGTCCTCAGACAGAACATGTAAAAGCCGCCTTAGCGGTTTGGCTGCACGGTCTGCCTCCCCCTGTGATCCGAAGGTGGGGTGGGGGCAGAGGGGCGCTTTCTCCCATCCCCTCAGTGAGCGCGGAGTCATGGAGCTGCTGAGCGGACCGCGGTGCACCCCCGGGGTGGGGACACATTAGCCGCGCACTCCTGTGGCGAGGACTCCAGCAGCGCCTTTGACAAGGTAAACCTGGAATCCCTGTCTTTGTTCTCAGCCTGAGCCCCGCACTGCCATTTTCCGCAGCTTTCCCTAGTGCTGTGCGCTGACGCCGAGGTGGGAGACGGAGCATCAGAGAGCAGGGCGGTGTTCCCCAGAGGCAGCAACACATGATTTAATGGACAGAACACACAGGGTCGTCGAGCGGGGCTTTCATGCTTGAACATATGGGTGGAGACTGCCTTTTGTACGATTTTCCATGTCTTGTGTTCTAGTAGACCCAATCCTAACCTCAATATCATATCAAATGTCGGCTGAAATAATTTTGTTAAGGCTCGTGACGTGTATTTCATTCACCACATGTTATCCATTTGTCGTCCAGAGAATGTTTTAGATTTTACTCTATAATCTGTGCCACTAAGATTACAAAACCCTTTCATGTTAGTAGGGCACAATGTCAATCTTGGGTTCCAGTGTTTTCTGGGAATTGTAGTTTTCAATGGCTTCAGTTGAACCAAGTTGAAGAACTAGTCTCACAAATATTGAATATTTAATGGTAATTGCGGTCAAGATAAACTATGGGGATGAATACATTTAATGATTATTGTGAGCACGGTAAATGGCCTTTTGTCGACTAGCAAATGAGGGGTTTCAAACAAAAACAACGAACAGAGAGCCACTGATGAAGTGAAAGGTGCTTTGACCTGACGGGCCGAGGCAGAGAGTTTGGTTCTGAGGCAGGAGGAAGGGACTACCGAAAATCCCCATTATGACCCAGTGGGATAAAATGCTATTAGCCCACACATCATACGCTCTAATAGTGTCATAATGTCTAGTAATGGTAACTGTACTGAACATTCTGATATCAGAAATGAAAAAAGTTGTTAAAAAAAACAGGAACTGAGAGATGCACCTTCACCATAGTATATAGAAAGGATTCTAGAGGGATGAAGACCTAAACTGGTTCTCTTGTAAAGCGCTCTAATGTTCAAGTTAGCGCTATATAAATCTTCACAAAAAAAAACCCAGTCCATCCAACAATGCCACTAGCAAAAAAATTCTGTACACAATATAAGTAGGCTTTCTTTTCCTTAACAAAGGACAGAAAAATGAGAATAGAATTGTATTCTTCAAGAACATCGCTTCCAATATAATGTTCCATTATAATATTGTGGGCAAAATATTGACGAGATAAGTATATTCAGCGAAGTATAGGTTTACTTAGCTCCATATATATGTACTTTATATATATATATTTTTTCCTCAAGGAATGTGGAGTTAAGGGTAAATCTATACTATATGCATGAGCTTTCTGAATAATTTCATCCCCAATATTTTGGCAACAATATTTGAACATACAACTAAGTGGAACACGAGAAACAAATATGTATTTATTAAAGGCATTCAGATGGCTCAGTGAGTTAAATACTCACCACTAAGATATGTGGTGATCTGCAGGTTTTGTGTTTAAATCAGAGAAACTGGTTCTGCTTTCCATCCTTTCGAACTGATTACCATTAAGTCTGGTAATGGTTATCTATGTTATTTATAGCAGTTAGATGCATAAGTGCAGTAGGGAGCTCTATATAAATACACATTAATTTTATTATTTAACACAATTGTGTGCCTGTGTATAGTACACTGAAATGCTTTGGAGTTTACATTGGTAGGTATCAGTTCACTGATGGGCGTTAAGAGAGAGTTATTTGGCAGCGATGGTGGTGCGTGCAGCCATCTGTCGCTATTATGGTGGTAACATTGAAACTTTACATTTCGTTACAGGATGTGTGTGGTTGCTTTCGGTGGGTTGTGAAGATGATACTAGGTAAGGTAGACTCTTTAGGTTGACGGAGGTGATGCTTTAGGGCTATTTTGAATAATACTCAAGGTGATAGGGCAAGGGTGGAGGCTGTTACAGCTTTAGGATTACAGGGGGGCAGCTATTTGAGTTATGGAAAGATGATCTTGGCAAAGTAATTGGTGTCCAGCATTGGTCCAGGAAGGCTGAAGTCATGGCTGCTTTTCAGGGTATCCAGATTTTATACATTTGCATGAATTATCTACATTCTCAGTGGTTATCCTGTAAATCGGAGTTGTCCAGTGGTTGCAGTAGCAGTTGATTAACGTAATTCTGTGGGCTTCCATTAACCCTGCATTGTGGTGCAACACTGTAGGCAACACAGGCCAGTGTCCTTGTATTCAAAGCCAAACCCTTTGGCTTCAGAATTAACATTAGTTGCCAAGTGTGCCCTCGCACTGAAACAATTTTGGATCACAGCTCTCAATTAGGAGTTATGACCTCACATGGGCCTATTTGGATGAGGCTGGAGTAGAAATAGCTGTGGTGGATGGAGGTTTTGAGCTCATCGATGTGGTTGAGAGCTTTTTTGGTGGAGTGTGTTTCAGGTGATGTGGCTGAGAGCTTTCTTGATGGAGTATGTGGTGCGATTGTTGATGGTCGTGGTGTACTGACCTGTTTTAAATGGTTTTAAGGGTTTTAGAGCAAGAGAGAGATGCTGGGTTCAACAGATTTTTATGGGAATTATAATGGTGTCTTTAAAGTAGGGACTTAAGTCGTCTAGACAGAGGTATGAAACTGCATTATTTAGAGGAGAGCATTCACGGGAACTCCACCATAAAATGGTAGGACACTCCCAATCCATTCTCTTCCTCGTTCCACAACCCAATGAGTATGTGGGAAGGTAGAGGCTGATAGAGCTGACAACAAAGGCTCTGCTTGCTCCCCTGCTAGGTCCCTCATTGGGCAGTGGTGACGCCACCGAGAGAGGAGGACTACCTGCCCGTATTAAGTTGGATGGCCCATTATCATTTTTATTGTCACTACCTCTATGAAAGACCCCTGTAAAACTCTCAGGATGTGAAGACACTTTTTGTATGGGTACTGGAAATATAAACGTAGTACAGACGATTTGGGGTCATGGTATACAAGTGGGAGGTGAGAGGGTGGAGGAGAGGTGTGCTCTGATTGGGCAGAACGTTGATGCGAAGTTTGCAAAGGAACTTCAGTGAGTAAGTGCTTGGTTAAGTGGCTTTATTTTTATACTTTTATACCGTGCGCGTTTCATCGAATCTTGCGACTCCCTTTAAGTTCGCATTCAGAGCATATTGTGCTTTGTAATAGCGAACACAAGGGGAAAGAGCATTTCTCATTCGCACGTCTCTCTGGATCCTGTCGTGAGGTACATTAATTCATGCTAAGTGCTATTAAGGTCTCCCGTGTCCAGCTTTCCACACACTGCCTGCCATCCATACTACCTACCTCCTCCATGTCCTTCTGCTCACACAGAGATTGGTCCATAGAAATTGTCTTCTAAGAGCACCCATAGATAATATTTTTTTCAAATCTTGTATTGTGAGTGATATACCACCGAAGGCCCTGATTCTATATTAAAAACAGAGCTTTGGACTATACCATTTCCTGCTGAAAGGCAATATTTCTCTCCATGTGTTCCCATACCTGCAGTGTTCACGCAGTTTGGTGCTCACTTTCCCTCCATATTAAAGATCAGTAGATGTTTCAACACCCAGGCTAATATGCTGCATTGCTAAATACATATAAGATCCCAAAGGCGAGACCGATGCATTGCAAATGCTTGTTATATCTGTAGTCGGTGCCAGTGTGCTAGCCGTCGTTTGTGTGGCATGTCTACTTTTAGGGTTTTTCGAGTTTGTTAGAGAGCGCATTATATTCTTGCTGTCCCATCATAGCAGTTAACCTTATTACTAACGTGAGTTCCAAAATCAATCATTCATATCTGATGCTACCACTTTTGGAAGGTGCGCCCTGTAGCAAGCATATATCCGCAGTCTTCAAGTTGTACTTCATTGAATTGCATCACTGGTGGCCTGTGCTTCTCAGTCAGCAAGCTTTCTCTCCAAGATTAGTACCAGGTCCTTGCTCCAGTATGCCTTACTATGTTGCAGAATTTGCTTGTTTGCCTTCATCCCTCCCTGTCACTCCTATGCACTCTACCAGTTTACATCTTATGTCCAGCTTTTTCCAGCATGAAGTCTCAGGTTTAAAATCTCATCCTACAATTCACAAAGGTTTTTTATGCCCTTGTAGTTTTTTTTCTACCACGTGCTGCTATCTTCCAGGGACCATCATGGATGTCATTTAGGGGCCGCCACAGGTTGCAAAATCAGTGCCAAGAGCATGGAACGGCTCTGCCCTCCATGCTTTCAGCCCATTTTGTATTATGATATCAGTGAATAATTGTGTAGTATTCACTATTAGTGTAATAAAAAGTGGAGCATCAGGAGCTGGAATGGGACCTTCACCAGCAGCTGAGGTAAGTAAAAAAAGAGTTAAGGCTATATTATGTGTGTGCTTGCAGTTGAGAGTGAGTTTGTGTGAGAGAGGAAATGTTTTGTGTAAGTATGTGTTTGTGGGCATGTGTGTCTGTGAGTGAAAGAGACAGTAACAGGCAGTGAGTGAGGCTAAATGAGATTGAATGTCAGTAGTGAATATGAGTACATGAGGGAGAGAGAGAATGAGGGAGTGTGAGTAAGAATGAGTGCAAGTCAGTGCGAGGAAGTATGAGTGAATCAGAATAAGAGTGACTGACAGTGTGTTGAATGAGTAAGAACGCGACTGAGAGTAAGATTGAGTGCAAGAGAGTGAGAATGTATGAGTGAGTGAGAATGATTGAGTGAGGGTGATTCGGTGAGAATGAGGTGTTATGCTTGTGAGTCTGCCTTGGCTCGGGGCATACTGAAGGTTATTTTGGGCTTATAGAGGCAACAATGCCATACTGGAGGCAATTCGTAACGAGACAGTGACCTGTGACAAAATATTGGCACTGGCATACTAGAGGTATTATTTGACATATGGGATATCCATGGCAAAAGGCTGGTGTGGGCATACTGGAAGTAATTCTTGGTATGGTGCACTCAAGGAAAGTTCTTCAATTTAGGGCAAGTATTGTATTACACCACATCACATTGAAAGATCATGTCAGCACTTACCTATACATGTATCCAAAAAGGACATTTGTGTTATGTTTTTATATTAATCACAAATTTATTGTGGAACTTCAATGAAGTCAACTATTGTGATATAATCTGGGTTAAGGTCAAGTGACATCATTTCCTAGAAGACTCAGGGTCAAAAGTCATGGGATGGCCCTTCCTTTGATGTCATCAAAGTGAAAGGATGCATGATTTCACTTCTACTATTCCTGACATTTTGATGAATCGGCCATCATTCTGTAATTCATTTTGCTGTTAGGGCAGACAGTCCATCTTCTTGAGTAATTTTCATTTACTTTAAGAAGGTTAAGATGATATTCCTGTGTCCATCATTTGATGTCAATGATTTATTAGTCCTGCTAGTTTCATGGTTCCTCTCCCAAGGTGATTCTCAAATGTTCAGCAGCAGAATACTCAGATTGAGACCAAATAGAGAAGGTATGGTGGTCATAGAAAAACTGTGCCTGCACCAGGGTCGTAGCTGCCAATAGAGCATCAGGTGCGGTACACCAGGTGCCTACGTTGCTGTGTGTGCCTTGACTCACAGTACCCTTATTATGGCTGTCTCTTGCTACCAATCACAGGCCGGGGCCTACTTCCATTGTTTGTATTAGGTCACGTGGCACCCTTGCTAGGCCATTGACCTGCATACCCAAATTTGGGCAGGAATTTTGGCTGATTCCAAGTTGAATGTGGATTCTGTTAGGGTGAAGGCATCGGAGGATGTTTTCTTGGCTTATTTTGCATTTCAATTTGGCGACGTTGACTTGTTTTGCTCTATACTTTTATGGTCTTCCTTGATCCAAGTTAAAACAACCATTAAGATTATAATTAAGATTCAACTAAGCCATTAAGCAATGTTTTCAATGGATATTTTCCCTCCACTCGTGTTACACTTGTGATACATCGGTTTATGCAACATAACCCTAGTTTAAATCGGTCTGTTTTATCAGCTCGATTTTTTGACACGATAACTGTCAGCCATTATTAGCCATTAGGCATGTGCAGAAGTTATTGATAGAGAAATATTTGGCAAGCTGAAGCTTAATAATATTTCCTTCTATAGCTAAATCTATCTTTGCTCAACCGTACTGTTATTCTCCTGTGGGCATCTCTACTATTTTGCGTCTAAACAGACATTAAATCGGTCTCCTTGTATTGACTACATAGAATGTGAAGGGCTTCTGGTAACAATCAATATCTATTACCATTAATAAGTGGTCTTGTGGCATCAGTTTGAGGTTCAGTGATGTGTATTATTAGTTTTCTGTGGAGCCTGACACTTATTATGTATAATGATGATGAGTAGCGACTGTAAATATCTGTAGAAAAATCTGCTAATGTCTGCAAACATGAACATTAAAAATAATATTAATGACTCTTCGACTACTGTAAACAAAAATGAGAAATTTCCAATGGCTTGTAGTCACTCTATTTATCTTCAGCATTTCTGAAGATTAAGAAAACAAACGAATTGAAATATGCAGTGTCCACATTGAGTGCATCTCTCTTTAGCTACAATTTGCGAGTCATAATGTCAAGCTCTAGATCTCCCACATGCATCTCACCTGTCTGTGTCTCCTGATGCCAATGTATGGACAAGTACTGATTACGCTAAATTGCGCTCCTGTTATTTCCTATTAAATATAGCGTAAGCGATCGATCTTTTATTCACCTAAAGTGGTTGAGGGAGGAAACAGCTCAAATTAATAGTAGCAGAATTGTCATGCCTGGAAAGACCACCAACTCCGAAGTGCAGTTTGAAGATTTATTATAAGGCCAAAAACAATTGGATGTAAATACATCTCAATAGCAAAGAATAAAGGTACAGGAATATTAATACAGAGCCAAGTTTGCGGATATAAGTAATTCGGCCCAAAAGACAAATGATTATAAATTCCAAAATCACAACGCAACACAGAATAGATGCAATATTTAGTTCTCGAGTCATTGAGAAAATCAAAATCTTTCCCTACACTGTTCTAGATGAGGGCCCTTCCTGTCTCTCTTCTATCATTCCCCAAAGGTGTCAGCACGTGTAGACTCACGTCAAATGAGTCGTTTTAGCTTAAGGCCATGGAGCTTGCTCTAAGATGCTCCTTCTTCTCCGAAAGCTAGCAGAAGTCTGCGTTCTCTCTCCCTGCGCATCACATAAAAGATGGGATTTCGACACGCATTACGTCATTCAATCCTAAAACTTTCCATCGCACCTCTAAGCAGTAGCTTTTTCTTTTTCATGAACTAATTTAATTAATGGTATCTTCTTCCAGTGGCCTTGGCTTTCAGACAGACCAGATACGCAAGGCAGCCTCCCTTCTCGCTTCGCAGCCATCTTCAAAGGCATTCCGGGCTTCTCCTTAACTCTGGAAATAACGATGTGTTTCTTCCACCTGCAGTAGGATGACAACATTCTAACTTTGAACACAACAATCATTTAATTATTTAATTTTCCGAGAGCAAGGAGAATCGAAACCTAACATTTTGGGCCTGTTTATTCAGGCAACTTAAACTAACCACAATTACAGCGTGTAAAAATAATATCGTCCTGCACATTATGCATGAAGGAATTGTAATACATACAGAGTTCTACTTAAGTGCGTTTACTAATTTCAACATCAATTGATTCAAATAAATGTGCCTTGATAATCGTGAAACACTACACACAGTGCGAATATATATGAGTGCATTAAAATCATGAGTATAGTACACTCATACAAAATAGAGTGCTATCAGCGCTCTATCAGTTACCCACTCTTATGACTAGTGTCATAACACCAACTTTCTATTCTCCTGCAATTCTCCTTGTAGAAGAGACCGACCTAAACAGGAGCCGTAGCTTGCTGTCCCTGTCTGAATCTTTCTAACCCTTTAAGGTGCTGGTAATGACTGTCCTGCAGTCGTTCAAGTTGGAGCTCTCGCTTTTTCGAAACAGCCTCCTGATTTCGTGCCTTTTGCCATTTGTAAGCCTTGATGGCTCCTAGTAGGACAATTATACAAATGACAGCTATTATAATAGGCTTCAAGATATATCTAAGCCTGGGCGTAGTTCGCGAAGTAGCGCTACGCGAAGCTACGCAAAGTGCAGTTCGCACTACGCGAGCTACGCGTAGCACTACGCTGAACTGCGTAGTGCACTGTTCGCAATGATTGCACAGTGCCGGATGCTTGTCCGCACTGTGCAATCATTGAAAACGGCATCTTGCACAGTGCGAGCTGTCTTTTACTGCCGCTCGAGTAGATTTTTACTCGAGCGGCAGCTTTCTCAACGCGGACTGGTAGTTTCTCATAGCAGGCGGTCGCGAGCATACGCGACCACTCGCAATGAGAAACCTGACCTCCCCGCGTTGAAAATCTCGCCGGGAGGTTTATTTTCCGCGCTCGCGATCGGCAACTTGATGTTGCTGATCGCGAACGAGGAAAAAGTCTCGCCGGGATGTCATTTTGCTTGCTCGCGGTCGCCAACTTGACGTTGAGGACCGCGAGCAAGCAAAAAATGACCGCTACGCGTGTTTGCACTGTGCTACGTGCAATTCGCGTTGTGCGAAGTAGCGCAAACTTCGCAAACTACGCGAGCGTAGCGTAGTGCTTTGCCCAGGGTTAGATATATCCCATTATTCCTTGTCCTAGACTTCCAAACCAACTGCCTATCTTGCCAAATCCTTACCCCACTTGCTCCCAGAGTCCTTCAGCAGCCATCTCACGTAACTCTTGATGTATGTCTGAAATATTGTTAATGTATTTCCTTATATCCCGACTGTTGTCAGTTGTCCATGGGGTAACCTCATGCTTTGGATCTGGTCTAAATAGAGTCTGTCTATGCCGATCTTCTATCTGATCTATGAATTTCTTTTCAATGTCTGTTAACTACAGGTTAGATTATGTCTATGGGCATAGGATGTGTCTAGAGTGATGATAGGCACGAAATACTTTGACATTCGCTCTACCTCCTTATAATAATCATATTTGTTCATGTATTTCAGAACGGGAACTTCTGAGAGTACCACATCATAATTTGAGAAATAGTACTCAAAATGTGCCTTGCTATAAAACATGCTCAACAACACGCTACATGTGATGCCATAGGTCACAGGTAAATGATGTTATTGAATGCCTTCTTCTACTTAGTCCGGTAATTGCATACACACATAGCAATCTTTCGCTTCCATGGTATCCGCATATTCATACAATAATCAAGCATATGCATTCAAAGTAAAATCACCCTTGGACAAGTCAACGTGTAATCTACGACTAGTTTCCTTAATCATTTCCACATCTCTGGCGGATACATCCTCATCTATCTCAGAGAGTGGTGGGGTGTGTTTTGCCTGTATTCTATCCTGTCCCTTACCCTGTGATCCAACTAGAGATGTAACAATCACCACAGTTATAACGATAAGCACCACCACGATGAGGGTGCCAATGATGCACTTCTGCTTTCATGTTGACTTTTCGGACACCATGGTTTTTGTTGATTCGTTCTGAAGCACACAAGGGAAAGACACAGTCTTTTTCTGTTTTCTTTGTTGAACAATGTCCTTTTCACTCTTCTCCTCTCATGCAATTAATGTCCAAGTTAATTTGATTAATACTAAACCTATTGAAGAGATGCAGACAGCCCTACTCCTCACTCCAGCATCTACTAGAAAGTCCCTGATTTTCAATCTTCTTAAACTGTGGTCTAAGTTATCTACTTTCTAAGGCCTAATGTCTTCTTTAGTTCTTAATCAAGCTTCGTCGTTAATGATATTTGATCCAAGTATTTCGAGGACAAATTGCAAGATTTCTGCACGAATTTCCCCCAATTCTTGCGCGGTGTGCTGTCGGCCAAATGAAGGGAAAATAACCTGATTGAGAATCAAGAAACGCAATCCACTTAGCTTTGGAGGATTTGGAACTTGCAGAGTTAGCTTTCCAAGTGCTTCTACACCTGGGACCAATAACTGTATTTCAATCGAGAGGGTGTCCCCTTCGTAGCTCACCGTACCAGCTCCCAACCTCCCGGACTTCGCTGGGCCCTGCATCTGCAACCAGGTATGCCCACTCAGGAGATGCGTATCTTCGAGACGCTATTCTTTCTCTTCTGGAACGTCTCAGACCATCCGGTCTTTCTTCAGTGTTGCTTTGATCTGATTCATGCAAGCCTTATGTTCAGCCTCTCTTTTCTTGCTGGCCACTTTTCTGCTTGTGCATCCGCTCTCCTCTTTTCCTCTTGATCTGATTCTTCTGATAGAGATCGCTCACCTTGCTCTGGTGCACTGTTCACTTCTGCAATATCATCTATTTCAGGATCTTGGCTCAGTTCAGGTGCACTCAGCTCTCGTCTCTCGTACTCATTTGATTGTTCCGTTTCATCTGAAACTCTTACAGCTGGGTTTCTGCCTTCATCGTTGTCTGTAGCAGGTTCACACATGCTCCTCAGAACAAAGGGACTCTCTCCCTCCTCGGGTGCTGGGACTCGATGTGTGTGGGAAGCGTGGATCCAATTCGGCAGTCCTCCACACTTCACAGTGGTACTCGTGACCAATATCACCTGATATGGTCCTCGCCAATGAGCATCAAGACAACTCTTCCTCACGTGCTTGCGCACCAGTACCCAGTCTCCAGGGTTTAGATCATGCAGCAGGTCTCTCGAGGTGGATGCAGTCGCAGCCCCGACCTGGTGGGATACAGAAGTAGCCACATCAGCCAGTCCCTTACAATAATCCAACACCAAATCATCAGTGATGTTTATCAATGCTGTAGCTGGCACCATAGGCAAACGCATAGCTCTTCCTGTCAGGATTTCATGGGGTGACAGCCCTGTTCTCCTGTCAGGGGTGCTACGCAGACTCATGAGCACCAGGGGCAAAGCATCTGGCCATTTCAATGTCGTTGACGAACACACCTTTGCCACTCTCGACTTGATGGTGCCATTGACCTGCTCTACAAGACCTGAAGCCTCCGGCCTGTAGCTACAATACAACCTCTGATCGATATTTAAAGCTGAGCACAATAATTTCATGATTTCACTGTGGAAATGAGTTCCTCTATCTGTCTCCACTGCTGTCGGAAATCCGTATCTCGGGATCACCTCTCTCAACAACAATTTGGCTACTGTGAGACTGTCACATCTTCTAGTTGGATATGCTTCCACCCACCGTGAAAAGTTACACACCAACACCAGGACATATCGCAACTGATTGCACCTCGGCATCTCGATGAAATCTAGCTGAATCCTATTAAAGGGACCTTCAGATCTACCAATATGACTCAATGCAACCACAGTTCTCTTTCCAACATTCATTTGTTGACAAGTGACATACCTGTGGCATACTGTTTCAGCCCACACACGGAAGCGTGGGTTAAACCACGTCTGCCGAAACACTCGCACCATAGCATCTCTCCCCAGATGGACTGCTCCGTGAATTTGCCTTGCCATTGGGCTCAGTAGGCAATTGGGTAAGACTGCTCTTTCATCTGTGGATACCCAAATGCCATCGTCCCTTTTTGTGCAACCTGCTCTGACCCATGAAGCAGCTTCTTCTTCTGGGACTTCATCCTGCAACCGCTTCACTTCATCCCAAGTATCAGCTATAGCTAACATCATGCTGAGCTCGGTCTCTTCTGTGCTCTCGCCTACAGATTCTCCATTGAAAACACAAGCATGTTCAGCACAAAATCGTGCTACTTCATCAGCATAGTTGTTGCCCTTTGTGACAAAATCTTCACCCTTTCCATGAGCTGCACATTTAACAACTGCTATCTCTTTAGGTTTCTGTAAAGTTTCCAACAGTTGGTGCACATACTCGCCATTACGTATGGGTGACCCTGAGGACGTTAGAAAACACCTTTGTGACCATAACTGCCCAAAGTCATGAACTACACCAAATCAATATTGACTGTCTGTATACACAGTCACTCGGATGTCAGCTGCAATGATACAGGCACGTGTCAAAGCGACAATTTCGGCCACCTGAGCAGAGAATACTCTATTTAAACAGGCAGCTTCCACTTCTCCCATGATGGTGCACACAGCAAACGCTGCTCTCAAATACCCTTCATTATCTCGTATGCATGAACCATCAACAAAAAGGACCAAATCAGATTGGGGCAAAGGCTCATCGTCAATGTCAGGTCTGGGTTTGGTAGATAGATCAGTCACATCTAGGCAGTCATGCTCTTCACAATCCTCATCTCCTTCCTCTGTTGGAACAGGTAACAATGTAGCAGGGTTCAGGGTGGTACAACGTCTCAGGGTAACATTCTCAGCAGCCAAGATAACCTGCTCATACTTGGTAAGTCTGTTATTGGTTAGATACTGTGTCTTTGTTCGGGTCATCAATAGTTCTACTGAATGGGGCACATAAACAGTGAGCGGATAGCCCATCACAATGCTTTCACATCTTTCAATGCTGGCACCGGTTGCAGCAACGGATTTCAGACATCCGGGCAACGCAGAAGCTACAGGATCTAATGTAGCTGAGAAGTAAGCTACTGGTCTGCGGGCACCCCCATGTGTCTGCACTAAGACTGCTAACGCACATCCCTCCTTTTCACAGCAAAAGAGAGAAAACGCTTTGTCATAATCTGGCATTCCGAGAGCTGGAGCACGACAGATACTTTCCTTCAGCTCACGGAAGGCTTTCAAGCACTCGTCATCCCATGGTACCGGATCACTTACATCCTTTCGAGTTAGTTTCAACAGAGGCTTTGCTTGCAAGGAAAAATTTGGGATCCACTGTCGACAATAGCTGACCATTCCCAAAAACATACAGACTTCTTTTTGTGTTTTCGGAGTTCCCATCTGCAGAATCGCCTCTATGAGATCTGGTGACACCCTTTGTTTTCCTTTCTCAATCCTGTGACCTAGGTACTGCACTTCAGACAAGCAATACTGCAATTTGTTTGGAGACACTTTGTGTCCATTCTCTGCTAGATGGTTCAGTAGCGCCACAGTATCGATCCTGCAAGCATCCTCAGTCTGTGAGGCGACCAATAGGTCGTCTATATATTGCACCAAGACTGAGTCTTGGGGCATCACCAGTCCCTCAAGATTCTTTTTCAGACATTGACTAAAAATAGAGGGGCTTTCTGTGTACCCCTGAGGTTAATACACGATCGTCCATCCTAAAAGCAAATAAAAACTGGCTCTCTTCATGCAATGGTATGGAGAAAAATGCATGACACAAATCTATCACGGTGAACCATTCTGCTCTGCATGGTATCTGAAATAGAATAACAGCTGGATTCGGTACCACAGGACAACATGGGATCACGATTTCATTAACCTGACGCAGATCCTGCACTATTCTGTACTTGCCACTGGGCTTTTGCAGTCCCATGATAGGTGAGTTGCAGGGGCTTCCTCTTATTTCCTTCAGAATACCTTGAGCAATCATAGTCTCAATCACGGGTCTTATTCCAGCCATAGTTTCTGGAGTCAATCTATATTGTGGCGTTCGTGGGAATTCAGCATTGAGTTTGACCTGTATCCTAACAGGCTCAACCCCTCTCATTAAGCCTACATCCTCACCGGTAAAATCCCACACTTTTGGATCAACTGAGTCTCTCAAGTCATGTGGCAATTCTGCTATTGTGAGTACCACAAACAGTTCTGCACACACAGTCATGTTAGCCATTTTAAAGTCAGCATCATCATCATATGTTTGCAATTCCACACCTCTTGAGTGCATGATATAGTACAATTGAGCTTGCACAGAAGGTCTCGTCCCAAAAGACAGACCGGACTTGAATTGCACACTACAAATTGGTGTTTATCCCGAAATGGTCCTATTCTCACAGGTAATTCGTTTGTCAATGGATTGGTCATTTTCTGATTGCTCACCCCCACTACTTGAATCGATCGTCCCGAAAGAGTCAAATTTGGGACTACTTCTGTTCTCACTGTGGAGCGAGTGGCTCCAGTATCTAATAAGAAGGTAACAGGCTATCCATTCACGTCTGCATCCACAAACGGCCCACTCTGATCTACTTCTAGTATCGCATCTAAGGTGCATTCTTCGCGCACCCCCCTCTGGTACTCTCGTAAATCTTGATTTTGATCAAATCTATCTCGTATTTCAAAATAAGGCATCTGATGGTATAACTGATTTTGCATGGGTATCCGAGGAGGTTGAGGTACTTGCACATGCGGCTCATATCCTCCTCCATACATAGCCCTGGGTCTTGTCACTGTGTTGACAGTCTCGGACAGTTGTCCCTCACCTTCCATCTGTATCTGATTAGCTGGATTCGATCTACACTCGCGCTTCCAAAGCCCGATTTTGTGACAATAATGACAGGCAGTGACCCTTTTCTGTTGGGCCACCCAGTCACTTGTACCTGAATCCATTCCTCTTCCTCTACCCTGACCAGGTTGGGTCACCATCTGTTGCCCCATACCTCTTCCACCTCCTCTGCCTCTGCCTTGACCTCCTCCAAACCCTTGCATCGTATCTGCATTTCTCAACTGCACCAACATCAACTTGTCTTTCAATTTCTTTTGTGCTGATTCCACTTGATCACTTCAGTATTTAGCATAACGCAGAATCTCGTCCACCGACTTATTCTGCCAACATATCAAGTGTTGCTGTATCATCAAACTGATATCAGATTTCAATCCCAACAAAAACTTCGAGACAAACTGTCCCATATCCTTCTGTTCAATTGTGTCCACTCCACTATGCTGCTTAAAAGCCAACAACAACTGCTCATAATAATCATGTACTGATTCCTTAGAGTCTTGAGTGGTGCGATCAATCTTCAACCAATCCACAGTCTGTGGAGCTACCTTCGACTGCAACCAAGTAATCACTTGCTCATATTTTCTCATTACATCAGGTGAAGGACCATGAGTCACTGAATCTCTAGGTGGCTCCGCAGTGGGCCACTCAATGGCGATCTTACATGCCGCCCACAAATCTGCAGGTACCACTATATCAAACAAGGTGTTCAAATCAATCCACAATACTTTTGAGATTTTTACAAACCGATCCATTTGCTTGTACCATTCAGCAGGTTTTTCCCTCAGCCGAGGAAAATCATTCGTAAATGCTGCTAAATCACCCCTGCTCCATGGCACATGCACATACCCTCCATTCTGTACCTCCCTGAGGGGAACATTTCCTGTGGCTCCCGTCCCTCCACCCGGAGGCGGAGTATTCCCTATTCCAGTTTGAAAGCTTTTCTTTGTGGCCCATCTTTCTTTCCATTTGTCTAGTTCTCTCCATATCCGTATCCCTATCACTAGTTCTCTAATTTGTGCTTTTAATCCGATCGTTGGCTTCTCTTCCAAATCCTTATCAGTATAATTTAATCTACAGGAACTCTGTGTCAGCTTTGTTTTGGACAAATCAACCTCATACCTTTGGCCAATATTAACAATGCATCATAAGCTCTTTTGGCCTTTCTTGTCATGTCCTTTGCTACGAACAATAGTTCGCTCGAATCAGATGTATCAATTTTAATCAGGGGCAAATTACCTTCAATCACCTCATCTAGTTCTGCCTTTAAGCGTACCACATCCAACATTGGCACCTTTATTGCGCTTTTTAACACTTTCTGTATTTCCTCTTTCTTTGTATCTTCTCTGTCACAGCTTTGAGTTCTCCTAGGAACTGCACCCTCTTCCTTTTCTGACGCTGAGCGTCTATCTCTTTCCCAGCTTCGACTTCTCCAATGGTCACCTGCACAAACAACCTGCGGCCCAAACAGTACTCTAGGCACTTCTTGTCTCTTATCTGCCTCTTCCCTCTGTATCATCGACTCTCTCACTGGTTGCACCCACATGCGAAGGTCTGACCCAGAATTCGCTAGAGCTCCGGTCCGTACTCGTTCCGCCCCACTATCCATTCTTGATGGATCAGCTGTAGCTGGCAGTGGAGTACTAAACTCTAATGGTGTCCTACTAAAACACGTCCCGCTCATTGCAAGACTCCCTCCAGACATGGTCTCTTCCCTCTCACTCCTTTGGGGTTGACTGTCATCAGTTCTTTCTCTAGGAGTATATATCAGAACCACCGGCCCTATTGTAACTGGTACTGACAAAGCATCTGGTAACTGTATGTCTTCCGCAGGCCGTACTGGCTCAGAGTTGGAATACCTCCTTCCTCCCGATCCTCCCGGAATTCGTACCATGGTAATATTGCCTCTTACCCCTGCTGGTTGTTCCCCTGCACTCAGTTGTCCCCCTCCTACAAGCTCTTCTGTTGGGCGTGACTTTTCTATCTCTGATCTAGAGTCGCACGGTGGAGGACGATCCGCTAGCAATCTATCGAGGAAGCTGTCATCTGTATCACTATCCTCTTCTGTCGTCTTTTTCCCTTCAGCCCCCTCCCTTAATGTACGGAACGGGTACAGGCGTTCTCCCTCTATGGTGTCTACTCTCCATCTTTTCAACTGGGCATCCCATCTAGCATCCTGATATGCCTTCCTTGCTTTCCTTATTCTTACTCGTGAATTCTCTCTCTTTTTTGCTAAAGCAGCTCTCATCCATGCATCTAATGCCTCAAATTGGGTAGGTCCGGGGGCGGTTTTAGTGCATTCATCACCCCCCTCAACTGGGTCAGTACTTCCATTCGAAAAGACCCATAACGAGGGAAAGCCAATTCACCCTCTTTCTCTGTAAGTTTATGCCAATTCTGAAGCCACACTATCGTATGGAGTCCTACATTTATTGCCATGTAATGTGCCGGTGTATCTTCTGGCGGAGCTTCTTCTCCTACTCGAGTCACCACCCCTGTGTCGCCTCTACACAAATCTCGCAACACCCTAAAGCATCTCATTGTAAAAGCGATCAATTGCAAGCTCAAAATACGCTGTTCCACTGCCAATGAACTTCCACCAATCCCAGCGTGGCGTTACACCAACCAACCTATCACAGCGCGGCTCACCCAGACGTCACTTCTCACTCCTTGCAGTGGCTCACCCGCCTTTACAATTTCACCACAAACTCGCTCGCACACATTCGTACCACAAGTAACTGTATAACCAAAAGTTATTAAACCAAGTAACTGTTCCTACACAGTTACACTAACTTACAGTCACGTACAACAAGTAATTGTCTGACACTGAAGATCGATAGAACACTCTCACAAGAACAGTCATCCGTTGTGACCCCCGACCTGCGTGGGTCACTCAATCACTATAGTCCACCCCCGGTACCTGAGGCTTTCTACCACTCTCTCTTTCTCATTCACACAAAGGTCCCTAACACAAGTGGATCATTGATAGCGCTTCACAACGCCCACGTTTAATCAGACAATTACAATACAAAACTATCCCAGGATCTTGGACTTCTCTTGAGTCCGCTTACCAAAACTTCCTGGTCCGCACGTGTCCGGACCAGTAAACCAAAAACCACATTCACACTACATACATCCCAACTCCGCAAGACATCACCCACTTATTCATCACTGCAATCTAACCCCACAACGTCTTTCATACTCACGCCACCACTGTTTCCGCCGCACCATCAACGTCCGCCAGTCTCCGTTCTCCGCCGTCTTCCGCTCTGCTTCAGGGCTCTTCAACCTTCAACCCTATTTCTAATTACTCCCCTCACCTTAGAGGTAAACCACTTTAAAGGTGAACCATCCTCTGAACCATCCTCTGCTACCATTTGATTACGCTAAATTGCGCTCCTGTTATTTCCTACTAAATATAGCGTAAGCGATCGATCTTTTATTCACCTAAAGTGGTTGAGGGGAGGAAACAGCTCAAATTAATAGTAGCAGAATTGTCATGCCTGGAAATACCACCAACTCCGAAGTGCAGTTTGAAGATTTATTATAAGGCCAAAAACAATTGGATGTAAATACATCTCAATAGCAAAGAAAAAAGGTACAGGAATATTAATACAGAGCCAAGTTTGCGGATATAAGTAATTCGGCCCAAAAGACAAATGATTATAAATTCCAAAATCACAACGCAACACAGAATAGATGCAATATTTAGTTCTCGAGTCATTGAAAAAATCAAAATCTTTCCCTACACTGTTCTAGATGAGGGCCCTTCCTGTCTCTCTTCTATCATTCCCCAAAGGTGTCAGCACGTGTCGACTTCCTAACGCACCTCGTCATTCAATCCTAAAACTTTCCATCGCACCTCTAAGCAGTAGCTTTTTCTTTTTCATGAACTAATTTAATTAATTGTATCTTCTTCCAGTGGCCTTGGCTTTCAGACAGACCAGATACGCAAGGCAGCCTCCCTTCTCGCTTCCCAGCCATCTTCAAAGGCATTCCGGGCTTCTCCTTAACTCTGGAAATAACGATGTGTTTCTTCCACCTGCAGTAGGATGACAACATTCCAACCTTGAACACAACAATCATTTAATTATTTAATTTTCCGAGAGCAAGGAGAATCGAAACCTAGCATTTTGGGCCTGTTTATTCAGGCAACTTAAACTAACCACAATTACAGCGTGTAAAAATAATATCGTCCTGCATATTATGCATGAAGGAATTGTAATACATACAGAGTTCTACTTAAGTGCGTTTACTAATTTCAACATCAATTGATTCAAATAAATGTGCCTTGATAATCGTGAAACACTACACACAGTGCGAATATATATGAGTGCAATAAATCATGAGTATAGTACACTCATACAAAATAGAGTGCTATCAACGCTCTATCAGTACTATACTGTGAACCTGAATGATATATTGATGGTTTCTTCTCTCATGAGGTATGAAAGATGTATGTTCATGAGGTTCTTTGTCAACTGCATGAGAATACCTTAGCAGTTAAACATTAAGGGGAATATATCTATGAGAGGTTTGCATCATGCTTGCACTTCTCATTGTGGTCCATGTATGACGCAAATCTCTATGACAAATTTATGAAGCCATGCAAAGCCAGCTTTGAGTAGCTTCATAAATCTGGAGTTAGCCAATGCAGCCAAATCGCTGCATTGCCTTACTCTGCCCTGGATAGGTGTTCTATGGGCATTGCAGTTGGTGTTCCCATGCAACACCCATGGATTTTGATGCATTCCCAGATTTACAAGGATCTGTAAACCTGGGAATGCGCCAAAATCTTATGCCGTCCCGGGGCAGGCATATCGAGGAGAAATACCTTTATTTCTCCTTGTGTTTTCCTCTTTCTATGTGGGCTGCCTTCTGCAGCACACATAGAAAGAGGAAAACCCTCTCAGGATTGTTTTATGCAGGAAGGCGTCCCTTCTTGCACATAAGCAATCCTGCCTACAACACAGGCACCCTTGCACCTTGGTGCAAGCGTGCCTGCGTTGGTGCTAGGCTTCCAAAATTGTGCCAGCATAAGGGAAGAGGACAGGATTGTGCAGTGTTAGATAAATACGGCTCATTCCTGCCCTCTCCCTGTGACGTGGGGCAGAGCAGCAAGCTGACTTCCTGCTCTGCCCTGCGCCACAATCTTCATAAATATGCCCCAAAAACTGTAATCTGGAAAAAGAGACTATTGAGCGTCTTGGATTTATTTTAACCTTCTATGTTTGGCCATGGAGCTTTGTAAGTCTATGGCATTAACTGACAGGCCTCCTACTGTCAGCTTCGGCATGATAGCTGTTGGTTCAGATGAGAAACATTTTGAATGCAGCTTGATTTTCTTTTGATTTTTGAACAGAGCAACACAATTTGCAAGTTCTAAGTCCTCATCAATTTTATGGTAATCATGAAAAAGGTTTGCTACTTTTATAATCAGTTACCCTTTCTTCAGCATGCCTAGAAATTAACACCCAATCTATCCCTTAACATACAATTGACCTAAAATTAGTAGAATTTCAGACTTAACATTGCAGTCACTCTATTAATAATTACATTGACCTAATTCTGAGAAACATCCACTAGAAAAGAACAGCTTCACCGTGATGTCTTTATCAATGCATTGTAATCGATGGAAAGTAGGGTTTTTAACCATTTAATTGCATTACAGTTTGAAAGGACATACTGCGCTTTGAAAGGATAAACTGTTGCTTGGGTTGTTATCATCTGGAGAACCGGCATCAGAAGAGAACAGAGGGTTTAGCTACTGATGTTTTCAAATTATGACCACATCTTTTGGGAGCAAGGAACAAATGGGCTTGCATCATTTTAAAACTGCCATAAAACATATTTATATTTATTTTTAAAATGACTTTACTCATTTTTGTGAGTTATTTCTCTACATGTTCAAATGGCATAACATAAAGAACATGGGGGGGCATGGCTTCGGCATCGACTCATGATGGCGGCTGTTCCGTGAGCTCTGTTCCGGACGCTGAGCTTCACTGCTGTTTTTGCCTCTTTCAGGCAGTTTTGGATGACTCCGGTTGCAGCAGTAATCTCCTGATCATCGGCGGTGAGTTGCTCACCGTTTTCTGCACCATGTAGGTGCCTTTTTAGACCTTTGTGCCGCGGCGGTGATTTTCTTCACTGAGACGCAAGCGGCCGCCATTTTGTGTTGCGTCGCTTGCGTTTCAGATTTTTGCCTGTTTCTTTTCTCCTCATTACTGTATGGATGAAGTTTGGAGATAGCCTAGCCCATCTTAACAACGGCAATGAGTTTTACTGACTGACTCTGCTTTATCAAGACACATTCTTGATCTTGTGAGCTGTGGAGGCGATTTTCTTATCCTGTCACATCCATCCACCATTTTAGGTTGAGATGCTTATGCCAAGTCATGCAATATATATATATATTTTTTTCTCTCTCTCTCAACCTTGACTGACATTAATATTATTGATATTTTATAATGTGGATGGTGCTTTTCTAGACCTGTTGGTACATTGGTCTCTAATCTCTTCTGGCAACTTGTTGTTTTCTGCAATTTAAACTCCTCTCTTTAACTGGGTTGCCTTTAAATGACATTTTATATTTGCACTTAAGGCCAACGTTTCTGATACTGCCATTTCTGGATATCTACAAGTTTCTAAATTACTGATTTTTCGACAGTCATTTGAATTGAATATTTCTTTTTTTTGTTGCAATGGCCGGATTCGCTCTTCCATATTGCTTACTCGACGTCATACTCATTGCAACATGATGGCCAGTGATTCACACGCCTCTTCCAAACCAACTTCTTCAGGTACAAAACCAAAAAGAGCGAAGAATGATCCACCGTCTCCTATTTTATCTTCCCAGAATCCTGTGTTAGATTCTATCTTGGAAGAAGTACGTGGCCTTCAACCATTTATGTGCGCAACTAATGAGAAACTACAACAAATTGAGGATCGCTGGATTGTTATGGAGGGGAAGATGTCGGAATTAGAGCATCGTGTGGGAGATCTTCAGGATATATCTACCAAAATACCCATGTTAGAACAAGAAATACAAAAACTTAAACTCCACACCGAAGACCTTGAAAATAAAAATCGACGAAATAATCTTCGCCTCTACGGTCTTCCAGGGAATATTGAAGGCTCTGATATTATGTCCTTCTTGAAGAAATTTCTTCCTGATCTCCTAGACCTTCAATCTTCACCGCCTCTCAACATTCAACGTGCACATCGGTTGGGCCGTCATCAACCTAATTCACCTAAGCCACGTGGTATCATAATGCTTTTCTTGGAATTCACTGATCTTATGCTTGTCCTGAAGGCTGTCAAAATTAAACGTCGCCTTGTTTGGTCTGGTCACAATCTTTTTATTTCACGGGATGATTCTAATGCAACTAATGCCCATCGAAAAGAATTCTTAGCTCTTCGCCCACAGATGAGACACTTGAATATTCAATATGGCATTCTTCATCCATGTGTCTCCAAGATCACACATGAAGGAAACTCACGTTCATTCGATGATCCGGCTAAGCTGAAGCTTTTTCTGCGTAGTATTTAATCTCACAACATGGAGACTAATGATTGAGCTCCTTTTCAGTTTGCGGATGTTTTCATTCTAACATATATTTCTTTTTGTTCCTATTAATCTTCTTTTTTTCTCTCTTATCACATTGTTCCCTTCTTTCTCTTTCTCTCTGCTGGCAATTAATTATTTTATTTTTTATCTTCATTAAACTTTGTTTTTCCTTTCTATACATCTCCACTCATTAAGAGGCTCTTTGTTGTTTTATTTCTTAGTTTCGTTCTTGTCACCGTTCTTGTCCTCAGTGTTTACATGTTCAATTCAGATCTGTTTTTTTTTCTCCATTTTCCTTGATCTGTCTACCATTTTTCTCCTTCTTATTTCCTCCCCTCTCTCTCCTTCTTTCTTGTATTGGACTTTCTTTTTCTCTACCTTCTTTAACATTTTTTCTTGTTCTCACATGAGTGTTTTTCTAATTCGTTATTCCAGCCACTTTATTGTTTTTGTCTTATATTATGTGATGGTTGTTGTTAAATGGTGTCTTTTTGGCTCTTTGATTGTTCTTACAGTGCATTGCTCCTGCTTCCATATTCCCTTCCTCACCCTGCAACATGTTTGATGTTGTTTTGTGGAATGTCCATGGTCTAGGTCACCCCGTAAAGCATCAAAAGGTATTATCTCATTTATCTAAACTTAATTCCCATGCAGCTTTCTTACAGGAAACACATTGTAATGATATTGAATCTCTAAAACTTAAACGTCAATGGGTTAACCAGGTTATTTTTTCTCCTGCTGCTAATCGTAAAGGTGGTGTTGCCATTTTATTCCACAAATCTCTTAATACTCAAATTTTATCTACTGAATGTGATGCAAATGGACGATGGGTTTTGGTTGATGCTATTATATTCCAAAAACAAGTTACTTTCTTCAATATTTATGGCCCAGTTATTTCTGATCCGGAATTTTGGCATAGTATCAAAGTGAAACTGTCTTCTATTCCCAATATCATTGTTGCTGGTGACTTCAATGATCCGTTAGATCCCTTTACCGATAGGAAATCAAAGTTCAAATTTAGACCCGATAATTCCCATAAAGCTTTTCAATCTGCCTTCTCTGCTCGTCCATTCTTTGATGTATGGAAAACATGTAACCCTGATAAATGTGAATTTACATTGTTTTCTAATGTACATCATACTATGTCTCGTATTGATTATGTTTTGGTTTCCAAATCCCTACTTCCCACTATTCAATCATCAGAGATTGGTTCTATTTTTATTTCCGACCATGCTCCTGTTTTATCTTCTTTTGATATGTCCTTCATTACTCCTAAACAGGGCCGGTAACGCTTTAAGAACACTTCATTATCAGACCAAACCTTTACTTCAGAAGTGACCTCGTTTATTATTGAATTTTTTCAAATTAACCATTCCAAAGTTACCTCTAGCCACAATAATTGGGATGCTTTTAAAGCTTCGTTTAGAGCCTTTACAATCGCCTACTCTGCCAGGAAGAAAAAAGCATTAAATGCTAATTACCTCTCTACTCTTCAACATATAAAAGTTCTGGAACACGCCTACTTCACCTCCAAATCTTCCTCCCATCTACAGGATTTGATAGAAGCTAAATCTGCCTTGAACAAAATTGTTACGACTGAAGCTTGTAACGTCCATCTTAAAATTAAGTCTAAATATCATGGGGGCCAAAATAAGGCTGGTAAAATGTTAGCCAATTATTTAAATATTAAATCAGAAAGGAAAGCTGTTGGCCTCATTCGATGTGAACATAATAACGAGATGCTGTCTTCAGATCCTAACATTACTAATGCCTTTCAGTCTTATTACGAACAATTATATACTGAGGATACTGACCCCTCTGAGGATGACATTGTATCCTTTTTTCGGGGACTCCCTAATCCCCCTTCCATTCCTGACATTATTTCCTCCCTTGAAAAAGATATTTCCCTCCTGGAAATTACTGACGCTCTTAAATCCCTAAAAAAAGCCAAAGCTCCTGGCCCTGACGGCTTTACTATTGAGCTTCTCTTATTTTTTCCTCCATTTTTGCTCCCAAATTACTCAAACTCTACACTTCGTTTTTATCTAATTCCAAGGCCAGTGGGTCTTTTCTAGAAGCCCTTATTGTTATTATCCCCAAACCCGATAAAGACCCTACCTCATGTAAAAATTACCGTCCCATTTCATTAATTAACTATGATTGTAAGGTCTTTGAAAAAATTCCAGCATCCCGTTTGAATGATATTATCCCCCCTCTTATTAAACCTGACCAATCAGGTTTTGTTAAGGGCAGGCTTGCATCTGATAACTCCAGAATGTTTTCTAATATTCTTGCCCTTGGGAAAGTATCCTTCTCCTCTAGCAGCCTTGTCACTTGATGCTGAGAAAGCATTTGATCGTATATATTGGCAATTTATGTTTTCTTCCATTCGTTGGTTTGGTTTTGGTCATAAATGTATCTCTTTAATCAAACTGTTATACACGTGCCTGTGTGTTTGTTAATGGCCATTTTTCCCCCTTTTTTAAACTCCATAGAGGCACTAGACAAGGCTGTCCTCTATCTCCATTACTCTTTCTCCTATGTCTGGAGCCCTTTCTTGAGTGAATCAAATGCAACCCTGCTATAACTGGATTTAAAATCAACTCTCAAGAAATAAAGCTTTCTGCTTATGCAGATGATGTTTTAATTTACATGTCTAATCCTCCTACTTCCCTCGATCCTTTTTTGCAAGAGATTACGTTATTTTCCAAGGTCTCTGGTTACAAACTAAATTTTTCTAAAACCGAGATTCTACCATTAAATTCCTCTTATCATTATATGTTTTATAAGACCAATTTCACATGGTGTCCCCAAAAGATTAAATATTGAGGAGTCTGGTTCTCTCCCACCATACCTGATACACTTGCTCATAATTTCACTGTCCTAAAATCTAAACTCCAAAAGTAATTATCTTCCTGGTCTCCCCTATTTTTATCTTGGTGGGGTGGATTAGATACTATCAAGATGATGATTGTCCCTCATGTTCTTTTTCTACTCTCTATGTTACCTTTTAAAATTCCTAATTATTATATTCCCAAATAAACTCCATCTGTATTAAATTCCTTTGGAATAACAAGCGTGTTCGTATTGCCCTATCGAAGTTGATTAGACCAAAATCTGAAGGGAGTGTACGATTTCCTGACTTTAAGTTATATCATACTGCCTTTTTAATCCGTCAGTTCTATGCTATATCTAAAGATGACCATGATTCTCCAATACCAAAATGGGTTGTTTTTGAACGTTCATTATTACATGAATTTTCTTTTCGTGATGTTGTTTCTATGTCCAATTGCACATTCATATCTAAAAACCCTGGGGCATATTAGCAAGAAGCTCGTTAAAATTATCTCCGTTTTAGCGGCAGGAAACTGCCGCTAAAGCGGCGATAATGGGCTTGATAATATGCGCTATAGAATTCCAATAGAAGCCCAGGTTAGATGTCCTGCACATCTAACCTGGGCTTCTATTGGAATTCTATAGCGCATATTATTAAGCCCCTTATCGCCACTTTAGCGGCAGTTTCCTGCCGCTAAAACTGAGATAATTTTAACGAGCTTCTTGCTAATATGGCTCCCTATTCTTAAGTACTCCCACTATTTATTAAACACCCTTTTTAATCAAGGATCTGATTCTCATCAATCCTTCTTTGCATCCTCCATTTGGTTCAATAAATGTATTAAATTTCGCAACAAATCATTTTGCTTCAAACACTGGAAGGAAAAGGGTATTTTTTTGTACATCATTTGACTTCCCATAATTCTATTTTATCCTTTCCACAATTACAGGAGAAGTATGACCTTCCTGATTCTTGCCTCCAGCAATATAATCAGTTAATTCCTGTGCTTCAGTCTTATTTATTAAATAACAACTTCACACCTGATGTTACACCATTCATTCCTGTGACACCATTGTACAATGTTCCTACTGACTCCCTCCCTAAAGCTTCCTCTATATATAAATTTCTTTCTCTCCCTGCCACCATGAGAAGCAAATCCTCTATTAAACTTTTATGGGAGAAAGATTTATCTCAATCATTATCCATCCAGCAATGGGACCTATTGTGGAGAAAAATATTTAAAACTTGTAAAGCTGCTAATATCACACAATCTTTATTTTTTATATATAATAGAGTTGTAATTACTCCTTTTTTCTTCACAAAATTGACCCATCTATTTCTCCCTCCTGCTGGTCATGTCTTTCCTCTGATGGTACTTTGACACACTTACTTTATTATTGTCCTAATGTTATTGAATTTTGGAAATCCATTTGGGCAAAATATTTATTGATTTTCTCATGTAATATTCCACTTTCTATCCAAAATGTTTTCTTAGGGTACTTTATCTACTGATTTTGAAAATCTCTCTTCAAGACCTGTTTTACTTGACTAGTTTATTGCTCCTGCTTTTAAATAACCCTGGGCGTAGTTCGCGTAGTCTCGCTACGCGAAGACGTCGGGGCGCTACGCGAACTAAGCGAGCGTGCGTAGCTGCTTGTCGCGCCCGTTCGCGATGCGTTTTTCTTGCTCGGGAACGCGTTGTGCGTGTTCGGGACGCTGTTTGCGTGCTCGGGGGCGCGAACTTACCCATGCGGTCGCCTATGGGCGCGGCCATTTTGTTTTTCACTTGTCCCGCCCGTGATCCCTTATTTCCTGTTCCGGGTCGCGTATAGCGTGCTCGCGATGCGCATTCCATGTTCGGGAATGCGTTGTACGTGTTTGCGACGTTTTTTGCATGCTCGGGGAGAAATATCGCGCAAACTTACCCACGCGGTCGCGATGGGCACGGCCATCTTGTTTTTCCACTCTATGCTATGGTTCTGGGCCTGCTTTTCTATCCTCCCTCAATCTTTGCAATCCTTAGTTTTTTACACTGTTTTTCAATTTTTCTTTATTTCTTATCTATCTCTCTCTCTGCCTAAGTCTATATTTTGCATTTTTTTTTCTACTTTTTACTGTGTTTTTTTTACTTTTCGACTGTTTTATATAACTTTCTTCTTTAAGCTCCTACTTCTTCCCCTAACTTTATTTTTCCCTTCTAACTTTTCTTTTCCGCCTCCTCCCACCCCAGAACCATGGCGAAGGGCAGCAGCAGCGGCTCGAAGGGCAAGGCGTGTGCGCCCAAGAGCCGCCTGCCTTGCGGCAGACTGCGCCCTGCAGGGGTGCAAGCCCGCCAGCTTTTAGTGAGGTGGAGGGGCCGCCCTTGTTTTTTTGTTCAGCGCCACCTCCCTTGACCTTGGCAGCAGGCGGCAGGCCAGGCTCCGGGTACCCGACCCAGGAGCGTCACCGCCGGTGGGCGAAGGTGCGCCGGGCAGTGTTTCGCTGCTCAGGGGTCCGGCGTACCCATAACCAGCTGGCCCACCGGTGGTCAGACATCCTCGACCGTGAGCAGGACCTGTTGGACCTGCTAGGTGTCAAGGTCGTGGGGCTTGGTGAGTAGCTAATATATATAGTAGTATAAGTATTGTGATTTGTGTATAAATTTTTTACAAATAACAAGAATACTGCTGCTTACATTGCAGGTAAATTACGTTTCAAAATCTTCTGTGATTGTAGGACACAGGTGCTGGGCGCTACTCTTACTTGTTTGCAACTTTGCGCTCGCTTGTCCTTATTATTATGTAAGAGTTTACTTTAGAGAACTTCAGTTAGGTAATGCTATTGCTAGAGAGACTGTAGTCCTTCTGTCAAATAGTGGTGGATGAATTGATACTAGGTTTAGTTACTATTAGTGGATAATTTTTGAGCGGTCTGCGTGACGCATCCTCTGTCACTGAGTGCTGCTTACCCCAGTCCTTAGTAGAACCTTTTGTAGTTTGTTTAGTGAGTGGTACTGGTAAGCTTAGCAGTGTCAGTCAGCTGCAGAACATCAGACGCAACCAACCAACAATTTGGTGAATGCATTATGCACTTTATGCATGTGTCCTCCTTCTCATCTATGCATTTTTGATGGCTAAAAAAAATGGAAATGCAGATTTAATGAACAATTGGCCTGCCTGGAATAGGTGGGCTAGGTCAGGTGGTACTTAGGCTTAGTTAGTGTTCTGGATTTTATTTGAATCAATCAGAATGGAACACTGAATTAGTGTTCCCAAATAAGTAGAATGTCCGTGAATCCCGCAAGCCAGTAGTCGATCGGATTAAATAGGTCAATTTAATTGCAATTTTTGTTTCCTAAAACGTTTGAGCGTTTTTTTAGATAATTTATTTGTTTCACAGCAATCATTAATGTTTGTGTCTTTCTTTATTATATCATACATGATCACTGATCTGCAGCACCCAGGGGCAAGAAGACGGGGTCCGAGTCGGCGGGACAACCACCAGAGGACCGCTCCTCTACCGAGGGCCCTGCTGCTGGTCCCAGTAAGTCCTCCAGTGGTTAATATTAACAATTATATTGCCCTAACTTTTACTGCACCTTATTTTTTCAGAACTATTAATTCTGGTTCCACTCCCTAATTCTATTTTTTACAAAAGATTCTTTGATCTTGACTTGACTATCTGTTTCTAAATTCTGGTTCTCCCTGCCTCTAAGTTCTAACTGCCTCTGCTATGAATGTCTGTACTACTACTATTAGTCTGTCGCTAAGCTTGCCCAGTTTGCATTGCCACTCTTTATTGAACGGTTTTAAATAAAACTCAGATTGACCAATAGCTCTAGCCACTGAGTCCAGTCCTTTCGGTTGTCCTCTTCTAGGCTTCTTAATCTTGAGGCTTTGACAATTACCACAAACAAAATGCCCAACCAGATATTTGACTATTTTTGATAGGATATAATACATACTACTACTGATGTGTGGATTCTGCACAGCCCCATGCAGAACTATGCACAAGGAAATAGGATGTTGGTGAGGAACTTGGACGTTCCTCACACCTCAGTCAGAAGTGAACCCACAATCCCCTGAACGACTAGCTATAGTGTCTCATTAGGTCCCCGAACCCCCACCCGAAGATACCCAATGATTATGATTACACAACCCAGAACATAACACCCTTTCGCTCACTCACTTGTGTAAGTCCCCCACCACCACCACACCAAATACCACAGAGTCTATGTGTAAGTTCAAAAGGTTTATTTTCAACTAACAAGCTCTGTATGTTGTTCTATAAAATTCAGTGTACTCCAGCCAGCTCCAACAGCAAAATGCATAAGATTAAAACAATAAACATTGTTACAACAAGTGCATGATGATAGAAGACAAAAGATCAGTGCGAATTCTGGGAGACTCCTCACCGTAGAACGTAGAATTACTGGTTACATCTCATGCATCATTCATAAGCTCTGCAAATCTCTGGTTCGTAGAAGGAAATCTTCTGCCTGAGAAAAATGGTGCGCGTTAGATAGTATAATGCAAGCATCTCTCAGTCCTGCCAAAAAAGTGTAACATGTTAATTATGGCTAAGCAATACGGACTAACCGAACTCCATAACAAAATGGCTTGTTTTTCGACCTCTTGTACGCAACGCTCAGACAGTAGCTGTATGTGCTCATGTGGGCTCAAAAAGGCGTCTTACTGTTACTTACTGCACAACAAGCTGCGAGGTAACATGCGCAAAAGACATGAAGCGAAAAATGGTTGCATGGCTCAGGCTAACTTTGCAAAGAGTAGAGTATAGTATAATAAATAATGACCCTAGGGACCATAACACTACTAGTGTCGACTGACTATAGTACCCGATTTTGACTAGTGAATGTGATGTATAATATGTATGTATTAACTTTTTTTTCAATCTTGCTAGTGAAAAAGAATAAATAGGGGGAGGTGTACACAGGCATCTAAAAATGTGTCATGTTTTTATCTAGGCGTAGTAGCGACCACCAGTGCCGTTGGGGCCAGCAGCGATTCCACCATTCCGGAGGGGGCAGGAGATGCGGCACCTGCAGGAGCTACAGGGGGTGAGCCAGCAGCAGTGGCGGGCGGTGGTAAGTTATATTCATTACTTATTGACATTGCACTAGCTGGAAGGGTGTTGACTTCACTCACTGTACTGTGTTGTTGAGACTTATTAGGTATGAAGTTGTAGTGAACATTATACAACGGTTGAAGAAGAGAAGACACCCTTTACTTAGCATTAGCAATGCAGTAGCCACAGCATTACCAGCGTGACTTGATTAACCAATGGCCTCTTCTATCTGACTCCAACTCAGCTGTGAAAGTTTTATGGAGGAGACTAAAAGTCAGATCAGATGACCTTGATGGATGTGTTGAACAAAAAGGGAAAGAAGGGTGGAAGGAGGAAAGACGGGCGAGATTTAATATGATGACTGGCAGAGAAGGATACGTTGGAAGCATGGATAGGTGGCTGATAGGAATCAGATGCATGTGTTGTTGAAGGATGGGTGGAAGGTGAAAGAAGAATGGATGCCTGCCTGGGTGGGCAACACAGTATGGGTGGATACTGTGGATAGCAAGAATCATCAGCAGTGTTTGGGTGAAACTCTAAGCCAAGGCAAGCAACGGAGTGAGGGGACGCATGGGTTGTTGTTGGTGAAACCAAGTAAGGTTTGTGGAGAGATTAAGAAGAATGATTGACATTTACTTAGAATGGATGGATGCCTGTATGTATTCATGAAGACAGCATAGGTGGAGACTGTCATGGGATGCACAGTTTTAGTTTTAAGGGAATGTAAAAGAAACCGCGCCAAAGTAGCAAAGCCGATGTAGGGAGGGGCAGGGTGGGGGGTAGCAGTAAACAATGTATTACCCGCCCAAATACAGGTAACTTTACTGTAAACATAAAAATCAATAAAGCGAATTTAATTGTGCGCACTGCACCGCCAAAAGCGATGCAGTGGGCGCAACAAAATTAGTTTTATTTATTTATATGTTTACTTACCTGTAATTGGCCGTAATCCATAGTTTACTACCCCCCACCCTGCCCCTCCCTACATCACCGCACGGCAGCACTCCCCGAGTCCCACAATGTCCGCTACTGACCTTATGTCGTCGTCCCATATAAAAGCAATGATCATTGGATCAGATATATAATCTGCCTTTTGTAGTAGCCAGGGCACTCTCAAAGTGAAATTGACCAATTGCCCTTCATGTAACAGAGAGAGTATGGCCAGTGCCACCCGTAATAGAAAAATACGAGCTTCCCCACCTGCAGACAGTAGTAAATCAAACTAACGTGAGTCTGCGTCATGAGTCAGACTCGTATGTTTGTCTTGGGTGCAAGCATAGTTGACCGAGCTGGCATGCCGGCTACTACAACCAGGTTATGTCATTTCGCTAAACTAGTAGAGATAAGAAGAAGACTGGTGTACTGTGTACTGGAGTCCATAGTGCTAGTATAATGCCTGAAACTCCCACAAATGTTACAGGCCGAGGAAGTGGGAGGATAGATAGATTATTACCAGAAATGTTAAGTACTGTGCTTCTTGCTAGTGCTACTGTGCCATTATGTGTTGAATTAATTTTGTGTTCCTGTTTTGCTAAGAGTACTGGTTACAACAATATTCTTTTTCTTTCTTGATATAGATACTCCTTCCCAAGAAAAACCATCCCGGAAGGAGTTGGCAGCCAGGGCCCGGCGCCGGAAACTGGAGGCCATCTGTGAGGAGTACCGGCGGCTGGTGGCTCAGGCGGAGGAGGAGGAGGCGGCAGCAGCTGCAGCCTCGTCCGATGCCCCGGGCCCCAGCCAGGCCAGACCTCCAGTGGTACGGCGCCGCGGTCTGGCAGCCGCCCGCTGCCGCAATTCTCTTGCAGCCAGCACTGCTGTCCCCCACCCTGGATGCCACTGCAGGGCATTTCGACACAAGATTCTCCTCCGGGTGGCACGGCTAGAGAATCAACTAGAGGAGCATGTAAAAATTCTGGTGGACAAACACCTTAAAGCCCGCCGAATCTAATAGGACCCTGTTGCATTGCCCCTTTTTTATTCCTTTTGTTGGTGGGTGGGAATTGGGCGTTGGGGTTTCTGGACATTCTTTGGACTTTTTTTCATTTTGGACATTGGTTGGGGTTAGGGAGAGGGGTGGGTCAGGTGTGGATAGTTTATTTTTGTTAGGGTAATAAATTATATTTATACTTAAACATACAATGTTAATGTTTTGTGGGGGTTACTGTTTTACGAATTAACGTGACATGGTTTCCTTGCTGCTGCAGGGCCGCAGCCACTGTTTGATTTAAATAATCTGCCGATGATGTAACACAAACAGATAGATGCGGTACCCCTCACTGAGTTATTTGCCCTACTAGTACTGTCAGTCTCTCCTCCTAGTCCATTATACCTCCCACCAAACTTATCTTACCTGTGATTGATGATGATTACGTTCGGCATAGTGATGGCTGCATGGTTTCCCAAGAGAATGGAGAAGATGCCATGGTTGTGGTGGTAGTAGTAGAGTAGACACTGGCAGCAGCATTTGCTAAAAAAATAAAAAAGAGACAGTCACTTGCCTGAAAGCGACTGTGGGAGGAGTAGTAGAACGAAGTAAAATACAGTACAGAAGAAGACTGGCAAACAAACAATATTGCATTTGCAACTGCTAAAGTCAAATAAAACATAATGGTGGCGGGGAGTGGGACAGCCTAGTACAAGAAGTTACAAACTGTAGTTGTGTCGAGTGAGTCACTTAACTTAACACAATCGTAATCCGTAACCTTTACTGCTGTGTGGTAGGAGTTTGATGATGAATCCAATCAATGCTGGCAATTAATTATGATGTACTATTAGCCGGTGACGGCTTGCACATAGACTGAGCATGGGTGGGCAAGCAGAAGAAGCTCCTCGCCCTGCCTTGAAATTTAATTAGTGTTGCTTTCACCACATCTGCCCCAGCAAGCGTGTGATCAATTGGTGTACATTTTATGTAGTCACATCACACCTCAATATAAATCACAGCCCGGGGGAAGAGGGTTAGGGTTTGATGAATGGATGGGAAGGGGGGGTTTGGGGAAAGGTTGGAGAAAGAAAAACAGTACGCATGGACAACAAAAGCGAAATCTTGGCAGACGACCATGATCTTATCCAAAAAATCTATAAAGGGAGAAAAAGGAAATGCATGCATGATGATGAAGATAACTTGATGGTTAATGAGTAGTACTTACTAACTCCTACTAGACAATTAGACAGTACAGTGCAGCAGTATATTCTACGCAATTTGCCTTGCCTGTAATATGCCCTCAGAGAGTGAGACCCAAATTCCATGTTGTACTGGGCTTACTTTTAAAGATAGCTAAGAAAATTAAAAAATAGTTGTAGGGATCAATTAGCAAACAAACAACAACACACAACACACAGTCGTAATGATTGAAGAGAAAAAAGGATTCCAATTAATTAAAAGATGAATGATGAATGATACTAAAGTTACTATTATCCTGGTCAAATTGTGGAGTTGAATCTCGTCCTTCCTCTTGGTCCTATCTTCCATGAATGCTCCGCACATCAGTCTTGGTGGCCTTCCTGATGCGGATTGGTAAGGTAAATGTGAGTTGTGTCTCCCAGTATAGCACAGGGTAAAGGCCGGCCTGTAACGTCTAGATGGAAAAACAAAAGGGGTATTGAAAAATCAATGAATAAAAAAACCCATCAATTACGGTGGAGTCCAAGAAGAGAAGAGAGAACACTTTCAGACTGAGGCGGCTTGGATATATCGTGTATATTCTGTTTACAGCATTAAGCTACAACAACAACAGGACAGAACAGGCCCACCACAGCACCAGCCCGTCCGTGACCCAACCTCCATTTACCTTAATTTTTGACAGAGCTAGACAAAACAAGGCATATATACACAGCAACTTAGCATTTTCAAAATTAAGTGACAAAATCTATGCACCGCTGTCAGTCATGACTTGACTCGACTCCACCACTACATGGACATGTAGGTCTGCTGTGTTTACTTTCTTTTTGAATTGTTGTGTTTATGTTTACCTTATGCCACTTAGTGAAACGCAGTTATTCCTTCAATCATCTCCGATCCAACTGACTGACTGCAAAGATAGTATGGTCATCATCATGGTGTGGTACGTGTTGTCCAACTCCAACTCAGTCTGTAGTGACTGCGATTAAGTCCATATTCCATATTAAAAAATTGCAACAGATATTGGCCTGCACCTGCAGTAGTAGGAGTACAATTTGGTTATTAAACAACAAGAAGGGAAACATTGACTGTTACTGACTTGACTTGAGTCACTTTGTAGATTAACTAGTAGAGTAGAGTTCGACTTCATGCACAACATCAACAACAAACAACAGCAATCGCTCAGAGTCTGCAAGCATCCAATGCATTCCATCATTACCTGTCTTGCTCTTCTCTTTGGCTGTCAGATCATCAGATGGCTAGTTCTGACAGGTGTGTGTTTTTTTTTTTAACGGGGCAGTGGCCTCATCAGTCCACATTCATTTTGAGTGTTAGTCGCTGTTTCGGTTTTCGTCTTATTCATCTGTGGCACTTTGTCACAGTTTAAGTTGCTTCACCTGGTCAGCAGTGCACTGTGATGATGGGCCGCGGCCTGGGTAGCGCTCAGTGCTGGTCATTTGAGTTTGCACAAATGTCAGCAAGTTTCTTCGAAGAGTCTTGTCTTTCTCTGCCAAGTACCTTCTGTCCTGACAGTGAGGAGCTTTGGATGCCTGCCGAGGCTGTAGCCTTCGGACAGTGATGAGTTCACTTTTGGATGCCTGCCCAAGTTCTGACAGTGAAGAGTTGTGGACGCTGCAGAGGTGGTAGCCTTCGGACACTGATCAGTTTCGGCTCGGAAACAAAACGGAGGATAGATATAGTCACGTTTCACTTCTTATGGAGGGACTGTTAAAGGCAACATTTCTTGTACTCCAATGTCTGGCTTGATGGAAATGTACTAGGGCGAGACAGGAAGATGAAGCAGGACTCTTAAGAGTGGACAGTTAAATGCACAGATGTGCAACTCCAATAGGGAAATAAAAAGAGAAGACGGTGGTGATGGGTTTGTTGTGATTTGATTTGAACCAGAAAGACAGATACACAGACACATAAAGGAAGGAAGAAAGTAACAATTTGAAAGCCTAGTTGTCAGGGAAGAGGAGCTCGTCCTCAAACTCTGGTGGTTCGGACAGAAGTAGGTCCTGTAACGCACTATTTACGTCATCCAAGTCGCTCTCCTCTTCCTGCTGTGATTCACGTATTTTGTAATCCGGTGGTATAAAGTGCTGATTCATTTTGATCATGGTTAACCTCTCCACGCTTTTGGGCAAGAGACTGGTCCTTTTCAAAGTTACAATGGCACCAGCAGCACTGAAAACACGCTCAGAAGAGACACTTGTGATAGGGGAAGCCAGATACTTTATCGCCAGCCTGCTGAGCACTGTACATTGGCTTCTTTTCCCATACCAATACACCAATGGGTTTCGATCCATGAAGACCTCTGTTGGGTCATCCAGATAGGCCTGGACCGTCCGCTCAATGTTCAGGGTTGCTCCGATGTGCTCGGCCTCTTTTGCCTTTGCATCAGCGCTGGACTTACCATACCCCTGCCGTAGAAACCAATCAGTTGCAGATTGTACTGTGGATGATCCTGTTCTTGCTGTTGTTGATGTTATTGTTGGTGTAGGTGACTGCTGGGAGGCAAACGCACTGCCCTCAGGCTCCGAAGCAGAACTTGACTCTGGATGCCCTGTAGTACTTGTTATGGGCTGGGGTGGGGGGCCTGTAATTAACAGCCGTTCGTTTTCGAAAATAGTGGCTTCCTTAGCTATCAAAGTTTTGTAGTTGGCAACATCCACTTCCGAAAAAGGAATTACTGCCTTGCTGTTCAGAAATACTTTGTACCGTGGATCCAAAATTGTAATGTGGATGTGACAAAATGTTGTTTTGAATCCTTGTATTTTCAGATAAGCGAGCGGCTAAAGTCTCTGCCAAATGATATGCGTCTTGTTTGTCATCCACACCTGCGTACGTTTCAGACACCTCCTTCAGCTGTTGCTCTAGCATGTGCAACAATGGGATAGCTTGGCCCATAGTACAGTCCTCCTTGCTGACTTCACGTGTGAAGATCTCAAAAGGAAGTAGCATCTCAGTCAGGCATTTAATGAGGTCCCATTGACCCATCTCAACGGTCATGCCTCTCACAGTAGGTTCCCCTAATCTTTGCATGACATAAGCATTGCGTGGTATGTACAGTTCAAACAGACGATCAAGCATGTAATAAGTTGAGTTCCAACGTGTTGGCACCTCCTGGATGAGCGCTTTGACTGGCATTTTATGCTCACGTTGAATGACCCTCAGCTGCTTCCGGGCTTTAAAAGAATGGCTGAAATGTGTGCATATTCTTCTGCAGGTGGCCAGTAAGTTGCTGACTTTGGATTCATTTTTCAAAAAGTCTTGAACAACAATGTTAATGCAGTGTGCCAAACACGGCACCCTGAAATAGCCACCATTGCCCATGGCCTTAACTACATTACTGCCGTTGTCCGTGGCAACAAAACCAATCATAAGCCCTCTTGGGCGCAGCCACTCAAAGACCTTGGTGTTAAACTCTTCCAAAATGTTTGCAGCAGTATGAGATTTCTCCATGGCAAACATGGCTACAGTTGTATGTTTGCGAGTGGCATGAAAAATCTCAGCAGCGTCAACACCAGCAGATATCTGTTCTCTAACCCCCGCAAAAGAGATCCAGTGTGCAGTGATGCACATGTAATCTGTGGCTTGGCAACTGGTCCACATGTCTGTTGTCAGGTGGATACTGTGAACAGCACTCTGCTTCAAGGCTTTTCCAAGCAATTCCAGCACGTCGTGATGTAGTGCCGGAACAGCAACTCTGGCAAAATAGTAGCGGCTGGGAACATGCCATTTTGGGCAGATGGTTGACACAAATTACAGAAAACCCACCCCTTCAACAAAAGAAAAAGGGAGAAGGTCCAGTGCTAACATTTTAGCCAGCTTCGCATTGTACAAACGTGCTATTGGGTGGTTGCGTTCGTACTGCCCCTCCCCCCCAAACATGCTGATAATGGTAGGCTGCATGGTTTTCCTTTCTCTTAGGCTCAACAACGCACTTTTTTGGGTTGCGGACCTGGTACTCCTTGGTGTCTCAGGCTGACTCTTACTCTTGTGCCACTGAGATGTTGCTGAAGATGTGGGCGACGTTAACACTGCACTGCTGGGGTCAGGGACACCTTGTGTACCACTACCAGAGAGAATGTCTCCCTGTCGTTCCTCTTCCACCGTGATCGGATCTTCTACTCCTTTATCCCCACCAACACCAATGGTTGCAGTTTTTTTATGCCGCGAAGGTGGTCCTCCCAGCTGATCAAGTGGTGTTTTTTCAGATGGGTCATTTGGCCTCCGGTACCATAGTTTGTACCAAGCTTACCACGACTAACAGAGCTATTACAAATGGAGCATATAGCAATGTTCTCCTCCTTTTCGCTAACCGTAAAGAAGTCCCAAACTGGGGAGCTTAACTTTGGCCTCCTGCTGGAGGTGCCACTTCCAATGCTGGATGAACTGGAGGGTGTGTGTTGAATTTGAGTCTGTGCTGCTGTACCACTACCTACTCCTACTGAGGTGGTGGTTGTGCTGGATGTAGGTCGCTGCCGGGCCTTTTCTAATGCAAATATGGAAGCTGTAGGTCGTGTTGGTGTTACCTGTGGAGGTATGCGTGCTACATCCCTCGCAGCGATTTTGGATAGGGTAATAATGTTGGTCTCCATCTCCTCGGGGCCGGGAGTGATGTTCGTGATGACTGGCTCATCATCATCATCCTGCTATTCTACATCGACCTCCATAAGTGTAAGGCTTTCTGGAACCTTCCTTTTCCATACCTAGGTCTTGGAACGTGGCTCCCTCTCAGACTCAGTTTGTGGCTTCCAAGTGGCATCTAGATCATCAGAAGGGGGGCTTGGCGAAGAACTTGATGGGCTACCCCTCCTTTTCCTTGCTGGAGAATTGGAAGACAATGGATCTTCTGAATGAGTGGCTTCTTCTTCTACCTCTGCATGAGGCTCAATTTCCTGAACTGCCCCTACTTCAGGAGGAACAACAACTACTATTGCGGGCGGTGGTTGCGGCTGTTGTTGTTGACCACTTATCTGCTGTGTTTCCTCCTGCGTTGATTGGGTACTACTTTGAGATAGCGATAAGTTTATATCAGGCTCAGCATCACTGCTTTCCACCATTAGGCTGGCTACCTCTTCCACACTCATGTGCTTGGGCCTGGGTTGGTGGGTTGGGCCCACTGATGCGGAGGTGCTGCCCCCAGTTTGCCCCCCCGGACACCGCTGCTGCAGGCGTAATTTTTTTTTGCCCAAAAAAGGTATTGGCCGGCACACCAGACTTAAGTGTCACTTCCTTCTTCTTCTCAATAGCAACTTTCTTGGTACTGGAGGACCTGGTACCTGCTTTCTTTGGGCCCGTCTTCTTCAGATGTCAGCAGCACTCAGTTGCAGAGATGTCTGGTCAGGTCACACGTCACGTTGTGTTGTGTGTACAGCAGCAGGATGTCTGTCTGGCAGTGCAACGGGCAATGATGAGAGACACACCTCCTCCTCAGTCTTTGTGCACCTAAAAGCAAAAAAGCCAGAACATCAGTCAAACATAGCACAAATCAAACAAATATAATATAGAACTTAGTGTGTGGTGGCCTCAATTATTAAATTTTAGAAACTCAGTGAACAACAACACACAGTGTAGCCATTTATGAGACGTTGACAACAAGGCCAGGGCTTTCCTGGCTACTGTGTAGTGCTAGTGTGTACACTCTGGAAGAATAAGAATAGTAAAGAACAAAAACTAAAATGTAGTGGAGCATGTTTGGCCTAAATTTGTGCATCACGTCGGATGTATGTAGCAGCATCAGGGAGCTGCAGCTGGCAATGGGGATGGATTTGGAAGCAGTAAGACAAGAGGAACAATGGAAAGACACGCAGGCCTATGTGGCAAAAACAGCACACTACTAACTACCACCACAAAATGGCCCCCAGCAACATGGTGACTCACAGGCACAAGGCACGGCAAACAATGAACTCAAGCAGGACTATATATGAGCAGACAAAGGATGCCTTATAAAACACACACAGCTTTAATGCAAAAACTAAAATCCACATGGCTAAAAACACTTTTGAAAGTTAGACAACCACTACAACAACACATAATTATAATTACACACGCAAAAAAGGCATTTATTTAACACACCCAAAAAGTGAAATAGACCCTCCAAAAAAACCACATTTTGCAATTCAATTCAATGCCATCCATGGCCTAAATGATGTCAAAATTCCACAGACAACACAGAAACAGTTTTTATGCACCCATGATGACTACCTCTGGGCCTACTGGCAGACTAGGCCGCAATCTTGGAGGCATATGGCAAAAGCACAGTGGCTGGTCCCACAAAATGGCCGCCACCACATGGCCAGGGCACCCAACAACTTCCTTCCTGTTGAAAAAAATTGTAAAACAAAAAAAAAGTGACTCCTTGCTCACCAAACTACATCTAAATGACAACCTGAGGAGTTTTCTGTGCAAAATGAAGTAAATCATCATTTTTGAGAAGGTTTTATGCTGCTCGAGAGATATTCTTCGCCAGATTGTAAATTCTGCGTGATCGGCATCGCGATCGTCACAAAAAGTCGTTATCGCGCGCGCGAAAACGTACATTGAGCGCGCGAAGAAGATAAAAAGTGTAAGTCTGCGTTGTCGCGCAGTGCGGAGTTCCCCAAGTCCGCAAGCTGAATGCCCAGGGTTACCTACTGGCTGAAAAGGCCTATTTATTTAACAAACACCCAAAAACTGAAATACCATCCCAAACCCCACATTTTGCAAATCAATCCAATGCCATCCATGGCCTAAATTATGTTACAATTCAACAGACAACACAGAAACAGTTTTATGCACCCATGAGGATGACTACCTCCGGGCCTACTGGCAGACTAGGCCGCAAGCTTGGAGGCCTATGGCAAAAGCACAGTGGCTGGTCCCACAAAATGGCCGCCACCACATGGCCAGGCCACCCACAACAACAAGAAAAGGAACACAAGACAGACAATGCAGGCCTATGGCAAAAGCATAATGTCTGGCTTTACAAAATGGCCGCCACCCACATGGCCAGGCCACCCAAAATAACAAGAAAGTGAAGACAAAGGAGTGGACAGGAGTCAGACCAGGCAGTTGGAGACTCTGGGCAACTTCCTTCCTGTTGAAAAAAATTGTAAAACAAAAAAAGTGACTCCTTGCTCACCAAACTACATCTAAATGACAACCTGAGGAGTTTTTTGTGCAAAATGAACTAAATCATCATTTCCGAGAAGGTTTTATGCTGCTCGAGAGATATTCTTCGCCAGATTGTAAATTCTGCGTATTCGGCATCGCGATCGTCACAAAAAGTCGTTATCGCGCGCACGAAAACGTATATTGAGCGCGCGAAGAAGATAAAAAGTGTAAGTCCGCGTTGTCGCGCAGTGCGGAGTTGCCCAAAGTCCGCGAGCTGAACGCCCAGGGTTACCTACTGGCTGAAAAGGCCTATTTATTTAACAAACACCCAAAAACTGAAATACCACCCCAAAACCCACATTTTGCTAATCAATCCAATGCCATCCATGGCCTAAATTATGTTACAATTCAACAGACAACACAGAAACAGTTTTTATGCACCCATGAGGATGACTACCTCTGGGCCTACTGGCAGACTAGGCCGCAAGCTTGGAGGCCTATGGCAAAAGCACAGTGGCTGGTCCCACAAAATGGCCGCCACCACATGACCAGGCCACCTACAAGTTCACAACAAGCATAAGCCAAGGGGAACAAAGAAAAGACATGCAGGCCTATATGGAAAAAGCAGCACACTACTAAAGTACCCCCACAAAATGGCCCCAAGCCACGTGGTCACTCACAGTCACAACAGGCCATGGAAAACAATGAACTCAAGCAGGCCTATAATAATAAATATGACCAGACAAAGGAGGCCTGCAGTGCTAAACAACACAGCTTTAATACAAAAATGCAAAAACGAAAATCCACAGGGCTACGAAAGGTTGGAAAGTTACACAACAAGCACACAGACACATCCAACAAAGGTATATATTACACCCAAAAAGAGAAATACACCCCAAAAACCACATTTACCAATTCAATCCAATGCCATCCATGCATGCCCTACATGATGTTTAAATTCAACAGACACCACAGAAACATGCACCCATGGGTACCTCTGGCTCTAGTCTGGGCCTACTGGCTGAAATTCCAATCAAAGAAAAACAACTAGGCCCCTGCCGAAACTACAGGCCACAACAATACATTTTAAAAACTATGGAAATCCCACAAAAAATGTAGGTACAAACAAGCCCCAATAAAACAAACAAGTACACCAATTCTCCAACTTACTTGTAAAATCTCAAATCCAAGAGTCCTCAAATCCAATCCAATGATATGATGCAGCAGACAGACACAAAAAGTGATCCTTCCAGCTCCAAATCCAAATGAAAGTGAACAGCACATGGACAAAGCACTGGGAGGAGCCTGCTGGACAGGAACAGGAAGTTTGAGAATCAGGGGCACTGCCTTCCTCTTGGGAAAAATAGTAAAAAAAGAAAAAGGACTCCTTGCACAAAAAAAACTACAGCCAAATCACAATCTGAGGAGTTTTTTGGAGCAAAACCATCATTTTTTAGAAGGTTTTATGATGCTCGAGAGATATTCTTCGCCAGATTATAGTTTCTTCGTGTTCAGGATCGCGATCTTACCAAAACTGCCGCCGGAAGTCAGATCGCGCGTCCGAATGACGTGTTCGCACACTCTCGCGGGATCGTGCGGCCGGATTCCAAATCTCGTGGCGCCCGCGAACGGATAGGATGTCGCGTCGGCAAACGCAGAATCACGGTAGGTCGTTACCGCACGCGCGAGAACGTATATTGAGCGCGCGAAGAAGAAAAACAGCTACGCTACGCCGCAAATTGCGTAGTGCACGGTAACTTTGCGTTCTACGCGAATCGCGAAGTTACCGAAACTTCGCAAGCTCCGCGAGCGTAGCGTAGTTCACCGCCCAGGGTTACTTTTAAAGTTATTTTATCATGCTGGAAAGACAATTCTAAGTTATCTAGTATAGTTTGATGGAACTTTATTTGTGATGAACATAAAATATCAACTGTTTCTTCTTCTTCTCTATCTCAAAAAATTAAATCTGACTTACTGTGGCTTCCTTTTACTACTTTCTTATCTTCATACTCATCTCCTCGATAATAATTCTTTTATTTCTTCTTCCCCTTCTTCGTTTTGTCTTTCTCTCTTTCCCTCTCTCCCTTTCTCCTCCTATCCTTTTTGTAAAAAGACCCCAAAAAAACAAAAACTTCTTTTAATGCATAAATAACCTTTCCTGTTTGCTCTGTTTATTACCATACTTATATTCCAGATTACCATGTTTGTTTTGTATGGTATTACTTATTCATATGTACCGATTTAATGTTATACTCTGTTAAATAAGGTATAACTTGCTTACTTTTTGTAGTGTTTACTATCCTTTTATCTTCAATAACAAATACTTAACTAAAAAAAAAAATAACATAAAGAACATGTGTTTTCTGGCTTTTGTAATTCACAGCGCCTTGGCATTGCCTGTCATCAAAGCATATATCTTTGCACAATATTTAGCCATATCTCTAAGTGCTATTTACAGGGAAATTTAGAATACAGGTCATGGAATGTGATTACGACTTTTGTGTTTTGTGTGCATTACATTTCTCTTGGCTTTGCCAGGAGCATTTGGCAATCATGGCCATTGAGGAAACCTTTATATAGGGTACAGAGAGTGTGCTCTTTGGCAATGCCCTGTACCCTACAAAAAAGAACATTGGGGGGTATATTTACAAGAAATGATGCATTGCTGCGTTGTGTCAGAGGTGCATCGAAACAACTTGAGCTTCGGTAAGACAGAATCCCACACCATGGATGCGTCGTATTTACAGCACGGCACAACATGACATAAGGATCCTGTGTGCATAAGAAAAAGATATATCCTTGTGTGCCATATCGTAATGAATTTTGATACTTCTGCTGCAAAAGTGATGCAGGGCTGACTTACAGGACATAAAGTGAAGCAAAGTGGGCCTATGTCACTTTTGAGTGCAGAATGCATCAGAAAAGTACAAAAACTAAGGCATTGGGGAAAGAAAATGGCACACTTCACAGAAGGCAGCCATGGAGCAGAGAGTAGGCATAAGAAGGAAGGACAACAACCCCAGCACCAGCCAGGACATCCAAGCAGACTCCCAGGGTAAGAAGAAGAGGAAGTCTAACTTCAGTGAGGAGGAGAATTACATCTTGATCATGGAGGTGACAGAGCTCCACTATCACCTGTTTGTCACCTTCAAATTGCCACTTGGGAAGAAATAGTTTATTTTGCAGTCCATCGTGGAGAAAATTAACAGTGTGGGGCAGGCGAAGAGGATGGTCACTGACTGCAAGAAACGCTGGCATGATTATAAGCCTCAGACAAATGAGAAACTGACCTATAACCTGATGGCAACAATGCAGACTGGAGGAGGAAGCCCACTATCCCAGGAGGAGCTGGATGCCTTGGAGGAGCAGGTGTCAGCTGTCATCCCAGATGGGTTGGTGGCTGGAGTACCAGGATATGACAGTGCAGCACACGAGGAACAACCATAGCTGCAGGGTAAATATTAACAAGGGGCAATGTGGGCAAATAGGTCATGTTGTGCATTGCACCCAGCTGTGTCCCAGGGTTCCACTGTGCTGTGTGCAGTGCAAAGGGCAGGAATCTAGATCATGTCCCATTAAATTAGTTTGAAATGTCCATTCCATTTGTGAAATGCAGCACCAGTCCCACTCCACCTTTGTATTGTGGCACGTGTAGTTGAATGCACAAATGAGGAGCTTATATACTATCATTTCCTGCAGGGCAGCGCTGCACGTCAATTTACTGCTCTGCCCTGTGTCAAAAGAAAAGGGCAGGAATGCGCTGTATCTCTGAGATATGGTGCATTCCTGTCTTCTTACACTGCGCTGGCACACAAATAGCTGTCTAGTGCCAACGCTGTCACCCTTGCACCATGGTTCAAGGGTGTCTACTTTTAAATCAGGTTGTTTTTGTGCAGGAAGGAGCATCTTCCTTCACAAAAACAACCGTTACCCCACCCCTGGGGAGTCATAGGCTTGTGACACATTCCAAGGTTTGCATATCCTTGTAAATATGGAAATTCATCAAAACCCATGGGTGTTGCATGGGAAAACCAACCGCAATGCCCCTGGTATGCCCACCCCCTGACACAGAGTAAGGTAACGCAGTGACTTGGTCTGCCTTGCCTTACTCCATATCTACAATGCCATGAAAAGCCATGCAAAGTGTCAGAAAAAAGTGACACACCGGTGACGCCAGCTGCATGTAAATATGCCCCATGGACTGGAACAACACATCATGCATGGACACTTGAAGTCTACACAACCTGATGGTGACAATGCACCTGGCATCATGAGGCCACTGTGTGTTACGTGGGCCCATGCACACAAATGTGCACTGTAAAGCAAACAAATGGCATGGGCTTGTCAGAGGAGAAATGGCTCACCTGAGAATCCAGACGGGTGAGTTCTCGCACCTTAGGAGCAGTTAGTTATTGAGTAAACCTTTAGCGTCTCCTACATGCTTGTTGTTTTTTACCACGCTGCAGAGCCTAGGATCGAAAATACGATTTATATAGTTTACCGTTGATGGACGCAGCTGCCTCCATCGCGTATTTTCAACTTGCGAAGCACTTGTGATCCTACATGGATTCCTTCTCTGTTGTATACTACAGCATTTGACTGGATCTACCTGCTTAATATTGCGCTTCAGCTTTAGCGGTAAGCCTCTACATTGGGCTGTCATGGTCATTGGTACTCTGTTTGTTTTGCCACATTAAGATAATAGCTATGCGTTAATATCATTCCGGTTCTGCTTTTCCATATTTAGGCCTTGCATTGCAGCCCTTTTGTCTTGTTATTACTTACCCTGCGAGAATCTGCAGTTTCATCTTTACCTCATATTTTTAAGTCCAGGTATTGTGATCTGCCAGTCGTTTATTTCTTTTTTTATGTCTTCACATATCACTGGTTACACATTTTTTATTTATATTTTTGCTTTGATTCTTCTTCTTATTTTTTCTTATTCGGCTTCTCACCAAGGGTATTCTTTGTTGCCAACTGATGTTTCACTTAACTCATGTGTACTTGTATGGTTAGCATACGAGCCCTGCACGTATTATTTTCTTGGTCTATTTTCTTGGCTTATTCTTGGTGATATCTTGTTTCAGCTGGCCCGGCTCGGGCGTATCCCTTTATATCTATTTTCTTCCTTGGTCTGCATGAATTTGCACGAGTTGACTAGTATTTTAAGCGTACAACCTGGTTTGAAGCTGTACCGCCTGACTGTTAGGGCATTGGTCTTTTATATGTGTCCTATTTATCCACATAGATCTTGTTATTTTATTTTATCATAGATACGTCCCACTGTTATCATTGTTTGACACTATCGCCCTGAGGAAGGTGAGACCCTCATCCGGGTCAGTCACCGAAACGCGCGTCGGCGCTGAAATATTACCGTGGACCTACATAAATCGACCAGCCTAAGTCGAGCTGTAATCTTGCCCTCAGATGTAACAGTCCATTTGTGGATTTGAAACTGGTTGGGCATTGCTGCCTTGAACTGAGACTTATTGAGCTGCCTTCTGATTAATCTAACGACCATATTTATTGTTGATGAAATATATAACATGGAGCAGCATTTTTGGTCCGCAGTAATTTTTGTCTGCATTGTTGGTGTATGTATGATGTTTTTTCAGATTGCATGATGTATGAGTGAGTCACAGTATGAATTTGTCTTGATGAATGTCTGTTTGCTTGTCATGTGGGATGTACATTGTTTTCGAAATCTATTAAAGTGATGTATTTAATGTTTGTATTATGAAAGTATTAATACATTCTGATATGTTTTGATATTTTGTTGCCAGTCGGTCAGCTCTTTAGGTGTTCAATAAAATGTGATGCATTGCACAGCTTGAAATATATAGGTTGAGATTCCCTTTTTAGAGTATTGTACTGATTTCCCCTGTGTATCTCTTCCTACATTTAGTTCCAGGGGCCCCTTCTTTTTCAGTAGTCACCTGAGAGGGGGGTCAGGTGTGGGGCATGTGAAATATCAACACATAGGAACATCCCAAGTGCCATGTGTACATTATCTGGCATGATAATACATAGCATACAGCTGTCCTGACATGTGGGGTGACACCACACAGGTGACAGTTGCCATGATAGTGACCACCAGAACTCACACCATGTACTAAATCTGACTGGATCAGGGTTAATGCAAGTAATGCACACCAGAAGAACATGTGTGTTGTAACCAAAGATGATGTGTTGCCCTGTTGAACCCCTGGTTGTGCAGTGCATTGTAAGTGCTGGCTGAGTAGGTTGAACTCCCACTGTGTCTGAATGGGGAGACATTGCATACCTAGGAGGTCAGAATGGATATATGTTCTGCAAGATAGCCTAACTAATACACATACACTGCTGTGTCTGACAGTGTTACACTTGTATTGGGGCTGGCAATGGATGCCAGAGAAGAGAGAATGTGAAATAGGTATCTGTCAATGGACATGAAAATCTAGTCTACCACCACAAAGGGCAGGAGTCAGTGATGGTTGGAGACTGAGGTGGATGTGCCCAGTTATGTTGCAAACCTGGATAGATGCATGTCACCAATTCCAGCACTACTGCCATGTGGGGTACAGTTTGAACCATAGCCCTCAAAAACACCCAGCCATGTCAATCCATTGGATATGGTCACACATATTGATGGTGTTGTAGGCACATGAGAGTCAATGTATGATCTGGGTTACATCACTGTGTGGCATTAAGTTGAGCCACTGGCACAAAATGAGGAGCAGCATAGGAGGCATGTACATGTAAAAGTCAGTATACCTGAGTCATGGGATGTGTCATACTATGCAGATACCCAACTCTGGCAATTATCAACTGTGGTGAGTATCAGTGATAACAACCTACCTAGTGTGACAGTGCCTATCTCCTCAGATTTGGTACATAGTGGCCACTGTCCACAAAGATGAATCCAAATATGTATCCAATCAAAGCAAATGAGTATCCACAAATATGAAAAACTTAGTAAGTACATATCTTCACACATTTCTGCAGTGTAGCAAGGCTGGTTGGTGTGTAGAGTTGTGTAGGATATGTGTTACAAAATCAACCCTTGCCCTCATGAATGACCAATGTGAATGCAAGACAGCACAACAAGGCAGAGTGCCAAAGTGTACGGTTTGAAAGCTAGATGGCAGGATCATAACTAATTCATGTCCAGATCAGCATCACCTGCAGAGAAGCAGTGGGCGGAATACTGGCCACAGAGAATGCAGGCACCCTGGGGATTAGGTGGATGGTGATCAATAGTAGTGTCAATATGTTAAAACACAATCATCATAGGTATCATGAAAAAACTGCAAATCACCTTGGCTGATGTGGACCTGACCTCTTCCTATATGCCCAGGAATGGTGGCCCCAATTACCTGTGTTGCAATATGTGTCATGAGACAAAAATTCAGCCTTATGACATAATGGTTGCATGATGTATGCAGAGATATTGCCATATAGAAGGTAACTACAGTGCAACTTGGATTCCATCCCTCCGTGTAACAGACATCCTATGCATCAATGTTATATTGAAGACATGACTTGCGGGGCTCCCGCCCGGCAATCCTCCATCCACCGATATCCTGTAATTAATCACCCCCACATAAAACTGCGAGGATTGGGGGAGAAGCCCTGTGACCATAAAGGGGCAGAATTTAACCCGAAAGTTGTAAGTGAAGGCCCTCCAACAGCGCAAGCTGAACCAGCGGGCGCATGCCCAAGATGGCGGCGGCGCTAAAGGCAGAATGAAAATCTGACTGCGACGCAGCGATCGAGAGTGCGGCTACTGATCTGGAGCCCAGGATGAGAGCGGCTCGAGCTGATCAGTGGTGGGCTGAAGGGAATATATCCACGGGCTGAGAACCCCCGGGGGGCCCGAACACCAGGATTGAGCGGCAGAGCTCGCCCAACCGAGGCCACAGCCCGAGGGGAACACCAGAGACTTGGGGCTCCACGGAGGCACATAAGAGCCCAGTTTGGCCCGCCGCGATCGGGTAAGAGGCTGGTCTGTTTACTGTGTCTGGAGAGAGAGGCGACTGCTCGGTGTGTGCCCTGTGTGCCTGGGGAGTCGTCCGGTGGGTGACTGCAACAGGCCCACTACGGGAGTGAGATTGAAGGAGGGTCCGGCGTGCACTGGAGTACTTCCCACGCAGCATCACCCCTCCAGTTGACAGACACTCGGAGGATGTGGGAAGACACGAGGAGGGAGAACCAATATCCTGGGCCCACGGAGGTGACCGACAATGAGGCAGTCCGATTGAGGGCATGGACGAATACTAAGAAGGCCTGGAATGCCGTGATCCGGCTTCAGGCAAATAAATGAATAAGGAGTGCACGGTGTGACCTCTGTACCTATAGTAGTGAGACCTGTAGAGAGTGTAATCCAGATAAGAGACTTGGCTGCCTGCAGCTTGAAAGGGGCGACTGATCAGAGTGTGACATAAGTGCCCGGAAGGTAGTTCAGCTGGTGACGATACCGGGTCCCTGAGGGAGAGAGAGTAGTGGAGTGCCACCCCTACTATCAGAAAACAATCAGAGGAAGTAGGAGGACACGAAGAGGGGGAACCGGCCCCTGAACTCATGGAAGTGAGCGAATGAAAGACACTCCGAGTAGGGGTGTGATTTAATATTACCAGGAACGCTGTGAACCGGCCCCAGGCATATAAATAAATAAGAAGAGCAAGGGGCGACCTATGCACATATTGTAGTGAGGCCTGAAGGCTGAGAACACACATGATTTCACTACTTAGATCTGAGAGCCTTTGCCCCTTAGTCACCATCATAAGTACAAGACGAAAGGTCTTGACAATACCAAACAACTTTCCCTCGCATTTGCAAGTGCCACAGTGATACCCATTAAAGACCTAGCAAGAAAATACCCACACGAGAAGAGTTCAGGGGAGCCGCGTACATCCAGGGCAAGCTGAAGATGTTAACACACACTTCTAGAAACTAGAGGTGACAGTGTCTCCTCCCCCCCCCGGAAAAACCTGCCTGCCGACTGATTGCGCTCAACCATGGGGAAGATAAACAGAAAACGCTCCCAGAACACCACTGATCCGGGCTCGTCCCTGCCTCAAACAGATGAGGAAGAAGAAGCAGGGCAACCAACTAGGGAGGGCAACCAAATGGGGAGACCTCCCAGCGTCGTCCCACGCTGTCAGATATAATGTAGGCCATCACCGTGTCCCAAGAAGTTCCAGAAACAAAAATTGATGCAATTGGCACAGAGCTTAACCTACTTAAGGATGATCACCATCACCTAGCTGAAAGAGTATCCTCCACCGAGCGCACGCTGATGGAGATCTCCCCAAGGATGTTAGCTATACAGCAATCCTTAGCCTCCATGGAAAGTCCGGACTTTCGAGATGCGAGCAGAAGACAGTGAAAATAGATCTTGTAGGAATAATATCCGAGTAGTTGGCATTCCAGAGCATGCATAAGGTGATGATATGGTTGCCCACTGAAGTGGCATCAGAGGGACTCTCTTCATTCTATACCTTGGAAAGAGCACCCAGGGTCCCAGGCTGAGCACCTAAACCGGGCCCCCCCCCCAAGACCAATAGTAGCCAGGCTCCTACATTTCAGAGACCAGGATCGTATACTGGCACAGGCCAGACAGCGAGGTGATCTTCGGATTGAGGACAACAAGATCATGATATTTCCGGACTTTACATGGGAAGTGCAGAGACAGCGAGCCAGTTTCTTGGCGGTCAAGAAACCCCTTCACCAACTAAATGTAACCTACAAAATGTTATTTCCGGCTCGACTACGGGTGATCACAGCAGTTGGAACCCAATTTTTCCAAACTCCACAAAATCCCTGGGCCTGGATTGAATCCAGCACTGAAGCTCCCCCAAGGAGAATTGCATCAGACACCGTTGTCGGAAGAAAGCAGTTTCAAGTGGCAGGAAAACTCTGAACCGACATAAGTCCGAGATGAGCAACATAAAGTAATCCGAGCAGTGTCGGAGATCAGTAACTCTAGCACGAGTCCCCGGTCCCCACAAAGTGATCAGGAAGGTCAGAACTCAGACATAAGATAGAATTCCACCTCTACGGAGGACTCTGACCCGGAGTTGCCAAAAATTACCCCGAAAACAGCGGATGAAATTATATGACTGAGAGAAGAGAGAGCCAATGGCCGGAAAGATAGACAAACTAACTCAATCTGGCTGATGCACAGACAGTTTATTCTGCCTCTGCTCAGGAAACAATAGTTGGGGGAGTATATACACAATCGATGAGGGATGGAGGGGAACCGGGTGGGGCTGCTCCTTATGAATACTAGGCGCGCTTCTGCAACCCCCCCTCTTTGGTTTAGTTCTACAGTTTTCCAAGTTCCCTCTCGAGTGATACCAGTTGGTACCAAGTTTGGATGGGGGTTGGTCTACTACCTGTCCTGGGGTGTGGGAGTTGGAGATTATTTTGTTTCTTGAATGTTGTCTCAGGATCTGGACGTGCCTGGCAGACAGAATTCCATGTAAGGGCATTACCTGAGATAACTGGTACCTGGATGAGATGGGGTTCTGAGACTGTGAGACGGAGTGCTTCACCGACCGCATGGGGCCCACCATAGAATATAGGTGTCTCTCATGGAATGTTAGAGGTATGAATTCCATGACCAAACGCCACAAGGTGTATGCTTATTTAGCTAGGAGTGGGGTGCACATCGCACTATTGCAAGAAACACATATCAATGCCAAAGAGGGAGCTGCGTTACAGCGTAGGTGGTGGGGCCAGGCCTTTTACACAAACTTTTCTGCCTTTGCCAGAGGGGTACTGATCAGGATCAAAGTGGGGGTCCCCTCCGATATACCAACCATATAGTAGACCCGGAAGGAAGATACGTGGTGGTCACTGGTAAACTAGATGGTAGAGACATGACGATCAGGAGTGTCTATGGCCCAAATGTAGACCAAACCTCCTTTTTATCAGCCCTCTCTGGGTCTTTAGCGCCCTACCTCATAGGGTTGGTGATGCTGGGGGGAGATTTTAATTGTGTAGTGGATACAACACTAAATAGGTCTCACCTCCCCTGCGAGATTCCACCATTATCAGAACAGCCGAGGCGTACCAGAATTGGCAGCAAAGCTGCGGATTGACTGATTCTTGGAGAGTGCACCACCCAGGAGAGAGAGACTAGTCTTTTTTCTCACACATGCATGATTTACACGTCAGATTAGACGCTATTCTTTGTACACCGGACATTCATGATCCTGTCCTCACCAGTGAATACTTAGCTAGGACAATCTCAGACCACAACCCACTCTTGCTGGGATTTTGTTGGACATGAATTAGACTGGCAATTCCCACCTGGCGCTTAAAACCGGAATCACTGGAGGACCCACTGTTTCTGCCAGAGATATGAACGGCCATAGAGCAATATTTTGCAGAGAATGATGGGACGGCATCGAGCCCCTTGTAGAATGAGATGCCTTTAAAACAGTGGTCAGGGGTAGGTGTATCTCTGAGGCAGTGGGTATCCGAGGGACACTCCTAAGGGAAACTCTATCAGCCGAACAAAAATTAAGGGAGATCGAGATAGATAGGCCTGAGAGTCGTTAACTACAAAACACATTATTAGAGGCCAAGGAAAAGGTCGCAGAACACGTGGAAAGATTGCGCTGTTTTGAATTTAGAAACTATATGATCAGAGCGCATGCAGAACGAGACCAATCTGGAGCTCTGCTGGCCTGGCTAGAGCACCCTGCTAAGAGAGGGTCGGTAATACTAGAGTTAAAAGATGAGTGCGGGCCAGTACTTGTCCGACAACAAGACATCAAGAGAGCCTTCCATGACTATTATGCAGAACTGTACCGGAGCAGGATGTCAGATGATGAGGAGGAAGTCGATTCCTACTAGAGACCGCAAGACTACCTACTCTAACTGCAGAAGAGGCAGAATATTTAGGCAGGGACATAGAACTTCAGGAAGTTAAGGCCGCAATTAAGGCTATGGCTAGAAATAAAACACCTGGCATTGATGGCTTACCAGCTGAAATTTTTGGGACATTCATGGAGATGCTTGGGCCAAAACTGGTGGCGCTTTATCATTTAGCGAAACAAACTGGGAAGCTACCAATCTCCACGAGGGAAGCCCTGATTATCCCGCTGTTAAAACCCGGAAAACTGGCCACTGATAAAACAGCCTACAGACCCCTATCAATGCTCAACTTGGATTACAAGATCCTGAGCAAAGTATTGGCCTCACGACATCTCCCGCACATGATGACCCTCATTCACCAAGATCAAGCCGGGTTCATACCGGGTCGTAATACAGCCCTTAATATCTGGAGACTGTTGCGGATATTGAATGCTGACTCCTTCTGCAAAGAGGAGGCAGCCATATTCGCAGTAGGCATAGAAAAAGCTTTTGAAAGCTTAGAATGGCCATACCTATTCAAGGTGATGAGGCGGTTTGGACTGTGGTCAGGGTTCGTGAGTTGGATGACTCTATTATGCACGGACTCATGGGCCATAGTGCGAACGGGAGGTATGATCTCCAACAGTTACCAAGTGGGCAGGGGAAATAGACAGGCCTGTCCCCTGTCTCCCCTCCTATTCGCTCTAGCTATGGAGCCTCTAGCTGCTCGTGGCCGAACAAGGATCCCGTATCAAGGTCTAGAAATAATGGGTAGGCCGCACCGTATAGCATTATATGCTGATGATCCACTGTTGTTCCTATGAATGGTCAGGGAGGACTTTGAATTGGAAAAAGGCATGCTTGTTCCCCACCCAAGTATCTGGGGAAAGGCTGGCAATAGCGGACGAGGTGCTGTGGGAGCCAAGTTGTCTCCCATACCTAGGGACTAAAATGTACCACGACCCAGGGGATATACTGGAAGGGAACATAGGAAAGGCTATTCAAATACGAAAGCAAATATGGAATTCTGGGCGTCCCTCCCCCTTTCAGTAATAGGCAGAAGTGCTTTGTTGAAAATGGTGACACTGCCGAGGTTATTATACTAGTTTCTAGTGCCCCCTGTGTGGATACCACCGAAGGTATTCCAAACACTGAATTCACTGATAACAACTTTCATATGGGGAGCGGGCCGATGTAGAGTGGTGCTGAGCACCCTCCAGAGGCCCAAGGCACTGGGGGGCCTAGCATTCCCGGATTTCGAGAGCTACTATTTAGCGGCACTATTGCAGTGGTTGACTCAGTGGATGGCCGAGAGGGTGCATGGGGCCGCAGGTTTGGATCTGGAGGTTCCGAGCCTGGACCTGATGTCGTGCGTGGTACTGCGGTTGCCCACATCGGGACCAACGGGAGGAACTGAAATGAGAGTGCTCTACAAATGTTGGGTACGGAGCTTACAAAGGCTGAGAATATGACACCCATATGCCACAGATATTCCATTGGAAATCCTTATGGTCCTGCTGCATGGAAGAGATTGGCACGGCCTAAGGGAATGGGTTGTGGCCGGTGCATCCACGGTTGGAGCGCTTTATGAAGACGGTGTGCTCTTATCTTTCAAAGAATTCCGGGGGAGGTTTGATATACCACGAGGACACTTCTTACTGCACAGAGCCCTCACTGCAGCAATGCATACACACTGGGGGGGCAGGACTCTCAGAGCCGCTTTTGTCGAGCGGTGTTAATATGTAGTGTCCTCTTCTGGGAAGTACAAAGCAGTCACCTGTCTTTATCGCAGGCTTTGGAACGAGCCATTGCCTGCACTTAACAACTAGCGAGTGCGATGGGAGGAGGACCTTGAGATCCCCATTGAAGAGAAACATTGGACAGAGTTAGTGGAACGTGCCCTGAAGGTCACTAGAAACTCCCAGTTTTAACTGAAAAACTTTTATATATTGCACAGGGCATACCTCATGCCTGCATGAATAAATAGGTACTACCTGATAGACACAGCAAAATGCCCGCGCTGCGATGAAATAGGAGCTGACTTTTTACATATGTCCTGGTCTTGCTCAGAGTTGGGAAACTATTGGGGAGCAATAACAGACATGTTAACCGAGGTAACTGAGAGGGAGGTTCACTGTACACCAGGACACTGTCTACTACACTGGTTCCCACACACCCCGAAGACCAAAGTAACTAGCAAATTCCAGGACTTGGCACTACTCTTGGCCAAGTGAGAGATTGACAGGCAATGAAAATCCCAAAGAGGGACCTCAGTGGAAGGATGGAAGAAAGAGTTACTGAGGTGGGCGGACTATGAAGGAGCTACCCGACTGAAAGAGGGCAGAAGGGGCAGAGGATCCTTAGAGGCAGCCAGGACATGGGAGGCACTAGTGACAGCTCGGAAGCACCCGGTGACATCCCCTCCAGAGGAGACGATAGACAGCGCTTAAAAGTACCAGATACGCAAACGTGGATTAGATCATACTGGACTATGTACCCACATAACTAGCCACAAAATAAAGAGTAAAAAGCAAAATACCCACAATTAACAAGCTTGTCTAAATACGAGGCATCAGCTTAAATTATGGGAATAGTATGAGATATATTAAGACACTGAATCCAGCTGGGACACGCCCAGAGGGAGGGGGAGGGCAGGAAAGGCGATTGTTGGGGAATTCTAATTAGTGATACGAGGTACAACACAGGTATAACCTAATGAGACCAAGAGGAACAGTGGTCCATATGTGTAAAGCAATGATATGACTAAGAATATACACTCTGAGCTCGACTAACTCATGCCTGTATCCTGTCTGTTATAAAGTGGTGGATCTGCTGCATGGGAAACCTGCAGAGCCATGGCCATCGATGCAATGTACATGTATACCCGTGTTCTGTTTGCATTGCTTATTTAATACAATTTTTTTTTTTTTTTAAATCAATGTTGTATTGAAAGTCAAATATTAGCAAGTCAGATTGTTATGCAGATCACTCATGTAAACATATAGTATAGAACACCATTAAAAGTCCTTTATCTCATTGCAGAGGATGTACCTACACCTCCGGACCAGCTACCTGTCCAGGATGACGATCTGGCTGAGGATGACAGAACCTTGACCAAGAGACCATACAGCAAATCCTGTCCTGCTTTGAAAAACCATCTCCAGTTACGGGAAGGGCCAACAGCATTGTGGGGTCTCCAGAGTAAGCCTGGTGCAAAAAAATCTCTGCCACGCTATGCGGAGCACCGCAAGTGATGGAGTGCGATAGATAAATGCTGTATGCAGTGATTTTAAGCGCCGGGTGTTTGTCCGCATTGTGCAATCATCACGAACGGCACCATGCACAGCGCAAGCGGGCGCTGCTTCCTTTCTGCCTCTCGAGTAGACGGTTTCTCAACGCGAGCGGTCGCAAGCATACGCGACCACTCGCAATGAGAAATTCGACTGCCCGCATTGAGAAATCTTGATGGGAGGTTGATTTTCCATGCTCGCACTCGCCAACTTGACGTTGACGATCACGAATGAGGAAAAATGTCACCAGGAGGTGGATTTTCCTCGCTCGTGCTCGCCAACTTGATGTTGACGAGCACGAGTGAGGAAAAAAACTCCGCTCCGCTACATGAAGCTGAGTTTTCCCGAACTCCGTGAGCTCTGCGTAACGCAGAGTGCGGAAAACTCCGCAAACTCCACGAGCAGAACGGAGTTCACTGCCCAGACTTACTCCAGAGGATCCACCCATCACCTATCAATCACCTCCTGCCTATTAAGGGAGCCCTGCTCTGAACCACGTGCTCAGTATTCAGAGAAATCAAGGAAGAAGGAGCGTTTCCTGAACTCCCACTTACCGCTTTGAACCTGGCTTCCGCATAACCTTCCCAGCTGCTGCAGAGCTATCATTTGAGGGCCTTTTTTATGCTTAAAATTCTGAGAAACATCTTATCTTTTATCCCTTTAGAGCTGAGGAAACTAGTTGTAACTGCTCTTACCTTGTTCAAAAAAGACTACTGTAATGGTCTATATATTAACTTACAGAAACTGCTCCTCAATAAACTTCATATTTTGCAGAACTCTGCAGCAAGTCTGTTGCTTGAAATACCTAGACAAAGCGCAGTGGCTAAGACATTAGTGGAGCTTCACTGGTTGCCAGTTGAGAAGAGGATAGACTTCAAGGTGCTTTGTATCGCCTTTAAGGCCTTACATGACGAAGACCCAGACTACTTAAAAAGAAACTGGTTAGATACATTCCCTCTAGGCCACTTTGTTCCTCCTCAGCAGTCAACCTTTAAGTGCCCAAGTTTAGAAGAAGCTGTTGGTGGAGAAGCAGTCTTGTGTATGGTACAACCAAACAGTGGAATCCCCTACCCCTCCACTTAAAGACCAGTCCATCCCTTTCAGTTTTCAGAAAGAATCTTAAAACCTGCCTCTTTAATTCATAGCTCTGTAATGAGGTGTCCTAATCTCCCTTATGTTGTGCTACCAGTGCCAAGATGCCCTTCGGCAATCAAGCGCCTTACAAAACTTATTTTCATTTCATTTTCGTTTCCTTTTCATTTAATTCCATTTGAGCCTCCCAAGGTCTGGTTGGTCCCTCAGGGTAAGAGAACTGTTGCACTTCATTGTTTTTTTCATGAATCCTGAATCCTTTGTCAAAGGAGCCTGTGCTCGAGAAAGTGTGAGCTGTCAGCCGCATTATTGTGATGAACTGAACCTTGCATGAAATTGCAGTGTGTGTGTGTGACAATAATATCACTCTGAAAAAAGGGACATTGTTTATTGTAACTGGGACTGAACTATAGCTGAACAAAAGTGAAGGAGTCTGTAAAAGGACTCTGTAACCCTTAGCATGTTTTGGAGTGCTAGTTCTAAAAGTGTTTGAATAGGGCTACTCATCTGTAATCCATGTGTTAAGTAAAAGACTGTGAAAAGAACGGGCTAAATTCTACAAACTGCAAAGTGAAAACTATATCTCCAAGAAAATATCAGACACCCAAAAGGTCTGTGAGAACCAAAGATCTGGTATGTAACAGGTGTTCTGATCTAACTAATGGGCTGCAAAATGTAATGCTAGATGTCTAAGTCGGTTTGATGAGGGTTAACCCAATCTTTTGCCTTCTTTCATGTGACCAACAGTTCCCTAATCCACACAAAATCCTGCTTCCTCTACAAGGTGAAGTGTTCATTCTAAGGCATCCCCTTTTCAGGTATACTATATTTTGATCAGCTAAGGGGAAGGATAGTGGGAGGAGTAGATATCGAGATGGAAATAAAGAATCTCCTTTCTTTAGAGTTCTCCATCCCTGCTGTCCCCTTCCCAAAAACTCTTCCCTCACCTGGCCACTGCAAACCTTTGTGTCATAGCGACAAGCAGACTTGGTGGTGCCTGAAGGCAAATTCCAGAGTCTTCATGCAAGTCCAGAGGAACCCAATGGCAACTTGACAGAATAACGAGCTCACTGATCATGTTCCTCTCAGCTTGTCCAAAGCTCAGGATGGCCTCTTTTGATGATGTATTAAAGGCCCTACCACACATACAGAGGGAGAAAATAGAACCAATAACTCTCCTGCTCAAGAACAACACTCAGTTCCATTGGAGTCAAGGAGCTGATCAGGCTTTTCGTCAGTTAAATCTGTTATTCAACTTTGCTCCTATTTTGACACATCCAAATCCAGATCTTCCTCTCATTGTGGAAGCAGCTACCTCTGAGTTTGCCCTTGGGGCTATGCTGTCCCAGAGAAACATTCATATTGGACAATTGTATCCTGTAGCGTTCATGTGCAAAAAGCTAGTAGAAGCTTAACAACGATATACCATCACAGAAAGGGAGCTATTAGCCATAAAACAGGCTTTTAAAGAATGGAGACACTATATTCTGGAGGCCAAACAATCAATGTTTATTCAGATTGTTGAAATTTACAATTCATGAAAGTTGCAAGAATTCTGTCTCCTTGACAATTAAGATGCATGATCTTCTTTGCCGAATTCAACTTTGTAGTCACCTTCCGGCCAGGCACAGAGAATTACAAAGCTCATGCTCTAACTAGATGGGACTCATCCTTAGTCCCTCAAGAATGCCAACCACAGTCTATCATCAATCCACAACAGGTAATTAATCTGCTGAAAATGGATAAGTTTCTTAACACCATTTGAGAGCAAGTCAAAGTAACTGATTGGCAACGTTAGTTATCAGCGAAAAAATGGAGGTGGATTGTTCAAGCAGACAAAAAGAGAAACTCTGTGCCAGAGTATCATCCTGGTGACAAGGTACAGCCTTCCACCAAACACATAGGGCCCGATTACAATGTCGGATAGACCGCCACTGACAGGCCGTCGGTGGTGGTCTGTCTGACATCTGGGGCGCAGTCTGACTGCCGCATTATGATGCCTGCGGTCGGAGACAGCAGGTGGAGGACGCACCGACACCTCCAATAGGCTCATGGAGCCTGTCGGAGTGCCGGTCAGAGTGTAATACCCTACAGTGGCGGCGGTGCCTGTGGAGACACCACCGTAGGGATTGAGATGTCCCTTTTCCCTCTGCCTTCACATGGCGGTCCGACAGCCATGTAAAGGCAGATGGCATGGTACTTTGGGGGCCCCTAGCAGGGCCCCCGTCACCCGTGGGCCTCTGCTATCAGGCCAGGGGGGCACATGTGGTGCCCCTCCAAATATCCATGCCCCGTGTGCCTGCCACATGGTGCATGGATGTTTGTAAACATACCCTTTACTATTGCAGCTTGTGTTGTGGTCCTTTTCCGGCCTGCAGCTCAAGCCGCAATAGTAAAGGATATGTTTCCGACTGCCGTGATGTCGGATACATTGTAATTTGGTGGCTGGGACCTCCGACTCCTTGTCGGGCAGTCCCATTCTCGCTAAGATGACGGTTGGACGCTTGTCCGACCGGCATCGTAATGAGGGCTATAGTGTTCTGTAAATAGAAATGTATTCATCCCAAATTCATTGGCTCTTATAAAGTTCTTCAGTGACTAAATCCAGTCGTATATAGACTGAAATCGCCATGTGCTATAAAAATAAATTTGATCTTTCATATTTCCCTACTCAAGCCAGCTCTCTCACTTCATGTGCTACAGCCTCCATGGTCCTGGTTCTTGGCCAGGAAGAGTATGAAGTCTGTTGCATCCTTGTCCTGGATGCCCAGCGCTGGGGTTCTAAATTGTGGCACTGGGTGACATGGAATGGTTACAGCTCAGAGGACGACTCTTGAGAGCCCATTGAGAACATTCACACTCCCTGACTCGTTGCTTTCGATGCTTGACATCCTTTTAATCCTGACTCTAGAGCACGCCTTGGAGGGAGAAGTACTGTCAGGAGCACATTGACATCTTGTGGCTCTAGGATCGCTTGCACCTCTCTGGCCACTCTTTGTGTCTCTTGGGCCACTCTATGTTCCTCTCAATGTCCTTGTGGTAAATTGCCTTGACTTCCATCCATGAGGAAATGGTGACTCCACTGCTGAAACCGCAGTTCACTGTGAACATGTACTGCTGTCATATGAGGACTGTTACTGCTGTGCTATTCTGTCTTTCTAAACCTGCTATTCCTTACAGTTTTACCAATGGTCACCGCAGGACTATATGTCTCAGATTCCTCTGAGCAGGCACCTCCACCATTGTAGGGATTGCAGTCTGTCCGACGGGCTCCTTGAGCCCGTCGGATTTGTGGCGGACGCTCTCTCCGCCTGCCCACCATCCGCCCACGCTCCTAGTGCGACGGGTGTTCCTGCATGGGCCGATGGCGGTGGGACTACCACCGATGGTCTGGCGGTGGCGGTCCCACCACCATCATATTCGGGCCCTCAGTGCTCCATGCATTTACACATTAATCATACTCAGTGTAATAGCCATATTAATTTGTGTGCATCTTGTTAACCCAATAACAGTAGGTGGCTGCACGTATACATAGTGAGAGCCACATGTATAACCAATTATAATTGATGTATTTACTCATGTTAAATGTACCCTGCTGGATGCCATCTTTTTCGTTTTGCAGTTGACATGACTTGTGCCTGGGCCTCAGTCTCTGGAATTATTTCTTTAATAAACGCACTGCGAGTTTCATGTTTGTCTCTCCTCTACAGGTGCATTATCATGGAGTTATTGTAGAGAACTGTTAGATTAGGCTCACCTAATTGAAATTTGCCCATGGATAGGTAGTGTGCAGTGATGGAAAAGAGCCTCCTGTACCAGGAAGACCAAACTGATGCTAACTTCAAGGCGGTACAGCTGTGCATTCTTTGTTTGACACTGGGAACCTGGGGAATCTACCTGCTCCATGAGAACCCATCTTCTGATTGGACTGTCCAGAGGGAGTTGGTGGAATGAAGCTTCCAGTACCTACTATTGTCTATTAATTTTGTGTTTTTAGAATAGTTTAGCACATCCCACTTGTCTGAGAAAATACCTCTTTCGAACTCAGCTGATTTTCCCTGCCCAGGGTTTCGAGTTTCACGCATGAATGTCGTTTTTTTCCCCCAAGAAACTTAGGGGCATATTAGCAAGACTGGCGATAAAATTATCGCCGTTTTAGCGGCAGGAAACTGCTGCTAAACGGCGATAATTGGCTTGCTAATAAGCGTTATAGAATTCCAATAGAAGCCCAGGTTAGATGTGCAGGACATCTAACCTGGGCTTCTATTGGAATTCTATAACGCTTATTAGCAAGCCAATTATCGCCGTTTTAGCGGCAGTTTCCTGCCGCTAAAACGGCGATAATTTTATCGCCAGTCTTGCTAATATGCCCCTTAATTTGGTTCTTCTGGTGCTGACACCTTCCTCTTTGAATTTCCTCTTGACACGTTCAAAGCTCTTTCGCGGTTAGGGAAGTTTATGGAACTTATCTTCTTGCATTCTGTGCTTTATACCTTCTCATATTTTTGCATCTTCTTCTGTATAATATACAAATTCAGACTGTACAATTATATAGATATGCATATCTTATGGATACATTAATCACGTGCTTGATGGTTTTGTAACCTTTACAAAATTTTACTAATAAACCTTCACGGTTTGGACAACATCCTGTCTGTAGTTACTGCAGAGCAAAATTGGTATAGCTGTCATTGGAATGCATTGCTGATGCTAGCTCCTTTTATACACTTTCAGTCAACAATCAAAGGTCCGTACGACCATTGGAGGATCCTGTACAACGACTACACTAAAATATTTATGTACAGGAAAATCTACTCCATCGCTGTCTATGTACCTCCTTTGTCTACTGTCCATGTGCTATTCCTGATGGGGTGTTGTAAGGATATTTTCATGTGCATTTATAGCTGATATTTGAGAGCATATTAAAAAATCTTGGAAGGCTTTTTGATGGAGATTTCTTTTTGTACAGCGTCAGCGTGGGGCATGTTTATTGCTCAACTTTTGCAGATGAGACAAGTGAATAAAGAATGCCTGTAGGGTCGCTCACTCTCTGGAGCCTTGCATGAGTGCATGCAGGAAATCTCACCCAGGCTTCTTTCCATGTGACAGTGCTGCTGAAGGGCTTAATGCCCAAAATGGATTTTGCAATAGTTCCATGATGGTAGTGCCTCTCTCTATGCAATCCTGCTGATAGGCATGTCGTGGTGTTTTGACAGTGGTAGTTCAGAGAACCATATTTGATACGGAGGGCAAACCCCTCATCTGAGACAACCATCGCCATGATACAACAATTGTCCAGCATCTCACTGCCATAGTGTCGCTGGCTCACATGCCAGAAAATGTTTAGCAGAGCATCACATCCAAAAATGTTTTAATATTAATTGAAATACTTTATATATAGCACCACAACTACATTGCACTTCAAGCTTCAACACTACTAAGCATATGAACTGCAATGGACCTTTTTTCTATGTGAAAGCAAACATCTAGGGCCTCATTACGATGAGACTCAGAAAGCCTCCGACCACAGGTCGGAGGCTTTCCGAGTCTCCTTGCGGGTTTCACTTTTGATCGCCGCATTACAATGCATGCAGTCGAAAGTGAAACCTGCCGGTCATTCCGGCTGGATTCTGACGGGCTCAAGGAGCCCGTGGGCCAGTTGGAGGCCTGGCCGTAATCCCTATGGACGGCATTTCTGCCGTAAGGATTACGATATCGGTACCTGGCAGGCTTTCCATGTAGGGCTTTCCGACATGGAAAGCCTGTCGGAAAGCGACAATGGGGGCCCCAGGGGCCACCTTCACCCTGCGGCCTCCAGTTGGGGACCGAGGAGGCACCTATGGTTCCCCCCTGTTAATCCGTGCACCGTGTGGCAGGCACACTGAGGTACCTGCCACGCGGCGCAGGGATGAACAGATTCTCCCATTTCTCTATGGGAGCTTGTGCTACGGACGGTTTACGGCCGCAGCACAAGCTCCCATAGAGAAATGGGAGTATGCAACTGCACCATGTGTGGTCGCATTGTAATGCTGTGGTTGGGACCGCCAACCGGAAGTCAGTCGGTCCCGATTCCGCAACGGTATCAGGCAGACATGAGACCGCCCGACATCGTAATAAGGCCCCTATTGTCTTTTGCAAGTATATAGAACGAAAGATCGACATGTGGGTGGAGTTGAAGCCCACTCATACTATTGCTTCTTAAAGATCCTTTTCTGTTGATTATTTAATGTCTGACAAGAGTTGTGTTTTCAAGCCTAAAAAACAAGGAAAGCATTGGACGATGGCAAAAAAAAAACCACAGGAAACTAAAAGCAAGAGAGAAAAATTAAAACATTTAGAAGCAGACGGGTGTTCAGGTTGATTAAAAAACTGAGCATTGTGTATGTTATGGAAAAAAGATAGAATAGAAACATGAAATAAAAGAATATATGACCAAGTAGAAGAAATACATGTTGAAGTTAAAAAAGAATTAACAAAATGCATCCTCGTCCACATCTCAGAGTTTGCCTCTTTACAGGTTGTTCTTACACTTTATCTGGTCAGCGTACTTCAAAGAGAACAGAAGGAAGCTGTTCACCTCTTCTTGGGCCCACTGTGTCAGGCCATGGTTCATCTTCTCAAGCATCCCTTCACTGACTTCTTACGCAAGAAAGGATCCTCTTCAAAAGCCTCTGTTTAGTTCACTGAGCATTAACTGGCAATTCAGTTGAAGTGAGTCCTTCAAAGATCACATAGCGTTCAAATTGGGACGCAAAGCCTTAAGGCCTCTATTTGCCCACTCCCCTGCCTTTGTTAGGAAGCGATATCTCCTATATTCTTCTAGGCCAATCTGCATCTGCAGCCTAACTGAATTACCTCTATTTAATAAATCGCACGATGCAAGTCGCCACTTTGCCACTATTGCACCAATAATCTGAAATGCTACTTCATCATATCTTTGTACCATCCTTTCGCTCACTGTATTTTGATGTGCACCTAAGATATATCACTTCAAGAATTCTTCAGAACTAAGCTTCGGTTAGTGTTGTGTTTACACCCCGGTACCGTTGTGCAAAGAACTATTTTTGGTGCATGTGCACTGTATAAAAGTTATATAGTATAACACCACAATGTAATCTAACACCGCCACAGATGAGGTGTACTACATTTTCCTGCAATGCAATGCCGAATTCCAATTTGCTGTGCTGCATTATGCAAAGGGGAAATCTCAGTGCTGGGCTATACCAATAAAGTGTAGTCTGCTACTAGTGCCAACACCTGTGCTGTTCTCAAACAAGGCTGCCTTAAGCAATGCGCAGCTTGAATCATGGCCCAGAAGTGAGCGTGCGCTGTCCTGCATAGGATCTGTACTGAAGGTAAACCCTTTCAATGATTCCTGTGTGTAGACAATCTCAGAAGGTTCCTGTGCATTACCTCCTCGTCCTGTCTTCCCGTCCCATTCCTTAACAGTGAGCAGCTAATCTGCTCCACAGAAACCTATTACCTAGCCGAGCTTTTCGCACTTCCCCCAACATGGCGCCACCATCAGGTGACAATAAAGGGGGAAGTGCGTCATAGAAACATCCTGTTCTTTTTTTTCTGCATTCGCAGTTCCTTCGTGTGCCTAGCGGAGCTGTGGGGTAAGTTTTCCCTTATTTTCTTTTATGTTTGGTCGGCCTGCTTTAGCGGACGCCTTCTTGCTTCTGTATTTATGCCCTGGACCCTCCGCTTGTGCTGCCTGCTGTGCCTGCCTTGGTCGCGGTCCGCTCTAGCGGCCATTTGTGCCGGTTGTGCTCACCTGATGGGGGATGTCTCCGCGGCCTGCCTTAGCGGCCGTGTTCCTTCCTGCCGGTCCCGCTAAGCCCTGCGTTAGCGGGTGGGGTTGCGGCGGTGTTTCATGCGGCGGGAGTGGTCCGCGTTGTTGCTGGATATCTCTGGGGCAAATTTTGGCCGGCTGCTTTTTTAAGCGCCGGCCCCTTTTCCTGGTCCCGCGTGAGCTCTGGACCTCGGGACTTCGTTTGTTTTAAAGGTCCTTTTCCTCATGCACCCGTCCTCTGTGAGTGCCTGTTCTGGTGGCGTTTTGCTGTGTTTCTGAGCGTTGCTGATCCCCGAGGTTGCTGTCATGGACTCGGGTGCCTCTTCATCCGCTCCTCCTCTTGATGCCCTGCGCCTGTTGATTGATGAGGTGGTGGCTGCTGCCTTCCGGGCTCGGGAGGCTGTTGGCCCTCCTGCCAAGGTGCCTCGTGGGGCTGTAGATCCGCTGGATGCTCCTGATGGCGAGATGGGTCCTGATGAGGAGGAATGTGTCCGGGGACGCTTTGTTCAGGGTGCGGAGCTCTCTGACTTGTTCGCCCATGTGCGGGATAATTTGGGGTTCACTCCTCCTGTGTCCGATGTCCTGGAGGATGACTTCTTTACGCAATATCACCAGCCGACTCCTGAGTCCTTCCCCTTGCATGGTGCTGAGCGCAAGGTGCTGGATCATGAGTGGAAGGAGGTGGATAAATCTGCCTTCCCTCGCTTTCTGTCTAGGCGTTATCCTTTGGAGGGTTTTGCTGCTGAATTTCCACAGGCTGTCAAGGTTGACAATTTGATGGCTGGTCTTTCCTCTCAGGGTTTTGTCCTGTCGGATGACGCCCTTCCTGTGGACGCAGTGGATAAGCGTGTTGAAGGTGCGGTGCAGCGTTCCTATGCTGCTTCCAATTTTTCTGTCAGGGCGACTGCCTATTCTAATTACATGGTCCAGTCCCTCCTCAAGGATTTTCAGGCCCTGTCTCTTCTTTTGCAGGATGGGGAGGATGCCTCCTCTCTCTTGTCCCTCATGGAGTTGCAGGTGCGATACTTGTCAGATATTTCCTTTGACAATTTGAGTGCCGCTGCGGCTGCTTCTGGTGCTTCGATTGCTGCGAGGCGTCATATCTGGATGCGTTCCTGGAAAGCTGAGTCTTCTCAGAAGTCGGTCCTGCTTAAGTTGCCCTTTGTGGGTTCCAGGGTGTTCGGGCCTCAACTTGAAGAGATGGTGAAACAGTCGGCGGAGAACCGCAAGCTTGTGGCTCCGGTCCGCCCTCCTTCTCGGGGGCGCGGTTTTGGCTACCGGCGTGCCTTTGGGCCTTCTGCTCGGGGTGCTTTGCAGCCCTTTCGTGGCAGGGGTCGTGGCCGGGGGGCCCCTGGAGGTGCCAAGCCCCGGGCCCCTGCCGGTGTTGCTGCCGCCGCTTCTTCCTCTTCACAATGACTGTCTGCCTTTGCCGGTTGGGGGTCGCCTTCAATCTTTCCTGCAACAGTGGTTGTCGGTTCCGGATGCCTGGGCGGTTCAGACAGTGTCGGAGGGTTATCGGATCGAGTTCTCCTCTCCTCCCCCTCCGGTCTTCCTTGTGACTCCCCTGCCCCATCTTCCTCTGCGACGGGGGGCCTTGCTGGAAGGTGTGCGCCTTCTGTTGGAGAAGGCGGCTATTGTGGAGGTTCCTCCTCTGGAAAGGGGCGAGGGTTGTTATTCGATCCTCTTTCTGGTCTCCAAGAAGGATACTTCGGATCTGCGCACTGTTTTGAATCTGAAAATGGTCAATCGCTGCATCCCACGTCGTACATTCAAGATGGTGACTTTGTTGTCCATCCTGCATCTAGTGCTTCCTGGGAGCTTCCTGGCATCCCTGGATCTGATGGATGCTTATCTGCACGTCCCGATCCATCCTGCGGATCAGAAGTTTCTCCGGTTTGCTGTGGGTTCCCGGCACTTCCAATTCCGGGTGCTTCCATTCGGCCTTTCGTCGGCGCCAAGAGTTTTCACGAAGCTCTTGGCCCCTCTTGTGGGTATTCTTCATTCCAGCGGTCTGCTGGTTTTTCCCTATCTGGATGATTGGTTGATTGTTTCTCCTTCTTTTTCTCAGGCTCAGTCGGATGTGGATCAGGTGTGTCATCTGCTGGGGTCCTTTGGGTTCCTCATCAATCCCCGGAAGTCCTCCCTGGTGCCCTCCCAGACCGTGAAGTTCCTGGGGGCTCTCTTCCGCATGGATCTCGGGATGGTGTTCCTCTCCCAGGAGCGCCAGTTGACTTTGTTTCGTCACCTTTCTTGGGTTCTGTCCCAGTCCCAGGTGTCTGCCCGTCTCTGGTTGAGAAGTCAGGGGGAGATGGCGTCCACTTTGCATCTCCTCCCTTGGGCCCGGCTGCATTTGTATCCCCTCTTGCATCATGTCCTGTCGCACTGGGATCCTGCCTCCCTGGACTACGAGGCCCTGATTTCCATCTCTCCTGGGATTCGGGTGGATCTCCAATGGTGGTTGTCCCCTCTGTCTCTTTTCCAGGGGTTCGATCTTCTTCCTCCTCGGGATGTGGTTGTGTTGTCCACGGATGCCAGTGCCGTGGGTTGGGGTGCTGTGATGGGTGCCTCCAAGGCTCAGGGTCGGTGGTCCCGTTTCGAGTCTCTCCAGTCCTCGAACTGGAAGGAGTTGCGGGCGGTTTGGTTGGCTCTTCGGTGGTTTGCTCCTCTCCTTCTGGGCCATGCTGTCTCGATGCAGACCGACAACCAGGTTGTTCGGGCTTATGTCAATCGTCAGGGGGGCATGTGTCGGGCTCTGTTTCTCCTCTCCAGAATGATCGGGCTTTGGGCCGAGCAGAATCTCTTGTCTCTGACGGCGGTCTATCTTCCGGGGAAGGAGAATGGGCCTGCGGACTCTTTGAGCAGTGTGTTCCCCTCCTCGGTGACTATGTGTCTGTCCCCGGATCTGTTCGATCTGATTGTCCCCCGGTTCCGCCTTCCTTGGCTGGATCTTTTTGCCTCGGAGGATTCTGCCCTTCTTCCTCGGTTTTGCAGCCTCGTTCCCTCCCGGTTGGCGTGGGCGATCGATGCTTTCTCCATTCCGTGGTCACTGGGGCTCCTGTTTGCCTTCCCTCCGTTTGCTTTGATTCCGCGGGTCCTCCGGAAGATTCGGTTGGACCGGGCGGAAGTTCTTCTGGTTGTGCCGGAGTGGTCTCGTCAGTCTTGGTTTCCCCTGCTTCTGACCTTGTCTGTGTGCCCCTATTGGAGGTTTCCCCTGTGTCCCTCCCCTCTGCGGGCTCCTCTTCTCAGGGTTGCCTCCCTGCGCCGCTTCCGGCTGGGGGTTTGGCACTTGAGAGGTTGAGTTTGTTGGGTCAGGGTTGCTCGGTTGAGGTTGCCCAGTGCCTCCAGTTGTCTCGGCGCCCTTCCACCTTGAAGTCCTATGACCGTCATTGGAAGAACTTCTCCTCCTGGTGTCTTGGGAAGGGTCTCTCTTCTTCCTCCTGTGAGGCTGTGAGGGTGTTGGACTTCTTGCGGGATGGGTTCGTCTTGGGGCTCGCTGTCTCTTCCCTACGTGCGCAGTGGGCTGCCAATCTTGCCTTTCGGGGTTCCTCTGTGTCCTCTGTCTCACCGTTGGTGGCTCGCCTTTTGCAGAGCTTTTTGCTTCAGCGTCCTGTCTCTCGCTCTCCTGTACCAGCCTGGGATCTTCCCCTGGTTCTCCAGGCCTTGACGGGTCCCCCTTTCGAGCCTTTGGTCTCGGTGGACCTTAAGTTCCTTTCTGCTAAGGTTCTGTTCCTGGTGGCCATTACTTCTGGGCGGAGGGTTGGTGAGATTGGGGCTTTGATGGCTTCACCCCCCTTTTTGCGCTTTTGCGCTGACAAGGTCATTCTCCGTCCCAGTCAGTTTTTTCTGCCCAAAGTGTTGTCATCTTTCCACTGTCAGGAGGATATTGTTCTCCCTGTTTTTTTTCCGGATCCTGCCTCTCCGGAGGAGTTGGTCCTCCATTCTTTGGATGTGCTGAGGGCTCTCTGCATCTACTTGGATCGGACCTCTGGTTTCCGTAAGGTTGATTCCTTATTTGTCACCTACGGCCTCTCTGGGCGGGGTCTTCGTCCTTCCTTGTCCACCTTAACTCATTGGGTCAAGGGTGCTGTGGTTTCGGCCTACGATTCTGCCCGCTGTCCTCTCCCCTCTTCTGTTCAGGGTAGATCGGCCAGGGGCGTCTCCTCCTCCTGGGCAATGTTCAAGGGGGCCTCCTTGAGAGACATTTGTAATGCTGCCACATGGGCTTCTCCCCATACGTTTGTTTCCCATTATCGTCTTCAGTTGGGAATGGCGGCCTCGGCTGCCTTTGGCTCTCATGTTTTGTCTGCTGTACATGGTTTATGATTTGTACTGCTTTCTGTTGATTAAATGGACCTGTTTTCTCGCATTTTCTGGTCTGTTTTATTACAATCACCGTGTGCTTGGGTATGGGCTCACTGTTAAGGAATGGGACGGGAAGACAGGACGAGGAGGTAATGCCCGGTTACTCACCGGTAATATTCATTACTCCGAGTCCTGGTCTTCCCGTCCCATTCCTGAGCACTTCCCTCCCTCCCTGGTTTTGGGTTTTTTGGGTGATTGTTTTCCTTTCTGGGTTTTTTCTTTGGTATTCTCAGGATGTTTCTATGATGCACTTCCCCCTTTATTGTCACCTGATGGTGGCGCCATGTTGGGGGAAGTGCGAAAAGCTCGGCTAGGTAATAGGTTTCTGTGGAGCAGACTAGCTGCTCACTGTTAAGGAATGGGACGGGAAGACCAGGACTCGGAGTAATGAATATTACCGGTGAGTAACCGGGCATTTGATGTGTTCTGTACACTGCGGCACACATGCAATGTGTCCTTTTTTGCGAAGTGAACACATATTTCCCCTGTCGCACCCGCTTCAAGTAGGTGTTCATTGTTGATGCCAATCCCCGTCTGGCTCTCTTCATTGGTGTCAAAACCCGGATAGTAAATAGCACACGCCCAGCGGCATATCGAAACTTGAGGGTGGGGCCCTGCAAAGCACATGGAGGGGGCCACCCTCTCCGGACCCAGTCAGGGACCCGCCGCCCATGCTCAGTGCTGGAGGGCGCCCCCTGGAGCTCCGGGCCCTCCCCCGCACACAGCGGGGGTTTCAGGGGGCTGTTGTTATGCCACCGCATCTACCACTTTGCGCAGCTTTGCATCAAGCTAGCACTGGCTCAAAACATTAGTAAATCTGGGCGAGCATAACTGCACCTTTTTTTCTTTGTTGCGGTCCAGGGGCATCTGGCTGCGTTGTCCCTCAGTCTCTAAATTAAGAGACGAGAGCACTCTAGGTGATGTATCATGCTCCATAAATTGTGAGGCCTTTGCTTTGACTCTTGCGAGTTGAGTAGGGTTCGCTTAATGGCCTTATTCTGACCTATCTGTATGACCTATCTATTCTGACCTATCTGTATGACCTATCTATTCTGACCTATATGTATGACCTATCTGTTCTGACCTATCTGTATGACCTATCTATTCTGACCTATCTGTATGACCTATCTATTCTGACCTATCTGTATGACCTATCTATTCTGACCTATCTGTATGACCTATCTGTTCTGACCTATCTGTATGACCTATCTGTTCTGTCCCAGTAAGAAGTTGTATAGCATTGGCTTTTTATTTATTTTTTTACCCTATTGCAGGCATTTTAAAATAAAAGGAAACTCGATATTTAGCAGATTTTCCTTGCTTGCTCTGAACTCAGCAGTAACGAACGTTGCCCGGTGAAAGATACCAGGACGGAGGAGCCCTCAGTACCTACAGGGACGTGCGTCGGTGACAACCTGGAGAATGCAAAGTGAAAGATTACAACCGAGGACGAGGCAAATGAAATCAGAGAAAAGGCAGGTTTCAAATCCTGCTGATTGTCAGCATGTTCTAATTACTCAAGCAGGACATCTGAAGAGCAATCAATAATAGCAAACCGGACTTATAATTGCTTTCGCATTCATGTCAGTTGCAAAATGAAACAGAGACGACATGTGAAACTACAGTACAGTTTATGGTTAAACTTATCTGCAAATAAAAGGTAAGATTGAAATAATCTGCAAATAAAAGAAAAGGCAAAAATAAAACATATTGGAATTAAACCTTCAGTGAACATCCGCATTAGGTTTGATGCACAGCTAGTGAAAAGCACGCGTGGATTAATTTAATAATTTCACCTGAATGAAACCAAATCAGTAATGTTTAATACTGGGATGAATAGTATCACAATTATATTTACTAGCACTCTTTTCTCCATAATTCTGACTGAGGCGCAGACTATATTACATACTGTATCCAACGTATTTGTGTGCTTTTATATGACACAGCTATACTTTCTTTCTCTCCATCCATATTGTTACTCTATTGTTCTACATTATGAAACACTAAGGGGCTTATTTATGAGCCTTTGAGCCTGTTTTGCGCCACAGTTGCGTCACTTTTCGTGACCCTGCGGCGGCGTAAACCATGCGCCACATTGCGACATATTTACAAGGTGGCACATCTAGGCAGATGCGTCACCTTGTAAAGCCCTGCGCTACATTATACCTGCATCAGGTATAATGTATGCAGGGTGGGCGTTCCGTCGTAACAAAGCCCCGTAGAAGTGTTGCAGTGAAATCTATGAGATTTCACTACGACACTTCTATGCCGCCAATGCGTCAAAACCTTACGCCTGCCTCATGGCAGGCGTAAGGGTGACGCAGGCCCTTTCACATGGGGCTTGCCCCATGTGAAAGGAACATTGCTGGAGTTGCGTCAGGCTTCCGACACAACTCCAGAAATGCGCCACTTTTTGCGCCGACAGATACGTCAGTAATACTGACGTATCTGTCATTCCTTGTGAAATGATACTTCATACCGTAAATATGACGCATCATTGGTGTCGCAAGGAGGACGCACTGAGAAGTGTTGCATCGCTGCTTTCACGCAGCGCTGCGTCACTTCTTCTAAATGAGGCCCTAAGGGCCTCATTTTTGAAAAGTGACGCATCGCTCCGTGAAAACAGCGATGCGTCACTTTTCATTGTGCCCTCCTTGTGACACCAATGATGCGTCATATTTACAGTATGACGCATCATGTCGCAAGGAGTTACAGATACGTCAGTATTTCTGACGTATCGGTAGGCGCAAAAAGGACTCATTGCGGGAGTGTGTCACAAAAGTGACGCAACTCCAGCAATGGGTCATTACACATGGGCAAGTCCCATGTTAAATGTTCCTGCGTCAGTCGAGGCAGGCGTAAGATATTGACGCATTTGGGGGCAGATCTACAAGAAACGAACGCAGCGCGGTGCCGCAAGTCATTTTGCTGCGCTGCGTTAGTTTCGAAGCACAGGGATGCAACATATTTACAACAATATGTTGCATCTCTGTGCTTCCCCCTGCGCTACCGCACAAACTGCTTCCATGCGCCGGCGCAGGCACCCTTGCACCATGATGCAAGGATGCCTGCATCGTGGGGAGATTGTTTTTGTGCAGGAAGGGGCACCTTCCTGCACAAAAACAATCAATTGGGGTGATTTCCTCTTCCAATGTGTGCTGTAGAATGCAACACGCATTGAAAGAGGAAAAAAACGAGGAGAAATGAAAACATTTCTCCTTGTTGCACCTCGCTACGCCACCCCTAGGGTGGCGTAGCATTCTGACGCATTTCCAGATTTGCGATTTCTCGTAAATCTGGAAATGCATCAGTGGACATGGGTGTTGCATGGGAACACCCATGTCACGCCCCTAACACGCAAAGTGTTGCGTGAACAGGGATGATATTTACAAGCACAGGTTAAGTCACGCAGGGTGACTTTACCTGTTTTTGTAAATATCACTTAGCAGGCTGCGCCACCGGTGCGTCACGCAACGTGATGCACCGGCGGCGCAAGGGGCTTGTAAATCTGCCCCTTGGTTCCTAGAAGTGGCGCAGTGAAATCTTATAGATTCCACTGCGTCACTTCTACGACCCTTTCTTGCGTCGGAATGCCCCCCTGCATACATTATACCTGGAGCAGGTATAATGTGGCGCAGGGGTTTACAAAGTGACGCATCTACCTAGATGCGTCACTTTGTAAATATGGCACAACATGGTGCATTTTTTACACCGCTGGTGCGTCACAAAAAGTAACGCAAGGGCTGGAAAGCACCCTCAAAGTAACGCAAGGCAGCACGAAGCACTGCTTTGCATTATTTAGCGCAGAGTGGGTGTTACATGGGTGGAACATGGACGTTCCCATGCAACCACCCATGCCTTTTGACACAAAACCATATTTACAAATATTTGTAGACAGGGTTTTGCGCCAAAAGTTAACACCCCTTCAAAGGAGGCGCTAACAGGAGAAATGCTTTCATTTTTCCATGCTTTTCCGACTTTGCATGCATGCTGCACTGTGCAGCACGCTTATAAAGTGGGAAAAGCTTTCTATCGTGTCTAGGCATAGTATTTTGTACAAGAAGGGTACCCTTCCTGTATAAAAACTTATGCTAGACTCATGAACACACCCTAGCGCCATGGTGCTAAGGTGCCTGCATCGTGCACGGCTGCTAAATCAGCGCAGGCGCAAGGGAAAGGGGAGGAGAAAGCCATATCTCTGAAGATGAGGCGCTCTCCTGGTCCCTTCCTGTCACGCAATGCAGTGCAGCCTCGCGGGGGGCTGCGCTGCGTTGCATGACTTGTTTCCAAATCTCCCCCTCAGTGTGTAGCTTAGGAGCCACTGAATCCAGGGGGGGAGAGAGACAGATGGGGGCTCCTAAGGTCTCAGTGAGAGGCATGGATAATACTCACAGACTGAATTCCCCAGCTCCTCTGTCCCCCCAAGCCGCCCGTCTTATAATAGTCAGTAAATATTTTACTTAGGTAGGTCTTTTGTTGAAAACGTCTAGACAAATTAAAAAAAGAATCAAAATTGATGTGAAATGGAGCCCAAACAGAGATGGGTCCTACTTCCCCTCCCCATAGTAGCTGCCATCTTATCAACAAAGCACTAAAAATGCATCTTAAGTAGGTCTTTTGTTGAAAACGTCTAGGCAAATTCATAAAGATGGAATGGCTTTGGAGGTGTGGAAAATTGCGCATAATTAGCAATCTCATCCAAGTATAAATTCCCACCCCCTGCCAGGCCCCAGACAAAATCAGCCCCTGAATCCTATTTTATGTCTGTTGACATTAAGAGGGAAATTTTCAAAGAAGTAATGCAACACAGTGCAGCCCCGGTCTCTGGTTAGCATCACTTTTGTGACACTAACCCAATGCAAAATGTTTTTAAATCTCCCCAAGGTCCTTTCATAGTCAACATTGAGAAAAGCTTGGAGATGTACCCCTGGAAGCAATCCGGCAATAATGGACCAGCTTTTCTGCAGGTAAAACAATGATAGCATATATCTTTTGCATGAGTTTTCTCTTGAAATTTATTGCGTTGCACAGTTTCTGCTTTTATGGGTTGGAATGTCTGTTCTTTTTTAAAAAAAAGTTACAAACAAGTTTCTGCTAGCTTAAGTGCTTAGTGGTGAAAATATACAAACTGTTACACAGACCCCAAAGCTGTCCGCCACAACGTGCAGAATAAAAACAGCTTGTGTGTTTGTGGTGCAAAGGCATCCTATGCCTTTGGCACCCCCATTTGTTTGCTGACTGCTACTGGTGGTAACTGACTCTGACTGTCCCTGGGCTCTATTTAACCAGGCCTAGGGCCAGTGCTATTGTGAAAACACACACACACATTAGGGTACACTATGAGTTAGGGTACCCCCATGACTGGCATGACCAACCCTATAAGTCCCTAGTATATAATAGGGCAGGGGGATTAAAACTACCTTTAAATCCCTAGTGTATGATAGGGCATGGCAGTTTAGAGGCCAGCAGCCCTTTCTGCACCTGTATGTGTGCACTGCTGAGAGCATGAGGTCATTTTAAAAGCAGCCGTGTGTTGCAGGACTGCTTTTAAATTTAAATTGTGTCCAAAATCGACTTTGAATGTAGGGGCACTTAGAAATTGATAAACTACAATATTTTGGCATATTATGTACCCGAAGGTCTCCCCTAGGTGTTCCAGGGGTGGAGGGTCAGGTACTTTATAAGGCGTATCCTTCTAAAAGAGGTTTTATATGCCCTGGGGATAGAGAAATTGCATATTTCACTTCCATCATTGTAGTAAAGTGCTTCCCAAAATCGACTTTTGTGATAGGAGCACTGTGGAGTGAGGATCTACATTATTTTTGCATATTCAGAACCCTTGAAGTCTAGGTGTCCCAGGGGTGGGGGTCAAGTAGCTATAAGCAGGGTCCTTATAAAAGATGTTTTATAGGCCCTGGTGTTGGATACATTGGACATTTCATTTTCCCCATTGTAGATCCCCAGCCACATAGGTTAACATTGCAATAGTTAATGAATTCATAACTACTGCTAGGAATTCTTGAAAAAAATACCATTCAAGGACTTAAGAGAATGGTTTTAATAAATCCAACAATATGCTATTGTTTATTTTATCTTCAAGAATACATAAAAGAAGTTATAAGACTTTCTTGCCTGTAAGCCAAAATTCAGCCTTCCAGTGGTCTGCCCTGATTGGTCAGAGTTAACAGGATTAGCCTGATGGTGCCAATCAAGTCTTGGTGTCATTTTAAAGATAAAAACATTTTCTGTTTTTATAAATTGGTGTTGGATTTTTATTGTGTGTTGTGTCTTAATTATTTACTGAATTGGTGTTTTTAAATGCTTTACATACCTGTCTCATGAGTTAAGCCTGCCTGTTTGCAGCGAAGCTACCCAGGGTTGAGCATGGGAATCATTTATTGAGACCTGTACTGAGCCCTACACTGCGTTAATGGCCTTATTGGCAGTGGTAGATGCATATTTACTACTACTAATAGCCCACTTTCCAACATTTAGTGTTTAGCGGTGTGGATGAGGACGTGTTTAAAAGCACACCTTTCAGTGAAGTGAATTAAGATTTTTAAAATCCTCTAAATTGTCTTATAACAAAGCTTTTGATTTTTTAAACTTGTATTAAACTGATTTTTAATCCATTGTTTTGGTTTTTCTAAAGTTGTTCTAAGTCTGATTAGAACATTGGAATGTTGGGAGCTCCATTGAAGACAATGGAGTTGCTCTGGGCTTATAATGGCTGGTATAAGCCCAGCACTCCAACATTCCAATGTTTGTCTTTTTGTTTCTCCATTTTTAATTTAGAACATTCTACCCTTAGTGGGTGGAATGTTCTAATAGCCTTATAGCCCTTCTGCCTCAGGCTATACTCGGGATCAGGGCCTTTAACAGCCGGTATAGCCCTCGGCAGTGGGCTATAAGGCTATATTAGAACATTGGAATGTTGGGAGCTCCATTGAAAACAATGGAGTAGCTCTGGGCTTATAATGGCTGGTATAAGCCCGGAGCTCCAACATTCCAATGTTTCTTTGCTCACAGCTGTGGCTGTGAACAAAGGTTTCAGGGAGCCTGAGGGGATTTCAATCCCCTCACGCTCCCTAAAGCCTTTGTTTTATTTGTTAGAACATTCTGCCCTCTAGTGGCAGAATGTTCTAATAGCCTTATAGCCCTACGTAGCTGGGCTATACCGGCTATTAAAGTCCCGCTCCCTTGTTAAAGGCCCTCGCCTTCGGCTCGGGCCTTTAACGGTGGAGCGGGCCTTTAATAGCTGGTAAAGCCCGCTACGGTGGGCTATAAGGCTATATTGATAGTTGCTGTGACCCAAAACTAGGATACCATGAAGCTGGATCTGGCTAAACTGACTAAACTCAGAGTGGCTGAGCTTAGGGTTTTGTGTAGTGCTAGGGGCTACTTGCTGCTCACAAGATTAGGAAGGCAGAGTTGGCTAGGTCCCTGAAGGACTGGGCCAGGCCAGCCTCAGAGAATGAATGGCAGGGGGTAAGCCGACCCTCCACAATGTCACCCAGGAGGAGGGTGGATATGAAGCCTCCTCCATTGTTTCCGGTGTTAGCTATGTCATGCCAGATGGTGGGAGGAGGGCAAGGTTCCCTACCAAGGAACCACCGCTGTCCCTTGCACAGAGGCAGCTTGAGGCCCAATTAGTTTTAATGGCTTTGGGGCAGAGGAACCTAGAACTAGCTAAGGAACAGTGGTAGGAGAAGAAGCGAAAAGAAATGGTGGCAGTGATAATGATGAAGAGGATGAGATGTCCAGGGGTGGTGGATTTGACCACAAGCTTCCCAATGGTATAGTACCTAGGTGCACAGAGGGGGATACCATTGATAGATTACTGACTGCAATTGAAAGAGCCCTTGAGATGTGGGGAGTCCACCTCAAGTATTGGGGTGCACTCTTGTGGGAACTGATTCCAGTAGATGGAATGGATAGGCTCCTGACCCTGAAGGGGGATGAGGCAAAATCCTGTTCACTCATGAGGCAATGCTTAGTCAAGAAGTTTGGTCTGACTCCAGAGCAGTACAGGGTGAAGTTCAGAGACACCCAGAAAATGAGCAAAAAGTCTTGGGTGGACTTTGTGGACGTCTCAGTGAAGGCACTGGAAGGCTGGATTGTTGGTAACAAAGTAGACACATATGAGGTATTGTATAATTTGTTTTTGAAAGAACACATTTTGACTCATTGTGCTGAAGAGAAGTTACACTAGTATCTAGTGGACTCTAAGCTGACGGACCCCAGAGAGCTGAGGTAAGCAGCTGATGAGTGGTTGAGAACCTGGATTTAAAATCAGCGCCGGGGGATGACCAGAAGAAAGGAGGGCAGGTACCTCCCCAGGGGAAAGCCCAAGGGAAAGAAGGTCAAAAACAGAAGGAGTCCCCCAAAGACCCACAAAATCATGAACAAGGAGGTGGTGGGGGGGGGGGCTGAGCCAACTGAAATTCAAAGGGAGGGGGTATCTGGAAAGAATGTTAGGTTCTTTGATCCCTCAAAAGTGCTTTGACTGTAATCAGCCAGGGCACAAGAAGGGAGATGCTGCCTACACAAAGAAGCCCCCCACTAGTGGGCTATCCCCATGGATTGCTAGTGTAAGTGCGGGGGTGGAGAGTTCACCAGAGAGGGGTAGGCTTCACGTTGGGTCAGCTGGCCTGGGCTTCATCCACCGAGACAGATCAACGACGCACGTGTGTGCTCTCTGATCCTCCCTGCTGCCTGAGACTGCTCCCTTGCACACATCCACCCACCCACTAATTCAGGCCGCCCGAGACTTTGGACATACCACCGGCTCTGACCCAGCACGGTGCTCTACCCTCGTGCCCACCTCTCTCCACTGGAGCTGCTGGGAGCGCACTACTGCTACGAGGGCGTACACAGGGCCTGGTATCTGCGGGCACACTGCAGGGGCCCTTAGACCAGTGGTGCGGCCTATCGCTCTGCCCCCCCATCACTCTCGGTCCACCCCTCTGGACCCCCGCCACCAACTGATGGTAAACCTAGAACAGAGAAGCCCCAGGTGCAATCCCCGGACCTGGAGCCAGCGCCCCCATGCGAGAAGACCACGACTCTCACTGAGTCATTCCCCTCAGTGGACCGCGGCGATCATTCGCACAGATTTGACGAGCTGCTGGCGGCAATCCTGGATATTAAAACCACACTAGGGCTGAAGATTGACTGCTTGAGTATCGATATGGGATTCCTAAGGGAGGACCACAAGAAGCTGAAGGGCAGGATAGAGGAATCCGAATCTACTTTGGCGTCACTGCGGCCCACGGTGTCCGCGACATCCACCCAACTGCAATCCCTTCAACAGGAGGTAGACTACCTGAGAGCACGCGTGGAGGACCAGGAAGGGCGCTCACGCCAAAATAACGTGCACATCGTGGGCCTTCCTGAATGGGCGGAGGGCCCCAGCATGGAACTCTACCTGGAAGACTGGTTCTCAAAAGACATCCTGCAGGGGAAAATCTCAAAGTTTTTCTCCATAGAACGTGCGCAGAGTGTACCGGGGTCCCCCACGCCCGGGTGTCTTTCCCAGGCCGGTGGTGGCAAGCCTTTTCAACTACCGTGACCGGGATCACATCCTAACAGGCCACCCGAGCCCGAGGTCCGTGGCAAGTCGACAACTCTGCGGTTCATATCTACCCGGACTATACCCTAACGGTGCAGCGTCGGCGATCCTCCTACACGGACATCAAGAAATGTCTGAGAGACCATGACATTCAATATTCCTTGCAATACCCAGCGTGCCTCCGTATCCGCCAAAAGGAGGGCGCAGTGTTCTGCAACACTCCTGAGGAAACGTGGTCGTGGATCGAGCAACAGGGCCTAGCACATGGCCCCTCCACCTCATTGCCGGATCCTCAACAGGGCTGGAAAATGGTGGAGCCCCGCATGGGGCAAGGCAGAGGACGACTTCAGTGGCCAACGCAGGCCCAGCTGGCTCAGGAGCGAGCACAATCCATCAAGACGGCATAACACATCACTAGCCCCACATCTTCTCAAAGACTGGACTCGGATGCAGACGCGGCAGTGGACCAAACATTGCCTCTCACACCTTCGCAGCTCGAGGCACTATCAGTGGGAGGACCGGTCCTCACTCCACAGACTGCAGATGGGCACGCCATCAAGACCACATACGGCGCCCGAAAAACACTGACCGCTGCGCTCCACACGCATGAGTCAGCAATACAGAGCTGTGAGAAACGCATTCCCACTGAACCGCAGATTGGCCCTTCTTTAGCCCAGTCCCACTTGGCGTATAAAAGCGCAATGGATGACCTCTGCATGTTAGACTACTAAACATATCTGGCACGCAGACACAGGGAGTGCGACAAGGCAGGCAGGCTGCTCGTGTGGCTATTGCCATCCGACACTGCACAACCCCCCATCACCGCCATATGCACATCTACCGGGACCCTAGTGAACACACAGGAAGCCATCAACCAATCATTTCGTGACTACTATACAGCGTTGTACGCAACCCCAGCCGTGCAGGACCCCACTTCCGTTCAGGACTTCCTTACGGAGATACAACTCCCACAGATTATACCAGCCCATTATGATGCCCTAGAGGATTCTATTGCGATTGATGAGATTACGGATGCAATTGGACAGCTGGCAACTGGCAAGACACCGGGAACGGACGGGTGGCCATCGGAGTTTTACTCCACCTTTTCCGCTCAACTAGCATCTAGGCTAGCCAAAGTGTATGCCGAAGCTTTTGAGACAGGCGCGCTGCCACCTACTTTGAGGGAAGCGACGCTAGTGATTTTACCTAAGCCAGGCCGCGACCCTCTCCAAATGGCCTCCTATCGCCCTCTATCGATGTTGAACGTCGACTATAAAATCCTCGGGAAATTACTAGCAAACAGGTTAATCACTGCATTTCCTCTGTTGGTCCACAAAGACCAAAATGGCTTCATACCTGGACGCAACACTGGCCTGAATCTGCGCCGCCTGTTTGCACTGTTGGACTGGGCCCAGGGCGAGGCAGAGAGGCCCTCGGTGGCACCTTAGATATTGAGAAGGCATTCGACACTCTGAGCTGGGATTATCTCATAGCGGTACTGGCGAGGTTCGGCATCGGCCCCAATTTCATAAGGTGGATACGTTTGCTGTATTTCAGACCGCAAGCTAGAGTGAAGACGGGTCGCACCTTCTCTTTGCCTTTCTCAATAGCGCGGGGAACACGCCAGGGCTGCCCCCTGTCACCCATTCTCTTCGCTTTGGCCATGGAACCATTGGCATGCAGACTATGGCAATGTGTCACTGACTGGGGTCTACAGGTCGATCGACGGTGGCACATAGTATCGCTGTATGCAGATGACACGTTAATATATCTGCGCGGCCGGACTGACATACTGCAGTCGATTATGGACCTCTTGAATACACATGCGAGAGTCTCCGGGCTCCAAGTTAACTTGACTAAGTCGGTAGTGTTCCAAATGACGCCTATGTCGCCGAACCAGAGACGACTGGCACCGGACACACCGTTGACATGGGCGTTTGACACCTTTAAATACCTGGGGGTCCAAGTTTATCATCTGGGGGCTGATACTGTGGACGGAAATCTCAGCCGGGCCATAACTAGAGCCCGCTCAACTCTCCCATTCTGGTTGAGCCTCCCCTTGTCCCCCATGGGCCGGGTGGCCATTTCTAAGATGTTGGTCCACCCTGCCTCTTATACTTCTTCTATACACTCCCCTACCGCCTGCCTCAGAGACTCTTCAAGGAATTGGAATCCTTACTGGTCTCCCTGATATGAGGAAACTCAAGGGCCAGGGTAGCTCTCCATAAATTATATTTGCCACTATCGGACGGCGGCTTGGGCGCCCCAAACTATGAGCGATACTTTGCCGCGGCACAACTGCAGTGTCCAATGCGGTGGCTCACTAAGAGCAATCTCACGGAGATGGTCACGGGAGCCTTGACATGGGATCCCCCAACATTGATGGAATGGATATCAGGAACAACTACCCGGACTCAGAAACAATGAGGCAACTTATTAATGACAGCGGCCAGACAGCTCTGGTCCAGATATGTGATACCTAATGGCCGACCAGCGCCATATGCCATTGGCCTGCCGCTGGAGCTCCTTCCCGATACATTCTCCTGTCATGGGTGCCCGGAATTGAGGCTATGGAGGGACAGAGGATTAGACACATGGGGGGACATGTATGCAGACTCGCAATTGCAAACATTCGAGGACCTGGTAGACACATATGAGGTACCGCAGGGCTCCTTTCTACTACATGCTTTGCTCACGCGCCACTCCCTGCGAGCATGGGGCATCGACCGAGTGGAACCTGTTACATCACACCTGTTACAAAAACTGCTCGCGCACGGCCGAGGTAGACACGCCGTAACAGCCATTTATACCTCTTTTAGACTAGACGACCCGCCGGCACTGGCGACACCGAGCTGACCGTCACCTTCTCTGATAAGCAGTGGCTGCAATGCCTCAACCACCCAAAAATCATCTCGACCAATGCCAGATTGAAATACACTCAATTTAATTATTTACACTGCACGTACCTTACACCCCACAGGTTAGCACACATGTACCCCACTGCTGCGGACATCTGCCCTAGATGTCAAAACCAGGGAGCCACATTTACACACATGGTGTGGACTTGCACCTGTATTCAAACATTCTGGTCCGCGGTGGCCACTGTGCTTGCGGAGGCGGCAGACACACAGGTAGAGGCGGAACCCCTTCACTTTTTATTGGGCATCACGAGACGCAGTGCGTCTCCTAAGGGCTTGAACAGGTTTCTCGATCTAGCCTTGAGCCTACCCAAACGTAGGATAGCTATAGCATGGAAGGCGCCACTGGGCCCCAATGTAAGTGCGTGGATGCTTGACCTCCGCAGGGCACTTGTGTTGGAACACAGAAACCAATTGGAGACTGCAGCGCGAGCAGCGGCGCCCCACGATTAACCCCCACACAATGGCAAGACTACTTGTCAGTGATCGAAGCGAAATTGTCCGTAGCAACCCCTTCCTCTTAGACCTGCTCACTGGCACAGGACCCTAGGCTCCCTTGGACTCCTAGATCTATACTAACATATGAATACACACGCTCGTGTTCGAGGCCACCAGGTACCTTGGCCCTTCACACCCTTCTTCCTGCTCCCTGCCCACCCACTCCCTCCAGTTTTCCCCTTCCTCTCCCCCCCGGCACATTCACCAATGGCGGCCTACCACACCCATGTAGTCCTATGTAAGTTACTCACTGATACATTAGACCGTCAGGCACATTTACACTGGCAGTTACACGAAGAGATCATTTTTCTTTATCCTTTTCTTTTGTTTCTTTTGTTCAGGTTAAAGTTATTTTGTACATGTATATGGCTTGATGGAGATATGGTTCTGAGGAACAATGGTGGATACCCCTTTGGTTATCCTGATCTAATTTGATAATTTATAATTGTGCTATACTGCAGAGTGAAGCGGCGAACCGGCCAAAAAGGTGGTCTTTAATGCTTCCTAGCTAAGTTTTTACCTGAACCCCGCCCACGCCATTCAAATTATTGCTATTTTACAATGTCAATGCTGGATTGAATTGTCATGCAAATATTAATGATGTTTTCTTGTCACAACCAATAAAAATCATTTACAAAAAAAAAAGGAATGGGGAGGTGTGACAGGCACTGTGAAAGTAGCTGTGACTCCTCTACTCCCTGTCCAGTGTTTACTGGGAAATGATCTCAAAGCATCTGAGTAGTCAGAGGTGGAGAGAGGTCTCCATATGAAAATATTGGAGCTCCCTGAGTGGGTATGTGCTGTGACAAGGCCACAGACTATCCAGAAAGGAAAGGCTGGATGCCTGGACCCTGGAGCAAGGGGCCATGAATCCCAGGATAAGGGCACTGTGTCTGGTGAGCCAGCACTCCAGAGGGGCAGGAGGATCTGACCACTGAGGAAGAGATTCCATCCCTGCCAGATCTGTCAGACTTGGCAGAACTGGCAGGAGCAGGTGGACCCTCCAGAGAGGAGTTCTGTCAGGGACAGAGAGACTGTCCCACCCTTGAGAGCTTGAGGAGTATTGCCTCTAAACAAGAGGGGGGGTGACTGTGGATTTCACCAAATCTACTGTAAAGATGTACTACTTTATACTGAGGCCAGAAACCTCAAGGAAGGGGCAACCAGGAGGTTGGTGGTGCCCCAAAAGTGCTGAGAGTTCATCCTGACCTTGGATCATGATATCCCCTTGACAGGACATTTGGGACAGACTAAAACCTGGAACAGGTTGGTGAACAATTTCTACTGGCCCCATATGTCTGAGAAGGTAAAGGAGTTTTGCAGCTCCTGTGTCACCTGTCAGGCCAGTGGCAAGGCAGGGGGCAGGTCAAAGCTCCCTTGATACCACAGTGGTTGTGACTCCCTTTGAGAGGGCAGGGAAGGACATAGTTAGTCCCCTGGAACCACCTACTGCATCAGGGAATAGGTATCTTGGAGGTAGGGGACCATGCCACCAGGTACCCTGAAACAATACCTATCAGGACAGTAGCTGTTCCTTCAGTGGCTAGGGCACTGCTTGCTGTGTTCACCAAAGTGGGTTTTCCAAAAGAGGTTGTTTCAGATAGGGTCACAAACGTCCTGTCCAGCTATCTGAAAGCGATGTGGGATGAATGTTCATGACCCCATATCACCCCCAGACTAATGGTCTGGTGGAGAGGTTCAACAAGACCCTAAAGGGCATAATGAATGGGTTGCCTGAAAAACGCAGGAGGATATGGGATGTTCTCCTCCCATCCAAACAAACCGGTGCATCACTTCGCTCCAGTTACAAGCTGCACAGCATTTGTCGTGAGCTTGCTCAAGTGAAAACATAACTACAATATTTCTTCCAATTGAATCATATTTATTCCATGTTTCACCAGTCTTTTTAATTCATAACGGAGGCAACTTCATGCCAAGCTTCAAATGCTACAGACATGCCCATCCAGACTTTGTCTTGCAACATGATGGAATTAATAGTACATCCTGGTTAATCATGAAGATATTGACCCAATGCATTTCGGGGTGAAAGCCCATCTTCAGGGGTAACTGAAATTTAAGGAAAGCCCATTAACATTGAAGAAGCTCTTACACCACAAAAAACCAAACTCATCCTTCATAATGTTATAACCATTCCCTTAATGTGCTATAAATCACTCTCCATGTGCCCGATTATACTGTGAGCAGTGTATGCCAAAATAAAAACACAAAAACACTCCAGAAACCAAAAGCATGTGTGCGGTTGCACTGAAAATAAACGTGCTGAAACGCTGCAAACCCAAGGTTATTTTTTGTAAACTGTGCCCCGGGACGACCTAATGAATAAACATGCCACACTTATTATACATCTTATTGCAAGCTTACTTTGCCAGTGATGTAAAAATAGAATCTTCCTTTTCGCAAAACCAAAAACCGGCTTCTTAACTTTCTCATTCATGCTTCAACTGAAGGTGTTCTCAAAGCAATTCAAATGTACGTTTTAAATCCATTCTAGCACCCACAGGTGCAACCTATTTAATTAAACCCAGCCTTGTGACTGACTTTGTTGAACCAAAAATACACAGAAACTACATAGACCACAGTCCCACAAACATGTTTCTTGAAAAGACAAATCTATTTAGTAATGTGAGCTGAAACAAGAATGTATGCAAAAACAATAAACATGAACATGCTCTTATTAACTCAAATGCACCATTTCGATTTGAATATATTTGTCAGAAACAATCCTCTACTTTTATGCTTCACTGTTAAAAAATGACTCTTTGTTGTATAATAAAACCCCATGACCCCAAGGGATTCTCCGTTCCTAGATGGCAATTTTACTGTTTTCGGACAGTTCAGCGTTTGGGTGCAAATTGACTGTGGGACAACACTTAGCAATGTAACAAGACAATAAGCCCATGCACACCAAGTTTTTCACAATTTTTGCTTGTTTTAAGTAATGCTCAAAGGCAGAGTGTTGTGCGTGCAAGCTTGTTGTGTGCTCTTGTCCCAATAGCACATGTTGAAATCCAAACAAACCGGTGCATCACTTCGCTCCAGTTACAAGCTGCACAGCATTTGTAGTGAGTTTGCTTAAGTGAAAACATAACTCCAATATTTCTTCCAATTGAATCATATTTATTCCATGTTTCATCAGTCTTTTGACCAATGGGTCAATATCTTCATGATTAACCAGGATGTGCTATCAATTCCATCGTGTTGCAAGACAAAGCCTGGATGGGCATGTCTGTAGCATTTGAAGCTTGGAATTAAGTTGCCTCGTTATGAATTAAAAAAGACTGATGAAACATGGAATAAATATGATTCAATTGGAAGAAATATTGGAGTTATGGAGAAGCCTCTCAAAGAAGCAATGGACAATGTGCTGGACAAAGTGCTAAGCCTAAGATCTCCAATGACAGACTACATGTACAAGGCAGGCAGGAAACTGGAGGCCAGCCAGGAGCTCATAAAGCACTGGTATGATCAGAATACTCCTCTGCCTGAGTATACTTCAGGACAGTTGGTGTGGGTGTTGGAGCTCCTAGGGCCCTCCATGACAGATGGAGTGGGCCCAATCCAATCATTGAAAAGAAGGATGAGGTTAGCTACCTGGTCAATCGTGGCACCCCAAGAACCCCCATGAACCCCATATAATCCTGCATGTGAATAGATTGAAACCCCACCATGACAGGGCAGACATGACCATGTTACTGGTCACAGATGAGGGAGAGGAGGAAGAGACTGAGCCAGTGCCCGACCTCCTCTATAACAACGTGCAAGATGGGTCAGTGGAGTGAGTGGTACTCTCTCCCACACTGACAGATCAGCAGCTCATAGACAGGTGCTGGAGCAATTTGCTGGCCTGTTCTCTTTGACCCCGGGCATCACTGAGTGGTGTGTGCATCACATTGACACTAGTGACTGCCCACCTGTCTAAAATAAACTGTACAGGTTGTCTGACCATGTCAGAGCCAACATTAAGGCTGCGGTAGCTAAGATGCTGGATTTGGGGATAACTGAGCCTTCTGACAGTCCATGGGCCAGCCCAGTGGTGCTAGTTCTCAAACCTAATCTCCAGGGGGGACCGAAGGAGTTAAGGTTCTGTTCTGTGTGGAGTACAGAGGACTTAATGCAGTCACAAGGACTGATGCCCACCCTGTACCTAGAGCGGATGAGCTCATTGACAGGTTAGGGGCTGCTAAGTACCTAGGTACCTTTCATTTAACTTCAGGCTACTGGCAGATTGCCCTCACAGATGGAGCAAAGGAGAGATCAGCATTTTCCACAACAGAGGGACATTATTAGTTCAAAGTAATGCTCTTTGGCTTAAAGAATGCGCCTGCCACCTTCCAAAGGCTGGTCAACAGGGTCCTGTCTGTGATGGAGCAGTTCAGTGCAGGGGGGGGGCTTAATCTACCTGAGGGTAGTGCTTCAGGCCATGCAGACCTGACTATTATATTAAGGCAAGTAAGTGCCAAATAGGGCAGAGATCTGTTGTGTACCTGGGCCACCTGGTAGGTGGAGGCCATGTACAGCATCTACAGGCCAACATTCAGATTATTTTGGATTGGACTGCTCCTACCGCCCAGACACAGGTCAGGGCATTCCTTGGTCTGACTGGGTACTACAGAAGGTTTGTTCAAAATTGTGGGACCATTGTGGCTCCTCTGACAGAACTGACTTCTAAGAAGAGGCCCAAGAAAGTAGATTGGACCCCAGAGTGTCAGAGGATTTGGACACTTTGAAAGCTGCTTTGTGTTCTGCACCAGTGTAACTGGCCCCTGACTACACAAAGGAATTTGTGGTTCAGACAGATGCTTAAGAATAAGGGATTGGGGCAGTGTTGTCACAGGTAAATGAGGAGGGCCTTGATTTGCCAGTTGCCTTCATTAGCAGGCGACTTCTTCCCAGAGAATAGAGGTGGAGTGCCATTGAGAAGAGGCTTTTGGTGTGGTTTGGACCCTGAAAAAGCTAAGACCATATTTGTATGGTACTCACTTTAGTGTGCAAACTGACCACAGACTTCTCAGATGGCTTGACATGTAGTTCCTATAAACCTATATAGGACCTGCGCATTTAGACAACATACACTGTAGGATTGGTGTCCAGACTGATTCTAGACACCCCCACCGGGTATGATAGCCTATATACCAGCTAGCTCACAGTGCCACTAGAAACCCCTCTTACCAAGGAGAGAATAGTTCTTGGCAAATATCGAACATGACAACCCTGATCCCTCAAGATCGTGGAATCAGTGTATCACTTTTCGCTCAGTCACTCGTGCTCACTTCGTCTCAGAGAGATACACAGATTAAACAGTGGGGACATATTTCAATAAGCATTTATTGAACCAGCGTCATTCTAGTGTAAAATAGGTGTGCTGAAACAACCACTAGACAGTAACAGATATAAATGATTATATGCACTAAAAGAGTAAAAGGATCGTAGATTTCTACCATCATGCTAAAACAATGAATACAGGCAAGTATATGCAATACATGACAGTAGAATGCGTACTTCTAGGATGCGACCCTAACCAGACGTACCTAAGTGTACCTAGCATGTATGTGAGTGTAAAAGCCAAGAATCCCTCTAGGATAAAGTCAAACCTATTATCTGAAGTGAAAGACTGTGGGACCCCGTCTTGGTCTCGAGATGGACACCCCGCAAGGCATGTCAGACCACTGCGAGCTGGAGTGTCTGCGTGCAGGAACCTCAGCGTCTCGCGTCAGTGTGTCGGCATGGAAGTCCTTTTCTCCTTTGACTACCTTAGCAAGATATGGTGTATATATACCCAAAGTGGTACCCTCAGGGGTTCTACCTTGCTGTGTCATGTCGGACTTAGGATGGCGGAAGGAATGACACTTGTACATAGTTATTATGCAGGAGATGGTAGTCCTGCTGAGTTTCCAAGAATCCTCATGCATAATGGATGAGGCTAGTTTTCATAGAAAACCCCTCGTCCTGTATGCAGTTCTGTAACTAGGTAAAAGGTCAGTCCCAAGAACCGTTATGTAGTGTAATGGTAGGGGAGAATATAGAAGAAATGTGAAGTTGCTACCTGAGCCTATATTGGGGTACCTATATGAAACATAACAGGCTAATGCAGATGAGAGGGGAGAATCCCAAGCTATTGATGTAGTCCATTTCCCTACAGAGAATGGACTTTACAGTGGAACACATATCTGGGGTTGCCCATGCCAATGCCGACTCTTTCCAGGTTTTTCCACTTAGCTGATGAGGACTACTCCTCACCTTTCATTTGAGGGGGGCTATGTTGCAAAGTCATCCTGTGCCCTGGGCACTCCCATGTCTAGCTGACTGGTTCTGGTGGTATCTGTCTCTGACTGTCCCTGGGCTCTGCCTATCCAGGCCCAGGGCCAGTGCTATGGTGAAAACATAGTGAAAACGCACACACACATTAGGGTACAATATGGGTTATGTTACCCCTATGATTGGCATGACCTATCCTATAAGTCCCTAGTACATAATAGGGCAAGGGGATTAAAACTACCTGTAAGCTCCTAGTATATAATAGAGCATGGCAGTTTAGAGGCCAGCGGCCCTTTCTACGCTTGCATGTGTGCACTGCTGAGAGCCTGAGGTCATTTTAAAAACAGCCCTGTGTTGCAGGACTGCTTTTAAATGTAAATTGTGCCCAAACACGACGTTAGTGGTAGGGGCACTCAAAGAATTGATAAACTACAATATTTTGGCCTATTAGGCACCCTCAGGGTCTCCCCTAGGTGTCCCAGGGGTGGGGGGTCAGGTATATATAAGGAGTATCCTTATAAAAGAAGTTGTTTATGCCCTGGGGATAGAGAAATTTTACTTTTCACTTCCCTCATTGTAGTGAAGTGCTTCCCAAAATTCACGTTTGTGCTAGGAGTACTGTGGAGCAAGGATCTACATTACTTTGCATATTCAGAACCTCTAACGTCTCCCGTAGGTGTCCCAGGGGTGGGGGTCATGTAGCTATAAGCCGTGTCCTTATTAAAGATGTTTTATAGGCCCTGGTGTTGGATAAATTGGACATTTCATTTTTCCCATTGTAGAACCACAGCTACACAGGTCAACATTGCAATAGTTATGAACTCATAAATACCGCTAGGAATTCACGAAAGACACCATACAAGGATTTAGGAGAATGCTATTGATAAATTCAACAATATGCTATTGTTGCATTTATCTTAAAGAATACAGAAAAGAAGTTATAAGACTTCCTTGCCTGTGAGCCAAAATTCTACCTTCCAGTGGTCTACCCTGATTGGTCAGAGTTAATAGGATCAGCCAGGCTTCTTTGATGAGGTGATAAGTGGCTCACCCCAGAGAGGCTAATCTGTTGGAAAGAGCCCTGCTGCAGAGGAAGGCCAAAGCAGGGGGAGGCTTCGTAAACCATGGGGCTTCAAAGAAAAGATAGGACAGATAGGAATAGATAGATCCACCTTCCGCCATCTCCTATAACCCAGCCAGATAGCAGGCTTGATAAGGAAGGACTTTGCAGATGTCAGGGGGAGGGAACCTATAGAAATGAGCCATACTGGAGGTTGGTTTAGCTAGCTCTTGCTCCTCTGCTGAGACCTCAGCCATATTAAATTTTGGAAGAATACTGCTCTCTGGGAGACCATTGTGCCACACTTTGGTGGAAGTTGTCATGCTCTGGGGTGTTGCCCTGCACCTCATTGGACAGGAGTGCCCTCATGCTTGACCCCAGAGAGCACTGATTAAGTATCTGAGAGGGGCAGAGCCTCTCAGCTCTGCTGCTTGGAACTAAGACAAAAAGAAGGATTGACAAGCTGGAAACTTGATTTGCACCAACAAGCCCTGCATTCTGACGGACTGCGCCTGCTGCATTATCTGGAACTACAGCCCTTTGGATGTACCTTGCTTCAAGAGGAATAAAGAGTGGACTCCAAGCTGGAATCTTGATTTTCACCATCAGGCCCTGCATTCTGACTGACTGCGCCTGCTGCATTAGCTAGAACTACAGCCCTTTGGATGCACCTTGCTTCAAGAGGAATAAAGATTGGGCTCCCTGCAAGCTACAGGTTTACAGAGCTCACCTGTGTCAACTCCACCAAGAGTCCCCTGCCTGGAGTGCATCCAGTGGACTTTTACGCGTTTTGGCCCGGTGCATTGTAGGAATTGTGGTCCCAAACATTCAAGGACCATCTTAGAGCTTCCAGACCCTTGGATTGTGTTTTGGACCCTTTGCACCCTCAAGAGGAACTACAGAAAGAAGTTCCAGAAGTTTGGAGATGTTTGGAAAAAAACGTCATAAGTAGACTAAGCGCTAGAAAGGGTTTATTCTTTACAAATTCATATCTCTGGTTCCCTACATTGGATTTTTGTCATTCTGGTGTCATTTTAAAGATAAAAATATTTCCTATTTCTATGAATTGGTGTTGGATTTTTATTGTGTGTTTTGTCATAATTATTTACTGAATTGGTGTTTTTAAATGCTTTACATATTGTCTCCTAAGTTAGGCCTGCCTGCTTACAGCCAACTTACCCAAGGTTGAGCATGGGAATAATTTATTGAGAGCTGTACTGAGCCCTAGACTGTGTTAGTGGCCAGTTGCCAGTGGTAGATGCTTAATTACCACTACTAATAACCCACTTTCCAACAGTTTGTGTGTAGATTCATGCTCTGCTTAAAGAGTGTTAGTAGTGGGGGACTGATGTTAATGTGTTGTAAGAGAGGGGTGATACCTATCACAAAACTAGCACGTGGTTCAAAATCGAGTTCTTTCTAATATGTTAAATGTGCTATAGGGAAACTTTTCTGCAATGGCCTTAATTAATGTGCAAAGTGCAAATGTTGAGAATTTAGGCCTGGGTAACTACCCTGTAATTAATAAATGTGACTGTAAAACGCTATTGTCATTTGCACAGTAGTTCATTTGCCAGATTTGTCTCAAGGCCCAGAGTGACTTGTTTTTACAAAGAACCCTGAATAGATTTAGCACATATAAAGTGAAGTGCGTCGATTGTTTCTTTGTGTGGATGCCCATGGTGCCCTTTGAAATGGTCTGTGGGGAAGGCTTCCCTGTTTATTATGAGGTTGCAAGCATGCTGTCTTCTGTAGAAATCTGTGTTATACATGTATAAATAATCTGTTGCTTAAACTGTGGGTTTTGATGTAATATTCTATGTGTCAGAACCATGCACATAGGGCAGTTTGTTGCAATGAGCCACACATCTTAATCTGTAGCCAATTGTTTAAAAGTGTGTTTGGAAATGTGATCGACAAGTTCACTGCTGTACGTGTGTCAGTACTGTCTGGACTTTATATCACTGTTCTCATGTGAATATCTCATCATCAACCACAAACTTCGTATGGTGTAATAGTTAGGCATGTACGCATCAGTGTGACAAAATGATCCCTTGTTTTCTGTCCTATTTTAAAATACATTTGCTTGTGGAGTCATAGCTAATCTAACTCAAATGGTGAATGTGAAATGTAATTTGCATATGTGGTTAAGTTGTTAATGTGTACAGTCACAACAACAACTTCACACACATGATGCAATATCAGCGTTACGTCAGATATGTCACAAGACCTCACATAGCAAATCACAGTGCTCAACAATGGTCAAGTCAGATGTAGGAAGGTGACCAGGTGTATGGGTTATAATGTCAATTCAGGCCATGTGTAGGTCATGTTGAACAATGCTTTATTGACACAGTGTAATCATTGGTAAATAACCATGCTAGTTAGGTGTAGGTCCTGGGGGTATAGTAAGCCACATGTCCCTTAGGTAATATTCAGTCATTGTCACTGGCAGTGTGATAAGCTGTGTTTACTTGGCAAACTGTTAAAAGTGTTGCAATCTGCCTACAGTACATTTGATAATTTCACTCTGCTGACATGACACAATACTTGTAGACATACATTTTGCCTTGCTATGCCTATATTCCATGTGTAACTTCTATATGAGTTACACATGTGAAAACTAGAACTGCTTCATCTGCTAAAGGACAGATGTGCAACTGTAATGTGATCCGTGTGAAATAGCCTATTCTATCACTCCTACATCTTGATGGTGACTTATCAAAATATGTTAACTGAAGCACGGCACCTGCTGTTCCGCAAGCTCTGGATTAGGGATAGCTCTCTAAATGCTGTATGTAAAGGCTGCAGTGTTATTCCATTTCTTAATAGAAGGTCTATTCTCCCTTGGATCACATGAGTTGAGTGTGGTATACTATAAGGGCATCAGGAGTGAGAGATAAAACATCAGCTGGTACAAAGATGTGGTTAAGATGATTGGAAGGAAAAACAGGACATTGCATCAAACTATGTTCCTGACACCATTATGTGTGAGTGCGCACAGGTCTTGTAGCTTTCAGTAATGTGCTATTGACTCTATATAACCCAATGTTGTCATCCAAGTACAAATTATAATGTTAGGCAATGTGGGTATTATTACACCTATGTACCAAGTACATATCAACATCTCAACTAATTTCTTTTCAAATCTGCTTTTCAGCATCAGACCAGGGCAGTGAAGGAGACAGTTCCACGAGTGTTGGTGAAGCAGCTGGCCACAGTGGTTCCCGTGCTGCCAGTGAGCAAGATGGAACCAGTGGCGCAGAGGGTGATGGGAGTGCCACTGAGGAGCTGACCGACGTGACAGCTGGAACACACTTCATCAGAGTCCAGTTCCAGTGAGCCCTAACAGGTGGTGGTGGATCCCCCTGGACCTGTGTCCACTACATCTGAGCCCCCCCACCATCTCCACCCTCACAGCTTCTCCCCAGCCACCTGTCCGTGGCCGCTCTGCTAAGAGGGGAGGTGTATCTTTTGCACTAGGCATCTCACCCTCTGCCTCTGTCGCCCATGCTGCCAAGAGTGTGGAGGCCATTGACCTCCTGAGGCAGACCTCTCTGGGTCAGACAGCAGTGCTGAATGTCCTCCAGGTGCATACCAGTCAGCAGACCCAGATGGTATCTTTCCTGGAGGGCATTCACTCTGACATGTTTTCCCTACAGAGACCCATTCAGGCTCAAGCCTCCACACTGATGGCAACATTATCCCAAATCCAGCTTTCCACCCCCTTCTGCCTCTACCACATCCACAGTCCCTATTGCCATACCTGACCAAAGCACACACAAACCTGACCATGCATATACATCAACATCCACACAAAGCACACAAACACACAGATATAAGGCCAAAGACAGACACACGAACTCGGCAGACAAGAGGACACCCTGACTTCCACATCCACCGACATGCAGGTAGACACAACACCCACTGCACCACATGGCTCACATACAGACAAACAGGCAGACAGCACACGATCACACACAGCCACGTCAGACATCACACCAGCACACACAGACATGCCACATACGTCAAAACCCTATGCCTCCACAACCCCTACCCTTGCCTCTCCTCATGCCCAATCGGCCCAAAAACTCCAGCTCATTGCCCTTGACCTTTTCCCTTCCCAAACTAACCAAACCCCTCCAAAATCTAAAAGGAAGACCCTTGTGCCCCTGCCATACTCTTCCACAACCACCCCCAAAAAACCTAACCAGTCCCTATTGAGACCCAAACGCAACAACAAGGAAGCCGGAAAAGGAAATCTCCCCTTCCTGCCACCACCCCACCCCCTCCTAAACCCAGAAGATCTTCTTCCCCATCCTACCCCAGTACCTCCACTGGGAAGAAATGTAAAGGCAAACAAGTTCCCCCCCTCCCTATTCCCTTCACCACTCTTTAGGGACAAGAAAATACTGAAAATGGTGAAAACCAGCCCCTTCTCCCTACATCCTGCCCTCCCACTGACCCAGCCAACACCCCCAATCTTGATCCTAGCCCTCCCAAGGACCAACCCAGCCCACCTTAGTTATTTTATTTTGGTGCCTGGCATGCCTTCTATGTGCCCCTTCCGGGGGAGGTATCCTTCAGCAGCATTACTGAAGGCAAGTTTGGGTGGGCCACACTTTGCTGGCCCACAACATAGACATTTGGACTGGCCATTGGCCTTTGATTTCATCATTGAACTATGAAGGCTGAATAAAGCATTTTTGTTTTGGTTTTGGTATTCATGTGTAATTTGTGATGTGTGAGTACAGTTCTGTTAGTATGACAATGATAACATATGGTTCATAGAGTAGGTAAGTCTATTGGGATGTTGTGTGGATTTGTGTACCTATATTGGCTGGGTGTCAATGGCAGCATGAGGTTTGTGTAGGAGTGTGAGGTGAAGGTCCAAACCTTGCATTGGATATTGTATGCATTCTTACTTTACTCAGATTTCTAAGTCCATTGTGCAAGTGTGTCAATGGACAAAACTCAATGAGATGTATGTTGCATATGTATTTGATGTGTACAAAGTGAATCTTCTCGTAAATACACTTGGAGGCGTTGTGACTTTACATACATGATACTTACTTTAGCCACACATGTACACAGAGCAAGGTGTAAACTGCAAAATGTCACTTAATAGATATGGGCCAATTGCTGTTTCTTCAGTGGATCTTGTTAAGTACTTCCAATGACAAATTTGCCACATGTGAATGCCACTTTGTGCCAATATCACATTAGTCCCAGTTGAGACTGATTCTCAAGGTGCTGTCAACATGAAGAGTGTGAGGTAGGTACAAATCAGGCTGAGTCCTGGCCTGTTGTCTTCCAGGACTCCCCTTAAATTAGAGATCTATTGTATGCAAGGTGTCTATGCACTGTGGCCTCCTGTGTAGTGGAATTTGGATGGTTGTAATGCCAGTCACAATATTTGCCTATTTCATGTGGATTGTGTGTGTGGGTACATGACAATGCTTAGTAAGTTAGACTGTGTTTCTGTACTTCCTAACTCACTACTGATGCATGTGTTAGATGCATGAGGACCTGGTCTATGGTACAAGAATGGGTGTCACAGGAGTTGATAGCTAGTCATAATATGGTGTGATTGCTGAGTTGTGCAATACATTGCGGACAAATGTACATCAGCTTGTGGGCTTGATGCACAGTTAGAGTATGTGAGTCTGTGCATATACATTATTAGTAAACTGAACATAGGCAAATCATGCTGATGTGATCTGCCTTTATATTCTCTCTTGGTACACACCCAGGGCTATCATGCACCATACTTGACCATGGTTAGCTGCATGATAGGGTATGTATGTTCTAATAGAGGGTCATGTTTGTTGTTAAGTGTGGTTTAGGGTTGTCAAGGAGTGTTTGTGTGTCAAGTGATGTTGAGTGTGTGTATACGTCCAGGTATGATGTGTCACGTGCAAATGGTGGCACAGCCACAACCGTCAGGACTTCTGGGTTGTGGGAGAGTGGATTAGTCTAGTGATCTTTGCATTGTGACTGCTTTATCTTGTTTGTCACAACATGAGTTTGTGTAACTTCGTTTAACAAGTAAGTTGGGGTGGGGACTCATTGATTTGTGTATTATGTCTATGTTGGCACATGAGCCACATGGATTTGCTTTTCACGTATTGCTACACATGTGATTTGTCAATACTTCAGGCATATGACAGAATCTAGATACATGAATGCACACCATACATTGGGGCTTATTTACAAGCCCCTTGCGCCACTTTTGCGTCATTTTTAACATGGGAAAAGTGACGTACGGTTGGTGCAAGTCGCTTGTAAATAAGCCCCATTGTACCTAAGATGCCTGAGCGTTTTACATTGGCAAAGGCTGTTATTATCAATGCACTTTGGTGACACAAAGGTGGCTTCAATGCTTTGGTATTTGTAGTTGGCTCAATGAAGACAATAGGAGATTGTGCTTGTAGTGTTACAGATATCTCAACTAAGAGTTCTGGGGTACTGGTAGGTGGTTCAGCTACAAAGACTGCTTTCTGTTTTTTCAAGATGTTGCTGCACTCAATGGAATTTGGATGGTAGCTTTCTGTGCATACAATTGCCACTATGGTAATGCTAGGCACTATCAATTCCAGTAACTATTCAAAGACTGATATACATTTTTCAATGCGTGCACTACAATGCACCTTCAAGCCCCCTCATGTGGCACATCTCAAGGTATACCTTTTCAGTATGACACTGTACTGCAACACCCTCCTTCACAGAGCTGTTTAGGAGATCAGGTGGACCCTCAGTCTTTGCTCCCAGCAGTGGTGATGAGGGTATTGGGTTCTGGGAGGATGTAGTGCCAGTGTATGGGTTTCTGTGGGACATACTTTTAGTGTGCATTAGTGTTATGTTGCCATGACATGTGGCACAAAGAGCAGTGGTGAGCTCACTATACATATTTCTGTACAGATATATGTATGTGCCTATGCCCATTTCTATTCCTTTTACATTTACGTTGTGTCTGTCACTGTATTTCCAGTTCAAACTGTGGATACCCGATGGTGAAATTCCCTCATTCCCCCTGAACAACATGCTACAGGCCACTTTCACATTGCTGCACCTTTGCTTTGTGGTCACTTTAATGTGCAGGGGAGAAGTCTTCAAACTGGGGGGCGATCCCCCCTTGGGGGGCCTTAAGTGATATCAGAGGGGTGCCAGTCTCTCCAAGAAAAGCATCATGTTTAATTTTAGGTGTTAGAAGCATGAGCATCAGTAAGCCACCTTGTAATGGACCATCACTGACAACTTTTGTCAATTATTTCCTGACTGGGAGTATGTGTGAAAAGGGGTAACAGAGCTTAACTGCATATTTAAACATTGCCAATTTAGCAAAATAATTGTGCAAAAAGTTGAGGGGTGCCTTTTTTTTTACAGGGAGGGTGCAGCATTAAGACGTTGGAAGCTCACTGGTGTAGGGGTAAATGTGTCACTTATCGGCAGCGACCTCCACGACGGTTCTGATTTTGCTGGTCATCGAGTAGGTACAGAAGCGGTATGACGTGCGCAATGGCTCCATAACTGCACTGGAAGTGTGGAAGTGTGCTGTGGGGAGTTTCTGCCTTATAAGCCTCTTCTTCCGCCAGCTCTGATGAGGTGTTTGGACCGACACAGAAGGCGCATCGGAAATATGCATCGGTAATAGGGCGGGCGGCTCCGGGGCCGGACCGCGCTCTGACCTGCTCCATTCCAAAACTGGCGCGGTCAAGATTTCCAGTCGGAGTCGGAAGAACTGTGTTGGTCAGTAGCCCATGTATTGTAGAGCATCATAATACTGCTGCCGGAAGGACTGCTTCCGATTCGACATCGGGAGGACAGACTGACCCTGACAAACCCGACAAGCCTGCGGAGGCTTACCGACCAACATCTTAATAAGCCCCATAGTGTCCAAATGGTTTTTAGAAATTGCTATGTAGTTGGGTTTGATATATTGAATATTATTCATAGTGATATTTTCCCCCTTCACCTGTACCCATCTTAACAATGGTGAATAACTATCCCTGATCCTCTGTGGCTCAACAATCTAGCTATACATGTAGAGGGTATATAACCTCCAATTAATATCAGGGCATGTAGGGTCCAGTGCTACCTGGGTTTTATATGTTGTATTGGGCCTAAAACCCTACCTAATTTACCCATACAGCTAATCTCTGTATCATGACTTGGAGTTTTAAGAAACCCTTTCCTTCTAACATAAACTAATTCTTGCTGAATAGTCAAATAAGTTTCGATGCTGGCTATGGATTTGTTGATGGCATCGACCATTGCTGCGTCCCTGGGGTAATGACCCTGAGGAAAACCCGCATGGAGGATGAAGGGTTCCTGATCACGCTTTATGGTAAATTTGGCCTTGAGCATTGTAAATGTATTCCATGTTCCTGGGTATTGGATTTCAGTTAGGGCTACCTCCACGTCCCCTGATAGGTCCACAGGTTAACAAGTTTAATGGTATAGTTAAAAATGTGATTGCTGGGCAACATGTCCTTTGAACCATTGGATGGCAAGGTGATAAAAAATGTCTCCATATTGTCACCTTTAGAGTGCACCATACTCATACATCCTGCAGGGAGTTGGCCAGCATCCAACCGTTAAATTTGTCGGACCATGCTCTCCATTTGGCAAAGGCCTATCTGTTAGCCCGCTACCTCCCCGTTTCATAATCTTTTCAACACTGTACACCTGGGGTCTCATTTATGGGATTTGGGCATAGGGCAGCACAGCAAGGCACCTTGCTGCGCTGTCCTACGCCAAAGTGAAAGGGCAGGAATGCACCATATTTAAGCAATATGGTGCATTCCTGTCCTTTCTCCGACAACTGGTGCCATTTCGGCAGCCTAGCCCCAATGTAGGCATCCTTGCACCATGATGCAAGGTGCCTCTGTTGCATGCAGGATTGTTTTTTTGCAGGAAGGGGCACCTTCCTGCACAAAAATAATGCTAAGAGGCGTTTTATTCTTTCTATGTGTGCTGCAGAATGCAGCACACATAGAAAATGGAAAAAATAAGGAGAAATATACATATTTCTCCTTGTTACACCTCACCTCGGGAGCTGTACGGATTTGGCGCTTCCCCAGATTGTGTGGGAAAATCCACTGCAACACCCATGGAATGCCTCCTGGGCGCAGAGTAAGGTGACTCTGCAATTTGCACTGCGTTGTCTTACTCATGATTTATGAGCCCACTCAAAGCCACGCGGGGTGAAGTCGCGGCTTCTGGAGGGAGTGCTGCGGGGCGGCGGGGCGGGGGAGGGTCAGGGTGGGGGGTAGTAAACTCCGGCATACGGCCGAACGGAGGTAAGTACATAAATAAATAAATAAAACAAATTACATTGCGCGCGCTGCAACGCCAAATGGCGATGCGGCACGCACAATGTAATTCGTTTTATTTATGTACTTACCTCAGTTCGGCCGTATGCCGGAGTTTACTACTCCCCACCCTGCCCCTCCCCCGCCCGCCCCACCGCCCCGCAGCACTCCCTCCAGGAGCCGCAACTGGCGGGGTGGCTTTGCGTAGATTCATAAATCAGATTGAGAGCCCTGCATCACGCATGTACCAGTTTACGTGGTGCATATGTGACGCAGGACTCTCATAAATAAGCCCTACGGTGTGGATTGATGGTACTTTATGTAACTCTTCATTGCAAAAGGCACCTGACACCAATTCACCTCTGTAGTCCTTTAATCTGTTAGTATATATCCCTTCTTTAAGCTCCACACTCTCCACTGTAAATATATCATCACTAAAAGTCTGCTGGTAGCCCTTTGTAAAAGACCCCTTTTAACTTTGACACCCTATCTTGCGCACCGACATTCTGCAGCTTGTCCTAAAAGTGAGTAAGTATATAACGTTAAATAATACATTAATGACACAATACCATGGGGTCATCATTTAAAAAAAAAAATAGTTTTCATGGGGCTAAAGAGCCTTTGTCTATTTTTAAAATAAATATTGCTCATACGCCTTTCTATAGTCCTTTCTGCAATCCTTTGAACAAAATACGTACACAGCTCTTTCATATGGTTTTTAGCCTGGCTCGAACGAACATCGGATCTCTTTCAGCATGATCTACAAGACCTTAATCATATCAGGGTGAACATTTTTCTTTTCCACTAACAAACCTTACGCCAGCCTTCACAGCTTTAATACTTTGTGCGGGTCTAGCAAGCTACATATATAGCAGATTGTTCTTGATGTGTATGAGGCATATAGACACTTGTAAGCCTCCAGCTGTGGCTCATTTATTTATTGCTGTAACAGAGGTCAGAATAATCACGTTTGAGACCTGCATTCACAGCAATTGCAGCAACACATTTAACCGGCCATATGTTGTCGTAGGGTATGCCTGGGGCTTCCTTTTCAAAATCTGCGATATTATGGTAACAAACACATTTCTTACGTGGCTTTTAGTTTTGGAGTGAGGAACTTTCAGTCTGTTTTGAACAGCATAACCAGTAAACATTTACGACGTTAACCGTCAGCGTCATACCCTTCACCCCAGCTCTTTTTGCCTATGCTTTCTACAGTTCAACATAGAAAGAAAGACAAACTGTTAGTTAAAAATAAAATATAACTGTATCTAGGGTATAAGTAAGTGACAATAATGACCTTTACTAACCTCAGCATTGTCGTGGGACACAGATCTGAAATCTTGAGAGTCTCTGAGGTCCATCGAGGCATAACGGGCGTAGGAGTTTGCGTGCAGCTGTTGCACGAGACACAGTCTCCAGAGCCGGTTCCTCCAGAAACCCCCTATTTTCATAGACCAGTGAGTTAGGAGCTGTTATAGATTCTTCTCCAGTTTCCATTTCAATTAAATGGTTTTCAGCAGTTGTTTCATTACTTGAGGCTTCGCTGTAAGGGATATAAGTTGCAGCAGATCCTTGAGGGTGAGCATTTCAAACCAGAGGCAGAGCTCCTCATCATAACAGGTGACGTCGTGACCACCCTATTTAACATCACTGGCTGCACGCTCTGCTCCATCCTCGCTGGTGTCAAGCTATGATAATATCTATCAATAGTGTTCAAACCACCAACAGAGGGCGTCTTTTTGATGAGGTGACTGTATTTCCTCATAATGATCGATCTCTTTCTTTAGGGCGGCTCAAGGTTTTGGCACTGGCTGCTTAGGGGCCTGCTTATATGTATTCTACACATCATAAAAAAAATAGGGCATACTCCTCTACATCACATCATGGTCACATGAGCTCCAAGGGCTCTGGTTTATTGGGAGCTGCCACCTCTACCTAACCATGTGGTTTGGCCATGAGCACGTAGCTAGCACGTGACCAGGGTGATGTCACAATATACGTGACCCAACATGGTCATGTGACCCCCCCCAGAAGTGACATAATTTCCAGTGAGGGACCCCAGGGGCCCAGAAGTCCTGGTAAAGGAAGTGATGTCACTTCCGGGGCAGGATAACTGTCACGTTTTGCTTGAGACCTTAGGTATCCAATTGTTCTACTTCTATCATACCATGCACTTTAATGGGAAGACGCATATTTTGCGGTGAGAGTCGAAGAACAAAGTTTCATATGTATTTCTATATGCATACAGTGTAGCTATGTATATAACAAAGTATATATATATATATATATATATATATATATATATATATATATATATATATATATATATATATATATATGTTTGTACATTAATCACATATTCAAATCGATCTGCTTCTGCACCTTGCACTGCAAATCAATGACATTTGAAGGAGTAACATGAGCCTGTATTTTTTATAAAAGTTATTTTTATACCTGCCATGCAGTAAATCACAAATTAGGGACTGCAAACATTACATTGTTTTAAAAAGCCTTTAAAAATCACTGATATCTCATTATCCAATACATATAAAACGCTTCAATTTAACATCAGTGATAATTCGCATACAATGCACTTATTTCTGGTACATTACAAGGATGTCCGAGGTTTGTGATCATGTTACATTGATATTACTGCTGTGACGCAGCCCCATAACTGCGTGTGCTCATAGAAAACGTAATAAAATAATCATTATTACACGTATACATGCAAAAATAAATGTAAGCGAAATAATGACTCAAAATGACAAAATTGTAAAGCAAATGCAAAGTTAGCCCGGTGATTCAATTTAAAAAGGTCAAATTCTCGGAGTAAACTAAATGTACTGTTTTTTTTTTTTTTTAAAGAATTCAATGCTTTGTTGGTAAATCGAAAGGATATGGCATTCAATCACAGCAGTATTGGTGTCTCCATAGCTACCTTTAGCTTATTTAATCACCATATTTTTCACCGTCACACCAGAATGCAGGTGCGCCGGCAAACATGAGATGAAAAGTCTGTCATCTCCTCTCTGTTTTCCACCCCCTTCTGTTGACTGGCTCATATGTACAGAGGTTGCTTCTATTACTGACACAGGGCGCCTAGTCTGCCAGTTCTGACTGGACTTTTTCTATTGAACAGGACCAATGCTGCGTCTCATACACTGGGTCTCTGTCTGTAGTGGCACAGTGAGCAAAACCGATGAACTGGGATGTAGCACAGAGTGATTACCAGTGGGCAAGCATTCTAACATCACTTTTGAGTTATTCTCATTAAGAACTGCTAACTGCGATGATTCTATTCCAGTGGCGGCTGGTGACATTTGAAAGTGGTGGGGTGGAAAACAATTGTCGTACTTCACTGCGCCGAGCGAGCGTAGCGAGCGTGAACCACCTACACGGGGTTCGGGGGGGTTCTTCCCCCGAGAAAAGTTTGAAAAAAGAGTGGGCAAATGGTGCATTTTCAAGTAAACCAGAAGGTGTGAAGAACAGCTCAATCAATACTACTGTTTAGAGTTGTGGGAGTTAAGAAACCTTATAGAAGTTTGACACATAATGAGAATGCTCTGGGAATCACAACTGACCAAGAACACGTATATAGTGCACTAACGTCCACTTGGGCCTCTCGGCGCTGATGACCAAAAGTGCTTCCGGTCGCAAGCGCTTGGAGAGCTAATTACATACATAGTGAGTCTTCCAAGCTGTACCTCCTTGTGACAGTGCACATCCCTAGATTCAGGGCACATATTTGAGGTAAGAGAACTCCCTCAAGTCTCAGTGCACATCTCATGCACACCCCAGGCTGCAGTGCACACAGCTAGTCTCACTGCACATCCACATACAAGGGGCTCCGTGCTGCTTCCTTCTCTCGGTGAACACCAGTGCACACCCCCTTGTCTCAGTCACACCCTTGTCCTCAGTGTGCACGCCTGGTCTTTGTGTGCACTGCCAGGATCCAGCGCGTACATCAGGGCCTCAAACCACACTAGTGCATATCAGTGGATACCTCGAGTCTCTGTGGTGGATCCCTCTGGTTTCAAACCATACCTCCTAGTGATAGTGCATACCCCTGGACTCAAGGCACACACTTGCTCCAAGTGAACTCCCTCAAGTCTCAGCGCACACTCATGTTCACCTCAGGTTGCAGTGCACACCCCTGGCCTCAATGTTTACCCACTGGTCTCAATGCACACTACTGTATACCTCTAGGCTCAGTGCATACTAATGGTTTCAGTGCTCTACAGTGTGCATCCCTGGCCTCAATGCACATCCTGGTTTCAGAGCACACCCAGGTCACTTATTTGCTTTTAGGCTGTGTCTCACAAAATAGCAATGTTAGAAATGGGATCTCTGGTTGGCTAAGGCTTGTGCCAAAGCCAGGCAGAGACCACCACTCTAGTCAGGGCAAGGGAGTTACACGCCAAAGATAACCCCTGCTCACCCCCTTGGTAGCTTGGCACGAGCAGTCAGGCTTATCCCGGAGGCAATGTATAAAGCGCTTGCGCAACACACCCACAGCAACAACATACCAGGCACACCACAAAAGGAACTCCACACAAGGTTATATATAAAAATAGCCTTTGTATTATCATAAAACACATTAGAATAGTACTCACATAATATACATCGTGCCACCTGGCACTAGGTCATATTTACAAGGGATTATTTACACCTGACAGGGCCAACTGGACCACTGTCAGAATCAGCACAAAGCGAACTTAGTAAAAGTAAAACAGATCATAAACGTACAACCAGTAATCACTGGTAACCACTGTACTTAGCATCAGCCTGTAACATAAACTACATTATGCCCAGTATCACCTAGGCGCCAAATCCATTGTACGCCAACCTCATCAGCATAAATACATTATGCAATCCTCTCATAAGTCTAAACACATTAGACCCTAACCTCCTAAGCATAACTCACATTAGGGGCGTAAATCCCAACCTAAACGCATTAGGTAATAATAAAATCACAAGCATAAACACATTATGCAAAACCTCATAATCATTTAAGTACATTAGAGGCATAAAACCGGGTGCGTAAACCATACTACATGAATTACATTTCCTAGCACCACATAATCACATTAGGGCACATAAATCATGGAGAGAATCTCACTAGCATATCCATCACCTTAGGGCCTGGCGCCCTATGAAACTAGAAGTCCCCCTGGCCAACTGGCCATCCCTAAAAGGGGCTCAAAGGCCCTATGTCCCAAGAGTCAGGGCGCGCTGCCAAGGCAGCAGTATCCACGTGCGCAATTGCGCTGGGGAAAAGGAGTGTACCTCACTCCTATCTTATATAAGAATGCCCCCAAAGAACTGTTGGCCTAAACGTTGCAGCTGCCCACTACATGCTGGGCAGCTGTGAATCACGGGAAGGCCTGGCACCTCTGTGCCTCCTGTCCCCCTCAGGGACTCTGAATTAATTGTGCCCACTCCGCTGCCGCTGCCCGCGCTGGTGCGGCGCAGCTGGGGCACTTTCATAGCGGGGCCCGGCACCTCTGTGCCCTCTGGACCCCCACGGAGCTGTAAAAACATGCCTCCTTCGCTGGGGCGGCCCGCTCTCTGGCGGGCCCGCCCAGGCACTGACAATGTGCCTCGATCGGCCCCCAAGACTCTGGGGCCCTCTGGGGCTCTCTCACTCACTAAGGAAACTGTCTCCACACGTTGGAGCGGCCCGCAACGGCGGACCGCTCGGAATTTTAGCACTCACCGGGACAGGCGATCTCTGACTCCACCCGGTCACACTACCGCCGCCCGCGGACTCCTCTTCACTACGGGAGCCCCGCCTGGAGTATCTCTTGGTCGCTGCCTGCTCCGGCCGCCTCTCTACCCGGGCCCCTCCTGGGACCCGGGACTTCTCTTTTCTGGGGCTCTTGGAGGCGGGGTAGGCTCCCGTCCTCCCTTCCTTCCGCGCACCGGGGCTCCCATCGGCTCACGGGAGCCCCGTACCATCTCACAGGCGCCTCTTCCGGATTATGCCCCGCCCACAGTCAGGCGCAGCAGCGGCCTGACTTCCGGCCCGCGGCTCGTCCGGGCGGCAGCGTCTCCTTCACTCGGCAAAGCGCGGGGTGGGCACCCGCCGTTTCAAAGGTGCCCGATGCGGGGTGGCACCCGCTATTTAAATCACAAGAACCTAGGCAACATGCGGGGTGGGCACCCGCCAGTTCCAGGTGCATAAAGCGGGGTAGGCTCCCGCTCGTTTTTGGGCAAATGCGGGGAAATCCCTACATCGGGATTCCCTCAAGATAGGCTGCAGCTCCGTGCTGCGAAGCCCCGCTTGTCTTTTCCTCTGGGCAATTAAAACATAACGCTCACGAGGCGCTAGGAGCCACAGCTCCTTGGCAAAGGTCCTGTAGTTTTCAAAGAATCAGTCCTTAGATGAAGGGGCAATGCAAGGCCCAGGGAGGCAAGCCCTCCTGGCAGCCCCCCCTGGGCCCCCAGCAGCAGCACGCCCTGCAGGAATCAGGTACCAAGACTGAACAACCTTCATGGGGTCACAGCCCCTTCTTTTATCCACAAAATCCCCTTTGTGTCACAGCACAGGGTTGGGGAAAACCAGACGCAACTGGTTTGGGGGAGCTTTGGAGCACTTTGTTTTGCTCAGCTCCTCTCTCCTTTCACAGGACAGGCTAGGGACATCAGACGCACCACAGGGGGTGGAGCCAGCATTGTGGAGGGAAGGCACAGCCCTATTCAGGCCCCAGGTGCATCTCCTCCCTCCCATCTAGATGCAGATCTCTCTATTCACCACTGCGCTGACTCACCCTGCCCCTCCAGGAGCAACACACACCTCCCAGCCCCTGTCACTCACAAGCCAGACATGCAATTCACATCAGGCAGGCAGACACAGAGCACACATAAATGCCAACTTCTAAAAGTGGCATTTCTACACCAGTCACAATAAATCTGCGCACACCATTGCGCAGCATTTATTCTCACGAGTTCGCACATACTAAACTCGCCCCTGCACTCCTCTCACACCAGGAATTACCATGGACACACATATCCCCCATGCATTCCTATGGGAGGGCAGGACAATCTCACCACACGCACTCAGCGCGCACGCACTTTACACTGGCCCACAGTGCTAAAGTGCCCAGAGACTTAAAACTACTGACACACAAGGCAAAAAGTTTAGGGGTGAACCGGCCAAAAAGGGCCAAGTCCAACAAGCACTCAATAAATCATTGTACAGTTAGCGCTTTACTTTGAATAAGAAAAATGTTCATTAATGCACACAAGCTAAAGATATTCATAAAATCACAAATATATACAGAAAATACAGTTGGCAAAATAGCACGTCATCAAATAGTAATCAAAAGCAGCATTTTAAGATCCATCCTTATGAGAACTTTCTAGATAACCAATGAAAAGTAAAGCCTACAGGGTTTGACAGATCGAAATGTAAGCAATAATGGAGACCAACTGCCTCTGACATGTTAAACCATCACCATGTTTGTCAAAAAGCTGGGCTGTAGCGATGACGCGCTTTTCACAATATTATCAAGCAGGCGACATTTTGCTCAAAGTATACTTTTTTGCACATTTCAACCCAATTTCATATGTCCACTTTTTACCGTGGGCTGCTTCTACATCTTCCAGCATCCAAAACACAAAAGGATCCTATCCTCCCTAGACCTTTACCCAAGATAGGTCCTTAGAACTCCTGAAAACAGAGCTCAGCTTCGAGAGAGCTTAAACTCTCCCTCCCAAGAGACCAGCCTACCCCTCAGCAACACCGTTTACAGCCCAACTTCAACCCAAGAGTTAGTTTTGTGATTTGGCCGTCAGGATGAGCAAACTCTGCTCTTTCCTTATCTATTTGTCCAAAGTTGAGTGGTTTGCAGGTTGGTCTTGTTGGGTGAGTTAAAGCAGCTTGTCTGTGAGTGTGGGCTGTAGTGTCGTACTCTTCTCTAATGTGTTCCTGTGTCTACCCTTCAAGCCTCGGCCCTGTACTCACAGTGGGTAAGTGGACAGGATGCCCTCGAAAGGGCCGGGGCAGCGTAGGCTCAACTGGCAGGGAACGATAGAGGGTCTTTACCCTCGGCACAACCATCCGCTGAGTTGTGTGCATGTTAATTTCAACGCCACTGAAAATAAATGTACATTATGAATTTTGCAGTCTACCTAGGTTCCGTGCACCCCTTAATGATTTTGTCCTGTTGGTTTTTCATGCGTATTTCCCTTGTGCCAGCTGTAGTACGTCTGCACTTCCGCACGTGTGATATGTAGTTTCCCGTGTCCTAGTGGGTGCACATTCTGGGTCGTGTGACTGCCCCCTCAGTATTGGTAACAGACAGTGTCATGTGCGCACCTTTGCATGATGGTATGCCATGTATCACCCTAATGCACTTCTCTCTACTAGGGTTTATGCAGGGTAGATATCTCTGTATTTCTGCCGTGGACGCTTCGCCGAAGTCTTTGCCAAGTGCTTATACTGTTTGTTTTTTAAATGTAGAGTTTCATTCTCAGATCCGTTGCTATTTAACAATGTCTTTGTGAATTGTACCTTAAGCACTTACTGGCTGTAACGTGGTATTTTCAGCCAGTGGATGTTAGTTTGCAGTCGCGGCTCGTGCTCCAAAACTCGCGGGGGAGGGGTGTGGTGTTAGGGGTCGTGCGCGGCGGGGGAGATTAAAATAAAGCACCACCATAACCATTATTAAGAAAACTAAACTTACCGGATCCGCGCCGCCTCTGCTGCAAGTCCTCCTGGGCCGGGGTCCGGTTGGCGCCTTGGCAAGTACCGCCTGCTCTCAGGCAATCCAGATGCTGCTCCAGCAGCAGCGCCAGCATTGGCTTGAGCAGTAGTGCGCATGTTCTGTTTAGGGCTTAACATTTTTTGCGACCAGCCCGAACATGCGCACTAGGCTGCTCATTAGAAGAGCGGCATGGAACAACCCTCGCTCTTCTAATGAGCAGCCTAGTGTGCGCATGTTCAGGGCTGGTCGCAAAATGTTCAAGCCCAAAACAGAACATGCACACTCTTGCTGTGCGCTCCGCCGACCACCTGTGACAGTGTGGAATCTGTGGATGTCAATCAGACACTCTGTGACTTGCAGCTGAACTCTAGTGCTGCCCCGCCCCCTTCTAAGCCGACTGCCTCTGGCGGCCTGGGAATCGGTCCGGATACAGGCCAGCCGCCAGGATTGTATTGTGTGAGAGTTAGTGACGGCAACGCTCGGTGAGGCAACGCCCAAGCGCCCCAATGGACGCACTGCGCCTGTTCTATTCAGATATGTGGCTATAGTTCAGGATGAACTGTACCTATTGGAACAGAACCAATGGTAATTTGCAAGAAGTTGATTCCTGTTGTCAGTGGCATGGTGAGCAGAGAAAGGTTGATCATGGAATATGGTTTAGGGTAATTGTAAGTGACTGAGATGAATTCAAACATTCAACCTCTTTTTTGTTTTTCTCACTGTAAAGGAGGACATCTCTCTCATTCTGCCTTGAAGAAAGCAAAACCGGTAAGACCAATTCAAGATCACTTTTTATTTTACAGATGATATAGGAATGCTTATTATAAAATGGAAAAAGGATAGCAAGGAGGTGTCCAACTTTTCAGGCCTAATTTAATTTATTTCATTCATAAACTTTATTGAAAAGTTAATTAATCAGTGAAATAGCAATACAAACGTAGAGCAAAATTAAAATAACGTAAGTCCAGGACTTTGCACAATTCCATCCAACAAACCAAATATACAATAAAATAAAGCCCACAGAACTGTGTATCATAAAACTTAATCAAAGTTTGATTCTCAAGTTTCACTCAAACGCCTTAAATATGAAAGCTAATTAAAAGGTTAATAAAGGGCGATTGGGCACTAGGGAAATGAGAGTACAGTTTCAGGATGTCCAGAACTCTTAGCTGTTTGTGTACTTCTTCTACAAAGTTAATATATCTGCTGACAGTGTTTAATTTGTGAAAGGGTAAGTGCCAGGGCCATACGTTTTGCTCAGAAGCCAACGACCGATGCTATTGAATGTTGGTGTGCCAAATGCCAAGGCTGTCTAATTTTGAGGGTTTTGATTACACCCTCGCCTCTCTAATGCATAACCAGACGCTCACTTCCTCCTTATCTCACTCTTTCAAGTTCCTTTTCCTCCCTACTTTCTTCCTTTTCTTTTTACTGTTTTTCCATCTCTCTGTTCCTCTTTCTTCCCCCTTTTGTGTTTGTCCCTCTTTAGCTCCAGGTAAAAAGTGTAATGAGGAAAAAATAAATGTAGGTGCTCCAATATGAGTGCACTTGTGCCACACCTGCAACCACTGAATCAAATTTAGCACTATCTGCTGATAATCTGAATGCCATCACTGATAAAACACAGCTAAATAGCATCTTGGCAGAAAATCATCCCCAAAAATATTGGAATACAAAAATATTGTCTCAAAAATATTATTGTTAAAAATATCGTGTTCCTATACTTATAATGTAAAATAAAAAAATATTGTTAATAGAAATATCAACCCAAATCAGACCAAAATATTGTTTTGAAAAAAAAATATCAACTGTAAAGTAGTATATTTAAAACATTTCGGGACATATGTACAAGGAGTTAACGCCGCCGTAGGGTCAGTTTTCTGATGCTACGGCGGCTTTTTTTATCGCTGTATGTACAAGTTGCCCACTAACCGCGGTTAGTGACAGCATTTTGGCGATATCATCCGTTTTTCGGTTCGCCACTTCTGTTAGCGATAGCTAATGAAAATGAGATGCAAGGTAGGAGTTCCAGTGTAAAAACCACCGATATCCCCACTTCGAGATATGTACAATGATCGCCGGGGCCGGCGAAATGTTAAAAAGACAGCCGCTAAGGTCCGTTGGCGGCTGGTTTCTAAGACCAGAAAAAAGGTGGTCTTAAAAATGGAGATAACAAAACAGGATATAAGGGGGAGTAGCCCAGAACAACATTTGACAACCCACTGTTGCCATGGAGGTACTGCTCATGCAGCTTGGAGCACCAAGAAGACCACAACAACCACCGCCCCCGCCCTCAGGACCACCACGGAGGCAGAACCAAAGAAGACAGCGGGTCTCTCGTCAATGCACCACCCTGATAGGCCTAACACCAGAGGATGTGATAGCCCACTACAGGCTGAAAAGGTCCTCCATCCTCCGCATATTGACACAGATAGCCCCCAGGCTGCACGCACCAACACAGCGTTGTAACAACATCCCTCCGCAGACAAAGCTTCTAGCAGTGCTGCACATGTTGGCCTCAGGTACCTTCCAACCAACCACTGCCAGAGTTGGGGGAGTCTCCCAGTCATCCTTTTCAAGGTTCCTCCCAAATGTCTTGGATGCCATCATCAGCCTGATGCCACAGCACCTACGCTTCCCCAACACTGCTCAAGAACAGCTTGACACCAAACAAGGCTTCTATGCCATTGCTGGCTTTCCCCATGTGTTGGGGCAATTGACTGCACCCATGTCCTACTTGTGCCTCCTGCGGACACTGCACACATTTACCGAAACAGGAAGCACACACACTCCATGAACGTGCAGGCAATCGTGGACCACCGGGGCTTGTTCACCAATGTCGTAGGCAAGTTTCCAGGGAGTGTGCATGACTCCTACTTCTTCCGGCAGTCCATCATCAACCAGCGGTTTGAGAATGGCACATATGGAAATGGACTGCTTGTTGGAAAGTACAAACTGAACACACCACACACATCAAGTCCACAATCATGTAGCACACAAATGTGAGAATGCACATGTAGCAAATGTCAAACAACATGCCTTTAAATATTTCCACCCACCATACACAAGAACCAAAGGGACTGCGGTCACTGGGGGTTACCTTGTAGACAAACTTCCATCCAAAGTCCTGCCCCGCCATCACACAGCTGCAAATGCTGGGAGAGGTTGGAACCAAGTAGGTGTGATGGTGGGTCAGGACCTATGAGGAAAGTGTGAAGACAAGCCCAAGAATGGTGGGGGTGCCCTGCATAGTCAAGAGCTTGCGGAGCAGAGACTGTCCCATGCTGGCGCAGAGGGCGCTTCTGTATCCCAGTCTGATGTAAATTAGTGCGTTGGTGACTGTATTCTTGGATTTGGGGGGATCTATTTGAAGCTCTTACAGAGGATGTGGAGGGTGTTGAAGTAGCTGGATGTGACGGCGGTGACCTGTTGGTGCATGGAGAGGGAGGTTTTGAGTACGATGCCCAGGTCTCTGCCGTGGTCCGTGTGGGTTGTGGGACTGCCAAGGGTGGTGTGCCACCAGGTGCTGTTACATGCCGCTGGGGTGTTTCCAAGGATGACAACTCATGTCCTCTCTGCATTGAGTCTCATGCAGATGTTGCTCATCCAGTTTGCAACTACCTGCATTCCTACCTGGAAGTTGATTCTGGTGGTGGTGGGCTCCTTGGTGAGGGAGAGGATGAGCTGGGTGTCCATGGCGTAGTATACTATGCTGAGGCTGTGCTGTTGGACGATGGTGGTGAGGTGGGCTATATGGATGTTGAAGACTGTTGGGCTGAGCAATGATCCCTTGGGCACTCCGCATGTGAATATTTGTGGGTTCAGAGAGGAAGGGTGGCAGTCTGATCCCTTGGCTTCTGCCAGTGATGAATGATCGGATACAGTCAAGGGTGGTTCCTTGTATGCCTGCGTCATGTAGTCTGCCCGCTAGTGTGCGGTGGGAGACGGTGTGGAATGCTGCTGACAGGTCAAGTAGAATCAGGGCTGCGTTGTGGCCTTGGTCGAGGAGGGTGTGGATGTTGTCTGTGGCAGCAAGTAGGGCCGTCTTGGTGCTGTGGTTGCTTGGAAATCCAGATAGAGATGTGTCCAGGATGGCGTTGTCCGTGGCTTATCTGGTGGTCTTGGTGAATTCATGGATGACGTTGAAGAGGTCTTTGGAGTTGGTGGAGTATGCAAATATTATTTCGTGGATGAAGCTCCTTTCAGTGCTACCAATGCGTTGGTGGTATTTGGCCATGGTGTTCATGTATGTCTAGAAGTTAACGTGTCTTGCAGTTTCTCCTGTTTTTCTCCCGGGGTCTGCGGGTGTGTCTGGAATATTTGAGTTTGGTGGTGAACGATGCGGATTTGCTGCTGCGCTGTCTGTCGGAGTTGTGTGGCGGGGTGTGTTTGTCTGCGCATTTGGAGACCCATGTGTGGGATTCCCTGGCAGCAGGTTTGGTGTCTACTGCAGTGTTGGTGGAATTGCAGTTGAGGGTTGATTACATCTGACTCAGCTACAGTTCCTTTGCGTGGCACGAGGTGCAGGTGTGGCCGGCTTTGGTTTGTTGCCAAGGAAGTGTATGCAGTGATGGTCGGTCCATGGGTGCTGTGTGGTGTGGCTGAAGTGTACGCTGTTTTCTCCTGCAAAGAAGGGGTCGAGGATGTGTCCTGCCTTGAGGGTCGGTGTGGGTAAGAGTTATGTCAGTCACATGTTGGCAAGCTCTTCATCCAGAGGGTAGTGGAGTTGGTGTTGTTGGTGTTGTTGAGGTGGAAGTCCAGGTCTCTGATGAGTATGTAGTCCATGGAGGTGATGGCGTGGGGTGCGAAGAGGTCGTTGATGGTGTTGGCAAAGCAGTCCTTGTGTCCGGGGGGTCTGTAGGCAAGTGTGCCGCAGAGTGTGGAGTCGGCGCTGGACTGGACCTGGAAGTGCATGTCTTCCTTGGCGGCAAATGTGTTGCTGGAGGTGGAGAGGCAGAGGGACTTTTTCATGCACGATGGTGAGGACTCCTGCCGGGTGTTGGAGGCAGTCCTCCCTCCGGATCTTGTCTCCGTCCGGGATTGTGAGGGTGATGTCAGGGGCAGAGGAGTTGGTGGTCCAGATGTCCATAAAGAAGGCGATGTTGGGTGATAGTGTGTCCCCGAGGTACCAGATGTCCACGGTGTGTCTGTGCAGGGAGTGCATGGTGATGAGGATGCATCTTAGTGCGTTGGCGGTGTTGGTGGCCGTGGCGGTGGTGAAGGTCATGCAGCAGTGGAGGCAGGATAACTGGCCGCGGGTGGTGTTCATTGTGGCCTGTTGTCAGTTGTACTTCCTTCTGGGGTTGAGTGCGACGATGGCAGATGAGTCGTAGAGGTAGACGTAATGAGATCCAGGGTCCCTGGCGCCGGTTGTGTTTGGGTCACGGACGGACGGACGGAGACGTGCTTGCTTTTTGTGTGCCTTCATTGCACCAGCGGTGCTAATGTGCGGCCGCCGCCATTACATAGGGTAGGGGGGATGGACGAGCAGCTGGGAGGCAATGTAATTTGCATTGATGCTGGACAATTGCCTGAAGCTACACATGGCAAAGCGAAATTACCTAAGTAGCACAAATCACACACACAAAAATAGAAACTCTGCAAACACAGCATGCACATATACTAATGGACACATCTCTCCATTTCATGTTACAGGTGATCAAGGATATGCACTATCTTCATGGCTGATGACACCCCTCAGAGCCACAAACACCCAGGCACAGAGATATTACAATGTTGCACTTGGACGCACCAGGTCCATTGTGGAGAGAACATTTGGTGCACTCAAGTCACGGTTCAGGTGCCTCGACATCTCAGGTGGCAGACTGCTGTACAACCCTGAAATAGTCTGCAAGATCATTGTGGCATGCACAACATATGTGTCCACACCAATGCACAATGGATTGAAGTTCCGGATCAACCGGACAATCCTGAGGTTTACAAAGAAGAAGAGGCTGATGCTGCACACCCCCCAGCAATGGCTGCAGGAACAGCACGAAGGGACAGAATCATCCACAATTTTTTCACATGACCACGTAAAAATATGACAAAACACATAAGCATAGGGGTCAGAGATGAAATTTAGAGTGCGTTTTGGGGTCAGAGATTACATTACAGCAAATACAGTTCATCTGAGGTAAAACTTGCAGTTAGCGTCCAGATGTTTGCCGCATTAACGGTAACGCGATAATTTTTTCATAACCGCGAATGAAAAATATAGCTAAATACATGTGAAAACACGCAATATTACAGCAAAAGCTAATTTGCGTGCAGAAAATGATCGCAAAGTCAAAAAATGGGCCGCAAACACACAGGAAGTGATGTCAGCATGCATCCTGTTGTCTTGAGGAGTACTGTGCTCTTTCACTTTCACTTTTGAGCACACTTCTTGTGATTGTGGAGAGTGTTGGAGGTTTTTAGAGTTGTGTGCTGCTGAATTTGGTTTTGAGAGTGTGGTTGTGTCCTGTGAACTGCCCCTAGTGTCCCTGTGAAGTCTTGTGTAGTTGTCCTTACTTGTTTTTTGTGTCTAGTACTATATTTTGTCGGGTGTTTGTCCAAGGGGTATTTTAAATTATTAATTGTTGTTGGGGTATATATCGGGGTTTTAACTTTTTAGGAGTGGGTTTAGGTGTATGTTGGGAGATGGTCGGTGTGGGTAGGGAGGGGCATTTGGGGGCTTCCTCTGGCTGGTGAAGCACTACCTGCCATTGATGATCGAAAGTGGGGGTCGGATCCTGCAGGGCTACATGGTACGTGTGAGGAAGGTGAGGTGGGAGAATGTGAGGAGCCAGATGCTGCGGGTCTTCGGTGTGGACAGGACTTTCCGACAATAGAAACATCGATGGTAAGATTGCGTTGGCCGTGAGGGTGACATGTTGGACCACCTTGGAGTCCTCATTGGCCAACAAGGTGGTGAGTACAACCTCAAAATAGTTGAATGAACACTTTTGTTACTAATAAAAACTGCTGTCTGTAACACAATGGGGTATATGTACAAGTATTTTGCGGAGTGAGGCGTTCTACATCATGCCTTCAGGCCTAACTTTCCCACTGCCGAAACGCAATGCTGCACCATGTTTACAAGCATATGGTGCAGGTTTGCGTTTCCACCAGCGCTGGTGCAAAAAAGTTGCAGTGTAGTGCCAACCCAGGCACCCTTGCACCATAGTGAAAGTGTGTCTGCGTGCCGGGAAAAGATTGTTCATGTACATGAAGTGTGACCTTACATGATATAAACAATCCAATGCATTTTGATCATTCCATGTGTGCTGCACAAGGCAGCACACATGTAAAGATCATAAAAATGAGGAATAATGCTTATCTCAGAGTTTTTCTGAGATAGGATCAGCTATTCACTAACATTCCGTGTTGGCGCAGACTACTATGTACGCTGGCCTTGTACCTCTGTCGAGTAACATTGTATGAGATATGAAACTTAAAATATTTAGCATATGACTTCTCAAGAGTGACATACACCATCAATAGTTTTGACACACCCTTGTGCAATCGCCAACAATGCTATTGTCAAAAGAGCATGGAGGACATGATTATGTTTGGGCAAACAGGGCCTTGGGAATGTGTCACACAAGTTGTCTGTGCAAAATGTGTGAATGTGCAAGCATGATTGTCTTGTTCGCCCTCACTCTGCATTATCATGTTTTGTTGGAATGACAGGCAAACTCAACACAATCATGTATGCCACATGAACTGCAAAAGTACAGTTACAGAGCATTTACATTGAAGGTGATCAATTGGATGATGACTAGGACACATGTGTGAATAATTTTTTTGGTTACCAACCCACCTTTTGTTTTATGTCTCACAGCTGGAAGACCACTCATCACACAGTGGGACATCGACTCCTTCATGGACCCACACGCCACTGGTGAGTACACCCATTAAATGTTTTCAATGTGAGATGTGATGAATGTCAGGATCAAATCATGTCCTTAGTACCAGGCAGTATGTGTGTGTATCACATGTACCTTGACTCCAGTGTGATGGGGTTTGGTGGAAGTGTGAAGGGTGTACAAATTAGTAAGTGAAGATGGAGGAATGCATATGTCTTCCTGATGTATGTTTGCACATCCCCAGTGAGTGATACCCATGCAAGAAATATCAATGTGTTCTGTCTATACAGCACATGCATGCTGATTCCAGAGCGTACAGACAGGAGAGGAGACATGTGAGTGGTGTTGGTGATGAGTATGACCAGACATGGAATGCGTGTACATCCTTGGCTGAGATGACTGTACAAGTGTGCCAGATTATGGACAAGTAGGTAGTGTTTTCCTGGCTGTGCGGTGTCAGATACAGGTCTGAACAGTACTATCGTATGTATGCTGCATAACAGCTTTAAAAGATTTCCATGGCGTAGCTTAAAGCCAAGGCTTCCAATGGCACGTTCACCCACCAACTAGCAAAGATGGGCCTATGTATGTAATTGGCATGTTTTGTCACTGCAATGGTGTTGTAAAGCTGTCTCCTTGACTCATTCCCCTCATTAGACTCAAGGTCAAATGTACAAGCCACTCTCGCAGAATATGTGACGTTACCCCACATGCATTTTCCAGGCATGCTTTTAATCCACATGTTTTAACACACAATACCTTTTACAACGCTGGGCTTTACAACGCAATTCATTACAACACATTCCCCATTAAATCTCAATTACTATTCTGACTACAGGGGGGCATTACTTATGGGAATGTCTTGTAACATTTAGTGGTGTACAGTCCTGTGTTTTGAAATTTCCAGCAGAGTCAAAGATGTGGATTAAACCACGTTTGTCCCGATCACTACCACTACGTCACCTATTGTGAGGTAGTGGTGGCGAGAGGGGCTGCACCTCATGTACAAGTCAGTGTTCATACACCGAATGTTGTTTTGCCATGTGTGATGCTTGATGCAGCACCAGTGAAAGTGACAGTAGGGCTTCTCCAGGATTGTTCATGTGCATGAAGGGACACCTTCCTACCCATGAACAATCGTCACATGCACACAGACACCCTTGCACTCTGGTGCAAGGGTTCCTGCATTGGCGCAAAGTAGTTAAACCTAGCATCATCGCAGGATGAAACGCAAGGCTGCACCATATTCTTGTGAATACGGTGCAGCCTTGCGTTTCTAAAATGGGGGAGAGTGTTGTTAAGCCAAGGAGGCTAACGACGTGCTCCGCCACTTCCTAGTACATATCCTCCTTTGTTCATGTACAGGAAGGCACACCTTCATGTACATATACAAAACATGGCATTTTAATTATTGCATGTGTGCTGCACAAGGCTGCACACATTGAAGAATCAACTACGATGAGAAATGCATTGGTTCTCCTCCTTTGGACTATTTTGGACGTGGATTATCAAGGTCTTATTTCTGGTGCTGCCTCATATGTAGGCCACCCTTGTACATAGGGGGCAGCGTCAAATTCAATGGGTGTTGCGCTGGAACGACCCACACAACACCCACTGGATACACCTTTCACACTAACCATAGTGTGAAAGGGTGCCTGATGTACAAGGCAGCATTAAGCCACGTTAGGTGTCTTAATGCTGCCTTGTACATGAGGTGCAGCCCCTTTCTCCACAATAATGTCACTGAAAGTGAAGTTATTGTGGCGATATGGGCTTGTACATATGCCCCTGACAGTCTCATGGGGTTGTGACACTACCAGTCACATGCCATGCACTGTCATGTCAGTGTTGCCAGCATGTTGTAACTGATCATTGATTCTACATTGCATTGTACATGTTATTTTCAAACTTCACAATCTTTTGTTAGAGTGTAGGCTCCCATGTTCCACTGACCTAGTGTTTCTGTGTTAAATGGAGAGAATTGACATAGTCTTCATGACTCACATTCGGTCATTGCTCTTCTTTGACAGACAACATGTCGCCAGAGGAGGCCCATGCATTCAAGGTCAGGAAGGACCGGTATCTCCACATCCGCAAGGTGGCGAAGGGATACTGCAACATGTCAAGGAGGTATCAAGCTGACCAAGCAGCTGGTAGGTGGAAATCGGTGCCCAATGTAGGCCAAGGACACAGCCAAAGTGTGACACAGGCCAGACCGGGCATTTCTGACGACAGGCGTGGGTCCCAACATGGGCAGGGATCTGCACATCCCCCTGGAAGAACACCGAGACAAACTGCAACCTCAGTATCTGTAACACATTCTGGTGCCCCCTCGCAGACCCAAGGACAAGCTACAATGGCAGCAGCAAGATCAGATCAGGTGGTCCCGTTTACCATGTGGGACCGCCGTGCTATAATGGACATGAATGTCAGGTTGGCACGTTTAGAACGTGAGATGTCTGAGCAGACCACCCACAAGCAGGACATAAAGGCTGCCCTGGGTCTCCCATTTTGAACTGGCCAATGGAGACCCATCCCCCTTTTCTACGTTCCCCCAATGTAATTTATACTTAGTAGTTAGTGATAGGTTAGTTATTTAATTGTTAAGTAGTGTAGTTGTAGTGTAGAAATAGGTAGTGTTAGATTTTAGCATAGTTTTATATTTATTATCTTGTAGTATTTGTGGATAAGTTTACTTTTCCTTTGGGTGGGGGTTGATGTCTTTGTTCTTATAAAAAATTGTTAAAAAAACAAAAAATATATATTTTTGTATGATATCCGTGTAGTTAGTTTATGTTTATATAAGATGTACTTGTCCTGTCTTCTGATGTGCTTTAAGGGTGGGAGGGGGGTTGTTGTCTCATATATGTTGTTGCGTGTTTAGTATTGGTTAAGTTAGATAGTTAAGGTTATTATTCACTTTGTCATAGTTAGTTAAGATTAGGTTAGTTGTAGTAGTGCTTAGTGTCAGTTTAGGGTAGTATATTTGGTTAAATGTCAATACATTGATACTGTTTTGTAATTCAGTTGTCACTTATGTCTGAAGTGGTTTGGTGGAGTGTTGCTCTTTACCTTGATTCCAACTTCTTCAATCTCAGGGCAATCATTTGAAGGTGTATGTGTGATCATGACATGTTACTTAGCTCGACGGATAGTGTCAGGATCCTTTTGATTTGAGCACAGTGAACTTGTATGCATTACAGTGTGGCAAGTTGGAGTTATGGCCTAGGCTAGGGACACTCTTTTGTAAATTTGAACATCTTATGTGTGACTCACAGAGTTGGAATGCACATTGATGCACATTTGCGACACAATGTTGGAACATGGCCTTGAACTGAAATTGACATTGCAACTCTTGTCCATCATGATGATGGATGTCTGCACTGTGTTCCACAGATTATGTCCACACCCTTCATATCACAAGAGCCTGGCGCTGAGTCCATCTAACATGCACAGACATAGGCACACGTGCTGCGTAGTGCAAGTGTGTCATCATTATGGAAATTGGTTGTTCCTGTGGCTGGTGGATCACCCTCCTGCCCATGCACAATGTTGTAAATTTGCTGATCAAATGTGCATGGCACAAGGCAGAACACAGTTCTGCAGCAAACAGGAGGGGAAATGTAGCATTGCTCCCTGTAGTGCCAGTGTCATACCCACTTTTCCACGCTGTTACTTTTGTCATTGCCTCATAATGATGCCACACGTGAAATGGTGATACAGCATCTGACTATGTGCTAAGTGCAGTGCACTACACATCCCTGGACACATTGCCCTCTCCTTTCACAGTGAGCACAGCATGAGAGGGTTCCTTGTTTCCAAGGCATTGTTAAGCCATGGTAAGTGTCTGACTGTGGACTTGCACGTAAGGCTAAGTCCCTATTGCCAACACAGCTTCACTGAAACAGACATTGTGATTCCAATAGCAGGTGGGCGATCTGTGCCATATCAAATCGTCATCTATGTGCATATGGTGTGCTCTATCTTGGAATGTGACATGCAATGATCACCATCACAACAATCTTTGTCCACCCCGTAGAGTGTGAGTAGATATGCGAAGTGAGACTTGTTTTCAATGCTAAATGGAGACACTACTTGTGGCATGTAACAGACTTGGACCTATTTCCACACATGCCTATTGCCATCATATACGGACGGAGGGCAATGTTGGGTTATTGCTAGTAGGTCATATTTGATCAATGAGGGCATGGCTAGATCTCACATGCCCAGTCATCTCATTACCTATCTGTGACACAGTTGAACATGAACATTTATCATATGTCACTCGGTGTACATATGGATGGATTCACTGCTCAAACATTATTGGATACTTCTATACTTGAGTGGTCATGATAAACACACATCTGTGTACATTTTTGGTTTTAATTAGCATGTGCATTGGCTTTGGTGAAGACTGCCACAGTACTTGGTCAAACAACCCCCACATTTCATAGATGCCCAGTGGAGGGCCTGACAGAGTCCTTTATGTGGAACATGTCCAGAGGAAGAGGCAGAGTTCAGTCAGCAGGCTGATTGCAGTGTCTTTGGGTACAACACAAATTATGGCAGTCCATATTGAGGTCCAAGGTGAGTGTCACAGTGTGCAGCAGAGGACATTGGAAGATGATGTTCCGGGGAATGATGCTAAGCACAGATCCAAGGCAAAACTGACCATTTGGCATTGATGAATTCTACCACTTTCTACTTAGCAATATTGCAGAATCATCAACATATTCGTCCTCTGATGTGTCATGTGCCTCTGGTGTGCATGGTGGTAGATTGTCAGCGGCACTGACACATCAGGGGGCGGAGATGTGGATGTTGAAGCAGCAGCAGCATTCATCAGTGCCAAACCTTGATGCAGCACTGCTGTGACGAGCAGCTGCAGGGCATGAAAAATTCCAGCAATGTGTCTGAGGTGTTCAACCGTGGCTGCCATTAGTGAGGCTTGCATCTGCTCCATGTTCTCCATGCTCATTCGCATGTGATGCAACTCCTTGCTGACATCACTGGAGCCACTCAGACTGGACAGTTGTTCTTGTCTCTGAGTCAGTACTCCAGAAATGTCAGCCATGGAATGCTGGAGAGCATGGAGCGGACTGTGGGTGTCTGTGATGGTCTGTAGGTGGTCCCGAATGAGACTGAGACACCCATGTAACCCATCTAATTTGGCAGCCAGGCTGTCAAACCCCACCTGCACCTGACCAGCCATCTCCTGCTGGACCTCTACCGCACGACGTTGAAATGCCAGAAGTGGGTCCCCAAGGTCCTGGGAGACAGCTCTGGTGGTCAGTGCTTGCTGCTGGGTTGTTTGTGCAGGGGCTGTAGTTTCCACAACACTGCTGGATGGCCCTGCTTCCGGAGATGGGGTGCTAATTGAGTCGAGCAGATGTTGGAGTGTGTCCTGGTCGATGGTTGCTAGGTCTTCCTCTTCATCATTGAAGAGTGGTTTAGGCTGCTGTACAGGAGGTGGTGTTTCTCCCTCCTCAACGTAAAGGGGAGATGCATATGTATGTGTTTTTATAGTATGATCATGCATTGGATTAGTGTACAAGCAAATAGCATGACAATGTACATTCATAGGTGCATATGTACAAGCCCCTATTGCCACAACAACGTCACCTATATTGACGTTGTGGTGGCAATTGGGGCTGAGCCTTATGTACAAGGCAGCGTTAAGCCACTTAACGTGTCTTAACTTTGCCTTGTACATAAGGCCCCCTTTCACGTTATGCTTAGCGTGAATGGGGTGGGCAGTGGGTGTTGCGGTGGCCGTTCCACCGCAACACCAATTCTTTTTGACGCTGTCCCCTATGTAGAAGGGTGGCGTACATAGGAAGCCGTGCAAAAATTAAGACCAGGTATAAACTGTTCTTAGGATGGCAAACCAAGGAGAAATGCATTATTTTGCCTCAATTTTGCTTTTTCCATGTGTGCCGCTCAATTCAGTGCACATGTACATACAAATAGCTTTGGGTCTTGTGATTTCTCTTGTGTGCATGGCGTCATGCATGTTTTTCCATGCATGCATTGCTTGCTGCCCTCCTGTTGGCTTAACCGTTGGGAGACTGGTGCAGCGTGACTTTCTATTGTTGTTGCCAGCTGAACAGACAGTTACAACACACATTACCCTCAACGTTGACACCACGTGTAGTGTGTAAGTGGGCCTGGATTTCAGGGCTGTGTATTCTAAAATACTAATTTGTGCTGCTCAGGCCCTATCACCCCGCACCCACATCACATCATGTGCGATTGGCAGGGTGATGTGTGTTTGTGAATATTGCACGCAGATGCTGACATGGATGATACATGCTGTACTATTTCAGAATTTTTGCTGCCAGTGTTTGTGTGCAGATGATAACGTCTTTCTGAGTTGTGTGCAAGAATGTGTATGTGCAGTAAGGTCCCCCTTCATGCACATAGACAATCTGAAAATCAAGTCAGACACCCTTGCACAATGGTGCATGTGTGCTGACATCGGTGGGGGCATGCTCACTTGTGCACATCATCTGTTGCATTCACAGTGCATCCTCATTTTGTCGTCAAAAAGATGCAGCCCTGTGCAGACAATTGTATGTGCGTGGTGTTGAGGCAAGGGGGGCATTTTGCCAGCCTTCCGCATCTCCAAGCAATGTACCACTTAGCTTTTTCATGTTGCCCTTATATTGTGGTCTGATATGAATCTTTGGCTATGTTTAGATTTACTTTTCTGTGCATATTTCCAAGTGTATGACCCCCACCAATATGTGTCTTGCAATATATTTGTTGACTAGGGTGATATGTGTCTCTACACCCAGGGACAAGAGTATCTGTGACAAGATCTGCAGTCATTGTGGATGTGCACTGGTAGATATTTAATTGTGCATGAGTGACATTGGGCCCATCCACCCTGTCTCCCCAGTCCTTGGTTGTTACTCACCATGTTGCTGATGTTGCTGGTCATGTTCAGCAGTATCCTGTCCCTGGACTCCAACCAATGACTCCTCGCAGATGACTGCGGGCACCTGTTCCTCCAAGGCATCCAGCTCCTCCTGTGGCGCTGGACTCCCACCTCCGGTCTGCAGTGCTGCATTGCGATTGGCCGCCAGTTTCTCCTTGGTCTTGCGCTTAGCATCATGCCAGCGCTTCTTGCAGTCGTTCTCTGTCCTCCTCACCTCTCCGACAGCATTCACCTTGGCTGCAATGGACTGCCATATTGCATTCTTGGTCCCCAATGACATAGTGGAGCTGACAAACAGCTGCTGTTTTTTTTCTGTCACCTCTGCAATCAGGACCTGGTTTTCCTGCTGGCTGAACTTGGTTTTCCTCTTCCCCTTGCCCTTCTCCTGGCTCTCTGGAATGTCCTCCGGGTTGTTTGGGGGTTTGTTTTCTCCTGGGTCCAGCTTCATCCATGGTTCTTCACTTTTTTTTTTCCCCTCTGTTTGTGATACTTTGCAGGCATTTTGTAGTCGCTTTTCCGGCCTAACGTGAAAAAAGGTGGCGTCACGCTAAATTGCGTGCAGTTTCTGGCCGCTGACTGGCCTGCCGCCACTTTTTTCACGTTAGCGGCAAGATTTTTATCGCCGTGACGCTGCTGTTAACGTTGACATTTTCCGCTGAGATGGGAAACTATTGCCACATAGCGTCGGCTTGTACATACGTCGCTAACGTGGCGATAGTTTGCGGCGGTGCGTGGTGATAAAGAGTTTGCCGCTAACTGACGTTAGCGATATTTTTCGCCGGTTCTTGTACATATCCCCCTTCATTCTTTAAGTGTAGTATCATGTCACATATATAAATATATATTTAGGTAGACAAATCCTGCAAACAAGATCCTGTTGCACCCTGATCACTGAAAGGGTGTAGCACTGTACCTGGAGGAGCACGCCAGACAAAAATCAAAAGGTTGAAAAGAGCTCACAAAGGAAGGTAGAGTAAATAGCTGTTTATTGTTACACAAACTGGAGTTTGAGTCACAATAAACCACGATTTACGCTATCCTCCTGAGAGAGCACTTTCATCTGTTGGGACCCTATATATATATATATATATATATATATATATATATATATATATATATATATATATATATATATATATATATATATATATATATATATATATATATATATATATATATGTATATATATATATAAAACAGCTCTCAGCCTTGCCCATATCACGACAAAACAGAGCACTCGCGGGGGTGAGTCCCAATCAAGATTTATTTTCGTGGACTCTGTTACACCAGACGCGTCTTCGGCAGTCGCCTTTTTCGATGGTAATTGGGCGCGCTGGAAACGGTCACATTTAAATACACCATATTTCCGATATCTCAACATGGGTAACAACATAAAGAAGGGCCAACATTTTACGGCAATACATTCCGCCATCTTGTAACATGCAAGGGCACACATTATGGAATATAGCATGATTCGTTATCAGGCTTTAAATGCCTCCAATTTGACAACAAGGTTCTTGGTTTGCAAATGCAATTCCATCATCATTAAATCACGTAAATACATGAATAAATACGATATCAATATTTCGGCAATCTTATTGTCTAATTATGCCCTAAATGGGCATATAACTATGCTTCTCATTCTATATGCATGTCCATCATAATCATCGTAAATATCTTCTTGTTAGATACAAGTTATTACTCATGGCTTTTTGCCCTCTGGATTTAATCTACAGAGCCACAGTATTATCTAGCCCTGAATGGGCTTTTGTCCTACCAATACATTATGATGCATGTTAAAAACAATTTCTAGTTGGACCCTTTATAGAAATTCATCTCATATATATTCACATTTTTCATCAATAGAGAATATTAGCCTTATACTCCAATTGCATTCCACATCTCATATTGTTTGTTTTTCTGACACATCCGTTATACAATAAAGCAAGCAGTAATATATATATTCAAACAGTTCAGGAATCCATAATTAATAGGGCAACTTCGTCCTAAATTCATCTATATGCATTGTTAATTAGCCTAGTCTCCCAAATGAATTGCCAACTCCTCATTGGTATTCAGGCCTTGTGGAGTCTTAGTACCAAGATCGATTATATATCTCGATTCTAGTCTTCTAAGGCTAGTTACCCTGTCTCCCCCTCTAGGGTGGAGCGGTACATGATCTAATGCAAAGAACGTTAAGAGGTCCCTATTACTGTTGTGTTCAGCCATAAAATGCCTCGCTACCGGATACGAGGTATCACCGTTTTTGATTGCCCTTGTGTGTTCCAAGATCCGCATCTTGGTTTGATGTATTGTGCTTCCAATATAGCTTAACCCACAAGGGCAATTCAAACAATATACTGTATACGGTGTGCTACAAGTAATACATTTATTTATTAGTTTCGGTTTGTTTAGGCCCGGTACCTTATATGACAAAACCCGTTTGCTGTTGCTACAAGCTTTGCATTTTCCACACGGGAAGAACCCCTGTGGTTTGTTCCCAAAGGGTGTAGGTACTGTTTTAGTCAAATGGCTGCTTTTAAGGGAATCTCTCAAAGCCCTAGCTTTTCTAAATGTTAACATTGGACGAGTCGGTACATCTTCCCCGATAATCGGGTCAATTTTTAATAGATTCCAATTTCTTCTTAGAATGGCCCTCAACTCCCCAGCCTCCTCCGAGAACATTGTGACCATTCTAAATTTGTTCTCATTTTGTTTCTTCCTGGCTTTCTCTTTCAGCAGGTTTTCTCTCGGCACAGAGTTTACTTTATGTAATGCCTCACTAAGAGTGCGTTTCCCATAACCACGAGCTTGAAATCTGTTAAGACACTCCTGGGCATTTTTCTGGTAATCTGCCTCCTTTTGATACGAAGCAGTTCACCATATGGGATACCACTGATCAATTTAATGGGATGATTACTTGAGGCATGCAATATCGAATTGCCCGCTGTGGGCTTCCGGTATAGTCTTGTGCATAACTTTTGATCTGTAATGAACACCTCTAGGTCTAGATAATATATATATATATATTCACTGAAAAAACCACAGGTTTCAGGGACGTTATAGTTAGTTGGACATTTCACTCGTACAAAACCAGAGAAATTTGGCCGTTATAGTTAGTTGAGCTAAGTATAACTCGTGCCCCCACAATGCACTGCTGATGACATCATAGATTACATCATTCATGACATGGTCAGTGACATCACTGATGACATCACTGATGATGTAGAATGAAGCAACAGGGGTGCAGAAAGAGGCAAGAGAACTGCAGAAAGAGGCAAGAGAACTGCAGAAAGAAGCAATAGAGTTGCAGGACCAGGCAAAAGAGGTACAGAAAGAGGGAACAGAGGTGCAGACAGAGGCAAGAGAGGTGCAGAAACAGGTAAAAGGGGTGCAGAAAGAGGCAAGAGAGGTGCAGAAATTTGCATGAGAGGTACAGAAAGAAGCAAGAGCAGTCCAAAAGAACCAACAGAGGTTCAAAAAGAGGCAAGTGAGGTGCAGAAGGAGGCAAGAGAACTGCAGAAAGAGGCAAGAGAGTTGCAGAAACAGGCAAAAGGGGTGCAGAAAGAGGGAACAGGTGGGCAGACTGAGGCAAGAGAGGTGCAGAAAGAGGGAAGAGGGGTGCAGAAAAAGGCAAGAGGGATGCAGAAATTTGAAACAGAGGTGCAGGAAGAAGCCAGAGCAGTGCAGAAAGAACCAACAGAGGTGCAGAAAGAGGCAAGAGGGGTACAGAAAGAGGCAAGTGAAGTACAGAACGAAGCAAAAGAGGTGCAGAAAGAACCAACAGAGGTGGAAAAAGAGGCAAGAGGGATGCAGGAAGGGGTAGGAGAGGTGCACAAAGAGGCAAGAGGGGTACAGAAAGAGGCAGGAGGGGTGCAGAAAGAGGAAGAGAACTGCAGAAAGAAGCAACAGAGGTGCTGAAAGAGGCACTAAGAGTGCAGAAAGAGACAAGACAGGTGAAGAAAGAAGGAACAGAGATACACAAAGAGGCAAGAGTGGTGCAGAAAGAGGAAAGAGAGGTATAGAAAGAGGCAAGAGAGTTGCACAAAGAGGGAAGAGGGGTGCAGAAACAGGCAAAATGGGTGCAGAAAGAAGCAAGTGAGGTGCAGAAAGAAGCAAGATAAGTGCAGAAAGAAGCAACAGAAATGCAGAAAGAGGGAAGAGGGGTAGAGAGAGAGGCAAGAGGGGTGCAGAAAGAAGCAAGACGGGTGCAGAAAGAAACAAAAAAAGGTGCAGAAAGAAGCAAAAAGGGTGCATAAAGACGTAAGAGAGGTACAGAAAAAGGCAAGAGAGGAGCAGAAAGAGGGAAGAAGGGTGCAGAAAGAGGCAAGAGGGGTACAGAAAGAAGCAAATGAGGTGCAGAAAGAGGCAACAGACGTGCAGAAAGAGGGACGAGAGGTGCAGAAAGTAGAAAAGATTTGCAGAAAGAGTCAAGAGAAGTGCAGAAAAAGAAAGAAATGTGCAGAAAGAAGCAACAGAAATGCAGAAAGAGGCAAGAGAGGCGCAGAAGGATGCAAGAATGGCTTGCACACCATTAGTACCAATATAACACCCACATTTAGCAATAAGTAACAGGTGACCATTCTAGGTTTGCAAAGGGCCTTCCACCACGCTGTAACACTTGTTGCTGTAGTTTTGGTAATGTTTGAGCCGTTTGAGCTAGAAACAAGGCTTTATTTGTTCAAATCTGCAGATTAGGGAGCAGATGATGAATTATGTGGCTAATGCAGAAAATGTATAAATTGTGCGAAAATCGGTGCAGCCAAACAGTCGCATAATTCCAGTGGCCCTGCTCATACCTCTGACTAGGTCCACAAGTGCTCCTCAGTGATTCCTTCTTTTTTTGTCTCACTGAGTTCATAGTTGACCTTCTATGGAAACGAGGAAGACTAAACCTGACGTTAGCACTCCGCAACACGGACTACCATACCACATAATTACTCTCCATAACACTTAATCCCACTCTACATAATTCCTATACACTAAATACCACATACTTTCTATCCACATAATTTCACTGCACAACATACCACATAATTCCACTACACACAACGTACATCCACTCCACTCCAAAAAACATTAGTAAACAAATTTTACATTTACAACGCCAATAGCTCTAATTCTCACAAATGCGAAACCTATTAAATTGCAAACACTTCTTTATCTAGCAGTCGCGTTTGCAGAGTGGTGGAGAAAGGGTGCTGGGCCTCCGACCAGCGCTCAGGAATTCCACTGCATGGAACTTACAGGAGGTACCAGGAGAGCTTCTTGGCCCCCAAAGTCCCTCAGGAGTAAATTGGACTTCATCCTCCATCCCGTAGTCTGCCAGGAGGTGCGTTTGCAGAGTGGTGGAGAAAGGGGGGCATGGCCTCCGAAGACGTCTTAGCAATCCCACTGTGTGGGACTTACTGGAGGTAACAGGAGGGGTAGTTGGCCCCAAGGACATCCTTGGGGGCCAACTACCCCTCCTATTACCTCCAGTAAGTCCCACACAGCAGGATTGCTAAGTTCTCATAGGCCATGCCCCCTTTGCCCACCGCTCTGCAAACGTGCTCACTGGTGCGCTCTTGGATGGAGGTTGAAGTCCCCTTCGCTGCTGGGGGTCCTTTAGGTGCCAACTAGCCTACCTCTTACCTCAAGTAAGCCCCACACAGTGTGATTGCTGAGAGGTGGACAAAGGCCCTGTGCCCTTTCCCCACCACTCTGCAAACGCGCCTCCTGGCTCGTTCTAAGTTGGGGTATTAAGTCCCCTTCATTCCTGAGGGTCCCTGGGGGTCAACTAGCCCACCAGGTACCTCCAGTAAGCGCCACACACCTGGATTCCTGAGAGTGGTCCGAGGCCACATCCCCTTTTTACACCACTATGCAAACGCACAGCTCCCGCCCTGCCATAGCAAACGGCAATGTCCCGGGGGTGGGCACCCCAGGACATTGCAGGAGCCGGCCCTGGGGGGTGGCGGCCCCCAGGGCCATCAAGGGCTCCAGGAGAGGGGCCGCACGGCCCCCCTCCCAGCATTAATAAAGCCCCGGGGAGGTGGTGGTCCCCGGGGCCTGGGGGTCCGTAACGGACCCCCTATGTAAATAATTAGCACCCGGGGGAGGTGGTGGTCCCCGGGACAGTGTGGAGCCCCCACACCATAATTATCAATTGCCCCCGGGACCTGGCCCACCCGGGGGCTCAAAACAAATTTCGGCCGGATTCGCGCAACCAGCGTGAATTTGGCCGAAATTATTTAAAAAAATGCTTTTTTGGGACCCCCTGAGCAGGCCTAGGGGGTCAGGGTGTTTCTACCCTGCCCCCTTTTCTTTTTTTTATCCTTTTTTCTACTGATTTCTTGTGACTCGGTTACCGAGTCACAAGATGGCTGCCAACACATTCTGGTTTGGAGTGTTGGCAGCCAATCAGAAGTCAGCTCATGCTAGGAAGGAGTGGCGACTCCTCCTCGGTGCTCAGATATCGATATTTTTCTTTGTTAATTTCTCAGGAACTACTGAACGGATTTACACCATTAAAAAAAAGGGCGCTTTCTGAACCAAGAGCTACCTTTTTGCCAAATTTGGTGTAATTCCGTTCAGCAGTTCGGGCTGTAGCCGTGTCTAAAGTTTCCTATGGAAATTAACATGGAGAAAACGTGTTTTGGGACCCCCCTTTTTTCTCGGCCCCCACTTGACGAATCACCCTGAAACATTTAAGACAGGACCTGAGTGAAACTTTTTTGGGGAAAATTTCGCAAAGATTCGTCAAACGGCGCCAAAGATATTGGCAAATCAAAAAACGCTTTTCCTATGGAAACTAGGTGCTAACTATAACTACCTACTGGCGACTGCTTCACTTAATGGAAGTGAGAGAAAATATCCTGCTCTCGCTTCCATGAAGCGAAGCAGAGTTTGCTATGGCTTGGTGGCGGGAGCAGTGCACCCACAGTGCAGGGTCCTGAGGGGCCAACTATCCCTCCTGTGACCTCCAGTAAGTCCCACACGTTGGGAGTGCTAAGAGGTCTGCGAAGGCCACACCCCCCTTTCTCCACCACTCTGCAAACGTGCCTCCTGGTGCACTACTGGTTGGGGGATGAAGTCCACTTTATTCCTGAGGGACCTTGAGGGCCAAGAGGACCTCCTGGTACCTCCAGTAAGTCCTACGTAATGGAATTCCTGATAGCTGGTCGAAAGTCCAGCCCCCTTTCTCCACCACTCTGCAAACGTGACTGATAGTTAAAAAACCTTAGAAATTCAATAAAAATAACAGAGGTGACAGAAATGACAATATACATACATACATATAGCTTTAGACTTCAGAGGGTTAGATTTACTATTACCACTCCAGTCTAAGCAACAGTAGGGAAAGGGTTGGACTTTGAAATGTTTTGATTTACTATTATCACCCCAGTCTAAGCAACAGTAGGGAAAATGCTGGACTTCAGAGGGGATAGATTTTCAATTTTCACTCCAGTCAGAGCAACAATAGGGAAAGCGTTGGACTTTGAAAGAATTACATCTAACAATAAAAGTTCAAATAATTTATTTAAACTATTTTAATACATAATAAAGCATAATCAATTCTGTTACTTAGAACATGTAAATACTATATTAATAAAAAGTTTTACAAAGTATACTATAATTTAAAATTGTAACAAAAAGAAATGTATAAAAAAGCATGAATATACATTTAAATGAACAAAATATATTGAAAGTTATGTTACAATTAAACAAATAATATATTTAATAATCAATTTAATGATTAATAGCCAATAAACAAATACCATTAAAATTACATTAATTATTATTTAAATAATTCCCATCCCATAACCCTACAAACCCAACAACCTGTTACTAAAATATAACATAATAGTATTCATATTAAATTTAAAATAGATATTACAATTAACATAATAAAAAAATATAAGCTAACAATTAAGCAATTAACATAATTATTAATCAATTAAATCATTAATTAAAAGAATAATTAACAATGAAATATACATTAATTATAATTTAATTAACTTTCCACTCCATTCCCCTACAAACCCAACAACCTGCTACTAAACCTAAAATTACCAATTGAATTTAAAAATAGATTACTAAAACACTTAAAACTACAAAGTATCTTTTAAAACATGAATGACAATTATATGAACAATATTGCCACCTGAAATTAATATATTAAAAAAAACAATACATTTATTAAAAACATTATTTTTACAACTATATTGATGAAAACCTCAGTAAAAACAAGACGGTTTTTAAAAATAATATTTCTTATCATAAATATGATATTATTGACCATATTGTGTATCCCAATATTTTTGAAGCAATAATATTTTTGTATTTTTGTCACAATATTTCTGTATCACGATTTTTTGAAATTCATATTTTTCCCAAATACCCTTGGAAAGAAAGACTCAAATAGGTTCTGAATTCTCCTTGGAAAGCAGGGCTGCATCATAGAATAAGTGCTAATGTTTCTTTTGTTCTTTGCTCAAATCAAAACCTATAGCACCTTGTGCCATGTTTAGTTTTACACGTTTTCTGACATTTGCCAATGTTAATTTCTACAAATGTAAGCCTTATGTATTACATTTTTACTGCTCTCAATAAAGCCATATATGAACAAGGCTGCAATTCGACTAAGGTGTAGGACAGAATTAATACATTTGCCTATCTCCTCGGTGTTCGAGCATTGTGATCTGCCTCAAATGATTTTAACTTTGAATCCTTTGCTATTTAACTTTGCACCTTCTTAGAAAGGCCTTGAAAGGTGAATGCCCCAATGCTGTTTACTTGTTCTAAAGTATGGATCTGTTAACTCCATTGAAAGCAATTCTGAAGTCTATAAAATATACGTACAATATAATATGATGACTGGAGTGACATTTCTGAATAAGCATCAAGAGAGCAAATATTATTAACTGGTGTGTCACAATTGGGGCCCGATTACGAGTTTGGCGGTGCAGGAGCGGACCGCCATGCCGGTGTCCTGCTCCTGCACCGCCAAACCTGTGGTCAGGCCGCACACTAGATTCCGAGTTTCCTCATGTTCGGTGGGCTGTGTTTGGCGTTCCCACGGCAGTGCCTCTGTAAATGGGCACTGCAATCGGAATGCCAAAAACAGTTCCTGCGCAGCATAGATTGTAAAGTCCATGCCGTGCAGGAACAGGGGTGAATGTACACAGGGGGGCACATGGTGTGCCCCCCCTGCATGCACACCTGTGCACATGGCCAACAGGGAACCATGTAGGGCACCTATTATTTCCTCTCTGCCACGGTTTGAATGGCGATTCCCTGGCGGCATTCGCGCTGCAATGGCTGTTTGACCGCCCTAGTTGTAATAAGGCGGTCGGAGAGCCGGTGCTGCGGTGGCTGGACCACCACCACCGTGTCTCCATGAGTCTGGAGGTCCTCGGTCTCCAGACTCGTAAACAGAGCCTTGGTGTGGAAGTCAGTCTATTACCACAGAAGAAGATTGGCATCTGGCACCCATGATCTAACTCAGCCAACCTTATCTTAGCATAGTACACAGCCTACAAAACCAAATGCACAATGAACCTATACATTTTGAATTCTGCTAGGACCACTTTTAATGAAGTGGATGCATCATGGACAATTTCCAGTAGTCTGGACAACTACCGAAACTAAAAGAACTAAAACAATAGTTAAGCAAAGGTCATAGCCATTTGACCGTGTATTGGGAGACTTGCAAAATGAAAGCCGGAAGGGCACCATTAGATTCAGGTCCCTTTATTGGATCTCCAGCCAGCGACTATTTCAACCCTTAATAATGATTAGTCAATTGCTTAGGGATTGTGTAATATGTGCTCTCTAACGTAACGTCAAAAGCGGAGCCAGTAGGATAAAGAAGTTTGACTGTTCCCTTTAATCTGTTCCTTACAAGCCTTGATATTGTTTATAATGGCCCAAACCTCTTTGACATGTTGAATTTAATAAAAAGGGGCAATTCAAGCCATTACACTAATTTGTGTACTCTGATACCTTTCTGGAATACCTGTTTATATGATTTATGTTAGTTTGATCCTTATTCATAATGCTATCCACTTCTGTTTTTCAACGAATTTGTGTATCCCCTTAATGCTGATCAGAAATGTTGTTAGTGCCTTCAAAATATGAAAGAGCTGAATATGACACCACTCTATATAGACTTTCTGGATATAGGGCCAGATGTACGAACATTTCATTTTGCGAGTCTCTAAATGCGATTTTTTGCTACTCGCAATCAGAGACTAATGTCTCAGACACATTGGTAATTCCCAAATGGGTCGCAAGGGATCAGCCTCATCAATAACACAGGGAGGGTGGCCTACTGGGGATAGCAGACCACCATGTCTGTGTTTGCTTTTTAATAAAGCAACTTTTTTTTTAATGCAGCCTGTTTTCCTTAAATAAAGGTAAATGGGATGCATTTCAAATAGAAAAATTAAACGTTTCTGTTTAATTTTTTAAGGGTAGGTAGCGGTCCGTGGGACCACTGCCTGCTCTTAAAAAAACATTTTTGATACTATTCACAAAGGGGAAGGGGCCCCCTGGGGACCCCTTCCCATTTGCAACTGGCTTACTGCCTACTTGAAGTGGGTGGTAAACTGCGATTGTTCTGTGGCCGCATTCCAGTATCAAAACAATTGTACATCCCAATGCGACTTGCTATTAGGAAGGGATGCCCTTGACATGCCCCATCCTAATAGCGACTCGCAAATCCTATTTTGCGAGTTAATAATAGGTCACCAACTCACAAAACCGTGTTTGTCTATAGAAAAATGCATTTTACCAGTCACAAATGGCCCTATGGGTTGTTTTGACTGGTAAAATGTGTCGTACATCTGGCCCTTAGTCCTTTTTTTAAACAAAGTTATTTTTACTCTCAGCAAAGTTAAGGCAAATGCCACTGCTGATTCTTGTCTGCTATTGATTAATACACAAGTTTTAGCTTTTACTATTAAGCCTCCAAGATTGAGCTTTAATTCTTGAATGGAATTTAATATTGTCCCTGAGCATTTTATATCTGCCTCAATTTTGCCTATTTTGGAATGATCTTATGTTGATCCTATAATTATAAATATTTATTGACCTGACCCCCTATTATCCTCAGGCACCAAGGCTCTGGAATACCACATTGAGAGAAAGCTTTGCAACTCAATGCAATCTCTTAATATCTTATGTGCCTCCAAGAAAGTATCTGCCCTGTTTGTAGTACTGAGTCAGTGCTGCTTTCCCCACAGATTACATCCAGATTGCTACAGAATGTGGTAGTGTCAGGACACTGATATTGTTAAACTTTTCTTTCACCTTTTACCCTACCCACCTTGCCATCCTAATAAATTGACTGAGTGTAACAGGGGTACCTCACATGGCTTTGTCATGATTCGGATGTTTCCTTCAGCTACTGTCCCAAGCTATGTGAATTGCATCTTTTTTTGCCCTAGGATCTTCTAATGGAATGCAGTATTGCACAACACTCTTTACTTTCACCAGACCTCTTTAATTTGTACATTGGGGCAATGCTCATTCTCATCTACTCCAACGGAGTAAGGTTTTCTGTGTGTGCCGATGCTATCCAGGTGATAGTTTGGATAGAAGTTGATCTTAAATCTGGCACACATTTCCATCAATGTATGAGAAGCATCTAGGAATGTCAGAGCAGACCTATGGTTGGATTCTTGTTGGTCATCAGAGAATGCTACTCTTCCTGTGCCAAAGCATGGGTGTAAACAGATAGACTAACTTGTAATTTTCTGTTAAAATATCAGCCTTAGATGCTAAATACCAGTTTCATTTAATGGTCTTGAAAAAATCCTTGACTGTTAACTCCTCAGTCCTGACCTCTACGCTCCTGACTAATGAGCTCATAACTTTTCAGCCAAAGTATTATTCCAAACTTCACTCTCCTGACGCCACACTACTGGTGACAGCCTCTATGATCTGAAGTTGTGAGCCCTTACTGCTGATACAGCTCACCTCTGTGTACATATTCCTGACTTCACCATCTTGATCTCTGCATTCCTGGACTTCACCATCTTGTCGCAACATTCCTAATACTACTACTGTGTTTTTGCACGTATTACTCTGAGCTTTAGGTCTGTACCTGTGACTCTACACTCCTAAGATATGATTCTATACTCATGATTTCTCTGTCTATATTCATGTTTCATTACTGCCCAAAGACTTGACTATACACTCTTAAGCACATACTCCTTAACAGATATAGATAAGTGCAAGTGTCAGCTGTGATCAGCCATAGTTCACAGGCTCTAAATAGTAATGCTTTTTGTGTAGCTGCAAAAATAAGTATAACAACGGAACTGTAATTCAGACCACAACGGTTTCCTGCTTCATATGTTACATTTGAGAAATTGATCTGTTAGGTGTTGACATCTAATGACATATCGCATATTTGCTTTTTTGCTTTTTAAAGTTAAATGTAAAGCAATCTATGGAACAGATCAAATATTTCCCTGGCCAGACACTGTGACATGCATAATTTCACCATTTCTTATGCAGAGATGAAGGACTTGCTCCACAAACTGACTTTGGTTGTGTGAAGTCAGTGCAGCTGACCTTATGAATGGAAGCCACAATTTGTTACTCATATTCGGCATAACAAATTCCAGAAAACATATCAGCTAGTCAACAGAGAAAGGGGGAGGTAAAGCGGAGTTCCTCCTTGCTTGCGCAACACTCGTTTGCGCCCGCTTTGCACAACCCCGGGGCAATTCTGTATTACAGAAGGGGGCGCAGACACTTGTGCGGCCTCTTCTGTGATACCGATAGCACTGGTGCACTTAAAGCGCCAGCGCTATTTGCAGGGGGTGTCCCTCGTTTGCATGGCAGCATTCCTCATGCAAATGAGGAAATCCCTTTGCCTCTGCGCCCACGCCGTATTACAGACATGCGCTCTGAGGCAAAGAGGCACACGGTCAGTGCGCCCCCTGATGGCAGCCTTCTGGCGGGGGTAAAGGGGGTCCCATAGAACCCCAGACATCCACTTGCAGGCGGGTGCAGTCACCTGCAAAGGGATGTCTAATCCCCTTCAAAAGTGTGAAAACATGGAGCGGCTGTAAAGCAGCCATTCCATTTTTCACCTGAATGAGTTTGTGCCTGCCCTGGGGCCAGCACATTCATTGCAATAGGGCGTATTTTCTTTGTTTACACCGGGCGTACCTTTTTAAAGGTGCGCCCAGTGCAAACAATGAAGCTGCGCTTATTGTGTAATGTGGCCCCTGGTGTTCAGTTTATAATCAGGTGTGTGATGCCTGTGATGATGCAGTATAGTATACTGTGAATGCTGGAATTGAGGTTTACTTCTTCATGCAATAAGGCACAAGGTTGATTCTCACACTTAAATACTAAAGTGGTAGGAGATTTGTTCCTTGATGAAAACTATCCCTAGGCACTGCAAAGATTCTGGAATCCTTGAAAGTACAAATGGTGAGGGTGTGTGCAACAAACAGAAAAGCACTGCAGCTGAAAGCAACCTCTTTAGGTCCTAAGAGATTAACCATAATAATTGACCACTTTTTTTTATTACAGATCATTTATAAATTACACAGGCAAAAAACTATTCAATATAATAGTAAGTGTTGTATTGCAAAACTTTTATTTACTATTGGAAATATGAAAGGCTTTAGTTGGTTAAATCCAATTTTTTTAAACTGGTTTTGGATTTTTTGTTTTCCGGTTCAGGGAGGACATAGCCTGGCAGTTCGGGGCTAGACCTTTTGGAGCAGGGTCAATACCAATTTGCATATGGTTGGGTCTAAACTGAGGTGTCATGGTGGGCATAAGAACAATGGGTTGGAATGCTACCCCATGTGATTGCCTGTGGTTATACTTGTTGCAAGCATTCTGTTGTACCCTGTACAAGTAGACACAGGTAGCCTTGTAGTATTTTCTAGGTCTTCTTTATTGGTTCCATGTCAAGGTAGCATCAATCTCTGTCAAGCCAGCTCTGGTCAAGTACCAGCCATGTACCAGCCCCACCAGGAGCAGCCTGCCTCGCTGCTCAGCCCATCTCTAACTGTCAACACTCATCCACTCAGGCACCCAGGCATTCCACGCATCACAGTCACACCAACATTCCGTAACCAACTCACACTCTGGCTGAGCAGCTAGGTGGACCTTGGCTGGTTTGCATGTAAATTTAATACTGAGGATATACATTATCCCTTTCCTTTAAATAAAAACAAAAATGAAAAACTACAAGAGAAGAACTATGCACAATAAAGCAGTAATGTTCGGAACTCAGGGATGCAACATAAAGCAAAACATCACGAGAGAGTGAACAGTACAAATCAAGAAAAGATGGGCAAAATACGACATCAAAAATATGAGCAACGGGGGCGTGGCTTGGCGCCGACTAAGATGGCGGCTTAGCGAAGGTGCTCCGCCAGGGCCGCAGCAAAAGCCCCTAATTATCTGACTAATATTCGCTCTAGACGAGGCTGCCGTAATTATAGTGCCTGCGGAACACTCACCACGCCGAACGTTGTGGAATTCTAGTGCCGCTGCCCTCGCCTGATCCGCTTTTTCCCCGGCGGCACACTCCGAGGTGGTTCCCCGGCGAGGCCTTGTGAGAGTGGGCGGTGCTTGAGTAAACGCTTCGCCCGATCTTGGACCCGCTGCAGCGAGAGGCCTGGGACTTGCCAGACAGTACGGAGGACCCTGACGACTCTGCCGCTCCCAGTTGATACTGATTATCTGCCGGTGTGATGGGGTGGACTGCGGCGGGGAGTGAGTCACGCCCTGCTCCGATCGTCGGTTGCCGCCGTCTCCTTCCTACCCAGCCGAGGCTCGATGCAACGGGCCTGACACCGCGACGACGCAGCTGCTGCTGGAGTGGGGGTAAGGAGTTGTTCCCCCCTCTCTTCCCGCACCTCACTCAGTACTCTCTACAGCCTGACCAACGCCCATAGGGCGGGAGCCACACAGGAGGCCCAAAACCAGGCGGCCATCTCGCGCAACGCACCTTTGGCAGCAGGGGCTTGCAGCGGACACCGGCGGTGTTGGGTGGTGCGCACCACTTCAGCCGGTATCGCCTGCCAAAGACTGGTAGTTTATGCATGCCACCCTAGTCGGCTAAAGAACCCCCTCACGGAAACTACTCTCCTGCTGGTCAGACCACGATCGTAGGGGGGCGAGCTAGTAGGCGCTCGTGGTGGCTCCCCCCGGAGGCGTGCTGTTGGGGCCCCCGCACTCTTGCTGCCACTGGACACCATATTGAAGACCTTCACCCCCTCCACCGCGGGGCAGATTACTTGGCTAAGCACGGGCCAGTGTTAAACTGGTTTTGGGACTACACTCCACTGGGGGTCTAGTCACGATCCTTGGGACGTAGGTGGCTCCAGTGGCTGCTTGCCACCCGGGGCTATATACGCACACTACACGTAGGTGGGCCCTTCGAGACGGCGGTGATATACGAAGGTTGCCGGACAAGGAAGCCCCACCGTCCGTGCTTGCCCTAGTAGCTTGTCAGGTGTTTTGGGAGTGCGGCATCCTCTCTAGCTGTGCTCCAGCCAGCGCCTGGAGGCAGGTGGACAGTACCCCTGCGGCGAAACTCCCCGGATACTACTGGGCCTGGTGAAACCTCAAGGGACACGTACACCCTCAGTGGCAGCTAAATAGGGGAAGTCCAGAAGACAGCGGCTACTGAACGGCGGCTGAAGCTGGGTAACAACCGGTAGTCCCCCTTGCTCACCAAGCTTGTGCGACGCCCTGGTGCACGATCTACTTACCATCAAGTGCTCAAGTTGCCCCTGCTACACGGTCGTTGTACCCCACGCCGCAATGAAGCCCAAGGGAGGTCCACCGGTGCAAACTAATAAACTGGATAAATACGCAGTTCCCAAGCAGTTAACGCCGGAGGATGGAGCGGCGGGTGGCCTGACAAACGACCCCGAACCATCATTAAGCTCCATAATGGCGGCGATCCAAGTACTGGGACCTACGCTGGAAACGAAGATTGATAAAGTCTCCATTGAAATGAACTTGTTCAGGGCCGACATGAACAAAACGTCAGAACGAGTAACACAGACAGAAGTCAATGTCACAGAGCTACAAAACAAAACTCGGAAACTGGAAGAAAGAGTCCAACAATTGGTTCATCAACATCGTCAGGTGGCTCTTAGGATGGAGGACCAGGAAGGGCGGGCCCGCCGCAACAACGTTCGAGTGGTCGGGGTGCCAGAAGGGGCAGAGGGGCCGAGTGTAGACCTCTTCCTTGAAGATCTCATACTGAACCATCTCAAACCTAAACGACTCTCCGCCTTTTTCACTGTGGAACGATCGCATAGGGCCCCAATCCCACTGTCAAAACCGGGGGCATCCCCCAGGACAATCATAGCCAAAATCTTCAACTACAGAGACCGTGACGCAATACTACAGGCGGCCCGCCTGCATGGGGATCTCAAGTACGAAAATGCAACTATCCGGTTCTTCCCAGACTTTACCCTCAAGGTCCAACAAGAATGCCGCTCCTTCGACGGGGTGAAGTGGGCTCTCAGGGACAAGGGCGTCAAGTACATGATGTTTTTTCCAGCGAAACTCAAAGTAATGGTAAATGGAAAATCATGGATCTTCACGACCCCGTCGGATGTGCAAACATGGCTGGATGAAGGGGCTATGCGGGGGACGAGGCCAGTGAACACGAGCAGCTGGAGGGATTCCCAGGTGAGTCCGCCAAGCTCCCAAGACGGCAGAGCAGAGCCCGACAAGAGAAGCCTGCGATCCTGGAGATCGAGATCCACGAGTCCAGCTGCCTCTGCGACCGGCAGAGAATGAACTCCTCTCGACTGGCACCAAACTCTGGGACTCTTAGCAACACTTCATAATGTATATTATTTGTTCTTCTATAGAGGGGTAGCGGTCACTAAGCAAGCTGGTCACTGCAGGACCTCTAAAATGCAATAAAGCCTCTTTCCTAGTGGGGGCTGGAGTTGGGCTCTGGGGGGCCTAAAGCGGGGCCATCCCACACCCCTGTAACAGTTGATAAGTTATTTGGGGCGACAGGCACTCTGCTAGTTGGGGATGTGGGTAGTTTTGAGCCTACGCAGCAGGGTAGCAGGGAGGGTCGGGACACTCATGGGGGTTCTTCTTTTATTGTTGGCCTTTTTTCTTTCAACGGGAAACGGGGAAAGGGACAGGGTGGGGGGGTGTTGGGTTGGGTCTGTACAATTGTTATACGTTATTGGAGTTACATTTACGGAAAATGCTGGCATTTGCACAGAGGAACTTGTAACTTATTTTGGGTCCAATGAGTACGCTATGGGACAAAAGTGTTAAAATATTGAGCTGGAACGTCAATGGGCTTAGAGATAAACTCAAACGTAGTGTTGTACTCCAATACATTAAGCGCCATTCCCCTGATGTTATTATGCTTCAAGAAACGCACCTGGTGGGGAAATCCTGTAAGGCACTTAACAGGTGGGGCTACAAGCTGCTAGCACATGCAGGGTTCACAACTAGCTCACGGGGCGTAGGCATTCTGGTGAGAAATTCCTTTCCTCTAGCCGTAAGTTCAACTTGGACAGACGACAGAGGCAGATATATAGGAGTCCCAGGTTCCTGGGAGGGCTACACACTTACGCTTCTGTCAGTTTACATACCGCCTGGTCTCCAGAGCACTACATTTAAAGATCTAGGCACTCTTCTGCTCTTGTTGCCGGAGGGTCTTCTGGTGGTCGGGGGGGATTTCAACTCAGTGGCCTCAGGCACATTAGATAGACACCCACAGCGGGAGCTTGGGTCCTTTAACAGGTGGCTGCCCGATTTTCTGGAAGCACTGGGACTGGTGGATGGGTGGAGGTCATATCACCCTGAGAAAATCCAACATACTTTCCACTCCGGGGCCCACCATAGCCTCTCTCGTATTGATTATGTCCTGATTCCGGCTTCGCAGGCTGCATACATTCACGAAGTCAAACACCTGGCAAGGGGAATCTCTGATCACTCCCTGGTTTGGGTTCAAATAGTCCTCGGACAGGCAAGAGTGGGAAGAGTCGCCCCCATCAACCCGTGGCATCTCCGAGACCCTAGAATCCGGAAAGCGTTATTAACGGCTATTGACGCCTATTTCCAAGAAAATGAGGGTTCAGTAGATTCTTCCCAAACCCTGTGGGAAGCGTTCAAATCCGTAATTTGGGGACAAGCGCTGTCACTAATTGCTGGCATGAAGAAAGATAGACAGAAGGAGATTGTGGAAGTGGAGGTAGAAATCGGCAGACTAGAGGACGACTTAGAACCAGAGGTCACACAAGAAAAAATCCATACACTACATCTCAAGCAAGATGAATATAAAGCTCTAGTAACTGACAGGGCCAAAAGCCTTGGGAGAGAAAAGCTGGGTAGAATATACGACCTGGGGGACAAAGCAGGGAAATTAATCGCCTGGCTCGACAAGAAGGGATGGGCGAGTCGATTGGTGCCAGAACTAATAGGTGCAGACGGCGAATCCACTACCGACCCCCAAGATATTGCAAATCACTTCGCCACCCATTACAAGACAGTGTATACAACGAGTGCTCCATACACGGAGGAAGACTCGCATGATTTACTGCGTGATATTGCACTCCCAACCCTGTCAAGGGAAGACCAGCATTTTTTAGATAGTGCTTTAAGAAATGATGAAATAGCGCAGGCGATTAGATCGCTGCCCTCCGGGAAAGCCCTAGGCCCAAATGGCCTACCCATTGAGCTATACAAACTTAAACCCGACAAATTAGCCCCGTACCTGAAAGCCATGTTCAAAGCAAGGAGTTGGGGGCACTGCCGCAGGATCAAAAAATAGCCACGTTGGTCACTATTCATAAAGAGGGTAGGCCCAAAACTGACTGTGCCTCGTATAGACCGATCTCCCTTCTAAACGCAGAGCCCAAAATCCTGGCCAAACTCCTCGCGAACCGCCTGGTCAAAGTAATTGGAGGGCTAGTCCATCCTGATCAATCAGGTTTTATGCCGCATCGCAATACGGCGCTGAACCTGCGCAGGCTACATGGGGTACTCGGGAGAGTAGCTACAATCCGAGAGGACGCCGTGGTTGTATCGTTAGACGCAACCATGGCGTTTGACACCATTGAATGGCCCTATCTATTTGCAGTTCTTGCGAAGTTGGGATTTGGCCCGGAATTTATCCAGTGGGTGCGGATTTTATATTCGGAGCCCCATGCACAGGTCGTAGTCAATAACAAGAAGTCAGACAAATTCACTCTGAGTCGGGGTACTCGACAGGGATGCCCCCTCTCTCCTCTCCTGTTCGCCCTCGCACCACTCGCGGCGTGGATTCGTCAAAACCCAGAAATACGTGGTCTGCGTTGGTCCCCCGAATGGGAGGACCGTATCTCTCTTTACGCCGACGACATCCTTTTATTCCTAGCCTCCCCGAGGAAATCATTGATATGTGTCTTGGACATCATGGCAATCTTTGGTAGATATTCTGGATTCTCCATCAACTGGAATAAATCCCTCCTGTACGTCCTCAATGGGGACCCACCCCACCAATTGGTTGCCCTATCCAAATTAATACGGTGGGCTTCAAATATCTGGGAATTTACATTACATTAGACCCCAAACTTCGCTTTACTCAAAACCTTCTCCTACCACTGCAGAGGCTTAAACGCGACATAGCCAGCTGGAAAACCCTTCCGCTCTCACTACTGGGCAAAGCGGCCCTCTTCAAGATGATGTCGCTGCCCCATTTTTTGTACGCCTTGCAGAACACCCTGGACCCTGTTCCAGCAAAGTACTTTAGAGAGGTCTAGAGCCTGCAGAGAGACCTGTTGTGGGACGGGAAACCTCGCGTCACTTTACCAAACTCGCACTCAATTGGTATGACGGGGGGATTAGCCTCCCAGATATAAAAAAATACTACTGGGCTGCACACCTCACAGCCATTAATCAGGGCACCTATGGGCGAACGGATGACCCCGGGTATGCCATGGATAGATGGATTTTACCGGGAGGAAATTATAATAGGGCACTTTATTCCAAACCCAAACAATACCCCTTGACTGGACCAACGGACCACTCGGTCCGAATTTGGCATGCCGTTAACAAAACTCTGGGCTGGGAGCGAAAACTCACTCTGGCAACTCCTTTGTGGGACTCCGAACAACTGGGCGGCTTATGGAAGTTGAAAGGTTTCAACAAGTGGGACCTCATCGGAATCTCGCGGATCAAGGACATGTGGGAAAAGGGCGAAGTGAAATCATTTACCTCTTTGCAGCAGCAATATGAGTTGGCTGACTCAGAACGCTTTAGATACACTCAAATCCGTCATGCACTGAAATCCCACTTCCCGATAGGCTCCTCCCCTCCAGAGCCAACTCCACTAGAAGATAGATTGCTAGACGGTCACCTACCCGAGAAAACCATTTCACTGACCTATAAAAAACTGATCAACAATATGGCAGACCCCCTTGGGCCACTACGGGAGAAATGGGTACGGGATGGCCTCGAATTAGATGACGAAGACTGGCAGGATGCAGTGTCCTCACCAAGAGTAGTAGCAGTCTCGGCCAGACTCCGGCTAGTTCAATTCAAAATTCTCCATAGAGTCTACGTCACAGGGCCTAGTCTGGTCCGCATTGGTAGAGCCGACAGAGGGGACTGTAGGAGGCAGTGTGGTCAGGAAGGAACATTTCTACACATAATATGGGAGTGCGAGTACATACAATCATACTGGCGCAGAATCCATGACGTGTTAAGCGAAGTGCTCACAACTGTCATACGCCCGGATGCACGTAGATGCCTCCTAAACATATGGGAGCCCACTGATTTGAATAGTCACCACACGCAATGGGTCACACTAGGGCTTATGCTGGCAAAGAGGAATATAGCACTGCTGTGGGGAGCGCCACAGCCACCCAAAGTAGAAGCCTGGAAAGAAGACCTAGACTGGTGTATGTATAGAGAAAAGACAGTTTATACAGCCCGAGGCTGCCCCAAAAAGTGGTCCAGAATATGGGACCCTTGGAACTCTTATCGAGGACATATTTGCAACCCCCGTTAAGTATTGACCCAGACGATCCCCCCCACCCCATAATTTGTACCCATGGCGCTCTGGCATAGAAGATTACCCACTATTGCTTTCACTGATTGTATTATATCTGATTCCTCTGCATTGTATGTCATATGTCGATGAATGTTTAATAAAAAGAATTTAAAAATATGAGCAACAATATCTCCCATCCTCCCCATGAAAAATTATCAAAACATTCTGAAGCGTAAGCTTGTGGAGATTCTAGTTCAAATTGTAATACTTTGTATCATAAACTGTAAAATTATGTACTGTAAGGCAAAGAGTAAAACACCCCACAACACCAATCTCAATAAACATAAAGTAGAATGAAGCAAAGGGTAACACACCCCGCAACACCAATCCCAATGAAGATATGTGGAGTGATGCAAAGGGTAAAACACCCCGCGACCCCAATCCCAACTACAAGGGAACTAACAAGTATATGGGACAGAGACCCATGGAAACTGTGTAAGGGGCTCGCACCCATAACACACACCCTATGTAGGGTTGTATCTTAGTACTGCGCGCAACATGCAAATGGGGTCTAAACCCATATCCTAACCCTGTGTAAGGGTTATACTCAATAACGATTGTGTATGGGAACTAACCCAAGGCCCAACCCTCATGTAGAGGTCACTTACCCCCTGAAGGAGTATATCTTTGTACATGTACATGGGGAAAAAAAACATAACCCAACTTTGTGTAAGGTAAAAACAAAAGACTGTGTGTATAGCAACACACCCATATGCCTACCTCCATAAAGAAGTGACTAACTGGGACTCAACCCCATCCCTGACGTAAGGGATACAACTGTGATGGGACTGTAGCCATTGCCCCAAACCCATCCCCCATATAAGGGACAAAACTGTGATGACCACCCACTGTAAGACTAGGACGTCCCTTACGTAAGGGAACCTAAACTGTGGCATCACTAAACAAAAATGTGCAGTGGAAGATAGAAACCTCTATGCGACACGCCGGTGACAAATCCGAGTTTAGCTTGACAAATACCTCCCTTTAAAGCTTACAGCACACATACACCCAAGTTGCTTAAATAACGACATGCTGTAACTCCATAATCGCTAACATAGGTAAGCATTGCAAAAACTTTCACCTAAGTTATACACCACATTGTAGCAAAAGTTAGATGGAGCATGTCCTGGTGTGATCGATGTCTCACAAATTTGTAATTTGGCAATTGAAGAACGTGGTATGCCTGTCACCGGGATAGTACCGTACATTGTGGTAAACATCAGACAAGCAGGGTTGACACGTGTTGAAGTCCTTGTAGAACGGTAACCCGTGAAAACGATTCTGTCATCAGTTGGCAACCAAAGGGAAACAAACTGCCACTCACATACGGAGTAACAAACTGCAACCCACAACCGGAGCTCTATGCAACGACCACTTGCCACAGTACGTTGAAAGCAGGACTCCTGTCTCAAAATAAACTGCCTTGTCCCCGGACTCCAACTGGTTTTCAGCGTGGTTGGCAGCATGAAGCGTGGTTGGCAATAATGCAGGAAGAGCACCATAAATCTTTAAGTGCGACAGCCAATCCTAAGATGGCCACACATACAAGACGCTGAGCTGGATGGCTCACGGTGCGTCCACGCATGCATGCGTCCAGAGGCATATCCGAACCTACCACAAACGTCACAGCTGAAGGCTCGAAGGTTGAGAGGAAGAGAGAGGACGTCACCGAAGAAACAACGCGTGACCGCCATGGTGAAGGTAGGCGAGCTCGCGCGTTCCATTTTAAAATCTCTGTTACAGTTGAACTGTCATTGCCACCACAAACGTGAAAACCCAGGGAAAAGCACAAAAAATAATAATAATTGCATTGTTGAAAAATGCGCAAGAACCGGCTCGTGTCACCATTTAAAATGAAACTATGCGCAAGAGATCCACGTGCCTCAGTGTAGGCAAGACATTTCACGTGATATAAAAAAAAATCAGCATAAGTCTCACCTTGTAGAACACAACATGCTGCAGGCAGCGAGAACAAAACACAGAAAATGTCCTTAATTGCCTGACGATCCATACTTGGAAAGACACGACAGTGCAGGGCTTTTAGAATATAAACACACGTTGTGGAACCACTCCTCGTAGTAGGAACACCCCAATCCAGGGCAAAAACAGTACTTGTACACCTCCAGACAGCAGCAGACAAGTAAATCCTTAATTGTTCTTTCCATGTGTCACCTAGACCCCAATCTTGGCAGAACCACACCGCTCCTGTGTGGCGCTGAGATGTACTCACATTAGTTCAGATTCTTAAGAGATGCATTTTCTTTGAAGTTACTGTGGTCTTTGTAAATTGATGTGGCTGGAACACCAGATGTGGCTGTAGTAACTACTCCTCCAACTCACCAAACCTATTTTAGAAAGCGCTGTGGCTGGAACACCAACATGTGGCCGTAGTTTAACTACACCTCCAACTCACTGAATCCTTTTTATAGAAAGCGCTGTGGCTGGAACACCTACATGTGGCCGTAGTTTAACTACACCTCCAACTCACTGAATCCTTTTGTAGACAGCGCTGTAACCTTTTTGAATATCCTGAGGAGTATTTCCAGGCTGCTGTAGTGTCCGTTGGCAATGACACAAGTAGGTGGGGCCGTCCGTTGACAAGGACACTGGTGGGGCTGGCTTGCCTGGAACTCCATTCTGCTTCATGTAGTTGCTTTAGTTTCTTGTATTTTCGCTGGTTACTGTAGTTTCTTGTCGTTTCTTTGTTTCTCGTCTTTTCTCTTTGTAGCTTTACCACAGAACCAGGAAAGACGCATGAGTAAGTCCGCTCGTCGCGAAAATAATGTTGTACCCTGTACAAGTAGACACAGGTAGCCTTCTAGTATTTTCTAGGTCTTCTTTATTGGTTCCATGTCAAGGTAGCATCAATCTCTGTCCAGCCAGCTCTGGTCAAATACCAGCCATGTACCAGTTCCACCAGGAGCAGCCTGCCTAGCTGCTCAGCCAATCTAGAACTGTCAACACTCATCTACTCAGGCACCCAGGCATTCCACGCATCACAGTCACACCAACATTCTGTAACCAACTCACACTCTGGCTGAGCAGCTAGGAGGACCTAGGCTGGTTTGCATGTAAATGTAATACTGAGGATATAACCCATTCCTCCCATCACCTTTCGTGCATTTGATAAAACTCATTACCTTCTGGTTAGAAATGTCCTTATTAGCACACTGTGCTACTTCACTGCACAATTTAGCATGATATTCAAAGACTAGCTCGCTTCTGTTGCTCTTTTTCTCATTGCCATTCTCAGTTTCACGCATATTTCTCACCTTCCCACTAGTTTTTCTCTGTGGAATTCCGCGGATTACATGAAAGCTCTGCGAAATTCCACGGAGTTTCGCGAGCCAGAGGAATTTGTCACTTTGCGCTACTCGCACAGATTTTTTGTGCCGGGAGCTTGTTCTGCCCTGGAAAATCGGTGTGAATAGCACGAGGTGGCGTGCCAGAGGGTGCTGCTTCTTTCTGCCACTCACATAGATTTTCTGCTTGAGCTGCAGCTTTCTCAACGCGACTGCCCACATTGAGAAATCTTGCTGGGAGGCGTTCTAGTGCACTAACATTTGCCAGTCCTGCGCGAGAAAAATCTCTGCCACTTGACTGTTGGCAGAGTTTTGCCAAAACTCTGCATTCCAAGCAGAACGCGGAATTTTGCCAACTCCAACAGTGGAGCGGAATTTGTCACCCACTCCTATTTCCCACTCTCGCTACCTCCCTCGTGAATGCACTCCGTTTCATGTTATTTTTTGCCAGTATCCAAATCCAACATTTTCTGAACTTTTAGGGAGTCCTGTTTCACTTTTAAAGTTCCTCATACCTTACTCCAATTTCCAGCGAGTTTTATTCAACCTGCCTGATTTGCAAAAAGTAGCAGATTGTTTCAAATTTCTAATTGAGATTCTCAGATCCACATGAACCTCTGAGCACGAGTTTTGCACAGGCCTGTCGCTGTCATTGACAATGGTTGTTTGTAAGAGCTGTGGATATCTAATAATTGTAAAGTATTGCACAACTTCTATCGAATATATGCAACCTTTGCTATCATAATTCGATGCAAAATTAAACATTTCCCAGAGAAATTTGGCCTTAATCAGGTGGTACCCTGCATACGTTCTCCATTTTATTCACAGTTGTCCATCAATTGCTTCAAAATGTTACCATCAAAAATGTAACATTCCTGAACAATAACCCGTTTTCTGCTCTGAGTTTCTCTAATGAGGCTGTTAGATTTTACTTTATTCTGGCATCAGGAGAGATGAGGTTTGAGAGGTGAAATCACTGAACTCTGGTTCCTGTTTCACATACAATTACATTCCAAGAAGTACTGTAGGTTAAATAGGGCAGTATGCGCTGCTCTATCAGCGTCACTACCAGTGAGACTATTTATTTCTCTTATTGAAATATTGCGATTGACCCTTGTGAGAAGTTGGCCTGGTATATGCTGTTCACTAATTAAAGTGGACACCTTGCACCAGGGCAAATCGACTCTTATGGTAGATAGGTTTAAGACAACCTTTTAAAGAAAGCTATCCTAGTGGTAGCTGTGGAGAGCAGCCTTCAGGCTAAGTCTCGGAGGAATGTAAAGCAGCTTGTTTTACCATATAATCTCTTGAATCACCAAATGAAAAGACACCACACAGGTATATATATCAAATATATATGTATTTATTTCTAAATAACTCTCTACTAATCTCTTTATGAGATTAGAAGACAAACATATGCACAAATCAACGTTTCACAATAAGTTAAGCACAAAATATGGCTGGGGCCCTAGGGGCGTACCAGACCATATACTAAGTAAGAGACTTAGAAACAACGACTTGCAGGGAGACAAGGCCTAGGGCCTTCAGAAGTGCTGGGGCCTCACAAAACCACCCAAGGCAGGTAAGTAAAGGACCCACGGGGGACGCGTGCAGTGTGGATACACAGGCGCGAATCGCCGTTAACTTCAATGGGGCAAGTCGCGGTTGGAAATAAAGAGTTTTAGGATACTTCGGGAGAACCTACAAGCAAGTCACTTACAGGGTAAGTAGTTCTAGGGCCCACACCCACAGGAGCACCGTAGTGCTGGAGTTACCTCACCCAGGGAAGCCGGGTGCACAGGTGTCCTTTGGTGTCGGGTCGCGGCGTCGTTTTCAATGGCGAACAAAGAAGACTTGCTGCTTGCGGGAGCTGAAGAAGTGTCCGGTGGAATCCAAGCCTGGATTCTGAAGAAGGATGACCTGAAAGCAGAGGGGACAGTGTTCAAAGTCACTTGGCAGTGACCCGGGGCAAGGAAGATGGATGCCCACCGTCGTCGGTCGCTTCAGGTCGGTTGCGGGTGCCTTGACTCTTCAGCCACGTGGTCCAGGAGGCGTCGACGACGACCAGGAGCTGGATTCGGTGTGTCCCTCGACGTCTGCAGCTGACTGCGGTGTCGGCAACTCGATCGGAGCCAACAAGCCTTGGCAGCCGCAAGTCTCGGGGAGATGAAGAAAAGTCGATGGCGCAGACCAGCAAGGTCTGTGGAACTCACCCAGCGAGGGTAAGTCAGGGCAGGCCTGGAGCAACCAGGGGAGCCCTTTGGTTTCTTTAAGAAGTCTTCTGGGGACCCACAAGCCAGCGGGCAAGGGATCGCGAAGACACCTCGGGCGGAATCACTCAACAGGGGCCCACGGTCACTCGGGACGGTGTAGGCCTCTGATCTTCGGAGGAATTCCTGCTGGAGGTCGGGACCACACGTGGTCCAAAGCACAAGTTCGTGGAACGTTGTGAAGGGGTTGCACTCGACAATAGTGCACGGTACCCAGGGGTCGCGGTTCCTCGTTACTCGTGGGGTCCACTTGCCTCAGCTTCGCTGGGGACTCACGATGGCCTGGGAGAGGTCAGGAAATCCACTTCTTGGGCTGCAGGGACTTCGGACTCCGGCGGGAGCGGCGTAGTTTGCGACCGTCGTTGTCGTTTTTGGTGCCTGCCAAGCAGGGGAGTCACTCCTTGACTCCAAGGGAGATTCTTCTGTCTTCCAAAGGTAGTGGAACGTCGAAGGGCCAGGATTCTTCTGTAGAGCGTCGTCCAGGGGTTATCTGCTTTGCAATGGCAAGGTTCCCCTCTTATACTAAAAGAGGGGAAGGACTAGCTCTATGACCCCACCTATGGGAGGGTCAAGGGAGGGGTGGCTACACCCACTTCCCTTTGTCCAGTTTCGCGCCAGAGCAGGGGCAGGTAGCCCCTGAGCTGGTTTGAACTGGCATATGCACAGAGGAGCCTTCTGCTCCCCCAGTGCAGGACTTCAAAGCACTCTAAGAGTGCACCCACCCAGCCCCAATACACTAAACCCTGTCTGGAAGGTGGTTACACCTCCCTGTGACAGGATGCCTATTGTTGGGCTTCCTCCACTGCGAGTTTCGGTCATCAGCAGGAGGGCAGCCCAGTGTCTGTGACTGGTGGCATCCATTTTGTGATGCCAGGGCTCTTTAGGATTCTACCGCGTTTCCACAGCAGGTACATGTCTTATCCCTCTAGAAGGGTGGAATGCTACCCCCGCCGCCAAGATTGGCGGGGGGTAGTATTCCAAGATGTTTGACACCAAACACGACATGTTTTGATGCAGCCATTCCAAAGTTAGCATTTACCGCGAGGATATAATGCACTTAAATAGTATATGGTTTAACCGCATCCACAAACAGCACCAGAGAATGGACTCTGAGAACTGCAGAGGGGCCCTGCTCATGCAGAGGCACCCCCTCACATAGAAGCCAAGCACCCTGCCCTCAGGATTGATAGGGCCTGCCTTAGGGGTGACTGATAGGTTTATATGTGTGTGCAGGAGAGATATAGGAAACCTATATCTCAGTGAGGGGTGCTAGCACCACCTCACCCAGGCTGCAGTAGCAGGCCTGTGGTGTCAGATTTAGACTGCTTCCCAGGGGTGGCATAACACCTGCTGCAGCCCCTGGGAGGCCTGTGAAGTACCTATGCCCTTGGCACCTAAGGTACCATATACTAGGGACTCATAAGGCACCACAGTATCCAATCACTAGTGCACCTAGAGTGCACTCCATGTCGTTTAGAGAGAGCAGATAGACTGGGGCCCTGAATAGCAGGGTCCCAGTCCAACTAAGTCATAAACCAGCAAAACACCAGGAAAAAGTGGGGGCAACCATATAGTCAGATTCCACCTTCCTACATAACCCCCCAAACGAAAGGAGATAAGGCTAACCTTGACCAGTTGAGCCTATATTGACTAAGTGGCCATATAAGGAAGCACCTGCACTAGCATGGTTGCCCCCTATGTTATGGTCCACTAAGCAATCCCTCGCCCTAAGGGTATGAGAGGGTCTCCACCATGGGGAATCACTACCTCTGGTGTGCTTAGGTAAAGTACAAGGCCGGTGAGGTGTCTGAGTAGGGAAGTGAGGCCCTAGGAATGTTGGCCTCAGCTTCCTCAGATCACTGGTCACCATGTATGCCTGTCTTTCCATGACTGAGTTGCACTTTGCTCTAAGGGTCAACCTTTGGCTGCCTACAGCTGGGGGTTGGGTCCCTTTGGATGGAACACTGGAGGGACATGGCAGGTTTGGAACCTTCTGGTCCCAGGTTTGCCCTTGCCTACCAGAGTCCTTCTGGGGGAGGTCCCTACATAAAGGTATGGGGGATCCCTCAGTGTGTAGAGGAATTTTCACCTGGCTAGGGCTACTAGACTGGGTGCCCCTAATCTGCTGATGGGGGGCTTCCTCTGGACAGGGGGCCCGGGGGTCCACTGACCTCCTGACCTCTGCAGCCCTGGGCTGACTGAGGCAGGGTAGAGAGGGGCAGGTTACCTGCTCCAGACTGGGTACCACCTTGGAAGGGTCCTCTGCCATCAGGGGTGTGGCCAGGCCAGGCCTGACTACCTCTGTGGCAGTTCCTTCACTAGGGGTAGGGTCAGTTCCCTGAGGAGGCTGACCCTTACCTACTGTCTGGGGGAAGAAGACTTTTCTTCAACCCTTGTGCTCTCTTTCGGGGAGAGTGGGCCATTCTTTCAGGCTCCATCTCTCCAAATTCTTGGGCTGGGGCTGTGGCCATCACAGCCCCACTAACCTTTGCAGGGACGCCCAACATCCTAAGATGGGTTTGGTGTTCAACTTCAGCCCAGGCTGAAATTTCCAAATCATTGCCCATCAGGCAATCTACAGGTAGGGTTGGGGACACTGCCACTCTTTTGGGCCTGTGACCCCTCCCAGCTGAGATTGACTATGGCCATGGGGTGATCTGTTCTGACACCATCAATGTTGGTCACCTGGTATTTAAACTCAGGTAAAAGCTGGTGAGGGGGACTAGTTTCCCTGCCACCATGGTGACACTAGCCCCTGTGTCCCTAAATGCCACAGCTTTCTGACCATTAATCATTGGCTCCAGTCTGTACCTGCCCAATGCTATGGGACCCATGGTAAAGGTGGCATATCCTACACCACCATCAGAATCTGAGGAGTCTGTTGAGGGGGTCCTGTCTAAACTAGGGCCCACCTCTGTTCCTCTTGCAAAAGCACCTAACTTTTGGGTGCACTACTCCCAACTGGAGGATTACTACTGGTAGTACCAGGAGGGGTGGTAGTAGTTGTTGGAGGAACATTTTCTTTATTGCCATTCCTGGGACAACTGGGATCAGATTTCCAGTGCCCAGGCTTTTTACAGACATGGCAATAGGGTTTCTTTTCAGGAGAGGAAGGAGTTTGGGACCCACCCCCAGAAGAGGAATTTTGGGGCCCTGTAGTGGACTTATCCTTGGATTTATCCCCACCTTTCTCTTGGGACTTGGTAGAATCTTTCTTGTGGTCACCACCCTGATTCTTAGGCCTTACTCTGGTTCTGACCCATTTGTCTGCCTTCTTTCCCAATTCTTGGGGAGAGGTCAGATCAGAGTCCACCAGGTACTGGTGTAAAAGCTGGTTTTGACAATTATTAAGGATCTGTTCTCTCATCATTAGATTATAAAATCCTTTGAAATCAGTAACCCTACTGCCAACCAGCCAACCCTCCAGAGCCTTGGATGCACAATCTACAAAGTCTGTCCAGTCCTGAGTCTGTGCCTTCTGGGTATCTCTGAACTTCAACCTGTACTCTTCAGTGGTTAAGCCAAACCCATCTATCAGTGCACTCTTCAGGACCTCATAATTATCAGCATCCTCTTCTCTAACAGTGAGGAGCTTGTCTCTACCTTTATCTGAAAAGGAGAGCCACAAGATTGCTGCCCACTGCTTTTGGGGGACCTGCTGTACTCTACAGGCCCTCTCCATAGCAGTTATCCACTTGTGGATATCATCCCCACTCTGGTAGGGAGGAACAACCTTGCTCAGGTTCCTATGGTCAGGGACATATTCTCTGCCTCTAGGGACACTGTTGCTGCCACCAGGGGGTTCTAAACCCTCCCTTCTGGAAGCTCTCTGGATCTCCAGGGCTTCTCTATCCAGTGCCAACTGCTTGGTTCTGAGGGCCACTTTGGCTTCCTCATACTGGAGCAGTTTGCACCTTCTCTCAGAGGAGGTCTCTCTTAAGTTAAAGTATGAGCTCCTCTCTTGGACAAATTCTCTGCCAGAGTGATAAGAGTGCTCAGATTCCCTGGAAGGGGATCTGTGCCTCTCATCCACTCTGCCAGTTCTCTTAGGGAGAACTCCTCTGTCCTGTTCAGGCTCCTTGAAGCCTGGCCCTTCAACCACAGAGTCTTGGTCATTCGGATTGTCATCATCTGACCCAGATACTATGACTGACCCACCCACTGATTCAAACCCTTTAGCTCCTAGAGCCAATCTAAGGTCATCTGCTGTCAGCAGATCTATCAGGTGGAGTGTTGAGGGACTCTGTCCTATCCTCAGGTGTCTGTCAACACACATGGCTCTCAAGTCAGAGAAAGCCATGTCCTTGTACTGAGGCTGAGTGGATCCACTGGGTCCACCCTTTAAGGACATTCTAGTGTTGTGCAGTGTTGTACTACCTACACTAGTTTGTGGCCTACTGATCCTAGCTTGAGCTGTGGAAAGGGTGTGCTATCCCTTGGCACACAGCTCTAAGTTCAGTAGAACTTATTGATACTAAGCTTGACTTTATATGTACCTTGAGTACCTATAATGGTTTTCAGTTAGTAATTCAAATAGAGATTTTCTGGTAAAACAATGGCAAGCTGGAATCCCACACGCTGCCCACCAATGTGAGAAGTTGGCCTGGTATATGCTGTTCACTAATTAAAGTGGACACCTTGCACCAGGGCAAATCGACTCTTATGGTAGATAGGTTTAAGACAACCTTTTAAAGAAAGCTATCCTAGTGGTAGCTGTGGAGAGCAGCCTTCAGGCTAAGTCTCGGAGGAATGTAAAGCAGCTTGTTTTACCATATAATCTCTTGAATCACCAAATGAAAAGACACCACACAGGTATATATATCAAATATATATGTATTTATTTCTAAATAACTCTCTACTAATCTCTTTATGAGATTAGAAGACAAACATATGCACAAATCAACGTTTCACAATAAGTTAAGCACAAAATATGGCTGGGGCCCTAGGGGCGTACCAGACCATATACTAAGTAAGAGACTTAGAAACAACGACTTGCAGGGAGACAAGGCCTAGGGCCTTCAGAAGTGCTGGGGCCTCACAAAACCACCCAAGGCAGGTAAGTAAAGGACCCACGGGGACGCGTGCAGTGTGGATACACAGGCGCGAATCGCCGTTAACTTCAATGGGGCAAGTCGCGGTTGGAAATAAAGAGTTTTAGGATACTTCGGGAGAACCTACAAGCAAGTCACTTACAGGGTAAGTAGTTCTAGGGCCCACACCCACAGGAGCACCGTAGTGCTGGAGTTACCTCACCCAGGGAAGCCGGGTGCACAGGTGTCCTTTGGTGTCGGGTCGCGGCGTCGTTTTCAATGGCGAACAAAGAAGACTTGCTGCTTGCGGGAGCTGAAGAAGTGTCCGGTGGAATCCAAGCCTGGATTCTGAAGAAGGATGACCTGAAAGCAGAGGGGACAGTGTTCAAAGTCACTTGGCAGTGACCCGGGGCAAGGAAGATGGATGCCCACCGTCGTCGGTCGCTTCAGGTCGGTTGCGGGTGCCTTGACTCTTCAGCCACGTGGTCCAGGAGGCGTCGACGACGACCAGGAGCTGGATTCGGTGTGTCCCTCGACGTCTGCAGCTGACTGCGGTGTCGGCAACTCGATCGGAGCCAACAAGCCTTGGCAGCCGCAAGTCTCGGGGAGATGAAGAAAAGTCGATGGCGCAGACCAGCAAGGTCTGTGGAACTCACCCAGCGAGGGTAAGTCAGGGCAGGCCTGGAGCAACCAGGGGAGCCCTTTGGTTTCTTTAAGAAGTCTTCTGGGGACCCACAAGCCAGCGGGCAAGGGATCGCGAAGACACCTCGGGCGGAATCACTCAACAGGGGCCCACGGTCACTCGGGACGGTGTAGGCCTCTGATCTTCGGAGGAATTCCTGCTGGAGGTCAGGACCACACGTGGTCCAAAGCACAAGTTCGTGGAACGTTGTGAAGGGGTTGCACTCGACAATAGTGCACGGTACCCAGGGGTCGCGGTTCCTCGTTACTCGTGGGGTCCACTTGCCTCAGCTTCGCTGGGGACTCACGATGGCCTGGGAGAGGTCAGGAAATCCACTTCTTGGGCTGCAGGGACTTCGGACTCCGGCGGGAGCGGCGTAGTTTGCGACCGTCGTTGTCGTTTTTGGTGCCTGCCAAGCAGGGAGTCACTCCTTGACTCCAAGGGAGATTCTTCTGTCTTCCAAAGGTAGTGGAACGTCGAAGGGCCAGGATTCTTCTGTAGAGCGTCGTCCAGGGGTTATCTGCTTTGCAATGGCAAGGTTCCCCCTCTTATACTAAAAAGAGGGGAAGGACTAGCTCTATGACCCCACCTATGGGAGGGTCAAGGAGGGGTGGCTACACCCACTTCCCTTTGTCCAGTTTCGCGCCAGAGCAGGGGCAGGTAGCCCCTGAGCTGGTTTGAACTGGCATATGCACAGAGGAGCCTTCTGCTCCCCCAGTGCAGGACTTCAAAGCACTCTAAGAGTGCACCCACCCAGCCCCAATACACTAAACCCTGTCTGGAAGGTGGTTACACCTCCCTGTGACAGGATGCCTATTGTTGGGCTTCCTCCACTGCGAGTTTCGGTCATCAGCAGGAGGGCAGCCCAGTGTCTGTGACTGGTGGCATCCATTTTGTGATGCCAGGGCTCTTTAGGATTCTACCGCGTTTCCACAGCAGGTACATGTCTTATCCCTCTAGAAGGGTGGAATGCTACCCCGCCGCCAAGATTGGCGGGGGGTAGTATTCCAAGATGTTTGACACCAAACACGACATGTTTTGATGCAGCCATTCCAAAGTTAGCATTTACCGCGAGGATATAATGCACTTAAATAGTATATGGTTTAACCGCATCCACAAACAGCACCAGAGAATGGACTCTGAGAACTGCAGAGGGGCCCTGCTCATGCAGAGGCACCCCCTCACATAGAAGCCAAGCACCCTGCCCTCAGGATTGATAGGGCCTGCCTTAGGGGTGACTGATAGGTTTATATGTGTGTGCAGGAGAGATATAGGAAACCTATATCTCAGTGAGGGGTGCTAGCACCACCTCACCCAGGCTGCAGTAGCAGGCCTGTGGTGTCAGATTTAGACTGCTTCCCAGGGGTGGCATAACACCTGCTGCAGCCCCTGGGAGGCCTGTGAAGTACCTATGCCCTTGGCACCTAAGGTACCATATACTAGGGACTCATAAGGCACCACAGTATCCAATCACTAGTGCACCTAGAGTGCACTCCATGTCGTTTAGAGAGAGCAGATAGACTGGGGCCCTGAATAGCAGGGTCCCAGTCCAACTAAGTCATAAACCAGCAAAACACCAGGAAAAAAGTGGGGGCAACCATATAGTCAGATTCCACCTTCCTACAACCCTTCAAGCTCATTGCTCGGCTTAACGTTGCCTCAACATCTCAGCATGGTTTTGAAAATTATATCGCAGGCAATCAAGTTTAGTTTCCCCGGCAGGAAATGATGAAGCACGTGCAACTCAAGGCAGGTTGAGAAGACAACGGCGAGTGCTTAATATTCAGAGCCACCTTCACTGGAATGACCTTTGCAATATATATTTTTCCGTGTTCCATTGATTCACGCTCTTGGTTGCCCGTGTCGCGCAACCTTGGCGGGAAAGATGGAGGGACAGGGAACGTGGAAAGACGAATGATTAGATTTAGATCCAGGAAGCTATAGTATGCAAATGAGGTGTCTTCAAACTTATGCCTTTCTTCCCTCCTCCCGGGAAGGTTGATTTTTCTGTGTTGGATTTATATGAGGTCCTTTAGGCAGCTGATGTTGTCAATTAGCGCTTTGTGTGAGCTTATCATCACTAATGAGAAATGATATCGCTAAGACATCAGGGCATCGAAAGGTAAAGGTCATGGTACCCTCTAGAGGCAGAATACAGAGACAAACAAACTTGTGCTAGAGGCAGCGGTGAGACAGTGGGGAATGGGATATAAGTGTCATTAATTTTTATTTAAAAAAATCATTATAAACATATTAGAGATGAAAAAGACAAATCAGATAACGTAATTGAATCCCACGAGGTACATCAAATGAGTAGTATTTTGTCCTTCAAAGCGTTGGTAGATCCCTGTCACTAAACTTCTGAAGTGGATATGCTATAGTAGGTCGTTATGATTTGCACAGTGAAATACAATACTTTTTTCAGTTAATTTCTTTTTTTGTATTATTATCACCAAACTCCCTCACTGAGTGAGCATACATTTGACTGCGACTTGTGGAGGATTAGATGCAGGGTATGGCCTGGTAGCCAGGCCCTGTAACCAACCTCCATTGACATTCAACCTCAAAACACATATAGCCTTCACTCATGCATGCTCTTGGGTTGACCTCAGAGCCAACACATTCTGCAGCACATGTTGCAGCATTTTTAGTAAGTTTTGATCCATTTGAGCTACAAACAAATTTTTGGGTAAAATCTGCAGAATATGCAGCAAATGAGGGATTATATGGCAAATACAGCAAATTCACAATGATGCAGAAAACGCCATAGCTGCAGAATTACATAATCCAAGTGGCTCTGCATACCTGAAGTGTGAAAAGAAGGACTGTAGGATGTCAATTTGTTTGCAATACAATTTTGTTTTGTATTTCTGAAGCGAGATGTAAACAAAGATTTTAATAGGATCAAAACAAATCTTAGTGATGCACAGATGATAAATAGTGTATTGTACTGTATTGCTGCACTTGTATAGTGCTTATTACATCTATGTGTGGCACTGAAGCGCTTACGTACATGGGCAGCAAGCTACGCCATTTAGGGTGGTGTGTGGAGTGTGGTTGGAAGTGTGTTGTCTTTGTTTTGTGATCCTACTTGGGAAGTGTTTGCATGTTGTGCGTGATGATCACTGATGTGCAGTTACTGTGTTATCAGATACAGCTTGTAGCAGTGGTGGATGATGAGGTGCGAGAGACGCAGACGCACATTATTTGGTTTTTCAGTACACTGGAAGCTTTGAACAGATCTGAAGGTCCTTTTATGGTATTTCTTATGATTATAATCTGCTTAGCTAACCAGTAACTGAGCTGGTTATCTGATCAGAAATGTTGTGTATAGTTGTGGGCTTGAGCTGCCATTGTTGACGGGAGAATGAAGTTGAGAGATCTGCTGGGATGTGCAATATATGTCTGAATCCATAGTTATTCATAGGTTTCTGACTCCTCTTGATATACTTGGAGGGGCCTCATTTCTTAGGCCATATTGAGGTAGGCTGGTATTTTTGCCATTGTTTGCAAATCCTAGTTTCTGTCTTTGCAGTATTGAGCTTTAGATGGTTATTCATTATCCATGTGCTTATGGCCCAAAGGCAGTCATCAAGTTTTAAATTGTAGAGGTCTTCCAGTCCATCCATTTTTTAAATGATTTGTGTGTCATCTGCGTGGCTATAACAGGTGAAGTTTAAAGGCTTAGTCAGGTTTGGTTAGGGTGCAAGCACTAGTCCACAGTCACAGCTGAGAGGCCAAGCATTTTATGAGCATTAGCTGAACTACCTTCTCACCTTTCACACATGGTATGACAAACAATTCACTGTGTGAAAAGATAGCACAACTGTATGGGACATTGAGTAATTTTGCTTTTAAGCTGCAACTGTCATGACCTTTCCTGATCCTGATACATAAGTGGTTGTCACTACCTAAACCTATCATTCATCTAGAAGCAGTCTCCTCAGAAAACTCCAGATTCCAATATAGCATAATGTTTGCCTATTGTGCTGGGGCAGAGTCATTACAATCCAGGTAGGGCTTATACTAGACCGACATTACTCCACCCTCTTGTGAAATATAGCCTGGTAAGATAATGTATCTGCTCTAGAGATCTTTATTTTATTTTCAGGAGGCAGATAGCTTGTTAGGTTAATGTGTCTGCTTCGGAGGGTTGCAAATACCTAGCAGCAATGTAAATGTGAAATTACCCAAATATAGCTTGCCATGTCACAAAAAGCTGCTATAAGAGACTATATATCTTTTAGAAATTGTTTAATATCCAGATAACTTTACCAGGGTCAACACGCTGATGATTCATTGCCTTGAACGAAATACGGTGGAAGCCATAATCAGGGCATCTGAGGCTATAAGCATTTGTACTATAATTGGTCTCTCTAGACATCTACACAGAACATCAACTAGCATTTTCAGATTTTTATATTTTGCAATTTAAGATCTGTGTAGTATGAATCAGATTTTTGAACTTTACTGACTCCTTTGAAATGCTGCTCCATCTATCTAATTTATGGTCATAATAAATAAATTGCACTTATGAGGTCCTATGTAATTAATGCATAGTACTTGGTGAACATTTGTGGTAGCGTTTTTATTGGGAGAAGTGCGAGAATGCTAGATGGAAGGAATTTTATGGATCCTCTGATATTCCAGAATATTCCTTCACAGAAATATGAGGAAAATCTATGATTTAACCAAATTTAATGTTTTCAGGGCATTCTGGGTAAGAAATGTTATTGAGATCCATGCAAACCACACAATCCCAGACTACCTTTGGTGCCTTGTTTTCAGAAATGTCTGGACCTGGCAAGTTTCCTCTAGGTGCCGACCGAACCCTGGCCTAAATACAGCAGCTACTCACATCGCCACAATTAGTCAATTTGCAAGGCAAAATCTTGATGTTTCCTTGTGTGGTATGAGGCTTAGGGAGCCTTTCCTTTCACAAGCGATAGCCTAGTCACATAAGTGTGGGACTATTGTTAACTTAAGAAATGTAGGAATGCTGTGCGGTAGGACATTTGTAGATTCTCTAACTTTTGTTTTTCTGTGAAATGTCAGCACAAACAGAGTGCTGAACAATACAGCCAAACAAAAATCAAACTCAGGACTCGTGGGAAGCATTTTGCTTTCATCCTGGTTTTAGTTTTGGAAAAGAAAATGTTTCAGGTGTTTTTACTGGAAACATTTTCTTTTACAGTACTGTGGACAACCCCCTTGAAGTCCACCACACTGTGCAGGTAGTGTGGTGGACGTCAACCAGTGGTCATCTGCCCTAATGTAGTGAAAACCCACCAGATCCCTGCAGTCTGATGTCCTGTCCAACAAGAATTGACAACAAACTGCAGGTATAGGAATGCCACATTGCATAAACTTCTTTGTTCCAGAATGGTAAGCTTCTGGGACTGGGGATGATTGAAAAGCACAGTGGTCAAAGAAAGGTGGCATGTGCTGCTAATGGCCATGCACAGCCAAGAGAATGTTTCAGTTGCCATACATGGTCTCTGGAGAAGAGGGCTAGAGGAAGAATACAAATATTGAAAAGTGCAAGGACATAGAAGAGTTGAGAGCAGAGATTCTAGAAAAGGAGAGAAGATTGAGAGAAAGATAGGAGAGTAAATAAAAAAAGTGTGAGGGAGAGACAGGAAAGGAAATATTGATCGAGCGGCAAACAGAAAAGGGAAGTGGGGAAAAAGTTGAGAGAAGCAATGGGAAAATAGATTAGGGGATGGAGAGAGAATAGGGGAAGTTACAGAGAGCTTAAAGGAGCACACTGAGAGCTACACACTCATGGAGAAAAGATGATCAAAGATTCTAAGTGGAATTTATAGCTTATCATGTTTTGGCCGAAACACCTGGCCCAATGTGATTTCCACACACAATTTCACACTACATTTTCTAAATGGGATCTTAGTGTAATAGCCACGGTCACCTTGTATAGTGTTTTTCAAAAGTCCTAATAAGATCTAATTCCTTTGGGCAGTTTATTGTTCTGCATGATTTGTGATCATTTCATTCCCTTCTTGCCTGGTGAGAGATGCCGGAAGGAGGAAGTATTCCGGAAGTTTTGGCAGTGGAGTTGTGTCTGTGCCGTGCCGCTGAGTCGCGGACTGGCCCCGGGGACAGGTACTCGGCCAGCCGTGATCCGCCCGTGATCTGCCTGTGACACCGGGGCGAGAGGCTAGCGAGAGGCCAGTGTGGCAGCAGAGGAAGCTGCCGTGGCAACAGCAGAGGAGCCGCTGCGGCCGGAGCGGGAGCAGAGGTGCGGCCACAGACAAAGGTCAGCACACCCGACAAACTCTCCTTCAGGCTCTGCCTCATCAAAAAAATGGGAAGAGGGCCAGTAAAGCTTACTGAATTCTCACTGAATCCTTAAGCTCCGGGCCCATCCATTTAATTGCCAACCTTGCTTGGCTTCTGCTCCTCCTCCCACTGCTGCCACGAAGTCCGCTGAGAGGGCTGCCTCATTATTTACGACTAGCTGGCCATGAGTCCTCTCTCCGGTCGGGGGTGGGAGATCAGTGCGGTTGGGGTTCAATCTGCACTGCATAGAGGAGAAGTTGGTGCAAATCTCCAGGGACACCTGATCTCTCTGAAGATCCGTCTACCACCACTCTGCCTGTCCTACACCGCTGACACCACCGACACTGCGTGACCCGGCTAGTGAGTGACTGGTTGACCCGGGAGACTGCTGCTAACAAACTAAGCTCTCCTTCCCAGCAGAGGCAAGCAGAGAGAACAGCAAGGCGGAGTGGCACATAAACAGCACAGAGAACAAAGACAACAGAGAGAAGTTGAGCCGAGGAGGACCGGAGCAGCTGAGAAGATAAGGCAAGGTGGGAAAGGGGAATGAGGGAAGGGGAAGAAGAAAAGCACTAGAGCTCCAGAGTGCAAGAAGGTGGTGGGAGGAGCACAGCTGGGGCAAGGTCAGAGTTGCTACCGAGGCGGTGTGGCTAGAGCTGCAGGTCCCACTGGTTGTGCAGAGACCTCATTAGGCCGGTGCGGTTTGCGCATCGGAGAGGTCCTGCGCCATGCCTCCCTGACAACTCCCCCTTGCCTGCACCCCCTTCCCCCCACGCTCCCCGTCTTTCCCTGTCACATGGCCACACAGCTACCTGAGGCCTCTCCAGGCGCCTTGGATCGAAGTTGCAGATCTCGGCACCAGACCGACAACAACAGTACCTCGAGCCGAGATCAAGCATGACCAAGCATGCCCAAGTTGGAGGACACGCTGAGGAAAGACAGCACACCCCCAAAAGCAGAGCACAAAGCACGCGCTACGTACTAAGTACAAATCACTAAGGGCCAAGCATGAACTGGGGACCCTGCTGAAGCATATCAGAAAGCAAAGTAAAGTCCCAGAATCACAAGACCAAGCCCACTGAGATTACAGCGAACTACAAGCGAGCGACAACGACCTCAATTAGACATCTACGAACATGAGATTGGGAAAAGTGGGAGGCCCTCCTCCAGGGGCAAAGAAGCGCAGAGGAACCCAAAAGGAGACGGGTAACAGCGAAACTAGCTGCACCAAACACAACAGAAAATGCAACAGCGATACCTACACAGATCTCAAGACCCTAAGAAGGGCTAGCAAAGAAGATCTAATCCACATCGAGGGCAAAACATGGAAACCAGGAATTCACATTCACCAACCAAAAATGTACACTAAATTCACCTTCCTAAAGGACCCAGGCAACGCTCTATCCCCCAAATTTAAAGATGCAACTGGCTTGCAATCCCCGCTACAACCAACTCCTGCAAACGCCTCTCTAGACTGACTGAATTCATCGAACTTGCCAACAAACAACTCATACAGGTCACACACACATTTGCAAGAGAACGCAGTGGATCTAGAGGACAGTAGCAGATCAAATGAGGAGTAGGCGAACATAACTACACGCAAGGAAGAGACAGCGATCATAACATGGAGACAAACATCGAGCAGTGGGGACCCCTCCTGCCCGGACAGCGACAATTGGCAGGAATGCCATTAGGAAGATACCACAGGAGGTGAAGATCACCCACCAATGCTCACTACAAGGACAGGTCCTGCCAAGGGCACAAACAGAGACAAAGGCAATGTCAGTTTAAAACTAGAAGACACACCAGACAAAGGACTATCACATGGGCAGCAAAACCAGACAAAAGGGATTATTGCAACTAGCTCGCCACATCACACACATTGCTCACAAGATGCACAGCAGAAACAGCAAAACAGTTCACAGGGGAAGATACCAGCAGCAGCTTGGTTTGAGTCACCAACGCAATCGGAGGAGGATCGGCACCCAAAACCTTTAAGGGAAGACCTCCAGAAGGAAAGAGGAGGAGCTGGTTGCCTCCTACACACAAAAAACAAATGCAGATAAGCTAACCTCAGCCAATTCAGCCTATATCGATCTCAAGGAGAAAAGCGCAACAGACGCGGCCTTAACAACAGACCGCTTTTGGGCAACCTTCCTGAGCACCATGCAGAACATAGTGACTATCAGTTCTTCACTCTTTAGCAGACTCAGTAGCCAGAATTAATGACAAGCTGGCAGATCTAAAAGGCTGATAAAAAGAGGGTAGGCAGCAGCACGGCACAAATAGACTGTACCTGCGCGCCAATATTAGTTAAAATAGTCACGCTACTATCTATGCTAAATGACTTGGTAACTGGTCTAAAACAAACATATTGATCACGAAACACAGTTAACGAATTTGGCCAGACTTGCAAGACCGAAAGGCTACGTACAAACAGTGCCCACACTCAGGAAGAAACCAAAGATCTCAGAAACCCCTCATCGTAACCAGCAGTGCACACAATAATTCCTGCAGCTCTGCCACAACAACCAACGAGAAATAATACTACAATTAGAACACAAACTCGTCACAAACAAAAAAGGAAAGGCAGAAACAAGAAAAATGTGACATTCGACCATCTAAAAGCGACCACCGCCACATCAACCACAGCTGACTTAAACGAGGCCGTCCAACAATGGACACAATCCCATCGAACGTCAAAATTAAAAACAATCGAAGAGGCCTTAAACCAGCAAAAAACAACTTCTGGGGGCATCCCCAGCGTACCAAGAAAGAAAAAGAACTCAAACCACATAGAAGAGTCACAGGATGTGACTCCGTACAGAGGTCAGCCACAAAAAACAAATCCTGGAAACAGCAAAAGCACTGGCAAATTTTACAACGCCGGGATCAAAAACAATATGACTTGGCGAAATGTATCACGGCCTCATTGCCCATCAACTCTAGAGCACAAAGACACATCAGATACAAAGCCAATGCTAGTCCCAACTAAATATATAGAAAACCCCACAACAAAGGTTGAAGACAAAGGCAATTACAAACCAACGCCCCCGGCTATGAAGGATGAACTGATCAAACGCAAAACCTTGGATGTAAAAACCGAAGGGAAAAAGACAGCTTATAACTTGACAACCCCGAACAAAGAGCAGCAAGAACCCGCAGATAATGGACAGCTTAGTATCAGTCCTCTCCTGAACATCACACCTCAAATTCAATATGAAGGGGTGGGATCACACCTTATTAATGACCCTGAGAGCGAACAGCGGCAATCAAACTCCATAATATTTCAGCCAGAATATAGGTCAAGAGGGAGAGAAAACACCTTAAATAAAGGCAACATAATGCGTCTGATCCACGCAATCAAAAATCTAGAGGGCATAAACTCAGTGGATCTATCGCCCATAGAATTCATTTATGCCGATAACCCTCAAGGCCTAGAGGCAACCAAAACAACATGGACCTCAAAGGAGACAACAAAAAGGATCATGAATGAAACAACTATTTTACAAAACTGGGGGATAAGGATCTATTCACATCATCAATCGTGTTACCCAACTCCACTACTACCAGGAAGGCAAACACCGTCCGAACTACAGAAGGAATTGATCACACACTCTGTACTAAGGGGTGCAAGAAGTTCGTCTCCAGTAACATCCTATTCAAACCATTCGAAGGAAAGGAACGAAACATGGAGAAGCAAGAGGAGAGATCGACCGGATGAACTAAACAGGAGCAACTGGAGCCAGATAACACAAATAAATACCAAGGCCAACACTCAATGACATCCATCGTGTGATAAACATAATAGTTGCGCGGAACCAAAATCAATCAACATGTGCACATGGAACATCAGTTGACTTCCTAAAAAAGAAGGAGACCCATGAACAATGCTCTACCTTCAATCTTTTAACATTATACTCCTTTAAGAAACCTGGGCAGATCAACCCATACACCTTCAGGGGCACACATCCCAACACATCCTTGCATGGAAAGAAGCTAGATATGGTCACCGGAAAGGAGAGTTGGCAACCTACATATCAATCACAACAATGGGTCCTGTTAAACAACTGAAGGCCACTATATCAGCTTCTAATGAATTACTAGCAATAAGAACAACAATTAAGATCAATAAAGAGGACTGCCCGATTATCATAGCAAACATCTATCTGCATACCAGACATAAAACTAAAAGGGGTTGAACAACTGACCACTGAGGTATCTAGAATCTACGAGGAAGAAGAGACTGACAAAGCAATAGTCGCAGGTGGCTTCAATCTGCACCTCATGGGAACAACAACTGGAGAAGATCTATTTCAAGAACAAAACAGGGCTTGGAAAATACCAACTCAGGGGAACTGCTCAAAAACTAAACAGACTGGATTAGGCTCTCATCTGCTGCGGGAACTTGAGCACCTCAATCTAAGGGCACTGAACGGATGCTTTCAAGAAGACGACCCTCCAACCCCCACATTTTATTTATCAACTTCCACCTCCCATATAGATTACGCATTTACAACACTCTCACTGTTTCATAAAATTAATTCTTACCATCTAGGGGGAATGAATCAGAACGACCACCCCAAAACATATCAAAAACAAAACAATTGCTACAGAATTCACTACCACCAATAAAAAGATTAGGTGCAGCATCGCCTCAGCAGAGAATCTCCTAGAGTCAGCTAAATCTATCCTCACCAAAGACCCCAATCTTTTAAAGAACACCATAGCGGCTTGGGAGAACTTCACCTCAAGTCTCAGGGAGAAATTTGCAACCAACGTAGGAGCCAGAAACAGAATCCTAACCAGGAAACAAATATCCAACCTCGAAACACTGCAAACAAAAAAACTAAAAACTGTCATCAACCAAACTATGAGGAAACCCTGCAGGAACCCACAGAAGATTACCCTTCGGGGAGAACTGAGGGCTCTAAAGGCCAACCTAAAAAAGATAAAATGGGCTGCCAGGAGGCAAGACAATGAAGTAATGAGGGCTAAATTACTCCACGATGCAAAAAGCAAGAACAGTGCCAAATTCTGGTGGACAATAAATGCCCTGCAATCCCAATTCCAACCGACAATAGATTCCAGAGGAAGACTAGGCCACCTACCTCTACGACCACTTCAATCACAGTGGCCAAGAGAGTAATGAACAAGGGACAGATCGTAGACCTATGCCGGGTGACACAACAAAAACAGAATCACGAAACAGCAAATTTTATGCGGAGGCAGGAAAAGCAATGCCTGAAAACAAAGAACAGCATAACTCTTTTGAGGAATCATGCAAAGTATCATCAATACAAATAAAGACGCAAATCAGCAAAGGAAGACCGGAAGGAGCCCCCGGGCCGAACGGGATCCTTCCAATTCTTTACAAGCAAAATCCCCAATACTGGTCCAAAATTCTGGCATCTCTATTCTATCAGATCTTGGCAACTGGAACAATCCCAGATTCTTGAAAGGCTCGATAATATCACCAATTCATAATAGGGCAACAAGGGCGATGTGGAAAAACTATCGTCTTGTCTCCCTGATTGACAACGACACCAAATACTTTGCAGGACTAATCCTGGAAGAATTGAAACTTTGGGCCTCCTCCACATCCATCATTCCACTAAATCAGACAGGCTTTTGCTAAAACATGGGAACAACCATTAACATCATGGCCCTATCCCTACTGATTGATGCTGCAAAACAAAGTAGGCAACCGTTATTTCTATGTTTCATCAATTACAGCTCCGCCTTTGACCAAATGGATCAAGCAAAATTATGGCAGAAACGGAAAAAATTGAGTATTCCACCAACAATCCTAAAACAACTTGAACTACTATACACAGAAACATGGGTGCAAGTAAAATTAGGGACAGGATCACATTTATCAAGGTGATCTATCAACTACAAAGGGTCTGAAACAAGGGTGCGTCCTCGCGCCCATGTTATTCAACCTCTTTATGTCAGACCTATTTGCAAGGCTGGACAAATGCAACTCCAACGCCTAAAAACTAGGCAAAACGACTATTTCTAACCTCTTATACACCGACCACCTAGTGTTAGTAAGCCGGACCCCAATCGTGCTACAACATTTATTAAACGTAACACAAGAATACTCTCAAGAAAATGCACTGAGAATAAACTTAGGGAAAACAAAAACAATGGCAATAAACATTTTACAGAAGAAAATATTCCAATGGTTCCTGGACACCCAACGATTAGAAATGGCATAGGAATATAAATACCTAAGGGTCCTGAATGACAATAAAGGCTCTTTCAACCCTCAGAAAGAAGCACTACAACGTAAAGGAAACCTTCACCATGAAGTCCCTAAAAAAATCACTCTGCGGGCCTTCAATGACACCTCTTCTTGAGGTCATTAAAACCAAGCTCATCCCTACAATAACATATGGGAGTGAGGCAATGCGAGGAAGGGATGCAATTACCGTAGAAAGAATAACTACCAGGAGCGATTTTCCACATTCCAAAATACACCCCTCCTGCACAAATAAGGTTAGAGATCGAGCTCCAGAAACAAACCCTGGCTAGAAGGGGGGCCTACATAAAATGCTGGCACAAAATCAGAGGAGCAGAGGAAAACACACTGAACTGGCTTCTCTGGGTCGAACTGAAACAAAAAGGAACAACGCCATCTGCAGTATATCTTAGAGTCTCTATAAAACAGCTAGGGCTGGAAACTGCATGGGAATCATCGGTGAGATACACCAGTTTTAAGAAAGTGGTCTCTAAATCGATCAAGGTGCTCCCAACTGTAGAGGATAAGGCCACACTTGCAAAAAGGGCCCACTGCTGGCTTGTACTCAATGACTATGTCGCAGCTAAACCACAATCATATTTAAGTGCAGGGTTCAATATCGCGCTGAAAGAGAAATATTTTAATTATTGGCTGGGCTCAATGCCAATCCTGTCAGACCTTCCACCTTGGAAGAGGATGCCCGATGTTAATACCTGCCGCCTATGCAATCAAGGCCTGGAAGATCTTGTTTATATAATCTGCACTTGCCCAAGCATGGGCAAAGAAAGACGTTTATTACTTCGTCCTCTCTTCAATCAAGCAGGGATCCATACCTGCAGACAGGCGGTACTCACATGCTTCAAATCGGATTCCACACAACTGATCTGCTGCTTCACAAAATTCTTTAATTCAATAGAGATGCGCCTGCACACACCAACAAGTACAGATGATAACAAGAAGCAAATGAACCAAGAGACATTCTCCGGCAGGAGCTTTTAATCACACCTTCTCTAATTAAAAAAATTAGGACTTTTTACCAATTTTAATCTGCTCCATTATGTATTTTATACGCTTTGTAAATGCAATGATTTTTATTGATCAAGCATAATAAATTGACTTGACTAATAAGATCTAACCATTGTTACATGATCCACATTGATCTACAACACATTTTGAAAATTCCATAACAATGGCACCCCCTTGTTATTTGTTACTAGGTGCTCTTGGAGAGAAGTGCTGATGCATTCTCTTTTAATGCATATCAGTCATGTGTACATTTGCTGGTAAAGTCACTGGAAATTACAGGCTACTTGCTGAGAAGTCCATGTTCTATTAATGGGGTGATTTTGCTTTCTAATGTGCATTAAATAATGGTAGTCTCTTAACTGATTCATACCATGAAGCTTGGATTTTATCTGCACCTATAGTAATGCTGAACAATCACTCTAAAAGTAATTATTTTCTATTTCTCATATGCATGGCAGGCTTCCATGCTTTCTATATTCATCACTCAGAAAAGCACATGCTAACCCAAGCAATGTGAGTCACATAGAGGGTGCCAGCTTGAGGATTCTATGGAAGGAGTCTACTGCATATGAAAGAGAGGATCGGACAATGTCCATAATTCCAGAAGGGGAGGACTCTGTTCCATCCAAATGAGAGGTACCATGCAAGAGGCATCAAAGGGAGCTGTTGTCACAGAGCAGGATTCTAGAACTGGAACTAGTGTCCTCAGCCAGGCCACAGGCCTTAAATGGACCCATCTCGGGCTCACGCAGTCCCCTATCCTTTACCATGCCTATCTGTCTTGCTAGTCGATGTCTAACAAAGGTCTCCTTTTGCACAACACATTTTGCACAGACTTCCGGTAACTATGAGGGATGTATACCAGTGTCGGAGCCTGGTTCAAGCGCATGCAGTTTTGACTGGTGCTTTTGATCAAATGCAATTGAACTATTCATCTTTTATTACAACATTATATTGAAATTCATTGCTGGACCTTCCCAACTTCCCCTGTTAAATGACAACCAAATTATATTTAGTTTTTACCATTGTTGCTCCCCTAAAATGTTTAAAACACAATGTTTACCACTAATTTCCCCAAATATTCTTGATGGATATGTTTCAAGCTCTCTGTAAAGTTATTTTTTAAATTAGTGGCTCATCAAATTAAAACTTCACTTAAGAAGTTGGGTGGATTTATGAAACTCCAAGCTTCCTAACTTCACGTGAAAATGTACAAGTTGCGGGTCAGCCGACTTTACAAATTTACACCCCTCGTCTTTAAATCCCATTTAGTTGATAGGATGTAAAGTTGGACTGTGAAAAGTTGATTGAGTGTGCTTTAATATTTACCTTAAAAAAATCCACATTTTTCTTCACATAGAACCACACGGTATGCACCATGAATATCCAAACCAGAATATCAATGGATCAGACTATCGAGAAAAGAATATTGAATCCTAAATATTGACAGGTTTATATAGATTTTATATACCTTACCCCACATTTATATACCTATGTGATATAAATATCTTCAAGGTATTTAGATGTGGAGTTAGGAAAAGTAAATCTATACCATCCTAGATGCACAAACCTTTTTAATTTCTGCCCTCGATATTTATTTACCACAATATTTTAGAGGTCGATATTTAGTAGTACAACCAATATTTGGGAAATACTGCACCTATAGAGCACAGCTTTAATGTTTACTTATAGCTGAGGGGCATGCCCCCCTAAACATATACTTCTGGCCTAGTGGAAGAAGGGTTCTGACACAGGGGTTCCTGGGCGATTTTATCGTACGGCAAGAGGAAGTGCAGCAAAAGATGTAGGAGACTACAAAAAATAGTCAAGATTGGGTGGCAGAATTTCTCCAATTGTTGGATAATGCACAGGCTACATCTGTCACCTCAACCACCACCTTCCCAGTACTTTCATGTACCTAGGTTCACTCCACCTGACTTCTGTTGAAAGAAGAGGACTCACTCAAGGACTTAAGGGCTTTTTCTCCTGCTGGCACTCAGGGACTTGAACTGTTCTCCAGATTTCAAGTAGCTAGCTTCCTGTTTGCTTGCTTCAGGGATACAAAAAGCAGAATGACTCCTAACTCCAAGAGGGCTCAGCTGACCACAGAGGACTCTACCCTGAAGGAGGCTTGTCCGAAGAGAAACCTGGTGATTAGAAGACTGCCCAGAGGAGTAGGGGCTGCAGCACTGGAAAAAACGGATTTCCCCATGGGGTGAAGAAACGTTTGACCCTTTCAATCGTGAACTGTTTTTTGCAATGATGCTTTACATTTTTAGGCACAGTTTGCCTCAAACTTTAAAAAGCACATCACCCTACCCTATTTTGATGCTCTTGGTGTATTGCCATTCATTAAATGTTACTCTATTTTTCTAAATTGGTTTCAGAATCTTACAGTATTTTGTCCTTTACTTTAAAACTATTGGTACTGCTAGAACCTAAAAAGCACTTCTCTTGGGATTCCTTGCTGATTGTTCCGTAGATCTGAGGGGTTGAGCAGAGATTCTTTCAGACCTGCTTTTGACCTAACCAGATTGTGTTTATTAAATTTATATGCATCACCCACTCCTGAATTAATAATGCAATGTCTGACAAATTGTTATTGAAACCTCAAGATTGCAGCATAAAAAAACAAAGTAACTGATAATTAGCCGATTAGCAAGCAATTAAATGTCACAAAACATGTATTGAAGTTTAATTTTAAAATCTCAGTTCTCAGATTGATTACATCACAGGTACTTTTTGGGCTGTTTGTGGGCCTGTTTTGTGGTCTGCTGATTACCCTGATATTAAAATAAACATTGCCTGCAGCAAGTTCAAATTCATGCATTCTTTCATACCCTGCAAAACACATATTCAGTGTTTCTCTACTGGTTCAAAGCTGCCCAATTTGCAAACATGGGTCACTTTTTTAGCTCTCTGATTCACTAATGGGGCCACTTTTATTTTGGTGCCCCGGGCCTATTTTCTGTCCCAGTCCGACGCTGTACATGTGTGGTGTACTCTGTGGCTGGTCCCAATTTGCCCCACCTTCAGTGCCTGCAAGCAGATCAAGGCCCTATCGGCAGCGGGGATAGATACCCTTGCTGGTGCATAAAAATGTAGTGGAAACAGCTTCTCACGCATGTTTGTGTGAAGTAGCATCTTCTCCGTGCTTGAGCCTTAAGATGGAAAACTTTAAGAAAATGTAAAAAAATGTATACAACATTTCACTTAGTACCATGCACAATGTTCTGGATCCCCAGTGAACCTATTAGGTAAAGTGGTTAGAAAACCACCAGAGACAGATTCAGCCAGATCGTCTTTGCTTTTGAGAGAGCAGCCTCTTTCAATGGTGCATCAACAATTACATGCTTTTGTAATGATTCCAATTAGCCCTATTCAACGGTAAATGTTTGCCTGTAAGGTCAACATGTCTATATTTAAGGTCATCCTAGCTTTCTCTAACGTATTCACATTTGTGGTTATTATGGTCTTTTAAGCTTTCAGGTCTCCCCACAATAGAGCAGATAGTAAACAAACAATCTGCTTAAAAGCCACCCACTAATTCAGGTATTTAGCCGTTCGGCCTCACCCCTCAGTAATTTGTCCTCAAGGAGAAACAGCTGTCACAAGGTACGTCATTTCCTGTTCTGTGAAAATCTTTAAATATGATTTATCTTCACTGACTTAATGTAGAACGTCAGGAAAATAGAAGACTTTAGCAAAGTAATGCTCCAACAAAAACTGTTAGCTAATATATATTCCAAGACCCTTAAAGGAGGTGAGCAGCATGCTAGATTCTAGATACCTCAAGGCATGTGAGCTCTACAAGTATGTTCTGTGAATCTATATTCTCAGCTCCTGGTATGCAGAGGCAGTCATACACAATCCAGTTGGTATCATAGGCCTGCAAACGATTACATTCCAGGTGCCATTTCTATAATATAAATTATTGCTAGGGATGCTATCAATGGGTTCTCATTGCAGCAGCCACCAAGCTGCGACCTCTCTGGCAAAACTGTTAGTTTGATGTAAAGGGTCTGCTCTTTGGCCACATTCAGCTGCCTCCCAGTACCCATTGGTCCATGTTAATGATATATATTGAGATCCCCATCCATCCTTCAAGAGCTCCACAAATTAACGATTTAAAGGCTCTCCCAAGCGCATATAATCTGAAAAGGCTCACTTGGAACGGCACGGAGGCATCTACAATAATGGAGTTCATTACCAGGCATTCTATAGGTACACCCGATAACCAATTACGGACTCTGTGGCAAGTATGGGAATCTGCAAAAATGCAACTCATTGATAATTTTTCGGCTCATCACTTTCACCATCTGACTAGCTACAGAAAAGATGCACACTGGTTCACCAAATCGCTTTTAGGAAGAAAAGGACACTAAATAAGGAGATTATAAAACTCCAGAAACAAGATTCAGTGCACAGCCCAGACATGGAACAAATCAAAATTTTAAGACGCCTCTATAAAAAGAAATCTGGTCAGCAAAAAAAACCACATAAATCAAACACCTGGATCAAGTTACTGCACACGATTTAAACAAAAGAACAAGAAAGAATTAAGGCAGAAATGGGAACACTCACAACGTGAAATTCAAGTGGATGGTAGCAGGGAAAAAATTAGATCTGGTCTGATCGTACAAATATCTAGAGGTGGTCCTGGATCTTAAATTAAAATACAAATAACATCTATCCACAGATGGGCCCAGGCGAATAAACTTCGACTTGCATTTAATACACTACGAACAAAGCTTGGGTGCCCGTCCCATGCTCACCTTTTACAAGTAATCGCAACCAAGTTTCTACCCACACTTACTTATGGTTCAGAACTTTTAAAGGGAAAAGACGTGACTATATTGAATCAACAACAATCCACTCTGTTTCAATGTATCTTCCGCCTCCCTCAATTCATCTCTCAGGCACAGGTGCGATAGAAATTTGGCCCATTCCACCAATCTCCGGTTAGGACGGCCGCACTTATCAAACTGTGCTGGAGATTGAGAGCGGCACAGCCAGAATCGTTGGCTGCCCTATGCTGGACAGAAATAAAGAACCAGCCAAAATCTAGTAATGACTGGCCAACAGTGCTTCAACAGGGGCTTACCACTCTCAAACTGAATGAAGCATGGGACCTCAACATCATCTTTTCCGCCTTAAAAAAAAATCACCAACAAGCATCAAAAAACACAAGCCTGGTCACTCGATAGACCTGAAATGGCAGGGAAAACAATGGATGGATGTTATTGCAATCATACGAGAGATGGGGCCCACAACCCTGCCTCATAAGTCATATATCCCCATCAATACAGCAGTCTCTTCTTCTTATTCATCTGGGAACTTTTTCATCAAAAGACCAGGTTCCATCATGGAAACAAACCTGGCCAATCCTCCTTTGCAGGCTATGCGGCCTCTCAGAAGAAACCATATTACATGTCCTGTGCATCTGCCCCGCGGTTGGCCCGCTGAGACGGCAATTATTATTACCAGCCCTCCGGTCTCTTCAGATTTGATCCTGTCGACCAGCCATGATGACACTTTTGAATAGCCAGTCACTGCAGCTTGCTTGCAGGGCAACAAAGTTTCTTCAATCAGTAAACAAACAGCTACAAACACAGTGGGAGGAGAGCAAGAGGTCTGATAGAGCCAGCGTGGCACATGGAAAGGAATCAAAAATGAAAACCATATTCATCTAAGCTTCAATGGCATGTCAGGAAATTTGTATCCGCTTCAGTTGTTTAATAGTTGCACAAGGTTCAATCAGACCAGGGGCTATACTTGGAGCAGAGTTATTGGGGTCTATAACCCAGCCACATGGAATCACACAGCTCACGAAAGGCCATCAACGAGGGCACCGTGGCAAATGGAGTTTTGTGTGATTCCCCTTGATGCAAGGCATACTCTATTGTGCGGGACAGCTTCACCTACATCGAACTATAATTAGGTTTTATAAAGCGAAGTGACTCACAATAATAATTGGTTTGGTCTAAGTCCCCCGATGGCGATTTAAGTAGGCCCTTGCACTTTAATTGACCAAAAACATCACCAGGGACAATTTTTACCCTTGCTATTAGTGTATGGTTTTTATTTGCTATGCGATTTTAAACACTAGCTGCTATGCAAATGTTTCATGTTATTGTAAAGGTTATAGTTAACCAAACAATAAAGATATTGTCACGATATATATTATGAAGACGTTATCTATCATTCCCAAATTAAAATCAACAAAAGCAGCTTCTGGCACAAAGCCCTTACTTCTCAATGAACTTGGAACATTGTTGCAAATATACAATGTCCACGCTTGCTTGATGTGCATAGATATTTATTCAAAATACATTGTACACCTCAGTCTCCTTCATTCAACTTCGCCCTAACCCTTCTCATATTCAAATGGTAACATTCCCTACATAGAACTTTGCAAGGCTGATTCAAATATATGCAGAACTCACACAATTACATAAAGAAGGTTCTAAGCTATGAAGGAAGAATACCAAAGGTCTGTTTCACATTGTGTCCTCTATGCTTCAGCGAGCCTTACCCCATATCCAAAATGTGAGGTTTCTATATAATATCCTGCTTTCTGCCTTCCAAATACTGACTTATCATTGGTAACAGACATTTTATTATGATTATGCTGATTATATTTCCACAGGTCCTTAGGAAGGGACACCTCCAGTCCTGGGCAATGAGCGTAAGTTCTAGACACCTGTTTTCATATGAAATAAATCCATGTCTATTATTCTTTCTTTTTACTATTTTAGAAATTTTCTTTCCAAACCTCTATACATTCAGAATAATTTCCCATTGTTGGTTGCATGGTTCCAAACCCCTGACATATTTAGTATTTCTTCTGTGATCTGTATCAAATTTGTCCTGTTAGGGGTTGCATCTAGTTCACAATCCAATTGTGTTTCCTACTGTAGCATTCTGTGCTTACAGTCTACTTTACGAATTACAAATGGAGGATAAACTATACCAAAAGACAAAGAGGACTAGATGAGCCTGGCATAGGGTAGCTTGAAGGACAGTGATGCAACAGTGACAAATTTGTTTCTAAAACGGGCAATTTGATACTGCTTCCACCACGTTTCAAACCCAGCGTTGCTATATCCTGTGAGATATTAAATACTCAACATGATAAAATGTTTTCCACTACTCCCAATCACCCAGTCAGTTGCTCTACCATTGCCCCTGTACCTAGTTGAGGTCCAGTGATTAATCCCCAACCTGGCACTCTGGCAAGTCTCCACTTGAACACACCCTGTCAATCAACTGGTAGGACCCAACACCTCATACCCTGTTAAACAACATAAACAGGTTCAGAACCCAGAGCTTAGCTAAAAGTGAAGGTCCACAGGGGGTGAAGAAGGAGGGTATACAGGACTAGAGAAATCCCCATAAGCACAGGTCAAATATCTAGAGACTATTAGCAAATGTGGCACTGACACTTCAATGTATGGATAGCATTTTACCTGCTCTGCTAGAGGGTGATCGTTTGAAGAGGAGACTTCTTCATTTCCTGGAAATCCAGTAAGTGTCTTCAAATATTCCTAATCCATTCTCATGTTGCGCTGCATAGACTGATGGGAGATTTGTCATCGTAGAAATTTCTTTACTGGGCGGGGCGTGGCATGATGCCAATCAAAGATGGCCGCTCGCTGAGGGGACTCCGCGGCGGCTCGGAAGGAGTGCAGGTTTCTCCAACGGACCCTCTCCTCGTAGCCGCACTTTGAGGATAATTTCCAGGATGCGAAGGACTCTGGAATCGTTTTCTGCCCTGTTTCGTCTCTGGTGAGCTTTCTTTCGCATCAAATGCGGCCAGCGTGTTTTTCCTCACGGAACTCGCGCCTGCCATTTTGTCTCATTATGCTCAGCCTGCCTTACCACGTAACAGCGTGAAAGACTACTCAAATGGCAGAGTTTACACTCCAACCGAGTTTCTCTGTTAAATTTGCTACTCTTAATATATTCAGCCAGTGATTGTACATTACTTACCTATATGAGCTGCAAAGTCTGGAAATTATTTTGCAATCAGATCATAATGTTCATTTCTATATATGGCTGAAATTTATGCGACACTGGAGGATCCGGCTCAGTGAAGTTTGACAGAAGAAGGATTATAATATTGAATCACTTGCAAAAACATTAACTGGCTATGGAAGGCAATTTCTCCTCACTAACTTTACATCTATCTTTGTGGTTAATATGGTATTTGAGGTACCATTTTTGCTCTGTTACGAAAAAGAACTGTTACAATAGGTCTTCATTTTGTTTCTAAATAAACAACCTAGGGGCAGATTTACAAGGAACTGACGCATCTGCATAGATGCGTCAGTTTCCTTACGTCAGCGCCAAATGTCCTTGCGCCACTATGGATGCGCTGTATTTACAGTACAGTGCTCCATGGCGCAAGGATTAACATATGCGTCAGATATTCTGACCCATCTGTTGGTGCAAACGTGACGCATTGCTGGAGTTGCTCATGAAAGTGACTCAAAATCGAGCAATGCGCCACAATAGATGGGTGAGCCATTCAAAAAGCCCTGCGTCATTCCCTACGCCTGGTTTGAGCAGGCGTAGGGATTTTGACGCAGTGAAGGCGTAGAGTGACGCAGTGAAATCTTGTAGATTTCACTGCGTCAGTTCTATATGGCTTTTTGCATGGGAACGCCCACCCTGCATACATTATACCTGACGCAGGTATAATGTGACGCAGGGCTTTACAACGTGACGCATCTCCCTAGATGCGTCACGTTGTAAATGGGCCGCAACATTTACGCCGCAGCTGCGTCACAAAAGTGACGCAATGGCGGTGCAAAAGTCACGCAAGGGGCTTGTAAAGCTGCCCCCTAGTTTTTTCACTACTCCTTTCACATTTTGACCACTTGTAAATTGATATTTCAAATAACATTTATTCTCAGTCAGAAAACATAACAATTCTACTTTACAGTGACTGTTGCTGTGCTTTTACTAAGTGTTCCATTATTATCCGGAGTTTTATGGGGAGAACGAAATCCACACGTTGTGTTGTTGGTTCTCCTTTACCATTTTCATCTTTGGAAGACCACACCCTTATTCAGTTCTCTCAACAAGTTTGGAAAATTCTGAGAGTAACGCACCACTCCCTCACATGGGAACTTCGGCAACGTCTTCTAGTAATCCACTTTCCACCAACAATCTTACTCCGAAGTTGTCCACTTCATCTTCGTTATCTTCTGGCAAGCGGGTTAAAAAAGTATAGTACTTGTTGTGACAAGTCTGAATGAAAACATAGGAATAAACATGAAGAAAAAGGTAAAACTTGAAACTGAAGTGCTCAGTCACTACTCATCCCCCCACTACAACATATCTGGATATTTTAACTTTGTAAGCAAGGCTTATGGTGATCAGAATGCTATTCATTTACTAGTCACTCCAACAAAACTGGTAGTCCAGAAAGAGGATCCTGAGTTAGGTGTAATCTAATTTGTGTGCACCTTAGTTTATTGAGCTTCTTGTTGATCAGTAATAACATGGCAGAGTTTACTAGAACTTTATAGATTACACTGAGTGATGACCCCGTCTGAAGTTAAGTAATTAGTAGCTTATCCATGATTGGCTTAGCCGCAAGCTCTGTGCATGGAAGGCGACACACCACATATTGAATCATGCACTTTCCTATGGAGAAGGCTGAATCTTATGGTAAAATATGTTTGCCAATATACATGGAACAACAATCATCTTCACATTCACAGATGTGTGGGTTTATTACAACTAGAAATTAATAGAACAGGATGTGGTTATTAGATTGGTAATATCTTGTTATTAATACTATTGTCAGTTACTCTGAAGCGTTTCATCATTGTGAAAGTGGTAGTAAATTAACTATCATCTTATGTGTCTGATTGACATGTGGTAGTAGTAGTAGTAGTAGTAGTAGTAGTAGTAGTAGTAGTAGTAGTAGTAGTAGTAGTAGTAGTTGTTTATTCATGTCCAAATAATTAAAATCATTACATGTGGGCGGCCAGGTTAGACGGTTACCCTTTGGTACAAACGGCCAATGTATATGATAAAAATTTCCTTTAAAAATATAAAAAACTATCATTGATGTATTTTCTTTTTAAAGAAAGCATGACACCCGTTGGCATTAATTAAGAGTAATTTTTTTAAGATAGTAGAGTAAAATTAAAACCATAAAAAATGAACGGGCTTGTGCTATAAAAAACAACTAAGATCAAAAGAGGGATAAGATGGAAAGTGCAAAGTGCAGACTAGGCAGTCCCTGAATAATTATGAGGCTAGAGGTGTTTAACATAAAAAGTACATCAGGACATGGATCTCGAGTGAACCGGTGACTTGACACCGCTGCAAAGATGAATCAGGGTGAAAGGTATTTTGAAGCAATCTTCACAGGAGTCTCAGTCAGTGAAGGTTTCCATTCTCAGTGCTTCGGTTTTCTTCACCTAAGTTGTTACGGTTCCTGTTCGTTTTCTGCTCACTGATCTGAGCTGTGTGCATCCTGGTGTTTCTGTCAGCTGAATTAGTGACTTGGCGCTGCCGTGGCCCTCTCTCAGGGTCGGTTGGTAAAGACTTGGATAATTTTTCCAAGGATGTCACCATTCCAGCCCTTTTTCTACTAGCAGGGCTGGGCTGCAACAGTGCGGCTTGGATGATGTTGGTAAATTTCTCTAACCTTGCGAGAGTTTCTGCAGTATTATTGGTAAAGCACAAGTCCGATACTTCCCTGCAGGGTCTGAGGTCATTACTTCAGCAAAGAGGGGTCAGAAGATTGGGTCCATTATTGGCGAAGTGGGGATAGCGACACAGCAAGTGTAGCCAAGACTCAAGGTGAAAATCGTACAACCTGAAAATGTTTTGACCATCCCTGCGAGCCCATAGCGGATTAAAAGCAAAGATTGGAAGGGATAGCAGCCTCATGTATGTGATGATTTTATTATGAGACTGAGGACGTAGGGGATATTTGAAGTATGGAAGAGCTTTCCCCTTGATGTAAGAAGCATCCAGAGTTGTAAAAAGAGGCTTGTGTTGAAGCCTTTCAATATTTCTTTCCTATGAGGCTTGGGTGATTTGCGCATTTACTGTCTTCTTCAATGTTAGCAGGGGAATGGTTGGATTAGGCAAATTTGTTGTTTCAATCTTCAGAGTGCTAATGGCTAGATGAAGCTGTAAATGCCATGGGGAGGACCCAATGGTGCCTGCGACACAGTGCAGGGTTTTACAGGGGAATCTTTTATGGAACCCCCTCAGCCCCCAACCACAGGCCGCAGGGTGAAGGGGGCCTTGCTAGGGGCTCCCAAAGACACTTTCCGACAGCTTTTTCATGTCGGACAGGCCGACTCGGAAACGCTGTTGGAAACCGAGATCGTAATCGCTCGGTCAGAAACACAGTCCGTAGAGCTGTACGATGCCGGTCCAACCGACAGGAATTCTCCAAGAGCTGGTCGGAACCGATTTGGAAAGACTGTGCGGTTTACAATCCGACCGCAAACATCGTAATCGGTCGGTCGGATTGTAAACCGACCGAGGCGGTTGGAAGGGTTCTGACACAGTTTAGGGGAATCCGACTGTCGGGAGGAGGCTTTCCGTCCAACATCGTAATGAGGCCCTTTGTATTTTATTAGATCTCCTAGGCAATGGAGTTCTGGGCTTGACAGGCCCAGCTCCAGCCTCATCCTAGCCCTTCTTGGGTGCTGGGGATAGGAAAATATTTTTTGTATGCCATTGTTTGGTAGTTCATGAGACATGGGCCCTATTTCCCTGGAAAGGCTAGATGACCATGGGACAGTGCTGGCACCAGCTTGGCTTGTAGAACGTTTAGTACTGGCTCGGCTGTTGAGCTATGTAGTTGGCAATTTAGCATCTCAGACTGTGTATGACCCTAGCTCTCTTTGACCTGAGATGTTTGAGGTGGACCACTGAGGTCACCCTTTCATTGAACCAGACAGCCAGGTAGCTGTAGCTGGTACAGGTGGATATTCATTGTTCACCTATCTGCCATTGCATGGATTTCTTTTGGGATGCTTTCCGAAGACCATTACATTGGTTTTAGACTGGTTCACCAGGAGTTTGTTCCTCATACTGTACGTGTTGAGGGCATTGAGGGCTCCTTGTAGACCCGTTCTTGTTTGGTCTGTGATGATGATGTCATCTGCATATTGCGGAGTCTGGAGGCGTAAGCTCCCTAGTCTTGACATAATTAGACTTACGCCTTCCAGAAAGTTAGGCAAATCATTGGTGTAAAGTTTGAAAAGTAGCGGGACTGATACACAGCCTTGTTTTAGGCCGTTATTTGATGGCATTTTTGCATACACTGTCGTGGCACTGGTTTTGATCCTAACCCATGTCCCCTTATGCAGTGACATTATTGCTGTGAGGAGTTTGGGGTGTATCCCCCAAGAATTTAGTTTGTACCTTAAGGTTCCCCGGTCAAGTCTATCAAATGCCGCACTGTAGTCCACAAAGCAGCAGAATAGAGGTGGCTGCTTATCCTGTGTGGCTCTCCACGATAGATAGGCCAGAACTAACTAATATATTATAAATTATTGCACAGTCTGGTCTAAATCCTGAATGGGTATTGGGAAGGATGCTATTTTCTGCTGCCCAAGTTTCCAGTTTGTTCAATAAGATACGAGCGTAAGCTTCAATATCCAGTAGTGCTATTAGTTGATAGTTTGGCAAAGTTTGTGCGGTCTCCCTTTTTGTGGATTGGAGGTAAGATTGATCCCTGCCATGTCGGTGGAATTGTAGCTGTGAGGAAGGCATAATTAAAAAGCAGCGTCAGGAGATCGGCCCGAAAGGTTTGGGCTGATTTGAACACTGCTGCAGGTATTCCATTGGGTCCCGGTGCTCTGTCATTTCACATTTGTTTAATTGTTTTAATTACTTCAGCTTCTGGGATTGTTAAGCACTGCATGTCTGTGAGACTTGATGACAGTGTGGGGTAATTTGCCCGAGTTTCACCCGGCTCTCCTCTATAGAGCTGTTTAACATAGTTAACCCATATGCTTAATGCTACTCTGTTTTGGCCATGGTTGCTGAGTTGATTGATGTACTTCCAGAAGAGGGATAGATTTTATTCTTTGAGGAGGGAAAAGATTTTTAGCCATTCTGCTTCTATCCATTTAGTTCGTTGCTCCCAAACACTTTTCTAACCCTGGGCGTAGTGGGCGTAGCGGGCCTACGCGGAGGGCCACGGAGTTGAGAACAAACTCCGCTCCGCTCCGCTACACCACCCGCCTCCACCTCCCCTATTAACAAATAATTATAAATAACGTAAAAGTAAAGAAAACCCACTTACCTGGACTGCGGCGTACCCGGGCTGCCCTCCTCCTCTTCCTCGCCGTCTCTGCGAAAACTGCGCATGCGCGCGTGCCTCCGCGCATGTGCATTTCTTGCGAGAAATGCGCATGTGCGGGCGCGCGCATGCGCAGTTTTTGCAGAGACGGTGAGGAAGAGGAGGAGGCAGCCCGGGACGCCAGGTCCAGGTAAGTGGGTTTTCTTTACTTTTACATCATTTATAATTAATTGTTAATAGGGGGGGTGGAGGCGGGGGCTGGCCAACTCCGCTCTGCCACGGAGTGTGCAGAGATTTGTCTTCGCGTTCTCCATGGAATGCGGAGGAGGCAAATCTCTGCACATTCCGCGGGCGGAGCGGAGGTCTCCGCCCGGGGTTACACTTTTCTTGTACCTGGCTCAAAGGACTGTGAGATCTTGGCCCTGGGATGCGTTACTGCATCTCTGTTTTACCTTTAGGGCCTTTCAAAGCTTCCGCTTACTTGCCAATGTCTCCTTTACTTCATAATACAGGGGGCTTCTGGGATGGGTTTTCCCTTGCCGTGATGGGGCGTCCAGAGTTCCCATCAATGCTGGATGTAGGTCGCTTAGGAGATCGGCCCAATGTTCTAGTAGGACCTCCGGGCTCTGTGTTAGACTTAGTTGTTCATTGATAGTTATCCAAGCGGTTACTTTAGGGCTTAGCTTTGTGGACCATTCTGCATAATACTTTATCGTGTTCCTCCCCCGTAGGTCTTCCAATTCATATGAGCTTTCGTGCTGCTTTCGTGAAGAGTCTGAAGGATGCTCTAAGGGGTCTGTGGTCACTCTCTTCCTGGTCATCAATGTCAAAGTTGCAGAGGTCTAGTGCCAGCAGGTCACTAATAAATATGTAGTCAATTGTTGAGATGTTCCTAAATGTGGGGAGCGGGAGCTATGATCGATCTTGGGTCTGTTTGAGCTTGTGAGTGGAATGTAAAGAATGATTGACTAAAAGAGTTTGCAATTGATGACTTGCTGAGCAATCTGTTGCTGAAATCCCCGACTATGATTCATATATGATGGGGATATTTGGCAAGGAGATCTCCAATGATGTTGGTTCTTCTGGTGCAGTATTTTTTATTCCATTGATAAGTAGAGCTTGTATTCCAGGTGAGGGGATTGCAATTGTTGTGATGTCCACACTAGGGTTGTGTTTAATGAAAGTTGAGAGACCCCCAGTTGGTCGCCCAAAAATGTTACGTCGGGTGCAAGGGTATGTATTTCAAAGTACCCTGGTAGTGTTCTTGCATTCATTGCCCAGGTCTCCTGCAGGCAGATAATGTCACTACTATAAAGATACTCAAGTGCTAAGTTTGCCTTGGTTAGTTTCTGGATGCCTGCCATCTGTCAAGAGATAATGGTTAATTATGTGTTTGGGACATTCAGGGGGCTGCCTAAGTTATATTTGGGTGATTTATGGATGCCGTTGAGAGAGATGGGTTCCAGGTCGGCCCTGGAGTCCGGGATAACTGTGAATATCGGGTTTGCCAGAGCAGACTAACCTATGATCTAAAGAGCATGCAACTCTCAAGTCATCATGTTGAAAGAGCTTATCGGAGAGATGGTTGCCTGTACGGGTCTCATCAGTGCATTTTAGGAGGGAGTAAGTTGGCGGCTGTTGAGCTTCAATGTTTAGGATGAAGTATGTTGCCCCTCTTCAAAATATCATGGTGGCCTTTGACGTAATATCTTGGTGTGAAAGCCACCTCAACTGTGCCATGTTCAGGCTTGGGGGGCTGCTGCTCAGTGGGTTGGGGACTTTGACGTGACCTTCGAGGGCCACTGGGGCTCGGAGTTCTGGGGACGGTCCATGTGCTGAGGTGCCTGGGGATGCATCTGGTGACAGGTGTTTCTGGTTTTGAGGTCCCCAGTTAATGCTCTCTCCTTTACTAGTATTGTGTTCCACATTAGGAGAGGCTTGCATGCTTGCGTCCGTCTTTCCACTTATTTAAGGAGAGGTAGTTGTATTCCCAGTGAAGGGACTTATCCTTGCATCTGTGTCTTCGGGGGGTGGTCTGAGTTGCTTGGAGGCAAGCGACCACCTTCTCCTTACAAATGAGTGACACAAGAATAGACCGGACTGGACTTGTCCTTCCACCTATTTCATCTGATGCTCTCTTGACTGGGATTTGTTTGATGGAGCATGATTCCATGGATGTTATAACCTGAGGCTTATTGGCAGCGAGCTTTGAAGTAAAAATTGGGTATAACTGGACAGAGGCAGAAACTGTGTCTGTTGTATGTGTTCGATTAGTAAGGGACACAGCTTGTTTTTTTGCTTTTGTTCTTTTTTGAAGTTTTCTCAGTTTTTTTATTGACATCCTAGAGAGGGACCCTTTCGTTAGGAATTGATGAGCCTTCTGACCCTTCCTCTGCCGGTTGCCGGGTGATAGAGCTTTGCCCAGCATCTAGGGGACCGGTAAGGACTGAATTCTCAAGTGAAATGGGTGATTGTAGGATTGCTGTTTGTGGTGAGCTTTCTGGTGGATTAATTTGGTGCTCAGAAGGTTCAGTAGCTGATTTGGGGCAGATAAGATTTGAATGAGGTCTTGATGAAGGTGGTCCGCTAATATCATGGATTGAGTCCACCAATGTTGTCAGTACTGCCGGTAAAGTTGCCCACTGATCAATAATTGCTGCACAGGAACAGTGACTTTGTGAGGTGAGATACATATTCTCTATATGGTCCATTTTTTTGTTCAGGTCCGCCAGGCGCAGGGCTATTGATTGTAGTAAGTCTATTTGGAGTTCCATTTCTGGAAGATTGACATAATAAAGCTTTGGACGTTATATATTGTGAATTGCTGAGTTTTGGGGATTCAGAGGCTGCCATTCTGTATGAGTTATCTGTGTTTTGGGTGTCAAAGTAGAAATGGTTGGTTCTGCTGAGCGATCGAAGCAGCTGCAGGGTGAACTCCAATGTTTGTTCAATTTTGGTTTCTATATTTTGTAGAAACGATAATGATAGAGCCCCCAGCTCTTGTTTGTAGGGGGCTTCTGGAGAATCTAGGGCAATGGCCTGAGCGAGGTTCGGAAAAGGAGATGATTGTGGTTGATGTATTTGAACAGCAATTGCTATAGTCTTTCCTGGTGCGCTCAATGTTAACTTGGATCTATCTGAAAAGGATGATTGCTGATCTGTTGAAACGAGGATCTTGTGGTCTTTTGGCTCAGTGTCCAGCCCAGGAGGCAGTGGGGTCTAATGGCACCCCCATGCTTGGGCAGGAGTGAGATCGACGTTTTGTGACTATGGGGCCAGATCGTCTGGGGCCAAAAGTAGGCTTGTTTGAAGATTTCTTATTAGAAGGGCCTCCTCTTTGCTAGATTGCTGACAGGAAGGTCTGCTCCGACTGAACTTAGATCACCACTCGAAAGCGCCGGAAGCAAGAATTTAGTGATCAGCCCAACTGCGGGTACCTTGCAATTGTTCTTCATTTGAGGAGGTCCATGGGGCTGGCCTTTGCCCTGGGTGGATGTAGCAATTGTGGTAAGATCTTGGGAGGGTGGGCCTACACCCTCGTTCCTGTCGGAGGCTGACTTAGACCTGGTAATCGGTTTCCGTTTTGTCATCTTGTACTATAAGAGTTGAGTTGCTTGTATGGTAGTGCAGAGGATTCTATCTGGGGAGACGGGGGCTATGTCCAGTAACTGGCTGATTCAATTTGAATATGCTCAGGGCATGGGATAAGGGGTAAGGACCGTAGCTAGTTTGACTTAGAACTAGTTCTTGCGTCTGGGTGTCTGCTGGGTAGGATAGCACCTTGGGCACCACTTTGGAGGTCGGTTGGAGGAGACCATAGGTTACCCAAATTGACATATGAATTTGCAATCTTTTCAGTCTTTAACCGACTTCATCTTTAACGGCAAAATCAAGCAACCCTAAACAATACCATTTTGATTTTCCAAAGCTATATTCAATTTTTATGTGATAAAACCAAATATTCTGTTATATTTATTCAGCTTTGAATATCGTCGTAAGTAAGGGAAGTGACGTATTTCTTCATAACAATACACATTTAAATTGTGTAACCTAGATTCAGTGGATTCCCTTGCATGTCTGTGTGCATAGAAAGAAGCAACCCAAAAATGATTAGAGAGTTGGTTTCGAATGTCATCACTTTTGGATTATTTCCCATTCTTTTGTGCATACAACTGCTAATTTCACAGTAGCTGTGTACCATAATGCAATTCTGAAGTAGGAACACCAGTATTGCTATTGCCTTTGTAGAGATTAGATCTGCTGAATTGTATTTTTACACTGTAAAATGAGTGTAGCATAAATGTTATGTTTGATAGTTTTATAGTTTGTGTAAATTGATTTACAGTACAAAATAAACATGTTATGATAATATTGAAACCCCGAACAAACTCTCTTTAAGAAATCCATTCTATAGCGTCACAATGAAAGGCTGAAAATGGCCTTCTTTGTCTTCCAAAGTGTACTATGTCAAGATTTAAAATAAAGGATATGTAAAATATCACAGCGGATATATTTGAGGAAATTTCACATAAAATATATAAACTATTTCAAATGTTCTGACAACATAACTGATTAACAACTGGTTAACACGTGCTTCTCCTTTCAGTTTTGAAATACTTTCGACCAAAACAAAGTAAATTAAAAACTCATATGTTGTAATTATGTATTTAAGTTCCTGCAGCTGCTCCTTAAATTTTTCTTTTGATTCCATATTTCTAGTCCTGCCCTCAGTGTTTGACTGCCTTCATCTGGATTCCAGACTTTTTTTTATTTTTGACCCTGGCATTACACTAATTGAGAAAAAGAGAGAGAGAGCGCGAGAGAGTGTGTGTGTTTTTGGGTGTGCGTGCGCAGAGACCTATGCTTGTGCCTGACTATGATAGGTCCTGGAATTGTCCTGTGACCTGGAGGGGTGACACCAAGCGTATCCTCATTAGAAACAGAGGACTACTGTCCCTGTTACTGAGTTTGACAAATGGAGTAAATGTAAATCCGTATTTGTAAAGCACGAACTACTCACCCTTACGGGTCTCAAGGCGCTGGGGGCTGTTGTGGAAATTAAGTGAGCTATTGCCCAGAGTCACATGGTGCTGAGCTGCCGCCGGAGCCGGGGATCGAACCGTGAGCCTTGTGCTCCAAAGTCAGTTGCCCTGGCCGCTGCACCACACCTCTCCGGCGGTGGCAGCATTACGTAGATCCAATCCCTCGTCACACATTGCGGACCCTATCCCTGCCCAAATGGCTGAAAAGCTCAAACTCACCCTAGCCCCTCTCTGGACCAAGATTATAAACAGCTCCCTAAGAACCGGAATCATGCCAAACTGTCTCAAAATCGGCCAAGTCACGCCATTACTAAAAAAAACGGGCTCTGACCCAAACGATCTCAATAACTTCAGGCCCATCTCCAATCTCACATTCTTAGCCAAAATCCTAGAAAGATGTGTTCTCCTTCAACTTACCCAACACTTGGACAGCAACACCCTGCTAGACCCTCACCAATCGGGTTTCAGAAAAGGTTGCAGCACAGAGTCAGCGATCCTGAATGTCATAGATGATGTCCACAAATCACTCGATAAGGACCGATGCTGTCTACTCATACTCCTGGACCTATCAGCAGCCTTCGACAGGGCAGACCACAAATTGCTCATTAATGTACTCCGAGAAAGGGTTGGAGCGGAAGAGGTGGTCTTACAGTGGTTTACCTCCTTTCTGCAGAACCGCTCCCAAAGAATAAAAATTAAAAACTTCACGTCTGACCTACTCCCCATAAGCAGGGGCGTCCCCCAAGGATCAATTCTCTCCCCATCACTGTTCAACATCTACATGGAGCCCCTCACCACCATACTCAAAAAAGCCAACATCCCCTTCCACCTCTATGCAGACGATACCCAGATCTACCTAGAAACTTCCTCCATTGGTAACATTCAAAGACTAAATGACACGCTAAGAGAAGTCCAACACTGGCTATCCCTCAACCACCTGAAACTCAACCAAGATAAGACGGAAATCCTTCTCATATCCAACAAAGAGCAGACCCCCCAAATCACAGAATGGCTAAAAACCATTGATGCTCTCAACTGTAATCTCATCCCGGCCGACTCCGTAAAATCACTGGGAATCACTCTGGACCCAAACTTAGACATGGTCAAACATATCAAGAACACCGCAAAGAGCGCTTTCCTCAACCTAAAACTACTCAACAAAATAAAACCCTTCATCCCTCCCAACAACCTTACACAGGCTACACAATCCCTGGTTCTGTCCAGATTGGATTACGGGAACGCAACCCTCACAGGCACGGCAAAATCTCACTTAGCTCCCCTCAGATCAACTCTAAATGCAGCAGCCAGGATGGTCACTGGAGTAAAGAAATACAAACACATCTCTCCCGCTCTCAGAGAGCTAAAATGGCTCCCAATCGAAATGCGTGCCAACTTCAGAACTGCTTGTCTCACACACAAAGCTCTGCACACTGGCAAACCTGCCTACCTGGCCTAAAAACAGAACAAGGCTGGTCAGACAAGGAATATCAGGAGCACTAACACTCTACTGCTCATCCCTCCAAAAACTCGCAAACAAAAAACCTTATCACGCTCCTTCTCTGGACATGCGCCCAAAATTTGGAATGCCATCCCAGTCCATATTAGGACTAACCCCTCCTTCATAAAATTAAAAAGCCAGCTCAAAGAACTCTTCCTCAACTGAACTCTTCCGAAGGGATAGCTGCCCCAACGTAGAATCTTGCCCAGGGGACTATATAATCACTTTCACAAGAAGACTCTTACATCACCTACTCTTGACTCGCCCCTTTGTCCCCCCTCCCTGAACAGGACTCGTCACTAATCAATGTGTTTACTATTGTCTTACCCTGTATTCGATTACTACATGACAAATGTTGTAAAGCGCTCCGATACCTTCGGGTCTGGCCAGCGCTATATAAAACTCTTAAATAAATAAATAAATAATACGTATTTTAAGGATTAGTAGCATGGCCAGGCATTTTTATCTGGAGCACTTGAGTGAAGGCTGACTGACTCATTTGTATAAAGTTATGCTTCTAGGTGCTCACCCCGTCCATTGCTCCAACAATCTGAATGCGTGCTTAGTGTGTTGGTGTGTGTGTGTGGCTTTTGGGGTGCATGCATAACGATCCAGTGGGATCCATTTTGGATAGTCCCGGCTTTCCCTTGCACAGGATAGAGTGTGAGGACTCTGCTCTTAGACAGGGGAAATGCATTGCTCAAATTCCTGTAGTTGGTGAAAGGAGATGCCTTGAAGTGAGAGGAGTGAACACAGGGCTGTTAGATAGTGTTGTTAGCAATCAGTAGCTGACTAGTCTTTCAGAACACTGTAATATGGTGGATGATAGGAGTGAGGGCGGGGCTGCAGACTTTGTTGTGACAGGTGATGAATCCTTTAGGTGATGTCTGCCCTATTGGCTTTCCCGGGTTATTCCTTGCTGGGTGCAGAAACCACATACCTCTTTGTGCCTCTTTTGTGGGTGCCCAGGATGCACACAACCATGCTGTGAGAAGCATCACTTGAAGGAAAAACCACTGTGAACCAGTTCTACAGTTTGTAACAGTGTATTCACCTCTTCTGTCTGCCAGTCATGTATATCCCAACTACCCCACTTTGTTCCAGTTGTAAGTCCTCTATGACCATGGACAGGAGTGCTCAGAAGAATCCTCAGAGGGATGCTGTGCAACCAGAGCTGGTATCTGACTGACAGTCGGCCTCTCAGAGTTGAGGGTACATCACCTGGCGTCTGGATATCTTGATGGAGAAACTGTGTACCTGTCCTGCTATCAGTGCCTAATTTGTAAAAGAATGCGTGCTAGATCCAGAAGCTCTGCTCAGCAGCCCATGGCCAGTGCTATTAAATGTTGGTGCACCAAATACCAAGACTGTGTAGTATTGAATTCATCACACGCCTCTTTAATCCACTACCAGATATTCCCTCCTCCTTTATCCCACTCTTGCAGCTTCCTGCTTTCTAACTTTTCCATCTTCCTCCTCCTCTTTAAATTTAGAGGCTGTGTGTAAAGTATTTGTGCAACACTTCAAACAGTAAAACAGTGAAACCACCACACAAAAAGATTCCACTCCAGGTTACAAGAATAGAGCAAAATCTAATAGATAAAATGAGTAGAACTGGAGATATTGAATTTAATTTCCAAATGTATGGTGAGGCCGGATTTTAATTTGCAATTCTGAAAATGTCACTTTTAGAAAGTTGGAATTTTCTTACTGTTACCATTTAGTGCCCACTGCCTGCCTCTGGAAACTTGACTGGGGTGGGTGACAGCTGAGCTTTGTGTATTCCCCTAAACAGCCACGCAAAATGGGGGCTTAAGTGTGTCTTGATGAGCCATCCTGGCAGGATGGGAGGGAGTAGCTGGACCCAGCCTCTCTTACACCTGAATAGGCTGTGACTTGTTCCCTCACTAAGGACTGCATACCCCCAGTATTGAGTCTGGAGTCAGGGCAGGAAGGGAGGATCTCTGTGCACTTCAAAGGCATGTCTTTGAAGTCTCTCCCACGTTAATGGAACCACTGAGTATAAGTACTGGACCTCAGATACCACCACTTCAGTACACTTCTGGACCTGTGGATACTCTTCTGGGTAGGACTGCTGTGCTGCTGAAGAACTGCCACTCTGCATGACTGCTCTCTGATGGATTCCTGCTTTGCTGTGCTGACCTGCTGACTGCCTCCCTCTGCCTAGGTGAGAAGGACTGGACATGCATCACTTGACCCTGTAACCCAGAGTGACACCAAGGTCTCGTTGGCTGGCCTCCTGATCTGAAATCTCAGGGACATAAAATACTTCCAACCGCCCTGCTTCTGCACCTTGACTCTGCCAGCTGTGAGTCTACCCTGCCAAGTGGTTCCACTACAGTCCTGGGCCCTTGGAAGTGGCCCGAAGGTGCTTACCAGCAGAACAGATGCATCTTCTCTGCTGAGCGACGCATCCCTGAGCAGAACAGACGCATCTCCTTGGCTGAGAGCTGTTTTCCGGAGCAGAACTGACCCATCTCAGCTGCTGCATGGATTGGACCAGTCACAAAATACTTGTATCACGACTGCCTCCCACACCTTGGGACCGCCACATAGCCTTCAGAACAACCACTTTGCGATGCTTTATCCGGCACAAGCTCCTTGCCTCCATCGTCAACGACAGTGTCAACGACTATGCTAAAACTCTGCATCGCAACTTCACCGCTCATCAAATCAACGCATCGCCTCTGTTGCACCCCGCATCCTGGGCACTGGACTTCACATCACAAGCCCCATCGTCAGGATCCTCGACGTTGACGCATCAGCACCTCGCACCGCAGCCTTTTCACAACTCGGGACCGGCGCATTGCCTCTGCTGTGCGATGCATCTTTGACAAGGATCCATGCAACTCTCCTCAACTAGGATTTAAGGTACTTTGTTCAGAGGGCGTAACAGGGTCCCTATAGCCAGCCTACGCTTTATCGCAGTCGGCCTGAGCTTGTGACTTTGTCTCGGTCCGGTGCAACCAGATATCCCAAATAGAGCTTTTTGGTGCAATTTTACTCAAAAACGTAGAAATGTAATATCTCCAGTGATACTAATAAAATTTTTGTAATTTTGGGTTTGTTTTATGTATTAAATTTTGCTCTATTTTTCTAACATGGTAGAAATATTTTGTGTGGTGGTTTTACTGCTTTACTTTTGGAAGTGTTGCACAAATACTTTGCACACAGCCTCTAAAGTTAAGCCTGACTGCTCTGTCCCAAGCTACCAGAAGGTGAGCACAGGTTAATTTAGGGTTTGCCGGACTCTTACCCTGAATAGGATTGTGGTTACTGCTTGACCAGGGCTCATACCCCAATCAACCAACATTCCAATTTCTAACATCTTCCCCAAAATGTAATAAGGTAATCCCAATATTATCCTATGGGAGATATAGGCCTTGCAGTAGTGAAAGAGTACTGTAAGAGTTTTTCACTACCAGGACGTGTAAAACTTAAATGTGCATATCCTGCCTTTTAATTACCGTGCTCCCTGCCTTCTTTGTTATCCAGGGCCTACCTTACGGGTGACATATGTATGAAAAGGAAAGGTTTGGGTCTGGGAGCAGGTTTATTTTTCCAGGTCGACAGGGCAGTATAAACTGCACACAGAGTGGCACAATAGCAGGCCTGAGACATGGTTAATGGGCTACTTAAGTGGGTTGCACATTCAGTGCTGCAGGCCCACTAGCAGCATTGAATTTACATGCCCTGGGTTCAGGGAGTACCACTTTACTAGGGACTTATACGTAAACTCAATATGCCAATTGGGGATGAACCAATACTACCATGTTTAGAGGAGAGAGTACAAGCACTTTAGCACTGTTTTTGCAGTGGTGAAGTGTGCAAAGTCTTAACAACAGCAAAAACAAGGTCAGAAAAAGTGGAGGAGGAAGGCAAAATAGTTGCTGGAAGACCACCCTAAGACTGTCAGGTCTAAGACCTGGGATAAGTATGTCTGTTTTGTAAGAGTTCAGTTTGACAATGATGATGATCATCTAGATGGTCTGCGCAGATAAGCAGTCCTGAAAATTATCAGAGAATGTAGAATTTTGATTGTTAACCCGAATCAGATGCTGCCTGCTATTGGCATAAATGTCAAACCTAAAGGTGAAATGGTAGCAAAACACCCAGAGGAGTCATTGAGACATTAAAATAGCTTAGCTTAATAAAAAACCCTTATAAACACCACAGGTAAGTGAAAGGGAAGTGGACTGGATAGGTGGCAAAAAGATGCCTTTTTGGCATTCAGAGAGAAAAGCCAGGAGCCAGACCAAGGCTCTGGTTTTAATAACAATGGACTAATTTACAAATGTGTAACATGGTTTCCGAGCTTGCAGTTCCCAAAAACACATGGTCTGAAACTGAAAAATAGCTTTTTAAAAGTACTGAAGACCCTTTGCAAGTCATAAAGGTCTTTTCAACTTGTATATTGGCTTCTGCAATGCAACATGAATCGCAAATAGCAATGGATGTGAATGAGACGTCTGGTCCTTTTTGGGATTTGCTTTGCAATGTATCAAAGGTTTATGAGCACAATTGCAGTTGCAAACCACTGATCAGAGATAGACCCAAGGTTTGAGGCGGTAACTAGTTTGCAAAGGAGAGCCTGTCCTTGTGGGACAGATTTCCAATGGGTATAATGTTAACAGATTCCGAGGGAGCAGCCAGTGGTCCACGGAACCCTTCCCTTTCCCCTCGATGTTTTCTCAAATGCAAAATATTTTATTTTTAACAGCATCAACTTCCCCTTGAAAGGAAACTGGCTGCTTTTAAAAACTTCATAGTACTTGTTTTGGAATGCAAATCCAGGGATGGAGTTCTGCCGTCCTTTGCAAGCCCCTATTCCTGCATTAACAGTCAATCATGGGGAGTTGAAAATTGCAACTGCTTGATTAATGTTATTCATTAGGCAGGCTGTTTTGAGACGTCATGTGAATGGACATAGGCTGTATCACAACTTGCATTCTGCTTTGCAAGCTAGTCGGTGTGCCAACTGCACATCCCTGGTTGGCAAATGGGAATGGTACATCAGACCTCTAATGAATACAGTCTGTAAATGGGACTATCATGGTCAACAGTATCAAAAGATGCAGAGTAATTTAGGAGGATCATGGCAGTAGTGTTGATCTGATTAAAGATGGTGGGAGCATTATGAAGAACAGACAGGATGACAATGTGTCTGCCATGCTATTCTCTTAAAATGGATTGCACCAGATCGAGCTCTCCAGAAGTTTCAATGATAATGACCAGTTGAGAATTGACCGATTTTTCTAAGATTTTAGCTTGAAGAGGAACAAGATAGATATGTCTATGGTTGGCAAGTACTTTTGGGATTTGCATAACATGACATTTCAACGCATTCCTTATATACAGGAAAAAATTGAAAATTGGAACGGTGATGTGTGCTTTCCAGGTTGGGGTGGGAAGCGTGGAAATTGGCACAGCTTAATGTGTCTTATGGGGGTAGGAATGTACCCTGGCATGAGATTGGTGCTTTACATAATGTGGGTAAAATAGAAATGTGCTTATATATCATGTTTAGAAATGGGGCAGTATGTGGATGTTGTGTTACCAGAATATCCAAACTATGAAAAAAGTGTGTCCAAAATATTGTTTACTAAAAACTCATCCCATTGAAGTTAATATTAGAAAATGTACATCCAGTGGCATATTTCTTTCAATGATATTTAGAACACAGTATTCAAAATATTTCGGTCAAACGAAATTTTGATTACTATATTCTAAAATACATCCCCAGTGTATACATTTGAAAAATGGCTTGGCACTGTGCGCCTTTCATCCTGGGGCAATGTGGATAGTAGCACGACAGCAGAATCTGCACTCTTGATTGTTTTCTTTGTTTGAGCTTTGTGCCTGGGAGATTAATATCCTGAAGGTAAAAGGCACCCTGACCCATTCATGGCACTTTCATCAACTGAGAAGAGGTTCCTGGCATAGTGAGCAGCTCGGGTCTGTTCGAGCGTTAACAGTGACTCTTGACAGGTTGGTGTTTTGAACACTATTCAGGCAAGTGCTTGAGCATCCTAAGCATGGATTATTCACTTTGGTCATCATCTTTTTATCAGCATCAAAGAATACTTGAGCAGCACCCTAATATGATTCCCTGCACCATCGAAAAACAGCCTTGAAATGTCAGGTATATGCAAAAGTATACATTGGATAAACCCTCGTATATGAGTGCTCAACAAGGAAAAAAATAGAGCATCTCTGGTTTTATTTAGTTATCTTGCACAGAAATTTTGATGGGTTAGTTACTGGCACAAAAGTACATCATGCCCTACTGTGTATCGTAGCACAGGAGATTTGATTTAAATGGGTTGCAAGTATGGTATTTTTTGGAGAGCTGATTTTAATTCCTATTCAAGACTAAGGGGCCGATTCCGATTCGGGCCGGAAAACGTACCGACCGACTCGGAGCCGGAATTAATTCCGACCGACACGTACCGGTGCAGCCCGACCCGCAAAGTACGATGAGAAGCGTGCAAAACCCGACCGACGCGTACGGAACACAAGCCGAACGACCAAACCACGAGGAAAACAGCCATCCGGCCGGAAAACCACGCGAATCGATCCGACCGACACGCACCAGGAAGAATCCCGAACGAAACGTACCCGCGAACTCCTACCCGCCAAGTACGATGCAACGCGTGGAAAACACGACCGAGTCGCACGGGGCCCAAGCCGTACGACCGACACGCATACAAAACTGCGAGCCGAAGCAACACAAAACACCGCGACCGACGCGTACGCAGCACAGAAAACAGCACAAACACAGCGTGAACGAATCTGAGAGGCTCGCACGAGACAACTGCAGGGTCCGACTCGGTCAGAAGAACGTCTCCTACATGCACAAAAAGAACTAAGGAAAAAACACACAAAAAAAGGCCAAACAAGCAATTACAAAGCAAATAAATACTGGGGGGGGGAAACAGGGAACAAAGACACACCCACAACTCCACCCATATAAAGGACACAAATCCCTACCATGATCCTTTGCAAATTCAAATTACCTGCCAGCACTGAACACTAACAGACAGCAACCACACACACACTCACAGCTCATCCATCACACAAGCCACACACCAGCAGCACCTCAACAAATAGCACCCTCACATACACCCAGCAAAACACACACTCACACACCCTCACTTGCACACCCCCACACACATCACTCACCATCACCACCCATCACCATGCCCCCAAAGAAGAATCATAAGTTCCTAGATAGTGAATTGGAAGTCCTGGTAGATGAGATCCTCAGGGTAGAGCCACAGCTGTTTGGTACATTGGTCCAACAGACACCCATGGCGCAGAAAACCAAGATGTGGGAGAGGATTGTTGACAGGGTCAACGCACAATCACCATGTTTGCGCACAAAGGGAGACATCCAGAACAGGTGGTATGACGTGCGCAGGAGGGTCAGGGAGCTGATGAAGAAGGACTACCTCTTGAGCCAACACACCGGCAGTGGCCCTCCTGCCAAACCAGTATATCTCAGGCCCTGGGAGGAGAAGGTGCGGGCCATCCTACCACCAGTGAGCGTATATGGACTAGAAAACATCCCAGAGCCTGGTGAGTACACAACTAATGTACACAATATTGTGCGACAATACACACACATCACTGTCAAGGGGAGAGTCAAACCATGCACCCTTAGCAAATCCACAGCAACCAAAACAGAATCATCCCAAAATGTGTATGTCAGTCAGATAAACACAATACATGCCATCTCATAGTGATATGTAACTGTGTCATCACATGTACAAACCCAACAACAAATATAGCTAGGCAGTGGCACAAATCTAACCAACAAACACAGTCAGATATGTAGCCACCACTAGAACACCACCTCACAGGGAAGCTCACTGAAAGGAAGGAATTGTGTGTATGCTGGGCAAGTCAGTGTAGCCAATAGCATCATGGGAGTCGTAGTCACAGATATTGCCCACCCTCACAATGCGCACATCAACACCACCATGAACCATGCCCACATCACAGGGAGTGCAAAACAACTGACAAGATGGCTGACACTGGCTACTGCTGTGGGGAGCACAAGGCCCTGCTGGGAACTGTGCACCAACCAACAGCAGGACACCACTGACTGACATCCTGAAAGACAACTTGCACTCCCTGCAATAGAAGCACGTTCCATGGTGGGATATCTGGCTGGGTGGGAAGGAGGACTAACACCTCAGACCATATTAACAAGCAGCTATACACACACAACCCCTTAACACAAACTACACACAACTCACCTGGGAGAATGCATTGCCTCAAACACACAAATCAAATATCCCACAAAGAACCACAACCCTTGGTCATGCTGTGTGAAGCACAGGGACACACATGGGACTTGTAGCAAAACTAACCCCAGGATAACACTGTCAGCCATCTTGTCAGCACAGGCACACAACCCCACAGGGAAGCAGAGTCAAAAGGAAGGAAGTATGGGCATGCTGGGAAGGGGGGTGGAGGCAATAGCATGATGGGAGTGGTAGTCACAGCTCAACATCCCCCACCCACATGGCCCAGCAAGCTCACACTGAACCATGCACACCTCACAGGGAGTGAAAAGCCACTTCAAAGATGTCGGACAATGGTGCTCTGTTGTGGGGAGCACAAGGCCCTGCTGGGAACTGGGCACCAACCTACAGCAGGACACCACTGTCAGCCATCTTGCCATTGCTGTCACACTCACACACAGTGAAGTACACTCAAAAGGAAGGAAGCATGGGCATGCTGGGAAGGGGGTTGGAGGCAATAGCATGATGGGAGTGGTAGTCACAGCTCAACATCCCCCACCCACATGGCCCAGCAAGCTCACACTGAACCATGCACACCTCACAGGGAGTGAAAAGCCACTTCAAAGATGTCGGACAATGGTGCTCTGTTGTGGGGAGCACAAGGCCCTGCTGGGAACTGGGCACCAACCTACAGCAGGACACCACTGTCAGCCATCTTGCCATTGCTGTCACACTCACACACAGTGAAATACACTCAAAAGGAAGGAAGCATGGGCATGCTGGGAAGGGGGGTGGAGGCAATAGCATGATGGGAGTGATAGTCACAGCTCAACATCCCCCACCCACATGGCCCAACAAGCTCACACTGAACCATGCACACCTCACAGGGAGTGAAAAGCCACTTCAAAGATGTCGGACAATGGTGCTCTGTTGTGGGGAGCACAAGGCCCTGCTGGGAACTGGGCACCAACCTACAGCAGGACACCACTGTCAGCCATCTTGCCATTGCTGTCACACTCACACACAGTGAAGTACACTCAAAAGGAAGGAAGCATGGGCATGCTGGGAAGGGGGGTGGAGGCAATAGCATGATGGGAGTGGTAGTCACAGATATTGCTCACCCTCACAACTGTCCCATCAACACCACCCTGAACCATGTGCACATCACAGGGAGTGGAAAAGAACTGACAAGATGGCTGACACTGGCTACTGCTGTGGGGAGCACAAGGCCCTGCTGGGAACTGTGCAACAACCAACAGCAGGACACCACTGACTGACATCCTGAAAGACAACTTGCACTCCCTGCAATGGAAGCACGTTCCATGGTGGGATATCTGGCTGGGTGGGAAGGAGGACTCACAGCACTGACCATAGTCACCAGCAGCTCCACCCACACACCCCCTAACACAAACTCCACACAACTCACCTGGGAGAATGCATTGCCTCACACTCCAATCAAATATCCCACAAAGAACCACAACCCTGGGTCATGCTGTGTGAATCACAGGGACACACATGGGACTTGTTGCAAAATGAACCCCAGGATAACACTGTCAGCCATCTTGTCAGCACAGGCACACAACCCCACAGGGAAGCAGAGTCAAAAGGAAGGAAGTATGGGCACGCTGGGAAGGGGGTGGAGGCAATAGCATGATGGGAGTGGCAGTCACAGATATTGGTCACCACCACAACTGTCCCATCAACACCACCCTGAACCATGCGCACATCACAGGGAGTGGAAAAGAACTGACAAGATGGCTGACACTGGGTACTGCTGTAGGGAGCACAAGGCCCTGCTGGGAACTGGGCACCACCAACAGCAGGACACCACTCACTTACATCCTGAGAGTCAACCTGAACCCACTGCAAGGGTGGCATGCTTCATGGTGGGATAACTGGGCTGGGGGAGAAGGAGGGCCGGATGTCAACCAAATACAACCCATGCAGACCATGTACACACCCCAACATTCAAATTGAAATGCTCAAAGTATGCAGGACAATGTGCTACACCAATATCAACCTCTGACTGTGACAACTCAGGACAATGCAATGTACAGGCCCGCATCCAGAGGTACAGTCACAACTGTCAGGTGTGTCAACCATTGATGCCTGCAGAAACATAACATAGATTGTGTGAGTCTCCCAAAAACAGGTGATGATGGGGACACAGCAGCAGACGCTGAGGAGTCCCTGTCCCAGGATCCAGGGGAAACGGAGCTCACTGGTGTGGAACAGCCTCTGCCCTCCTCGGATGACGAAGACCTACCTGGCACCTCCGGAGCGAATCAACATGCAGCACCAGCAGGACCACCAGCTGCACCCCCTGCACCCACCCCTCCAACGACTGACTACACACAAACCACCCCTGCCGACACGGACAGACCAAGGACCACCACCACCACCAGCACACGGACCCCTGCCCAACGTGGGGCTATGGACACCAACACCACCAACTACCCCCAAGGGGGCCCAGGATCACCTGTGCGTGCCACCTCAGGTACTGCACGTGTTGCCAGGGGTGGTGGGAGGGGTGGTAGACATAGGTCGCTGCTCGCAGAGGGGTCTGGACTGCATGAAGACCCACAACTGGTACGCATAGCCGATGCGTACCAGACCAGCACCGGAGAGTTCAGCCAGGTAGTGGGGATCCTCAGGGACATACGACAGCAGCAGGCTGCCCATCATGCACGCTTGGACTTACACATGTCCCGCATGGAGTCCAAGTGGGACACACTGCAAGAGATGACGGCGGTGCATAGGGACATATTACAATGCCTCCGCCAGATGAGCAGCAACATGTCAACACCTCCCTGTGTGCCCACAACATCTGGTGCTGAAACAACTGCAACTGCCACAGGGAGGGAGGATGACTCTGGCGGAGAGTCCCCTGCATCGCAGCAGCCTGCACTTGAGGGTCCCCCCCCAAAGAAGAGGGGTCGTCCGAGGAAGGGCAACTGAGAGGCCGATGGCCATGTGCAACCACCAGGAAGCCAAAACCTGTGCTGGATAATCACCTTTGTGCGCAAATTGTACACCCTGTTCAATGCAACACAACTCCCCCACATGACATGGGGAGTACAAGTTGGACCAATGTATCAAATGACTGTGGACTTTACTCAGGACATTTCTGCTACCAGGACTTCCAAATCATCTAGGAACTTTGGATTACAATCACAATGTACAGCACCCACCATCCTGTGCACCATACTCACACATGTATGACAATAAACACACTAATACACCATACCTGCCTCTGTTGTGATTCAAATGTGGTTTCTGTCATGGAGATGATGACCTGCCAAATTACACTGTGCATGCTAACTGCCACAGCAAGTACAACACAGGCATGTGTGTCATGGCAACGTGACGCATATGAGGGAGACACACCACCAGGGCTACACAACATATACACACCAAGGCCACCTGACTCATCGCCTACACTGATGTTGCCAGGAAATACGGTGCAATGCACAGACACAACACCTATTCACAGTCTATGTCAACTAGCCCACTGGTGCAGTAAGCAAATGTCAGTCAGATGTGTGACCACAGACAACGCACATCACAAAGTGAAGCACAGGTTTATTACACATTTGCAACATGTTGTAACCACTACAGATGCAAGGTAATCCCACCTGGCAGTGGGCACACAGTCAACAAGTGTAGAAGGAAGGAAGTCCATGGGTGTGGCGCACATCACCTGTAGGGATATGACAGCTACCACCCTGGAAGTTCAATCACGGTGTTGGGGGATCACAGTTGACCAAACAACTCTGAAAGTACCCTGTGAAGGACAGAAATGACACACAGTCAAAAGCACTGAAGAACAGGACAGAACTGCAACACTCATGCCCAATACATGTCACAAGATACCCACCCAGAACAACGTTAGCATGTCAACACTGTTGGGGAGTACAGACTACCTGTAAGGACACATCGCTACACGCATACAGTCATGTCGCACATGGCCACACTCAAACAGCACCAGAGCACCACCAACACATATCATGCATACTCACATCATTGACATTATATCTCCGGATACTCACATTCAGCTGAAGAAGTTGGTGATGAGCTGTGTGCGGACATCACCATCATCATCATCATCATCACTGGCATCGTGGTCCAGGCCAGGATCCTCCACAGGTGGCGGATGTTGATCATCGTCATCCAGGATGAGAGGCAACTCCTTCCGCACAGCCAGGTTGTGTAGCATGCAGCCGACGATGACAATCTTGCACACCTTTGCTGGGGCATATGGGAGGGCCCCTCCTGTCTTGTCCAGGCAGCGGAAGTGGCTCTTCAGGAGACCAAATGTCCGTTCAATGACTCTCCTGGTCCGACCATGTGCCTCATTGTAACGCATCTGGGCTGGTGTCACAGGGTTCCTGAGGGGCGTCAGCAACCACGGCATGTTGGGGTATCTGGAGTCACCTACATACAGACAATTGCACATTAGCTGAGTTGGAAAAGAGGGTGGAGCACAACATTGCAGAACACACACAATGGTACATAGTCAGTACACACCAACAAGCCAGGCACGCTGGTTCCGCATCTGTGACATCATCCTCAGGATGCGACTGCTCCTCATCACGAAGGCATCGTGTGCAGAACCTGGGAAACGGGCACAGACGTGTGAGATGCTCATATCTGCAAGACATACCACCAGTGCATTGACCGAGTGGTAGTGTTTGCGGTTCCTGTATGCCTGCTCTTGGGCCTGTGGTGGTACCAAAGCCACATGTGTCCCATCAATGGAGCCAATGACATGCGGCATCCTCCCCAGGGCATAGAAGTCACTCTTCACATCAGTGAGTTGTTGAAGTCTAGGGAAATAGATGTACTGGTTCAGGTATCTCAACATAGCCTCCAAAACATCGCGGAGCACACGGCTGAACATGGTCTGTGACATCCCACCAGCAGACGCCACAGTGTGTTGAAAGGTACTGGTGGCAAAGAAGTGTAGGGCTGCCATCACCTTCACCTTGGGGGTCAGCGCTGTGGGGTATGTCCGGCCAAGTTGCAAATGTGGGGCCAACCGCACCGCCAATTCCTCAATCAGTGGCCTGGTGAAGCGGTACCGTCGGATGCAGTCCCGTTCAACCACTGTTACAAGGTCAGGGAATGGCCGATGGACAGCTGGTGCCCTGCAGTGCATAGGTGAAGAAAGATAGATTGTCAGTCACCCCACATATGTGGCATAGACCAGACTCAATATCACATGATACACCATTACGAGACACAAGTACATGATGCGTGTGCCGTTCCGTAAGGACATGTATGGCACCTACATGGCTAACATCTAACATCACAGTTCAACATGTTCCCTCAACAAGTCCCAGGTTGTGCTATGGGATATCATTAGGCTGTGTCACAGTACCCATGTACTGCTGCCACGTTCCAAACACACACCACAGTGACATGTGAGGATAGATGTGCCCCAGGCATCACAGCTCATCGACAGGTAGATTCCCAGGGACCCTGTATTGCCACATGGACACTGGCATGACATGGTGCATCATGAATACACCACAGCAAAACAACCATTACCCCCACAGGTAGTGGTCCCTGTTGCCTCGGCAGGACAGACATGGACGTCTGTGGCACACACACGCACAACATCAAAGTTCATGCACAAACAACGTGGATGTGGAGACTGTCACACATTGTGCACATGGAATCAGAGACATTGTAAACACAACATGCACACAGACTGTGGAGGACCATCACTATTGTGCCAATGGGTCACCCTGGGACGTACATACCGTCCCACATGGGACTCAGGGGGTATGTGACATGACATACACATACACCACCGTGAAATGTGACCATGCCACATGCTCAGGAATGAACACTTGCACATCACAGTGGTCATGTGCACGACACACCAAGGATCCTGTCCCCATGAACACGTGCACAGCCTGGGAGTGGCTGCCCCGAAGTGACACCCACAGAACAACATGTTCACCCCCATACACGGAATAGGTAATGCAGCCTTACATGCCTTAGGATACAGTGTGGACAGGCTGTGGTGTTGTAGGTGTGCCCCTCACTCCCTGGGAAGTATATGTGGCTGGCATATGTTCACCTGTGACAGGCATGGTGACATATGCCAGTGACTTGTCCAGGGACGCGTTGTACAGCAATGGACCGATCGGTGTTCCCGGCCGGCCCATTGCATTCAATGTGAGTGGGTACGCATTGTATGCCTGGTACACGTTGAACAGCAATGGTCCGATCGGTGTTCCCGGCCGGCCCATTGCATTCAATGTGAGCGGGTATGCGTTGTATGCCTGGTACGCGTTGAACAGCAATGGACCGATCGGTGTTCCCAGCCGGCCCATTGCATTCAATGTCAGCGGGTACGCGTTGTATGCCTGGTACGCGTTGAACAGCAATGGTCCGATCGGTGTTCCCGGCCGGCCCATTGCATTCAATGTGAGCGGTACGCGTTGTATGCCTGGTACGCGTTGAACAGCAATGGACCGATCGGTGTTCCCGGCCCGCCCATTGCATTCAATGTGAACGGGGACGCGTTGTATGCCTGGTACGCGTTGAACAGCAATGGTCCGATCGGTGTTCCCGGCCGGCCCATTGCATTCAATGTGAGCGGGTACGCATTGTATGCCTGGTACGCGTTGAACAGCAATGGTCCGATCAGTGTTCCCGGCCGGCCCATTGCATTCAATGTGAGCGGGTACGCGTTGTATCCCGGGTACGCGTTGTAGAGCAATGGACCGATCGGTGTGCCCGGCCGGCCCATTGCATTCAATGTGAGCGGGTACGCGTTGTATGCCTGGTACGCGTTGAACAGCAATGGACCGATCGGTGTTCCCGGCCGGCCCATTGCATTCAATGTGAGCGGGTACGCGTTGTATGCCTGGTACGCGTTGAACAGCAATGGTCCGATCGGTGTTCCCGGCCGGCCCATTGCATTCAATGTGAGCGGAGTGCCGCGTTGTATGCCTGGTACGCGTTGAACAGCCATGGACCGATCGGTGTTCCCGGCCGGCCCATTGCATTCAATGTGAGCTGGTACAGCGTTGTATGCCTGGTACGCGTTGAACAGCAATGGTCCGATCGGTGTTCCCGGCCGACCCATTGCATTCAATGTGAGCGAGTACGCGTTGTATGCCTGGTACGCGTTGAACAGCAATGGACCGATCGGTGTTCCCGGCCGGCCCATTGCATTCAATGTGAGCGGGTACGCGTTGTATGCCTGGTACGCGTTGAACAGCAATGGTCCGATCGGTGTTCCCGGCCGGCCCATTGCATACAATGTGAGCGGTTACGCGTTGTATGCGCAATACGCATTGTACAGCAATGGACCGATCGGTGCGCACACATTGGCTATGGCCTGGCCTGGCAACGGACGCGTTTTCAAATCTTTAACGAGTCTGATGCTGTGAATTCAGTTGGTCACCCACAACAATGTTGCAAATTCATGGGTGTCATGAAGTTGAACTTTTGAAGGATGCTGTGGGCATGTATTAGTGCTGCTATTCCATGGATTGGTCAGATTCAGAAGATGCAAACGACTTGGACCTATCACTTTGGACACATGGGTCAGTATCTGCCTCTGCAGCACACATATAATGCTGGCTGTTCCCCTGAGAGCTCACTTGCCTCCACTACATGCCCCAGGACGACATCTGCCACCACCACTGCTGCTGTACCTGCAACCTCTGGATCCTGCAATGGCACGTACTGTGGAGAGAGCCCCAGCCTTCAGCACTGAGGAGAACCAGGCCCTGCTGGACGGCCTCCTTCCACAGTACAGCAAGCTGTATGGGAAAGCAGGGGAGCAGGTGAGTGTGCTGTCCACTGCCTTACTAAATGTGCATGTTGTCTGACTAGCAAGACTTACAGTCTGCACGCCACTGGCTAGCAGGCTCATTGAGTAGTTGTCACCCCCCATAGTGTGTAGTAACATGCACTGAACAGGTATAGTGCAGTGACAGTGCATTTAAACAAGGTTTTACTACCCAGGCAATGATACCATGTAGTAACTGCTGGCAAACGGTCCATAGCCATCGTTGCACTGCATGTGTACATCATGTGCCCCTGTGATTGAGACATGTATATCCAACTGTGTAATGCACGATTATGTTGAATGTGTAGTAATGGCATTTTTCACTTTGTCATCCTCACAGGTTGATGCCCACCAGAAGCAGCAGATATGGCTGACCATCGTCCGGGCAGTGAGATCCGTGGGGGTCTACAAGCGCCGGATCCGCAACTGCCAGAAGAGGTGGCAGGACCTTCGGGGCTGGACCCGGAGGATCGCACGGGTCCAGCTGAAGCTGTCGCCTCCTCGCAGGAGGGGCGGACACCGGACCCTGACCCCCACATGCTCAGGATCCTGGCGGTGGTCTTCCCTGATCTGGATGGGCAGCTGAAGGCCAGAGAGCAGCAAGGAGGGGGTGAGTCCATGACTGCATTGTGAACTTTGTCTGCCATGCTATGTGCCCTCCTCTGGCCTGGTTAAACTTCCACAGTACATCAGTCATGTGGTCCAGGACCCATGTCCCTCAATTGTGCACTGCCCACTCCTCATCTGATACCCAGGTGTGGCCCTTACAGTCAGGGAATTGTGTCACTTGGGTACTGTGTCCTTGCATTTTGCTCAGCTCAAGGTGGGGGACAGCATTTGTTCCCCTAACTCTGTGGTGGGCATCATGGGTGGGTCCATTGCTTACACAATGCCTGTGTTCTGCCATGTAATCTGCGTGTTACTTTGATATGTGGTCCAATTGCTGAGCTGATCCACCACATGTGCCTGGGGTATCTGGCACACACCCATGCTGCGGGTGGGTACAATGTTTGGGCCCCAGGAGTGTGTATATTACGTGTGTCACACATACTTAGCCACCTGCCTACTGTCCAGGGCTCATCCCTCATTCACGTGGGGCAGGACAGTCATGCCTACTCCAGGCCATACAATACACTCTGTACTCCCACTCACGTGTATCAGCTGACACGTTGTGCTCAGTGATATGTCCCCTCAGGTGTCTGCCTCTGTGTCAGTGTGCTGTGACTTCGTTGTCAGGGCTGTGTCTCGTTTGGGGCTCAGCATGCCACCGGAGATGTGACATAGGAGACGATACTTGTGTGACACATAGGTGTTTGATCACCTGACCGTGCAGACTGGGTTATGCAAATGTGATGTTCAGGCAGCTGTTTCCCATTCACAGCAGATTGTGAGGTGCTCAGGTTCAGAGGGTTCTGTTACAGGTCTCCCATATGTCCAATTGGTATGACGTGGACAGATAAGGGTTCAGATGATGTGGTGTGTGGGGGATGTACAAGTGCACTTGTTCAGCTCCAGGACTTGCATTCCCCATGACCTACTATAGTGACAGTGCAGACTGTTGTTGTCTGGCTGCCCTGCCCATGTGACTGGAGACAGTGATGTATGACTTAGCAGGCATGCCTGTGCCATGGCATGCAACTTCCTATGAGTGATCCTGCAGGGGAGTGACATGTGCTACATGCACACCATTGTGGCAATGACTATCAGGACATGGGTGCATCATGGTGTCTGTCGCTGGTATGCATCACATGCATTTCAAAATTGACTCTGGGCATCCCTTTATCCGGACACCTGTACTGACTCAGTGGCAAGAGTTGTGATGTGTGCATGTTCACATGCTTCACCGTCTTCTCTGCACTGTCCAACTACTGTGTAGGTGGTGCATGTGTCCACACTGGGGTATTGCCATCCGACAGACACCAGACAGATGGGTGCAAGGCCAGGAGAGATGTGAGTGCCATGGTTGACCATCAGACTGACAATTGGCTTCCCCTACTCTGTTTGGGCACTTTTAGCAATGTTCAACTAAGGATGCCAGGGCTTGCTCTGTAATGTGCTGTACTTACTGTGGTGTGTGCGTTCGGTGCAGGTGTCTGATGTCTGTCTGTTTCCCTATTGTTTGCAGATACATCCACGGCCACAGGAGGGGACAGCTCCACGGACCAGGAGGAGCCGCAGAGCCAGACTGGGTCAGCAGCCGAGGAGTGGTCGGAGGGACCCAGTGGCACGGAGGTGCGAGGGGAGCCACACCGAGGAGTCTTCAGCACCATCCACCTCAGCTGAGGACCACAGCAGCTCGGAGGATGACTCCCTTGTGGATGCGGGTGTCAGCAGCCACCACACCACAGCTAGTGTTGCTGTCCCCGCCACCACCACCACCACCAGCCCTCCCATCGGCTCCCATTCCCCAGGTCCGTGGAGGCTCCCATGTTCGGGAGCGTGTCTCCTTCGTGCCAGGCACCGCACCCCCTGCCCCTGTGTCCCCTGCTGCCCTGAGTGAGGAGTCTGTGTACCTCCTTCGCCAGCTCCATGTAGGGCAGACAGCGATGCTGAGTGTCCTCCATGCACACACCACTCTGTTGACTCAGCTGGTGTCGTTCATGGAGGGCATCTCATCGGGCATGTCTGCCCTACAGAGGGGCAATAGGTCCATGGACTCCTCCCTGACGGCAGCAGTGTCCCTCCTCCAACAGTCCCTCACCCCTCCTACCTCTGCCCCATCCACACTCCCCAGCACCTTACCTGTCCCAAGCACACACACACCGGCACAGGCACACACCAGCACAGACACAGGCAGCACACAGACACACACGCCAAAATCCACACGCACGCACAGTCAGGGGACTGAAACCACACTCACAGGGGATGGGGCCAAGGCACACACACACGCATCCACGAGCACTGCGCAGTCCTCACTTACCTCTCCCTCCAAGGCCCCTTCCCTTGCCTCACCTGCAACCCCAAAGACACAGCGGGTCTTCCTCAGTGATCTCGGCCTCTTCCCCTCAGATCCAGCTGATCCAGCATTCAGGGGGAAGAGGAAGCCCACCCACACGGAGGGGAGTGCCCCTCGCCCCCGGACACCCTCCCCCAGGCACAGACCGACTGACACCCCCACCTGCAAGTCCCCCAGGACCCGGAAGAGCAAGACCCCGCCGCCGCCCTGCAGCTCAAGCACCAAGTCTCCTTCCTCCATCCCTCAGGCCCCCATTCCACAGGTGCCCCCACCACACCCTGCCCCAGGTTCCCCCACCCACAGATACACCATCCCTAAAAAGATCCGGCCTTCTCCCCCTGCCACTTGCTCTTCCGGCACCACACCCCCGCTGCGCATGTCTGTGCCACTGGTGTGGAGACGGTGTCCTCCCCCTCTGTCCTGCCCACCTTACCTGAACCCCATTCTCCTCCCCTGGAGGTAGGCACTGCAGTGGAGTCCACTACCACCCCGTCTGACTTGGGCACTGCAGTGGGGAACCTGTCCACTCCATCTGCACGGCCCACTGCAGTCGTGCCGGCACCCACACCATCTGAGTCATGCCCCCCAGTTGTGCCGGCACACACCATGTCAGACACCTCCACTGCAGTTGTCAGTGGCTCTCCGGCACCCACCACCCCTTCACTTCCTCCTTCTGGTGAGCCCTGATCCTGTCCCTGCGGTGCCTGGCCTGCCCCCCGTATGCCCCTCCGAGGGGATTGTCCCTGGTGTGTAGCAGTGCAGGCATGCGTAGGGTGACATCTGCCACTGTCACCCTGTTTTGACTTTCAGAATGGACTGGCCATTGGCCTTTGTTTCTATTTTTTCTGGACTTTAACTTTAGAACCCACATATGCTGAATAAAGCTACTTTCTGTTCTCTAGTGGTTTTGCTTCTGATGTACATGATGTTGATGATGCTAACCGTGCCCTTGCTGCAGTGATGGTGATTTTTGGTCTCATGAAAATGAAGTGTTACTGTGCAGGAACCCATGTGGTCCACGGGTAATGTGTCCTATCCTGTAGTGTATCCATGTCATCCTTAGCAGCATATGAGGGTGTCATGTTTTTAATATTTGGCAATGGGATTTCCTACTTACATTTGCAAAATCACATCTGTGGCTTACACCCCTGCACATCTGTTGTGCTTGCCATTGTTCAATTAGTCTCCTTCCCTGACCGTGTGTCCATCTCCACTGGACATGCAAGTTTGGGCATCAATGGGGAAGGACTCATCTGTGTTGTCAGTGCAACTTGCTATACATATGTGTTGGATCTGTGCTGATGATTTCGTTGACACTCCCATGACCAGGCTGATTTGACGGGAGACTTCATTTCGTGCTAATTGTTGACTGTGTGACCAAGTGTTCTGCTGACATGATGGTGCCCTACTGAGGTGACATATGGCACAGCTTTCCTCACACAGGAGTGGAGTCCACTCATGGCAGTGAGGAATCCTGTGACATTGCCTGAGCCCAAGGTGTGTGTTGTGTGAGCATGTCTGTGTGTGTTCACTTCCATTTTGCTGTGCATGCTGGGATCCCTAGTGATGTTCCTGTTTGTGATGCTTGCTGAGTTGACCTATGTTCCCCCAAAGTCTTCTCCCTGGGTTCTCTGTGATGTGGGTGCATGGCACATTACTGGTCATCAGGGTGTCACCCATAGGTGTGTTTGCTGTCAGGGCTGAGTTTGTGGGCTAACGCAGATGGGACACAGTCAGGATTCCCCTTGGCACTTGTTGTTTACACCTATCATGTAATTTCCAGTTTGTGTTAGCTTTCAGTGATTGTGACACGTTGTGTGTGTGACTGCTGGCACTCCTCAGGGTCAGGGCTGCAATGTTGGTATTTGTCTATGTGTGTTCTTTGTGGGTGACCTTGGCTTCTTCATTGGTGTGGGACTGTAGCTGGGATCCCATTGGTTGGTGTGGTATTGCCGTCATGTCCATGTACAGCGTAGTGTGGAGTGTGTCAGACATTCAGGAGTCTTGTTGAGTGGCCATGTGTGATGTGTTTCTGCACCTTAGTTACCACCCCCCCCATGGGATTGTCATGGGTGCATGTGCAATGTCACCAGTGCATGTGATCTTCACTGCTGCACATTGTTGGAGGTTGAGGTGTGTGGTGTTGAGTGTGTGCAGATGAGAGTTGTTGCCTGGCTAGACCCCTGCCTCCATGTTGGACTTGGCTTACTGGCCGTGCTGATTGATTTGTGCTTGTGTAGGTGTGATGGTAGTTTGTTGCTCAGGACACATGACTGTGGTTCACAGTGTGAACGACATCCAGCTTTGTCATCACAGTGGGATTGTCATGCAGCCCAGGGTCAACACATTGTGGGGACCCTGGGGGTAGTGCTGTGGTGTGTCTGTGTCTTGCTGTGTCAGTTGCTGTTCCTACATGCTTGTGTGACATGTGTGATTTGTGCTCCCTCTCATCTAACAATGCCTGATTGCCCACATAGGGGATTTGGATCCATGAGTTACTTTTGTGTGGCACTGCATGCGCATCTGTGTAATTGGTATTCAGGCCTCATCATGTGTTGTGTGGTTGCCTGGGGACACTGGCACCCCCCCCTCACCTGTTGTGTTTGATGTGCAGTGTGGGGCTGCCTGTTTGTGTTTGTGCATCTGCACCACTGCATTGGCATATCTTTAGTGTGCCATTGGCTGTATGTTGTTTGGTGGGTTTGACCTGCTGTCCCTGGGAATCCTAGGTCATCAGTCAGCACTATGATCATTGTTTGTGTGTCCCATTGCTGCCATGGTATGGTATTTGTTCAGCTCACATCTACAGTCTCCACAGGATAGCTCCATTTGTGTGCCCATTGGTGCAAATATGTGGGTCTGCATTATGATGGTCACTTCTGTCATTGTGTCATTGATGAATGTTGACAGTGTCAGCCCCCATGGGTGATGTTTGTCTGCTCATGGCCAAAGGTATGTCTTGTTTGCACTGCACTGTTTGCCTCCCCCAATCCATGTTGCTATGGGACACAAGCACTACTTTGCCACTGATGTGTTTGTTGTTCTGTGACCAGGAATCATCCATGCATTTTGGCAGTTGCAGTTTTTTCAATGTCAACACTTACCTTTTGGTCACTGTGATGATGGGGGTTGGACCCCATTGTCACAATGTTCAAAATGTGCTTCAGCTATGGACCCCACACTTACCTTTTGGTCACTGTGATGATGGGGGCTTAGACCCCATTGTCACAATGTTCAAAATGTGCTTCAGCTATGGACCCCACACTTACCTTTTGGTCACTGTGATGATGGGGGCTTAGACCCCATTGTCACAATGTTCAAAATGTGCTTCAGCTATGGACCCCACACTTACATTTTGGTCACTGTGATGATGGGGGTTGGACCCCATTGCCACAGTGGTCATGGTCTGCTTGCATTGTGGAGGCCACACACATTTATGTGTGACACATGTGATAGGGGTTCACATTGTGTGTTCATGGTCATGTTCAGTGTTGTAGGCATTTGACACAGTCTACACACGCTTGTCATGGTGTTGGGGGGATGTCTTTTTCTTGCATTCCCTAGGTTGTAGTGTGCTGGTTGTGTCATGCATTGTCCATCCTATGAGTGGGGGTGGTGTTGGTGGCAGGCATCCATCCCCCCATGGGTAGGGGTGGTGGTAGTGGTAGGCATCTAGTACCCCCTGGGCAGGGGTGGTAGTAGTGGTAGGCATCCAGCCCCCCATGGGTAGAGGTGGTAGTAGTGACAGGCATCTGGCACCACTTGGGTAGGGGTGGTTGTAGTGACAGGCATCTGGCACCCCTTGGGTAGGGGTGGTAGTAGTGACAGGCATCTGGCACCCCCTGAGTAGGGGTGGTAGTGGTGGGGGGCATCAAGCCCCCCATGGGAAGAGGTGGTAGTAGTGACAGGCATCTGGCTCCCCCTGAGTTGGGGTGGTAGTGGTGGTGGGCATCCAGCCCCCCATGGGTAGAGGTGGTAGTAGTGGTAGGCATCTGGCACCCCCTGGGTAGGGGTGGTAGTGGTGGTGGGCATCCAGCCCCCCATGGGTAGAGGTGGTAGTAGTGGTAGGCATCTGGCACCCCCTGGGCAGGAGTGGTAGTAGTGGTAGGCATCCAGCCCCCGATGGGTAGAGGTGGTAGTAGTGACAGGCATCTGGCACCCCCTGGGCAGGGGTGGTAGTAGTGGTAGGCATCCAGCCCCCCATGGGCAGGGGTGGTAGTAGTGGTAGGCATCTAGCACCCCCTGGGTAGGGGTGGTAGTAGTGGTGGGCATCCAGCCCCCCATGGGTAGGGGTGGTAGTAGTGACAGGCATCTGGCACCCCTTGGGTAGGGGTGGTTGTAGTGACAGGCATCTGGCACCCCTTGGGTAGGGGTGGTAGTAGTGACAGGCATCGGGCACCCCCTGAGTAGGGGTGGTAGTGGTGGTGGGCATCAAGCCCCCCATGGGTAGAGGTGGTAGTAGTGACAGGCATTTGGCTCCCCCTGAGTTGGGGTGGTAGTGGTGGTGGGCATCCACCCCCCATGGGTAGAGGTGGTAGTAGTGGTAGGCATCTGGCACCCCCTGGGTAGGGGTGGTAGTGGTGGTGGGCATCCAGCCCCCATGGGTAGAGGTGGTAGTAGTCACAGGCATCTGGCACCCCTGGGCAGGGGTGGTAGTAGTGGTAGGCATCCAGCCCCCCATGGGTAGAGGTGGTAGTAGTGACAGGCATCTGGCACCCCCTGGGCAGGGGTGGTAGTAGTGGTAGGCATCCAGCCCCCCATGGGCAGGGGTGGTAGTAGTGGTAGGCATCTAGCACCCCCTGGGTAGTGGTGGGAGTAGTGGTGGGCATCCAGCCCCCCATGGGTAGGGGTGGTAGTAGTGACAGGCATCTGGCACCCCTGAGTAGGGGTGGTAGTGGTGGTGGGCATCCAGCTCCCCATGGGTAGAGGTGGTAGTAGTGGTAGGCATCTGGCACCCCCTGGGTAGGGGTGGTAGTAGTGGTAGGCATCTAGCACCCCCTGGGCAGGGGTGGTAGTAGTGGTAGGCATCCAGCCCCCCATGGGTAGAGGTGGTAGTGGTGACAGGCATCTGGCACCCCTTGGGTAGGGGTGGTTGTAGTGACAGGCATCTGGCACCCCCTGAGTAGGGGTGGTTGTGGTGGTGGGCATCCAGCCCCCCATGGGTAGAGGTGGTAGTAGTGACAGGCATCTGGTACCCCCTGGGCAGGGGTGGTAGTACTGGTAGGCATCCAGCCCCCCATGGGCAGAGGTGGTAGTAGTGGTAGGCATCTAGCACCCCCTGGGTAGGGGTGGTAGTAGTGGTGGGCATCCAGCCCCCCATGGGTAGAGGACGTAGTAGTGGTAGGCATCCGGCACCCCCTGGGTAGGGGTGGTAGTAGTGGTAGGCATCTAGCACCCCCTGGGCAGGGGTGGTAGTAGTGGTAGGCATCCAGCCCCCCATGGGTAGAGGTGGTAGTGGTGACAGGCATCTGGCACCCCTTGGGTAGGGGTGGTTGTAGTGACAGGCATCTGGCACCCCCTGAGTAGGGGTGGTTGTGGTGGTGGGCATCCAGCCCCCCATGGGTAGAGGTGGTAGTAGTGACAGGCATCTGGCACCCCCTGGGCAGGGGTGGTAGTAGTGGTAGGCATCCAGCCCCCCATGGGCAGGGGTGGTAGTAGTGGTAGGCATCTAGCACCCCCTGGGTAGGGGTGGTAGCAGTGGTGGGCATCCAGCCCCCCATGGGTAGGGGTGGTAGTAGTGACAGGCATCTGGCACCCCCTGAGTAGGGGTGGTAGTGGTGGTGGGCATCCAGCCCCCCATGGGTAGAGGTGGTAGTAGTGGTAGGCATCTGGCACCCCCTGGGTAGGGGTGGTAGTAGTGGTAGGCATCTAGCACCCCTGGGCAGAGAGGTGATAGTAGTGGTAGGCATCCAGCCCCCATGGGTAGAGGTGGTAGTGGTGACAGGCATCTGGCACCCCTTGGGTAGGGGTGGTTGTAGTGACAGGCATCTGGCACCCCTGAGTAGGGGTGGTTGTGGTGGTGGGCATCCAGCCCCCCATGGGTAGAGGTGGTAGTAGTGACAGGCATCTGGCACCCCTGGGCAGGGGTGGTAGTAGTGGTAGGCATCCAGCCCCCATGGGCAGGGGTGGTAGTAGTGGTAGGCATCTAGCACCCCCTGGGTAGGGGTGGTAGTAGTGGTGGGCATCCAGCCCCCCATGGTTAGGGGTGGTAGTAGTGACAGGCATCTGGCACCCCCTGAGTAGGGGTGGTAGTGGTGGTGGGCATCCAGCCCCCATGGGTAGAGGAGGTAGTAGTGGTAGGCATCTGGCACCCCCTGGGTAGGGGTGGTAGTAGTGGTAGGAATCTAGCACCCCCTGGGCAGGGGTGGTAGTAGTGGTAGGCATCCAGCCCCCCATGGGTAGAGGTGGTAGTGGTGACAGGCATCTGGCACCCCTTGGGTAGGGGTGGTTGTAGTGACAGGCATCTGGCACCCCCTGAGTAGGGGTGGTTGTGGTGGTGGGCATCCAGCCCCCATGGGTAGAGGTGATAGTAGTGACAGGCATCTGGCACCCCCTGGGCAGGGGTGGTAGTAGTGGTAGGCATCCAGCCCCCCGTGGGCATGGGTGGTAGTAGTGGTAGGCATCTAGCACACCCTGGGTAGGGGTGGTAGTAGTGGTGGGCATCCAGCCCCCATGGGTAGGGGTGGTAGTAGTCACAGGCATCTGGCACCCCTGAGTAGGGGTGGTAGTGGTGGTGGGCATCCAGCCCCCCATGGGTAGAGGTGGTAGTAGTGGTAGGCATCTGGCACCCCTGGGTAGGGGTGGTAGTAGTGGTAGGCATCTAGCACCCCCTGGGCAGGGTGGTAGTAGTGGTAGGCATCCAGCCCCCATGGGTAGAGGTGGTAGTAGTAACAGGCATCTGGCACCCCTTGGGTAGGGGTGGTTGTAGTGACAGGCATCTGGCACCCCTTGGGTAGGGGTGGTAGTAGTGACATGCATCTGGCACCCCCTGAGTAGGGGTGGTAGTGGTGGTGGGCATCAAGCCCCCCATGGGTAGAGGTGGTAGTAGTGACAGGCATCTGGCACCCCCTGGGTAGGGGTGGTAGTAGTGGTAGGCATCTAGCACCCCCTGGGCAGGGGTGGTAGTAGTGGTAGGCATCCAGCCCCCCATGGGTAGAGGTGGTAGTAGTGACAGGCATCTGGCACCCCTTGGGTAGGGGTGGTTGTAGTGACAGGCATCTGGCACCCCTTGGGTAGGGGTGGTAGTAGTGACAGGCATCTGGCACCCCCTGAGTAGGGGTGGTAGTGGTGGTGGGCATCAAGCCCCCCATGGGTAGAGGTGGTAGTAGTGACAGGCATCTGGCTCCCCTGAGTTGGGGTGGTATTGGTGATGGGCATCCAGCCCCCCATGGGTAGAGGTGGTATTAGTGGTAGGCATCTGGCACCCCTGGGTAGGGGTGGTAGTGGTGGTGGGCATCCAGCCCCCATGGGTAGAGGTGGTAGTAGTCACAGGCATCTGGCACCCCCTGGGCAGGGGTGGTAGTAGTGGTAGGCATCCAGCCCCCCATGGGTAGAGGTGGTAGTAGTGACAGGCATCTGGCACCGCCTGGGCAGGGGTGGTAGTAGTGGTAGGCATCCAGCCCCCATGGGCAGGGGTGGTAGTAGTGGTAGGCATCTAGCACCCCCTGGGTAGGGGTGGTAGTAGTGGTGGGCATCCAGCCCCCATGGGTAGGGGTGGTAGTAGTGACAGGCATCTGGCACCCCTTGGGTAGGGGTGGTTGTAGTGACAGGCATCTGGCACCCCTTGGGTAGGGGTGGTAGTAGTGACAGGCATCTGGCACCCCTGAGTAGGGGTGGTAGTGGTGGTGGGCATCAAGCCCCCCATGGGTAGAGGTGGTAGTAGTGACAGGCATCTGGCTCCCCCTGAGTTGGGGTGGCAGTGGTGGTGGGCATCCACCCCCCCATGGGTAGAGGTGGTAGTAGTGGTAGGCATCTGGCACACCCTGGGTAGGGGTGGTAGTGGTGGTGGACATCCAGCCCCCCATGGGTAGAGGTGGTAGTAGTCACAGGCATCTGGCACCACCTGGGCAGGGGTGGTAGTAGTGGTAGGCATCCAGCCCCCCATTGGCAGGGGTGGTAGTAGTGGTAGGCATCTAGCACCCCCTGGGTAGGGGTGGTAGTGGTGGTGGGCATCAAGCCCCCCATGGGTAGAGGTGGTAGTAGTGACAGGCATCTGGCTCCCCCTGAGTTGGGGTGGTATTGGTGATGGGCATCCAGCCCCCCATGGGTAGAGGTGGTATTAGTGGTAGGCATCTGGCACCCCCTGGGTAGGGGTGGTAGTGGTGGTGGGCATCCAGCCCCCATGGGTAGAGGTGGTAGTAGTCACAGGCATCTGGCACCCCTGGGCAGGGGTGGTAGTAGTGGTAGGCATCCAGCCCCCATGGGTAGAGGTGGTAGTAGTGACAGGCATCTGGCACCGCCTGGGCAGGGGTGGTAGTAGTGGTAGGCATCCAGCCCCCATGGGCAGGGGTGGTAGTAGTGGTAGGCATCTAGCACCCCTGGGTAGGGGTGGTAGTAGTGGTGGGCATCCAGCCCCCCATGGGTAGGGGTGGTAGTAGTGACAGGCATCTGGCACCCCTTGGGTAGGGGTGGTTGTAGTGACAGGCATCTGGCACCCCTTGGGTAGGGGTGGTAGTAGTGACAGGCATCTGGCACCCCCTGAGTAGGGGTGGTAGTGGTGGTGGGCATCAAGCCCCCATGGGTAGAGGTGGTAGTAGTGACAGGCATCTGGCTCCCCTGAGTTGGGGTGGCAGTGGTGGTGGGCATCCACCCCCCATGGGTAGAGGTGGTAGTAGTGGTAGGCATCTGGCACCCCCTGGGTAGGGGTGGTAGTGGTGGTGGACATCCAGCCCCCCATGGGTAGAGGTGGTAGTAGTCACAGGCATCTGGCACCACCTGGGCAGGGGTGGTAGTAGTGGTAGGCATCCAGCCCCCCATTGGCAGGGGTGGTAGTAGTGGTAGGCATCTAGCACCCCTGGGTAGGAGTGGTAGTAGTGGTGGGCATCCAGCCCCCATGGGTAGGGGTGGTAGTAGTGACAGGCATCTGGCACCCCCTGAGTAGGGGTGGTAGTGGTGGTGGGCATCCAGCCCCCATGGGTAGAGGTGGTAGTAGTGGTAGGCATCTGGCACCCCTGGGTAGGGGTGGTAGTAGTGGTAGGCATCTAGCACCCCCTGGGCAGGGGTGGTAGTAGTGGTAGGCATCCAGCCCCCCATGGGTAGAGGTGGTAGTGGTGACAGGCATCTGGCACCCCTTGGGTAGGGGTGGTTGTAGTGACAGGCATCTGGCACCCCTGAGTAGGGTTGGTTGTGGTGGTGGGCATCCAGCCCCCATGGGTAGAGGTGGTAGTAGTGACAGGCATCTGGCACCCCTGGGCAGGGGTGGTAGTAGTGGTAGGCATCCAGCCCCCCATGGGCAGGGGTGGTAGTAGTGGTAGGCATCTAGCACCCCTGGGTAGGGGTGGTGGTAGTGGTGGGCATCCAGCCCCCATGGGTAGGGGTGGTAGTAGTGACAGGCATCTGGCACCCCCTGAGTAGGGGTGGTAGTGGTGGTGGGCATCCAGCCCCCATGGGTAGAGGTGGTAGTAGTGGTAGGCATCTGGCACCCCTGGGTAGGGGTGGTAGTAGTGGTAGGCATCTAGCACCCCCTGGGCAGGGGTGGTAGTAGTGGTAGGCATCCAGCCCCCCATGGGTAGAGGTGGTAGTGGTGACAGGCATCTGGCACCCCTTGGAGTAGGGGTGGTTGTAGTGACAGGCATCTGGCACCCCCTGAGTAGGGGTGGTTGTGGTGGTGGGCATCCAGCCCCCCATGGGTAGAGGTGGTAGTAGTGACAGGCATCTGGCACCCCCTGGGCAGGGGTGGTAGTAGTGGTAGGCATCCAGCCCCCCATGGGCAGGGGTGGTAGTAGTGGTAGGCATCTAGCACCCCCTGGGTATGGGTGGTAGTAGTGGTGGGCATCCTGCCCCCCATGGGTAGGGGTGGTAGTAGTGACAGGCATCTGGCACCCCCTGAGTAGGGGTGGTAGTTGTGGTGGGCATCCAGCCCCCATGGGTAGAGGTGGTAGTAGTGGTAGGCATCTGGCACCCCTGGGTAGGGGTGGTAGTAGTGGTAGGCATCTAGCACCCCCTGGGCAGGGGTGGTAGTAGTGGTAGGCATCCAGCCCCCATGGGTAGAGGTGGTAGTGGTGACAGGCATCTGGCACCCCTTGGGTAGGGGTGGTTGTAGTGACAGGCATCTGGCATCCCCTGAGTAGGGGTGGTTGTGGTGGTGAGCATCCAGCCCCCCATGGGTAGAGGTGGTAGTAGTGACAGGCATCTGGCACCCCCTGGGCAGGGGTGGTAGTAGTGGTAGGCATCCAGCCCTCCATGGGCAGGGGTGGAAGTAGTGGTAGGCATCTAGCACCCCCTGGGTAGGGGTGGTAGTAGTGGTGGGCATCCAGCCCCCATGGGTAGGGGTGGTAGTAGTGACAGGCATCTGGCACCCCCTGAGTAGGGGTGGTAGTGGTGGTGGGCATCAAGCCCCCCATGGGTAGAGGTGGTAGTAGTGACAGGCATCTAGCACCCCTGGGTAGGGGTGGTAGTAGTGGTGGGCATCCAGCCCCCATGGGCAGGGGTGGTAGTAGTGACAGGCATCTGGCACCCCCTGAGTAGGGGTGGTAGTGGTGGTGGGCATCAAGCCCCCATGGTAGAGGTGGTAGTAGTGACAGGCATCTGGCACCCCCTGGGCAGGGGTGGTAGTAGTGGTAGGCATCCAGCCCCCATGGGCAGGGGTGGTAGTAGTGGTAGGCATCTGGCACCCCCTGGGTAGGGGTGGTAGTAGTGGTAGGCGTCTAGCACCCCCTAGGCAGGGGTGGTAGTAGTGGTAGGCATCCAGCCCCCATGGGTAGAGGTGGTAGTAGTGACAGGCATCTGGCACCCCTGGGCAGGGGTGGTAGTAGTGGTAGGCATCCAGGCCCCCATGGGCAGGGGTGGTAGTAGTGGTAGGCATCTGGCACCCCCTGGGTAGATGTGGTAGTAGTGGTAGGCGTCTAGCACCCCCTGGGCAGGGGTGGTAGTAGTGGTAGGCATCCAGCCCCCCATGGGTAGAGGTGGTAGTAGTGACAGGCATCTGGCACCCCCTGGGCAGGGGTGGTAGTAGTGGTAGGCATCCAGCCCCCCATGGGCAGGGGTGGTAGTAGTGACAGGCATCTGGCACCCCCTGGGCAGGGGTGGTAGTAGTGGTAGGCATCCAGCCCCCCATGGGCAGGGGTGGTAGTAGTGGTAGGCACCTGGCACCCCCTGGGTAGGGGTGGTAGTAGTGGTGGGCATCCAGCCCCCCACGGGTAGGGGTGGTAGTAGTGACAGGCATCTGGCACCCCTGAGTAGGGGTGGTTGTGGTGGTGGGCATCCAGCCCCCATGGGTAGAGGTGGTAGTAGTGACAGGCATCTGGCACCCCTGGGCAGGGGTGGTAGTAGTGGTAGGCATCCAGCCCCCCATGGGCAGGGGTGGTAGTAGTGGTAGGCATCCAGCCCCCCATGGGTAGAGGTGGTAGTGGTGACAGGCATCTGGCACCCCTTGGGTAGGGGTGGTTGTAGTGACAGGCATCTGGCACCCCCTGAGTTGGGGTGGTAGTGGTGGTGGGCATCCAGCCCCCATGGGTAGAGGTGGTAGTAGTCACAGGCATCTGGCACCCCCTGAGTAGGGGTGGTAGTGGTGGTGGGCATACAAGCCCCTATGTGTATGTGTGGCATTGGTGATGGCCATCTCGCCCATATGGTGCTGCTGTTGCTGGTGTAAGTATTTCTGCATCCCTATGTGTGTGTGTGATATGTCGGGTACGTGTGGTTTGTTTGTGTGGTGGGTGTCTGACTTCCCTTCTGCGTCGTACGCGTCCGTGCCAGTTTGGGTAATAGATGTAGAATATTGGTAGGATCGGCACGATGGGATTCATGGTTGGTTCGTCTCGTTCGTCTTTCTCTTTGCTTCGCCTCATCCTTGTCGCTGGCGTGTTCGTCTCGTAGCCGTGGATCGTCTTGTGGCGCGAATCGGAGCTTATGTGCGCCTCGCCCGGATGCTTTGACGTGCCGTGCGTAGCGACGGGTTCGGCGCATACGGAAAGCGCATCGTACTTGTCCGGCCGGACGGGGCTGCATTTTAGCTTCCGTGCGACTCGATTCAGCGTTTCCGGATCCACCTCGGTCGGAGTACAGGACCTGTATTGGGTGAGTACGACTGGGTCGGGATTTGGGCAGTTGTGCGCATCGTACTTGCTCGTTCGGACGTATGTGCGGATCGGTCGGGAAATAGGCATTCGCCTGGCTTTTTTCCCGACCGAATGGTAATAGGTGCGCCTCCGACCAGGATCGGAATCGACCCCTAAATTGCTATGTCCATAAGAAAGGAAGGTGCACTCTAAATGAAAGCAATCAGGAAACATGTATTGTCCAAAGTTTCTTTTCTTTATTTACGTAGTTTGGTTAAAACCGGCACACAGCCAACGCGTTTCGTTCCCTTGTGCCACGGGAACTTCGTCAGGGCTTATGGGTAATATAGAGAGAACGTACACAACTCAGTCACAGGTCCAATTGTTGTCATGGGGTGCCGTTTCAAAATCAAGATCGTACGTCCCCTGATATGGTCGAGACACCCTATATAAAAGGTCTTTAGAGAATACTCCGGCGCACTGCTCTTTAAATTTCAAGAGGTCAACCAGTAATCACCTATTCTCCAACGCGAAAGTTGTATTATCGTGTTGCCGGTTATCATGCCGTCGGAAAACTTTCGCGTTGGAGAATAGGTGATTACTGGTTGACCTCTTGAAATTTAAAGAGCAGTGCGCCGTTTGGGACTCCTTATTTTCGGACTCCTCATTATTACTGATCAATCTAAAGGAGTATTCTCTAAAGACCTTTTATATAGGGTGTCTCGACCATATCAGGGGACGTATGATCTTGATTTTGAAACGGCACCCGTGACAACAATTGGACCTGTGACTGAGTTGTGTACGTTCTCTCTATATTACCCATAAGCCCTGACGAAGTTCCCGTGGCACAAGGGAACGAAACGCGTTGGCTGTGTGCCGGTTTTAACCAAACTACGAAATAAAGAAAAGAAACTTTGGACAATACATGTTTCCTGATTGCTTTCATTTAGAGTGCACCTTCCTTTCTTATGGACTCGTACTATTATTGACATCCTTCAGCAGTGGATGCCGGAAGTAGCTGCACTAGAATAATATTTTATGAAACTGGTGGGATCTAATGTGCTTGGCCTTGGTCTGCTGCTGTATGCTTTTTGGTATTTTATAATCCCTAAATTGCTATAACTTGTATAAGTTCTTAAAGAGTTTTCTAAAGTTGTTTTAAAAAATGTTATAATTTTAATAACCACAAACTATGTATTTACACTCGTTAAATTTATATTACCATGCCTATAACACGTTTTAAATAAAGTTTTAAAAGTATAAATACAATTAGTATTATTATTTTTTTTTAATTATGTACTTGTATTTGTTGACCTCAGACGAGGTCTTAATCAAATAAAAAATTTGACTTTGACTTCGACTTTGAAGACTAATGGGTAGGTAGATTCCTGCGTTCAGCTACACACGTCTGTAACGCGGAAAGTTGACAAGTAGTAACTGAAACGACGTGACATTTAAATTCAGGGGCATTTAAGCAAAGGAACATTTGCACAGAAGTCTCCCACTGCCATATCCACAGTTTGGACCTTAGTAGGAGCTGCTGACTTTAGAATTTAACGTGAAAAGTGAACTCTATTAAAATGCATTGGAACAGAATAATTTGGAGGTCATGAAAATAAAGTTGGAAAAGTACATGCTTTGAGTGAAGGTGAGTGGACAATTGCTATGTGAAAGGAAAGTGTATAAAGTTTTAAAAATCAAATAAGCGCACTGCAGCCAAAAAAGAATAACATGCATGCACTGTCACTTTACATCCATCACACAAGCAATTATTGTACGGGGTTTGTGGAACACATGGATTCTCACTCAATGAAATTCCACGGAGTTACATAAAAACTCCACAAGATTCCGTGGAGTTAAGCAAGCAGGTGGAATTCGGTACGTGGCACAGCTCACTCTTATTTTTGCATAGGGAGCTTGTTCCATGCTTTAAAATGAGTGTTAACAGCACCACGAGGCGCGCCAGAGGGGACTACTTCTTTCTGCCGCGTGAGAAGAATTTCTACTCAAGCGGCAACTTTCTACACACAAACGGTCGTGGCCACCTACACTGAGAAATGTCGCCGGGACGCGTTCTAGTACCTGAAAATCACACTAGGGGATGCATATTCTCGCTCGCGTTCGCCAACCAAATGTTGGCGAACCATGCGTGAGACAAAACTCTGCCACGCAGTGGTTTGCGGAGTTTTACCGGACTCCACATTCCAAGCGGAACAAGTAGTGGGCAAAACTCTGCCGGCAGAGGGGAATTATACGCCCACCTATACTATGGATACAATGTAAGTGGTGTGATGGTCACTATTGTTATTTCTTATTGCAAGCATGTAGCACAAAAATAAAAAAATCTGAAAGAAAATATGACACAACTTATACCTGACTGCTACATTCCTGCATTAACAATTTTACATCAAAACAACAATCATTGGTATTGCTTTTTTACTAGTGCTTTTTTAAGTAACAACAATTTTCATTTGGATGGGAAGTCCGTGGACCATGGACATTATTAACGGGAGTCTGTCTCCCTTAAAGACCAGGGGCGCAAATTCAGGGTTATACCAGAGGCCTTTAATTTGGACATGTTGTGTGCATTCCAGAGGGATGTTCAGACCTGTCTGGATGAAACTGCCTTGGATAATTGTATCACAACAGCTTATGCTTGTTTGTCAGGGGACATCAAATCTGCCCTTACCAAGGTTGGTGTCACCTCTTTCCGTATGCAGATGGTTTGATAGGAGCTGTTCAAAGGCATGCAAAGAGTTGTTAGTAGCCCTCAAAAAGAAACTCCGGCATAGAGCTGAGGTTGAAATACTTAGGACATTATACCGGCGGTATCTCAGGGACAGAAAGAATTACCTAGAAAAAGATGTGGGAGTACTTACTGAAGGCAAGCATCTAGATGGATAGCACCACCTTCTTGGGGGTGGTGGACCATTCCTTTTTTATCGCAGAGACAGGCTCAGATCAGGCACATACAGTTTCATTACCGGGCTGATATGATCATTTCTCATCTTTATATAACTGTGATCACAGGGAGTCCTCAGTGTTGTGCTCTCAGGGGGCAGCTAGGCCAGTGATACTCTAGGGAAAAAGCTAGGAAAGCCATTCTATCCCTCCTAGGGGGCAAGGCACCGCGTCCCAATGGGGTGCCGGGGGATCTGTTTAAGTCCTTGACCGATCTGGGGGCACCTATTCTAACCCAACATATTAATGCTGCCATGCGTGGCTCTTTGCCGGCAGCCTGGCACCACTCAGTGATGGTGCCTGTGTTTAAGAAGGGGGATAGAGTGGATCCTTCCTACTACAGGCCAATCTCCCTAGTAGAAAATCCTAGGGAGGGTTATCCTTGAGAGACTCACTGATTGGGCCAATGAGCATAATATTCTATCAGATATCCAGTATGGATTTAGGCCTGGCAGAGGCACAGTGGAGCAGAACTTGAATTTACATCTGCTTGTAAGAAAATATACAAGGGCCAAGGGAGGCGTGGTGTATATGGCCTTCTTAGATCTCAGCCCGGCCTTTGATAGGGGGAATAGATCTAAGCTCTGGGATGAACTGGACACCATGGGGGTTGACACGGTTCTTCTTGTGTTCTTGAGAGATCCCCAAGCAGGGTTCAGTGATAGAATATCGATGCTAAAAACATCAATGTTCTAAATATCGAAAAACAATTATCGACTCCAATACCTTAACAGGTAAGTACAAAAATATTGAATCAACAATATCGAAGTTAAAAATATAGATGTAACAAATATCGATTTAAAATATAAATAAAATAAAATAATATATGTTAAATATATAATATATTAATATAATCTTTAAATTTAATATATATTTTAACTAAATATAAAACATAAACTTAATTTTAAAACATATAAACACATAAACATAATAATTTATACATATACATATATTTACTATAAAATAATTTATTAACTATTATCTTTATTTAATTTTACAAATTTTTAAATTATATAAAAAATTAAATCTATACATATATCTATAAATTGAAATAAAAAAATAACCATTCTATAATTAATTCAAAAATGTAACTATTAAAAAAAATTAAAACGTGCATTTCGCAATACAATAAATACAATAATATGGAAAATGTTGGATAGTGGAATAATTAAATTTACTATTCCAACTCCAGTGAATGCAACAGTAGGGAAAGTGTTGGGTAGCGAAGGGGTAAAAATTACTATTCCCACTCCAGTGAGTGCAACAGTAGGGAAAGTGCTGGATAGCAGAGGGGTAAAAATTACTATTCCCACTCCAGTGAGTGCAACAGTAGGGAAAGTGCTGGATAGCAGAGGGGTAAAAATTACTATTCCCACTCCAGTGAGTGCAACAGTAGGTAAAATGCTGGATAGCCGAGGAGTAAAAATTACTATTCCCACTCCAGTGAGTGCAACAGTAGGGAAAGTGCTGGATAGCGGAGGAGTAAAAATTACTATTCCCACTCCAGTGAGTGCAACTGTAGGAAAAGTATTGGATAGCGGAGGGGTAAAATTACTATTCCCACTCCAGTGAGTGCAACAGTAGGGAAAGTATTGGATAGCGGAGGGGTAAAAATTACTATTCTCACTCCAACCAGTGCAACAGTAGGGAACATTTTGGATAGTGAAGGGGTAAAAATGACTATTCCCACTCCAGTGAGTGCAACAGTAGGGAAAGTGCTGGATAGCGGAGGAGTAATAATTACTATTCTCACTCCAGTGAGTGCAACAGTAGGGAAAGTTTTGGATAGCGGAGGGGTAAAAATCACTATTCCCACTCCATTGAGTGCAACAGTAGGGAAAGTATTGGATAGTGGAGGGGTAAAAATTACTATTCCCACTCCAGTGAGTGCAACAGTAGGGAAAGTATTGGATAGCGCAGGGGTAAAGATTACTATTCCCACTCCAAACAGTGCAACAGTAGGGAAAATTTGGGATAGTGAAGGGGTAAAATGACTATTCCCACTCCAGTGAGTGCAACAGTAGGGAAAGTGCTGGATAGCGGAGGAGTAAAAATTACTATTCCCACTCCAGTTAGTGCAACAGTAGGGAAGGTTTTGGATAGCGGAGGGGTAAAAATGACTATTCCCACTCCAGTGAGTGCAACAGTAGGGAAAGTATTGGATAGCGGAGGGGTAAAAATTACTATTCCCACTCCAGTGAGTGCAACAGAAGGGAAAATAATGGATAGCGGAGGGGTAAAAATTATTATTCACACTCCAATGAGTGCAACAGTAGGGAAAATGCTGGATAGCAGAGGGGTAGAAATTACTATTCCCACTCCAGTGAGTGCAACAGTAGGGAAAATGCTGGATAGCAGAGGGGTAAGAATTAATATTCCCACTCCATTGAGTGCAACAGTAGGGAAAGTGTTGGATAGCAGAGAAACAAAAATTACTAAAATGTAAACAAATGAAAAAAATTAAATAATCTTAAAAATAAATAAACAATATTTTTAAAATATCTGATTAAATTTATTAAACATTAACATTAAATATATTAATTACATATAACAAAAAGGTACACATATTATCTAAAATAAATTAATAAATACATTTATAAACAATATTTATTTAAAAGAAGCAAGTATTAACAAACAAAAAAATATTTAAAACATAAATGTATTTATTTTATTTCCTACCCTATAACACCACACCAATATAAAAAACGTCAACATTTTTATTTAAATTTATTTCCATAATTAACATAATCAATGATGAATTTCGACAATATTATTAATAAAAAAAATAATAAACATTCATTGAATACCCATTCTTTAACACTATAATATGCACAACACACACCTAAAATGAATTACACAATTACCATAATTAATTACTAATTAATTCATTAAAATTAATTAACAACTAATTAATAATTCGTCAATGAAAAATAAATTACTTCCCACCCTTCCCACCATTTTCACCTATAAACACCATAACACACCACTAAAATAATTACACGATTAACATAATTAATTAATTAATTAAAAATATTTAAGAATGAATTATTAAGGGGCCCATTACGATGGCGGGCGGAAGCACAACCGCCGTGCTGGCGGATGCAAAAACCACCAGTTACCGCCGGCACGCAGCAGTCCACACGCCCGCCCAATTACGATGCGAAAAGCAGGCCAAACACCGCCGGCAAGCCAGCAACACCGTCCGCCATCAAAGTGCGCCCGCACACGTAGCGGCGCAGCACAACTGACACACACCGTCCGACGAAACACGTCCCGCCCGGCGCATAAATTACGATGCCGCAAACAAACGGCTCCCACGGCAAAGAGACACCGCACGTGAAAGAGAGGCGGAAACACGGACGCAGAGCACGGACAACGAAGAAGCGGCACCCCGGGCATGAATCCAGCACTGCAGGCCCTTCCCATGCTTCTGCTGATGCACCACCAAGGACGCAACGTACCGCGGAGACGCAGGTAGGCACACACACAACAAGTGCACGCAAACAGCGCACACAGTGCAAGGGCGGAAAAAGCGGACAACCCCCACCAGCGCGTGCACACTACACATCCACCATTGCATCCACATATGACACACAGGCCAAATCCTAACATCGCGGAACACATGTGTACACACCACCTGGGACTAGGAACCAACCACCCCGTCACGGCCCCAAAGCGCCGATGACGCCGCCACACATGCGCACAACGCAGAGGCCAACCGCAGCGCCATGCATGCGTCGCACACAGACACAGGGACACAACCAAGCAGCACACACATCAGCCCCACCCCGAACGCACATGACACGTGACAGGCCTGCCACAGACATGTCCCCAACGCCCAATTCACGGACAACACCCAACGCCACACAACCGACGCACACATGTCAGTGAAGTCACGCAACAGCAGGACACACCCCAGTGTAACAAACATGGCGTAGCACACAGCGGCGGCAACACCAACTAGGAGAAGCAGGGCCCCTTCGGGAAGAGGGACGCCAGTACCACACTGAAAAACCCATACCACCCTGCACATATGAACAAGACACATGAAACGGAACACCAAAGAGCCCGGGGACCGACAACAGGTGGCCCAAGAATAACATCCACACACAAGGCCCAACGCAGAGCGGAAAGGCAGGCTGCCGCCCACACAAGGGAGAGCAGACAGCACTGAATGACCTTCCATTCCAACACCGAAACCACAGCCCTACGACAGAAGCCGGTGAATACAGCCATTGTCCAAGAATAGACCAACACAGGCATGCCGAGGAGACCGACCACAGGGCAGATAGCGCATATCACAGAAGCACACAACGGACGGGGAAGAAAGAAGAAAACACTCCCCCATGTCGGCCACATGCAAGTTAATTGGAAGGAGTCACACAGCACTGACCTTGAACTGTCTGAGAAGCATGTGGGAAGAGGGCCCGTGTCCTCCAAACAAGCCAACAGAACACAAGTCCTGTCTCCCTACGACTACACAGAGCTCACAGCAACCCCGGAGCGTGCACATTGCAGACTGCACACACAGCCGGAGCACGCCACCTCAACGAACCGCTGCGAAATGGCAACCGCAACACACCTACCCAACTACGCCGAACAGCTCAAGCTGTACAAAACCAACACGATACATACATTGGGATGCGATCTCCTGTCCCTGCTGAACGTAAGTTACCGACTGACTTACCGCATCACATTGTTCAGCTGCGTCATGCCCGTCTTCTACTGTCGGAGGTGTCCCTACCAGCATCCCGTCGAGATATGCCTCTCCAACCCGGCATGTCTGAAGGCGGACCTGCTACCACTACTCCTCCCTCTGGACGCACACGACAGGGCCTGCTCTGCCTATGGGGGCATGGCGTATGTGGCCAACATCGCACCCGCACTGAAATGGAACCACTGTGCCTCCACACGACGGATCATCGAGAACAGCTACATCGAATGTCACCCAGCATGCCCCATCATGGTCCTCCAAGGGACAACCTACGAACAACACCTTGACAGCCACCATCCGCTTCATTGGCTGGCAAACATGTACACCACCAATGACATGGAAGCCCTGCTGGACGGCATCGCATACCTGACAACCTGTAAATACATCGGACCACAACGCAGGTTCCCCGAGTGACCTATGAAGTCCAACCCCGCACCCATGCTCAGCTTCCGCACGGACTGGCCAGTCACCACCACAACAGCCATACCAAACGACCGGCAACTGTAACCACACCATCAACGACATCGCCATGACATCGGATATGACCGGGACATGCACACTGTTCCCCATCACATCCAGGAACACCGCATGCATCGTGGGAGGCAGTGGCATGGGCTCTGTGTATCGCACCCACATGGACGGAACTGCACGAACAACCAGGACACGACATGGATCCAGCGCACATGGACACACACACCGCTCAGTGGACATGAATAGGTCGCCTGGAGTCTGTGGGTGCTGCACCCTCCCACCCCCGCCCCGGGAATCCCATACCAGGACCTTTGCATGGATGACAAGTGCATACAACAACACGACCCCAGTGACTGTGACATGTCCAGTAACCACCACAGTGCAACAACAAGTGGCACGCTGCTGCATGCACGCAAGCACATGCCCTGATGTCATCTCACATGCACGGGTGCATGAGGAACAACCGCAGCAAACCTGTCACATGGAACTGAGATGGACTGTGCCCATGATGCCGAGCGGTCTGGTAGGCTACATGTATACCGTCTGTGTCAAAGTCCGCAGCTCCGCAGCTATACGTAAATGTACATTAGCACAGCCTTGGCCAAGCAGATGTAACCCCACACCCTATCCCATTTGTAATCATGCTCAGTATATCCTCAACATGTATCCCGCTGCCAGTAGTGTCCACTATACTGCATCACAGAGGACAGAAGACTCAATATAATGTTTGAAACCAAAACTGTCTCCGCTGACTCATTTCACTAGTACGAATGAGAGAGGATGAGAGTATGTGAAGTACACGGCAGTCGTGACATGACCATGTAGTCCACTGGTATTGGATGTCAACGCAAATGAGTAGCACTACTGTGGAAGACACACATGTGTCGTGTGAAGTCGTATGGACGCAGTGCTCAGGTGGGTGGGTGCGACGGGTAGATGCGCACATGCCAAGTTGGAGCACGCCGTGTTGGGAGGGGTCATGAACAGTACACCACCGCTTCCCTGGGCATTGTGAGAGGACACCTGTCGGGGGGAGTGAACACGTGTGTGCACAGCAGCCGGGCACACGTACAAAGCGGTACCAGGCGCACCTCAGCCCACCCTCTGTGGACAAGCTGGATCCTGTTGTGCGCCCGCCATGCCCCTTGACAAGGCACACACAGCCCCAGTCGACCAGGTGTAACCCCAACATAGTCAATCCGCACAGGCGATACAGGGCACGGGATGGCAGTGGAGCATGGTGTGTGTGAGGTCTCCTCGCGCTCCTCCTGGTCATATCACGCAGGCAATAGAACCTCAACGTCTAGCATGGCACAAGTCAGATGGAAGTGTAGGGGGACGCACCACAGCACGAGCAGCACTGACGTCACGGGAGGTGGCTCGCACCATCCCATCCATTGCCCATCATACCAACCACGACACATGCCATTGCGACTAAGTGCAAGCGCGTGCGCCACCACCCCCGAGCCCTCCCCAGAGAGGCCAAAGAGTGAATGTGTGGGCCAACAGCCACAGACGGACGCGGCCTGGCCGCAAGGGCAGCCACAGCCACTGGGTGTCGCAGGTGGCGGATCCGGAAGGCGAAGACTGTGATGCATAGTCCATGCAGGCCGGGTCTCCATTTGGGGCACCACGCAGGTGGACGGCGTCCCACCACACATCATACCCTGAGACAGCCCACTCGTGCAACTGGACCCACACATACACTCCTTGCCCTCTCTGGTGCGAGCATGGGGCTGCCTGTGCAAGCGCTAGCCTCGCAGGTGAGCATGCATATTGGGGGGCGAGGGGAGGACATGAGGGCTGGGGCGAAGATGACTGTATCACTGTCAGTTAGTACAAGGGATGACCCAGATGTGGAAAGGAAGAGACGTGTCCCGTGTGTACTGCAACTAGTCGCCAATCCAACTACCCCCCATGTCCGGAATGTAAGCCCGCACCTAGGCCCGCAGATCCGCCACATCGAACATACCACCAGCACGACAACCTTCCCATTCGAAACACTGACTGGGGGTGGCGACCAGTGAACAATCATGTGTAGCCTACCCACGCGTACATGTGGGCCCTCCATGATCCATGTCACCTGCGGCAAAGACATGACATGCGCAATGAGGGAAGTGAGGAGAGCTGTCCGCCCCACGCGCAGAAGGTGCATCAGCTCCACAGACCCAGCAGCGAGTCCAGCAGGGGTCACATGTGCAGGGGCAGCTGTGCCTGGTGTGAAGGCACATGCATATAGACAGCACATCGACCAATGTGTAGTCTGCTCACATCCACAGTCCATCATCATGCGGACATAGGAATTGAACACAGGGCAACACATCTTAGTTGGTGCACCCACCGTGACCAACAATGCGCAATCATCGACGTACCCGCCCTGTGCATGGCCCCCACCCAACGGAGGCACATCCAGTGCCACCATCCCACACACACAAGCCTTCCACGGAACATGCTGTGTCCAATGGTCAGTACAGAGTCAGCGCCCATCTGGTGGATCCTGAACAGGAGACACATGCACACACATGCCAGCTCCCACTATGTACGTCTGCCACCTGGCACGTGCAATGTAACCTCTCACCTGTGACGTGTGACTGCAAGCACACAGCCGTCTTGGCATGGGGCTGTCAATGTGGACACCAGTCAATGTTTCGGGAGCTGTGATCCGTACAGTGCTGTACATAGGGTGCAGTGCTGACACCTACTACTGTCTCATATCCCCTCGTGCCACAGGTCCCACTTGTATTGGCCGCTCAGCCCGTGCCCACATCGTCGTCGTCGTGTGCCATACTCATCCAGCCTCGGAAGCAGTTCCATGCTCAGCAGACACTCATGTTGGCGCGGCGTTGCCGCTTGACGAATATGCAGTCAGTCCCCATCAGCACGCCCCGCAAGTCATTGGGGCCTAGATCCCCATGTGCATGCACATGGCAGTGGTATGTCTCACTTGCCATTGCCATTGTTGGGAGACCTGTGTAAGTGTATTGTGGCCGTGCCGTCCCAGCTTGACAGCTGGGCTGTGGCTCTTGTGCTTGCTCAGTCATGTCAGTGATGTGTATGCGAAATTGCTATGTGCCGTGTTGCTTTGACATGTGTCCTCTGCCATTTAACCCAGGCGGAGACCGAACATTGACCGCCCATACCAATTGCTGGCGGACATGGACGATACAGAGGTAATCAGGAAGTTTCGGCTGGACAGGCCAACTCTGCATCGACTGTGTGCCATGTTAGAGCCCCATCTCCGTCCCCGCAGGGTGTATCCGACTGCTGTCACCCCCACGGCTAAGGTGATGGCCGCCATGCATTTCTTCGCCACTGGGTCATTCCAGCACAGAGTGGGCAGTGGAGGAGGGATGTCCCAGCCCATGTTCAGCAAGGTGCTGAGGGATGTACTGGCAGCCATGATGCTGTACCGAAACAGGTACATCAGATTCCCCAGGGCTCGTGAATTGGCGGCAGTGAAGGGTGCATTCTATGCCCTTGGCAGAATCCCACACGTCGTGGGAGCCATTGACTGCACACATGTTGGCCTTGTTCCACCACAGGCCACTGAGCACCTGTACCGCAACAGGAAGCACACGCACTCCCTGAATGTGCAAGTGGTGTGCCTTGCGGACATGGTGATCACCCACGTGTGTGCCAAGTTTCCAGGCTCGGCACATGACGCACACATAATGCGCAACAGCATCTTGCCACGACTGATGGCCAATCTGCAACAGGATCGTGGCTGTATTGTCGGTGAGTATGTGGAGTGGTGTAGCGTGCTGGTTGTGCGATGCTGTCCCCTGTCCAGTTGGAATAGCAACGGTTCTCTGTGTCCCTCACACCCAGGTGACTCTGCGTATCCGAATGGGGCATGGCTGCTCAGTCCATTGAGGAATCCTCGCACCCCAGCAGACGATCGATACAATGAGGCACATGGGAGGACCAGACGTGTGGTCGAGCGTACCTTTGGCCTCCTCAAGTCCAGGTTCAGGTGCCTGGACCGCACCGGGGTGCACTGGCGTACTCCCCACAGAAGGTGTGCCAGATAGTGGTGGCGTGCTGCATGCTGCACAATCTAGCTATTCGGAAGCAGATCCCCCTCATTGTGGATGACGGAGATCAACCAGGGCCCCAGCCCGCAGACCAGGACAGCTCGAGTGAGGTGGACAGCGGAGAGGAGGAAGCTGGGAATGTGCGCCAGCAGCTCATCGCCCGCTACTTCACTTGACGGTGAGTGTCCATGTACGACGGATGATGTGTCTGTATCTGTGCAGGTGTGTGTGTGCTGTGTCAGGGTGGCCGTATGTTCACTGCGTGCAGTGTGTCAACGCTCCATGGCCAGGGTAGTATGCCACTGTTGGTGACTGTGGCATTGTGCCCTATTGCTCTGTGCGATGTGTGTACATTGCTTGTAGTTGTTGACATGTACTGTGTGATGGGTGTGTGACACACTCATTGAATGTGCTCCTGTTCTGTCTCCCACCCCTAGGTCCCTACAGGCCCTCCGGATTCCATTGCCATGCCACGCATCAGGTGCCTTTCCGCCCAAGGTGGCCGTTGTATTCCGTACAAATAAAACACAGGGCACAAACAGCAGTTAGTGAAAAAGGTGCATTTATTACAAACTGTGACATGTGATTGTGTGTAAGGTGATGACAAAAGTGGTGCGTGCAGTGACAATGAGCTGTCGGTCATGGCTGCGTGATGATCAGGGTGTACCCACTGGTTCTATGTCCATAGTCCAACACACACATGCCATCCAGATGGCTGTGTGGAGTGGGATCAGTAGAGCAAGTCATTGCAGTGGCTGGTCAAGGAAGGCTGGCGGTAGGCTGGCTGGCTGCCTCACTTGCGACTGGAGCGTGCGAAGTCCTCCCGGGAGATCTGTTTCCTCTTCGGATGGCCCCTTCCACGTTTGGGAGGGGGGGTGTGTGGTGGCGACCTGCTGGTGGTGGGTGAGGTGTGCTCACTGGCTGTGGACGCAGGGGAAGTGGACACTGCTGGCCGACCCTGCGCCCTAGCAGGTGGTGGCGGAGGTGGTGTTGCTGGCCTTGCCTGTGACCCCACCGCCACCACCAGCTGGCCCATGAGGTCCACGAGTTGGTCCATACGGGACACGAATTGGCCCATATGGGCGTCCATGGACCTCAGCACCCCCAGCACCTCCCGCGTGTCAGTAGCAGACCTGGCCCATTGTCCTTGGGCCTCTTCATAGGCCCCAAGGACTCTGGCCATTTGAGGCAGGGCATGGCTCCCAGGGGAGGCTGGCGTTTCCCTGACCCTGCTCCTCCTACCAGTCCTGCTGCCACCGGCCTGCCCACTAGCCACATTGCACACCACGGTCCTCGCTGTGGCTCCCAGGGTGGATCCAGTCGGCCGGGCCACCACCTGCACTGGGGCTGGTGCCAGCGAAGACGTGGTGGTGGTGGAGGCGGTGGTGGTCGGTGCGGCGATGGTGGCGGTTGCGGCAGTGGTAGTGGCCGCAATGACCGTGGGTGTGGCCGCAACGACAGTGGCAGCAGGGGACTGGGACTGTTCAGCATCCCTGGATGATGGGTTGGTGGGTAGGAGGGGTCCTGGGGAGCGGCTGGGCCCTGCCACGCCAGATGGGCCAGCTTGGTGGTCCGTGTCCGAAGAGGAGGACAGATCCTCCAGATCCGTGTGTCCTCGTTGGGGGCTTGTGGGCTGGCTGTGCTGGCTGCTGTCTCCATCCCCAGCATCCAGCAGTTCGTCACCTGTGGAGAGAATGAGATTTGTTTTTGTGTTGCACCTGGCGAAGTATGTATTAGTCGTCTGACATTGGCAGTTCGTGCAATCTCGTACATGGGTTTCCCGGAGGCGAGTGTGTGGCTGTGGCATCTGTAGTTGTGTGTGCTAGGCAATGGGACTGTGTGCTGTGCACATGTGGCATGGGACGGATTGGCCATGCCGATGGGTGTGTTGCTGTGCCCCTACTTATTGTGACTCTGGTGTATGCGGGCTCCTGGCCCATCCTGGGTCTGGTTTGTACTTTGCTTTTGGAGTTCATATGGAACGCTTAGGAACGCATATGGCAACATGGGGGCCATGCCCCAGATTCGCATTTGGGAGGGAATATGCTTTTGGGGTTCAAATGGAACGCTTAGGAACGCATATGGCAACATGGGGGCCATGCCCCAGATTCGCATTTGGGAGGGAATATGCTTTTGGGGTTCAAATGGAACGCTTAGGAACGCATATGGCAACATGGGGGCCATGCCCCAGATTCGCATTTGGGAGGGAATATGCTTTTGGGGTTCAAATGGAACGCTTAGGAACGCATATGGCAACATGGGGGCCATGCCCCAGATTCGCATTTGGGAGGGAATATGCTTTTGGGGTTCAAATGGAACGCTTAGGAACGCATATGGCAACATGGGGGCCATGCCCCAGATTCGCATTTGGGAGGGAATATGCTTTTGGGGTTCAAATGGAACGCTTAGAAACGCATATGGCAACATGGGGGCCATGCCCCAGATTCGCATTTGGGAGGGAATATGCTTTTGGGGTTCAAATGGAACGCTTAGGAACGCATATGGCAACATGGGGGCCATGCCCCAGATTCGCATTTGGGAGGGAATATGCTTTTGGGGTTCAAATGGAACGCTTAGGAACGCATATGGCAACATGGGGGCCATGCCCCAGATTCGCATTTGGGAGGGTATATGCTTTTGGGGTACATGCTGTGAGCCATGGGTGCCGAACGTGACATGTGTTGTGGCAGCATGACAGTGCATGGTTTGAGGTGTGTGCATGCTTGACATGGCCTGCATATTTGCTGTCTGTTGTGATTACTGGACATGGCATTGGACGCATCGTTATGAGTGAGTGATGGTTGTGTGCCACCCGAAGTATTGCAGTTGTCCCATCTCCTTGGTGTGCGTGCTGCCCTGTGCCATGTGCATCACTGTAGTGCTCGGGGGGGTGTGGCCCATGTTGTGTGTTGTTGCTCACAGTGTGTCGTGCGCTTCATTGACTTCTGGCACATGGTTGGTCATGGGCATGTATCTCAGCGTGACTGCTGTATGTGTGGCAGCTGTGCGGATGACATGCCTTTCATGAGACTGGGGCTGACGGATGGGATGGATGGTATGTTGTTTGTGCATGGTGTGTCTGTGTGTTTGATGGGTTCAGTGGTGTTCGTGTGCATTTATGTTGTTCCGCTCTGTTGCGTCTAGTGTTGTTTGTCTTACATAGGCGTAGTTGTGGGGTGTGTGGTTGACAGGCAGTAGGGGCTACATGGACAGGACTTCAATGGTGTTTCGGTTGTGTGTGATGAGTTGCACAGTGGCTGCTGTGTGGGACTATATTCAGTGTGGCTTGTGCATGCAGACGTGGCTCCTTGGGTGTTGCTATGTCTGTGATGGGTCATGTGGGGTGTGAGTCTGTTGTTCATGTCCGTGTGCACATTGTTCACTTGTTCGTGACGGTGGGCGGTGCTGCGTGTTCGTCTGCTACGTGACATGTCCCATGTGTTGGTCGTGTTATGGTCCTCATGCCTCCAGTAATCCAGCCCTGTCCAGTTTCCCACCTGCAAGTTGTTCGTGCGTGCACTGTACTGGATGCCACATGGCTCTAAGCGGGGGTGCTCCATGTTGCAGGTCTGTGGGGGTGGGGGGTGTTGTGGGTCGTGGGGGTGGCTGGACACCCACTGACACCGATTGCTGTGGACCGTGATGTCTGCCTTTCGGCTGTCGTTGTGCACTGCGGGGGCTGACACGTGGCTGTGGGGGATGCTCCTCCTTGCTGTGCTGTGGGACTGGGGCCTGGTGTGTGTTGTACTTGGGCTGTCCACCGTCCCACACACTGCACTTTGTGTTCCTGCCACTTACCTGTTACTTGTCGGTTAGTGCAGCTGTGGCGGACACATGGGTGTGGTGGGTGCTCGTTGTGGCGCTTCTGGCATATTTGGGGACCTGTTGGTGGTTACGTGGCTGGCTGAGTGTACACATGTCCCCACGCATCTTACAGTTGTTCGGTTTGGGCTGTGTGTGGTAGTGTCTGTTGCATGTGTGTGTGATGTGTTGTGTATTGTGTGCTGGACATGGGGGTGTTTGTCCCTGGGAGCTGTGGCATGGTAGTTGCGCATGTGAGTACATAGCGGTGTGCTGGTATACATTAGTTTGTACTTACCAGCCTCCACTCCCTCTGCTAATCCGGCGAGGATCTCCGGATGGATTACGACTCGCACCTTCTCCTCCCACGCTTTGAAGGTCTTAAAGAGCGCGGGATTCCCTCCGCCAGTGACGGCAGCCAGCTCTCTGTTTTTGCCCTCCTTCTTCTTGACCAGGCTCTTTACGTCATTCCAACGTTTGTTAATCTCGACTCTGTTTCTGGGCAGGGTCCCGACTGCATTGACCTGGTCTACGATCCGGTTCCACATTCTGTTTCTGGTGGCTAGTGGTGTGTGCTGGACCATGTTCCCATAGATTTGTGGGTACACCTTGATGATCTCGTCGACCATGACCGTCAGCTCCATGGGCGTGAACTTGGGCATCCTTTGTGGTGCCATGGTGTTTGTGGTGCTGGTGCGGTGTGTGTTGTGTAATGTGCAGGGGGTTTGTGGTGTCGGTGTGTGGTGGTGGTGGTGGTGGTAGTGATGTGTGCGTTTCTGTGGTGTGCTGCTGTCCTTGCTGTGTCACTGTGTCCTCTCCTCTCCTCTCTGGTTTGCAATGTAGCAAGGGGTTGTGGTCTGTGGGAGTGCTGCTTTTGTACTCACCTATGTGGGTGTGTCCTCATGGTCTGTTGTTTTCAGGTGTGTTGTGTCTGGGGTTCTGGCCTTTGTATTTTTTGTTTGTCCGGGGGGTGTTTTCGGGATGTGTACTGTGCTTGTGTATTTGTGCGTGCCTTGCTGTGTGGACTTGTTGGCCATGTTGTGTGCTATTGGTTTTGTGTGCGGATGGTTTCTGTGCAGGTACGTTGGCGCCATGGCTTCTGCCGTGTCGATTCTCATCGGCGTTGTTTGCGCTGGCGGGCGGTATATTTGTGGTTTTTCCGCGCTCATGGCGGTGCGATCGTAATTTCACGTGCGGTGTGTCGGCCGTGTGGGCGGGCGGTTTTGTGTTGTCGTGCGTGTTTCCGTCCGTGGCGGGCGGTTTGACTCAGACTCGGACGATGGCGGGCGGTATTTTGTGTGATTTTTCCGCCGATGGCGGTTTTCGGTTTGTGTAATCGTAATGGCGTGGTCGGTGTTCAGACGGTGTGTGCGGTCGGATTTTTGCCGCTTCCATGCCTGGCGGATTTATTTACGCCGGGTATCGTAATGGGCCCCTAAATTATTAATAATAAATTAATTTATACATTTAATACTATAACATCTCAATTCAACAAATATTAATAAATAAAATTTACTCAATAAATGTTATATATTTAAATTACTTCTGACCCTATTCCCCTATAAACCCACACCCTGCTATGTAAGTAAAAACGCAAAATTCAAATAAAAAATAAAATAATAACTACTAAAAATAATAAATACATTTTATATAATTAACCCCTTCGCTGCGCGGCAAATTCCGCCGCGGTGCAAGGGGGTGGGGCTGGGCGTGGCGCTCGGGTGCCCAGGACGGCTCCCGGCCGTCATGAGTCACAGTAGGCGTGTGCTCATGACGGCCGGGAGCCGTCCGAACTCCGCCCACTCTTTAATTCTCCCGCACAGGCGGGGAATTAACCACGCGTGGGCGGAGCGGCAACGTTCGGACGGCTCCCGGCCGTCATGAGCACACGACTACCGTGACTCATGACGGCCAGGAGCCGTCATGAGCACGGAAGAGGCAAAAATACTTCCCACCTTATTCCCCTATAAACCAACAACCCGCTACAGAACTAAAAACGCAAAATTCAAATAAAAAAAATTAATAACTACTAAAATGTTAACACATATAATAAAAATACAAACAATTCTTATACAAAAAATACATATATCACACACACATATAAAATATATACTAAAATACATAACATTAATAAAAAATCGATATTTTTAACATCTATATTTTTGCAAACGATATTGAACACTTTTTAATTCGATATTACTTACCTAAATCGATATTCTTGACCACGATAATTTGTCTGTCGATATTCTTGACCCACAATATTTTTGATATGATATTTGTGCAATTAAATATTTTTGAGTCGATATTTGGTCTCTGCACCCCAAGCAGGCCTACTAGCATCTGTATGGTATGCCCCTACGGTAATTGCATGCAGCACTTTAAATTAAATAGAGGCATCCTGGTCCCTTTTCTTTATATTCTGTATACTAATCATTTAGATCAGGTTTTATGTGAGCCAGGGTGTGATGTCCCGAAGGTGGGTGGCAGACTACTTCCAGCTCTTTTATACATGGATGACGCGGTTTTTATTGCACACACAGCAAAGAGTCTCCAGTGCCTTTTAGATAGTGTTATTGGTTTTATGGACAGTATGGACCTGGCAACCAATTTTAAAACGTCCCATATTATGGTTGTTGGCCGTAAGACCACTAGATCTTATGGTTTTTCGGCCAGCAGCCATATTCTGAGCAAAGTGGACACTTTTTCATTTTATTAGATTCAGGCCTTGGTTGGCATTCTTTGATAAAGAGAAACACAGTCATCTTTAAGAGAGCTGTCTTTAGCCTACAGGATTTTTCATGGCGGTTGAGGCAAAAGCTGATAAAGATTCTTTTTTACATATATAAAGCAAAATGTATCCCGACTGCCAGTCTTGGTTGTGAAATTTGGAGATACGACACAATTGCTCCTCTCCAGGTTGTGGAAAACATTTTCATGAGAGGTCTCTTAAGTGTTGCACATGGCACTCCCTCAATGATCCTTCATGAGGAGTTGGGCATGGCCCAGCTTTAAAATTTTATACAGCTACGTACACTCTTACTCTCAGTATGGATGAAGGAGGAGTTACTGTTAAACAGGCATATCATCATGGACTTCATGGGTTTGGATAGTATGTTGCACAACCCAGAGTTGCGCTACGTGAAGACCAATTTTAAGAACCTTGGTAGGCCGGAGCTCTTCCTGAATACTGATGGTATTGTTAGAAAAGAGCTAGTGTGGCTGATGGAGACTTTCTCATTCAGAGTAGCAGCGGAGCGCAAGGCCTCTGCTCTGACTAAATAGTGTGCCCACCAGTACATTATGATCAAGTCAGTACCCGGCATTGACCCATATTTGCAATTGGGTATGTCCAATTACCACCAACGTTTACTGACCCATTTTAGGCTAAGTATTTTCATCAGCTGATGTTTATGAAAGGTGCCTGATATAAATGCTTGAACCTCCCAGTATGCGTGTGCAACAATCTTTCTGTATGTAACACTATGCACATCATACTCATCTGCCTGAGATTCAAATCTCTTCGACATAGATTTATTAGGCCTCTTTTAATTCTCTTGCACTTTGGACATGCTAGATCTGCATTTTTATATTTGCAGCTTTTATCATTGAGTAATATCTGTTTTTTATGTGGGAGCAAGGTTGATAGGTGCACCAATAAAGAATTCAAAGTCCAATAAGTATCCAATACGTAGATTTCAAAAATGCTTATTTATTGTATCCTTCAATTTCAACAAAATCCAGCCAACGCGTTTTATTCCAAAAACTTATAGAACTTAGTCAGGGCTGAAAATGACATGTTAATGACAATGATAAAAGACATATATACAAATACAATCCAAACATATAACATCAACATTTGAATAGTTAATACATATATACATTCCACATTTATAACAACAACATAAATGAAATAAGACATCAACATTACCAACAACTTTAAGACTGGCACATTGAAAGTTACATAATACCCACATCATAAACACATGTAAAGCATAAAGTGTAATAAATGAGAATGATACCAAAGGAAGGTACATGCAAACCCTTGGTGTAGTCTTGAGGTTTAATGATTGAATCTGTGTTTTGTGTGCGACCGGGGTATCGCTGTCTGATCAATCAGCGTGACGGTACAATGAGTAAGAAGCGTTACCCAGCCGGGTAACGTCCCCCGATGGCACAGCCTGTCTCCAAATAGGATGCTAATCCACTTCTATACAATAAATGCGCAACAGTTCAACATGGAAGTTAAGTTTTTTATTCCACAGTGATTTGGAATTTCCAATGGGTCCTTCCGAAGAAATACGGTTCAAACCCAATAGTCCATCAAACCAAATGCATTTCGGGTAGAACCGTTCATCAGGGGAAATTTATGTCTACAAAACAATGAAAAGAAGACTGCGAATGTAAAACTGGACTCATAGAAAGCACTAATATAATGATGATCACAAAAATAATCTAAATGCAAAATGAACCTTGAGTACCCCAGTGAAGTGGTGGGAAAACCAAAAATGTGTTTGAAAGCCTTATGCAGGCAGACCACCGGCAAGAAACGAAAAGTGCACTGAAGAAAACATGTGAGAATACAACTGAGTGAACACGATAAATCAACGGCTGAAACCGTGGGGCGTGATGGTTCTACAATTAGTAGATCATGAATTTGAATCCTGATAAGGCCGTCTCAGCCTTCCATCCAACTGCAGGTCAGTGAATTGAATGCCTTTGAACTGGGGAGTCATAACAACTGTTATTTAAAGAGTTTAGAAATAACAAATGTGCGACATGAAGCGCTAAACAAAAAAGTAACTCATGAAAAGAAATTCAAAGAAGACCTCAAAAGTACAAGTACAAATACAAAGGTATTTAGTCAAGGCAATATAACCCCTAACACCACTGACACCGATTCTCAGCTGTAGCGGCAAGCATACATAGGAAACACATTCCTATATGACAACATAGCACCCTGAGGTCAGGTGGGCACATCACAGCTGTCTAGGAAACTGTCCCATTGGGCATCGCGCAGATTAATCGTCAAATTTACACTTGTTTCTTCACAACCTCTTTATTTATGCATTAACGGGGTCATTAGGATGGCGGACAGACTGGAGTCCTTCCGCCATCCTGGTGTAAACCGGGACCGTCCACCATGCATGCGGCGGTCCTGCACACCCGATCAGGATGCGACCGTCACCATGGCGGTCGGATCGTGATTTTTAACATTGCGGCGGGTGCTGCTGACAGCAGCACCCACCACAATGCTAAAACAGCATATGGTGCATTTCACAGCACTACGTGGCAGGCACCATGCGGTGCCTGCCACGTAGTGCTGCGAAATGTAGGGGGGTATCATGGGTACCCCCCAAGTGCACCCTCACCTCCCCCCAACACAAGGGGGGCCCGCAACGGGCCCCCGTCACCGATCCCCACCAGCCTTTCCATGGCGGCATCGCCACCATGGAAATGCTGTCTTCAGCCAGCATGCTAATTTGGTGGACGGTGCCTGCTAGGCACCGCCACCATTTAGGTCTCATTGGGCCGTCCGCCGGGCAATCGTACCGATTGCCTGCGGCGGTTCAGTGGCGGACGGTCTTTGCGTCCGCCACTCTCCGTGTCTGGATTCCCCCACCATCGTAATGTGGCGGGGGCAAAATCCACTTTGGATGGCGGACGGATCGCCACCGCACGGCTGGCGGTGGCGGTCCTTCCGCCATCCTAATAACCCCCTTAATGTGCAAACATTCCATGTTTGCAAAGTCCTCTCTCGTTCACTCTGCATATCTTAACCTCGTTTCAAACATCAATGCATTTAGAAACTCTAAGGCAATGACAACATAAGAAATGTGGTGCTTAGTATAAGAAAAGAAACACCTTGAAAAATGGGAGGCAAAGGTACATCAAAAACATGACGAATTTGGGCGCTCAGAATAGTACACTAATGTGTAAAGCCGGGCAATGAGGGTCACAGCTCTTCATGCAGTGCCAATGTAAATTTGTCAATTGTAAGTGTGAGTGTTTTTTTAATCATTATAGTAGAAAGGACTTTATTTTTAATGTGTCATTATTAATGCGAATTGTGAATGTAGGTACATTTTACAGGCTTCCCATACATTGATTAGATTGTTGTATTACAGTCTCTGCCATAGAGAGCCTCCTGAGCAAGAACCAAATGGGTTGAGGCAGCAACAAAAACCAAGTTGCATAGAGAGTTCTGTGAAATTTGAAACGAGGTTAACATACTTGGAGAGAAAAATACAATGAGAAAAACAAAGGAGTTGACATGCACTGAAACAACAAACCCCCAAAGTCTGAATCAATGAGCTATTTTAAACAACAGGCAAGTATTGAGAGCAAATGTATTATATGACAAAAATGAATAGTACCTCAATCACAGTGCGAGCAGAGGATGGTCAGGGCAGGGACACTAATTAAAGTTGGGGAGAGGAGTTGGCCTAACGGCTAGGGCGGTCGACCTCAAATCTGGGGAACTGGGTTCGAGTCTCGACAATGACGCTGAACATACTGTGATTCTGGGCAAATCACTTAATCTCCCCATGCCTAAAAAAAATTAATGTGCCCTCGTGTAATGCAACTGGTGCTATGTGAAGCGCTCTGATACCCGATTCGGGTCAAGTTCGTGCTATATAAAACTCTGTAAAAAAAAAAAAAAGTTAATTAATTTGTGCTGGGTCTGAGAACCATGGAGAGGAAAGAAGGTGATGCGTGGCCAGTGCTGCCCAATGAGAAGGCAGCAAAGAGCAGCGACAATGATGCCAACAAATGGTAAGCCATGGGCAGGTTCCAAGCCCATTACAAGATACAAGAGTCTCACGAGCGAGAGCGAATGCACCAGTGCATGCTCTCGCAGCTCGACCAAAGAAGGCAACAGAAATAAATCACCATGCAACTCGGCACCCAAAGAGCAAACAAAATAAATAGCTAGTATAAACAAATAAATAAATTACAGCTTTGTCACTGAAGAGTAGGGAGTTTTTTGATAGATGTGAACAATGTGCACAGTCTTTGGTCAGTGACTCAAAGTGGAAGGAGTTAATGGGTAAAGAGAGCTGACCATTCCATATGATGTGGTGGGTGGAAGCAAAATGTGAATGACAGTTAAACAGACAAATGGATGAAGCCTGCTGACCAAAATCCCTTCATTGTATGTATAGTATGTAACATTTTGTGGAAAATAAATAAACAGTCTGGTGAGCTAACCAAAGAGGTCCCAAGGGCCAGACCTATAAAAAGGCTCCAGTAATCTTACGTGATTCAAATTGCTAATTGTTCAACATGGGCCACTTCAAAATCTCATGTTGCCAGCAAAGTTCCTGCAATACTCTGCCAACTGCCGGGTGGCGTAGTTTTTTCTCGTGTGCAGCCCGCCAATGTTAAGTTGGTGAGCGCGAACGAGAATTGTCATCCCCTAGCATGATTTTTGGGTGCTAGGATGGCACCCGGTGAGATTTTTTCAATGTGGGCGGTCGCGGGCAGCTGCGACTGTTTGCGGTAAGAAAGCTTCCGCTCACAGTGAAAAGGCTTCTGCTCGAGTAGAAAATCTACCCGAGCAACACCAAAGAAGTAGCACTCTCTGGTGCACTGCATAGTGCTGTTCATGCTGATTTTGCAGCGTTGAACAAGCCCACGACGGTAAAATTGAAAAGATGTACCTATCCCGTCTGCTCGCGGAACTCTGCGGAATCTCTCTGAGTTTTAATGTTACTCCGCAGAATTCCACGGAGTGAAACTGCACAAGTTCTGCCCACCCCTAGTCACCACCTTCTTTTCCTTGAATACACATTTTTCAACTCTAGTGATTTCAGATCTAGTCTCCATTATAGCCCATTCGATTTAAACACCCGCACTCGGTTGCAGGCTATGCAGTAACTGGTGTGAAATCTAAAATGCAATCATTTCCAGTGGATAACAACTGAATGCATTGGAGGTGCATTTTCAGTTTACGTGGGGCCACCAATGCAGTGCCCATTTTGCAGCTATATGCAAAATATAATTTGCTATAATTGCAAAAAAACACACACACAATTCCAGTTTGCTATGAGGTCGAAGAAGTTTTACATTCATAAACACTACAATTATGCACACTAACTAAAGTGTAAGTTAATTAATATTTACGCAACCTGTGAATTGGCAATAAAGCTAATTATTGAAAACATGCTTTTCAGATTCTACTCAGTCCAATTTGAGCCCCTGCATGCACTTCAGATGATGTAAATAATATAGGCTAATATTTCCAATGATCACCCATGGCTTTCAATTTCAGTACTCCTGTGGATGCTGAACAAACCATAAATGCTATACTTTTCCATACCCAGATTTACATAAGCCGTGCAGTCGAGGCTGATTTATGTCCTGGAGTGAGGGTGTGTGCACTCTTGATTAGATACTTGCTTATTTTCTATTTTCGTTTCATTTCGTGTCAGCGGGGTTTCAACTTGTTGACTGCTCATGTTTGTGCATTAAAGCGCGAGCTAGACAGGAGGGAGATAATCTGTCTAGAGCGTGTGTTTGGCAGGGCTCAATATATGTCTTAACATAGCAGCCTTTTTCTTGTAAATATAACTGGATCTTGGCATCGGGCGGGAGCTACCTGTCGACCTTGTAAGAGCATGAATTGAATTCCAGGTGATTTATCGTCGCCTGGGTCTAATTATCGTTTGTTGGTATGAGAGCCCAGCAATCGGCCACAGAAGCTCTCCATCTTTTTACAGTCTTGCTCAACAGTCCGAATCATTGGCACTTGCGGGATGGTCACGGCTAATTAACTTGCCAATATAATTGTGCAACATCTACCTTGAGGGTCGCCCTGTTTGCGCGCGCCCTCCTGTACTTTGTGAAACAGAGCACACGCAGTCCGTCTGGAAAGTTCTTTTAAAGGGGACGCCTCTTCAAAGAGCCCAGTGTCCACCCAGGTTGACGTCGAAGAGGCCTTGTAAACAGTTGCCGCATTTACATACTTGGGAGGCCTGACAGAATGATTAATGTCTGTAGCTTGATGCCTGGATGTCCTGAGATAAACAGAGCATCTGCCATCCATCTGTTCTCTTGCATCATTCACGGTGCCTGTGATTGTGTTGTTCAGTTCTGGAAACAAGTGAAATTGTGGTAGTTTGCACAGTCTAACAGCCAGGTAGTACAATAGTCTGCAACCCACTCATGTCATCAACATTCACCTTTTGTGACCCCCCCCCCCCCGGGTTCCTTTAACAAGAGCCCCCACACCCCATAAAGTCAAAGTACCCACACAAAAGTTGCCATCATCATTGCACACAAACGTGCCTATTTTATATAATATGAAAGGGCCTATTTATTTCATATCTATACACATGCTGAGCTGCTGTGACACCTGGTTATGAATTATGCCAAATGCACAGCTGTCACTTGAGACAAGGTGGATTGGAGTCTTCAGATCCGTCCTCTGGGCTGCCCTACATAATCCTAAAACTCTGAGAGCATGCTGGGAAAGTCTGTATTATGAGCCACTCGATAATGATGTCCCATGTGTCATCCACAAGTACATCGAAGCACCCAGTCGTAGAAACTCTCCTAATGACATGGATTTAGGAGAGTGAATGCCCTAAGAAGCATACGTGTGTTGTTGTTGCTTTTTAGGCAGTGGGCTTCCTGAGGGACTAGTGGACATTTAAAGATTGCTAAATCTTTCATCAGACACATATATACTTATGATTTCAATTGTACGCATGTATGTATGTATGTGGTATTTCTATAGCGCGACCTTAGTCAAAAGGCAGTGCTTGTTGCATGTCAATTTATTTATCATTAAGTACTAGTACCATTGCTTATGATATAATTAATTAAGCTGTGATCATGCAACATATTTTTTTATTATGAAACAGAGCACCACTGTTTATCTACTGAAGTAATACTATTCAATTCGAGATGTTTGCTTTGGAGAAGAAAAGTGCACGTATTCCCACCCACGATGCAAGCACGTCACCCAGTAACATGTAGCTCAGAGAACTATGCATTTGTTTATGAGCTTTGCACTGAGTTTCATTAAGGTCACAAGTTGTCTTAAACAAGGATAAGGCAACGCCTACACAGTCTTCCATCATTCTGAAGGTGATAGAGTGCTGAAAAAGGCGGCTACGCAGTGGACATGCCAAGACTAGGAAATCCCTCCCTGCCCGAAATATATAAAGACATAAAATTATATGTTCATATACATTTAGATGCATGTATTACTGTTTTCAAGTTCAAAATTCAAGGTTAGCAATGACATTTTACAAAAACATTGCATGAAATTGAAGATGCCAGGTGAAACCATCTGGGACTATTGAAGACAAGAAGGGCATCAGTGCATTTGTACTCAAGTCACCATACTGTAGCAATCACTCATTTTTAGGGGCGATCCTGGGCAAACTCTTAAGATGCACTGACCGAGACATACACACCTGCCCATGGACCAATGAGGTCAGATGCGTAACCAGTGAACCCTATGGCCCTACTGGTTTCTGAACACTGAAGGTGGAAGGAGAAAATAAAGGGAGATTGGTCACAGACGTTCATGCCTGCTCCCCTCATCTACCCATGAGAGCCACAAAACAGCCTATGCCTTCTGACACATGACCCGGAAGCAGATTTTCTCAGTCAGCAAAGGCTGGAAGTGATGTCCATGCTGGAAAAAGCACAAGCTGAAGTCTACAGATGATGCAAATTTGATCTGTCAAAATGCACCTTTTGACAGGCCTAAACCTTCCTTTTAAATATGAATAAGTCACCCATATGTATGTCTTATTGCCCATAAAGGCAAAGTGCAGATATTAAAAAGAAGGGAATGTAGAAACTAATGTTGAACATGTCCTTACAGTGAAATATCACCCAAAACTTTTTTTTCAGTACAAGACTGGCTGCTGCAGTAGGGAATCATTGGACTACCTTGTTATCTTTCTTAAATGCCAAATTTGGATTGGTAGCAGCTAGAAAAATACTTCTTACACTCTCTTGAATTGTACTTTACAGTTCTCTTTAATGGTGGGGTCGGATTTTAAATTAATATTTTAGAAATGCCATTTTTAGAAAGTTGGCATTTTCCTAGGGAGATACCAGCAGCCTGGGCTTGTGATGGCTCTCCCACTGTGAAATGTGTATTGGAGCCGACAGTGGGCAATGGGACCTGCGTGTAGAGGGAGTGAGTCTTCCTGACAGGATGGCTGTGGCGGAGTTTGTCCCTGCCTTGCCTTGATAACACTCCAGAGCCATGGTAAATATAAGGCTTTATTGAAGAATGTTTTTCTTGACAGATTTTCAAGTGTTATGCACCATGACTTACAGTGCTTTATTGATGCTGACAGTGATCCATATTCCTGAGAGGCTGCAATGTTTTATTAATGATGATGTGAGCACCTTATTGCAATGCCTGATTATTCATGATAAGTGTATAAGAAAATGTCATACTTTATTACTGATACTGTGAGCACATGATTGCAATGCTTTATTAGTCAATAAATGAAGAGGTATTATGAGTACTGGAGTTAGTCATGAAATTAAGTGTGACCTTAACACGTGGTCCCAAACTTGGAATGTGACAACACTGACTTAATGTGAACTGACAACCCCCCATTTAGTTATGCATCATATTGTACCTGAATGGTGGGTGCACTGTGAATTTTGAGGTCATGACCCTGTAGGAGTCAAATGTAATCTTGCCAGAAGTATTTCCACCAGCCTTATGTATAATTGTAAATGACTGAGTAGTATTTAGTAGTTAGTGTGCAATAAATTTACTTTTCCTTTATTTCTAATGAAAAAGTATTTATTGAGTGTTTTTGTTGCGTCCCAGCGAATGGTGATCACTAGTCCAAATCACCTCTCTTGAGTAGGCCTTTGACTGCTCTGCTCCGACACCATGAGAGAGTCAATCGCTAGATTGGGATGTTAGGCTCCCAATGGAGGACAAAAGTGGACCTATTACTTGTGCAGGCCACACAACTAATGCCCGTTTCCTTACACAGGGGCACCACCAACGTGTCGATAAAATGTAGTGGGAGACTGCAGAAGTTACAGCAGTGCCCCCCAGAAAGGATTTAAAAAATGCCCATAAGGAGGGTCATGGACTTCATGACCCTAGGATAGTTCTTCACAGTTTTCAAGCACTTCCAAGTCTGAAACATTTGTTTTGAGCCTGGGAGTGCAAGGACTTCTAGTGATCTGTTTCTATGGCTTCATTTTATGGGGCCTAAATGTCTTAAAGAAAGACTCAGACACACGTATATTGCTGACCGTGGTTTTTGCATAAATATGTCAATGCTTTATTGATAATAATGATGGTATTTAAACATGGCTGTAGAACTCAGTATATAATGGCAATTTTTAACATGTGATTATAGGTCTTTTTAATGTGGTGACCCTTGTCAAAGCCAATAGGCTTACCTGTATTATTGTGTGATGATCCCTTGACAAAGCCAATAAGCCTGCCTTATTTAAAGGGGTAGCTCCCTATATTGGGGTGTCCTATCTGGTGTAGGAGGGGGTGATGCTGTGATTTTGGAGGTCATGTCCAATGTTCCCTCTACTTTTTTTCCTCTGTGTTCAGCAGTGTAAGGTCGGTGTGCACTACAGCCAAGGCTATGTGCTCCTAGAATTCGACCATGCATGCGAGCGTAGCTACAAATTTCAGCGGCAAATACCACTCCAAAGTTGTTTACAAAAAAGTGAACAAGGTGCATTTCCACACATACAGCACCATTTAATAGTATCTTGAGACAGGTTTGCCTTGTAGATACACATGGCATGAAATGAATTGGTTACACAGGCACATATGCTAGGGTTTAGAAGAACACAGGACTCCAAAGGTTGTACCTTTATAATATTTTATTGAAAATTCTCAATTGGAGCACTGTTCAAAATGTAGGGAAATGTTGGGAGGCCAAATAAAATCAGACACACAGTAAGTTGCACAATTACATAACACATTTACAGTTTGATGCACAATCTATGCACAGATGATCTCTCTGCTGACGCAGGTTGTGAAACTTATGACATCCAGGCAAACATGAACTGTGGGAGTGGGGGAAATCAGATAGGTCAAGTGCCATCACTAGATGTGAGAGATATTTGTTTCTCTTGTGGGTCCTTCCCATTTTTCAAGTGATGATAAATTTTATCAAGGTCAACTTTCCCATTCAAGAGGTAGGCCTTTGTCCTCATCAGCATATCAAATGCTTCTCCTCTAGTCTAGTTTTTAATTTACTCTTGACACTGTTAATGAGGCTGAATCCTCATTCACAGTCTGCACTAAATGCTTGAAATATTGCGCTGAAATTGACAAGCTGAGACATCACACTATGCTGAGCAGCATTGCGCAAAGTGAAAATAGTCATGTCTTGAAAGGAGGTAAACAACCCACCCTTTACATGTTCTGCCACCACATACTTATATTATCTGTACTGCCAAACAACATCATCTGGAGTTTCACAATCGGCCAGTACCAAGACCTTCTTATACTTTTCAACAAGTTTTAAAATGCAAAACAACCTGGAGTCTTCTTTTTGTAAAAGTGTCTTCTCCACATGCTTGAGAATCCTGAACATTACAGGGACTGGAGTGCAATTAATGCAGGTCCTAGATGTCTTAACATTGTTGATGCAAGTGTGTATTGCCAAAAAACATGCATTTATAACCATATGTTCTGGACACTGACTTTCAATCATACACACTAAAATGTATTACTGCTCCATTTATAAAGCAAACTCCATATGTAATAAAACAAATGGTTAGCGTTCTTGGAAGGAGGGAAAGTCTGCATGAACCAAGAAGAAGTAGGCAAAGGGTTCACCTCTGCTCAGGCAGTGGTGCTGCAGTGACTCATAATAACAGTCAAATCCACCTTCCTGCCCAAAAATACAGTCCTCCATCAATGCTAATTAATAGTGACACTTTCGTTGGGTTCATGTGTTTTTTTTGGAAAGGCCAGGAGGCAGAGTGGTAAAGAACGCATCGTATCAGTGAATGCATAATCAAGGAAATTCACGTCTGGGTGGACAGGACTTGGCTCTTTCTAAACGAGGAAAGACGTGAGTATCTTATGCTTACCTCAGAAACATAAAAAGTTAACAGACATTTATGCAGTGTTCACAGTAGCAACTTCAATAATCTTGCTAAAATAAAAAAAGAAAACACTTGGGGTCTGTTTTGATGCCAGAGTTAGAGGGGGGCAAACCAACAAATTAACAGAGAAAGCAGAGCCAGAGCTGAGCCAAGGGTCGGGCTCAGCTCTTAGATCACGTGCAAACGCCGAGCCCTGAAAATGTTTACTATGTAAATCACGCAACAATCATCCTGTAAAATATGATAACACTGCTTCAAGTGGAAGCTTTGTCATTAATATGTCACATTATAGCACTACACTGAGAGATTTATACCTAAACCATTAGTGAACTAAGAGTCAATAGAGTTGTCATGTAAGCCCTTTAGATGACCCAGATTATTATAGAGCAACATTATAGTTTATTAAATCAAACACAATAGGTTTTTGTACAACTGGCATTCAAAACTCACATACTTGAAAGTGCTTTCTTAGCCGATAATGCAGAAAAAGGAGGAGTTTTGGTATAATAAAATATTTGTCTAAGATCACACAATTCAAGCGAGAATACCGTGATTTATCCGGGTTTTCTGGTTTCACATTGTACAAATCAGCTGGTAAATGGGTATATATTTGTCATTCCTTATGTTGACGCTTGGTTTTTACCTCCTTGTGCATTTTCCTATAGTTTTTATATACTTGAACTGAAGGCACTGAAGGTTTTATGTGATTACAGCGTGGCTCATTATGAGCTAGATATTTCCAACAGGACCTTGACCTGAACCAGACTTCAGACTTGAGATTTCAGTGATTCACCCATCACTAGTCAGAATGTTGCTGAACAACTAGGTTATCAGAAAATTATTACCTGACGCGACATAGAAGGGAACATCTATTCCTAAAGAGCAGTGGCAACACAAATTACCAGAGTGAGCTTGACTAACACTAAGCCATTGTAACACTCTACTGGTTTGGATAAGTAAGGGCAACAGGTGGCACTTCATAGTTTCCAAGGACAGATATGCTTTCTCTTTATCTATCCTCTACCAACAGTCTGCAGATGTGCAATTAAAATAATTAAAAGTAAGACAAGTAAACAAAAACGGTAAGGTCATTTTACAAATGAACACAGATTACTTTATTTGTAGTTCTATTGAAATATCATGACTGGGCCTTTACAGGGTCTTAAACATGAATAAATAACCAGCATTTCATTTACAAAGGTGGAAACCATAATGCTGTTTACAGAAATTGCAGAGACAGCCACATCGAGTAGGGCCTGTGCACTGAGCACAAAGAGTGAGTAAGCTGGTCTTTATCTCCGATCATCACCAGGATAATTAACAACAGAAGCCCTCGCATCTGCAGTCCTCTCCTAAATCACAAGAAATGCCCAAAGTACTGAGAATAAAAAACATGTCATCTGCAAGTCGCCGGGTTGTGCCCTTGAACGCCGAACAATGCAGATTCCAGAAACCCATGTTTCCTGTATATAACTATTCCCCGCTGCAGATGCCTTAACACGACAGGCAGAACGAGTTTGTGCATAATTATTGCACGGCATTTGAAAGTATATTTATCAGCAAAGTGAGCGTCATGCCGCAAGAACCGCTGCTGCTTGTGAAGCCCTGCAGCCGCTGCCCCATCTGTAAAACTAACGCTGCAAGTGGCATGTACAGAAGCCATTTGCTACGCAACTTGTGACAATCTGCACCCTTCACAGACTGCTATGAAAGAGGAATATTGCCCTTCTGCTTGTGACCTCCTCTTCCACAGTGGTCTGCTCCTTTGCCCGAACTATCCGTCACTGCTCCCTGTGTAACCAAATTTCTTACAAAGGCACATTAAAAGAGAAAGCTATACATAACAAAATAAGTTATCACTAGGTTTACATGTAGAATCCACTTTTTCAACAGATTCATGTCATAATTCCAGCAATTAGTATCTCAACCAGACCCTTCAAGAAATGGAGGACTGCAGGCAGTGCTTTAAATGGGCCGGTACTGTCCGGTATTGGGTACCGGCACTTTTCTATTTTGAGAGGGAGAGTACCAACACTTCTCAAGAGTGACCTAATACATTTAATTGGAGAGTACCAGCACTTCTTAGAAACAAGCAGGTACTCTGGTACAGAGTACCTGCACTTCTATGTTTCCATTTCAACCACTGACTGAAGGCGGCTTTCTCCAGGAATCTGTCAGGAGAGGACAAGCGAACATCGCAGCACTTCAGGAATAAAGAAGCCAGGGAAACAGTGGCTGGATCCTGGGGCTGCAGCAGCGGGCTCTGCAGAGCTGTGGGATTGTGTCTGACTAGCACAAGCTGCAGAAAGCTTCAATGGGAATAAACGGTTTCTGCTATCACAACGGCCATTCTCGAAGATTTCTCTACTGCACGTTTAATGAAGAATGGGTTTCAGGAATGCTGTCGTTAAATCAACCTGCAATTTGATACTCTTCAAATAGAGGGACACGCCTGATTGATGCTTGGTCCTCAATCTTTGCTGCCCGCTGGTAGGACTCTAAACCCCAGTATTTCACAGCGCGCCCAGGAGGAGAAGGGGCCACTCTGCACAAGCGCTCATAAGCACAGTGGACCACTGCAGGGCGCCCTAATTGACACTTCTTCCTGTATCTTTGCCACCCGCTGGGAGGACTCTAACCCCCTGCATTCCACATTGAGCCCGGGCTCTGCACAAGCGCTCATAAGCGCAGTGGACCACTGTGGCGTGGGACAAATGCGGGACTCGCCCTGGTGCATGCCTGGGAGAAGACTTGGCCAAGAGCAGGCCCGTCTACACCCATCCGCGGCTGGCCAAGGCTAGGCTAGGTCACCCTTCTTGGCTCCTCTGTGTTTTCGACCTTAGGGGGTCATTATGATGTCGGGCGGATCGCCACCGCGCGACCAGTGGTGGCGATCCACCCGACATCTTTCCCCGCCCTCCATTTACCCCGCCATATTACAATGGCGGGGGGGACAGCGGTGGACGGAAAGACCGTTCGCCGCATTTCCGCAGGCAGGCAATCGTTCCAATTGCCTGCCGGGCGGAACTCGGGCCTAATATGGTGGCGGTGTCTGGAAGACACCACCATCCATATCAGGATGCCTGGCGGTGAAGGCCTTTCCATGGCGGCATCGCCGCCATGGAAAAGCATGCAGGAATTGCTTCGGGGGCCCGTTGCGGGCCCCTGGGGGTTGGGGGGTGGGTGGCTGCATTTGGGCGGTACCTATGATACCCCCCTACATTGGCATGCACAAGGTGGCAGGCACCGCGCGGTGCCTGTCACATTGTGCATGCCAATGCACTGCATGCATTTTTTACATTGCGGCAGGTGCTGCTGACAGCACCGCCCGCCGCAATGTAAACAATGCGGGATGCGACCGCCACGGTGGCGGTCGCATCCTAATAGGCACAGCGGGACCACCGCACCTCTCGCGGTTGGTCCCGTTTACCGTTACGGTGGCGGGCGGACTTTTGTAATGGGCCCCTAAGTCTTTATACTGGCAAAACCATGTGCTCTTGAAGGTAAACCTGATGGGGAAAAGGAAATCTGCAATGTTGTCCTCTGAGGACTGCCCGTTATCTGCTAATATTACAAGTTTTCTTACAACTGCCATGGGAGCACTTAACAGTGAGATCGAGTGTGTAGAAGAGAGGTTGGGGGCCACAAAAAAAGCTCTTTTGACAAATTTGTCTACCGATACCATGGTGGGTTGCTCCACATCATGCCATATTGTGAATAACGAACCCGTTTCTGAAAAACTCGAACCCGTGTATTTAATGGCAACCTGGTGATTGACTCTAATAATACTCAGAATGACCTAATGAAAATGCAAGTCCTCCCTCACTAAAAAAAACTAAAAATAATAATAGATCTACTGCTACATGCTCTAAAAACTAGTAAGTACCATCAAAGCTGTCACTGTACCAGGGGCCACCGTGGCCTCTTTGGATGGCTGCGGGAAGGAATCCTCCGGGGAGAGCGCCCACATGTTATGTTTGCTCATGACATTGTAACAGCCTTTGAAAAATGTTTTTGATCCAATAATGGCTGTTCCTAAGAATATTGACTCTTCATTGAAATCCCTGGTTGATTAAGGACACATCAAGATGGCTGATAAGAACACAGGCCCTGTTGCTTGTATGCAAACACAAAATGCTGGAACCCTCTGTGATGGGATTAATGTTGAGGCACCGGGCAGCCATCTGGGCACCAAGGTACACTTGAGACTTACCAACCTTGATTCATTGTGGAAGGAGGCCCCAGACACAAATGTAACTACCACCTCTTTAGCAGATCAACTGAGATCTGCTCATCGCCCAGCTAATATAGGCCAAACCAGTTTAGAAGAAGACGGGTCCAGAAACGGGCATTGAATTCGAGAAGGGCTCTTCAGTTTCCACCCGGAACCACCGCGCTGGTGATATTTAAAAAAAAAACGTTCCACCCCTAAATCTTGACCAAGCTGAGAACAACTGCCACCTAAAAACTAAGGGGCATATTAGCAAGACCCACGTTAAAATTATCGCCGTTTTAGCGGCAGGAAACTGCCGCCAATAGAAGCCCAGGTTAGATGTCCTGCACATCTAACCTGGGCTTCTATTGGAATTCTATAACGCACATTAGCAAGCCCATTATCGCCGTTTTAGCGGCAGTTTCCTGCCGTTAAAACGGCGATAATTTTAACGTGGGTCTTGCTAATATGCCCCTCAGGTAGTACACCGGTTGGCAAAATCATCAGATTTGTATAGCTGTGAAACACTATTTGAAAACATAATTAATGTGCAACAGGTTTATTGGGTTGGATTGCACCCGAAAGAAGGATCAGGGCACTGTGTTGTTATCAACTTTAGGAATTCATTTGTTGCTGGGTCCCTGCTGGAAAGGCTGTCCTCAGTCTGCTTTCCAACCAGAAGCATTATGGCAGTACCCTTGGGCTATTTCTTGAAACCAGCCGCCACAAGGGTACTCAAATTCCTTACTTATGAGGCCCTTGTCTACAAACCATATGAGTTACCAACTAATAACCATTTTACACCCCTTGAACAAATCGACTGACTGTCATATTTGTGGACAACATCAGGTTATGATCTGCAAACTGGACAATCTGAAGGCACGAACTCAATCTACATTACCGAAGGATGGCCATCTTCTGGGGTTGTGCATGGGGATGTGAACACATCTCCCTTAAAACCTTGTGTTAGCACTGAAAAGATAACAGAGCCCTTAAATAAAGAGAATAAGAGACACTGAGCATAGCCCCTCTTGTGGTTGAGCAGTTACAGATGATCATTAATTACACAATCTCTGTTGAAGCTACTTGCATTGGGCGAATGCCAGATGTCGTGGTACAATCTGCAGAACTCAAACATGACTTAAAGGCAGATATTGTTGCACAATCTACAGAACCTAAATATGATATTAAATGTATGTTCTGGAATGCGGCTGACCTCCTTAATACAGTGAAGAATGTTGATTGGAATGAATTAATTAAGGATTTTAATATTGTTTGTCTAGAAAAGGCCTGGGTCCTCGCAATAGTGCATATATACAGGCTTCTCTCCATTCACACCCCACCTGCATACTCAAGAGGAGTGCACCACCAAGGTGGTTTGTTAACACTGATTTTAACTACTTTAGACAAGAAGATTATTAAAACGTTCCTCGACTCCCCCCACTTCCAGAGTACTAACCTTATGAATAAACTTAGAGAAATGCTTCTCATTGACAATTTCAATCATAATAATTGCATCACTAACAACATAGACATAGCTACTTCCCTCGAACAGATCCTCAGTAAAATCCCAAGTGAGCCTAACATGGACTTTATTGTAATCTGGGGGGGGGAGCGGACTTTAACTGCTGATTGTCCCCAATTTGTCAGACCTCTGTCTGTGGGGTAATGCGATGTGATGCTGAGGACTACATCCAGTTTGAGCATGGCCGCTGTGGAGATATTTTTAATTCTATTCTGAACAAATACTCTGTTTTTCTTACGGTCGATCTTATATCTCACTCCATAATGAGATATGTTACCTATATGGGAAGAGGACAGGATAGTCTTATTGATTTTATTGCACTCTCCCAGCATGACAAGTCTAAGGCCATCAATTTTCAATTGTGCAAAACTGTCTAAGCGACCATTATCCCATAACTATTTCCTTTGATGTGGGCAATGAGAAGCAGCCAGGCACATTCACTGCCATGCCAATAGTACTTAAAAAGAACAAGGGTATTTTACACAAGTGAGCTATGGTGGCCTCAGGGGCCATATTGGAGGAATTAGTAGAGAGAAGCAAGGAGCAGGTAATGACTTTCTTAGAAGGTGAATTAGAACTCAAGCATATGTTGCAGGCATGCGCTGAAATCTGCCACACTGTCACCGACATCTTGACAATTGATGGAAGGGCCAGAGAGCCTAGGTCATAAACGTGGTTTGATGGAAATTCTTCAAAGGCACACAGAAATCTTATCCGAGCTCTGAAACAGGTGCCCCGGGAGAGGGCGCTGGTGAGACTCTGTAGGCAGAGCTATAAGCAAGCAACTCTGCACAAGAAGGTGTCCATTAGGCACGAAGCCTGGGAAAAATTGCAAGAAGCTAGCATAAGGAATGATCCCTGCCTGTTCTGGAGAACAGTTAATGCCCCCTATTTTGGAGATAATCATAACACGCTTACTGATGTCACCGCTTTACCACATAATTGGATTGAGCATTTCTCCAAGGTATATGGTAGTCATGTTGAATAAGATAGTCACCCTGAGACAGTATTAAGTAAGCCAACTGGGGATGGTATGAAGCTAACACTACCCACTCTCAAGGAGGTTAGACGTGCATTGGAACAGAGAGCTAGAAATAAGGCTTCAAGTCCTGATGGGGTGCCAGTTGATCTCTTTTTGGACAACATTCCTCTATGGACACCACTACTTACAAATATTTTGGGGAGTGCTGTTATTGATGGCCCACCAAAATCATGGTCAAATTCCATTATAGTCCCTATATTAAAGAAGGGCAATAGAGCAGATGTCCAATGCTATCACCCGATTTACTTAATTGATACAACAAGTAAACTTATGGGCAGGATTCTATTGAATCAGTTGGAAACCTGGGTGGTAGAAAAGGGTAGCTTCTCTGACGTGCAGTATGGATTTAGACATGGCCTTGGTACTGTGAAGTCATGTCTTAATCTTCACTTGGTCTTTAGTAAATATACAGTGGCAAAGAGTGGTAGCCTCTACCTAGCTTTCATGGATTTAACCTCACCTTTGATTGGGTGGATACAGGGAAATTGTGGCATAAAATGCTAGGAATGGGCATAGACATGGCACTGGTTTATTTTCTAGCCCAGCTGCATGAAGATGTGACAGGATGCATAAGGTATGGGGTTAATGGAGAATGTACTGTTCCAGTTAAAATGGAGTGTGGAGCGAGGCAAGGACACCATTTTTATTCTGACTATATATTAATGATCTTGACAGATGCTTTAATCTTGGGGATGCAGACACACCAAGGGTGGTCTCTAGGAAGCTCCCTGCCCTGCTCTACGCTGATGACTGTGTCCTAATATCAAGAACCGGTGTGGGCTTACAAAAAGTGTTAAACAGGTTTATCCTATTCATGAGTGATTTGGGTTTAAAGACAAGCACTACTAAATCACACGATATGGAAGTGGGGAATACGTGTACCAACTTGAGGCCACACCATATTAACAGTGATAAACTTCATGCCACAACTTTCACCTATTTGGGTGTACTATTTAACCAAAAAGGCACATAGTCACATTTGATCAATGTCAGGAAGTTACGCACTGCCCAAACTATTGACGCCCTTTTTAGATTTGCAGAGAACTTGGGCTCTAAACCTTTGGACGCCATGATTAATATTTATACAGCTTGCTGTTGTTCTATTGTCATATATGGAGCTGGGGTCTCAGGATACTGTGATGTTTCCAGTCTACAGGTTGATGAATATCTATTTCTGAGAAATTTGTCTGTACCTAACAGCCTCACCATATTTCTTTGCCATACGGAGTTAGGTATAGCGACTTTAGAAGATTGTATTAAGTTAGCAGCTCTCATGTTATGGCGTTCAATCTGGGCTAAACACGAAACCCTTCTCAATCAAGATATAATCAATGACTGTCTAGGTCTTGATAATACACAAAGCATCCCTTGGCTGAGAAATGTAAAAGAGCAACTTAACATTCTAGGGAGAGCCGATTGTTATTATAATCCACAGTATATTGCCACCACTTCCATACACCAGCTGAAACAAGACTTCCTAGCTGCATGCAAAAGGTGAAGAGAACGTTCAATGATGGGAAAGAAGAGGGCGTTTGGTGACCTCCCACTAGTAACTATAGATGCAATGGAACCGTATCTTTTGTTCCCATTTCGGCATTTTCACATATTTTATCTGGTAAGGATCAAGTTTAGCATAGCCTATTTTCTGGTTTCATATACTAGCAAAGCATATTGTGATTCTGTACTTGAACCTTGCCCTCGTGACTCAAGTTCAAGTCTGTCTATGTTGCACTTTCTCTTTTTTGTAAATTATATGCTGCACCAAGGAAATAATTTTTAATCCTGCTGCTGAGGTCCCTGACTATCAGAAGATGTAGGCTAGCTCTGTTTCATCTACAGCTTTTACAGACAGAATACATTTGTTTGATGATTTACAAATGTATCTCTGCAGCCTGACACTGGGCAACTTAGTGGGGAAATATGTATCCTCAAAGTAGCATGCGGCAGGAGTCTACACAAACCTGTCACATCGAAACGTTTACATTTGTACAAACCATCTTATGATTTTAATTAAAGAAACAGGCTGCTCGGCTGAACTTATGATGATTATGAATGTCCTGATTATATTAGCTGCTTTTATATGTGCATAGCCCTTGTGATTTTAACTGGACAGATGAGTCGACTCGATCGAGTCTGTTAATAATTTTGAGAACTCTGATCATGTTTATGTCTGCATTTGCACATGGCACTTTGTGGTCTCAAATATTCAGATGGGCTGGTTGGACTGAGGGAATTGCTGAATTATGTGAGTGTCCTATATTTACAGATGCGTTATGATTCTTTTAAGAGGATGTTTTTATGGCAGAATCACTGTATGGATTTCTTATTTTAACAGAAAAGAACTAATGTGATGTATTGGAATGCCGATTTTATATGTAAGATCTTTTATGGTTTTGACTAAATAAAGATTAATTGAAATTGAAAGACGTCATGGACATTTTTTGCAGCAAATTTAGATATAGGCTTTCTCTCGCTTGGCTTGTCCTTTTTTATCACACTTAGGGGTGCTGGAATAAAATCATGCATTCGCATTGTTTTACGTAAGTTAGCATTTGCGGCACCATTTTGTGTACAGGCGCCATTTTGTATCACAATCGAAACCAATCCTTTGCCACTTCCGAGAAACAGCCTTCTCTAAGTTATGTTTCTTCGGAGGTGAGTTTTGCTACACTAATGAATGCACTGTTCTTATTAGAGCATACCTTTCCTTTAGATGTAAGTCTTCTCCCACTTGTCTAGTGGCGGGCACAGGCAAAGTGACCTTGAATAGTAGATAATGTGTGCCCGGCCTCAGAATCGAAACTTACTCCTTTGTAATTTACTGTCCAACTGCATCTCTCTGGAAAATTCCATGGTGGGCGTGCTTACATTGGTTTCGAAATGTACATAATGTATCGTTATGCTTGCTGATATCAGTCCCTCTGCAGCACTCCTAGCGACTGGGCAGACAGGGCTCCGCTCTGAGTGTACATTGAATAAACTATTATTGGTTTGTATTCTCTACTGTGTGACCGACTCTTCAGAGAGGTGGTCGTGAGTGACCCGGGCGACCCTAATCGGGCCACTTCCTTCAGTTGGTGCCCGAACAGGGACTCATTCGGGTGAGTGACCCATCCCCTTCCGCGGACGGGGGGAAGTCGAGGCCATCGTCGGGTCGGACGGAGGGATCAGGGATCCCTGCACGAAGAGTTCCTGGTACTCACAGCTGCCCCTTCTGTCCCGCCGGACGTTGCCTCACCCAGTGGTCATCCCGACTGGAGTCCTGAACGGCAAAACCCTTGGATCTGACCGTTTGGTCTGAAGAGTCGGCAGCAGAGAATACATTTGTTTGACCTGCATATATCAGGTGAATTTGTTTCGGTTCTTTGTGGATATGGTGCCATTTTGGTTTGTATTTGGTACGGTCCAAGGGCCATCTGTTGGATAAGAGCATTTGCAATTGTTTTGCTAGGCATAAATAGCCCACTTGTTTTCTTTTGAAAAAATGCCTAGATTTAGTAAGTTGTTTTCCTTGTGCTGTCGCTGTTGTTCTGCTGATGCTCGATTGGAGGAAGCTCAGCCGGCGCCTCCAGAAGGCACTCCGAATTTTGATATGTATGTGAAGCATGGTCTTGGCCCTATTATGTTTAGTACATTATGGCACAAATATACGAGGGAAAATGCCAAGTTGCAGTGGCCGTTGACGGGCACTTTCGATGAACAAAAGATTGAGTATTCACAAGAACAGCTGTTTAAGAGACGAAGTAGGCAGTCTATGTTTGATTCCCTCAGAACATGGCAGAAAGCAGCTAAACAGAGGCGATTAAAGGCAGAAAAAGAGGGTCGGAAAGGAAAAATGCAGACATTGACTCAGAAGGCTGTAGCATACGACAGGGAAAAACAGGAAAAGGGTGTTGAATGTGAAGATAGGAGGTTTCGATTACACATTGGTAAATCGTATGTGGTTCAGAAAGAAGATGACACTTTTGTGGAAGAATTGTTAGATAATCGACCCCCGCCTCCATATGCTCCACAAAGAATATATCCGACTGTTCCGGTGCCCTTGCAGCCGCCTGTCACAGTAGCTTCCACTGTTTCTGTTCCTGTTTCTATTGTTGTTATTTCAATGGCTATGGCTTCAGCTCCTCCTCCTCCTTCTGTTTCTTTGCCGTCTGTGGCAACTGCGACTGTTAGTACCCCTGCCACACCTATTGTTTCAGCGTCCCTCTCGCCAGCTCTTTCTCCTGCGACACAACAATCAGCAACGATAGTGCCTGTTACTTCTGTTGCTTCTCCCACTATGGTTTTTCATCCTCCGACATTATTAAGTAGCGGGACGCCGGGACGTGGATTTGAGGATAAGGATTGGACGAAATATAAGGAACGAATGGGACCGTTAGTGTGATCTGATGTGGGAGATGATGAGAAACAAGTAATAGCCAATCAGGCTGCCCAGTGGGCCCGTAATCCTATTTATAGTGTAGAGGATGTCTGGGTGACTATGAGAGATTTTGAGCCCTTCATACAACAGCATGCCCTTAAACATATGTGTGCAACCTTAATTGGTCTTTGGCAACAGTGCTTTGAAGCGGAAGCACCTCAAATTTTATATGACATAAGAGATCGAGTGTATATTAGTGAATTGGGGCCAGAACAAGTCTTTGCTAATGTCACGACAATAATAGCTTATAGGGGAAGACTACATGAGAAAAGTCCCAGGTCGGTGTCTCAGTTTCCGATGAGAGAGGTTCATCCCATATATCATCCAGAATTGCCGGAATTAACAGATGGCCGTGGTAATGTTACTCAAGCGGCAGTGGCGGCCAGGTTTCAGGAGCAATGGGTTTATACCCTGTGCAAAAGAAGTGAAGTTTTGTCTCTTAAGACTCAATTGCCTGACCCTAGGAAAAATCCTACTGCATAGTATAAAGAATTGACTGAAGCTGCCTCTTCCACTGTAATGACTCTTGCTGATATTTAAATGTTTTTTGGCTTACTGGTTCCGGTTGATATTTGGAGGCAGGTGCACACGCAAGATCATGTTGTGGAATTGGGAGGTACATGGGATCAAATTAAAGCATGGGACTGGGAAAGAAAGCTAGGTGATAAGCCCCGAGCCGAAATTTTGGCATTGCCAGGCCGCATTATTACCTACATGCATTCCCTTATTCTGCCGAGAAAGGTAGATTGGGATAAATTGTCGGCTTGTCGACAAAAGAAAGATGAGAGTGTGTCTGATTTTTTCACTCGGTTTGAAGGTACATTTTTGGATTATAATGGGCAGGATTTGTCTATTGAGGGAGGTGTTCTGTTGTTTGTTAATAGATTTGTTTCTAATTTGCTTACTGAAATTGCGACTCGATTGCAGGCTTCTGAAAGTACTTGGTCCACCTCTTCCCCCTCTGTTATTTTGAATATGGCACAGTATTATGAACATAGGGATAATGAGGAAAAGGAGAGGACAAAGAAAAGGCATAAGGATTTAAAGACGAAGGAGTTGTTGCAGGAGGCTTTTAGGGGGAAAGGTAGAGGACGTAGTGGTCTTGCCCGACAGCTTCCAGGCACTAGTAGGCAGGCGAATACTATGCCTTTGTGGCCGAATCAGTGTGCATACTGTAAGGAGGAGGGACATTGGCGTAGCGAGTGTCCTGTGCTTTTGCAGAAGGTGGCGGCCCCCAGAGGATGAGGTTCTCGTAGACGAGGTCATGGAGCTGGTGGGGCTGATAGGGCTCAGAACGCTGCAGCCTCACAGGGTCGTTCTGATAATAAATATTTTGATGACCCTCGGGATGGACAGTACTATCATGATGATTATGATATGGAGGGAGTGACAGGGATGTCTTATAGCTCCGCTAGCCAGGGACAGAGTGGGGGACCAGTTTTGATACCTGTAGACCAGCGTGGTCCTTATCTAACATCGGAACTGCAAGGTTCGACTAAGGAATTTTTGGTGGACACAGGTGCGACAAAAAGTTCTGTTTCTCGAAACATGGTCTCTGGGGCGGCTCTGTTTGGCCATAATAATGTTTCGGTAGGATTTTCTGGAATACCGGTTGTAAGCCCTATTTCAAGACCCCTTGCGTTGACCATTGGTCCTTTCACTGTGGATTCGCAGTTCTTGCTGACATCTAATGGTGATGAAAATTTGATGGGTTTGGATTTATTGAAGAAATTGCATGTTACGATTTATTGTTCTCCGGCAGGTGTCTATATGACAATGGGTCCGGATGTAGTGTGCGCTAAACAGTGTTTGTCCAAGGATGCGCCTCTTCCTGCTGAATTTGCAGATGTACCACCCACTCTTTGGGCGATAGGCGACACAGACGTGGGACTGCTGCAGATACCACCAGTTTCGAGACAGGTTAAGGATGGTGCTATTTTGCCTCGTATCCCTCAGTATAAAATACCACTGGCAGGAGAAGGAGCCTTATTACAAATTATACAGGATTTGATAAAGAAAGGTGTGGTTGGGGAGATGACTGCTACTATTTGTAATAGCCCTATTTATCCAATTCTTAAACGGATGCCCTCAAGTTCTCTTGATGAGCATGAAGATGTTTATCGTTTTGTGATTGATCTGTGAGAAGTTAATAAAATAGTGGTTCTCCAGTTTCCAGTGGTCCTTGACATCACTACTCTTTTGACAATAATTCCTTCTACTGCTAAATTCTTCTCTGTCATTGACTTGAAAAATGCTTTCTTTAGTATTCCTATTCATCCGGATAGCAGGTACTTGTTCGGGTTTACACTAGCTGGCAGAAGCTTTAGGTTCTGTCGAGCTCCTCAGGGCTATACAGAGTGTGCGAGCATTTATAGCCAGGCACTAAAAGGTCAGTTGGATTCCTTGTCGCTTCCCACAGGTAATGTATTGGTGCAGTGTGTTGATGACCTCCTTATCGCTTCCGATACTGAACAAGGTTGTAAAGACAGTACAGTCAAGTTATTGCTACATTTAGCTCAACATGGACATAAAGTTTCTCTTTCTAAATTTCAGTATTGTCGACAGGAGGTCACCTACTTAGGTCACCTACTGTCGAAGGAGGGTAGGAGATTGACCTCTGAGTGCATCAGTACCATTGTTAAAATGCCCATCCCACAGACTCAGAAAGATGTGCGCGCTTTCATAGGTATCACTTCATAATGTCGGCAGTGGATACCTAACTACTCCTTACTAATCAAACCCTTGCTTGCACTAACTACTAAAGATGTGCATGAGCTCTGCCTTGGGTGCCTGAATGTCAGCAGTCTTTTGAGCAATTGAAAACTGCGCTTTGTTCAGCTTCAGTACTCAGCACCCCTGATTATAACAAGTCGTTTGTGGTGTTCGTCAACGAGATGGCTGGTTGACAGCTTTCTGTTTTAACACAAACATTTGGAGATAAGCAACGACCGTGTGCCTATTTCTCTGCCATTCTTGACCCTGTTGCACAAGCCCTCCCGAGCTGTCTTAGAGCGGTCGCAGCTTTGGCCGTCTCAATAAGACAATCGGCTGGACTCGTACTTGATACTGACCTCACAGTTATTGTACCCCATGCTGTGGATACACTTTTGAACAAGACAAAGACACAGCACCTCACCAGTGCACGTCTGACTAGCTATGAATTAACATTGTTTGCCAAACATATCACGATCAAAAGATGTGCCACTCTGAATCGAGCCATGTTTCTGCCCCTCCCTTCTGAGAGTGATGAGATTGATAAACATGACTGTATCTTCCGGTGGGAGAAAAGACGAAACGATGGGTAGACTTGACTGATGTTCCCTTATCTGACCCACAAGGGGAACTATATGTCGAAGGCCCTTGTTTTAAATTACCAGATGCACTACAACTGCTGCGTATGCTATCACCACGCTGCGTACACTAGTTGAGACATCACAAGTTCCCTATCAATCGGCCCAAGCTGCTGAGCTTGTTGCCTTAATACGAGCTTGGAAATTGAGTGAGGGATTAGTTGTCAATATTTATACTGACAGCCAATAAACCTTCGGAGTCGCACATAACTTTGGGCGACTCTGGGCTGAGAGAGGGTTTCTTACTTCACATGGCACCAAAATTCATCATGGGCACCTCATATTGAGGCTTTTGTCGGCTTTGACACTCCCTAAGAAATTGGCTATAGTAAAGTGTAGTGCCCACCAGAAAGTCACTGATGATGTAGGTAAAGGAAATGCCTTTGCTGATCAGACAGCTAAGGAAACAGCCCGGACTAAAATGAAAAGAATATTCAGAGCAGGTCCTGCTAGGTGGGTGCCTGAAGACACCATGTTTGAGGACACACTTGAGAATGTGAAAGAAATACAAAGTGAGGCCACAATAGAGGAATTAGCAATGTGGCAAGAAAGTACAGCACAATTGAATGATGAGGGATGTTGGATTGATAAGTCAGGGAAGCAGAGATGGATGTTGCCAGACGCATATGTTCTTTCCGTAGTCACAATGGCCCATGGCCCAGCCCATATTAGTGCTAAGGGTATTTGCTAGCTGTTAGACCCTGTATGGCAGAATGATAATATTTAAAAAACAGCTGCACACTTAGTGAAGTACTGCATGGTGTGCATGATGCACAATCCTGGGAAGGGTACCCCTAAACCACCTGGTCATTTTGCACCACCCACTTTCCCTTTTGAGGTCCTTCAGATGGACTATATTGAATTATACCGGTGCAATAATTTGAAGTATGTTTTGGTAGTCTGTGCTTTTAGTAAATGGGTTGAGGCGTATCCCTCTAAAGACAATACAGCTGTTACGACTGCAAAGGGGCTCCTGCAGGAGTTCTTTCCTCATTTCGGCTTACCCCGTTTGATTTGGAGTGATAGCGGAAGTCACTTTAATACCAAGGTAATTCAGTTAATTTGTGATGGTTTGCACCTAAAGCAGAAGTTTCATGCCGCTAACCACCTGCAGTCAGCAGGTTTGGTTGAGAAGTACAATGGTACTCTCAAACAGAAATTGGCAATGATTCAGGAGACAACAGGGTTACAGTGGGCAGATGCATTACCGTTAGCTCTTTTGTCGACAAGAACAACAGCACATTCTAGGACAGGATTGTCACCGTACGAGGTCGTGTTTGGATGCCCAGCAAATGTCTAGGGCGTCCCGCGACCCTGGTGGTTCTCAGATATTGAATATCTGTTGCTGATTGATTATCTTGCTCAGTTAACTGAAAATGTGCGTTCTATTCACCAACAGGTCTGGGAAACCCTACCAGCTACACAAGAGAGGCCCGGACACGACATTCAGCCTGGAAATTTTGTTCTCGTTAGAAATGTTCAGCGGAAGAAGAGTTTGGAGTCGCGCTGGAAGGGACCGGAGCAGGTCCTCTTGGCTACACGCACAGCTTCAAGGTCGCTGGCCGAAAGAACTGGGTGCATGCCACCCATTGTAAAATGGGGCCTCTGGCTCTGCCCTATGACCAGTGGGCGAAAGATGGAGTAGGGGATTCTGAGAGTGAGACGGTGCCTTGACTTATCTCTTTCAGTGACGCCAGGCTGACCTGGACCAAAACGGATGAGGAAAATGATGAAGTGCTGAATGCAGCAGTACCCCCGGAGATACGGGCTATCCAGGAGCCCCTTTTTGCTGATCCCTCTGTGCCTGGAGTCACTAGGTACAATTTGCGCCCTCGGCTGAGAAACAGTGCACCAAAGGAGAAGTCAGATTAGTTAGGGATGGACTGTGTAAGTTAGGGTGTACTTTGCTATAGTACCAATGGAGTTAGTTGAGGGTGATGTGAGACTTGTGCACTGTTTGAACATTGGACAGGATATATTGTTAGTGTTCCCTTTGAGGTTCATTATCCTGGTCGATGTGGGAACCCGAGCTTAAGACATAGCAAACTCCACCGCCGGTGCTCAAGAGCGCCAACGTTTTGATGGACAATAGGAGCCTTTACCAGTGAGGCTCTGAGGGACACTGGGAGCTTGTATATTCCTCTTGCTGGCATTTTGCCCCCTCTTTTTATCATTTGCTATGCATCCCTTTGGCAGAATGGTTGCTGATGAAGAGCAGCCAGTGATTCCCCCTGTTCATACACGTATATTTTGGTCAACTAAGAGAAAGATATTATGTACTATTTTTGTGATTTTACTGCTATTGATTTTGGGTGGGGTGTCCTAGGTTTTTGTACGTGATCAGAATACACCATCAAGTGTCGAGAATAAGGTTGTTTCTCAAATCCGCACAAAAAGGACAGCCCCGAGTAATGTATTTATAGACACACATAAAAGATTTTTTGGGGCAGGTACAGCTTGTTATCCAACCGAATCTGTTACAAGTCTATGGACTGCTTACCCGTTGTCCCTTGTCAATTATACGTATACTCGCCCAGCCCACTTCATAGAGGTAAGGGGTGAGTTTGGTATGGGGTACACTGGCCCTTGTTTGTATTACAGAAAGCCACGTGGAAAGGGGTATCAGGGTGTGATAATAATACGCATTGTGATAACTTGTACATGAAAGAGCAGAATATTACCCTGGTGGGCTGGCATTATCAGTATCTAACGGTCACTCGAAAACCTGGCTACTATCCTGCATGTTGTCCGATAGTAAATAGTACTGATGCATTTCTGTATGTCAATTGTTCTGGAATAATATTGTTTAAAAATACGATGTCTCTAGTGAAAAAGAAGGATCCGAGTACTATTGGAATGAATACCAGATATGCTCCTGTAGATTATCAAGGTCCACTTTATGCGCACCCAGGATTCTATTTCCTGTCCAATGGTACTTATTCAACTGTCTATAATGGTACAGATGATGTTGCTTTAGGAATAGTGCTCCCTTTGGGCGTGCCTTGCAAATATAGTAAGCCAAATGTAAGGTGGGTAAAGAGAACATTAACTGCGGAGGTTTGTGATGGAGTAACAGATTTGGAAGTCAACAATTACAGTAATGGGATCACTTTTGGGTATATTCTTTGTTCCATTATTACCTTCGGTGGTACTGCAATGGCCAGGGGTGAAAAAGCTAGGGAATATTTCAGATGTAAGTTGCAGATACTGTCCAACTCCACAGTAGCTGCTTTGCGCAACATCACCACCCAACTGGAAAGTATGCAACTATATTCTGAGCAAACTAGATATGCTGTTGATTTCATCTTAGCTAAGAGCGGTGGTGTGTGCACGGTAGTAGGAGACCAGTGTGTAGTCGGGATCACTAATATGGAAAAGAATACTACCCAACGCATTTTAGACATCTTGGAAAATGTTAGAGGAATGGAGAGTGGGAACTGGAGTTGGTCACTTTTTGGTGGATGGGGCTGGATTCTTGAAAAGGTGATTTATTTCATTGTGATTCTGATTTCTTGCTGTGTCCTGGTCCAGTGTCTTCCCTTATGTTGCTCTTATTGTACTACTCTTCTCGCTCCTAACAGAATATCGATTCATGATACTAATGCAACAATTATGATTCAAAAGGAAATAGGAGACCTCATTCAAATAGATGAGGGTATTTTGAGACTTCTTCCCTCCTCACTGTCTCCCTTCCTGAAGCTGAAAATATGGAGTGCTCCTGAAAAATGTATTCATGATTTGTTGAATTATATGTCTTATTTTGCTATGACACAAAGCTCATGCTAAAAAGAGGATCTGTTGGAATAAAAATCATGCTTTTGCATTGTTTTACGTAAGTTAGCATTCGCGGCGCCCTTTTGTGTACAGGCGCCATTTTGTATCAAGATCGAAACCAATCCTTTGTCACTTCCGAAAAAAGGCCTTCTCTGAGTTATGTTTCTTCGGAGCTGAGTTTTGCTACACTAATGAATGCACTGTTCTTATTAGCGCATACCTTTCCTTTAGATGTAAGCCTTCTCCCACTTGTCTAGTGGTGGGCACAGGCAGAGTGACCTTGAATAGTAGATAATATGTGCCCGGCCTCAGAATCGAAACTTACTCCTTTGTAATTTACTGTCCAGCTGCATCTCTCTGGAAAATTTCATGGTGGACGTGCTTACATTGGTTTTGAAATGTACATAATGTATTGTTATGCCTGCTGATGTCAGTCCCTCTGCAGCACTCCTAGCGACTGGGCAGACAGAGCTCAGCTCTGAGTGTACTTTGAATAAACTATTGTGTGATCGACTCTTCATTTGGTACGGAAGGCTGAGAGGTGGTCGTAAGTGACCCGGGTGACCCTAATCGGGCCACTTCCTTCAGGGGCATATTTACAAGCCCCTATCGCCACAGGAATGTCACTTTTTACGGCATTCCTGTGGCGAAAGGGGCATCGCCTTATTTACAAGGCAGCGTTAAGCCACTTAAGGCACCCTTTCACTCTACGCTTAGCGTGAAAGAGGGGGGGCAATGGATGTTGCTGTGGGCGTACCACCGCAACACCCATTGATTCTTACCCTGCCCCCTATTTACAAGGGAGGCGTAAATAGGAGGCAGAGCCAGAATTAAGACCGGGGAAAACCTAGTCTTACCCTGGTGCAACAAGGAGAAATGTTTAATTTCTCCTAGTTGTTGCACAACGCAGCACACATGAAAACAGCAAAAGGTCAATGATTGTTTATGTACAGGAAGGTCCCCCTTCCTGCACATACACAATCATTTTTTAAAAATGCCATTTTGCAACTTCTATGTGTGCTGCATTAAGCAGCACACATAGAAGATACAAAACAGCATTTAAAGATTGTTCATGTGAAGAAGGTGACCTTCCTGCACATAAACAATCTTCCCCTGCACGCAGACACCTTTGCACTATGGTGCAAGGGTGCCTACAATGGCGCTAGGCTGCTAAGTATAGCGCCAGCGCATGGGGAAATGCAGGCCTGCACAATATTCTTGTAAATATGGTGCAGCCCTACGTTTCTGAAGTGGCGGAGTGAGGCGTTAAGCCAGGAAGGCTAAAGCCTCAATCCGCCACTTCCCTTGTAAATGTGCCCCATAGGTTTGCTGATGAATAGGGTTGGAGTGGAAGCACATGAAACTCAAGTTGTCCATGTAGCAAAACACAGGGGATATTAATATTCATGCTTCCATATACAGTCCATCCAAAGTGCTTTACCCCCAATCTGGAGTAATAACAACTTCTAGAAGTTAATTATTCCAACTCCCCATGCAAATATTTATTTCTAGAACGGTATTCCTCTCACTCTATGTGGTGGACTGGTTATGCATTAAAAATATCCACACCACAAGTATGTAAATAAGTCAGATTGGCAATTGTTAAATTAAAAGAAATTAGATTCCTGGACTATACAAAATAAAATGAACACCTCAGTGAAACAAACAGGGGTCATCACACAGCGTCATTTGATCGTATCTTTGGTCATCATTGACTTGTAGGGGACGAGTTCTGGATACTTAAGTAAGATATACATTTCTGGATTTCAGAGTCAACCTATTTATCACCTATCAGTACAATATACAGCACTGAATAATTCTGTGCCAAACAGTGATTTCTAAAACGGCAGATGCATCATCTCTAAATCCATTAGAAATATTACCCTGACATACCAAGTTAAGAACATAGACATTTCTGGTGGGTGACATTACATCAGAATTCAAGATATTGCAAGCCTAGAGAACATAAGATGCAAGAATATAAAAATCAGAAAAATGGATGCTGAAATAAGGATGTTTTGTGCATGTCTCAGTAGAGTGTGTGCCCAAGATGTGATATTGACTCTGTGCTTATTTCTGATTTCTTTGCCTCAACCCACCTGAGAATTATGCAGATATAAGGGCCTGTAGGAAACGTATTGGGACCCAGAGAGGATCTCTGCTGTCCAGAAGGTCCCAACAATCTTACCCTTCCTTTCCTGACTATCACTACTGTCATCCCACCAGGGTGAGATGAACTGGTAGTGGTGACAATAAATTATAGTAGTGGCAGGATTTTTTACAAACATGTGCCTTCATGGAGAGAGCTGACTCCTAAACTATCCTTTTTAAAATGACCTGTCAATTTCTATCAAACAGGTACTTTCATCTATCCCTGCAGAACATGAATGGGGATCACTGAAATAATATCGACAGACATAATATCGACCTACCAAATAATCGACACAAAAATATCGATAACACTAATATCCATATACTATACTTATTTTTTTTTTTAAAACACAAATATCGACAATAAAATATAGTTAAACATTTACATCGATATCAGTATTATCGACACATAAAATATTGTAATGACTAATATCGAAAATATTAAGAAAGCATACAAAATAACAATAATATTGATAACCAAAATATAGACAACACTATTATCGTTAAAAAAATATCAACACATTAAAATTATTTATAATAAAACAATACATACCCCAAAAAATATAAAAAAGTCAATAACACACACAGCATACAAAATAAATAGATGAACACATAATTTAATTACATTTAAAAGTAATATCTTGAACATTAATAAATACACAAAATTATTTACTCTTTCAAACATTATATATAAAATAAATAAATAATATTTAACATTTAAAACAATATAAATTACAAATAATATACTATGCCACTTTTAAAGACAGAAAAGAAAGCTCTAACTAAACCTTAATAAGTGTTTCCCATATAAGGAAAACAACTGCCAAATTTATTAAAACAATAAGTAGCAACCAATCAAATACACATACAATTAAAATAACCCAATAAGATTAAAACACAATTAATTAAACACTATATAAACACACGAAAAATAATCATTATTTTTCACTACAACAAAAAAGCAAGAATAAGGAGAATCTCTGCCGGATTGCTTCCACAACATTGGACTTCATTATAGACAACTCTGAATCCAGCTTCACAAAGTAAGTAAAATAGCATTTTAAAAGTACACCTACTTAAAATAATCTCAAAGCACTTTTTATAATAACAAAATGATTAATATACATTTTTTAAATTATATCCCCTCTACAGATAATTCTGAAGACACTCAACGAACTACAGAAAAGTTTAAAAGATCAACTTACAAATAAAGTAAGTATTAATCTCAAATAAACTAATATAAGTGTTAAAAATCTCAACAGAAGCGCAAGCTAAGCACAACTACCCCCAAAACTAAAAACACAGTTAAACAAATTAATTAAAATTTCTTTTTTTTTCTGCAGGAAATATAAAGAAATACTAAAGGCAAACAGCAAAGAAAAACAATCAGCATTGAAATAATTCATCAAATTCAACATTGTAAGTATAATTTTGAAAGTATAAATGTTTTAGGCGATAAAAGAACATAGGAATACTTTTAATAATTTTTATATGCATTTCTCTTAGCATTTGAAACATCACCATGACTGAAGGGGCCCAATTCATTACTTCCCAGAAAGGAAAATGTTTATTATGTTATATGGGATATGTTTACACCCAAGAAAAGCAAACAGGCGACAAAGTTAACTGGAAATGTAGCAAATATTATTCAAACAAATGTTATGGGAGGGCTACAACAAAGGAAACAACTATATTATATGTTAGAGAACATAACCACCCCCTAACGTAGCTGAAATTGAAGTTTGAGATGCTTTAGAAACTCTAAAAGAAGCTAGCACTAGCTCTCAAAAGCCTACAACCGAAATACTTAAGGACATACTCCTGAGAGTCACACAACATGCAACTGGCCAAATGCCCTCAATATCATCACTAAAAAGAATAATAGCTAGAACTAAAAAAAACCTACTGCTACCACCCCACCTGCCCCCAAAACGTTTAGTGAATTAGAAATACCACCTGAACTCACAGTAACTCATAATGACGAACAATTTCTTCTTTATGACAATAAATCAAATGACAAAAGAATAATAATATTTGGAACTCCCACAAACTTACTTAAACTAAAGAACTGTGAGACATTAATGATGGATGGCACTTTTAAAATATGTCCCAAACCATTTTACCAGTTATATACAATTCATGGACTTTATCAAAATACAAACATCCCCTTTATATATGCCCTAATACCAAACAAACAAACCACCACCTATGTTGAACTGTTAACCAAAGTAAAACAAGAAACTAATAATTACTGTCCTCAAAAAATGATCATTGACTTTGAACAGTCAATGATACAAGCCATACTAAAAAACTACCCTCACACAGCAATCCAAGGTTGCTATTATCACTTTAACCAATGCATATGGAGACACCTCCAAAAATATACAATAAGTAGGTCATTACGATGGGGGACGGAAGTGCATCCGCAGTGGTGGCGGTGGCAGAAAACGTCGATTTTCCCGCTCCTGATGCGCCATATTACAATGGGGGTAACATAGGCCATCTTACGACCGCTGCGGTGTTTTAGGCTCCGCATGTTTTTTCCTTACGCAAGGACGGCGGACGGAGCCTATAGAGCAAGAACAGCGTGTGGAATCACGTCCCTTCCACCAACCAGATTACGATGTATCAAACAGCCAATCCCACCGTGGCGGTAAAACCACCTCATCGCGGATGGCAGAAGCACAACTACAGAGCGGAAAAGTCAAACCAGAACACCTGCATATGACTAGAGCCACCATGGATCCTGCTCTACAGGGCTTTCCGCTGCTCTACCTGATGCATCACCAGCAGATAAGATGCAGTCGCGATCTACAGCAGAGGTATGTCCAAAACATCTCCACGCATGCAATCCTGGTACAACAACAACTCCCAGCAAGTGTGCAGGCAGGGCCGGCTCTACGATGTTTGGGGAAACCTGCGAAATGCAATGTGTGAGGCTCCCTCAATTTACATGAGTGACACCCTCAGGGCTCCCGAAGGCTGCCTTGTGCTGACTCCTTCTGCCACACTGCTCCCCTCTCCCCCACCTACAAGCACCACTCACACAGCTCCGATCAGGCTCAAGGTGGCAGACTTGCTTGGGGGCTGGGAGTGTGTACACTGCAGACTGCAAAGTGAGGAAGATGCGTGCCCAGGATGGGTAGCAGTGTCGCAGCAAACAGCTACACATTTTTGCTATCACCTACTGCCACACAACCCAGGCAAACTTCCATGGTGGAACAAGACAAGAGGACTGTGCTGGAAATCCATCTGTACTGTACCTCAGCAACCATGACTGAAATCTAGTAGGCTCAAATAGCACATATCACATACTGAAACAGTGCTGAGGGCCACAATGCTACTGGATACAAATCATTTGCACACAGTACAGTGTCACACCATGAAGTGGTGGGGAGGGTCAAACATGTGAATGTCATGCAGTGGCACATGTGTTGACTGAAGTGGTGTATACACAAGAATTGTACAGGTGAGAAGTGTACAGAGCAAAAAGCCACAGTGGAGTATCTCACATTGTGTGGGCCTCAATGGTATGACTGTGACTGCCATGAATCAGACCAACACATATTGGAGCCCATAAAGTGGGAAGTGACAGCAATGCATGTGAAAACTCACATATCATGTTTGTATCCCAGAGATATGCAGCACAGTGAGAACAAAGGTAATCAAGAGCCAGGCCGGATCCCAAGACTCACAACACAGACATTGCAGTGACACACTCTGCATACTCACAAATGATGTGGATAGGATGTAGGTGTACCCTAGGACTGCGAGGTTGCAATGACACACTGCACACCGCTCCGGCAACAACCCCAACATGTCCACAAACAGTACACAAGGTGTCTGACCATGGAAACAAACAGGCACTCATCAACTGGATCATACATGTGTGAAAGGGCAATGCTCAAGGGCACATACACATGAACACCTCTGCTAATGACAGTACACTCACAATGTCTGATGACTCCAGTAAACACATGTACATCCATCCATTTGACTATAAAGCCATACCTATCCAAGATGACAACACACATACACTGGTGTGTATACATCAAGATAGATCACACAGATATGTTGCACCCTGTCCACCCCTCAAGTCATCATGTAAATTGGAATAGATTCTCATGATGGAGATCAAATAAATCTGACATGTGTGAATAAGTAGAGCTCAGCCAAAATAATGAACAGGACCAGAGTGGAACATCTCAGACAAGCAGCTCGCCCCCATCAATCCTCAGAGTCAAAAGTGGACATTAGTTGCCGGAACCTCTGGTAACACCTGCAATATCAACTTAAGTACATGCGAATGGGAAAGTGTGAATTCAGAGCATGGAACCGATGAACATATACACATATATTGTACAGCATCATTAGTAAGGCCAGCGACAATGCTCAGAACATAAATATATTTTTTATTACATAAACTCAGTATCAGCATGTAAAGTGCAAAACATTAAGGGCAACGGCCAGTCCAAACTCAAGTCCGCACATGTGTGTTTTAAAATTCCACACAGATGATTGAAACACAGTCCACCGCCAAGGGGAATATCACCAGGATAGGGCCAGCAAATGGGCAGCTCAGGCACCGCTCAGGGAGGAATGGGGTGGGAAGGGGGACTTTGCTTCAAAGTTGTGGAGAGCTGGAACTGGGTGGGGGATTACTGTCTGGGGTAGTCGGAGGACTGGACCTGGGAGGGGGAGTACTGGTTGAGGCAGAGGGATCCCTGGACCTGGTGTAGGCATCGCACGGGGAGGTGGTGAAATGCAGTGGGGAGGCTCAGTGGCTGATGTTGCATGTGGAGGGCTGGGCCTCACTTGCTTGGTGATACGATAGCCCCCAAGTGTCTTGGGCCAATGGATAGGTGAGGTGGCCACAATAACTTCCTTCTTCCCAGAAAGTGGAGCAGGTGCTCGTGAATCCTTCCTGGAAAAACCTTTGGATCTGGTTGTACGCTTGGGGGGATGGGCTTTTACCCTCCCTCCCCTGTTTTGGAGCTACCACTACCTCACTGCTTCACTGCCCATGCTTCCTAGGGGGTGGGTGGGTGGGAGTGGAAGTCCTAGGCACAACAGCCCTCTGAACTTGGGGGGGGGGAGTTGTGGCAGGCAACAGGCCCACAGCAGCCAGGGCAACTTCCTGTGCTGATTCAGGATCAGCTTTGGATCTTGGAGGGCTCTTGGAGGGCGAGGAATGTGAGGCATGCAATGTGGATGCATGTTTTTTGTGTTTCGGCTTCTCAGTGTCCTGTGATGTGCTTGTGGTGGGGCTGGAATGTGTGCTCCTTGTGTGCCATTCGGATGATGTCTCGTGTCTTTGTCGCTTGGACTGCTGTTATCGTGTGCTGCATGGGGATGACTTGGTGCCTGAGTGCTCTAGTGTGTATGTTCTCTGGTCAGGTGGGGTCACTTGCAGGGTGGTTGCAGAAGGGACAGGAGCCGGACTGTGAGCCTGTGACTGCAGAATGGCTGCTGTCAGTGTGGAGGCCAAAGACTGGGCAGTCCTGTGCAGGCCACCAACGTCAGAATAAATGCCCTCCATGAACGCAACAACCTGTGACAACTTGTTGCCATGATCCTGGAGGGCTTTCAGGAGCAAAGTCTGCCCCACAGACACCTGCCGCAAGATGTCAATGGCCTCCACACTGAGGGCAGCAGGGGACACAGGGGCTGGGGCAGCGGTGCCTGGGGGGAAAGATACCCTACACTTCTTAGGGCCACGGGCCCGGATACCAGTTGGGGGAGCATCAGGGAGGGTGGACACAGGACGGGGTGTGGCGGACGATGAAGCAGAGGTCGATCCAGCTTTGCCCGACAACACCGAGGAGTCACCGCTGGAATGTGAGGAAGTGAAGGTAGGCGTTTCTGGAGATGACTCCTCAAGGGCACTCCTGTCCCCCTTCGATGCGCTGGTCCCCTCAGCGTCGCTGTACTCCCGGGGAGCAGTGATGCCAGTAGCTTCACCAATGGTTTCGGGCCCCTCTCCTTCTCTGACCTCGGTAGATTCTGTAGGAGACAGAGACACTGTTCAGTGAAGTGGCCGGATCACAAACATGTTAGGCAATACTAACCGAAATGCTTGAACTCAAGGCACACTTTTGACTCTCCATGTACTGTCTGCATAAGTCAAATTATTTCTATGATCAGCTGATGCATGTTAACATGCTTATTGGACAGTCATGCTCCATGTTGCGTACATACTGCCAATTTGCTAGACATGTGTTGGCATCTCAACATCACATCCTATTGTCTGTAGGCACATCTACATGCCTTCAGCTAAGAGAGCTACACATCTGAATTCACTGTGTGTGTCATATTGGAAGTTTGAGGTGATAGAACCCCACACATAGTAAGTTAAAGGAAACTATTGTTAAGTGACATGACATCCTTACATCCACTAATTTAGGTACTGCAACACAACTAGTGTTGAACATTGGTAAGCAATCTGTAGATGTATCAATTACATGGAAATGCACATCAATCTTGAAACTCACCCTTACATGATGCTCACTGATGTTCACTTCCAGTTGATGCCACAGAGACTGACACTTGCGCTGATGTTATCTGCCCACATGACAATGCAGACGTACAGGCGCAGAATATCTGCACTCACCACAGAGTCAACTGAAAGGCAATTACACCACACTAGAGATAACTCATAGGTGACTGCCTTGCTCTGGGCTGGGATTCGTGCAGTGTTTCATGTGCAACATCACACTTTGTACTATACTCATCCCCAACTTGCTGCTGCTGGGCCCTCAGGCGTCCATCCAGCTCTGGCTGTGTCACTGCCAGGATGCGGGTCAATAGTGGGATCATGCTCCGGGGCGCCAACCGACCAGTCTGAGGAACCAGGCCCAGCGTCATTTCGGTGACGTTTATGCTAAGGCGGCAGATGTCATTCCACCTCTTGTGGCAGTGGTTGTGTCGACGGTTAGAGACCCCTAGGGCCCGCACCTTCCGGGCGATGGCTCTCCATATTGCCTTCCGCTGATGGACCTTGAGCTGTAGGTATGGGAGACAAGAGGAGACATTTGTAACACTTTGTAGTGGTGCATTGTGTGTCAGTACACAGTGCATACACATGAGCAAGTCTACACATAATGACACCAAAAGAAGGATGGCATGTCCACTGTACATTTATCAGATCAGAGAGGTAATTTCACACTAATCTAGACAGTAACAGGCCCTGTACTATTGTGCATACTGGGTTCATCTCCATAGTATCCCTGTTGAATGAGCACACCCCATAATCACTAACCTCTGCCCAATCGACACTTACCATCTCACTAATGTACATATGTACACGTAATGAACTCATAGAGGACATGGCACAGGGAATGTGTGTCCAAAAAGAGATTTCATGAAGTCATCATTGTAACTGTACTACTGATAAACCACGTTCTGGCAAAATCGTCATTGCATGCACTCAGGGCTCAGGGGGAACAAAGCTCAACACCATGCACTTGAACTCGTTTGGCTACACAGACTCCAACACGTATACATCATCCTTTCTGAGATTCACATGTGTGATGTTTTGCACCAATGGAGCTGCAACATTGACGAGTGTGCCATCCTCCCCACATACTCAAGTGCATCAAGTAGTACGTCATGTATGGGAAATGCAGACGACAAAATCAGAAAGCACCAATATTGGCTTGCAGTCTGAGGCACAGAGCACTGTAGAGTAACATGTTGTGAGCCTTCTGAGCATTCTAAGTAAGTTTAGCATTCACTTACCAGTACCTCTGGAGCACCATAGAGCCGGCCGTACTATAAAAGGACCTCGTCCACCAGGACCTCCAGCTCCTCTGTGGTGAAGGGACGGGCCCTCACTTTCTCAGTACGAGCCATGACTGGTTCCAGAGATGAGGTACAGCAGCGGTTTGTGGTGAGGAATGGCAGGCAGCAGTGCCTCTAGGCAAGTGACAGGTGTGGACATTTCACAGGCATATATATAGGGCCCTAGGCTCGTTCCAGTGTTGCTCTGCTGATACCATTGGCCAGCCTGGTTTGCATCATTCAATTGGGGCCAATGCCGTGCCCCGCAGTGGCAGAGCACGCCTACCGCGAGTTTCAAACATGTAAGCCGCTGGCGGTTCCCATTGGCTGATGGCTATTTCTCATAGGCGGTGACGCACCGCGGAGGTCAGGAAGCTGCGATCGCAATCCTGCATCATTCAATTGGGGCCAATGCATGTTACTGCTGTGGATGCCAGCTACCACACCAGTAAACACATTTTGCAATTCCATTCTCGCCTTGCTAATTGCATCACTCATCCCAACACAATGCCTAAAGTGATTTGTGCATCCTGTTAAGGTATTATAGTGTGTGACCTTTGAGTTAAGTCTTCACACACATGTATGTCCAAGAAAAGGAGAGTGAAATAACATTCATTGTCATGTCATGTGGCCAGCATGGAATGAAATGAGTTAAGGAGTCAAAAAGGACAAAGGCCTCTCACACTGTACTAATGTTGTGTATTGAAACATTCAACCTGTGAACACTGTTTGAATATCCCTTGCCATTTGACTGTCGATTTCTCGGCCATGGGTTGTCTTATGAAGGGCCAGTGTTGTTGGCTGACATTTAGTGGTGTCCATTGTACGGAAATCAGACATACTTGTAAGCTCTAGCACTTTCAACACATGTACTGCTGTGGCATACAGTGTGCCTAGCTGCCCTTACCAAAGCAAACAATGGGGCGACCCTGTGTCCCTCAGAACCTGGGTATTTTATAAAGAAAAAACAATGGTTCTGTCGGGTGAGCGCAACAAATTTCTTGTACAGTTTAACTAAATTATCTTTTCACTTTTATACAAAAACAATTTCAGCCGAAAGGAACACACGAAAAACAGATTAATGGGTAACAAGTTGTTTTTTATATAAATTGCATCATTTATAAATTACCCATATTTGAATATAAGGCTGTCAAAAAGTGAAATTATAAGGTGACGAGTGACCAAGTGACATATTGTGCTCAGTGAAACAGTTGAGTGAATGATATGTACAAAGTGATTAACTCATTTCATGATACATCATAGCGGGTTGACAGGACGTTTGCCTGCCACCGCCTCTTGAAATTGACCATCCGTACTTGTCACGGATTCACATTGATTAGAATTTACTTCCTCAAACCAGACTTTATGTGCCTTTATTATTCGGGAATGCGGATTTAACCCATTGCTTCCCTCTCTCATGTCATTCTACTGGAATTGACCTGTACTCTGAGCCCGATACTGTGTGCCTCTGTCAATTGGGATAGAGGATTTACCTATTAATGCCTGATTCCCTGCATTTTTATTGCAATTTATCTGATAGGGGCCTTGAGCACGCGGACCTGAGCCCTTTGCCCTTTGCCCTCCTACTACTGATTAACCCTGGATACATTAGGCTGCCATCTCTCCTGTCCTGATGAAGACCCGTAATGACTACTCAATAGTGCGTAGATAGGGTTGAAACGTCGACGCTACCTCTTGGTCCAGATCAAGGCTCTGCTTGAAGAATTAGAATTGGATTAATAGCAGAGTTATTGTCCTTAGTCTGGCCTTCCTTGTTCCCTCCTTTGTACATATTTTAACCACATGTGCCATCTACCCACAGGGCTGCTCACACTTTGATGTAGCAGTGTACCATATGTCATGCACATCGTCTTATTTTGATGTAGTAGTAGTTAGTATGTCGATTGAGTGAAGAAAATCAAGGTCTGTATGCATGTCACTTGTGCATTTCACGTGTTCAAGAGTCCTGTCAATGTTGTGGTTGTGTGAGTCTTTGGTTAATCTGTTTCCCACATCTCATCTTTTACTCATCTTTTGCATGTGTCCCCTGCCAGAGTACCTATCTATCGCCCTGTCCCAGACCTGGCGAAGATGGAGGACATATAAATCATAAAGAAATTCCGCCTGGATCGCCTTACACTGCGAGAGCTATGTGCTCAGTTGGAGCCCCATTTGAAGCCCAACAGAACTTATCCGGCTGAATTGTCTGCTACAGTAAAAGTGATGGCAGCACTGCATTACTTTGCCACTGGGTCTTTCCAGTACACCGTGGCCAGCGCCGGTGGGATGTCACAGTCTATGTTCAGCATGGTGTTGCGTGATGTCCTGTCTGCATTGATGACCTACAAGGACAGCTATATACACTTTCCAAGGAGAAATTAATTGGCAGCTGTGAAGGGGCATTTTTATGATCTTGGACGCATCCCAAATGTTGTGGGAGCCATTGACAGTACCCACATTGGCCTAGTTCCACCACAGGCACGTGAACACATCTATCGTAGCCGCAAACATCACCACTCCATTAATGTGCAAGTGGTATGCCAAGCAGATCAGATCATTTCACACGTGTGTGCAAGGATCCAGGTTCAGCACATGACTCATACATTCTGTGGAACAGCAGCATACCACAATTGATGGCAATTCTTCACCCAGTGTGTGCCTGGCTTGTTAGTGAGTGGGCTGTGTCAATGAGTGTGATGTATGTGTGACATGCTGCTCTCCTCACATATTACCATTACATTGTTTGTCTGTGTTTCTCACAACTAGGTGACTCAGGGTATCCAAATCGTCCGTGGTTGCTGACCCCACTGAGGAATCCAACTATGACCGGGAAGTCCACTTCAATGATGCCCATGGGAGGACACGTCGTGTGGTGGAGCGCACTTTTGAACTTCTAAAGTCTAGAATCAGGTATCTGGACAAGAGTGGTGGTGCACTTCTCTACTCACCCCAGAAGGTGTGTCAGATCATAGTTGCCTTGCTGCATGCTACACAACCTGGCCTTGCGCAAAGAGATACCCCTGATTCAGGACGATGATGAGAAGCAGGAGCCCCCCGCTGCACACCCACACATGCCCAGTGACGATGATAGTGGTGAGGAAGAAGGTCTTGACCTGCATGAACAGCTCATCGCCAACTACTTCCATTGAGTGTAAGTTAGCATTGAGCAACTATGACTGTGCGCTTTGCTGTTGTCTCCCAAACTTGGAGGATTGTTGAAGGGATTCTGCCCACAGACAGAACTTTGCGTGGGATTATAGGACTTAGGCAGGCAGGGACTGAGTCATCCTACCACCTGAGTACCCATAAGCACAGGACCGAATAGCTATAGTGCCTCACTAGCTCTCCTACTCACTGACAGTGAAACAAGCGCTTATACACCCCAGGACACAACACTCTCAGATCTCTCAGGAATCGCGGTAACAAGACATACCCTCTCGCCCTCACTCTTATACTTGTCCACAATAAGATCAGTTGAAGACAAGAAATGTTTTCAAATGTTTATTTCAACTAACATGTCCTAACATGCAGTATACGTGCCACAACAAGCAGAATAATGCATAATACAAAAACAGTCAGCATAGAAACATGTCCATATATCATGATGGGAGATGTCATATTAATAAGCCCTCAGGAAGAAGACCTACAAGCCTATTCCCACTCCCCTTGCTAGAAGAAGTCTTATTATGTATCCCAAGATCTCTGGGCTTTGTCAGCGGACCCCATTCCTCAGCCTATAGATGGTGAAATGTACATCACATGTGCTGTGTCGCTCTTCTCTCTTGAAGAATCCCTCTCCAGGTGTGGGGCACCTAGCCCACCTCCCCATAACATCAAAAAGGCACCCGTCGGCTCTAGCAGCTGCGAGAGTTTGTTGAGTCTGGGTGCTAGGGCCTGACCAGAACAGAATAACAAGGGACATTTTTTATGACCTTGGACATGATGTTCAGACTGTACTCCAGGACCGCGCAGAGAACAAGCTCTGCGGACAGTTCTCAAGTGAAAGACATAAACGAAGCTACTTGCAAAACAACATAGCAATGTATGTAGGTGCGCTAAAGCTGCATAATGGAAGCCGGGCTCATACTAGGCGACAATGTCCACAACGGCCATTTAACAGCCTCCCCTTGCTCAGGTCTGCGGTGCCAAGTGAAACGGACCGCAAAGGTAAGCAGAGTCAAAGCGAATGCAGACAGGGCCAAAGTTTGAGATAATTCAAAGGAAATTTCAGAAGGAGGCGAGAAAAGATAAAACAATATTGAATTAGTTCCAAACAGTTGCGGATGCTGGTAAGTAGTTACGAATCCAAGAAAGCACTTGCAGCTTCGAAGGCAAGCAGTTCCAAAATACGATCAGAATCAGCTTCAGCAAAAAGGACTGCCATCCAATCCAGTAGTATGAAGGAACGAATGTGCTCCTCGCATCCCGTGGATGAAAGGAGTATTTCAGGGCAACCTGGAAGAGGTTCGATGTAAGCATGGCACAGGAGACGTTGCGCAAACGCACAGGCACAGCTGGCAGCCCGTCTGCCACGTTGTAACGCATCCCATAAACGGCTATCACCGGAACAGTCCTGGTCGTGGGCCAACAAAGGACTCACCCACAGGTCATAATCCATATCAGCAAGAGATATGTTGGAAAGGCAGACATCCATGGCCCATTGAAAGGGGCATCTGCGACAGTAGAACACAGGTTGCATGCAGGTGAAATAAGCATAGCGGAAGGTTAGCCTATAACTGATGCGAAGCACAGCTAATGGCAAACATCCAAAAATAAGCTGCATTTGTTCACGGTACAGTTGCAACTGACCGGGGTTGGCCTGGACCACAGGACGGGCAGCCATTGCATAAGAGCAGTAGGAGAACCATCACTCTGCAGAATAGCCAAAGGAGTGATGGTAAACCGCCAAATGCACTTGAAAAATTGAATGAATGACACCCGGTAGTACTCCAAAAATAGTCTGAAACGAAGTAACAAGGCCATAGCCCACAAGTTAATAAAATATGTGCAAGGCCTTCAGTATCAGACGCTTTTAATATTTGGTGTATTAGTTCCCCAAAATGAAGTGGGAGAGTCGTGTTTAGCAGTGACTGAATCTCACTGGACGTTCGAGCCACCTGCAATTCGAAGGTCTCACGGGCTGATGTGAGAGCGACTTCTTGTTGAAACAAGAGCGCTTTGAGCCTGCTTAACTTATTGAAGTCTGCTTTCATAGTGGGAATGTGAGGCCACAACTAACTATCTACAATCCCATATGGGGGAGTAAAAAGAACATTGCTACAGCACGTTACACGTTGTGAAACTGTTACTAAATACCAGACGCCTGCCCGTAAACCGCAGCGGCTGTGGTTATTCAGGATAAGATAACTTCTGTTAAAAAGGAGATTTAGCGTGGGAATGTTGGCAGGAACTGGTGTTCCTTTTTTAAAACATGCAAACATTTTGCATGATACATTACAAGACTGCACTTGACTTAGTGAAGGCGACAATGTCCCCAACGGCCATTTAACAGGATGTGTTTGGATGCTGGCTCTTGTTGGCACACTACTAAGGGTTACATTGTGCAGCACTGTGTGAGTTTTACAACTTACGTCATGTCCATGTTGATGGTAGTAGGGGGATGGGAGGACACTGCTTCACCTACCAGCACAGTTCACCCCTTAGCATCCTGGTTAATGCAGTTCAGTTCAAATGCTTACTTGAAATGTAGCTGAAGTGTTTCACCGAAGTTGGTCAGGGAGAGGTACATAGACCTGAGAGGATTGTGGCAGCTTTCTCAGCAAACACAGAATTTCATTTTTTAGCTCTACTGATGAAGGATAATATCCAGGAACACATGTGACTAGAGATTCACAGCACTAACCTGCAACAACCTTGGTGAAACACTTCCCATCCCCCTTCTGCCCATGTTGATGGTGTTGGCCATTGTTATCTGGAATGCATCTTGTACAGTGATGCCTAGTGGTGTGCTTTAGCTGTCATGTCATCATATGTCAACTCACTGTTATTTTCTTGTGTCATTCTAGGTTCCTCCACTCTCTCAATGCATTGTCGCATTCAAATCTTGTGATACATTGCAATGTGAGTTAACATGCTACTTACTATGATAAACATGTTACTGACACAAACTCATAGGGGTGTGAATTGTGTTTATTTTGACATGAGTGACAGGTGAGTGGTGAAGTTGAAAGTGCTGGTACATGGATACTTAGGGTTGTACACACAATGGTGGAATTCCACAGTCCAACAGAACACTCCCATCATTGTGGCAATGTGGGATCAGATCTACAACAAAGTCAATGCTCAGTGTGACACTGGTGACATCAACGGTGGCTACTAGAACTGGTACGGCACGGTGCTTTGCCACGTGATCGTCCCTGGGTCTTTTTCGGACATCCCCTCTGCCTTTGGCAGGGGGGGACCTGCTGCATGCTCAGAGGTGTCTGAGGATTCGCTGTGTTGTGACTCACCCCTCCCTGTGGCCGCTGCTGAGGTGTTGTGACTAGCATTCGGCTGGTCACGGGCGTTGTCGGCATCTATTTGAGCTGCATGCATGTCCCTCAGAACACCCACAAGCTGACCCATGTACTCAGCAATTTGACCCAATCGTGTGTCCATGGACCTCTGCAGCAGGCGGAGTTCATGCATTTCTTCAAGGACCTGGCCCATCTGTCTCTGGTTCTGCTGTTATGCACCAAGGACAGTTTCCACTATGGCCAGGGCCTCAGCCTCATTGTCCTCCTGTGACTGTCCCCCAGTTTGCCTCCCACCTGCCATGCAGACACGGACTTGTGGTGTTGCCTGTCGCTGCCACCGCACACTGTCCCCAGCATCCCCAGGCTGCCTGGTGGTATTGGCAACAACTGCCACAGGAACAGTGTTGGAGGCAGCGGTGGTGATGGTGGAGGTGGCTGCCACACAGGTCGTTGTTGCAGGGGTCCGCGTTGTTGTTGCAGTTCTTGTGGGAGTCATGGTGGTGGCGGTGGTGGGGGGGACAGTGAGGTCCTGGGACTGAGCTTGCCTTGCCACACCGGAGGGGCCAGGTCGGTCCTCCTCATCCGAAAAAACCAGGGAATCTGCATCCGCGAGTTCACCTTCCTGGGGGGGAAACTGGCTTGGCTCATTCATGTCACTGTCACCTGCTGTTGCTAGCGAGTCACCTGTTGAACAGAGGTTAGATTGTCAGCATGTTCAGTACACAGCACAACTTTGATGATCATGTTTTGCACATTTCATTTGAGATGACCTGACTTTTGACATTGGCATTACTTGGCATTCGTAACAGTTTGTCAGCAGTCGAACATGATGTAGAGGTACATACATTGCTCGTTAGCGATGTGACATGGCTGAAGCAACAATTTCATATGTACAGATATTGTATTTCCAAGGACATGTCCTTTGGTACCAACTTGTTGCTCATCCACTTCAGTTGATGCTAGGATATTAGTGACTTTTCTATGAGTATCTGTCTACTATGCCGCAACTTCATGATTTCTGTTGTGCTTTTTGTACTGACCTCCTGTGGTTTGTGATGTTTGACTGAGTCTCCATGCATGTGTTGTATTGATGTGAGCCTTTATGCTTAGAGACAATGGGACTTTCACATTAAATTTTGGCCATTGCGTTCTTGGGTTTTGCTTTGCAGTTACATGTGACTTTATCAATGACACTGTGATTAATGTGACCTCTCAATGGGATTAGCTGTGTGTGCACTGGCTACAACTTATGGAGCTTTACAGAGTTGACTAACAAGTGCAGGATGTGGTGGTCATATAGCTCCATGCTGTTTGGGAGGGAGGCCAAGGTGCATGAGCTGACTACCTACCTGTTAAGTGAAGCAGAGGAGGGTGATGGCTGCCACATGGCTCTGGGGTGGGGAGGGTGCTCCATGCTGTTTGGTAGGCAGTACAGAGGGCCTTGTGGGAGTAGTGGTCTTGCTGTCAGGTCTGAACAACCCCCTCCCCAGTAAGATGGTGTTAGGTTTTTAAATCCTGTCCCTGCAATGTACTCCTTTCACGTTACATTAGGTTAGCAATGTGTGGCTAAATAATAGATGCCAGTTGTATTTACATTATGCACCTCACTGAGTTATCCCCGTAATGTGCAGGCTTCAGTTGGCAAATGCGACTCCATTTTGTTTTTGCCATCCTTATTAGGCGGCTTAGACTGTGCCCGAGTTAGGCCTCATGGCCCGTAATGCTTGCCTCAGCAGAACATTGTATTTCGCTAATGTTTTTTCTTTCTGTCCAAGGCTGTTTCCCGACCTGCTAATGAGGAGACAATTCAGCTCTCACATACCAATCTAAGTGTGTAGTTCTGCTCCCACGTTAGGAGACGCTGAGACCCTGCGCAGTGGCCTTGGGTTTCTGATAACATGTACCCATCTGGCAGGTGGTAGCTCATCTCCCAGTGCCTCCTTTGTTCATGTTCGGCTCTGGCCGGTAGTTTTGCATGGTGGGCGGGGTTGGAGGCTTCTGGGGAAGAATGATTACTCACTGTGGACCATTGGGAAGTCAGTCCCTCGGCAGACATCTTAGGGTGCAGGTCATGATGGACTCCTCTGCAGAGCATCTCTAATAAAGCATGTAAGTTGTATTCTCTACTGTCTGTCCGACTCTTCATTCTTGGGCAGGCATAGCAGGTGGTTGTGAGAAAATCCGAGTGGCCCTAGAGGGCTACTTCCTTCAGTTGGCACCCGAACAGGGACCCCGCAAGGTGATCTGACTCGCCCATAATCGGGTTGAAGGGTCGAGGGGTGCGTTTGCTCGGTTGGGCAGATCGGGGTACCCCCCCCAAGACCGAGCTTGGTTCTCGCAGCTGCCCCGCCTGGCTGATCAGGCGTCCCCTCGTCTAGTGGTCACCAGCTGGGATCCTGAGAAGGTGAAACCTTGGAGTTGACCGTTTGGTCCGAAGAGTCGGCAGTGGAGAATAGCTTGACTCGACCTGTGTGCACCAGGTGAGTGATTTGATTCTTGGAAAAAATGGTGCCATTCTTGGACGGCACGAGCCTGTGGGCTGTGTCTTGATATGGTCTTCGGACTATCTTGTCTGCAGTTTTTGAGCTGCCTTGCTTGAACGACATGAGTCGACAGGCTGTGTCTTGGTACGGTCTCTGGACCGTCTCATCTTGAACTTGGTGGGTCTGCGGACCCTTGAAAAAGACACAGAGTGTTTGTGAGCAGCTCACCGGACCACCTGGAAATTTGTCCAGTGCTTGAAAAGGTCCGGGACTGCCCGCGAACAATCTGCCAGACCAACTGGTAATTTGGCTAATGCTTGAAAAGGTCTGGGGCTAGAGCCTGTCTTCTTGAATTTGACACAGTTTCCGGACTGTGGGGAGTGGTCCCTGGACCGGTTTTGTTTGGCTTCGTGACTAATATTTGTTATTCTATTTTGTCTTAGTTTGTTGATTGTTGGTGTTCTATTTGTCCGTTAGGGACAGTGCATGTGTCTTATATTAAGATGCCTTGTTTTAGCAAATTAGGGTGCTTTGGATGTCGATGTTGTTCTACTGATGCTCGATTGGAAGAGAGCCAACCTGCACCTCCGGAGGGTTCTCCAAATTTTGACATATATGTTAAACATGGTATTGGCCCTGTTATGTTTAGCACATTGTGGCATAAATATACGAGGGACAATGCTGAGTTACAGTGGCCACTTACTGGCTCGTTTGATGAGCAGAAATTGAACTTCTTGCAGGACAAGTTGTTCGCTAGGAGGAGCAGACAGTCGATGTTTGATTCTCTAAGAGTATGGCAGAAAGAGGCAAAGCAGCGACGAATGAGAGTGGAGAAAGAGGCCCGGAAGAGGCAGACACAAACTATAACACAGAAAGCAGTAGCTTATGAAAGAGGAAAGGTAGAGAAGGGTATAGAATGTGCAGATAGAAAGTTTCGGTTGCAGACAGATAAGTGCTATGTTGCTAGGTAGGAAGGTGATGATTTTGTCGAAGAAATATTGGATTCTCGTCCTCCTCCTCCTTATGCCCCTGAACGTATATACCCGGCAGTCCCGACCTCTCAGTCCTTGGCCTCTAGTGCCGCCCCTTCTAGCATTCCCATTTCTGGCGCTACCGCTACAGCCCCGGCCCCTCTTGCTTCTCTTCTACTCACACCAGGCACTGGGGCGGGTGCTGTTAGTTCTCCTGTCCAGTCTGTCAGCTCTGGATCGGCCTCTCACCCCTACCACCCTGTCTCCCTACATGATGGCGCCTGTCTCTGCGTCTGCTCCTTCCCCCCTGATTGTGGCACACCAGGCACAGTTGAATGTCGAAACTCCTGCACATGGCGTGCATGATGTGAACTGGGCAGCGGCGAGAGATCGAATGGAAAAAGTGTTGGTGCGTTCAGCAGTGGGTGATGAGGAAAAGAAAATGGTGGCGAATCAAGCAGCTCAGTGGGCTTGACACCCGATCTATAGTGTGGAGGATGTGTGGAGTGTGATGAAAGATTATGAGCCGTTTATACAACAGCATGCCCTTAAACACGTCATCAATGCTGATAGAGATGTGGGAACAATGGGGCAGATTTACAAGAACGTGACGCATCTGTAAAGATGCGTCACTTTCCCTGCGCCACCCCAAGAAACCCTTGCGCCACTATGGATGCGCCGTATTTACAATACGGTGCACCATGGTGCCAGGATTGACAGATGCGTCAGAAATTCTGACGCATCTGTTGACGCAAAAGTCATGCATTGCTGGAGTCATGTCGCAAGCACGATGCAACTCCAGCAATGCAGGGGGAGGCCTATCCCCATTGTGCTGCGTCACTCCTTACGCCTGCTTCAAGCAGGCGTAAGAATTTGAAGCAGTGAGCGTCCTACAAGTGGCGCAGTGAAATCTTGTAGATTTCACTGCGTCACTCTACAAGGCTTTTTTGCGTTGGTACGCCCACCCTGCATACATTATACCTGACGCAGGTATAATGTGACACAGGGCTTTACAACGTGACGCATCTCCCTAGATGCGTCACGTTGTAAATGGGCCGCATTTTTATGCTGCTGCTGCGTCACAAAAAGTGATGCAACGGCGGCGCAAAAATGACGCAAGGGTCTTGTAAACCTGCCCCAATGTTTTCAAGGTGTTGCACCGCAAATCATATATGACATACGGGTTAGGGTATATGCTGCAGGTATGGCTCCCAATGAGGTTTTTAGCAATATAACGACACTAGTGGGTTACCGAGGTAGATTGCTCCAGAAGGTACAGACAATGGGGACACAGCATCCCACGAGGGAGGTTCATCCCATTTACCACCCTGAAATTCCAGAACTGCGCGATTCCACTAATGCTGTGATTAGACAACGGGTCGACGCTCGGTTTCAGGAGCAATGGATCTATAATCCTTGGAAGAGCAGTGAGATCCTATCCTTAAAGAGCCAGCTGCCCGGACCCCCCGAAAAACCCCACTGCAAATTATAAAGAATTGACGGAGGCGGCCTCCTCTACAGTAATGACGTTAGCTGATATAGAGTTGTTTTTCGGCTGGTTGGTACCAGTGGACATATGGAGGCAAGTCCATACGCAGGATCATGCGCTAGAGTTGGGGGGAACATGGGATGAGATTAGGGCTTGGGATAAGGAGTGTAAGCTTAGCGACAAGCTGAAAGCGGAGCTCCTCGCTTTGCCAGGGCGTATTATCACATACATGCACTCACTTTTCCCGCCAAAGAGAGTGGATTGGGATAAGTTGACTGCGTGTCGCCAGAAGAAGGATGAGAGTGTGTCGGATTTCTTTACTAGATTTGAAGGGATGCTCTTAGATTTTAGTGGACAGGACCTATCGCAGGAGGGTGGTGTTCGTTTATTTCTCAATAGATTTGTCACTAACTTGCTTCCCGAGATTACAATGCGGTTGCAGGCTTCGGAAAGTACTTGGACGACATCATCTCCGTCCGTGATATTGAGTATGGCACAATATTACGAACATAGAGAGAATGAGGACAAGGAAAGGGTGGAGAAAAAGTCAAAGGATTTGAAGACGAGAGTATTGATGCAGCAAGTTGCGAGGGGAAATGGAGGAGGTAGAGGTTCGGGCTCGGCCCAGCAGCGGTCTGGCAGAGGTGGCGCGTCAAACGCGCCCCTCGGGCTCAACCAAAGTGCGTACTGCAAAAAGGAGGGACCTTGGCGGAATGAGTGTCCGGAGTTGTTACAGAAGGGTGAGGCCCCAAGGGGTCGAGGTTTTCGAGGACACAGGCGAGGAACAGGAGGTAGAGGGGGAATGCAGTCAGAGGATTCATCACACAATAGGCAGAGCAGGAATTATTTTGATGATCCCAGAGGACGGCAGTATTATCACGACGATTATGACATGGACGAAGTGACTGGGTTGTCTCACAGCTAGGACAGCCGAGGACAGGGCGAGGGACCAGTTCCTGTGCCTATAGATCAGAATGGACCTTATGTCACTGCTGATTTACAGGGTACTACTGAAATTTTTTTAGTCGATACAGGGGCTATGAATAGCTCTGTTTCCTGTTCACTGGTCCCGGGGGCAGCTCTGTCTGGCCAAAATAATGTTTTGGTTGGCTTCTCAGGCGTGCCGGTCATTAGCCCCATTTCCAAGCCTCTTCCTTTGACTATTGGCTCCTTTATGGTCAATTCACAATTTTTACTGACGTCAAATTGTGGAGAAAATTTGTTAGGACTTGATTTGTTAAAAAGGTTGCATGCGACAATTTCTTGTTCTCCAGACGGTGTTTACATGACTATTGGACTGCAAGTAGCCTGTGCCAAACAATGTTTTGCAAAGGATGCCCCCCTTCCAGCTGAGTTTCAAGATGTGCCACGTACGTTATGGGCTACAGGATGTGGGGTTACTCCAGATCCCGCCTGTTTCTATACAGATCAGACACAATGCTAAATTGCCACATATTCCCCAGTACAAGATATCCCAGGCAGGTGAAAAGGCTCTATTGCAAATAATACAGGATTTGATTAAATCTAGTGTGGTTGAGGAGACTACGGCGAATGTGTGTAATAGCCCTATTCTTCCTATCCTTAAAAAGGCCCCCTTGGATTCTCCTGATGCCCACCCTGATGTTTACCGCTTTGTGATTGACCTCAGAGAGGTTAATAAGATCGTAGTTCCCCAATACCCTGTGGTTCCAGACATTACAGCGATTTTAACAATGATTCCCCCATCAGCAAAATTTTTCTCTGTAATTGACTTGAAAAATGCTTTCTTCAGCATACCAATTCATAGAGATAGCCGATATCTGTTTGGGTTTGCAATAGCCGGTTGGAGCTTTAGATTCTGTCGTGCTCCACAAGGCTATACGGAAAGCCCCAGTATTTATAGCCAAGCCTTGAAAGCTCAATTGGATTCTTTGGAGCTTCCCCCTGGTAATGTGCTGCTGCAGTATGTTGATGACCTCCTTATTGCTTCGGACAATGACGATGGTTGCAAAAACGCCATGGTTAAATTATTATTGCATCTGGCGCACCATGGACACAAGGTGTTGCTTTCCAAATTTCAATATTGTCGACAGGAGGTCACCTATTTAGGTCACCTACTGTCGAAGGAGGGTCGCAGACTAACACCTGAGTGCATAGCTGCCATTACTAACATGTCTGTCCCTAGAACCCAACGCGAGGTACGCGCGTTTATAGGGATAACATCGTATTGTCAGCATTGGATCCCTGATTACTCCCTACTAACAAAGCCCCTTCTCTACCTGACCACAAAAGATGTGCATGAACCCCTGCCTTGGACACCTGCATGCCAGCAAGCTTTTGAGCAACTAAAGACTGCGCTTTGCTCTGCTCCTGTGCTTGGTACTCCTGATTACCAGAAGCCTTTTGTACTCTACGTGCATGAGGTGGACGGTTGCGCACTTTCTGTTCTAACACAGGGTTTCGGTGGTAAGCAGAGACCCTGCGCCTACTTCTCGGCCATGCTTGACGATGTCGCCAGAGCGCTCCCGAGCTGTCTGAGAGCTGACGCGGCGGTTTCTATTACACAATCGGCAGGGCTCGTTCTTGACACGGACCTCACAGTCATGGTACCTCATGCTGTGGATATATTATTGAATAAGACAAAGATGCAGCACCTTACTAGTGCGCGTCTGACTGGTTATGAACTGACCCTGTTTGCTCAGCACATTACCATCAAAAGATGTGCTACTCTGAACCCAGCCACGTTACTACACCTCCCTTCGGAAGAAAAGGACAATGATGTCCATGATTGTTTATTTCGGACTGAGGAAGAAACGAAGGGACGGGTAGACCTGACTGATGTTTCCTTATATGAACCCCAAGGGGAACTATATGTCGATGGCTCTTGTTTTAAGTTACCAGATGGCACCACCACTGCAGCCTATGCAATCACAACATTACACACTGTAGTTGAGACATCCCGTATCCCGCACCAATCGGCCCAAGCTGCAGAGTTGGTTGCCCTCCTCAGGGCTTGTGAGTTGAGTGAGGGACTGGCTGTTAATATCTACACCGACAGCCAGTACGCCTTTGGGGTGGCCCGTAATTTTGGGCGCCTGTGGGCGGAGAGAGGGTTCTTGACTTCGCATGGACTGCGGATTCAGAACGGGCCATTGATACATAGCTTGCTGTCTGCATTGACACTTCCCAGTAAGCTAGCAATAGTGAAATGTAGCGCTCATAAGGCTATTACAGATGATGTGGGGAGGGGAAACGCTTTCACAGACCAGACAGCTAAGGAGACAGCTCGATCAAAGATGACGCAGATGTTGGTGGCAGGTCCTGCTAGGTGGGTCCCAGATAATGGAATGTTTGAGGACACATTGGAGAATGTCAGGGAAATCCAGGGTGAGGTGACTTTGGATGAATTAGCAATGTGGGAGGAGAGAACAGGTCACTTGGATGAGGATGGGTGTTGGACTGACTTGTCAGGGAAGCAGCGGTGGTTGCTGCCTACTGCATGTGTGCTCCCTGTTGAGTCTATGGCCCATGGCCCGGCGCACATTAGTGCTAAAGGAATATGCAAGTTGCTGGATCCAGTATGGCAGAATGATAATATCGCTAAGACAGCCACGCACCTAGTGAAGCATTGTATCATTTGTCTGAAACATAACCCTGGGAAAGGTACCCCTACACCTTCTGGTAATTTTGCACCGCCTTCCTTCCCTTTCGAGGTTCTCCAAATGGATTTCATCGAAATGGAACGGGTAAATAACTTGAAGTATGTGCTAGTAGTGATCTGCGTATTCAGTAAATGGATTGAGGCTTACCCCACTAAAGAGAATACAGCTATGGCGACGGCGAAGGCACTTCTAAAAGAGTACTTCCCGCGCTATGGATTGCCACGCATGATTTGGAGTGACAACGGAAGCCACTTCAATGCAAAAGTCATTGAATTGGTATGCACAGGGTTGCATATTAAGCAGAAGTTCCATGCAGCGAATCACCCCCAGTCAGCAGGCCTGGTTGAGAAGTACAATGGTACTCTCAAGCTGAAGTTGGCAAAAATTAAAGAAAGCACAGGACTAAAACGGCCAGATGCATTACCCTTGGCTTTATTATCTACCAGAGCGACAGCGCATTCTAGAACAGGGTTGTCCCCCTAAGAGGTGGTCTTTGGACGCCCTGCTAATGTTTGGGGCGTCCCCAGACACAAGCGCTTTTCCGAGATAGGGTACCCCCTACTTGTAGACTACCTGTATGAATTGTCTAAAGATTTTCGTTCTCTTCATCAACAGATACAAGCCACATTGCGGCCAGTACCATAGGGGCCCAGGCATTTTATGCAGCCCGGTGATCATGTGCTTATGAGGAATTTCCAACGGAAAAGCAGCCTGGAGCCGAGGTGGAAAGGGCCAGTAATCGTGCTACTCGCCACCAGAACGGCTGTCAAGGTGGATGGCAGAAAGCACTGGATCCATGCATCTCTTGTGAAAAGAGTGCCTCTCCCGCTTCCGTATGACCGTTGGGTCAACGAACGCATCGGTGATCAGGAGTGTGAGAAGGTGCCACCCTTCTTTTCCTTCTCTGACGCCCGGGTGAGGTGGACGCAGACAGACGAAGAAAGTGATGCAGTTCTGTCTGAGGCGATCCCACCGAGATAAGGGCCGCCTCGGATAACACATTCTCTAACACACTGGAATCTGGATCTCGATGCCCATCTGATCCTGAGTTTCTGCCCCTTTTTGTTGATGAAACAGTGCCTGAAGTTACCAAGTATAATTTGAGGCCCCGGAAAAAGGACGGTGCACCAGCCGAACAGTCAAGGAGTTAGGGAAGGACTTGAGCTTAGGGTGCAGGTGCTGTGGCTAAGGTGCCTGTATTAGACTAGGGTGAACAACACTGGTGCACTGCCCTGGACACTGGACAGGATAGCTGAGGGCATTGGCCCAGGAGGGAGGCTGCCCTATCCTGAAAGAAGAAGGATTTGTTTTTCTGCAAGGGTTGCGATCACGCAGCTCCCCCGTGGGAGAGCTTCATAGCACCGTCGTTGATGAACAATAGGAGCCTACCAGTGAGGCTCTAAACGGACGCTGGGTGACTTGTGCCCCCTGGTACTGTGGTTGCAATAAGTGGCTCTAGCCCGTGAATTTTTCTTTCCCTTTTTGACACCTATAAATTGCCCTTGAAGTTGTCCAAATGTATCCCTTTGGTCGTCCTATCCCTGATGAGGAGCAGCCCTTTGCGGCTCCACGTCCTACTCCAAATGATCCTGTTTGGTCCTCTTGGTCCGCTAAGACTAAAGTAGTGTTTGTTGTCATAATTTTGCTTTCTTTGCTCGTTGTATTTGGGGTGGTTTGGTACCTGGAGGAACAACATCCTGTGCACACCTTGATAGGGACTACCCCGGTTCCAGTAGAGCACTCGTTTGTTACATTGGCCCCATATAAGGAGAGACATAGACAGACTTATGCACAAAATGCTTTCGTTCAGATGCTTCATCAGGTACACAGTACTACTAATGCCACAAATTGCTGGGTGTGTGAGCTACTTCCCTCAGTTATGCATAAAAATGATTTGCTAGTGTCATTGCCCCTGTCATACTTGGGTAGCTGTGAAGCCTGGTTCCAACTGCTTTCTATGGTATACATGCACTATTATGCTGTTGCTATGAATATGGTACAAGCTGACTACGAAGCAGTTTTGGAGTATATAGTGGTACACCAGGGATATACACCCGGACCAGAAGGCAAGGAGGGTACCCTGCACCCCGATGCTTGTATGAATGTATTTGAAGCCAACAAAAATGTCACTTGGTTGCAAAATGAAATGCTAGGTTTCCAAGGATTTAATGTCACTGAATACTTTAAATGTTTCCAGGAACGCAATATCACTGAGGACAAAGCTATGCCTGTCCCTGTGATCAACTCAACAGCTAGCTTCTGTGTTGAAGGAACAGGGAACATTTCAGTAGGACAGAGTCATTGTAACTACACCTACCGATTGAACACTAGTAGCAGCCCACCTTTGCTTACACCTCCGAATGTATACTTCATCTGTGGGGAACAGGCTTATACATGGCTCCCGAGAGGGTGGTCTGGCCGGTGTTATGTTTCTTTTCTCTTGCCTCCCGTTTATATTGCACCGCCCAATTACCACAAGGATCATAGACTACAGCGTAGGGATCTCCAGGTACACCGAGTTAAGAGGGTTGTCAATCCAGATGATATTGATCAGACAGATACCTCGCTGCAGCAATCTACTGACATAATGAAGGGCATTCTGCCATTCTGGGGTCCCATGTTCAATAGTCATAATATTCTTTGCCTTGCTAGGGTAGTTAACGGAGTTATTAATACTACTGCTGGTATATTGACTAACATTACAGTCGAGCTTCAGGCTACGAGGCTCGTTTCTCTTCAAAACCGGATGGTTTTAGACGTCATTCTGGCTGATAGGGGTGGAGCCTGTCGCGTCATCGGCAGCAGCTGCTGTGTGTATATTCCTGATAGTGCCACTACTGTATACTCCGCAATACAGAAATTGCACAGACTCGCCTCAGATATCCATCAGGACATTGGTTCATGGTCTCTCACTGGGTGGCTCTGGGGTCTAGTGACATCATGGGGTAGGAAAATATTACTTGTCCTAATAGCCATTGCAGGAGTCATCTTTACCTGTTGCTTATGCATTAACTGCCTTCCAGCCTGTTGCACCTATTGTATGAATAAACTTGCCTCTACCACTACATTGCCAAGAAGCGATAACAAAATTTCTGTTATGATGATGCAGGAAATTCAGGATATCATGCTCATTGATGAGGGCAACTTTGAGTATTAGGTGCTTTCAATGTTCATGCCTTGCTTGTTTTCCCCCTGTAATATGAGTGACTTTGCTTATTCTTCCTCTCCCTTAGAGCTGTAAAGACCCTACCGGATAGCAATAAAGCATTTAGCCACCCATGCTAAAAGGAGGGTCTGTTAGGTTTTAAAATCCTGTCCCTGCAATGTACTCCTTTCACGTTATATTATGTTAGCAATGTGTGGCTAAATAGATGCCAGTTGTATTTACGTTATGCAACCCACTGAGATATCCCCGTAATGTGCAGGCTTCAGTTGGCGAATGCGACTCCATTTTGTTTTTTGCAATCCTTATTAGGCTGCTTAGACTGTGCGCGAGTTAGGCCTCATGGCCCGTAATGCTTGCCTCAGCAGAACATTGTATTTCGCTAATGTTTTTTCTTTCTGTCCAAGGCTGTTTCCCGACCTGCTAATGAGGAGACAATTCAGCTCTCACTTACCATCTAAGTGTGTAGTTCTGCTCCCACGTTAGGAGACGCTGAGACCCTGCACAGTGGCCTTGGGTTTCTGATAACATGTACCCATCTGGCAGGTGGTAGCTCATCTCCCAGTGCCTCCTTTGTTCATGTCCGGCTCCGGCCGGTAGTTTTCCATGGTGGGCGGGGTTGGAGGCTTCTGGGGAAGAATGATTACTCACTGTGGACCGTTGGGAAGTCAGTCCCTCGGCAGACATCTTAGGGTGCAGGTCATGATGGACTCCTCTGCAGAGCATCTCTAATAAAGCATGTAAGTTTGTATTCTCTACTGTCTGACCGAATCTTCATTCTTGGGCAGGCATAGCAGGTGGTTGTGAGAAAACCCGAGTGGCCCTAGAGGGCCAATTCCTTCAATGGCTACCTACCTGTTAGGAGGCACTGTCGACTGTGATGGCTGCCACATGGCTCTGGGGTGGGGAGGGTGCTCCATGCTGTTTGGGACGGAGGCCAGGGTGCATGAGCTGACTACCTACCTGTGAGGTGAAGCAGAGGAAGGAAATGCTAGCCTTGTGAGACATTCATATTGAAAGCGTCCATTCTACATGAGTTTGATTTGGTCTGGCAATTGAGGCTCACTTGTTGTACACACCAGTACATTACAGTGGGATGGGATCATTTTGTTTGTACTTACCAGCCTCCACTCCCCCCTCGATTCCTGTGAGACTCTCTGGATGCAGTATGGCAAGCACTTTCTCCTCCCATTCATTGAAGGTTAGTGGTGGAATGGGAGGGCCGCCACCAGTCCTTTGGGCCGCCTCGTGGTTCCTCTGGGCCCGAGCCTTGACCCTGGCCTTGAGGTCGATCCACCGTCTTTTGATGTCATGCAGTGTGCGTAGGGTGGTCCCTACTGCATTGACATTGTTGTAGATCCTTGCCCACATCTGATTTTTGCGCACAAGTGGGGTCTGTTGGACCAGGTTCCCATACAAATGTGGTTCTACCCTAATTATCTCGTCTACCAGCACTTTCAACTCTGTGTCTGAGAATTTGGGCATTTTTTGATTGGGCATGGTGCAAATGAATGAAAGGTGCAGGGTGCAAGATGGTGATGAAGATGTGTCAAGTGTGTCAGATGTGTGGATGAGAAGTGGTGGTGTGTGGAGTTGGATGGGTGTGATGTTGTGCTGTGTGACAAAATGGTGTCCTGTCTCTCTAGCTCTCTCTGTCTCAGCGCCTGCTTTGCAAAGGATGCTGGTGCAGGTAGGGGTTGGTTTTATACTCTGGTATGTGGGTGTGTCCACATGAGTGATGACCACCAGGTGTATCTTCCATGCTGACCATGGCTTTCATTTCAGAAATACATTTGTGTTGTATCATTGATGCGTGACTGATGTGATTGAGGGCTGCGGAGAGTTCAGGCACACTTTGAGCATTGTAGTGAAGTCTGTTCCGACCGCCATTCATTTTGCCTGAGCGCGACCGCGGCGGTCGGAACAGCAATGATTGTTACGCCAGCCCCGCTTTCTCATCGTAATTAGCCGTGCGGTCATTCTGGGCAGATGCGGCCTTTTTAGTCCATTGAACAGCTTTCCCCGCCCGCCGAGGTTGGATTTGCAGCTTTTCTGACCGTTACGGACGGTCTTTTGTGTATTCCATCCGCCGCGGTCGGACTTTACGTGCATTGCATCGTAATCTGACCGGCGGCAATGCCGCGGTACATGCGGGTGGTTTTTTACCGCGAGCACGGAGGACGGATGGCTTTTCCATCCGCCATCGTAATCGGGCCCTAAGTGTAGAATATGCAACAAATAGCAATTTTGCACATCAAATTCAAAAGCTAATAGCACTAGCATACGTCCCAATTACTGACGTAGCCGAACACTACAATTTATTAATAGATAGCCCCTACTACCAAACAAATGAACAAAAACGAAGGGGCCTATTACGATGGCGGTCGGAAAACCTCCCCGACCGCCATGGTAGCGGGAAAAAAACGCCCGCATGGACCGTGACATCACCGCCGGTCGAATTACGATGACCCGCGGTCGAAATCCAACCCCGGCAGTCTGATCGCGGGCCTTAACATTGCGGCGGTTTCTGCTGCCCGCAGCACCGCTGCGATGCCGAAAGGAGCATGTCCTGCATTTCCCTGCACTGCATGGCAGGCACTGCACAGTGCCTGCCACCTGGTACAGGGAAATGTAGGGGGGGACCATGGGTACCCCCCCAGTGCACCCACCCCCCCAACACATTGGGGGCCCGCAACGGGCCCCCGGAAGACAATCTCCGCATGCTTTTCCATGGCAAATTGACCGCTGAGTAAAGGCTGGCTACCGCCGGCATCATAATCCTGCCGGCGGAGCCTGCTCTGCACCACCACCATTATCCCGGTCCTGCTCCGTCCGTTAGGCAGGAGTGCGGATGGATCCTAATTTGACTGGCGATTTTCTTGGTTGCGATCGCGGGCGGATGTCCACCGCCGGTCCGGCGGGCGCCACCGCCGGCCCGACAGTGGACAACTGACCGCCATCCTAATAGGCCCCTAAATCCCCTACTCGACTATTTCGAGGATACCTGGGTGGGAAGGCTACACAGATCTGGACACAGAAGACAGCCCAAATACCACATTCCATGGTGGAATGTATATAACAGTACACTAAACAAAGAAGCTAAAACTAATAATGCTGTGGAAGGATTGCATAACGCCTTCCAAGCCACAACAGGCAGAACCCCACCAACTCTACATAAACTATTACAATCTATCCAAAAGAACAAAGCTACCAACAACTAAGAATGGAACAGTCTGTAACCCAACGAGGCCCAAAACTAACCAAACAAACTAAGCAAATGTTTGAGTACTTACAATACAAAGTAAGACTCTACCCAAACACTAAAGGGCTAGAATATCTAGAAACTATAGCTAAAAGCCTACTTTAAATAAACATACCTCAAACTAAAAAAAAACTCGTAATCTATAAACAAGTAGTCAAATAAACATTTTTTTCAAACTTCAAAAATATAATTATTTTGTAAATTAATTTAAATAATATTTAAAAATACATTGACATAATAACTATATTTTATATAATAAAAATAACAATAACAATTACAATATTAACATTTCCCTCCCAGTATAAACAATTTAAAATTACTTACTTTTTTCGTAGCCCAAGAAATGCAATCCAAACTGCCATAAATAAATCCACATGCATAAAAATTCCAATAAGTAATGAAAAATCACCCAAAAAAATGAAAAAATCCAACTGTATAAAAAGTAATCCACGGGCAATAGCTCCATAGACGAGAAACCATCTAAACCCGAAAAAGGTATTTAAAAAAAGAAACGCTCCAGGAAAACTCGAAAAATAAAGGAACTGTAAAATAGTTATTAGTTTACTAAAACTAATACACAGTTCCTTTAAAAAAAACAAAAAGCATACTTCTCCCAACGGCAACTTCCAATCGACAAAAACCTGTTAGGAAAGAAAACAATCCCTCCCGCACAAATATACATTAACATCATATCAAAATACACATAAATATAGCACTAACACATTACTCTAAACATAATTAAACATATCTATCAAACTCTAACACCGACCGATTAACAAACTAACCGCATTTTGCAAACACATAACTAAAACATAAAACTCACCAAAATTACAAAATCCTAACACTACATACAGTATATAATACTTAACTACATTCAAACTACCACTAAATTAAAGATTAAATAAAGAAAATTAAATTTACCTTACCCGATGCGACACAGCTTCCAACCATGAGCTTCTCCCTCAGAAATGACCTAAAACAAAACCGATAGCTTACAAAATAGAACTTATGACAAAAAATGGCTGCCTTAACTAAAAAGATTTATATATTTCTTTATTAAACTTATTGTACATTACAAATGTATTATACATTTTTTTTTAAATACTACAAAATAATAGTGATGTAGAAAAAAATGTTTTACATATTTCAAATGTTAAATTATAATATTAAATATTATTAAACAAATAATATGTATTATTCTAATTCAAAAAATATATATTTAATTACCAGTGTATATGAAACAAATTTACTATTTGTAAATAATGTGAAAAAATGTATAACTGTTACAAAAATATTTTTGTTTGTAAAATGGCTTATTTACTAGATAATATTTTTTATATATAAAATATAAATAATATTGCCAAAAATATAACTTTATATGTTAAAACATACAAATAATTGTAAAAAGTTTTACAATGAAAAAACTGTCAAAATCTATGTGTTATTAAAAATGTACACTATGGGCCCGATTCCGATCTCGCTCGGAAGGCCTCCGAATCGGATTTGGCTTTACCGGACCCGATCCGAAGCCCTTATTTACGACCGTATCGTACACAAGTCCGAACAACCAAGTACGAAGCGAAGATCGCGTAAGCGCCGACCGAATCGTTTCCGGACCCGAACCGCTCTGTACGTCTCGTTTGTAAACGAATCGTGCCGCGCAATGGAGCCGATTTCCGACCGAGCAAGTACGATGCATGATTCGGACAGCCGCTTCGCCTTGGTCTCAGCGAGACGAAATGGATGTCAGAAGCGTACTTCGGGGGGCCGTACCAGGCCCCCCTTCACCCGGGGCCCTCTGAATCTATCACGGGGGTGCCCATGGGTCCCCCCGATCCAAGCAGTGCGGCGGGCACCAGGGGGTGCACGCCACAGGGTGTACGCTTTTACCCACCCAACCATTTTCTGCTATGGGAGCCTGTGTACGCGTCTGTACACAGGCTCCCGTAGAGTCCAATGGGAGTCCGAGCGAACCGAGTCCGTAAGCATACGGCTGCATCGTACTCGCTCCTTTGGACTCCCAGAGCACGTCTCGCTCGGAAAGCCCTCCGGATCCGAGTCGTACGGAGAGCTTTCCGAGCGAGATCGGAATCAGGCCCTAAATGTAATAATGTAATGAATATTTACATCATAAATAAATAATGTATAACTGTTACCATAAACATATTATGTTAAAAAATTGCATAAAAACAAATGTATAACTACATCTTATTTTTGTAAAAATGTACATCACTATTATATGAAACAGAAAAATGTTTAATGCTGAGAATACAAAAATATTATATATAAATGTATAAATATCTACAAAATATATAATATGTCAAAATAAAAAATAAAAATATTTTCTGTGTTTACCAATAAATATTAAATATTGTAAATAAAATAAAATGAATATTCTTTCTTTTCTTGAGTGTTTGAATGAAAATAAATACATAAATAAAATATGAACATGCTTCTGTGTTTAATTTATATTGTTTTAATACTTGTATATCTAATAAACTATTTATGTTACATTAATGTACTTTAAAAACTGTTTTATTGTAATAAACATTTATAAATATATCATTAATTATTAATCCAAAATATAATCTTAATTTTTAACTATTCCCACTATAGACTATATTAATTCAGGGAAGGTGCTGCACACTAAACATATATAATTTACTATTCCCACTCTAATTTAAATGAACTCAGGGAAGGTGCTGGACACTAAGCATATATAATTTACTATTCCCACTTCAAACAATATTAACTCAGGGAAGGTGCTGGACACTAAACATATATAATTTACTATTCCCACTCTAAACTATATTAACTCTAAGAATGTGCTGAACACTAAACATATATAAGTTACTATTCCCACTCGAAACAATATTAACTCGGGGAAGGTGCTGGACACTAAACATATATAATTTACTATTCCCACTCCAATTTAAATGAACTCAGGGAAGGTGCTGGACACTAAGCATATATAATTTACTATTCCCACTCCAATTTATATTAACCCAGGGAAGGTGCTGGTCACTAAACATATATAATGTACTATTCCCACTCCAAACAATATCAACTCAGGGAAGGTGGTGGACACTAAACATATCTAATTTACTATTCCCACTCCAATTTAAATTAACTCAGGGAAGGTGCTGGACACTAAACATGTATAATTTACTATTCCCACGCCAAACAATATTAACTCAGGGAAGGTGCTGGACACTAAACATATCTAATTTACTATTCCCACTCCAATTTAATTTAACTCAGAGAAAGTGCTAAACACTAAACATATATAATTTACTATTCCCACTCCAATTTATATTAACTCAGGGAAGGTGCTGGACACTAAACATATATCATTTACTATTCCCACTCCAAACATTATTAACTCAGGGAAGGTGATGGACACTAAACATATATAATTTACGATTCTCACTCCAAACAATATTAACCCAGGGAAGGTGCTGGGCACTAAACATATATAATTTACTATTTCCACTCCAATTTATATTAACTCAGGGAAGGTGCTGGACACTAAACATATCTTATTTACTATTCCCACTCCAAAAAATATTAACTCAGGGAAGGTGCTGGGCACTAAACATATATAATTTACTATTCCCACTCCAATTTATATTAACTCAGGGAAGGTGCTGGACACTTAACTTATATAATTTACTATTCCCACTCCAATTTAAATTAACTCAGGGAAGGTGCTGGACACTAAACATATACAATTTACTATTCCCACTCCAAACTATATTAACTCTAAGAATATGCTGGACACTAAACATATATAATTTACTATTCCCACTCCAAACTATGGGGCCGAGTACGATTGCGGAAGGCCTGTCACTGCCAGCCATGCGGTGGCGGTCCTTCCGCAATCGGACCGCGAAATTCCCTCCGCCACATTACAATGGCGAAGGGAATCGCACACGGACCATGGCGGACGCAAAGAACGTCTGCCACGGGACCGCCAAAAGCAATCACACAGATTGCCTGGCGGACGGACCACATAGCCTAAAATAGTGACGGTGCCTAGCAGGCACCGTCCACCAAATTAGGATGCTGGCTATTGCAGGCCTGGTGGGGATTAGTGACTGGGGCCCGTAGCGGGCTCCCCTTGTGTTGGGGGGAGGTGAGGGTGCACTTGGGAGGTACCCATGGTACCCCCCTACATTTCACAGAACTCTGTGGAAGGCACCGTGTGGTGCCTGCCACGTAGTGCTGTGAAATGCACAACATGGCATTTTCACATCGCGGCGGGTGCTGCTGTCAGCAGCACAAGCCGCAATGTTAAAAATCGAGATCTGACCGCCATGGTGGCGGTCGCATTCTGATCTGGAGTGCGGGACCGCCACATGCATGGCGGACGGTCCCGGTTCCCACCAGGATGGTGGACGGACTCCAGTCCGTCTGCCATCCTAATGACCCCCTATATTAACTCAGGGAAGGTGATGGACATTAAACATATATCATTTACTATTCCCACTTCAAAATACATTAAATCATGAAAAGTGATGAACACTAAACATATATAAATTACTAAACAAAAATAAAAATATATAAAATTAAAAAAATTAAAAAACAACATACACATAAAAATATAATACCCACAAATTATATATCATAAACCCATATAAATTAAAACTTAATAAAAATATATATTAACTTATTCATAAATTAACAAATATATAAACAACAATACTTTTTTATCATTATATTTCTTCCCAGAAATGAAAAGAATATTTTTATTCATAATAATAAATACATTTAATTTAATTTTTTTAACTTTAAGTATATAATTCTATTATACCAATATAAGATTATTATTATAAAAAAACAACATTAAACACTTTAAAAAATATTTATATTAAAATTAATGTATACAACATTTTAAATGACAAATTATTATAACACATTGAAAATTAAAATAATGTATATATATACCATATCAACACAAAACACATCTACATTACACACATTTTATATTTTATCATGTTTTAATACTCACTACTATATTATCAATTCATAACAATTAATATTATTATAATATTTAAAATAAATTATTTCTCTCTCAATATATATTTTTTAAACATATTTTAAATACAATTACATACACTATATTCAATTCACAGAATGTTTTCCCTATAACTAATTTATTTTTCACACTATGGGGGTCATTAGGATAGCTTCACATTTCCCCACCGCCATATTACGATGGCGGTGGGGACCCAGGAGGACGGAAAGACCGTCCGCCTGTTTTCCGCCAGTACCCAATCTGCCCGATTGCCTACCGGGCGGAAAAGGCTTGCAATATGGTGGTGGTGCCTTGCAGGCACCACCATCCATATCACGATGGTCGGCGGTGCAGGGCTTTCCATGGTGGTGACTCCGCCATGAAAAGCCAGGCGGATTCCACTTTTGGGGGGGGGTGTGGGGGGTGCACATGGGGGGTACCTATGGTACCCCCCTGCATTGTCATGGACATGGTGGCAGGCACCTCGCGGTGCCTGTCACCTTGTGCATGATGATGCACACAGTGCATTCCCAGCATTGTGGCGGGCGGGCGGTGCACCGCCCACCACAATGCTGGGAATGGAGGATGCCACCGCCACCATCCTAATCGCCTGTGCGGGACCGCCGCACCACTGGCGGCCGGTCTCAGCACCGCTAGGGTGGCGGGCGGAGTTTCGTCATCCTAATAGGCGGCATCGCATTTGGCGATGCAGCGCTCACAACGAAATTCGTTTTATTTATTTAAATGTTTACTTACCTGTATTCGGCCGTAATCCGTGGTTTACTACCCCCCACCCTGCCCCTCCCCCACCCCACGTCACCGCCCGGCCGGCACTCCTACCACGGACCGCTACTGTATAAAACTGCCCTATATCTGCTGCATTAATATGTTCAACAGTTACTGTAATGTGCAAATTCTACAAAGCGAAAACTTCAGACTTTTAAAGTGTGTGCTTGCCCACAGTCTTGCACTGCATGCGGCATCAACTTTGGAAGAAAATGCTCTAACCAGGCTTCGGGAGGGACCCACAGCTGCTGAATGCAATCAGTCAGATAGAAATTTGTGAAGACAGGTCTTTAAGTGGGATGAAAAATGTGGGGAATCTCTAAAAAGGGAACACATGAAATTAATTTCTGTGATTCCCATAGTATTCTGCCCGACCGGTATTTTGGTTTCTCTCTGAGATGTATTTGCATCCAGATATATAACACAACAACTGGCCTACACCTAAAACCTGTCAGTACGATTGGCTTTGTCATCAATGGTTGTTGGCTGAGTAAATGAGTAAGAACAAGGATTTGTTATAAATAAATAACCTTCAAAAAGTTCAAAAAGCTTCAATTCTGAAATTTCAAAAGAATTGAGGCCTGTGGAAGGATTTTTGGCCTTCAGTTATGTTAGATATAGATGTCCTTTTTCTCTGCACATCTCGTCCATCTGCACATCTTCAACCACCTCTTTTTCCTCTTTTTATATTTTTTTTATATAGCGCAAACTTGTCACGAAGGTATCAGAGCACTTTACATGAGCACCAGTTTTGTTACAGAAGGACACATTCATTTTTGTTAGGCACAGGGAGATTAAGTGATTTGCCCAGAATCACAGGATGTTGAGCGTCATTGCTGAGACTCGAACCTGGTTCCCCAGATTTGAGATCGAACGCCCTAGCCGTTAGGCCACAACGCTCACCCTCTTTTCACTCTTCCTCGAATGCACTTCCTTACATCTCCCTCACTTCACCACTTCCAAACATACACTGCACTCACTCACATTTAAGCAATTTATTTACTTTTGCTCTGTAAATATTTTGCTATCTGTGCACACACATTTTCTCAAAATTGCAATTACAACTGGAATATATGACCATTGTTCTGTACGCTCTGTAGAGAGGCCAAACCACTGACAGGCACTTTGCTTTGGCTTCTGCGTCAGCATCAGAGCTCTCAATCAAAGCTCCTCATAAACACCTACGCAGCTCAAAGTAAAAAAATAAAGAAAGAAACACAACATGATTAAATAGCTAACACTTGAGGAAGGCAAGATTAAGTAAGACTTGAAATAAGAGGGGAACTAAATTGCTGACATGCATTGCTTTAACGTTCCTAATACTCATTGTTCATAAATCAATCAATATTTTTGGCATTAATGTGAAGGGCATGTCACTGGCGTGCAAGACTGCGGTAATGCGAGCTGAAGGGGCATGGCTCTGACTACTATGATCGTTAATGTCCACCTTTATCTTGTAAATCAAATTTAAAAAACTACACACTATGCTTTTCTTTTCAGAGTATTATTTCATCAAACCTTGGAAACATAAACCTGCGCCATTAATACCATGTTATTGTTAAAGTCTGCATTGCATGCTCTCAGTCTGGAGACTAAGCAGCATGGCCATGCACCTGCAGGGATGTAGTAATTGCAGTGAGGCATGCAGCTGATTTAAAGACACTCTGCAAGCAGACCGCATTAGAACTGCAATGCATTGGGGCGTGGCTTAGGCGCCGCCGAGAATGGACGCTCTTCCGTGAGCTCCGTAACAGCGCGGGAGCTTTCTTTCGTTTTTCGGCACTTGAAGCCGCGACGAACGGCTTGAAATGCAGCCGCAACGTATATAAACTTGGTGTCACCAATTCGACATGCTCCAGGAGGTCCCAACGGTAAGCGGACGGAGTTTTCTTCTTTTTGTATGCAGACGCGAGTGAATTGAAGCTCGCGTCCGCCATTTTGTTTTCCTGTGACTGCCGTTTTTCCCTCAAAATGGAGCAGCTTTCTCTCAGAGTCATGGGATATGACTTTCTGATGCTCAAATTTTAAATTTTTCACGTTGCTTTCTTTGGAAATGCCTATTTTACGTCATTTACATGAGTTTTGAGGTGGGCTCTATCATCTTTTGGCTTTTCTGACAGGGAGATTATATTGCCCTGCTGTACCTCTCCTCATTCCTCTGTGTTTCATCATAAAACGCAGCAACACGCTATTAGCAACATAGGGCATGAATTTTCAACTTTTGGTGCTGGTTTCCTTTGGAAGTTCTACTGACATATCTTGAATGGTTTTGAGGTGATCCTCTGAGAACTTTGGCATTTTCTGAAATATATGATATCTGGATGTGCTTTCCCTCAACATTTTTTCTCCTGCTATTTGGTGATTTTTATGTATGGGGAGAACAAAATCAGCTCAACGTCCTAAGGCAATGTCTTCTACTTCTGTGGTGGATTATAATCCTTTCAGTGTTCTTCAAGATAATATGTCTGACCCAGAACAGGTCTCATTAAGCGCTCCTTTGACTAATGTTTCTTCTAAGCCTTTATCAAAGCTGCCTGGTACATCGACACAACCTTCTGTGAAGAGGGTCAAACAAGATCCTCCTTCTCCAACAGCGTCTCCTCCCCCAACTTCAATGGAGTTAATTCTGGAAGAAATTCGAGCCCTTAAACCTTATATGGAGGAGACTAATATTCGTCTTCAACAATTGGACGACAAATGGTCACATATGGAGAGTAGGGTTGTCCAGTTGGAAAATAAAGTGGATTCTTTTCATACTACTATGGTGCAAGTTCCATCTATGCAGTCTCAGATTTCAAACCTTCAAAAACAAGTTGAGAATCTTGAAAATCGCAACAGGCGCAACAATCTGCGTATTTATGGTTTGATGGAGGGACTTGAGGGATCCAATCCCCACGCCTTCTTTCAATCTTTTCTTCCGAAACTTTTGGACATCCCGATCTCTCCACCTTTGAACATTCAACGAGCTCATCGCCTGGGCCATGTCTCGAATTCAACGTCTTCAATATCTAAACCAAGAGGACTGATATTGTATTTTTTAGAATACACAGATTTGTTGAAAGTTTTACAGGCTGCAAAAGTCAAAGGCAAAATCTCTTGGCAGGGCTCTACTCTTTTCTTTTCACAGGACTACGCTAAAGCAACGGCGGACTGAGAAAACAATTTTTGGACATGAGGCCAGCTCTACGGAATATTAATGCCAGATTTGGACTTATCCACCCATGCCTTTTTAAGGTCACCTATAAAAATAAAACTACAGCCTATGAGGACCCTTGTTTACTTCAAAAATTTCTGGAGAGTTGCAGACAGGAAGATATGGATGTTTCACGATCCAGTGTTTGAACGTTATTGATTCTCTATGTTTAATTGGAATATTCCAATTATTTGTTGGTATAATGTTTTTGTTATTGTGTTTATAACTTGTTCTTTTTTCTTATCTCTTTAGATCCATCCCTCTCATGCCTGTTTATGTGATTGCTCGTTCGTCTGATGATATTTTATCTCCCTCCCGTGTTCGTCGCGAATGCTCCGGATGATGTTCCATCTCCTTTTGTGGCGCCACCCCCTCGATCCCTTTGTGTGTTTTTCTTGGTATGTCTTTTTTTGTATCTTATCCATGGTTTTGGTATTTTTCTTTTTACATGATTCTATTTCCTGTACTTTTTCATTCTCTCTTTTCATCTCGTTCTCATTTCTCACAATGCTTTTCATCAAATACTTACTCACTTTTTCTCTCTCTTTTCTCTTGTTTACTGATTTTCAACACTAATTTTGTATATTACTTTATTCCTTATCTCTTTTCTCTTTCTTATCGTCTGTTTTTGACTCACATTTTATTTTGCAATTCTTCATATCATGCGTTCATTTCGATGCATTTTAAATATAGTTGCTCATATTCTTCTTTTTCTTTTCTTTTCTCTATCTTTTACTCTTTATCTCTTCTCTTTTTCCTATTTGCAAAGTTCCTCATCTTGCTTTCATTGCTTCAAAGTTATCTTTTATTCTATTTCTTCTATTATTCTCATATTACACCAGTTATTGCTTTTTTGGTATATGGTAATGTTATTATACTTTTGTTATATGATAAATGACTTTAAGAATCATTTCATGGAATGTTAAAGGTTTAGGTTCTCCTATAAAACGTCAAAGGGTTCTGTCTCATCTCTCCTCTTTAAATGGGGATATTGTTCTGTTACAAGAAATACATATTGTTGATAAGGAAATTGCTAAATTAAAACGTCAGTGGGTTGGTCAGGTTTTTGCTTCCCTGGGTCAGGAAAACGTAATGGGGTGGCTATTTTATGTCATAAGCGTCTAAATGTACAAATGCTTACCCAAGATGCGGATTGTGATGGCAGATGGATTTCTGTTTCTTTATCTATTGATAAAATTCCTGTAACTATTGTTAATTTATATGCCCCTACTGTACCTGATAAGTTGTTTTGGCCTGGAGTTTTATCTAAGTTGATGACTTACTCTGATGAGTATTTAATTGTGGGTGGGGACTGTAATATGGTTTTTGACCCTATCTTAGATAGAAAATCTAAAACTAAATTTATACCCTCTTATATGCATTCTCAATTTACATCAACCTTTTCCCAAAGATCTCTTGTTGACGCATGGAGATTGTGTAATCCCACTCTTCAAGAATATACTTTCTTTTCCCCTCCTCATTTCTCACAATCTAGGTTGGACTATATTTTCATTTCCAATAATCTTGCCCAGAGAATCATTAATTCTGATATAGGTTCTATATTGATTTCAGACCATGCTCCAGTAACTTTAGATTTAGAACTCCTTCCTCCTCTCCATGGTCCTCGACGATGGAGGTTCAATAACACTCTTCTTTCAGATTCCCATTTTACTCGTTCATTTGAACAGTTTGCTCAAACATTTTTCAAGGAAAATGAAACCCCTGGGATTACTCCTCAAATTGTTTGGGACTCTTTTAAAGCCGCCTCTAGGGACTTTATTATTAATTTTGTTTCTCAAAAACGAAAATCGGCTGCTAATAAGTTAAAAATCCTTACTTCACAGATTAAGGGGCACATTACGATACCCGGCGTAAATAACACCGCCAGGCATGGAAGCGGCAAAAATCCGCCCGCACACACCGCCTGAACACCGACCACGCCATTACGATTACACAAACCGAATACCGCCATCGGCGGAAAAGCACACAAAATACCGCCCGCCAACGTCCGAGTCGGAGACAAACCGCCCGCCACGGACGGAAACACGCACGACAACACAAAACCGCCCGCCCTCACGGCCGACACACCGCACGTGAGATTACGATCGCACCGACATGAGCGCGGAAAACCACAAATATACCGCCCGCCAGCGCAAACAACGCCGATGAGAATCGACACGGCAGAAGCCATGGCGCCCACGTACCTGCACAGAAACCATCCGCACACAAAACCAATAGCACACAACATGGCCAACAAGTCCACACAGCAAGGCACGCACAAATACACAAGCACAGTACATATCCCGAAAACATCCCCCCGGACAAACAAAAAATACAAAGGCCAGAACCCCAGACACAACACACCTGAAAACAACAGACCATGAGGACACACCCACATAGGTGAGTACAAAAGCAGCACTCCCACAGACCACAACCCCTTGCTACATTGCAAACCAGAGAGGAGAGGAGAGGACACAGTGACACAGCAAGGACAGCAGCACACCACAGAAACGCACACATCACAACCACCACCACCACCACCACCACCAAACACCGGCACCACAAACCCCTGCACATTACACAACACACACCGCACCAGCACCACAAACACCATGGCACCACAAAGAATGCCCAAGTTCACGCCCATTGAGCTGACGGTCATGGTCGACGAGATCATCAAGGTGTACCCACAAATCTATGGGAACATGGTCCAGCACACACCACTAGCCACCAGAAACAGAATGTGGAACCGGATCGTAGACCAGGTCAATGCAGTCGGGACCCTGCCCAGGAACAGAGTCGAGATCAACAAACGTTGGAATGACGTAAAGAGCCTGGTCAAGAAGAAGGAGGGCAAAAACAGAGAGCTGGCTGCCGTCACTGGCGGAGGGAATCCCGCGCTCTTTAAGACCTACAAAGCGTGGGAGGAGAAGGTGCGAGTCGTAATCCATCCGGAGATCCTCGCCGGATTAGCAGGGGGAGTGGAGGCTGGTAAGTACAAACTAATGTATACCAGCACACCGCTATGTACTCACATGCACTACCACCATGCCACAGCTCCCAGGGACAAACACCCCCATGTCCAGCACACAATACACAACACATCACACACACATGCAACAGACACCACCACACACAGCCCAAACCGAACAACTGTAAGATGCGTGGGGACATGTGTACACTCAGCCAGCCACGTAACCACCAACAGGTCCCCAAATATGCCAGAAGCGCCACAACGAGCACCCACCACACCCATGTGTCCGCCACAGCTGCACTAACCGACAAGTAACAGGTAAGTGGCAGGAACACAAAGTGCAGTGGGTGGGACGGTGGACAGCCCAAGTACAACACACACCAGGCCCCTAGTCCCACAGCACAGCAAGGAGGAGCATCCCCCACACCCCACAGCCACGTGTCAGCCACCGCAGTGCACAACGACAGCCGAAAGGCAGACATCACGGTCCACAGCAATCGGTGTCAGTGGGTGTCCAGCCACCCCCACGACCCACAACACCCCCCACCCCCACAGACCTGCAACATGGAGCACCCCCGCTTAGAACCATGTGGCATCCAGTACAGTGCACGCACGAACAACCTGCAGGTGGGAAACTGGACAGGGCTGGATTACTGGAGGCATGAGGACCGGAACACGACCAACACATGGGACATGTCACGTAGCAGACGAACACGCAGCACCGCCCACCGTCACGAACAAGTGAACAATGTGCACACGGACATGAACAACAGACTCACACCCCACATGACCCATCACAGACATAGCAACACCCAAGGAGCCACGTCTGCATGCACAGGCCACACTGAATATAGTACCACACGGCAGCCACTGTGCAACTCATCACACACAACCGAAACACCATTGAAGTCCTGTCCATGTAGCCCCAACTGCCTGTCAACCACACACCCCACAACTACGCCTATGTAAGACAAACAACACTAGACGCAACAGAGCGGAACAACATATATGCACACGAACACCACTGAACCCATCAAACACACAGACACACCATGCACAAACAACATACCATCCATCCCATCCGTCAGCCCCAGTCTCATGAAAGGCATGTCATCCGCACAGCTGCCACACATACAGCAGTCACGCTAAGATACATGCCCATGACCAACCATGTGCCAGAAGTCAATGAAGTGCACGACACACTGTGAGCAACAACACACAACATGGGCCACACCCCCCGGAGCACTGCAGTGATGCACATGGCACAGGGCAGCACGCACACCAAGGAGATGGGACAACTGCAATACGTTGGCTGGCACACAACCATCACTCACTCATAACGATGCGTCCAATGCCATGTCCAGTAATCACAACAGACAGCAAATATGCAGGCCATGTCAAGCATGCACACACCTCAAACCATGCACTGTCATGCTGCCACAACACATGTCACGTTCGGCACCCATGGCTCACAGCATGTACCCCAAAAGCATATTCCATCCCAAATGCGAATCTGGGGCATGGCCCCCATGTTGCCATATGCGTTCCTAAGCGTTCCATTTGAACCCCAAAAGCATATTCCCTCCCAAATGCGAATCTGGGGCATGGCCCCCATGTTGCCATATGCGTTCCTAAGCGTTCCATTTGAACCCCAAAAGCATATTCCCTCCCAAATGCGAATCTGGGGCATGGCCCCCATGTTGCCATATGCGTTCCTAAGCGTTCCATTTGAACCCCAAAAGCATATTCCCTCCCAAATGCGAATCTGGGGCATGGCCCCCATGTTGCCATATGCGTTCCTAAGCGTTCCATTTGAACCCCAAAAGCATATTCCATCCCAAATGCGAATCTGGGGCATGGCCCCCATGTTGCCATATGCGTTCCTAAGCGTTCCATTTGAACCCCAAAAGCAAAGTACAAACCAGACCCAGGATGGGCCAGGAGCCCGCATACACCAGAGTCACAATAAGTAGGGGCACAGCAACACACCCATCGGCATGGCCAATCCGTCCCATGCCACATGTGCACAGCACACAGTCCCATTGCCAAGCACACACAACTACAGATGCTACAGCCACACACACGCCTCCGGGAAACCCATGTACGAGATTGCACGAACTGTCAATGTCAGACGACAAATACATACTTCGCCAGGTGCAACACAATAACTAATCTCATTCTCTCCACAGGTGACGAACTGCTGGATGCTGGGGATGGAGCCAGCAGCCAGCACAGCCAGCCTACAAGCCCCCAACGAGGACACACGGATCTGGAGGATCTGTCCTCCTCCTCGGACACGGACAACGAAGCAGGCCCATCTGGTGTGGCAGGGCCCAGCCGCTCCCCAGGACCCCTCCTACCCACCAACCCATCATCCAGGGCTGCTGAACATTCACAGCCCCCTGCTGCCACTGTCGTTGCGGCCACACCCACGGTCATTGTGGCCACTACCACTGCCGCAACCGCCACCATCGCCGCACCGACCACCACCGCCGCCACCACCGCCACGTCTCCGCTGGCACCAGCCCCAGCGCAGGTGGTGGCCCGGACGACTGGATCCACCCTGGGAGCCACAGCGAGGACCGTGGTGAGCAATGTGGCTAGTGGGCAGGCCGGTGGCAGCAGGACTGGTAGGAGGAGCAGGGTCAGGGAAACGCCAGCCTCCCCTGGGAGCCATGCCCTGCCTCACATGGCCAGAGTCCTTGGGGCCTATGAAGAGGCCCAAGGACAATGGGTCCGGTCTGCCTCAGACACGCGTGAGGTGCTGGGGGTGTTGAGGTCCATGGACGCCCGTATGGGCCAAATCGTGGACCTCATGGGACAGCTGGTGGTGGCGGTGAGGTCACAGCCAGGGACAGCAGCTCCCCCTCCGCCACCACCTGCCGGGGCGCAGGGTGGAGCAGCAGTGTCCAGTTCCCCTGCGTCCACAGCCAGTGATCACACCTCAACCACCAGCATGTCGCAAGCAGGCACCCCCTCGCAAACGTGGAAGGGGCCGTCCGAAGAGGAAACAGATCTCCCGGGAGGACTTCGCACGCTCCAGTCGCAAGTGAGGCAGCCAGCCAGCCTTCCGCCAGCCTTCCTTGACCAGCCACTGCATTGACCTGGACTACGATCCCACTCCACACAGCCATCTGGATGGCATGTGTCTGTTGGACTATGGACATAGAACCAGTGGGTACACCGTGATCATCACGCAGCCATGACCGACAGCTCATTGTCACTGCACGCACCACTTTTGTCATCACCTTACACACAATCACATGTCACAGTTTGTAATAAATGCACCTTTTTCACTAACTGCTGTTTGTGCCCTGTGTTTTATTTGTACGGAATACAACGGCCACCTTGGGCGGAAAGGCACCTGATGCGTGGCATGGCAATTGAATCCGGAGGGCCTGTAGGGACCTAGGGGTGGGAGACAGAACAGGAGCACATTCAATGAGTGTGTCACACACCCATCACACAGTACATGTCAACAACTACAAGCAATGTACACACATCGCACAGAGCAATAGGGCACAATGCCACAGCCACCAATAGTGGCATACTACCCTGGCCATGGAGCGTTGACACACAGCACGCAGTGAACAAACGGCCACCCTGACACAGCACACACACACCTGCACAGATACAGCCACATCAGCCGTCGTACATGGACACTCACCGTCAAGTGAAGTAGCGGGCGATGAGCTGCTGCCGCACATTCCCAGCTTCCTCCTCTCCGCTGTCCTCCTCACTCGAGCTGTCCTGGTCTGCGGGCTGGGGCCCTGGTTGATCTCCGTCATCCACGATGAGGGGGATCTGCTTCCGAATGGCCAGATTGTGCAGCATGCAGCACGCCACCACTATCTGGCACACCTTCTGTGGGGAGTACGCCAGCGCACCCTCGGTGCGGTCCAGGCACCTGAACCTGGACTTGAGGAGGCCAAAGGTACGCTCGACCACACGTCTGGTCCTCCCATGTGCCTCATTGTAGCGATCGTCTGCTGGGGTGCGAGGATTCCTCAATGGACTGAGCAGCCATGCCCCATTCGGATACGCAGAGTCACCTGGGTGTGAGGGACACAGAGAACCGTTGCTAATCCAACTGGACAGGGGACAGCATCGCACAGCCAGCACGCTACACCACTCCACATACTCACCGACAATACAGGCACGATCCTGTTGCATATTGGACATCAGTCGTGGCAAGATGCTGTTGCGCATTATGTGTGCGTCATGGGCCGAGCCTGGGAACTTTGCACACACGTGGGTGATCACCATGTCCGCAAGGCACACCACTTGCACATTCAGGGAGTGCGTGTGCTTCCTGTTGCGGTACAGGTGCTCAGTGGCCTGTGGTGGAACAAGGCCGACATGTGTGCAGTCAATGGCTCCAACGACGTGTGGGATTCTGCCAAGGGCATAGAATGCACCCTTCACTGCCGCCAATTCACGAGCCCTGGGGAAGCGGATGTACCTGTTCCGGTACAGCATCATGGCTGCCAGTACATCCCTCAGCACTTTGCTGAACATGGGCTGGGACATCCCTCCTCCAATGCCCACTGTGTGCTGGAATGACCCAGTGGCGAAGAAATGCATGGCGGCCATCACCTTAGCCGTGGGGGTGACAGCAGTCGGATACACCCTGCGGGGACGGAGATGGGGTTCTAACATGGCACACAGTCGATGCAGGGTTGGCCTGTCCAGCCGAAACTTCCTAATAACCTCTGTATCGTCCATGTCCGCCAGCAATTGGTATGGGCGGTCAATGTTCGGTCTCCGCCTAGGGACAATGGCAGAGGACACATGTCAAAGCAACACGACACATGGCAATTTCGCATTCACCTCACTGACATGACTGAGTAAGCACAGGAGCCACAGCCCAGCTGTCAAGCTGGGACGGCACGGCCACAATACACTTACACAGGTCTCCCAACAATGGCAATGGCTAGTGATACAAACCACTGCCATGTGCATGCACATGGGGATCTAGGCCCCAATGACTTGCGGGGCGTGCTGATGGGGACTGACTGCATATCCGTCAAGCGGCAACGCCACGGCAACATGAATGTCTGCTGAGCATGGAACTGCTTCCGCGGCTGGATGAGTATGGCACACGACGACGACGATGTGGGCACAGGCTGAGCGGCCAAAACAAGTGGGACCTGTGGCACGAGGGGATATGAGACAGTAGTAGGTGTCAGCACTGCACCCTATGTACAGCACTGTACGGATCACACCTCCCGAAACATTGACACGTGTCCACATTGACAGCCCCATGCCAAGACGGCTGTGTGCTTGCAGTCACACGTCACAGGTGAGAGGTTACATTGCACGTGCCAGGTGGCAGACGTACACAGTGGGAGCTGGCATGTGTGTGCATGTGTCTCCTGTTCAGGACCCACCAGATGGGCGCTGACTCTGTACTGAGCATTGGACACAGCATGTTCCGTGGAAGGCTTGTGTGTGTGGGATGGTGGCACTGGATGTGCCTCCGTTGGGTGGGGGGCCATGCACAGGGCGGGTACGTCGATGATTGCGCATTGTTGGTCACGGTGGGTGCACCAACTGAAGATGTGTTGCCCTGTGTTCAATTCCTATGTCCGCATGATGATGGACTGTAGATGTGGGCAGACTACACATTGGTCGATGTGCTGTCTATATGCATGTGCCTTCACACCAGGCACAGCTGCCCCTGCACATGTGACCCCTGCTGGACTCGCTGCTGGGTCTGTGGAGCTGATGCACCTTCTGCGCGTGGGGCGGACAGCTCTCCTCACTTCCCTCATTGCGCATGTCATGACTTTGCCGCAGGTGACATGGATCATGGAGGACCCACATGTACGCGTGGGTAGGCTACACATGATTGTACACTGGTCGCCACCCCCAGTCAGTGTTTCGAATGGGAAGGTTGTCGTGCTGGTGGTATGTTCGTTGTGGCGGATGGGCGGGCCTAGGTGCGGGCTTACATTCCGGACATGGGGGTAGTTGAATTGGCGACTAGTTGCAGTACACACGGGACACGTCTCTTCCTTTCCACATCTGGGTCATCCCTTGTACTAACTGACAGTGATACAGTCATCTTCGCCCCAGCCCTCATGTCCTCCCCTCGCTCCCCCAATATGCATGCTCACCTGCGAGGCTAGCGCTTGCACAGGCAGCCCCAAGCTCGCACCAGAGAGGGCAAGGAGTGTATGTGTGGGTCCAGTTGCACGAGTGGGCTGTCTCAGGGTATGATGTGTTGCGGGACGCCGTCCACCTGCGTGGTGTCCCAAATGGAGACCCGGCCTGCATGGACTATGCATCACAGTCTTCGCCTTCCGGATCCGCCACCTGCGACACCCAGTGGCTGTGGCTGCCCTTGCGGCCAGGCCGCGTCCGTCTGTGGCTGATGGCCCACACATTCACTCTTTGGCCTCTCTGGGGAGGGCTCGGGGGTGGTGGCGCACGCGCTTGCACTTAGTCGCAATGGCATGTGGCGTGGTTGGTATGATGGGCAATGGATGGGATGGTGCGAGCCACCTCCCGTGACGTCAGTGCTGCTCGTGCTGTGGTGCGTCCCCCATACACTTCCATGTGACTTGTGCCATGCTAGGCGTTGAGGTTCTATTGCCTGCATGATATGACCAGGAGGAGCGCGAGGAGACCTCTCACACACCATGCTCCACTGCCATCCCGTGCCCTGTATCGCCTGTGCGGATTGACTATGTTGGGGTTACACCTGGTCGACTGGGGCTGTGTGTGCCTTGTCAGGGGCATGGCGGGCGCACAACAGGATCCAGCTTGTCCACAGAGGGTGGGCTGAGGTGCGCCTGGTACCGCTTTGTACGTGTGCCCGGCTGCTATGCACACACGTGTTCACTCCCCCCGACAGGTGTCCTCTCACAATGCCCAGGGAAGCGGTGGTGTACTGTTCATGACCCCTCCCAACACCGCGTGCTCCAACTTGGCATGTGCGCATCTACCCGTCGCACCCACCCACCTGAGCACTGCGTCCATACGACTTCACACGACACATGTGTGTCTTCCACAGTAGTGCTACTCATTTGCGTTGACATCCAATACCAGTGGACTACATGGTCATGTCACGACTGCCGTGTACTTCACATACTCTCATCCTCTCTCATTCGTACTTGTGAAATGAGTCAGCGGAGACAGTTTTGGTTTCAAACATTATATTGAGTCTTCTGTCCTCTGTGATGCAGTATAGTGGACACTACTGGCAGCGGAATACATGTTGAGGATATACTGAGCATTATTGCAAATGGGATAGGGTGTGGGGTTACATGTGATTGGCTGTTGCATGTGGGATGTGGGCTTCAGAGTGACATCTGCTTGGCCAAGGCTGTGCTAATGTACATTTACGTATAGCTGCGGAGCTGCGGACTTTGACACAGACGGTATACATGTAGCCTACCAGACCGCTTGGCATCATGGGCACAGTCCATCTCAGTTCCATGTGACAGGTTTGCTGCGGTTGTTCCTCATGCACGCGTGCATGTGAGATGACATCAGGGCATGTGCTTGCGTGCATGCAGCGGCGTGCCACTTGTTGTTGCACTGTGGTGGTTACTGGACATGTCACAGTCACTGGGGTCGTGTTGTTGTTGTATGCACTTGTCGTCCATGCAAAGGTCCTGGTATGGGATTCCCGGGGCGGGGGTGGGAGGGGTGCAGCACCCACAGACTCCAGGCGACCTATTCATGTCCACTGAGCGGTGTGTGTGTCCATGGGCGCTGGATCCATGTCGTGTCCTGGTTGTTCGTGCAGTTCCGTCCATGTGGGTGCGATACACAGAGCCCATGCCACTGCCTCCCACGATGCATGCGGTGTTCCTGGATGTGATGGGGAACAGTGTGCATGTCCCGGTCATATCCGATGTCATGGCGATGTCGTTGATGGTGTGGTTACAGTTGCCGGTCGTTTGGTATGGCTGTTGTGGTGGTGACTGGCCAGTCCGTGCGGAAGCTAAGCATGGGTGCGGGGTTGGACATCATAGGTCACTCGGGAACCTGCGTTGTGGTCCGACGTATTTACAGGTTGTCAGGTATGCGATGCCGTCCAGCAGGGCTTCCATGTCATTGGTGGTGTACATGTTTGCCAGCCAATGAAGCGGATGGTGGCTGTCAAGGTGTTGTTCGTAGGTTGTCCCTTGGAGGACCATGATGGGGCATGCTGGGTGACATTCGATGTAGCTGTTCTCGATGATCCGTCGTGTGGAGGCACAGTGGTCCCATTTCAGTGCGGGTGCGATGTTGGCCACATACGCCATGCCCCCATAGGCAGAGCAGGCCCTGTCGTGTGCGTCCAGAGGGAGGAGTAGTGGTAGCAGGTCCGCCTTCAGACATGCCGGGTTGGAGAGGCATATCTCGACGGGATGCTGGTAGGGACACCTCCGACAGTAGAAGACGGGCATGACGCAGCTGAACAATGTGATGCGGTAAGTCAGTCGGTAAGTTACGTTCAGCAGGGACAGGAGATCGCATCCCAATGTATGGAACAGGTTGGTTTTGTACAGCTTGAGCTGTTCGGCGTAGTTGGGTAGGTGTGTTGCGGTTGCCATTTCGCAGCGGTTCGTTGAGGTGGCGTGCTCCGGCTGTGTGTGCAGTCTGCAATGTGCACGCTCCGGGGTTGCTGTGAGCTCTGTGTAGTCGTGGGGAGACAGGACTTGTGTTCTGTTGGCTTGTTTGGAGGACACGGGCCCTCTTCCCACATGCTTCTCAGACAGTTCAAGGTCAGTGCTGTGTGACTCCTTCCAATTAACTTGCATGTGGCCGACATGGGGGAGTGTTTTCTTCTTTCTTCCCCGTCCGTTGTGTGCTTCTGTGATATGCGCTATCTGCCCTGTGGTCGGTCTCCTCGGCATGCCTGTGTTGGTCTATTCTTGGACAATGGCTGTATTCACCGGCTTCTGTCGTAGGGCTGTGGTTTCGGAGTTGGAATGGAAGGTCATTCAGTGCTGTCTGCTCTCCCTTGTGTGGGCGGCAGGCTGCCTTTCCGCTCTGCGTTGGGCCTTGTGTGTGAATGTTATTCTTGGGCCACCTGTTGTCGGTCCCCGGGCTCTTTGGTGTTCCGTTTTATATGTCTTGTTCATATGTGCAGGGTGGTATGGGTGTTTCTGTGTGGTACTGGCGTTCCTCTTCCCGAAGGGGCCCTGCTTCTCCTAGTTGGTGTTGCCGCCGCTGTGTGCTACGCCATGTTTGTTACACTGGGGTGTGTCCTGCTGTTGCGTGTCTTCACTGACATGTGTGCGTCGGATGTGTGGCGTTGGGTGTTGTCCGTGAATTGGGCGTTGGGGACATGTCTGTGGCCGGCCTGTCACGTGTCATGTGCGTTCGGGGTGGGGCTGATGTGTGTGCTGCTTGGTTGTGTCCCTGTGTCTGTGTGCGACGCATGCATGGCGCTGCGGTTGGCCTCTGCATTGTGCGCATGTGTGGCGGCGTCATCGGCGCTTTGGGGCCGTGACGGGGTGGTTGGTTCCTAGTCCCAGGTGGTGTGTACACATGTGTTCTGCGATGTTACGATTTGGCCTGTGTGTCATCTGTGGATGCGATGGTGGATGTGTTGTGTACACGCGCTGGTGGGGGGTTGTCCGCTTTTTCCGCCCTTGCACTGTGTGCGCTGTTTGCGTGCACTTGTTGTGTGTGTGCCTACCTGCGTCTCCGCGGTACGTTGCGTCCTTGGTGGTGCATCAGCAGAAGCATGGGGAGTGCCTGCAGTGCTGGATTCATGCTCGGGGAGCCGCTTCTTCGTTGTCCGTGCTCTGCGTCCGTGTTACCGCCTCTCTTTCACGTGCGGTGTCTCTTAGCCGTGGGAGCCGTTTGTTTGCGGCATCGTAATTTATGCGCCGGGCGGGACGTGTTTCGTCGGACGGTGTGTGTCAGTTGTGCTGCGCCGCTACGTGAACGGGCGCACTTTGATGGCGGACGGTGTTGCTGGCTTGCCGGCGGTGTTTGGTCTACTTTTCGCATCGTAATTGGGCGGGCGTGTGGACTGCTGCGTGCCGGCGGTAACTGGTGCTTTTTGCATCCGCCAGCACGGCGGTGGTGCTTCCGCCCGACATCGTAATGGGCCCCTAAGAAACTAGAATGTTCCTATTATAGTTCTCAATCTTCAAACGTTTTAAATGATTTGCTAAAAACCAAGTTTGAATTCAATCGGATTTCTACTGAAAATGCTAACTCTTTTCTCCTCAAAGCAAGTTCGAAATATTACGGTGGTCAGAATAAATCAGGCAAACTTCTTGCGAATTATCTTAAAATCAAAAAAGAGCGTACTGTTATTGACTCCATTCTATCTCCTTCCAATCAAACTTTTCATAAAAGTGAAGATATTCTTTCGGAATTTACTAAATTCTATCAAGCTCTTTATTCACCAGAAGCCCAAACGGACGCTCATGAGGCTTCTATTTATTTATCTTCCATTTCACCGCCTTCTCACTCTGACTTAGACTTTTCTTTATTAGAACAAGACATTCGGCTTCAAGATATCTCTAATGCTATCCGCTCTATCAAACAAGGTAAAGCTCCTGGTCCCGATGGTTTCTCCATTGAATTTTACTCATTTTCTCTTCTTTCCTTGTACCTAAATTACATCGACTCTTTCTCTACTTTATTTCAACTAACTCATCCTGTGGTACTTTTCAAGAAGCATTAATTTGTCTCCTTCCTAAAGAGGGAAAAGATCTTAAATTATGTAAGAACTACCGTCCTATCTCCTTGATTAACTTAGATTATAAAATTTTAGCAAAAATTTTAGCTCTACGTTTAGAGGACTTTTACCGCATTTAATAGGCAGAGAACAATGTGGGTTCATTAAAGGTAGACTTCTTTCAGACAATATTCGTTTGTTTTTTAATGTTATTAGTAAGTCCAAATCCTATAAATCTTCTCTTGCAGCGATTGCCTTGGATGCAGAGAAGGCGTTCGATAGAGTTAATTGGTCCTTTCTTTTTGCTACTCTTTCTTGGTTTGGGTTTGGTCCCAAATTCATCCAATATGTATCTTTACTTTATTCCTCTCCCAGATCTTCTATTTTTGCTAATGGTCTTATATCTCCCTTCTTTCCTTTACGCAGGGGTGTACGACAGGGTTGCCCTTTATCCCCATTATTATTTATTCTTGCCTTGGAACCTTTCTTAATTAAAATACGTTCCAATCCCCAAATTACTGGTTTTTCTTACGGAAATTCTCAGCTTAAAATCTCAGCTTATGCTGATGATATTTTGCTTTTTATGTCACATCCTCAATGCTCTTTACCCGCTTTTTGTCGGAGGTATGTAGTTTTGCAAAGGTTTCAGGGTATAAGTTGAACACAGATAAATGCGAAATACTTCCTCTAAATAAGTTTTGTTTCCACGCTGATTTCATGGCATCTTCCTTTCATTGGAATCCCAATCACATTAAATACCTTGGCTTATTGTTTTCTGACTCTGTTAAAAATTCCGTCACTCTGAATTTTAACTCCTTGTCTACAACTTTGCGTGATCTCACTTCTCGATGGAATCCCTGTTCTTATCTTGGTGGGGTCGTCTTGATTCCATCAAGATGATGCTTGTTCCTATTGTACTATTTTATATCTCTAACATACCTGTCAATATCCCTAAATATTATTTTAAAAGCATTTACTCAATTTTAACTAAATTTTTATGGAATGGGAAAAATCTAGGATGTCTTTATATAAACTTAAAAACCAAAGTCTCTAGGTGGTGTTAATTTTCCGGACTTTATCAAATACCATCTGGCTTTCTGTCTTAAACAGTCGGCCTTTTTATTACAAAATAATGAGAATACTCCTATCCCCCTATGGGCTGAGCTGGAGAAATCTTTTTCAACCCCTTCTCTTTGCTAGAATGTTTATCTTTTTCTTCTAAACCATTTTTCTTATCCCCTCCAATTTTCAAAAACACATGTAGGATTCTTTCTCCCGCTTTTATGTCATTCAAATCATCTAGAGAGAAATTTTTAGCCTCTTCTGTTTGGTATAATGTTTTGATTAAAATAAAAAATAGGGTCATTTTTTGGAGAGATTGGCATTCTAAGGGTTTAAAACACGTCTCTCAATTATGCCAGGATGGCGACAGTCTCTCCTTTTCTGACGCTCAAACAATTTTTTCTTTTCCAGCTTCATATGAAAATAATTATAACATACTCATTCGAGTGATACAAATGTCTTATCACAGCCTTTCCTCCGAACAAATCTCTGCTTCCTCTCCTTCTCTTCTTCCCAATTTATTAGACACTCTGCCCTCTGCGTCTCAAATTTATAAGCATTTGAATCCAGTTCTAGTAGATAGAGACAAAGCCGATGTTGAAATTTGCTGGGAAATTGATCTTCAATTTATCTTCCCTATTTCCCTATGGAATACGATATGGTCTAAAATAAGAAGGTCCTCTAGGGCGGCAAACACTACTCAAACATTATTTTTTACATATAATAGATTATTTATTACACCTGTTAAGCTTCATACATTAAACCCAACACTTTCTCCTAAATGCTGGTCTTGTGACCACCCGTTTGCAGACCTTAAACATATGCTATTTGAATGCTCCCTTATTTATGACTTTTGGTTGAAAGTCTGGAAACAAATTAATTTAATTTTTAACTCTCATTCTCCTTTTAATTTTGTTAATGTTTTTCTGGGTAGTGCTTCAGAGTATTGGTCATCTCAATCTAATAATTTTTACATAATTGATTTACTTCTAGCAGTAGCTTTTCAGCAGATCACTAAATCCTGGAAGGATTCCTCTCAAATTTCCTTTCAGGCATGGTGGTATGGTGTTTGTTATCATCATAGGCTTGATAGGGCTTATGTTCAACCTGTTTCGATTAGCCATTAAAAGAGACTACTTATGGCTCCCAATCACCTCATTTTTAGACAATTCTGTTCTTTCTACAAATTCCCATAACCCACGAATTGAAGAGGTACCTAAACCTCCTTGATGTAATGTGTTGTTAAAATATTTATTTCTTTTCAATATGTTATGTTTCTCTTTATAGGAATTTCTTCAGTGTTTATTCCATGCTTGCTACATTATTAATATTCATTTATATTTTCTTGCTGGTGTTTATCATATGTTTCTGTTTTCAAAATGTATGAAGCTTATTTTTGTTTTAATGTTTTCTTGTTGATCTTTTAACTTGTTATCATTGCAAATTACTTTAATAAACTTTCACTTTAAACTTAAAAAAGAACTGCAATGCATTTATATAAAATGAGCCAACATAGCTCAGCTGGACTGGAGAGACTTTAAGGCGCACAGCATGTACTTCTCTGCAGGACTTGGTACTCAGGGCCAGTTATAATGTCATACAGCAGTTAACTGTCTACTGGAGCACATAACCCTCGCTTTGCGCTTGATTCGGATATTTGTATCAACTTTACAAGGGATTAAGGTAACAAGAACCCTGGTCTGCTCATTTTTTGGATCCATTTCGCAGGGGAACAAATGCAGCAGATCCCCTTCTAATGTGGACAGTGATGTGCAGCCAGGGCCTGGGGTGTCATAGTGGGGGAGGTTAGGGTGGCAAGGGTCTCAGAACAATATACATAACGGAAGATCAGCATTCTAACACTTACCATTACTGAGAACAAGGCACCAAAACACACATGCTTGCATCCTCTCCTATGTGTGATGAATGAGAAAGGGTGGGATCTATGCCTGTGAATGATGGAGTGCTGCTCTCACGCAGGGATGGAGACTGCAACGCCCCAAACCATGACGCTGACAGCGTCACTGGCCTATAGTGGATACTGCTATAGACTACAATGGCAATGATTCATTATGAAGGGCTTTAGAACAGTAAGCCCTGCATTGTGCCTCACAGTTCAGAAAGTTTATTACTGCCTGGCTTCCTTCTCCTGCTTCAGAGCGAGGCAGGGCAGGCAGCCTGGGACAGACTACCCAGACTTAAATACATCGATTTTGTTTAGAGATACGATCATATCTCTAAATAAATCGATCTATTTAATATTTGTACAGGAATGTGAAGGAAATAATTTCAGGGGGGCGCAGCCCCAGAGCCCCAATGGAGAATCCGCCCCTGAGTCAGAGGCCAGACTTGGTGCACAATCATGGAAGAATTGTTGAGGAAAACTATAAACAGCAGAGTACTTTTATGCACTTAGCTAGCCTGGCTGACTGTAAGGTGATAATTAAGCCCTGAGCAGCAAGCAGTAGTGCAACAGCACAAGCCAATTACACTGGTTGCTTTTGTGATGCAACGTTGTTGAGTGCCAGACACTCAGCTAAAGGAGCTATTATGCATGTCTAACGCATTTTAGTGAGGCAGTGCAGACACCAGCACTAAAATGCGTTAGTCTATCCCCTGATGCATGGAACCTTCACATTGTAACCATTCTGCAAAGGTCCGGAAATTATAATATGTAGAACTTTACATGAAATTGTCTCAATTAGTTTTTAACATGGTCTCTCTGTATTTGTTTACTTAAATTATCAGTCAGGGGTCATCAGAGCAGCTGTAGAACACATGTTAAAGTGTTCTCTTCTTATGTTGACTGCTTAAAGTATGTACTGGCTACTGATGAAGGGAAAATATACCAGCTTTAGGTGATTTTTCAATTTTTGTACTGGCTGAAATACTAAAATATCGCTCATGCCATTATAAAAACAGCCATGTGACAAAACTTGGCAGATGATGTGCGCAACTCCAGCAACAGAATCCAGAATTGGCTTGAGGGCAGTTGAGGCTACAAAACATAGCCAGGCTGTAACACATGCCCCCGCAGCCCTCGGTGCAGGGGGGCAGGCTCTTAATTACAAGGGGGGAGCCTCAGCCTCGGCATGTGCATAGTGCATCTGATGGACGCAGGCCAAGCTGTCCAGTCCTTGACATTTAGATGAAGCTGGCTGAAGAAGTGGGAGACCAGGGGGGCTTGGCCCCTTGGTTTATGAGAGATTGTTACTGCGTCAGAGAGTTTAATATAATATATAGCATGTCTCTCACATTTTAAGAATCAGTGGAAGATGTCATACACCGAAGACTACTATTGCAGGTATTGCGGCTAGAATGTGCAAAAGATAATTGCAGCAATAACTTTTTTAATAAAATCTATCAAAATCTTTTCCACCCGGTTCTTTATAATGTGAGAGGCATGCTGTACAATCTTTGCAATGCTAACAGGAGAGGAGTATCTCTCTTACACTGTGGGCTCTCTCGCTCACTCACTCACATCAAAATGTCACCTCCCACTTCTTCAGGCAGTGACATTCAAATAGTTTTCTTAAAATGAGTCCTTCGAGGAGCTTGACCCAGCATACCATCAGTGATTGTCCATTGCCCCTCTTGGCAGTCCGGTGCCACGTATAGGGACAGGGAACACAGCAGTTCTCCAGACAGGTAGGAGCAATAATATTTTTGTTAATCGCTTCAAAGCAGAGGCGGCCACCACAAATAAAGGGTGGTGGGGTGGGTGGAGGGAACGCGGGAGAGGGAGCGCAGGGGGAGGTCACACGGGGGTTGTTAGAAATAATAGATTTCAACAACTTACCTTTAGCCGCCGGTAGCCTCCAGCGTTGTGTTGCGGTCGCCGCCTCTCCTCTTCTTGGGCCCCAGCAGCCCCTGGGACAGACTCCCATTCAACCCCCATGCTGCAGAGCAGCACTGGGATTGACATGAGTGGGCTTGAAAGACGCACTGCTCAGGCCAGGGAGTCTGTGGGGATTTCTCCAGCCCGGCTACTCAATGCAGCCGGACTGGAGAAACCTAAGTGCGCATGTGTGTTTTGGTCGGCATGAGATGGCAAGCCAAACACACATGAGCACTTAGGGAGTGCACATAGCACTCCTCCTCCCATGCCTCGGCACCGCCCCTCTCTACAATGATGGCTAAGAGCCAGCAAATGCAAAATTAAAGGATGCAAGAACATCGATTTATTTTACATTTGCTGTCTCTCTGAGCCAGGCAGTGGAGCGAGGCTCCTCCGCCATTGCGGAGGAGCTGCTGCTTCTTCAACTCATGGCCCACATAACTTCTTCCTCAACATCCCTCTTTCTTATGCTCTGTCACTGTCAGCATGCATTCTTAAAAGTGATTAATCATACTTTGTACATGTGGATTAACACAATCCAATGGCTGCTTTTTATGACAAGGCAGCTCAGGAGGTAGATTTACCTGCTACACATATGTGGATAACTCACACGTCTACGGGTTTGAATCCTGATTAGGGTGACTCATACATTCATCCTTTCCACATCAAGTACAGTTGAGATAGCAAATATTAGCATCTGATATTATGTATTACATGCATTATGAACTGACACTACAATATGCTGCTTAGATTGTTAAGTGAGTTGTGCAGAGTTTCATTCTTCTGACTAAAATCTGTTGCAAGTGTGCCTGTGTTGTAGGCAGGAATGTTTTTATGCAGGAAGGGGCACCTTTCTATGTGTGCTGCAGAACAAACAAGGAGAAATGAAGGTATTTCTCCACGTTACACCTCACCTGGGGAGGCATATCTTTTTGGCGCATGTTTACTAGGTTTGGTAAATCTGGGAATGCATCAAAAAAACTTAGGGTTTGTGTTGGAACACCCACCACAATGCCCATATAATGCCTTCCTTGCGCAGGGTAATGCAACACAATGATTTGTGCTGCGTTGCATTACTTCATATTTTTGAAGAGATTCAAAGCCACGCAAAATGGTTTTGCGTGCCTTCATAAATATGACACAGAGCTTTGCATCATGCATGTACCACATTGCGTGGTGCAAGCATGATGCAAAGCTCTCATAAATATTTCCATATGAAGCTGGTCATCTATCAAATCAGGCAGTGGCCTTTTTCCAGTTCCATCCTGTGGGCTACTGCTTCTTGCCCTGAGGCAATTAAATCAGTCACTCTCTTGAACAAATAACTGACCCTTTTTTCTGCATCAATTAACCTCTGTCACTTTGTCAGAGTACCCCTGCAGCTTCCACTCCACAGATCTAACTGCATTCTAAATATGTTCAGTTTTTGTGCTGAGGTTAGAATACAGGACAACAATAGACTTCAGTAATATTCTCCCTGGGTGAGATTTCACCCTCTTCCATTTCACCCAGAGAAGAGATTTTTTCTTAGCCCTCACTTGTTAAGGCCTAAAGAATTGCTGTTGATTAGTGGCGTAGCAAGGGAGGGGGTGGACCGCCCGAGCGGCACTAGTTTTGGGGGCGGCACCCCCCCAGTCTCACATGAGTTTGCAGCAAGGGCGACAAATGCAAGATTCATCACCAGCACCCCCCTCCTCCCCGCTCTTCAGCGCGGCTGCGGGGCGGGAAAGGCAGTGACCGCCAACGGCAGCAAAGTGCCTACCTACGCCACTGCTGTTGATAATTTGATGACTGTTCTAGTGGTCAAATGAATGACCAGCATTCTATAAAAACAGAGGAACAGGACATTAGACTACCAGGCTTGCTTCCAGATGAGGGCTCACTAAGCCACTTTGTGGACCGAAGAAACTGAGTTGCAATGCAGCATTTGTGGCGCCATCCATGGAGCCAGAAGGGTTGACAGAGCTGACACCCTCCCATGCCTTAGCTTTCCTGGCATCTCCCTTTATCTCATCAGAAAACCCAGGTGCAAATAAATGCTACCAGGCCCTGTAAACCTGGGAGATACTGGAGTTATACGCAGGGCATCTCTCCACTCACCTTCACTCTTGCCGGTTCTACTGACCCCCTCCACCAAAGCAGATGAGCAACGGAGAAGTCTGCTTTCCACCAGTGGCTTCAGTTATGGAAGATCAGCATCAGGTGAGAGAGGAAGCCCATAGCTGTTTTGTTCTTCATCTCCAGGACAGCATGCAATTCACTCAACAAATTGTGAGCGACACATACCCATCCTGTGCTTTGGGTGGGTCTGCTCCTTAGAATGGTTTTGAAATGGAACTCGGATCTGATCCGGCTGGTCTCTGCACTCCCGGAGGTTGGCTTTGAACCTCCGATCCATGGTGCAGGTACATGATCTTGATGCACGGAACGTAGAGCTAGCATAAGTATATTGCCTTTCTTCTCTGGCAACACTCACTGGAGTGGGCATCCTGAGGGTTGTGCAGTGAACAAGTATGGCTCATGCAGTTTGAACATAGAAATACTCAAGGAGGCTGAGAGAACTTTGGGCAGAATCAGGTCAACAATCAATTCAATCTTTTGACCCACCTCTCTTCTGGTATAATAAGATGAGCTTATCCTTTCTCTGGCAGTTACCTTCCTCAGCATCAGACATGCTTCTCCTCCTTCTTAGTATGTGAGGCAGACAGCCAGATCACATGCAGGCTCACAGCTCTTTCAGCAAGAAGTGCATACTTCAGTTGATATCTACTAACCTGTGGGAGACAAGCTATCTGGCTGACACCAGCCCTGTATCTTAGCAATTCTTCAGCATACCCTCTTGCTTAGTCTTGAGGAACTTGGATTTGAAACCAAGCGGTTAATTTGGGCCCTAATTTTATTAATACTTCCAGATATGGGATGTTGCTTGGACTCTAATGACCAGGAAGTGCTTTGGGGTGATTCCTTTTCCATATTTGATGTTCTTTCTGCAGCCAGACACATTTGGTTGTGAAAAGTGATGGCTTACAGAGCAGGTAGAAACAATGCTGGCTCTAGGCAAGAGTACCCACAAAAAAAACAATCATGTGTGCATCCTCTCCCTCTGGTTGTCATCAGCCTTCCTACTTTAGCACTAAGAGAGAGACAAAAAGTGCAGGCCATGCCTAGAAGTTTCCCTCCCTCTAACAGAATCACGCTGACTCACCTTCATTCTGCCACCATTAACCCAAATGGCGGCACTAAAGAAGGATAAGCAACAATTCCCTGCTAAAAAGTCACCATAGATTTTCTAAAGGCAACAATATATACATTCACCCACATTTCAGTGTTATAGGTCACCCTCCCACTGATGGATACATGCAATCCACTTCCACTGTCTCGAGAGGCTGCACCACAACCTCTATCTTGTGCCATGTATAACCAGAGACAACCTAAAATGGATTCCACTGGTCTCACTACCTCAACCACTCACATCCATGTGTGCAATGATCCACAATTTACATAACATGCACTCAAAATGCCGGGTCTGGTGGCTTAGAGGACCTTTGCGCCCACTGCAGGGGACTGAGTTTTACCTCCAGGTCACAGGTTCAAATCCCAGCAGGTCCACTCAGCCTTTCATTCTTCTGAGGTAGATAAAATGAGTACCATTGAGTTGGGTAACAATAAATATCTGGTATTCAGTGCCAAGATGCCCTTCTGGGTGAATGTGAGCTTTACAAATACACATGAGATGTCTGGATGTCTTTTAGAAGTAGAACTTTACATTAGTGGAGCCAGTAGGAGTCACACTGCTCCTTAATTAGAGAAACAGATCTGTTAAGAGCTAGGATTATAAATACGGCTCATTGTCACCACTGCTTACTGATAACAGGGGGGCACGCTCAGAGTCGCATGTCAGCTAAAGTGCAAGCTTTAGGCTTTTCTTCCTTACCTTTGCCACACAGGCAATGGTGGCTCCCTTCTCAGCCGTGTGATTCAAGGTGGTTCACTGGTACCTGGCCGCGTGGCCTGCGGAGGCTCCTTGCTGCTTTCCTGCACTGTGGCTCTGTGTTATAATGCTGTGCGGCCTGAGTTGGCTTCTGGGCAATGTCTCTAATCTGCAGCAAGGATACAACAGCGTTCTGAGTCACTGCCATGTTGGACTGGGTGCCACATGGGCACCGGGGGGGGGGGTTTCCTGCATGCGATCTCCTTGCATACGTCACATGCACATTTAAATTAGTTGTGTGGGCATATTAGATATACCCATGTTAGAAATTGGGTTTATAGTTGGCAGAGGTTTGTAGTTTGTCCAAGTAGGGACCACATTCCTAGTCAGAGTAAGCTAGACACCCATTTTAAATTAACCTGTGCTCACCCTCTGGTAGCTTGGCACAGAGCAGGCAGGCTTAACTTAAGAGGCAATGGGTGAAGTATTTGTGCAACATACACACACGCACACAGACAGACACACCCACACACACACACACAGTAGCACAATGAAAGCACAACAAAAATACTCCACACAGATTTAGGAAAATAGAGAATATTTATCTGAGTCAAACAAGACCAAAACAACAAAAATCCAATCAGTAGAAGTCCAGAAATTAATTTTTAAAAATAATTACAAAAACATAGCTTAGAAGTCAATAGCGATAAAGGCTACTTGAAATCGCGAGGGACTAGGGTAAATCCAAAGTTGAGTCGACCGCGATTGAAGGCAGGCCGGCTACGAGACTCACACAGGTCCCACTGTAACAGTACCTTGGATGGAGCAAAGCATCGACGCTGAGGGCACGATGCGTCGATCTTTTTCACATAGTCATGTCATTTCCTCATTGTCGAGCTCTGTTGAAATGCAGGCAATGCATCATTGTCGAGCCACGCAGAGCGTCGTCATTGGGCTGCGCAGGCTGTAGAATCGCTGTTGTCAAACAGCCTCTGTTTTGTAGAAAATCAGCTGGAGAACCCACTTCTGAGGCCCAGGACTGGAAAGGGCACCTCAGGCAAGGGTAGGACTGACAGGTGGCAGGGTCCAGCAGCATCAGCAAAATTTGAGGAAGTCTTTTGTGTCCCTGAGACTTCAGAAAACAGGAGGCCAGCCAGCAAGCCATTGGATTCACTGTGGGTTCAAGTGAGATGGGTCCAGTCATTGTCCTCAGCAGGGTAGAGATCATCAGGCAGCAGGGCAGCTCAGCAAAGCAGAGAAGCAGTTCCTCAGAACAGTCAGTCAAGGCAAAGTGGAAATCCTTACATCACAACAGTCTTTACTCCAGCAGAGTTCTTCCCAGGTCCAGTAGTGTACTGATTTGGTAGGGTCAGAGCCCCAGTACTTATACTCAAATGTGCCTTTGAAGAGGGGGGGACTTCAAAGCAGCTCCTTGAAGTGCAGAGGTCCACTTTCATCCCAGCCCTGTCTGCCAGGCTATCTGTGGGGGGTAATCAGTCCTTTTGTGTGGGAAAAGGACACAGTCTATTCAGAGCTCTGTCTCCCCCCTCCTGCCCAGGAAGGCTATCAGAATGCAGATGAGTCCTCTGTCACACCCATCCTTCCTGTGTTTGTGGCTATCTAGAATGTATGCACAAAGTATAGCTGCCACCTAGCCCAGACTTGTATTGGAGACAGGCTGCAGGCACATAGAGTAAGGTTAAGAGCAGAGAAATGTCCACTTTCTAAAAGTGGCAGTTCTAAAATAGTATTGGCAAATCCAAATTTACTACTAAAGAGGATTTATCATTACCATTCTAAAGATATGAAACATGATTTAGCTACTCCTTTCTAATCAGCGAATTGCAGCTAAAAAGTGTTTTAAAGAATTACCAATGCTAACCTATGAGATAAGTAGGCCTCACAGGAGTGAAAAACAAATGTAGCTGTTTGTCACTACCAGGACATGTAAAACTTAAAAGTATGTGTTCTACCTTTTACTGAAACAGCACCCTACTCCTAGGGCTACCTAGAACCTACCTTAGGAATGTCCTATGTGTGATAAAAGTAGGCCTGGGTGAAGCTCCTGGAGTGTCGCTCTGTGGAATTCCGTTGAGCTGCCCAAAAACTCCACCGAATTACACGGAGTTCCGCGTGCAGGCAGAGAATTGCTCGTCCATTCTCCCGGAAAAGTAAAAACAAATGGCTTTGACCTTTGGAAGATATCATGACAGTGGTGACAGTTGGAGCAAATAGAGCTACTTCTGTTCTTTCATGGAAAGGCTAGAATCACTTAATTAAAATTGTAATCCCCATTAATGATGTTTGGGATCGTATTCTCGTCGGATTCCACCCCAGGCATATGGAATCCCCAGACTGTCCGACCGCTGCTGTTACCATTCACGTTCAAAGACAGAGGCTGTGCTGCTTGTCTTTAACAAGGGGAAGAGGCATATTCTTGAAAGCAATCACCCCAACAACACAAACATTCACAAAAAAAATCACAGAGCTGTTTCATCATCAGATGTTCCCCAACAGATCTCCAAAACAGATCACCCCAAAATCAAGCGCGTGTCAATCACACTTACCTGATGACTAAGCCTCCACCTTTCCCGGGCACTTGTCCTATTCCCATTGACCATCAGCTCTCGTGCCTCTCTCTCCCCTCCATGCCTCGTGCACCCCAGATAGCTTCCAAGTCTCTCTCAATCTTCCCAGCAGCAAGACAGTCTCAGGAACGTCAGACTCCCGATGCATGCACACAGCATTGCCTCGCTGGCCGCAGCAGCACCCAGCTGACTGAGGGCTTAGCAAAATCTCCTCAACCTATGACCAGGCTGCAACAATCCATTTCCCGATGGCTTGACCATCAACTCGGTTGCCTTGCCCACCTGATGGTGCATGCCTGCATGTAAACAATATTATTTAATTTACACTCCATTTTGAACGTGTAGGCCCTATCCCCTTTAGTAGTACCAGACTGCACAACTTACATCGCAAGCAGCATAGAGTACTGTTTGAAGTGCACATGTGCACAAAGCAACCACATACCCACAAACCTCACCCAAGGCACTAATTAAATTGCAGCCGTGGCTTTTCGTGTTCTTGGGCACATTGAAAGAGAAGAGACACAAGATTGAAATCTGAGCCTGTCTCGGAGGACGTACAAGCCCATTGCTGCAAACATCCTCCTGATTAGCTACATGTGCTAGCAGCGGCATGGCAAAGTCCATGTCTGAGAGAACGAGTATGACCCTCTCACCCAAGCCCGCCCCCAGGACAAATGCCATCAATCTAAGACCCCTAAGAGGGTCCTGGATTGTTCCACCGGAAACACCTGGGGCAGAGGCACCCTTCAACCCCGGAGGCCCCAGTGTCCAGCTGCTGGTTTTCTTTTTCAGTGTATTACGAATACCTTAACACCTCCTCACCGTATTCCCCTCCCTTGCCACCTCGAGGCCAGAACACAGCTGTCTCCCTTCTCTTGTGCCTCCACAAGCACAGGGCACCCACAAAGTTTACTGCCATTTCAATTTGGCATTTAAAACCACTTGCCAAGCCTTAAACTCCCCTTTCATTTAGCAGTGGGCACAGATCTGATGTGCAAGCCCCTTGGCACAGAGCACTTCGTGGGCAACAGTAAAACCCCACCACATGGCAGAGGCAGAGTTTTTACTGAACTCCGTGCTCCAAGCGGAGTGCAGAGTGGCAAAAACTCTGCAACTCCGCCGGTGTAGCGGAGTTTGCCACCCACCGATAAATAAGAGGGGAGTTTAAGATTTGGCAAGTGGTTTTAAATGTCAAACTGCACTCACAGGCCCTGCAATGGCAGTCCTGAGACTGGTTTGAAAGGCTACTTGTGTGGGTGGCACACCACTAGTAGCATTTATATTACCGTCACTGGGTATATGGGATACCACTTTACAAGGGACTTCAGGTAAACTAAATATGCCAATCAGGTTTACACCAATGTCACCATGATTAGGGCAGAAGTACATACAATTTAGCACTAGTCAGCAGTAATAGAGTGCTCTGAGTACCAAAACCAACAAAAAGATACAGCAAAAAGTGGAGGTAAGCAGGCAGAACGTTGGGGGAAGACCACGCTAAGGATGACAGGTCTAACAACCCATATGTCTTTTTCTTAAGTAATATGTTACAGATATTATTGCATATTTTTCCTGACTTTTTTATCCAATCTAATATGGCTGAAACTTTTCCTTCCAAGTCCACTTCCTGTTGTCCACTATAAAAGCAGACTTTGTTTTCTTTGTTGCTCATGCCTGGTTTTCGTGTGTCTCCCCAGTCTCCAGTTACTTCTTTCCATCCTACTTTGCTATCCTCTCCTGAATCCTATCTCAGTCTGGACCAGCTTGAAGGTTTTTTCTGACCTCCAGTTTTTCCCCTTCTTGCTGAGTTATTCCCTCGAGCAGCTCCGGACTCCAGGTTGTCATTCTGACATCCGCTCCTGCCTCTGGTGATAAAAAAGCCTTATGTTCATGCCAAGAAGTTCTCTCCAGCATCACCTAGAAGACTGGTTCTTGACACAGGCTTGGTGTGCCCATGTAGCTCCTGGAAATCAGGGGTAAGACCTCACAGTAAAAGAACTGGCATACTGAATTAGCCTGTGAGCTGGATCACAAAAGGTCAGAACACCAGCTATCACATGCAGTTGAGTTACTCACAGAAGGGGTGCATGCCAATTAACTAATCAGTGGACATTCACGTCCCAACAACAGCCCTATTCTAAGATATTATAAGACCTGTTCCCATACATTATATGTGGTATACCGTGCATCTTTCAGCGCCTTGAATATTTCGATTATTAACATTTATGCACTGAAGGGTATATAGCATGGGTATGTATCAAGGCATTCTAGGGGTAAAAGAATGTTAAACCCAAGATTGTGAATAATTTGATTAGTACCTAGCTTTATTATAATAAATTGCTTTTGTTCACTTCCCATGCATTATAGTAAAATAGTTATTCATAGTGCGTGAAGTAATGTTCTTAGACATGTCAGTCTTAGGGTGGTCTTCCCCCAAACATTTTGCCTGCTTGCATCCAATTTTGTTCGATTTTTGCTTCTGTTGGCCCTAGGACTCTGTGCACTTTACCACTGCTAACCAGTTCTAAAGTGCTTGTGCTCAATCTCCTAAACATGCTTTGATTAACATATCCATAATTGGCATATTTAATTAGCTTGCAAGTCCCTTGTAGAATGGTATACTATATATCCAGGGTCTGTAAATTAAATGCTACGGGTGGGCCTACAGCACTTAATGTGCCACCCACTTAAGTAGCACCCTAAAACATGTCCCAGGCCTGCCATTGCAGCCTGAACGCATCACTCCACTGACATGTCGACTTGGCATTTAAAACTCCATGCCAAGCCTGAAACTCCCCTGTTATTACATAAAAGCCACCCCTAAGGTAGGCCCTAGTTACCCCAGAGGGCAGGGTGCTATGTAAGTAAAAGGTATGACAGGCACTTTTAAGTTTTACATGTCCTGGCAGTGAAAAACTCCCAAATTCGTTTTTCACTACTCTGAGACCTACCCCTCCCATAGGATAACTTTCAGGTTTCCTTATTACATTTAATAAGCTGCAATTCCTAATTAAGAGAAGGTAGATCTGTCAAGTTTGGTACCTATGGAATTCTAAAGATAAATCCTTTTTACAAGCAAAGTCAGATTTTTCATTACAATTTTGTAAATGGTCCTTTTAGAAAGTTGGCATTGCCCTGCTCTTAGCCATGTGTGCATGCAGCCTGTCTCTGATTGCGTGGCTTGGTTGGGTGACAGCTAGGCTTTACTGTATTCCCTCTAGACAACCACACACAATGGGAGCTTAGGTGTGACTTGATGGGCCATCCTGGTAGGATAGAGCTGGGCACTGCCTCACTTACACCTGAGTAGGTTGTGTCCTAGCCACATACAAACAACTGCATACCTCCCTGTAGTGACTCTGTAGACAGGGCAGGTAGGGAGGACTTTTATACGCTTCAAAGGCCTGTCTTTGAAGTCTCCCCCACTTCAAAGGCACCACCGGGTATAAGAAATTGACCTGATACCACACCATTTCAGTACACTTCTGGACCTGTGGATACTCTGCCAGGAAGGACTGCTGTGCTGCTGAAAGACTGGCACTCTGCTGGACTACTGCTCTGAAAGATTTCCTGACCTGTAGTGCTGACCTGCTGCCTGCTGCCTTTCTTGCCTGGGTGAGAAGGACTAGACCTACATCAATTGAACCCAGAACCCAGAGTGACTCCAAGGGCTAGCTGGCTTCCCTTCTGATCTGAAGTCTCAGGGACATAAAAGACTTCCAACCACCATGCTTCTGCACCTGGACTATGCCATCTCTGAGTCTGCCCTGCCAAGTGGTTCCACCCCAGTCCTTGACCCTTTGATGTGGGCCTAAGTTGTTGCTCCAGCAGAACCAATGCATCGCCGGTGTTGCGCAGATCAGAACTGGCACATCGCTGCTGCTTCGTGGATGAGAGTTTACGAATCGTCTTTGGAACCACCACTGTGCGACTCTTCTCCCCGGTGCAAGGTCCTCACACCCCCATGGACAGCAGCCTTGATGACGAAGGCGAGAACTCCTCATCGCAGCCCCAGTGCGACAAATCGCCAGATATCCCTTGTTGGCGATTTGCGCTTTTTAGTGCTGTTTTTACTTAAACCTGTAATAATCAATATCTCTGGTTCTCTGGTTCTACGTATTGGGTTTTTGCCATTTTGGTGTAAAATAATTTATTAAAATGTAATCTATTTTTCTGAAATGATTTGGGATTTTTCTTCTGTTGTGTTTTCACTTTACTACTGTTTGTATGCTGCATAAATACCTTACACATTGCCTCTAAGTTAAGCCTGGCTGCTTTTTGTGCAAAGATACCCAGGGTTAAGAAGAGGTTAATTCAGTGACTTTTTATGGCTCACCCTGCAAGGGATCGGGACTGTTGCTTGACCAGGGCTTACAAGCAAACAAACTTAACATTTTACAAAATGTTTGTTTGCTTCTAAAGCATTATGAAGATTGAAGCTTTTTTTTCAAGAGCAGCTTTAGCTGCCCTTTCGCAGCCCAGTAGCCTCTGTATGCCATGGGGTTTAGGAAAAGTTCAAACACAGGTCTTCTTTATCCATAAACCCATGATCTGAATTACAAATCCCATTGACATCAGAACTGACCGATCCCTGATTTCAAGAATCATTACCCCCAACACACAAGTTTTACCTGATGCCTATCTCTGTTTTTGGAAATATGTGCTCACTCTATTGCTTTAAAGCTAGATTTACACTTTACAAATACAAATGCATACACAGAGGGTAATGGTGGGTTGTACGCTGAGAAGAAATCCAAAGTATGTGAACATTTTGTGAAGGGTCCTCTTAAAGAAGGTGAAGAGGTAGTTTTCCTGATTTACCTGTAGTCATCGAGGTAGGACTGAACCTAGGATTAGCTCCATGTTCCTTATTTTATTAGCAGTGGTAGTTGAAACTTTTAATTCTCAGGGTCAGATGGTGGCTTAGTGTTGGGAGGCCTCATTCTCATCGATACAGATTTTAGGTGTTTGAAGATTTGCACTTCAGATGATTACAGGCCATCTACTGGTCAGCTTCAAAAAGACAGAGGCCCAAAGCACAGGTATTTAGATCCACCAGGTTTTCCAGTTTCAAGTGAATATTAGTATGTTCAACATGATTGTACCTGCTCCAATTGAAGGCATTAATGATGTCTGAAATAGGACTGAAGTAGATGAGGAATAGAAGTGGTGCAAGGGTATATCCTTTGGGAACTTCTAATTCAGAGTTGTACAGTGCAGATGAGAACGCTGAACCTTTGATTAAGCGACATCTGATTGAGATGTAGGACGAGATCCATTTCAAAGCGGAATACAGGAATCCTCAACTTCTTGGGGGCATATTAACAATGCCCGGCGATAAATATCGCAAAGCGCGCTTAGCGCATGCATATTTATCGCCGGCTATCTCTGTAATTTATCGCCCGGTTAGCGCGTTATCAACAACGCGCATCGCTGAGGCGATAAAATTCCAGAGATAGCATGGATATCGCCGTTTCCCATGGTGGAAAACGGCGATTTCATAGATGATAGGGCCTGTGGTCTTAGCCACAGAATCCACCCCCCATGTTAAGTATACCTTAGTCAGGAATTTAACAGACATTAAATTCCTGCATTAAGGCATACTTAACGCAATTTAAAAAATCGCTAACCCTCCTTGATAATATCGCGAAGCTGCCTTCGCGATATTATCCCTGTTTGGTTTCACAGCCACGCCTACTTTGCATCTCATTAGCGATGCAAAGTTAGGCGTGCTGGGAACGGGCGCTAAGTCAGCAAAACACGCGATAGCGTGTCTTTGCTGATAAGGCGATGAAATTATCGCCGCTTTTCACCCGAAAACGGACGCAAAAGCGGCGATAATTTCATATCGCCGCCTTGTTAATATGCCCCGTGGTGTTTGTAGTAAGGTGGGGGTGGCAATACTATGCATTAGAAGCTTAGGAGCTTAGGAAACATTCAAAGAATAAGGACGATGAATCGGCTCTGGTCTGTGGAAAAAGTAAGGTAATTCACAGTGGTGGCTATGGATGATTTCATGCTTTTAACTGACAAAGCAAAGTCACTGCAATCCTGCTTATTCTTGGTGACTAACTAGTTCATGCTAACTCCCTGGACTGCCCCCATAAGTGCAGCACTACTTACTACAATTAATACAAACAAATACACTCTACTCCTTTTAAGAGGAAAGAAAACTGATCAGGCCTCCAACTGCTTTAGAACTTTGAAATAGCAGCTTGTAGGACAGTGGGTTGCTTTTATAACAACTCTTGTCTCATCATTGAGCCTTTGGAACCACCCATTTGGTCTTTCTGACCAGTTTAAAATAAAATAGACCTAATTTACTAACATTTTTGCATCGCTTAATGTAGGGTTTGGGACTATGTTCTGCCAGGATAGAAGCCACTGGTCCTTGATTAAAACACTTTAAACATTTCTAAGGGGGATTTTGCTTGTTTGAGACTGTTTTATGATTCTATAGTGCAGGGAAAACCTATAATCAACGAGGTACGTGTCCTGGCTTAAGTATGCTGTAATCTAGGGATATATGTCAGTTAACTGGGCCCTGGGCACCCACTCAGAGCCCTAGTTATTCTGTAGTGAGCTTTTACTGGTCCCTCATCCTTTCCGCACATCGATTGCCCTTAAATGGTCACTAGGAATTCTCCTTTCTGTCTGTCAAAGGAAAACATAAAAACACCTTTTCCTAAAAAAGGAGCACCCACCTTCCTGTCTTGTTCATTCAACACGTCATCTGTTCTTCAGCCTCCCAGTGCTGAGGCACTCATAGCTCATTAAGCACCTTATAAATGATTAAATACACTATAAATGCATACAGACATGATTCGTTCTACCTTGCTTCCCTGGTGCACACATAAGTTTGAGATACCAGCAGGACAAATTACCATCAACTGGATGAGAGCGCAACAGTTACAGCACGAAAAAGGAACGCTGTTGGATTAGTGCACTATTAATGTTGCCACACCAACAATGGGACAAACTCTGCCACATAATTCAATTCCAGCAAGAATGTGTTATAATGAAGGAAGCAGTACTTAAGCACAGATATGGTGTCACTGTACATGAATATATGAAGTTGAAGAAACTTGCTCTAATCTAGGTGGTAAGCTGCTTTCGAGTGGTGGCGCTCTGTTCCTGTTTTTCCAGAGCCATCCCAGAATAATCAGCAGGAGAATAGTGTGTTTTGAACATGCGTCTCTATTTTGGGTGAAGACCTGATATGCTCATGTAGTTTTTCAGATTAAATAGGGCGCTGGCTCACAGAGGGAGACAAATAATTGTGTACAGAGGGCTGCTCGCTCATACGGCCAAAACCTTCTACTCACAAGGAAGCATGGGCACGTTCATCTGCACAGTTTGACAAAAGCCCAGAAGAGACTTGGAAGAACCACCAAGGTGTTATTGTATGTGTCAAGGCTACATTGGAGTCTTTGTCTTCTGATAAGCTAGTTCAGTAGGTTGTGCACCCACTACAGACAGCTTTTCCTAATTTAAACAAATAAATACAAATCCCTTCAGTGCAGATTGTGCCTTCCCCATGGATTACATGCCTGCAATGGCATTTCCATTTTAGATTCAAATCCTGCTCCTACATTCTGTGGAGGTAATTACACCAGTCCTATAGACTAAATTCTTTTAGATTTATTATTTGGGGGACTATGGAGGACATGGTGGTCATCTACAAAGTTGAGAGCAACCATGACCCCTTGATTTTAACAGTATGTAATCTCATGCCTTATATAATGCTCGAGGGACCTACGCCTAGCGATAATACTTTGGCAGTGGCCAACAATCGTAAGAATGTCAAGTGCAATGCGCTTTGCTTCTCTGAGGAAGTGATTTCTAGCATATACAGCAATGTGACAATGCACATGAATAAGATGCTTGACAATCGGGATCATACAGATTCCATTCATGAACATAATAGTGCCTTATTTTTTAAATTTAAAGACTACTTTACGAAGGGATTTATGCATTCTTTCAAAAATTCTGAATCCCAGGACTGGTTTTTGGCCACCTGCTTGGAGGCACCGAACAATTTAGTAACCACCTTAAAGCAAGGCAATAGGATTGACAAGAGAAAGTCTAGCATGGCATATAGGGAGACCATTAGATTGGCCAAGGCAATTTGAGGAGATCTTTCAGACGCCTCATTAAGGAAAGACTCAAAGGTATTCTGGCAGATAGTGAGTCAAGGTGCTAAAGACAGAGTCAAACATCCTGAGTCATCAATTCAAGCAAGAGAATGGGAAGACCACTTTAATTCGCTCTACTGTAATCCTGCCCAAGAGTTGGCCTTACTCCCTTGATGCGTATTCAGCAGCTCCATACATTGAGAGCCTGCCACCTTCGCTTCTCCCTTGAGGATGCATTTGCAGCAATCTACTGTCAAAGGCAGGGAAAGGCCCCAGGAGTGGAGAAGATTCCTTCTGATATGCTATGCTCTAATCTCTTAACCTCTATGCCATATATAAATACTGTTTAAAATGCAATAGATGCAGGCACACCTATGCCATCTACTTGGAAAGGCACATAAATTGTGCCAATCCACTAAAAGGGTGTTGTAATAGCCCAAGTAACTGCCGTCCTATTAGTCTACTTGACAATTTACAGAAATTCCTCTGCAAACAAGTTCTGGGGCATCTTACATCTTGGATAGAGGATAACAAAGCCATTTCCCATCTCCAATCAGGGTTTAGGCCAAATACAATCAACAAAGCTTTTAGGCTTCTTTTGGCCAAATGGAAGACAGTGGACATGGGAGGCGTCACACTTTATGTTACCTTTGATTTACAAGCGGCATTCGATCTGGCTCCAAGGCCAAAACTGGGGAAGGTTTTAGTCAACATGAACCTCCCGGGTAACTTGATAAATATAGTTATGCGCCTGCATGAGGGGACTTATGCTAGGGTTAGGTGGGCCCCAAATGGTGAACTAACGGAGAAGATCGATGTAGCCAGAGGAGTTCACCAAGGCTGTGTTCTGCTCCCTCCTTTTTCTTTTGTCTATAAACAAATGCATAGACTACTTGCCAAATTGTGTCAGATTGGACCTTGCCCTTGAGCCTATCGCAGAAGTGGCAAGTTTGCTACCCCTATTGTATTGGCTTTGGATATGGTCCCCTGAGGTTTTAAATCCCTATAGAGAAGCCCTAAGTGAGATGTTAGATTTAAAACACTCATACAAAATAAATTCCCTAGCTAGCACAAATTAAACAGACCTTCGTCAGGTTGTGGCTGAGAAACTTTTAGAATCATCCACTATCTATTAATAACACCAGTATTTTCAATATTTTTTGCGTTCGAGTTTTATTTTTATTGATGTTTAGTTTTCACTCGCATCTATTTGTAGAACTTGAATTTGTATTTTGTACTATGTTTAATTTTTGTATATGTTGATGAATTGCTAAATTTGAACTGACAATAAAATATTAAGGTGACTCCACCTTTTATTCCCATAAGTGAATAATGTTAAATTGTAAATCAGTAAATGGTGCACAATTTGAAAATGCTAAATTAAACCCACAAATATTCAGTCAAAGTAGACTGTATTAAAGTTGTACTCAAGAATGTAACTGTTTCACAGGCCCTTTCCACACGGGTATTGGCATTCTTTCAATGATTAAACAAAGACTACCTGAAAATTGTTGTTTTAATTTGTCAGGCAAGGAAAATGTCACATTAGTGATATGATCAATTACCAGTCTTTCAGTAGACGAAGACTCCATTCGGGGAAATGGCCTTTACATTGCGGGCTGAGCCAAGCGTGCCATTTCCCCATAAGTGAAACCACGCTGGTCTAAACCACGCATATGCCTTAACCACGCATATGCATGGTTAAGGCAGTGCTCTGTCAAGATGCTGGGATGGGCGGGCACAGGAAGAGGAAGGATTGGGAGAGGACATGGTCTGGTAAGTGGGGCTGGGGTCGGGTTTTGGGGGGTTGAGGGAGTTAAGGGTTGGGGTAGTTTTTAGGGCTCAGGATTGGGAGGTAGTTTTTAGAGCCCAGGGGGCGGGGTCAAGGTTGCTTTCAGGGGTGAGGGCTGTTTTTAGGGTTCGGGGGTCAGGGTGTTTTTAGGGCTCAGGGGAGTCGAGTCGTTTTTAGGGCTTGGGGGATCGGGTAGCTTTTAGGGCTCAGAGGGTCAGGTCAGTTATTCGGGCTCAGGGGAGGTTGGGTAGTTTTTACGGCTCAGGGCGGAGGGGGGGCTTGGGTGTGATCTTTATCACACATATGCCTTTGCCCACTTGCCTTTACCACAAAAGTGTGTGGTAAAGGCATGTGTGGTAAAGTAAAGCGTTGTTCAAATGCATTTGTTATTTTCGTGGTTTTTTAGCCATGCTTGCCTCTGTCATACAACCCTCCATTTGTATGGATGTGCTATATTATTTTGAATCTTAAGTTTTGGTGGTGTTGAAATTCCAAATAAATATGTTAAAGTGTTTTGCCTGTTTACACATGGGTCTTAACTTTACATCACCTCTGTGAAAGAAAATAACAAAAAGAAAGTACATTTAGAACTGTTATGTATGCCATTAAAGATGTCACTTTCCAAGCAAACAAAAATGTGCTCACCATTAAACACACTACTTAACTAAATATATACTCAGCCTCGATTTGATTGCACCTACAACCCTACATCACTTCCTCATTGGTTTGCACTGAAAATTGTTGTTAGTGTCTTAGGAAAAGAAAGAAAACATATATGCACAGTACTTGTTCTTCAGCTCGGATGAAGTGGGCGGATAACATTGTTTTACATAGGTACCGATAACAGAAAGTCTCCTAAAATGTTCTAACCGCTTATAACCACTGATATCTATCTATCTATCTATCTATCTATCTATCTATCTATCTATCTATCTATATATATAGATAGAGAGAGAGAGAGAATAGGAAACATAGGAATGCTGATAATACACCACCCCTTTTGCATTTAATGTCTTTATTTAAATTTGTTCCAGAAATCATTGAGATGCTAATTCCGATTTGAAATCAATATCCACTGTCCATGGTTCTTTGACTCCAATCACTTCTGCAAACTCCACGCTAACTCACAGTCATGTGACCTCATAATTGAGTAACCATAAGACAAATCCCCTGCCAAACTCCGGAATAACCTTTTGCAGTGTGGAAATAAGCTCTTCCTAATGGGGTGATCCAAGAGGAACCCCAAGGGCCCAAATAATTGTTTGTACTTTTGTATTTAATAAGATGCAAACCAAAATAATTTAACAACATGATTCAGTCATCAATCACCGATATTGTTGATCAATAAACTGCACGAATGCTTGTTTCTAAGAACAGCACCAGCATCTCCAGCACGCTTAGATTTTTATATTCCCATGGTGTAACACAAATTGCAGATTTACATTCGACCCAAGCAATGAGGTTTTCTTTTCAGTCATGTAAATAATGTCAAACCAAAATTAAAGGGGAGACCTTGATATACAGTGGAATGCCATCAAAGAAAAGCATAAATTGTGATGTGCGGCTACATTTGGAAGGAGAATTCATTCATGAGCAAATTAAAAAGATAAATGGGTTGTTGTGTTACATATCGGAAACTCAGTGCAAGACACTGGAAAATGACTACTGGGACCAGCAGTGGTGGACTCGTTTAACAAATTGAGCAGGGATCAGTCCGTTCTTTATCAATGCTGGCCCTGTCAAAAGATCATTACCTCTTGGGAGCTTGCACTGCATGAGTTATTAAGAGTAATGGTGAGGATTAGGGACAATGTGACTGAGGCTTGTAAAGACATGTGAGAGCTAATATGGTTTTCTATTTTGATGTGAACGTTTTGAGGTCTGAGTTTAACATTACAGCTGCAAAAAAGACCTATTGCTTGCAATATATACATTAATGGAGTTTGGGGTCAGTCACTTTCAACTATTGGCTTTGTTCAACCGTCCTTTCTCCGCCATCAGCTTGATCCTTTCCCAGTCACGTCTTGGCTCAGCTCAGTGGAATATATCTCTTTCTCAATGCTATTGGCTGTATCCAATTTCTGTCAAACACTAAATAAAGCCCTTAGGGCCAAATGTACAAACATTAGGAATAGTGATTTCCAAATTGCGAGTTTTACCAAATCAAAATTTGAAAATCTCAAATCCTATTGTACTAAAGAATATATTGTAAATTTGTGATTCCTAGTGTGGTCACAAATCAACCTACCTCATGAATATTAAGGAGATAAGTGGCAATTTATGAACCAGTAGGACTCACAGCAATCATAGTGATGTTGGCCTGCTGGGCTCAGCAGACCACAATGTCTGTGATTGTTACTTTAATAAAGCAAACCTTTTTTTGTGTGAAATAATGAAACTTTTGACTTTCATTTTTTAAGAGTAGGTAGAGGTCTGTGTGACCACAGTGTGCTCTTAACAAACATATTTATTTTTAATTCTCAAGGGGCAAGGGGTTCTATGTAGATCACTTCCCTTTTCGAATGGTTACCACTATCTTTCAGTAGTAATCCGCAAAAAAATGAATGTTTTGAGACTGTAATTCTGTCTCAAAACATCAATACATCCCACTGCGAATCAGTATTTGGAAGGGATGCCCTATACACGCCCTTTCCTAATAACAAATCACAAACCCAAATTGCAATTCAGTAACAAATTACTGACTCTCAATTTTGCTTTTTTAATTTAAAAATGCCTTGTTGCTGTTGCAAACAGCCCGATTCTGCGTATTGGGCCTTTTGCAACCTCAAAAAAAGCTTTGTACATGAATCTAAATCCGTATTTGTAAAGCGCAAACTACTCACCCTTACGGGTCTCAAGGTGCTGGGGGCCGTCGTGGAAATTAAGTGAGCTATTGCCCAGAGTCACAAGGTGCTGAGCTGAGCTGCCGCCGGTAGGATGCTTTATATATGCTCTATCTATATCTTCTCTCTCTCATTGACAGTGACAGAGAACAGACTACTTTCATCCTTCACTAAATACTATCGACTATTTGATTGACCGGTGACTACTGCAAAATATATGTAAGGGGCCTATCTTTACTGAACTTAGGCCATTGTGCCCTTTTTAACTTAAGCACTTTTCCATATAACGGAAAATATGATTTGGATTTGTTTACACTTATTTTATTACTTGCTCGTTTTAGGGTCCCCCATTTCCGATTAAGTTTATAACGGGGTTTCTTTCGCACTTCGGACATTCCATAATCACTCGGAGCAACTACTTCAGACGTACAAGGTAGATATAACCTTGCATGACATACATCCAGTGGTTATGGGATTATTTAGGAGTTTTGTTTTATAATTTTGGAACCACTCTATTGATCTACTGCAAGCTTTTGCTCGCTTGGCTTTTTATATTTTGTCACACTTTTTGGTGTTATTGATTTTTTTGAGACACGATACTTTGGTGATGGTATGTATTTCTTTCTTCCTTTTTTTTTGGCCTTCCCACTAAATACTAGTGTATGGTTGTTTGTGATGATTGATTCTCACATAACTTGTCTCTATACACCTCTATTAGAAATAAACTTTTTAATGGTTATAAAAGGTGAATCATATTGAGATGATCATGTATGAGGTATCATTAATATATCTGATTGTCCCGTATTCTTAATATCTGTATTGTTATCTGCACTATTTACAGCCTTGAGAAAGTTACTTATGTAACGAAACACGTGTCGGCTGTTTCCATCAGGCTGTTTCCATCATTTACAACAGGGAGGCTGTATGACCAGGACCTCCGTGGGACAATTAGTGAAAATAACACTTTTGTAAAAATGATATATGCCCTTGCTTTTGGATTCCACCTTTTATATTGGGTTTTATGATTGAAATATATCGTTGTTAGCTGCTATTAAATAGAATTTTGCAAAAAGCAAAAAAGAAAAAAAAAAAAAAGGCTGTTTCCATCATTTACAACAGGGAGGCTGTATGAACAGGACCTCCGTGGGACAATTAGTGAAAATAACACTTTTGTAAAAATGATATATGCCCTTGCTTTTGGATTCCACCTTTTATATTGGGTTTTATGATTGAAATATATCGTTGTTAGCTGCTATTAAATAGAATTTTGCAAAAAGCTATCTCTTGAATTGTTTTCCTGTGAGCAGCCAAACTGTCGATAAATTGTAAACACTTACACTATTTAAAATAGTTACATATAAATTTTAAGAGTGCCGAGGTACAGTTGTTTTTATTAAGACTAGCACGGGAGTCCTTTGGTACTTCTGTGTGGTGACATCCATGGTAGTGGGGTGTTTTGTGTTTTGTTACCTCGAGTGGCACCAATACTGATATTGGGTTATAGATAAGTTCGGATAATACATTGCTTGAGATTGATGTGCTACCCTGTATACCACCACTACCCCCTTTTGTGTTTTGTGACAAGTAGACATATACCTCAGTCACGAGAGCACGCAGACCTTTAAACTTGACAGCTTGCACTTCCCATTTGAGTACAGAAGGAGGCAAAAGAAGTACAGAAACAGGCAAAAGAGGTGCAGAAAGAAGCAAGAGCAGTGCTGAAAGAACCAACAGAGGTGCAGAAGGAGGCAAGAGGGGTGCCAAAATTTGCAAGAGAGGTGCAGAAAAAGAAACAGAGGTGCGGAAGGAGACAAGAGAACTGCAGAAAGAGGGAAGAGAGTTGCAGAAATAGGCAAAAGGGGTACAGAAACAAGGAACAGGTGGGCAGACTGAGACAAGAGAGGTACAGAAAGAGGGAAGAGGGGTGCAAAAAGTGGCAAGAGGTATCCAGAAATTTGGAACAGAGGTGCAGAAAGAAGCAAGAGCAGTGCAGAAAGAACCAACAGAGGTGCAAAAAGAGGCAAGAGGGGCGCAGAAAGGGGTAGGAGAGGTGCACAAAGAGGCAAGAGGGGTACAGAAAGAAGCAGGAGGGGTGCAGAATGAAGGAAGAGAAGTGCAGAAAGAAGCAACAGAGGTGCTGAAAGAGGCATGAAGGGTGCAGAAAGAGGCAAGAGAAGTGTAGAAAGAAGCAACTGAGGTGCAGAGAAAGGCAAGAGGGGTGCAGAAAGAAGCAAGTGAGGTGCAGAAAGAGGTAGGAGAGGTACAGAAAGAGGCAAGAGAGGGGCCAAAACAGGCAAGAGAAGTGCAGAAAGAGGCAAGAGAATTACTGAAAGAAGCAACAGAGGTGTAGAAAGAAGCAAGAGAAGTGCAGAAAGAGGCAAGTGAGGTGCAGAAAGAGGCAAGAGAGGTGCAGAAAGAGAGAAGATGAGTGCAGAAAGAGATAACAGGGGTGCAGAAAGAAGCAAGACAGGTGCAGAAAGAAGCATGAGAAGTGCAGAATGAAGCAATGGGGGTGCAGAAAGAGGCAAGAGAAGTGCAGAAAGAAGCAACAGAGGTGCAGAAGGAGGCAAGAGAACTGCAGAAAGAGGCAAGAGACTTGCAGAAACAGGCAAAAGAGGTACAGAAAGAGGGAACAGGGGTGCAGATAGAGGCAAGAGAGGTGCAGAAAGAGGTAAGAGGGGTGCAGAAAGAGGCAAGACGGGTGCAGAAATTTGCAAGAGAGGTGCAGAAAGAAGCAAGAACAGTGCAAAAGAACCAACAGAGGTGCAGAAAGAGGTAAGTGAGGTGCAGAAGGGGGCAAGAGAACTGCAGGAAGAGGCAAGAGAGTTGCAGAAATAGGCAAAAGGGGTTCAGAAAGAGGGAACAGGTGGGCAGACTGAGGCAAGAGAGGTGCAGAAAGAGGGAAGAGGGGTGCAGAAAGAGGCAAGAGGGATGCAGAAATTTGGGACAAAGGTGCAGAAAGAAGCAAGAGCAGTTTAGAAAAAACCAACAGAGGTGCAGAAAGAGGCAAGAGGGGGACAGAAAGAGGCAAGTGAAGTGCAAAACGAAGTAAAAGAGGTGCAGAAAGAGGCAAGAGAACTGCATGAAAACTAAAAGGCAAGAGAGGTGCAGAATGAGGCAGGAGAGGTGCGCAAAGAGGCACGAGGGGTACAGAAAGAGGCAAGAGGGGTGCAGAAAGAAGCAACAGAGGTGCTGAAAGAGGCAAGAGTTGTGCAGAAAGAGTCAAGACATGTGCAGAAGCAGGCAAGAAAGGTGCAGAAAGAGGGACCAGGGGTGCAAGGCTGCAGAAAGAGGCAAGAGGGATACAGAAATTTGCAAGAGAGGTGCAGAAAGAAGCAAGAGCAGTGCAGAAAGAAGCAAGAGAAGTGCAGAAAGAAGCAAGAGAGGGTGACAAAAAGGGAAGAGGGGTGCAGAAATAGGCAAGAGGGATGCAGACATTTGCAAAAGAGGTGAAGTGCAGAAAGAACCAACAGAGGTGCAATAAGAGGCTTATGACATATTGATCCACGCAGTACCATTTGCTTCTTTAGAATCTTAGGGTCCACCACTGGCGTGCTTGCTGCAGGGAGTGGAGAGGTACGCTGTGTGGGCACATATGCGCTGTGAAATGCCGGTCTGTCTTCAGGTCTCTCTGACCCATGACGTGAGCCTTGTAAACCATTGCAGAAGCCTGTCCTGCGGTATTGTCACTTGCTAAGCATCTACATGCATTGTACCAAAGAGCTCGGGGACAAGATGGGATGACTTCACAAATGTTTAGAGTTAGGTACAAAACAAGCGGGAGAATTTGAAAAAATATATATATATATAATGAGAATAAAACAGGAACATATAGAAAAGGCAAGGGGGCGTGAGGAGGCTGACAGTTGGAGTGTTCAAAAAAAGGCAAGTAAAGTAGAAAACAGAGAAGATGCACACATAGAAAATCGGAAAAGATGGGCAGAGGGGCAGGAGGGGAAAAGAGACAGAGTGGTCAACTGTCACAAAAGGCAGGCAGAAAAGATTAAGATAGATAGAATATGAGACAAGACAGACAGAAACAAAGGTAACAAGGGAAACACGCAGATAAAAAAAATTAAAATCACAACAAAGAGACAGTTACAGTGAGCTATGGCTAAAGCGGAGGCAGGCAGATAGAAAAAAAGGCAAAAGGATGAACGAATATTCAGACGGACAGGTGCCACGCGGCAAAGAGACACAGGAAGGCAGATAAAAGGCAGAGAAAAGCTAGCTATGGAAAAAGTAAAAGCAAACAGAGAATGACAACAAGGCAGGCAGACAGTTAAAGAAGAGATACACACAAGTAAACCAAGAGGGGAAAATGAAGAAAGGCAGAATAAGGGACAGATACAATAATAGAAAAAAAACAGGCAGTTAAAAAAAGCCCAAAAATAGGTTTAACCAGGCAGACAGACGAATAAAAAAATGACGAAAGACAGACTGAAAAGTAGAACAACCATTAAGCAGTAGGACAGAGAATGAGCTAACGGCACACCGACACAAAAGGGTAAAAAAGAAATTCGGCAAAAGACAAATGGAATGACAAGCGGATTGGAACTCAGACAGAAAATGGCAACCACACATTCGGGCAGCCATGCACAGCTTGAACATAGGAGAGTCTGGCAGACTGAGAGAAAACAAGAAAATCAGATAGAAAATGCCGAAAAGACAAGCGCTACTGATGTATAACGGATGATAAAAGGGGGAAAGATAGGTCGGTTGAAAGACTTAAAAAGCAGAAGACAGGCTTCTAGATAGAGGGGACGGCAAATAGAAAAATACATAGATTGAAAAACGTTTGCAGCTAATGGATGGCAGAAGGACAGATACTAGCATAAAAAGGAAATGGAGTGAAACCAGACTGAGATGATAACAGAAATACCGGTGGGAAGCTAATAACAAATAACACTCTTAGAAATAAAGAAAAAGACAGGCAGAAAGACAAACAACCGAAAGCTAGAAGAAACACAAGTACATTTTGCAAAGAATGAACGAGTTGTGTGTAAAACACCAAATGCACACCCTACTCCCAATTCACAATGGAGGCAGAAATTTGGAATACAAAACTCTATCGAAAATAATGAAAAGCCCCAGTTGAAAATAATGTTTACGGCAAAAAGTGTTGTTTATTTTTTTTGCCTTCTGCTTCTTTGATGCAGGCATGGTGTGCGTTCTGTTCCCCTACACATGCTGACCACAGGATATTTTTTAGCTTCAGCCACGAAAAGAATGCAACAGTTCTTAATGTGCGTAATATCTATATAATTACACATGTATGTAGGCCATGGTTTCTTCGAAATGATTAACAATCTTAGCATACGAAGGAGTTCTATGGAACTGTATGGTATACTAGTAGATGTAATGTTCCTCTGAGCAGCTGCTAGTGTGCGGCGTGAGGCGATGCGCCGATAATGCAGGTGTATTGCCATGTGACACGTATCACACGGTGCGTGCCAACGAAGGGGGCAGCTCGCGGAAAATCAGTGAGTTTAGGTGCGGTTGAAACTACCGCGAGTTTGGGGGGGAAAAAAAAACAACATCCACAGAATAGTGAAAGCAGTATTCACAGAGTAGTACAAGGGGTCAGAAATACAGGGAGACATAAAAATTGGATATCTACTCTGTAAGTTAAAGAGGGAGTTTGTGCCTAACATGTCAATAAATTATTGCACAAACCATGGGGTAGAGTCGACTTCATCATCGCATATAACATTTAGCTACACCATGGGCTGTCTTCATTTAATATTTAAATTTTTAATGTATTGAGCCATAAAAGGGGCAATCTATATATAATAAATGCCCTTTAAGGCTTAGTGTTCGACATAAATTATTGTTAAAAAAAAAAGAAGAAAAGAGGAGGCAACCCGGGCTAGTTCCCAAGTTTCAGATGAAGAGCAGTATATATATATATATATATATATATATATATATATTCACTGAAAAACCATAGGTTTTAGGGAAAGTTATAGTTAGTTGGACATTTCACTCGTACAAAACCAAAGAAATTCCCCGTTATAGTTAGTTCAGCTAACTATAACTCACGCCCCGCAATGCACTGCTGATGACGTCACATATTACATCACTCATGACATGATCAGTGACATCACTGATGACATCACTGATGACATCTCAAATGACATCACTGATGACATCATCCAGTGACTGTGTGTTTCTGTAAAGTTTAAATATGTTTCATATATATAGGGAAAGGCGTATTGAAGAATGAGTGGGTGTATAAGTGTCTGAATGGATGATTTAGTAGGTGCGTGACTGACTCTATAAGTGAGTGATTAAACGTATCTTACTGAATGCATGGGTTAGTGACTAAACTGTGTGAATGTCTGTATCCGTCTGTCTGTTGGTGTGTAAGCGGCTGCATGGGTTTGTGAATGGTAAACAGACATAATATCGAATTGTAAATATCGAATTGCCAAAATATCGAGTTGTAAATATAGAATGGACAGAATATCGAATTGCCAAAATATAGTTGTTAAGAATATCGAAATTCGGATCACTGACAGAATATCTAATACAAGAATATCGACCTACAACAATATCGAAGTAAAAATATAGAATGACAAAATATCGACAGTCATAATATAGTTGTTAAAAATATCGATTTTTTTATAGTGTTTTAAGTGTTAGTATATGTGTTAAAAGTATGTATTATTTTTGTAATGTATGTTTTAATTTTTATAAAGTAATGAATTTTATGTTATTTAATTTTTGTGTAATTTAATTCTGTAGCGGGTTGTGGGTTTATAGGGGAATAGGGTGGGAAGTAATTTAATTATAGTAAATTAAATATTAATTTTTAGGAATTATTCATTATATTTAATTTAATTGTGCGTTTTAGTTTTGTAGTGGGTTGTGGGTTTATAGGGGAATAGGGTGGGAAGTAATTTAAATTAAATTAAGTAATTATTAAATTTTATTTATTGGTATTGATAAATAATTCATTGTTAATTAATTATTAATTGGTAATTAATTTTTATCAATTGGTAATTAATTTTTATTAATTGGTAATTAATTTGTATTACTTTTTTAATTGATAATTATATAAATTGTATTAATTTATTATTCAGAGCGGGTTGTGGGTTTATAGGGGAATAGGGTGGGAAGTAATTTAATTGTAAATCAGTAATTATTTATTATTATTTATTGGTATTAAGTATTAATTTATTGTTAATTAATTCTTATTTGGTAATTAAATTTTATTAATTGGTAATTAATTTTTATTAATTGGTAATTAATTTTCTATAATTGGTAACTAATTTTTATTAATTGGTAATTAATTTTTATTAATTGGTAATTAATTTTTATTAATTGGTAATTGATTTTTAATAATTGGTAATTAATTTTTATTAATTGGTAATTAATTTTTATTAATTGGTAATTAGTTTTTAGTAATTGGTAATTAATTTTTATTAATAGGTAATTAATTTTTAAGAAATAATATTTATTGGTATTTAGAATTAATTATTAAATATTTTGTAATTGGTAAGTCATTTTAATTAATTTGTTATTGGTATTGATAATTATTTTATTTTTATTAAAATATTAAATCATTATTTTCCCTACTGTTGCACTCTTTGGAGTGGGAATAGTAATTTTTACCCCTACGCTATCCAACGCTTTCCCTACTGTTGCACTCACTGGAGTGGGAATAGTAATTTTTACCCCTACGCTATCCAACGCTTTCCCTACTGTTGCACTCTCTGGAGTGGGAATAGTAATTTTTACCCTCCCGCTATCCAACGCTTTCCCTACTGTTGCACTCACTGGAGTGGGAATAGTAATTTTTACCCCTACGCTATCCAACGTTTTCCCTACTGTTGCACTCACTGGAGTGGGAATAGTAATTTTTACCCCTACGCTATCCAACGCTTTCCCTACTGTTGCACTCTCTGGAGTGGGAATAGTAATTTTCACCCTCCCGCTATCCAATGCTTTCCCTACTGTTGCACTCACTGGAGTGGGAATAGTAATTTTTACCCTCCCGCTATCCAACGCTTTCCCTACTGTTGCACTCACTGGAGTGGGAATAGTAATTTTTACCCTCCCGCTATCCAACGCTTTCCCTACTGTTGCACTCACTGGAGTGGGAATAGTAATTTTTACCCTCCCGCTATCCAACGCTTTCCCTACTGTTGCACTCTCTGGAGTGGGAATAGTAATTTTTACCCTCCCGCTATCCAACGTTTTCCCTACTGTTGCACTCTCTGAAGTGGGAATAGTAATTTATACCCCTACGCTATCCAACGTTTTCTCTACTGTTGCACTCTCTGGAGTGGGAATAGTAATTTTTACCCTCCCGCTATCCAACGCTTTCCCTACTGTTGCACTCACTGGAGTGGGAATAGTAATTTTTACCCTCCCGCTATCCAATGCTTTCCCTACTGTTGCACTCACTGGAGTGGTAATAGTCAATTTTACCCTCCCGTTATCCTACGCTAAAAATATTGAATATTTTTTATAAATATTACGTTAATATATATATGTATTAAAAAATAAAAATGTATGTTTATTTTTTTAACTTAAATTAATTATTTATTAATTTTAAAGTTATTTAAGTATTTTTAAGTATGTTTTAGTTAATTATATATATTATTTCATTAATTTTACATTACTTTTAAGATATTTAAAAAATTCGATATTTTGACTAACTATATTTTTTACAACTATATTTTGGATTCGATATTTTTGTACTTACCTGTTTGTAGATAGGCATTCGATATTTTGTCATTCTATATTTTTACTTCGATATTGTTGTAGGTCGATATTCTTGTATTCGATATTCTGTCAGTGATCCTTGTGAATAGCTACATGAGTGTCTATATGGGTTATTGATTGGTTGTCTGAGTATCTGTATGGGTGCCTGAGTGTTTGTGTGGGTGGGGTGTGTGTGACTCTGTGCATAGATGTGTGAGTGGGTGATTCACTGGGTGCATGGTTTCAAGAGTGCATCTGTGATGGACTGTATGGGTGGGTGAGTGTGTGTATGGGTGTGTTAGTGAGTGAATGTATATCTCAGTGGTACATGTGTGAGTAACTACATATGTGAAAGGCAGTATATATGTGTGTTGGAGTATATAAATGGCTATAAGTGAGAGTGTGTGATTGTAAGAGTGGCTGTATGGATGAGTGTGTGCTTGTATCAGTGATTGTATAAGAGCGTAAGAATGTGCTAGTATTTGTATGAGTAAGTGAGCTGGTGTGTGTATAACTGTATAGGTGAGTAAATGGCAGTGTGATTAATTATTTGCATGACTGACTAGGTGTGTGAGTACCTCTATGGATGAGTGGCGGTGTGTGAGTGTCTATATAGGTGTATGAGTGCATATGATAGTCCTGTACTGAGTGACCGAAAGTATGAGTGACTGTACGGGTGAGTGAGTGGATGTGTGTGTAGACCTAAGAATCAGTGAATGTGTATGTAGTTATTGGTGTTGGAGTGTGTATGGTTTTGAGAATGGCAGTCTGTAATTTAGAGTGGGTGTATCAAAGGTTATATTAGGGTGTGAGAAGATACATCAAATTATCACATGGATGATGTCATCAGTGATGTTATCAGTGATGTCATTTGAGATGTCATCAGTGATGTCATCAGTGATGTCACTGACCATGTCATGAGTGATGTAATATGTGACGTCATCAGCAGTGCATTGCGGAGCGTGAGTTATAGTTAGCTGAACTAACTATAACGGGGAATTTCTCTGGTTTTGTACGAGTGAAATGTCCAACTAACTATAACTTTCCCTAAAACCTATGGTTTTTTCAGTGAATGTCTAAGGTTTTTTAAATGCTAATTTCTAACTATAACGTGTCTGAAACCTACGTTTTTTTCAGTGAATTTCAAAGGTTTTTTAAATGCTAATTTCTAACTATAACGTGCCTGAAACCTATGGTTTTTTAAGTGAATTTCAAAGGTTTTTTAAATGCTAGTTTCTAACTATGCCTACAGAGGTAGGACATGTGAAGAAAGAAGAAAAAACGGACAGAAAGAAGCAAAAGAAGTGCAGAAAGAAGCAACAGAAGTCCACAAAGACGAACAAAAGTGCAGGAAGAAGCAAGACATGTGCAGAAAGAACCAACAGAGGAGCAGAAAGAGGCCTTGTTGTAAAATCATCCTGTGCCAAAAACTTCTTCAGACGGGTACTGGTGGTAACTGACTCTGACTAAACAGGCCTAGAGCCAGTGCTATGCTAAAAGACACTTAGAATACAGTGTAAACACCTACATACACTAGGGAACACTATGCGTTGGGGTACCCCTGTGATTAGCATGACCTCCTCTGTAAGGCCCTAGTACATAATACACTCCAAACCAGGAAGTGTTGGCAGCCATCTTGTCACTCGGTCGAACCGAGTCACAAGAAAACAGGGAAACAAACGCGAAAAACAAGAAAAGGGGGCAGGGTAGAAACACCCTGATCCCCTAGGCCTGCTCAGGGGGTCCCACAAGGACCCCCAGGGCAAAAAAAAGCATTTTTTTAAAAACAAATCGGCGAAATTCGCGCAGGGTCCGCGAATCCTGCCAACATTTTTTTAAAAATGAAGCGCGGGCTCCCGCGCTTCATTTCATTGAGGCCCCCGGGTGGGCCAAGTCCCGGGGGCATTTGCAAAAAATATATGCGGAGGCCCGCAGGGGCCCCCGCAGCCCCACGGACCGCCACCCCCCGGGGCTTCTTTTTAAATGTGTGGGGGGCCTCCAAGGCCCCCTAAGCCCCGGGGACCACTACCCCCCGGGGCTTTTATTAAGTATTCGTGGGGGCACACGGCCCCCTCGCAGCCCCGGGGACCGCCACCCCCCGGGGCTAGTTTTCAAAAATAAAACAATCCTGTGGGGGGGCCCCCACACGCCTCTGGGACCGCCATCTCCCCGGGGCACTAAAATGGAAATGCGGGGGTCGGTTACGGACCCCTGAGCCCCGGGGACCACCACCTCCCCGGGGCTTTAATCACATAGGGAGGGGGGCCACGCGGCCCCCCTGCTGGAGCCCGTGATGGCCCTGGGGACCACCACCCCCCAGGGCCGGCTCCTGCAGTGTCCCGGGGTGCCCACCCCCGGGACACTGCTGTTTGCTATGGCAGGGCGGGAGCCTCACGGTTCCCGCCCTGCCATAGCAAACTTGCTTTGGATTTTGGAAGCGAGAGCAGGGAAACCTGCTCTCGCTTCCAAAATGCAAAGCAGATTGCTTTCCACACGGGGAGCTGCATGTCAGCAGCTCCCCATGTGGAAAGCAATGCCAGCTCCTGCAGGACGCGGGGAGCCGGCGGGACCGTTGGGGCATTGGGGCTCCCCCACGGTCCCCAATGGATAGGGCCTGCCCCGGGGGATGGGGTCCCCGGGGCTAGAAGTGACCCGGGAGGGGGGCCACGCAGCCCCCTCCCCCCCAAAAAAAAGGCCGGCCCCGGGGGATGGGGTCCTCGGGGCCAATAAACGCCTCAGGAGGGGGGCCACGCAGCCCCCACCTTAAAAAAAGATAAAAATATGTGGCCATGCCCCGGGGGATGGGGTCCCCGGGGCTGGAATTGGCCACGGGAGGGGGGCCCACGCGGCACCCTTCCCGTTCAGATTTTTTTATTTTATTTTAAAAAGGGGTCAGGCCCTGGGGGATGGGGTCCCCAGGGCCCAAAAAAAGGAAAAAGAAGGGGGGCCACACAGCCCCCTTTCTAAAAAAAAACAGAAATGACCGCGATCGTGCAGGAGGCCCCGCCCCCTCCCAGCAACACTCTGCAAACGCGCCCTGTGGCGCGTTTTAAATTGGGGAATTAATGCCCCTTCAATACTGGGGGTCCCTGGGGGCCAACTAGCCCACCAGGTACCTCCAGTATGCGCCACAGGGCTGCGTTGCAGAGAGGCCACGCCCCTTTTTACACCTCTCTGCAACGCAGCTCTGTGGCGCTTACTGGAGGTACCTGGTGGGCTAGTTGGACCCCAGGGACCCTCAGGATTCAAGGGGACTTTATCCCCCAACTTAAAACGCGCCAGGGGGCGTGTTTGCAGAGTGGTGGAGAAAGGGGGCATGGCCTTTGTCTACCTCTCACCAATCCCACTGCGTGGGGCTTACTGGAGGAAAAAGGTAGGCTAGTTGGCCCCTAAAGGACCCCCAGCAGTGAAGGGGACTTCAATCCCCATCCAAGAGCGTGCCAGGGAGCGCGTTTGTAGAGTGGTGGGCAAAGTGGGCGTGGCCTGGTACGAGTACTTACCAGTGCTGCTGTGTGGGACTGACTGGAGGTAATAGTTTGGGAAGTTGGCCCCCAAGGATGTCCTTAGGGGCCAACTACCCCTCTTGTTACCTCCAGTAAGTCCCACACAGTGGGATTGCTAAGACATCTTCGGAGGCCATGGCCCCCTTTCTCTACCACTCTGCAAACGTGCCTCGTAGCAAACTACGGGATGGGGGATGAAGTCCAATTTAGTCCTGAAGGAGTTTGGGGGCCAAGAATCCCGCCTGGTACCTCCTGTAAGTCCTACGCAGCGGAATTCCTGAGCGTTGGTTGGATGCCCAGCACCCTTTCTCCACCACTCCGCAAACGTGACTACTAGTTAAAGTAGCATATTTCTGCACCTCTGACTTAGAGGTAGTTTTAATCCCCTGCCCTATTATGTACTAGGGCCTTACAGAGGAGGTCATGCTAATCACAGGGGTACTCCAACGCATAGTGTTCCCTAGTGTATGTAGGTGTTTTCACTGTATTCTAAGTGTCTTTTAGCATAGCACTGGCTCTAGGCCTGGTTAGTCAGAGTCAGTTACCACTAGTAAAGTTGTGGGCACAGGATGATTTTGCAACAAGGCCTCTTTCTGCTCCTCTGTTGGTTCTTTCTGCACATATCTTGCTTCTTCCTGCACTTTTGTTCGTCTTTGTGGACTTCTGTTGCTTCTTTCTGCATTTCTTTTGCTTCTTTCTGTCCGTTTTTTCTTCTTTCTTCACATGTCCTACCTCTGTAGGCATGGTTAGAAACTAGCATTTAAAAAACCTTTGAAATTCACTTAAAAAACCATAGGTTTCAGGCACGTTATAGTTAGAAATTAGCATTTAAAAAACCTTTGAAATTCACTGAAAAAACCATAGGTTTCAGACACGTTATAGTTAGAAATTAGCATTTAAAAAACCTTTGAAATTCACTGAGAAAACCATAGGTTTCAGGCACCTTATAGTTAGAAATTAGCATTTAAAAAACCTTAGAAATTCACTGAAAAAACCATAGGTTTTAGGGAAAGTTATAGTTAGTTGGACATTTCACTCGTACAAAACCAGAGAAATTCCCCCGTTATAGTTAGTTCAGCTAACTATAACTCGCACCCCCACAATGCACTGCTGATGACATCACATATTACATCACTCATGACATGGTCAGTGACATCACTGATGACATCAATGATGACATCCAGTGACTGTGTGTTTCTGTAAAGTTTAAATATGTTTAATATATATATGGAAAGGGGTATTGAAGAATGAGTGGGTGTATAAGTGTCTGAATGGATGATTTAGTAGGTGCGTGACTGACTCTATAAGTGAGTGATTAAACATATCTTACTGAATGCATGGATTAGTGACTAAACTGTGTGAATGTCTGTATCCGTCTGTCTGTTGGTGTGTAAGCGGCTGCATGGGTTTGTGAATAGCTACATGAGTGTCTATATGGGTTATTCATTGGTTGTCTGAGTATCTGTATGGGTGCCTGAGTGTTTGTGTGGGTGGGGTGTGTGTGACTCTGTGCATAGATGTGTGAGTCATCACTGATGACATCTCAAATGCGAAATGCGATCCACACGTTTCGGCTCGTCCAAACCTTGATAACGATACAGGACGTCATTGTAGCTTCCTTATTTAAATGTACAAATGCCTCCAGTTGCCAACATTAACAAAGGACTACATATTACTTTAATCCAAAAAGCTGGCGGCCATGTTGGCCTGGTCATGATGTGAAAATTCAGGAATTGATACAATAAAGAAAAGAAAACAAGTGTTAATATGCACACAATGTCATTTCAGCATATCTTGCCCCGAGACCGCCGTACCTGTATGTTCGTCAACGTGACTTGTTCCTAATAAACATACTTAGGATTGCAAACATCAACATAAACAATGGACTACACATTACTTTAAAGTTAAAGGCTATCGGCCATATTGATCTGGGCACGTTGCGTATTATAATGGTTCTTACACGAAAGAAAAGGAAAAAAAAGGGGTGTTAATACACACACACTATCCATAAATAATGTTCTAGCGATTATGGTTCCATTCCATTCACAGCTCATTTGAGATGTCATGAGTGATGCCATGAGTGATGTCAGTAACCATGTCATGAATGATGTAATGTCTGAGGTCATAAGCAGTGCGTTGCGGGGGTGTAAGTTATATTTAGCTCAGGCAACTATAACTGCTGAATTTCACTGGTTTTGTACGAGTGAAATCTGAGTCTAACTATAACGTCCCTGTAATCTTTGTTTTTTTCAGCGAATTTCTAGGTTTTTTTTAATGTTAAGTAAGATGCCTATCACAATGGATGGTGGGGTGTTGGAAGCAGGGCCTGGCCTGGCATTGTGCTGCCCCCACCCAAGCTTGCTGCTCCTGCCTCCCCTCCTCCTTGCCATCCATTGTCCAAGTCCATGCTCCTGCTCCCTCATTACAGCCCTGTGTGGCAGTTGTTCTGCCACTGGCCTTCCTGCCTTCTCTGAACAGTTAGCTTGCTGCCCCATCCACCTCCTCCCTATCCTCTGTTGTCTGATTCCATGCACTAGCCTTCTCCCTCCTGCCATGCATGGTCTGATGTGCTGCCACTGCCCTCCATTTAGCATGATGTCCCAGTCCACTCCTCCTGCCCTCCATTGCCCAATTCTATGCCCCATCATTGACCTCCTGCTTAGCCTCTGTGCTTAGCTTGCTGCCCCTACTCTCCTTCCCCCTGTCCTCCGATGTCTGTGTGCATGCCCCTGCTCCATCCTTTTTGCCCACCATGTTCCATGGACCTGCCCCTCCTATCTACTCTGAGTGTTCTGTTGAGCTGCCACTCCCCTCCCACCTGCCTAGCATTGTCAGATGACTGTAACCTGTCCCTGCCACCTCCACCCTGCCTGTCCACGTTCCATGCCCCTATCCCCTTCCTCCTGTCCTCCATGGTCCATTTTACTGCCACACCCTTCTGCCCTCCCTGGTCTGTTGTGCTGTTGTGCTGCAACTGCTCCTCCTGCCTGCCCCGTGTGGTCTGCTGTGAGGCCCCTCCCCCTGAACTCTCTTGTCTGTGCCCAGCTCCTACCCCTCCCTTCTATCCTCCATGGTCCATTCTGCCCCCTCCTTCTCGCCCACCATGGCCATTATGCTGCCACTAACCCTCCCGCTTGCCATGCATGGTCTTCCGTGCTGCCACGGCCCCTCCCACCTTACCTATGTGGTCAGCTAGCTGCCCCTGACCCCCTCCCACCTTCCCTCCATGGTCTGTGTGTACGCCATTATAGTCTCACTGTTGCTCTCCATGGTGTTTCTTGCTTCTAGTGCCCATCGTGCCTGACCTCCATTGTCAGCTTGCTGCTCCTGCCATGCCCCCTGCCCTATGTTTTCCATGTGCAGACCCCTATTCCCTCCCTCCTGGCTTGTCTGTTCCATTGTCTTGCCCCTGATCCCTCCCTCCTGACCTTTATGGTCCGTTATGCTGCAGCTTTCTCTCCTGTCTGTCCATTATGGTCAGCTTGCTGCCCTTGCCTCTTTCCCCTCTGTTCTCTGTTGTCCATGTGCATGGTCCTGTCCCCTCCCTATTGCTTTCCATGGATTCTTGTGCTGCACTCCCATCCCGCATGCCCTGTGTGGTGTATTGTGCTGCTGCAAACCCTGATGCCTGCCCTGTAAGGTCAGTTTGGTGCACCTGCCCATGTCCCTCCTGTCCTCTGTTATCCGCGTCCATGTCCCTACCCCAATTCCTCCTGCCTTCCATGATCCAATGTACCATACTTGCTAACATTTTGAACTTGGTAAGAGGGAGATTTTGAAAAAAACTGGGGTATTGATTTTCCCCATTGACTTACATTGAAAAAGAGGAGATTGTAGACAGGAGACAGATCAAATAAAGCCCATTTGGGCTTAAAAACATTGGGCGTTTCCTGGCTGAATCGGGTCTGTTGGCATATATGGTTGTACTACCACTGCCTCTTCCTTCTGCCCACAATGGTCTATTATATTGCCACAGCCTCTCTTGCCTGTCCTGCATTGTTGGTTTGTTGCCCCTGCCCCCCTTTCCACTGCCCTCCATAGTCTGTTGTGCTGCCCCTGCCCTTCCTGCCTGCCCAGTGTGGTCAAATTGTTGCCTCTGCACCCTCCTACCTGCCTTCAATTTTCTGAGTCCGTGCCCCTGGCCTCTGCCTCTCAACAGTATCCTAATGAACAACTACATTGCTAACATTCTATATTTATTACAAAAGTGTGGCACACCTGACGTCATCTTGATGTAATCAAAACTGTAATACCTAGAGCATTTCCTTTAGAAATTACAGAAACAAGAGGGTCTTATTTGCATCGAAATTATGGTTAGTGCTCTAAAAAACTAAAATGAGGACATATTTTCTGAGTTTTCAAATAGCAACAAAGCACTTTTAAATTATTTGTTATCTTTATGTTATTTTTATCCAGTTGACCACTTGATTAAATGTTGCACTTAGGGGAGAGGATGTGGTATTACTTCCAGAGCTGCAGACTTTGCAACTGGGGAACCAGGTTGGAGTTTATGCTTCAGCTCGACATTCTGTGATTCTGGTCAAATCACTTAGGGGTATATTCACAAGAACGTGCGCTAAACATCTCCAAGAAATGGTAACGCAACTTTACACATCGCAGTCTATCGCGGGAAAATAACCCCGTGTTAACGTGGAATTCACAATACGGCGGTACCATGCGATAGTCTCCCGAAACCGCGGCCAATGTCCGCGATACAACCACCGCGACGGCGATAAAAACACAAACCCCAACGCGTAAAAAGACGCGATGGGCCCAAACGCGATAAGAAAACAGTGATAACCAGTGAGAGGCCAGCAATACCCACGCGTAATGTGGGAAAAAGTACAAGAACAGCATACGGAAAATGCCACTAAAAAGGAAATGAACTGCGGAGTACCACAGATGCTCCCTGACCGACTGCAGAGGACAACATGAACCCCACAAGCCTCACGGAGGAACACCCAGGAATCCAGGGGTCGTGGAAGGGCAATGAGAAGAGGAAGAGGAAGACGGGGTACAGTCTGCAGGAAAACACGATTATCGTCACGGATGAGATAGAACACCACCACCAACTGTACGTCACCTCCAACGTGTCATTGGCAACAAAGAGGCAAAGATGGCACACCATCTCGGACCATGTGAATGCCGTTGCAGTGCCGAGGAGGACAATGGAAGAGGACAAGAGGCGCTGGCTTGATGTGAATGGCAAAACCAAGCAGAAACCCACTGCCAACATGAAAGCAGCAACGCACATCGGAGGAGGGGGGCCAGCAGAACACCAGGAGCTGAATGACATGGAGAAGATGGTGGCCACAGTCATCAGTCGGGAGACGGTGACAGGAGTTGGGGATCCGAACACTGCCCAGCATGACCCAACACTACATCAACAGGGTGCGTACCGACCAGGGAGTGGGGGGACGGGGGGAGATGGGCACAATGGCACACATGCACAATTAAGCAGAGCACACTGCACACCCACAATGACTCAGGATCATGTCCCTGATCCCACGGGAACACTTCGGCACACACACAAACACCAAGTAGTCCCACGTACACCATGTGCCCAAATGGGCACCCACCCAACGCATCAACAATCACACAACCAACACATGCACATGTGCGAAACACAGCAAACATGCATATACCTCAGCCACACTGACAATGCAAGAGACACCACATGACGAGTAGCATGGCTGCAGTCCAATCATCATGACAGTGTTCACGGCACGACACCGATGTGGCTGAGTGCGGACCACAACCGGAAAGGAGTAGGTCACACTCGGACACAACCACCTGCACAAACAACCCCTGATGTCAACGACACATCTGCGGACAAACCATGCCCAAGAGTCACAACTCGACAAAGAGCACAAGTTACCCAAGTCTGCAACAGCTCAGCACTGTGGAAGCACAGAACTGAAAGGCACACCGCATGAAAGGGATAAGTGGCAGCCAAATCAGAGCCGCAGTAGCGACTCACCCACCGTGCAGCATACGCACATAAGAATAAGTGCACCTCGACATTGACAACATTGTGGTACAAACAGCAACACCTCCACAACAGGACACAACTGGTGCCGCATATGTGCACAACATGGCCAATCACGTCTGGCACAGCAGGAAACTGTGACATGACAATGTACAAGTACAACCTGTAACCTGCCAATATTTTTTATTCACACATGCTGTGCTTGTGGATATTTTGTACTGTCACATGATTGCCAGGGACGGCCACAATGTGACGTGCTCATGTGAAGAAATTGGCAATGAGGGTGTTCCTACGGGCTATTCCTGCAGCAGCTGCAGTGGGAAGTGGGCCACCTGCCCCATCGTCCTCATCATCGTCCGGTACTTCTGGAACTTGGATCCATGGGGCATTGGTGCGTACACAGATGTTGTGCAACACACAACATGCAACGATCATCTTGCACACGATGTCTGGCCTGTACAGGAGCCTTCCACCTGTGACGTCCAGGCACCTGAAACGTGACTTCAACACGCCAAATGTGCGTTCCATGATGCCCCTGGTGCGTATGTGGGCCGCATTGTACTGCCTCTGGGCGGGTGTGTTCGGGTCTCGGAGGGGTGTCATCATCCATGGGCAGAGTGCATATCCTTGATCACCTGTGACAGTGCAGAGAGAAAAGAGTCAATACTTGGTTCGGCATGATGTGTTGGCAGGCCCACTAGTCCAGTGACCCCTGTGCTGGCTGTGTGTGGGGTGAGTGTAAGCCAGCCCTCAGGGAGTAGCTGGTGCTGGCAACAACTTCAACAGTCATCAGGCACTCAGGAATGCAATGTTCGAACAGCAAGGGACCATGACTTGAGTTGCACAGAGTTAGTGGCCCCAGATGCACAGCGGCCGACATGGGCCTACCGCCACGGGACGCTGACTTGCGGGACACTGGGGTAGGGTCATGAGGGCAGAGCAGGGTCCCGTATGTATCAAAGGTGGTTTTCATGGAGTGTCTCGGGTGAGAGTGGGAGGTGTACCCCCAGGGCATGATGCAGAGGGCACATGCCAGCTGTGTCCGGCAACATGGTGGATATGAATGACACAGACTCATGCCAAACACCAAGTCCGTACCTGCCAGTTGCTGATGACAACCCCCAGGCCACAGGCTCAGACACCAACAAAGTTCTGCCGGAGGCTGATGGTGTCTCACGGCGCACAGGGTTAGTGGCACCAGGTCAGTCCTTGCTAGTGGTCGACCTCCTCCATAACGGTAATCCGTGTTTCCACCGGACTGAAACGCAACTTTCTCTCACTCCTCTCCCTGTGTTCACTGGCATGAAATCTGCCATTGATTAATCAGGACTCAGTTCTAGATGTGGGACATACTGGACTGCAGTGTAGGCCGGCTGCAGGGGTGGAGTATGTCAACGAAAGAGGACTCCTGGGGGCCTGTGTCACGGAGGACAGCGATGGTCTGACGAGGCTGCCAAGGTCGCGGGCATGAGTCTTGGAGCTAGCACCGGCACGTGGTGGGCCCTCTTTGACACACGACGGTGTCGACAGGTGAGCAGTGCGGCCTTGGTGCGCTGGGGCGGGCAAGCCGGGTCTGGGTATCAGCGGCCTGGGGTGCAGCAGGCGCACAGGCTCGCAGGGCCTGCTGCACACAGCGTCGGCCTCGTGGAGGGCTGAGAGGCGCCGCCCTGGCAGTGACGTTGGCCATTCCGGGAGAGCACCATGCTCAGCGCCACAGTGTTTTTATCCACACCCCTGCGCAGGCCTGGCGTAAGCTGGGCCAACCCACTACGCACACAGGGGGGGACGCAGCGAGTGACATTTCCGCGATCTACCCCACAGCCTGGGGTGACATGGTTGCATCCACTGTCCACTACTCTCCAGACACCAGCAGTTAATGTCTGCATGGACATATCTGTGGTTTGCATACCCAGGTCTGTCCAGCACATTCACGCCACACTTGTCGTTGTGTACATTCCCATTCATGGGTCACTTGCCTCCTTCGCACATGCCTGCTTTCCGCCTCTCCACACGTTCAGCTGTTGTGTGGCTGTGGTGCCATGATGTAGCTGGCTTGTGTACATGGGAAGCCCAGGATCCCAATGGAGTTGTGTTGTTGTGTCTGGTAGGTGGGCATGTTGATTGACATGTTGTATGTGGTTTGGTCACGTGTGCATTCCCACAGTTGTGCGTTGTGTGATGGTGGCTTTGAGGTGTGTGGTGTGTTGATTTGGTCCTTACCAATGAGCAGTGCATTTGCATAGGTGCCATCCTGGAAGCGCTGGTTGATGATGGACTGTCGGAAGATGTAGGAATCGTGCACACTGCCTGCGACGACATTGGTGAACATTCCCCGGTGGTCCACTATTGCCTGCACATTGATGGAATGCGTGTGCTTTCTGTTGCGGTAGATGTGTGCAGTGTCCGCAGGGGGCACAAGTAGGACATGTGTGCAGTCAATGGCCCCCAACACGTGTGGGAATCCAGCAATGGCGTAGAAGCCTTGCTTGGTCTCCAGCTGTTCCTGCGCAGTGTGGGGGAAGTGAAGGTACTAGGGTATGAAGCTGATGATGGCATCCAGGACAGGTGTGATGGCCTTTGATAGGACTGGCTGTGAGACTCCCCCGACTCTGGGCGTTGTTGGTTGGAAGGTACCAGAGGCCAACATGTGCAGCACAGCCAGCAGCTTTGTCTGCGGAGGGATGTTGGTTGTCCGCTGTGTTGGTGCTGTCAGCCTGTGGGCAATGTGGGTCATGATGCGGAGGATGGTTGTCCTTTTGAGCCTGTAGTGGGCAATGACTTCCTCGGGTGTTAGGTCTGTGAGACTAGTGCGTTTTCGGTAGGTCCGCCGCTGTCTTACTCTGCGCTGCCTCTGTGGTGGTCCAGGGGGGATGCAGTCCTGGTCCTGGGGGCAGTGGCGGTGGGTGTTGTGGCCCTGTCGGGTCTCCAAGCTGCATGATGAGTAGCTCCATGGCGTCGGTTGTTCTTCGGGTGTGGCTGTGTGTGGGGCTCCATTACCTACTGCAGGTAGTCGTCCTGCTTAACACCAGCAAGAGGCAGGTGTTAAATACCTGCTGCTACCGCGGCTTATCGCGTGGTTTTGACTCGCATCACGGATCTGGCAGTTCGTTGTGAAAGTGGTGTAGTGGTGTTTTCGTGTGTTTTTGCACAGGAACGCCTACTCTGCATCTCATTAGGGTTAGTTGGTGGTGTCACCCGTGGGGATCAAATTTGCGGCAGTGATCGCGGGTATACTGGCGATGTCTGCAGTTTGCACCCGCTTGTGAATGGGGCGATGTATCTGTCTCCACTTTTGATGCGCTAAGGTGGCGATAACTCGGCGATAAGTCCTTGTGAATATGCCCCTTAATCTCCCCATGTCTACAACCAACATGAATTTGTCCTTGTGTGATGTAACCAATGCTCATGTAAAGCACTCCAATACCTGACCAGTCTGCACTATATAAAACTGCAAAAAAACAAAAAATATAAAAGTGTTTTGCACACGTCTGTCATTGGGCTATACGTGGGCTACATCTAGGTGATATTTGTGCTACATTTGGGCTCTTTTGTCTCTGGTGGCAATCTTTGGAGATTTATTTGTTATGAAGTTTCCTAATTTCCTCATTTACTGCAGTCTCCTCTGTAGGAAATGCTTTCAGATTTTTACTTTGATTCCATCAAGAAGGCATTCAGATGTGTCACACATTCACCATAAATTCTGAATGTCAGCACTCTAGTTGCTCATTAGATCACTGTAGTAAAGCTACTGCTCACTAGGGAAGTCTGCTGCTGGTATTGAAAGTACATGTTTCATTCTGCATGTCAGAATTTTTTAATGAAATAGAAGAGGATTTGAGAAGTCACTCAAAATGTGCCCTCATTTTTCTTTCTTCAGTACTAATCATAATTTCTATTGCAAAATGAACCCCCTCAGTTTGTTTCTTTTTAAATTAAATGTTTTAAGTGTTACCAGTTTATTCCAATCAAGATGGCTTCAGGTGTGCCATACTTTTGTCATAAGTAGACTGTTAGCGCTCTAGTTGTTCCTTAGAACACTCTGGGACATTCTGTCATTGGGCTATACGTGGGCTACATCTGGGTGATATTTGTGCTACATTTGGGCTCTTTTGTCTCTGGTGGCCATCTTGGGAGACTTATTTGTTATGAAGTTTCCTCATTTCCTCATTTACTGCAGTCTCCTCAGTAGTAAATACTTTCAGTTTTTTACTTTGATTCCATCAAGAAGGCATTCAGATGTGTCACACATTTGCCATAAATTCAGAATGTTAGCACTCTAGTTGCTCATTCGATCACTGTAGTAAAGCTACTGCTCACCAGGGAAGTCTGCTGCTGGTATTGAAAGTGCATGTATCAGTCTGCATGTCAGAATTTTTTAATGAAATAGAAGAGGATTTGAGAAGTCACTCAAAATGTGCCCTAATTTTTCTTTCTGCAGCACTAATCATAATTTCTATGGCAAAATGAACCCCCTCATTTTGTTCCTTTTTAAATTAAATGTTTTAAGTGTTACCACTTTATTCTAATCAAGATGGCTTCAGGTGTGCCATACTTTTGTCATAAGTAAGACTGTTAGCGCTCTAGTTGTTCTTTAGAACACTCTGGGACATTCTGTCATTGGGCTATACGTGGGCTACATCTGGGTGATATTTGTGCTACATTTGGGCTCTTTTTTCTCTGGTGGCCATCGTGGGAGACTTATTTGTTATGAAGTTTCCTAATTTCCTCATTTACTACAGTCTCCTCATTAGGAAATACTTTCAGTTTTTTACTTTGATTCCATCAAGAAGGCATTCAGATGTGTCACACATTTGCCATAAATTCAGAATGTTAGCACTCTAGTTGCTCATTAGATCACTGTAGTATAGCTACTGCTCACCAGGGAAGTCTGCTGCTGGTATTGAAAGTGCATGTTTCAGTCTGCATGTCAGAATTTTTTAATGAAATAGAAGAGGATTTGAGAAGTCACTCAAAATGTGCCCTAATTTTAATATCTGCAGCACTAATCATAATTTCTATGGCAAAATGAACCCCCTCATTTTGTTCCCTTTTAAATTAAATGTTTTAAGTGTTACCACTTTATTCCAATCAAGATGGCTTCAGGTGTGCCATACTTTTGTCATAAGTAAGACTGTTAGCGCTCTAGTTGTTCTTTAGAACACTCTGGGAAGCTGCAGTAGAACACAAAGGAATCAACTGACAGTCTCTGCCCTTGTTGGATGTACATGTTTTACTGAGAATGTCAGACTTCATTCTCACATGACTGAGAAAGATAATGTGAATTTACAGAAAATATGCTCTCATTTTAGCTTCTAGATCACCTTCCAAACCTCTATGGGAAAAGTATGAGAATATAGTTTTCTCTCAAACATGATTCATGATATCCCAGCAGAAGGCTTTTTCACAGGGTAGAATCACCTTAGAACACACCACAATTCCTAAAATTAGTATGGTACCATCAACAAATGATTTATAATGTAACTAAAGTCTTATCACCCTTTATACGTTCTCCTTTTGGTGACCATCAAAACCTTCCATTCACTACAATGCATTTTAATGGGTGCTATCATGTATATTGGTCCCAAGATGGCTGCCAACACTTCTTGGATGAAATGCTGACAGCCAATCAGATCTCACGATGAGATGTGTGGTTAGGCTCCGCCCAGATATATAAATTTCTTTTTCCTTTAATATTTAAAAACTACTGAACGGATTTACACCATTTAAAAAAAAGGGCGCTTTCTGACCCAAGAGCTACCTTTTTGCCAAATTTGGTGTAATTCCGTTCAGCAGTTCGGTCTGTACCTTTTCTAAAGTTTCCTATGGAAATTAACATGTGGAAAACGTGTTTTGGGACACCCCTTTTTTTCTCGGCCCCCGCTTGATGAATCACCCCGAAATGTTCAAGACAGGAGCTGACCGGAGCGCCCCATTCGTTTTGAAAATTTCACGAAGATTCGTCAAACGGCACCAAAGATATTGGCAAAAGAAAAAACGATTTTAGAATAGAAACAAGGTCCTAACTATAACTACCTACTAGGTAATATATATATGTATATATACATATATATGTATGTATATATATATATATTCACTGAAAAAACCATAGGTTTCAGGGACGTTATAGTTAGAAATTACCATTTAAAAAACCTTTGAAATTCACTGAAAAAACCATAGGTTTCAGGTATGGTATAGTTAGAAATTAGCATTTAAAAAACCTTTAAAATTCACTGAAAAAACCATAGGTTTCATTGACGTTATAGTTAGTTAGACATTTCACTCATACAAAACCAGAGAAATTCCGCCGTTATAGTGAGTTCAGCTAACTATAACTCACGCCCCCGAAATGCACTGCTGATGACGCCACATATTACATCATTCATGCCATGGTCAGTGACATCACTGATGACATCACTGATGACATCTCAAATGACATCACTGATGACATCACTGTTGACATCATCCAGTGAATGTGTTTTTCTTTAAACTTTAAATATGTATTATATATATACCAAGCTGTTTTGAAGAATGAGTGGGTGTATAAGTGTCTGGATGGAGGATTTAGTATGTGTGTGACTGACTGTTTAAGTGAGTGATTAAACGTGTTTTACTGAATGCATGGGTTAGTGACTAAACTGTGTGAATGTCTGTATCAGTCTGTGTGCTGTTGTATAAGCTGCTGCATGGGTTGGTCAGTAGCTACATGAGTGTCTATATGGGTTATTGATTGGTTGCCTGAGTATTTGTATGGGTGTCTGAGTGTGTGTGTGGCTGCGTGGGAGGTGTGTAACTCTGTGCATACATGTTTGAGTGGTTGATTCAGTGAGTGTATGGGTTCAAGAAGATGTGGAAAAAGCTGTATGGGTGATTGAGTGTGTGTATGGGTGTGTTAGTGAGTGAATGGATGTCTCACTGGTACGTGTCCAAGTAACTACATATGTAAAAGGCAGTCTATGTGAGAGTTAGAGTATATAAATGACTATACATGATAGTCAATGATTGTGACAGTGGCTGTATAGATGAGTGTGCACTTGTATCAGTGATTGTATAAGAGAGTAAATATGCGTTTCTTTCTGTTTGCATAAGTGATGTGTTGTGTGTATTTTCAGGTATAGGTCAGTTAATGGAAGTATGATTGATTCTTTGCCTGACTGACTAGGTGTGTGAGTAACTCTGGATGAGTACTGGTGTGTGAGTGTCTGTGTAGGTGTATGAGTGCATATGTTAGTGTTGTATTGATGAGTGAATGCATGTATGAGTGATTGTATGGGTGAATGAGTGGATGTATATGTAGACCTAACAACCAGTGACTAGATATGTAGTAAGTGGTATTGGTGTGTCTATGGTTTTGAAAATGGTATTCTGAATTTTGGAGACGGTGTATCAAAGGTTATATTAGGGTGTGAGAAGGTGCATCAGATTGTCACATGGATGATGTCATCAGTGATGTCATCAGTGATGTCATTTGAGATGTCATCAATGATGTCATCAGTGATGTCTCTGACCATGTCATGAATGATGTAATATGTGACGTCATCAGCAGTGCATTGCGGGGGCGTGAGTTATAGTTAGCTGAACTAACTATAACTGCGGAATTTCTCTGGTTTTGTATGAGTGAAATGTCCAACTAACTATAACGTCAATGAAACCTATGGTTTTTTCAGTGAATTTTAAAGGTTTTTTAAATGCTAATTTCTAACTATAACGTACCTGAAACCTATGGTTTTTTCAGTGAATTTCAAAGGTTTTTTAAATGGTAATTTCTAACTATAATGTCCCTGAAACCTTTGGTTTTTTCAGTGAATTTCAAAGGTTTTTTAAATGCCACTTTCTAACTATATCTTCCCTAAAACCTACTATTAATAATAATAGCGGGTACTTGTGTTAGTACTTAGGCCATTCCATAAGTACATGACTAGTAACTGGATGATTATAGTGCTGTAAAGAGAGTGCATGGTGTATTTATAAGTGCTTTGGTATTAGCGAAGTGATTAGATAAGTACACCGCGCTAGATGGGTGATTGGAGAAGTGCATGGGGACTGACAGGGTGATTGCTAAATTGCATGGGTACTACCAGGGTATTTAGATGAGTGAATAAGTAGTATGTGCCTGCTTAGAGATCTGTATGGATAGTGCACAGACAATTGTAGCACTGCTTGTGTTAGTGCTTGGACGATTGTATGAGTACATCAGCAGTGACTGGATGATTACAGTACTGCAAGGAGAGTGTATGCTGAATTTATCAGTACTTGGGTATTAGTGGAGAAATTGCATTAGTGTATAGTACTGGCTGGGTGACTGGAGATGGGCATGAGGAGTCACAGTGTCTTTGATACACTGAAAGGGTAGTACCTTGGTGGATTAATCTTACCTGTTTCCAAGTAGATATGAAATTAATAGTAATATAATTTCACTTCTTTTTTTTAAATGCAAATTTAAAGTATTTTAAACTTTAGTAGTAAGGTCTGTAAAAAAGAAGAATACAATTCTGTTATTACATATAATGTTATAGTTTTCGCAACACAACATAAGTATACAATGTCAATTACATCACATATTCAATTTGCCATTTTTTGCTGTCTTCCGATTGTATTGAATTTCACCATAAACAGTGATTTCAATGTTAATCATCAGATGACAGCGGGCAAAAAAATACAATCAATAAGATTGTTAAAAAAAAACATACTTCTCTTCAAAATGTCTACAACCAACGCAACTTTGTATTTACATTTTCACAAATAAACATCCTTAGTAACATAGTATATAATACAAACTTCAAATATATCACCACCTTCCTTCAAACACAATTTTTGAAACGCAATATGAAAGAACAGAATTAATAATTGAAACCGTAATTACGAACATCTTCCCTATTGGCCGAATGATGTTTCTGAAAATATTTCCATTGAGTATATCCGAAATAAACTTTTGAATTCATATACACACCTTCCCAATAGGCCGAATGATGTTTCTGAAAACATTTGCAATGAGGATATCCAACATACACTTCTAAAATCATATTTACATGTTTCTGATAGGGTGAATGATGTTTCTAAAATCATTTGTAGTGGAAATATCCAAAATATACTCAGTAATTCATGTTGATATCTTCTTAGAATTTTGGCATCAAAAATATTAAGTATGAATTTCGTAATTCATTAGGCAACCGAAATTTATACTCTAAATGCGCATCATTAATAGTGTCCATCCTTTACTGCATTTTAAATAGACAGTATAGTGTCCAGATGTTGAAGTAGGTCCATCGTGGAAAACAATAGCCACTGTTTTAAAAGTTCTTCCGGAAATTGACACTTGACCTGCCACAAAATTTTTAATTTTGGTTTCCAATTTTGTTCCATCTGCTCTACAACGTTGCAGCATTAAAATAATATATTGTCCACATCTTTCTATAAATAATGTTCACAACATTTCCGATTTGCACTGAGTACATTCCATATGTTGATTAGCTGATTTTACTAGTTTGTTGAAAGACACTGTTTTCAAATCTGGCATTGTCAAATATATGAATCGTTCAGTGTCTATTTTAGTGGTAGATGAAAATGAACAGCTGTCACATCTATGAACCCATCTGTAACGTAGTCCAAACAGATTTTCAATTTGTATACCTTCATCTTCTAATACTCAAGCATAAACATAAGAAATTCCTGAGCATCTTGCTGTACATTCTGTGTAAATTGTGAAGAACCAGAACATATATCCAAAAGATTCCGCACATCAGAAGCAGTATGGATTTTCATTTTATCAGTTTTCAACTTCTCAAAAATATAATGTAACAAAGAACAAAATCTTTTTTCTCGATTTTCAATAATTGCATGATGTAGATTTTCTAAAAAAAAATACAACGTTCACAATACATTAGCATAACAGTTGATACCTGAACTATTTTCTAACTGATATCCTACAATATTAGCAACCGTGTTCCCTTCTATTTTCTTTCCAGACTCGTCATTCTTTTCAATTCTTTTTTTCTTTGCAACCTCAGTATAATCTTTATCATATTTTCGTTTTGGACGTATTAAACGTTTTTCATAAATAGGATATTCACCTAAATTAGGAGCATAGAGTCTTCTTAACCTATTGTACTCTTTTACACAATTTACATCTGCACTAACCTTTTGCTCATCAAAATCAATCAAATACAATCCGGATAACGTTCCTACTCAAGACAATGCAACATACACCATACCCTCTTTAAACACAGAACTTTCAATATTTACTAAAGCATTGTCTACACTTAAACCTTGAGATTTATGAATAGTCACTGCATATGCTAAACAAACAGGAAACTGTTTTCTACGAACATTCAATCTGATCAAATTTAATCTTCAAAAATGTAATCTCATCTCTATTTGCATAACTAACAAAGTCAACAACTTTCCCCATTGCTCCATTTACTAAACCTTTTTCAACATCTAAATTACGTCGTAATATTACCCGGCAGTTTACAGAGACATATAAGGTATTTTCCAAACCAGCAGTCTTAGATATGGATTTTTCCAAAGAGTCTAATTTTAACTGCAATTTCTCTGACAAAAGAATAGTTACTCCTTCATGTTCTATTTTATCAATAGCTACCATTTTCATTATCGGTTCATTCTCCAGTTTCAACAGTTCTTCATTGAATGTAGATCATTCTTTCAGTGTTGGCATAAGGCAAATTATAGATTCCTTTTCTGCAATTCTTCGGTAGATTGTTGCAGCCGCAATATTTTCTGTTGGAAACAAGTTTTTTAATAGCCGACTTTCTAGAGCATTTTTTCCATCCTTTGTTAAGACACCAATTCTAATATCTTGAAGAATGTTTCCATAATCTTCGTCATTTGCTTGTTGCATGTTCTTAGTAAGTTCCTTATATTCAAAAGAAGTCCAAATGTTTACATTTCCAATACTTCCCAATGATTTTTTAGTATCTTCATGAAGAAGGGTCTTAAAAACCGGTTGGCCTTTCACAGGTGTGAGTTGTAGTAGATCACCAAATACAATTACATGTTTTCCTCCAAATAAAATAAAATTTGTTTTTAAATCTGCTGCATCCTCAAATGTACAAACGCAAGCATTAAGTTTGAGACCATGCTTACTTCATCAATTACCAGAAGTTTCATTTTCTTTAGTACTCTTGAAACTTTGAAACAAGCTTCTCCAGATAGCTTGTGGTATTCCAATTTATTTTCATGTTCTACTGGTAACATAAGTAGACGATGTAATGTAATCCCTTTAATGTTGTGTGCTGCTAACCCAGTTGGAGCAGTTACAACACAAGACAAATGTGAATCTGTTGTTTTCTGTAGATAACTTGACAAACATTTAATCAAGAAACTTTTCCCCGTTCCAGCTTGTCCACTGATGTACATAAGAATAGGTCTAAATGATGTACATTGGCAATCATTCTTTTCATGCAGTAATCCATGTTGTATCTGTTGTGTAACTTGGTGATATATTTCTTTCTGTTCAGTATTCAGATGTGCCTCTAAATTTTCCAAATCAATATTGTCCTGTTGTGCTTGCTGCATCACCGTTTCCACTTCACTCATTGCTATTGCCGCTTCATTTTCAAGTATGGCTTCTCCTAGTGGATCTTGACTTTGTGGAGCACAACTCTGACTATCTTGAGAACTATCTCTAGCTATTTCAGCTGCAATAGTTCTTTCTTGATTAATCTCTTCGTTCAACATTTGGTGATAATTTGGAAAAATTGTACATTCAATGCTATCTTTACATGCATTGAAAGAATCCTCATAGCAGTCACAATGTCCAAGTAATTCCATTTCAGTCTGCCAAGGTTTGAAGAGTTGCAGAAGAGCTAAATAGAAAAACTCTCTTTTATCTGGAGTATCACAACTTAATTTTCTGTGATTAATCAGATTTCCTTTGTCATGCTTTACCAAACATCCTTCAGATCCAATTACAGCGTATTTTCCTTCATTTATATTTTCTGTGACAATTTTTTAAAAACTATAATGTTGCAGTATTTCATATAGACATATGTTTTCCAGGTATGGACTTCTATTTGGATAGTACGTATCCAACATATTTGTTTTCAGAATATCTGTACTTTCCGGTTCATTCAGTGCCAAGTATTCAATTTCTTGTACAGATTTCAAAACTTGATTTCGTGCTGCAAGACCAAGACTTATCCAGATGATCCCTCTTGACTTTGAATATAAACTTGCAGATGTCAATCGATCCGAACATTCGTAAGATCCAATTTCTCGATGTGAAAGCATCTTCAAGCTGAAGCTGTACAATTTTTTGCTAAGTGTCTTCTACTGCAAAATTTCCTCCCACAGTTCTTTCAATTCTGTCTTCTCAGACTTGGTAATATATGACGTGACATAGCGAGCAACAGCAATTGAGTTATCTGCAACATATTGTATGTCCATATTTGCATTCCACATCTTCAAAGTCACCGGATTGTAATCATTAATGTACTTCGATTCTTCTGTTCTTTTTAAATTATAAGTATTTTTGGGTGATTTTCGAGTGATGGTATGCCTCACTGCTGACATAAAACTGTTCACTCTTCCTTTGGAAATTACTGGACGTGGAAAGCCAAATCGACATTTTGTGTAAAATGTATCCTTTGACTTATATTTCCGTCGGCAATACTTTCCACATCGATGACTCTGAAACTGTAAAACTTGCTGTCTTAAGATATTTTCTCCTCCTGTTTTTGGAATCGCACAGGTAACATAGTCTTCAATAAAAGACAAAACAGTCTCATCCGAATCAGTTCCAAATTTAGGTGCATCCTTGATCCATAAAAGCATATGTATATGAGGAGCACCTCTAGCTTGGTATTCTTTTCTCCCAAAAAATCAATAACTTCGCCAATAGGTGGATTTTTTTTATTACAGATAAAAGACATCATAGCTTCAAACCTATGATTAAAATATCTGCAAACATTTACAGGATCTAGGGAACACAGTTCTCCAGGTGTCTTCAATTCAATATTTTCTATATTTGAATTTTCTTCTCGTAGAAAATCCAGTAAATCATCCCATGCGTACTCAGCACAGCTAAGCGTAACAAACCACGTAGGGGTTCCTAAGTTTCTTAACATACATTTTAGTTCCCCATGACGTTGATACCAATATTCATTAGTGCCACGTTGACATGCCATCAAATTAATTAACTGTGATTCTAAATGTTCGTCTCTTTCTTCAACTTTGTCCATAAATTGCTTTGCAGAAATATGTGAAAGATGAGTTCCCGTTATTAATATATGGTTGACTGCATATGAAAGTGCAGACAGATCACTCTCAAATAAAAGATGAAACAAATATGGAATACACTGACGAAATCTTGGATCTTCTGAGTACAATCATAAAGTACGATATTCTGCAGCTGGAATCTGAACTGGTAGTTCATCATATCGTCCACCTTTTCCAGTAGGGAAGAGCTGTGGAAAACAACGAGCTTCCAAACTTTTTTCCCACACACTCATGGGAGTTCCTTTTGCTTTTTTCATCTGGAACAATTAATTAGTATCTCCTATCAGTTCTTTTGAATGTAGAGGGTGTATAGTATAATGTTCATAAATTTCTTCTTTTCTTGAGTTCTCCACTTTTTCTATTTGTCCACTTGAAATGTGTGTTTCATCTTCTAAAGTCATTTCTTCTTCTTCTACATTTACATTTTTATAGTAAATATTGTTTTGCACCAAATATAATGTAGCCTTTTGGACTTTCGTGACATCTACTAACTCTTGCCATATTTTCTGACTCTTTGTGGGTACACCATTAACAAGAATGACTACAGGTTCAGTATCCTCTCTTTCTACACCAACAGTTTCAACATTTTTCTTAAAATCTAAAGGTAAATACACAACTCTTCCTTTTAAACCTCTTTGTAGGTCTGTTGGAGGCAGCTTACCTGTTTTAGGCTCCATACGAATTATAGCCTGAAAAGGGTGCACAGATTGTATAAGGATAGCCTCATGTGTATTTAAATCTTTAAGTTCTGGAGGTATAGGTATTAATTTTAAGTCATTATGGACAGCTCTAGCTGGCATTTTGTTTTCTTCTAATTTATTATAACAATATTTACAAATGCATTGTATAGTACCTAACTCAAAACGACCTTCCACAAACAGATAAGCAGCAAATTCTCTCCATTTATCATTGTTTTCCTCTTCACTTTTTAAAAACACATCTACATTCCTAGTTTGAATTTTATAATGAGTACGTCGGCAACAAATACAAACATAGTTGGGATTTTCACCAGAAACTACTTTAAACTTTGTTATTTCTTTTTCAAACTTGACATCAGTAGTATCTTCCACCTCTTCTTCAACACCTACACTTATCAAAGTCTCACTTTCTCTACACTCCTCTTGAGCGGCAAAGAAACGTAACTCTATATCATCACATACTTTTTTACATCCAAAACTGAACCATGCAAAAGAGCTGTATTAATTTCATTTAGACATAATGCAGGACTTTTCACATAGTATAATCTTCTAACTAACTTCCGCATTTCTGAATGATGTACTGCTAACATTCTCAAATGATGAAAACGACTTTGACACACTTTCCTAGAAAGACAAGCCAGAGAATGACGTTGCAACCCTGTATTTTTTCTCACTTTGCAAGGATCCAGTCCTTGTAATATCTTAATCTTCTGTTTCACAGTTTTTCTTCCATATTCTCTTAAGAAATTTAGTAAAATATCAATAGATTGTTGACGTATACTACAAATACTACTACAATCCCATGTAAACACTGGAGCCTGGGTACGTCTCCCTTGAACTTCCTCAGCTATTAATTCTTCAACATTTCTAGGAACTAGCTTTTCTTTCTGAATTGGACAACCATCTCGCACCTCATAAGAACAACCACAGGTATCAACTGCATGCACTAAACTATTTTGTTGAAAATAACTTTCTTCATTAAAAAAAGGTTCCATACTAGAAGTATGCTTCCATTCCCCGGAAAATATTTTACAAAAATTTGTTCTACTTACAATTCTTTTTCTCTTACATTTGTCCTTCATACGCTCCATTATTGTATTTAAAGTCTTCAATCTTTTTAAAATTAAGATAAACAATCTTCTTTTTAATTCAAAAGATTTTTCAATAACACTTAGAATCTCCTTTTTTTGTCTGTAAAATGCTGATCTCCTTTTATATATTTTACATTTTTTTTGTAAATTCTGGAGTACTCTACTTTTATATATTCATTTTCGAATTTCTGAAAATTGTTTGTTACGTATTCCAACATAATTCTTTTTCCAATAATCCAATTTTCCACTTTTTTGAACATTTTTCTTTTGCTTTTGTTTCACTGTTCTTGTTCTGTCTGTCTCTTCTATATTTTTAATATTAATAACAGTTTTTGCAAGTTTTTTAAAAAAACTTTACTTTTCTTACCAGAACACTTTTTCTTTGAACATCCATGTTGTACTGGATCTAATATCTCTTTTCCTTTTTTTTTCAAATAAACCTCCTTTCTTTCTTTTCTTTTTCTTTGCTGTTTTCTCGTCATTGTATCTCTTTCTTAATAATGATGCAAAATATCTGTAAAAAAATTAAAGTTTTGAAAACAGGTTAATATAATTAAAATAATTATATATAAATATTCAAATGTATAATTATAAAAATATTCACATATATAATTATAAAAATACATACAAAGAAAGTACATCAATGATTTCCGCAATGGAACAGTACTACCTGCATAATTCTGGTACTCTATGAGTAGTGTGAAAGATACTAGACCACAGCATTAGTAGTACACATCTGATTGTGTAACAACATGATTAGAAACTGTAACAATCCATACTTTGTAGCTGGTTAGAGGTCTGCATACATACTGCACAGAATATTGCAGCTAAACTAGTGTTAGTAGCTACGCCATTTTATAAGTACATTACTATTAACTAAAATGATTACAGTGCTGCAAACAGAGCTCATATTGAATTTATAAGTGCTTAGATATTGACGTAGAGATAGAATAAGTAGATACTGCTCGATGGATGATTGGACAAAGTGCATGGCACTGACAGTACGATTGCTAAACTGCATACCGTGCAAAGGGAGAGCTGCGACCTGGCTAGAACAGGAACAGCTACGGTCCAAATACTATAGTGAAAACTACGGGCCGTCCCCTTGCAAACGGATAGCTGCGACCGGTGATGTCGAAAGAGAGAGCATGAACGTGATATTTCGCAAAAACAAGGGCAGTATATTTCCAGTGTTAGCTTGCACAGGTACTTTTACGCACCAAACGGCTCGCAGACGAACAGCTGCGAACTGAACGATGGTTTGTAGAGGGAGACTGCGAGCTGGCGCGCTAGCTCGTAGAGGTAGACCTACGAGTCGACTAACTGGGTCGTACATGGAGAGCTGCAGGCCGGCTCCGAGAAACTGGCTCATAGAGCATCAGCAGTGACCCGTCCGCTCGCAGAAAGACAATGGTCTGTACGGACCAGCTAGCACAGGAACAGCTGCGAGCTGACTACTATAGGGAAAAGTGCTAGCCGTCGGCTTCCAAAGGGATAGGTGCGGGACAGTGATGTGGAGAGAGTGAGCGTAAAGCGGTTATCTCGTAGAGAGACAAATGCACTATATTTCCAGTATTGCTTTCCAGAGGTACCACTGCGGATTATCTGGCAGAGAAAGAGTTGAGAGCCCACCAGTGGTTCCCAGAGAGAGAGCTACAAGCCAGTCGGCTGGCTCCTAGAGGAACATGTGCAAGTTGACTAGCTGGCTCGTACAGAGAGAGATACAAGCCAGATCACAGAGGAACAGTTGCGGTCCGGCGGGCTGGCTCGTACAGGAAAAACTGCGAGCAAACTCGCTGGCTCGTACAGAGAGAACTGCGGGCCGGTTCACAGACGAACAGTTGCGGGCCGGTGGGCTGGGTCGTAGAGGAAGACCTGCGAGCCATCTGCCTGGCTCGTATAAGGAGAGCTGCCGGCCTACTCGCACACAAACAGTTGCGGGCCGACTACTATAAGTAAAGCTGCGGGCCGTCGGCTTCCAAAGGCATAGGTGCGGGACAGTGATGTGGGGAGAGGGAGCGTGAAGGGGGTGTCTCACAGAGAGAGCTGCGGTATATTTCCAGTATTAGCTTGCAGAGGTACAACTGCGGGCCCGACGGCTCGCAGGGCAAGAGCAGAGAGCCGACCGGTCATTCGCAGAGGGAGAGCTGTGGACCGGCGGGCTCGCTCGTAGAGGAAGACCTCCGAGCCGATTAGCTGGCTCCTACAGGGAGAGTTACGACCCGTCAGCTCGAAAAGGGAGAGCTGGGGGCCCACTAGTATAATGAGAGGTGATGCTCGTCCACTTCTAAAGGAATAGCTGCTGTACGGTGATGTGGGGAGAGTGAACGTGAAGTGGGTATCTCGTAAAGAGAGAGCTGCGATATATTTCTAGTGTTCGCTTGCAGAGATACAACAGCAACCTGGCTTGCATACGAACAACTACGAGCCGACCTATAGTTTGCAGTGGGACAGCTGCGAGCCGGTGGGCTGTCTCGTAGAGGAAGACCTGTGAGCCGACTGACTGGCTCGTAGACAAACAGCTGTGGTCCGTCGCCTCAAACAGAGAGAGCTGCGGGCCGGCTCGCGCAGGAACACCTGCGGACCGGCTTGCACAGAAACACCTGCGAGCCGACTACTATAGGGAAAGGTGCGGGACGTCGGCTTGCAAAGGCATACGGGGCATATTATCAAGAACGAAGTTAAAATTATCGCCGCTTTAGCAGCAGGAAACTGCCGCTAAAGCGGCAATAATGGGCTTGATAATATGCCCTTGTGAATTCCAATAGAAGCCCATGATCTGGTGTGATAGGACTTGCTCGTACAGGAAGACCTGCGAGCCGACTGGCTGGCTCGTAGACAGACAGCTGCGGGCCGCCTCACACAGGAACAGCCTGGGGCCGACTAGCATAGGGAGAGGTGCGGGCCGTCCACTTGTAAAGGGATATGTGCGGGACGGTGATGTGGGGAGAGGGACCGTGAAGTAGCTATCTCGTAGAGAGAGAGCTGCGGTATATTTCCAGTGTTCGCTTGCAGAGGTACAACTGCGGGCCCGAGGACTGACAGAGGGACAGCTTATTACGAAAACCATGTAATCTTTTAAACATATGTCACATCCCTTTTCTACCATTCAAACTCATTACGACCTTCTCTGTACACTACAGATCCCACCAACACCCCAATAAAAGTATAAGTGCTATTTTTATACTATATAAAGCTCTATAACGTAATTTTTATAAACACTACTGTTGAGTGCACAAAATGGAGAATGTGAGATGAGAAGAGTAAACGGAGGTGTAATTCCTAAACTTTTATTGTACCATTCCTTTAATATACATATATTCAGGGCTTTAAGTCGGATAAAAAAATGACGATTGTCTGAAAGCGGTAGCAGTATTCAGCACCGGTAGGACCCGGCCCACTTAAAGGCCTGCGTATCTTCAGCACAGAGACAAAACCTAACAATTTCCATCACTTATAATAACAGTTACTTTCCTACTGTGAACAAATCTTACAGAAAATTTACTAAAACATTTTTTTTTCTTTTTTATCTCTCACACATTGATAAAATATCTCTTGTAAAGAAACGCCCCTCTCCACCTTTATTTCGTAGCAGTATCTAGTCACTAACTACTAACACTGTGCAGTATACCCAATTGTAAAGCACAAACACTATTTAGATTATATCTTAAAGCATCATCAAATGATTCTAATCATGCATACATACAGAAAGCAACATGTAGGTTTACTTTGGCCATTTACTCTCCATGTAATTTGTGCACATTTTCAACGGGTTCGCAGTATAACACCTGTCTACACTTATATTCAAATGTACCTCACAGTGTAAAATATAACATCACAACCTATACATATCTAATATTTCCAACATAACACATTACAGTTTTATACCAATGAAACTGATCGCACCATTCTCTATATAGTACAAACCCTACCAATATAGCAATAAACTTAGAAGTGCTATTTTTATAATACAAAGAACTGTATTAGATTATTTTTATAAACAGTACCGCTGGGGGCACAAAATGGTGGTGAGAGCTAGACAGAGTAAATAAAGGTGTAATTCCCAAACTTTTTATGGATCGTCCCTTTACTATACCTATATTAACAGCTTTAACTGGGATTATATATTTGGCAACTGTCTCAAACGGATGACGGAGCTCAGTACCGACAAGACCCGGACCACTTAAAGGCCTACGTATATTCAGCAGACAAACACACCCTGACAATTACCTTCACTAATAATCACATTTACTTTAGCATTGTCAACAACATCATGCAGAAAATATACATAAAACATTTTCATTTATTTTTTATCTCTCACATATTTATAAAAAATGTCTTCTGAAGAAACGCTCCTCAACAACTTGCATTTCATAACAACACCAAAATCCAAAGCCTCCCAGTAACACACCAGTCTTAACTGATATTGAAATCTACCTCTTTATGTAAAAAATGAGACAACAAATTGTCCACATAACATTTCTGGTTTTTGTTCCATCTCTGTTAAGTTAATAACATATACATTTTCTACTATAACCCCTTCCCCACTATTTCCAGACTAAGAATAATTTGGAAACGTGTGACATTCTGTTTATCTCATCGCAATACATATACAAATCCAAATAAACGCTACATATAATTTTTAAAACCATACAGTCTTTTACAGAAGATAAGTTACATTTTTTTTATCTGAAAAACTCCTAAACATATATAAAGTAATTCTTTAACAATTAGTCACACTTTATACATCTTTTAGAACCAATGTGAAACACCACACTTCACTAACACTGTTACTTAAAAATAAAAAATACTTTCAAAGTTAAAAATAACGCCTCAAATATTAACCACTACTACACAACACATAACGCACCTTCTTAATTTCGAACTTACGTTCGTAGTTGGTTTGCAGATTCCAAATGTCACAAACATATGCAATTCTTTCTTTGTCACACAGTACATATAATGCACCGCTCTCATCAAGAATGGAACCAGTAATGGCACAATTTCCCTGTTGCTCCACACATAAATACATGTAAAGAACAAATCAGAATAGTTCCTTGATTTTTTCAAATTGCAAAACTTCTCTCTATTGGTTATTTTTGAACTTCCCATATAATCATTTTTTTTTAAATCTAAGGACACATACAGGTGAGAAGTTAAACGTATTCTATCAACACTTTCTAGAACATTCTACGGCACGTGCAGGTTAAAAGTTCATAATTTTTTAAACCTAACGATATTTTTTTGCAACATTTTCTTGAACATTTAACGGCACGTGCAGGTTAAAAGTTCACCATTGCTTTACATTCAAACAGTGCTTTCCATATACAAGTAGCAGCTGTGGTTGAACTGAGCAAATTTTATCCTATCATATGAACTCCACGTTCAAACTGCTTTTTATTAACCAATGACAAAGATGCTTTTCCACAAACTAATGTGCACCCTACTTTTTAGAAAACAATGCTTTTCATCTCCCAATCAGTTATCGTTTTGAATGAGAAAAAAAAGTAGTTCCCCATCTTTAAACATATCTCTTATTCTACAAACGGACTGCAGGAGCTACAGACATCTATCCATACTTCCCAGCCATACCTTCAAAATGCTAGTGTGGATCATAGGACATAGCTATTTTTTCTGGTGCAAGAGGTATGCAGAACAGAGACGTATTGACTTAGACCTAGGTTTACAAAATGTGGACATTAAATGGTTTGGACAGAGAGGATTGAAGTGGCACCAATTGTTGCCTTTAGTTAAAACCTGTTTGCATCTCCAACACCCTGACCTCATGATTGTGCACTGTGGTGGAAACGACCTAGGCACATTGACTGGTGTAGGTTTGGAAATGCTAATGAAGGACACCTTTCGACAATTGATGTTGCTTTTGCCTCAAACTGTCTTTGTATATTCCAATATATGCCAAAGACAGAAGTGGAAATGGTCAAACCAATTATGTCCTCAGATTGAAAAATCTAGGAAGAATGTCAACAAAGCTGTGTCTGCATACCTCAGAGTCCATAGAATGGGGTCGATCTACAACAACAACATACGTTTTGATATGGCTGCTATCTACAGAAGTGATGGAGTACACTTCACAGATCAGGGAAATCGAGTTTTTCTGAATAACCTGAAGCTGTGCATCCGCACTTACATGTAGCTCCAACAAATAAACACAAGGGCTCTTTTTAGAGCCGCCTTATATTCCCAATATCGGTTCGCAGAGTGACAGCTGCGATCCGGCTAGCACAGGGAGACCTGCGGGCCGTCAGGCAGGCTCGCAGATGGAGAGCTGCGGCCCGTGGGCTCGGCTCGCACAGGGAGAGCTACGGGCCGTCGGCTCGCAAACGCACACCAACGTGCTGGCTCGCAGAGGGAGAGCTCGGGTCTAACTCGCAAAGGGACACCAACGAGCCAACGGCCCTGCTAGCAGAGACACACCTATCACCTAACGGACTAGCTCGCACATGTACAGCTAGGGCCACGACGGCTCGCAGACGCAGACCTGCGAGCCGACGGACTGGTACTGTTTTATGCTTTAGGGTAGTACAGTGGTGTTTGTGTACTGTAGGGGGTTGTGCTGCAGGTACTGTTTTAGGATTTAGAGTAGTGCAGTGTGTTTGTGTAGTGTTTGGAGGTTTGTGCTGGGAATAGTGTTTTAGGGTTTAGAATAGCTCAGTGGTGTTTGTGTAGTGTAGGAGGTCATGCTGAGAGTAGTGTTTTAGGATTTAGGGTAGCGCAGTGGTGTTTGTGGAGTGTAGGGGGTCATGCTGGGGTAGTGATTTAGGGTTTAGGGTAGTACAGTGGTGTTTGGGTAGTGTAGGGGGTTGTGGTGGGGTTAGTGTTTTAGGGTTTAAGGTAGTGCAGTGGTGTTTTTGTAGTGTAGGGGTCCTGCTGGGGTAGTGTTTTAGAGTTTACGACAATGCAGTAGTGTTTGGGTAGTGTAGGGGGTCATGCTGGGAGTAGTGTTTTAGGGTTTACGGCAATGCACTGTGGTGTTTGTGTAGTGTAGGGGGTCGTGCAGGGAGTACTGTTTTAGGATTTACAGTAGTGCAGTGGTGTTTGTGTAGTGTTTGGGGGTTCGTGCTGGGGGTAGCGTTTTAGGGTTTAAGGTAGTGCAGTGGTGTTTGGGTAGTGTAAGAATCGTGCTGGAGGTAGTGTTTTAGAGTTTACGACAATGCAGTGGTGTTTGGGTAGTATAAGGGGTAATGCTGGGAGTAGTGTTTTGGGGTTTAGGGTAGTGCAGTGGTGTTTATGTAGTGTAGGGGGCCATCCTCGGAGTAGTGTTTAGTGTTCACGGTACTGCAGTGGTGTTTGTGTAGTGTAGGGGGTCGTGCTGGGGGTAGTCTTTTAGGGTTTAGGGTAGATCAGTGGTGTTTGGGTAGTGTAGGGGGTCATGCTGGGAGTAGGGTTTCAGGGTTTAGGGTAGTGCAGTGGTGTTTTTGTAGTGTACGGGGTCGTGCTGGGGATAGTGTTTTAAGGTTTAGGGTAGTGCAGTGGTGTTTAGGTACTGTACGGGCCGTGCTGGGGATAGTGTTTTAGGGTTTAGGGTACTGCAGTGGTGTTTGCGTAGTGTAGGGGTCCTGCTAGGGGTAGTGTTTTAGGGTTTACGACAATGCAGTGGTGTTTGCGTAGTGTAGGAGATCGTGCTGGGGGTAATGTTTTAGAGATTACGACACTGCAGTGGTGTTTGGGTAGTGTAGGAGATCGTGCTGGGGGTAGTGTTTTAGAGTTTACGACAGTGCAGTGGTGTTTGGGTAGTCTTTGGGTGGTGTAGAGGATCGTACCGACAGACTAACTCACAGAGATCCCAGCCGACGGACGGGCTTCCAAAGGCATAGCCGCAACCTTGTGATATGAGGAGAGGCAGCGTGAAAGGCATATCTCACACAGACACAGATGCCAGTGTTGCCTCGCAGAGGTAAAACTACGAACCCGAAGGCTTCTACACGGAGAGATGCGAGCTGACGGAGTAAATCACAAAAGGGCTGCCAACACTTCCTGGTTTCAACCGTTCACAGCCAATGAGCCGCAAGCTCGTGCTCGTAACCCCTCAGCCAATCAGATGTCAGAATTCTCAACTATCCATATCGTAAAATTTGATATTTCTCAAAAACTACTGAACGGATTTACACCATTTAAACAAAAGCGTGCTTTCTGGATCATCACCTTTCTCCCTGCCAAATTTGGCGTAATTCCGTTCAGCAGTTTCACCTGTAGTCTTCTGTAAAGTTTCATATGGAAATTGCATGGAGAAAACACGTTTTGGGACCCCTTTTTCTCAGCCCCTCCTACACCATTCACCCCCAAACTTTCAATATAGGAGCTAATCAAAAAAAGAGAAACTTTTGGATAATTTCATAAAGATTCGTCAAATGACGCCAAAGTTATAAGCACATAGAGGGCTCCAGGAGGGGGCCGCGCAACCCCCTCCCAACATGAGTGAAGCCCCGGGCTGCGCGGACCCCAGCGGGCCCCCGCAATCCCTGCGAGCCCCTGCTATTATTTTTTAAGAAATGCCCCCGGAACCTAGCCAACCCAAGGGCCTCATTAAAATAAAATGCGGGAACCCGCGACCCCAGCGCGAATTGCGCCGATATTATTATTTTAAAAAAAAATGATTTCTTTGGCCCTGAGGGTCCTTCTGTGACCCCCTGAGCAGGCCTAGGGGGTCAGGGTTTTTCTACCCTGCCCCCTTCTCTTGTTTTGTACCTTTGTTTCTCAGTTTTCGGGTGACTCGCTTCTACTGAGCCACAAGATGGCTGCCAACACTTCCTGGTTTGGACTACTAGCAGCCAATCACAGTGAAGCTCGTGCACGCGACTTAGGCTCCGCCCAGATATCGAAACTTTTATTTTTCTAATTTCTCAGCAACTACTGTACAGATTTACACCATTTAAAAAAAAGGTCGCTTTCTGATCCAAGCACTACCTTTCTGCCAAATTTGGGGTAATTCCGTTCAGTAGTTTTGGCTGTAGCCTTGCACAAAGTTTCCTATGGGAAAATTATTTTTTGAATCTTATTTTTTGAATTTCTCAAAAACTACGGAACGGATTTACACCATTTAAAAAAAAGGTCGCTTTCTGAACCAAGCTCTACCTTTCTGCCACATTTGGGGTAATTCCGTTCAGCAGTTCGGGCTGTAGCTCGTCGCAAAATTTCCTATGGAAATTAACATGGGGAAAACGAATTTTGGGACCCCCCTTTTTTCTCAGCCCCCGCTTAACGAATCACCCCCAAACTTTCAGGATAGGAGCTGACCTGGATAGACGTTTTTTTGGGAAACATTCGTCAAACGACGCCAAAGTTATTAGCAAATCAAAAAATGCTTTTCCTATGAAAACTAGGTTCTAACTATAACTACCTACTGGCGACCGCCAGTAGGTAATATATACATACATATATACATACATAAGTCTCCGTTTCGTGTCATGTGATCAAGGCCTCGTGTGAGGCTGAAACGCGTAATGGCGGAGGTGCGGGAGTTCACCAAATAAACCAGCAATTGCACCAACTCTGGGTCTGCTTCTCGTCTTTTTATTGGATTGGTGACGAAGTCTTTGGATTTATTGCCGAGATCGCTTCCTCGGCAGCTGCGGACCCCTCCCCTGATCAGGGCAGACGGCAGGAAGCACTGTTCCCGGTGGCTATCGGGAACACAAACAGGAATTCTCCACGAAGGAACGGCCGGAACTGCCCCCGGGAAGCGGAAAAGCCGTTCCATCCTAGAAGGTGAAACGCAGCGGGGGTCGGAGGACTGAAGCAGCGGGAAGTACCGTACGGAGGTAAGGGCCTGCCAATAGCCCGGTGTGGGATTGTGCCAGTGGAACGAGCGCGAGCATTGACTTTAGCGCTTGTCCACGGGTGAGGTGAACTCCGAGCTAACAGCACAATGTCTGCCGACGCGATATGGAGCAGGGAGGTGGCAGCAGGCGATGTGTTCAATGACTCTCCGAGCAGAGTAACGGCAATACCAGCACCTACAAGCAGCGCGCAATCGTCTGTCAGTAACATGAAGGGGCTTTTTAAAAAACTTGAGAAGTGTATGAGGTCAGAACAGGCCAAATGGTGGGAGAGCAAATCCCTCACGAGATACCTTGAAGTGGGCAGGATTCCGCGCGGGTTGAGGATAATGCTCGCCCCAAGTTACGAGAACCCGGATCCACATATGCTAACAGAATGGGCGGACTGTAACCTGGAATCATCTCGCAGGCTTGTGGTCATACTAATCAAGTACGCCAATAGTGACAGAGAAAAGTTACAGTCACAAATTGATGAAATCAATGGGGAAATAGAGAAGCATGGCGACACCGACACTGTCCAAAAATACAGGGAGGACATGTTGGGGCGCCTGCAAAGAGATGAGGATGTGATTAAAAAACGTAAAGCCTATAAATATCAAAGAGATAAAGTGGACTACGAACAGGGCCGTGTGTTCACTTTTGCACGCAGATATGATGCAGTGATAAAGGCAATACCATCGGGAGGAACATCAACTGCACATCCTAGTGCCAACAGTATCTCTCAGGCGTCCACGTGAATATCGGACCTGAGCTCTGCCATTGATAGCGGATCAGAAAATGAACAGACCACAGGCGCAGGGGCGTTGGGGTTTACCATACCATCACTGGGTCAAGAGCTGGATTATATGCGCTTGGACAGGAGGCAAACCCTGCGCCCGCGAGGACCAAACAAGAGTACAAACATGGGAGGAATAAACGAAAAAACCAGAAACGACGAGCGAGACGACGATGTAGGCAACAAAACCAAGCAAGACACCAACAAAAAAGAGATGGAACAGGCGCAGATAACTGGCATGGATGACAATACGGTTATCAATCTGACTGAGACAACTCTGAGCGAAGATGAGCGCAGAATACTGTCACTGGGTCTTACCTACAGTCCTGTAACAAATTTTAATTATGCAGAGACAAGGATCGATTTATTTAAATTCGTGCGAAAGATCAAACTACGAAAATATCATATAATTCAAGGGACTAACAATCAAAATACCATCATGTCAACACAAGTGGAGGGCAATACTAGTCCGACATTAACAGCAAGGGACCAAGCATTATTAACGGATATGCAACAGCTATTCAATGAAAATAATACAATCATGAATGAGCAAGAAGTACAGCAACTTGGGGCGACAACACAAACCAAGTTTAGACCTAAATCAACTTTTTGCCCCCTTATGCTGAAAGACAATGTTGACATTTTTCATGACAAAGTCTCTTTTGAATTAAAGAAACTTTATCGAGAGACAATGAGATGTCCCAGCAGACATAATAAACAGGACAATATCTATGCACAATTGGTCAGTAAACTACAAAAAGATGACAAAACTATTATCCGCCAGTCAGACAAAGGGGGAAATGTGGTTTTATGGCCACGTGAATTCTACATGGACTACATAGAAGAAGCAGAAAGACAACTTAGTGACAGAAACTGCTACAAACGAAGCAACATTTTAGCAGTAAAGAGTTCTTGGATGGAATACAATAGCAAACTAGTAGCATGGAAATCAGCTGGTCTTTTGAGTATGGACGAGTTTAAGTATTTAAAAACCGACCATCCCGTCATCCCGACTATATACTTTATCCCCAAAGTCCATAAGGATATGTCTAGACCTCCCGGCAGACCTATTATCTCAGCCATAGGGAGCAAAACAGAGAATACATCCAAATATGTGGACTTCTTTCTCCAGGACCTAGTAAGAGAACTTCCATCGTTGTTAAAGGACACTGGGGATTTTTTACGGAAGATTGATAATGTAAAATGGGATGAGGAATGCTTATTCATGTCATTAGATGTAATCTCGTTGTATACCAGCATACATAATCGAGATGGTCTTTTAGCCACTGAATTTTATTTAAATACTAGGCGCAGACAATATGGCTTGCATAACAAAATGTTGTTGTCTATGATATCCACATGCCTTGAAAACAACTTTTTTCATTTAATAATCAAATCTTTCAGCAAGTGAGGGGAGTTGCCATGGGGGCTTGCTTCTCCCCGAGTTATGCCTGTCTGCATATGGGCATGTGGGAGGAGCAGGTCCTCATGACAAAATACAAAGATACCCTCAGCAAACATATTCTGTATTGGTACAGATTTATTGATGATTTGTTCCTAATATGGAGAGGCAATGAAATGGAAGCTCGCAAATGTGTAATGGAATTGAATGATAACTCTCTCAACTTACAATTTACTGCCCAAATCAATCGTGATGAGATAAATTTTCTAGATGTTGAGGTGTATGTATGTAACAACCAGATACAGACACGCTTGCATAGAAAGGCTACCGCTGGCAATACTGTGTTGCATGCTACAAGTCTCCATCCGCCACATCTGATCAATAGCATCCCCTAAAGGGAAATGCTACGGATCAGACGAATATGTAGCACAGAAATGGACTGCACAGAAGCACAGCAGATATGTAAACAAAGGTTTTTAGCTAGGGGTTATGCCAAAAGTGTGATTGTGGCCGCAATGAACAAAGCCAACAATCAACCACGTTCAGAGTTATTGGTTGACCGAAACAAAAGGGACTCTGAAACTAGACAATCCTTGGACCAACCTACCAGGTTGATATTGACATTCAATAGACAGCATAAAACCTTAAGGAGAATAGTCAATAGAAATTGGCCACTAATACTGAAAGACCCCATATTGGGCGAGCGCCTAACAACTACCCCTAGCATTACTTACAGGAAAGCCTGATCTATGAGCAGCGCATTAGTCAGAAGTAGCCCTGAGGTTACTTCTACTAAAAACTGGCTAAATGCGCTAACAGGATTTTTAAATGCTCCAATTGCAAAGCGTGTAGACACAGTAATAATGTTAAAATGTATACCACTCCTTTCAGACAGAGACCAGTTGAGATTTCCAAGTTTCTAAACTGTAAAACAGAATTTGTGGTGTATGTGCTGGAGTGTCCGTGTGGCCTACGCTATGTGGGGAGCACCAAATTGCAAGTGCACAAGCGGATACTCCAGCACATGCGAGCCATTTCCAACAATGACGCTTCCTACCCAGTGGCCAGACACTTCAAAGAACACCATGGCAGTGATAGTCAGCTATTGAAATACTTTGCCATTGATGCTGTCTTGCCACTGAGAAGGGGTGGGAACCGTGACTACCTTCTATGAAAGTTGGAAACACAATACATCTTGGAACTCGACTGTAAAATCTCATCCGGCTTGAACGCAAGTGAGGACTTTTTCACCTGCCTATGAATCCGTTACCTCTAATCCTTCTTATATAAAGTACAACTTTTTACTTTTTGTATTAAAACTGCCCCCTTCCCTTTCTTAAAAATATTTTTATCTAAAATTTTAGCATTTTTACACACGACTAGTAATGAATCACGGCTGTGATTCAAGGTGTTGTAGACACGGGTTTAGTTTTTATTAGCACAAGCACTTTTATCTGAATTGATGGACTTATGCCCACTTGGGCTGAATTAGTTGCATACCTTACATTTTCTTTCATTCCATGCTCATTCAGCCAGGTCAATCATGCATGAAGAAGTGGTTATAAAATATGGTAACCAGGAGCACATTTTACATGAGGCCATTTGAATAGTCAATAAAATGTGGGAATTCAGATTTTAAATGTATATGCTTTTAATCTGGATTTTTAACCCTGTTTTTATGTGCATTGTATTTAAATTCAATTATGAAGATCTATTTATTTATTTATTGCACATGATTGCACATTGTGACTATGGGTACATGTCTATTGCACTTTATGAAAATGAATGGCATTGTATAAGGTCTGCTCAGAAACATATGGTAGTATTTCTTCTTTGTCCATCAAAATTTTGCATTTCACGTGTGTTTACTATGCACTAGCACTTTAAATTTGAAAAGAAGTCTCCGTTTCGTGTCATGTGATCAAGGCCTCGTGTGAGGCTGAAACGCGTAATGGCGGAGGTGCGGGAGTTCACCAAATAAACCAGCAATTGCACCAACTCTGGGTCTGCTTCTCGTCTTTTTATTGGATTGGTGACGAAGTCTTTGGATATATATATATATATATATATATATATACATAATTCAGCAAATTACAGCTCATCCATGTGCTCATTTCAGTGTTAATACACCTACTGGCTTGAGGGATATACCAGTCCACAGTAGCCAGGGCCGGTGGTATTTTCCAACGTCCAGGGTAAGGCTCACTTCACCAATTACTGAGGGCCGGCCTCACCCATAGAGGAACACACATACATTATATTGAAACATCTCCCAAGTTGTCCCATTTCAAGTACAATTTCTAAGCAGTAGCCAATTTCCCCTCTATGAGTTGTGCAAATGATGACACACACGGCCTCTTCGATTCATCAACAGTGGCAGATATGGGACCAGGAAGGGCCAGCAGACACAGAATATTCAGAAAGTTTCATTGGCTAATGGCTCACATAGCTTAAGAGTATATTGGTAGCATGCATCAATTATAGATTTACAGCCATACTGGCATTCATAAACAGCTTTCTAGAAGGAAATTAGAGGATTTATTTTATTTTATTTACTTTTTGAGTTTTATAAACCGCAAACTTGACCCGAGGGTATCAGAGCGCTTTACATGTTATGCGGGGCAATATTTACAGGCAATATATAGGGAAAATAATAAAGTCAATGTGCAAACATGAAAACAATATGTAAATGATGGTGGAGTAGACAGTTTAACAGCAGTGTTTGCAGACAATATACATTGATCAGACGTATGTCGGTTAATTCAAAAGATCTTAAGGTAGAGTTGTTCTGGCTCTTCACTGGTTGGAGGGGAGGATCGTTGGGGAGGTTAATTATTTTAGGAGGGTGGGTTCAAGTATTTGGAGAGAATAAGCAATTTAAGGTTTTTCCTGTAGTGTGGGAATGAGTGACTGTCATGTAGATCTTGTGGCAGGGCATTCCAAATTCTAGGCGCATTCCCAGAGAAGGAACTGGTGAATTATTTTTCTTTTTAATTTGGGTGGAATCAGAAGTAGAGCTCCGCAGAGGTCTCTTTAGTCCAGCTTTTGATAGTATATTTGCGAGGTAAGTTGGTTTTTTAGTTTAAAGTGCTTTGTGGGTTATGCAGGCCATTCTGAATAGACTTTTCGTTTTGATTGGTAGGCAGTTGAATCATCTCATATGTTATATGTCAGAATTAACCATCTCAGGACGGTTGCCCTTTAGCATAAAGTAGGGGAACTGTTTTAGTCAAACTAAAAAAGCATGGGCAGGTCATGACCCCCAGATCCTGCTCACTTCGATCTTTGCTCTCCACCGAGTTAAAAGCACTAAAGGTGCCCAATCGTAAAGATCCTTCTCAAAATAAAAATGGAGGAGTTGGATGAGCCAAGAGAATAATGAGGTAAAAAGCACTACATATCACACTGGAAAGGTATGCAATTGCATCCTGTGATTATACATGGTTGAAACAAGTGACAGGGCACAGCTACCACCAGAGCTGCCAACTTTGGAACTGGGGAATCAGATTTGAGTCTTGTGTCGCTCAACATTCTGTGATTCTGAGCAAATGACTTTATACTACCCCTGCCTAAAAAAAAAAATGCAACCTTGTGTAATTTAAGTGTGTAAGTGGTGCTCATGTATACTGCTCCAATACCTATGGGTTGAGTTTGCACTATATTTAAAAAGGTACCACCACTCCTCAGTTCCGATGAAATTGACTTTGTATATTCCTCCTCATATGAGATGGTGCCCTTTTTCTCTAGAGAGTAGGAAGACACTGCTCACTAGCTTCCTGTCATGATACGTCATCCCACTGATCTATTTCACCCACCTCACAACCTCCTAGCTGCCAGTCAATGACTTTAAGATGCCGCATCGGGGGAATCTGTGACTGAGTCATTTACAGTCAGCCGATGAGGTGCGATGCTACCAAACAACATGGGGATTACAAGTCCCAAGATTCCCTGTGTGGCAGTCATCTTAAGTGGGTCACAGCATGAAAAAGGAGCCTCATGAAGAGTTGTTTGTATTCTTGTCTTGTTATAGGTGCTACTTTATTGTCCTGATGAAGAACCTGAGGAACATAAATCATTAGAGGGGTCAAAACGTTGACGCTTTAACATGTAGATTTTAAATACATTGTTACCAGCTGCATAATCGACTCCAAAATGAGTCAGCTAATGTACTTTAATAAATGCGGAATCTTCTAAATGTTCCCTAGTTTATCTGTCAAATCATGTATTGTTCACTTGTGCTCACTTGATTCACTATTCACTGCGTCGTTCACTAGAGCCCCTTTGGCATATTGACAAGATCTACAGTGATTGCTGTATTAAAAGCCAATGTACATTTACATTAAACTATGTACTACAGAAACATCTTTTTCACAATTAGATTTGCCTAGGCAGCAAAGGCTTTTTTTGCTTCCTCCAAGGGAACCATTATTTTTGTACATAGTGCCGAAGCAAGTATCAAGGGTGATCAAATGGTCGATTTTGCATTACATGTGATTGAAGCAGGATGGCTATACACGCCTCAATAACATTTGTCAAAAAGCTAGTGTGATAATAGGCCTATAATGGAATGCTTGGAAAGTCTACTCGAATATTTGAGTCTTCAAGAATACTCCTACAGAAAATCTTTTCTACTTACAGCTTTTTAATCAAATTATTTAGGAAAGAGGTGTAAAATGCACCATTTTGCCCACTATTTTCAAATGTTTTTGAGAGGAGAGTGTTGTGTCCTAGCAACTGCTTATGCATTCTAGTCATGGTTACCAGAGTCCAAGGGTTAGTATAGTGGTAGAGAGGCACAAATTTTTCTCAAGGTCAGTTAGTATAGTTAGTATAGTGGTAGAGAGGCACAAATTTTTCTCAAGGTCACAATTACCTGGGGATTCAGTGGAACAGTACATTTCTGTATTAAGAACTTTTGCGTCTACATGTAGGTTTAGAGATTTACACGAGGAGATCATAAGGGATCAATTCATACATAGGACAAACAATGTCAAAATCCAGGAGAGGTTGTTGGGTATGAAAGATCCATTTTTACAAAAACCATAGAAGTAGCTAGACGCATTGAAAACACTTCCAGATATGTCAAGGAATTGAGCACTGATCAAGTGAAGGTGAAATCTGATGTTGCTAAGGTTGGTGTTGAAGAAAGAAATTCATCTAAAAAAAGGGAAAATAGTATCAAAACCAGTTTACCTAAACACAACCGAGTTTGTTATAGATGTGGTAGCATAAGACACACTGCAGAATCCGATAAATGTGTTGCCATCAAGGAAAAATGTTATAAATGCAAAAAGATAGGTCATTTTGCACGCATGTGTAAAGCTGGTGTTTCTTCCTCTGAAAAGGAAGCGTTCTGTACATACTATTAGAGAATGTTACGAGGATGACAATTCTGCTGATGAGGGAGAAGTCAAAGTTATGTTTTTTTATAATACTGTCAATGACATCTGTGAAGGATATAATCCACCCAAGTGTGATTTAAGTATTAATGGTACCAAAATAACAGTCTGGGCAGACTCTTGTTTCCCATACACTATTATTGATAAATGTACATGGGAGAAGGTGGGCGGTTACAAATTGAATTCTCCTGACAATGAGCCAGTGGGTTACTGCGGTGTCAAGCTACCATTCTTGGGTTTCTTCAATTGTATCTTATCTCACAAAGGTAAAGAAACCACCAGCAAAGTGTACGTGGTAGAGAAAGGTAGAACATTGTTAGGGTGGTGTGAACAGAAATGCTAGGCATCACCCTAGATCCCAACCATCCACAACAGGTGCTGGTCACAGAAGATGCAGAAAAAGCCAAGTGGGGTCCCATATTTCCCAAATTGTTTGTGGGGGAGCTGGGATGTTTAGAAAATTTCGAGCATCGAAAAATACTTAAATCCAACAATGTTCCATGTGTACACAAGGCGAGAAATGTACCATTTACTCTTAGGGGAAAATTGAATAAGGAATTGCAAAGGTTATGTGAAGCACAAGTCATCGAACCAATAGAATTATCGGAATGGCTTAGTCCCATCGTTTTGGCACACAAACCTGATGGGAATTTATGCATGTGCATTGACCTGAGGGATCTGAATCGCAACATTCTAGTTGACCGTTACCCTTTACCACACATCAATGAGATGGTGTCCTCTGTCACCAATGCATCTTATTTTTCATTAATTGATCTGTCAAACGCATACCACGAGATCAGGTTACATCCAACATCTAGGCACCTTACTTCATTCATTACACCGGAGGGAGCATTCCGATTCATTCGGATGCTGTTTGGATTAGCATCCGCATCTGCAGTTTTTCAAAGGGTGATGTGCAAGATTTTATATGGGATGTCAAAGGTATTGGTGTTCCAAGATGATGTGTTAGTGTGGGGAGCAAATCGGAGTGAACACGATTTGATCTTGGAACAGACTTTAAACAAATTACAAGATGCAGGTTTGTCAGTGGGGGTAAACAAATGCAAGTTCGGTGTCGAGCAAATTGATTACCTTGGGCACACATTGTCAAGAGAAGGAGTGAAACTTAAAAAGAAATTGTTTAATGCTATAGCTGATACACCATCACCATGTGACAAGGAGCAACTGTGTTCATTCCTTGGTCTTGCGGAATTTTATTCCAAGTTTGTCCAACATTTCGCTGACAAGGTACATGTCCTAAGAGTATTAATGAAAAAAGGCAAAAAGCTTGAATGGTCTGATGAGTGTCAGGAATCGTTCCTAACCATAAAAAAACAAATTGTGAAGGCAGTGGCATTAAAACCCTTTAATCCATCAGACCATAGTATGATTGTAGTGGATGCTAGTGCATACGGTTTGGGAACTGTACTTATGCAAAAACATTTAGGGCAAGAACGAGTAGTGGCCTTCACATCCTGCACCCTTAAGGGTGCGGAGGCGACTTATTCTGTTATAGAAAAAGAAGCTCTAGCGTGCTGGTGGGGCATGAACTATTTCAAAACTTACATCTGGGGAACCCATTTTGAGGTCAGGTCAGATCACAAACCACTTATTGACTTGTTCACCACCAAGGGAGCCGGAAAAGCAACTCCCAGTATTGCTAAATGGCTCTACAGACTCCAAGGGTATGATTTTTCGCTGAAGTACGTTCCTGGTAGTCGCAATATCAATGCAGACTGTTTATCTCGGTTGCCACTAGTGTGTGTAGATGATGAAGAAAATTCGAATGATGATTGTGTAGTGGCGAGCGTATCTGAATCATGCGATGGGGCCATTTCTGTCAATGAGTGGAAGTCAGCTGTGGTGTACGATGCCACAATTAAGGATTTAACTGAATTATCAAATCCTTCAAGTTCCAATTATCTTCTCAAGACAAAATTTGGTGAGTTCTGGGCAGTTTGGACTGAACTTTCAGTTGAGGAAGTTGTATTGCGCAGAAGTGGTAGGTTGGTAGTTCCGGAAGGTTTACGTTCCAGACTCCTAAAATTATTGCATGAGGGACACAGTGGTATGTCCGGTATGAAAAGGAAAGCTAGGGAGACCTTTTGGTGGCCCGGGATGGACAGGGATGTGGAGGAACATGTATAAGGCTGTGTGCAGCGACAAATCTGTAGAAGAGTCTCCTATTGTATCCACCAATTTTCCGAGCAAACCATGGGAAAGGGTGGCCATGGATATATGTGGGACTTTTTCCGCCAAAGGTATAACCAATAAATTTGCCCTGGTACTAATTGATTATTATTCTAAATGGCCAGAGGTGGCATTCTCTGGAGAAATTAAAGCGACAAACATAATTCAGTTTTGTGGCCAAATGTTCCGCAGGGAGGGTTGTCCAACACATTAGTTACGGACAATGGACCCCAATTTGTAGCGGAAGAATTTAAGTCTGATCTGTTCAAAATGGGCATTTCCCACCATACTACTGCAGCTTATAACCCCAGGGAAAAGGGTTTAGTCGAGAGGTTTAACCGTGTCTTGAAGGAATGCATCCAATTATCGGAAACCAGTGGTGGGGATTGTAAGGAAGCAGTAAAAGAAATGTTATGGAGTTACCGCACCACTCCCCACTCTGTCACGAAGGAGACTTCATTCATACTCCTGAAGGGCAGGCAACCAGGTACGAGAGTTTCTCCTGCATGGATGTTGAAGGGTTGTGCACGAAGTATGTGTTAGGAGTGCTTGGAGCGCAAGTTCAAAAAGCACCAGGACAAGTATGTGTGCAGGCACAATAACAAATTACAAAAAGGAAGACGAGTATTCGCAGTTGGAGATTGGGTAAGAACACCATGGGTACTCAGAAAAGGGGATTGTCTAAAAGGTCTCTGCCAAAATGTGTCACCAAAATTTCTGCCAACAACGTGTGATTATCTGATGGTAAAAAATGGAATATACGTAGTGTCACTATGTGTAATGCTGTGCAACGAGAAAGATGGGTGGAAAATTTGGGTATTGGTCAGGATAAGGTGGGGAATGCCATGCGCAATGAAGAGAAGGTACCCAATTGTCATGACATGAGTGTTGCAGCGGGTAGCACCAAACGTGTCGGACAAAGTCCGAAATGGCACAAGGATTACATTTGTCATTAACCTGTTACAAGTTACTTTGCTTTGGAAAGTATATATATCTGTTGGGAATGTTATATAGTACAGTTAATTAATGTTTTCATCCCATGCATGTTGGATAACTTTCTTGCTTATGTTTCATGCTTATGTTATATGAATTGTTACCTTATGTTACTTTATTTTATTCTATGTATTCTTTGTTTTTGTTGTTGTATTGAAAGGGAGATGTGTTGTGTCCTAGCAACTGCTTAAGCATTCTAGTCATGGTTACCAGAGTCCAAGGGTTCTGGAAGCTATGAGAGTGTAGGAGACAGTTGCTGGTGTGAGGACCTGTCTAGGGGTCGTTCCTCCTAACTTAATAAAGGCCTCTTACCCAACACCACTGTCTGCGCCTCTTAAAAGAAAGAGAGCACATTCACTCCCTTCAGGCCCCCTTTGAAAGATCTGGGCTCGCCTGCGCATTATAATTGAGGACGGGTGTTTACACCTGTCATAAATTTTCAAGCGATATCAGCTGCCTCTGCAAATATTATATGAACGTGCTGTAGGAGGTTCCAATGCAAAATGCCTTTTTCCTCGGCCTTAAGAGGGGTATTTTGTGCACATACTATTCAAAAGGACTTTTTGCTGCCTTGCTACTGCTTTTGTGGTTTAACTTTATTAAGATTTTGAAAACGGAGTGTCAATATTACAACATTGCCCACCTACATCCACTGGCCGGTGGGGTAATATATGTCAGGCTCAAGACATAACATAAAAAAGGGGAAAAAAGGGTAAGGGATCAAGAAAGGATCTGAGAGAAAGGGTACGATAGAAAGGGTGGAATAGAAAGGGTGGGGTAGAAAATGCAGAAAGGATGTTCAACTATTCTCAGCAATAGATGGTGCGGTGTACTACTTGATACGTTTGTGCATCACTTACAGAAAACACAGAAATTATCATAATAAAGTACAAAAGTCGAACACTCCACTCGTCTGCATAAAGGTAAAAGCCTAAATGTGTTCAGGAGGATTCTGACACCCTTGCTGAACGCAGCTACTGCAATATTGCAGTGCACCAACACAGTAAATTGTAGTACAAGATGTGAACAGCTTACAATCTGAATTCCATTGTAGAATTGTGATTCAAGTGTCTCCACAAATCACGTAATAACCTATAATATTGTTCTTCCAATTGCTGTGAAACAGTTGAAACATGATCAGTCAGATGAGAATGAGGAAGAGAGTGTCCCTATAGGACATGGCTAAACTGAGCATTAAATGGGTCTCGGCAGAGCCAGAAGGAATAAGGTACATCAACATTATTTCTGAGGAAGTGATGCAGGAATCCTTTGAAAAAAGTAGATAAAATAATTGGATGCTTTCAACAACTTCATTTCTGTTTCTTCATATTTCATATGAACCATAATAAACCAACTGTGGTTCATGAAATACCTAGCTTTTTCCAATGTGTATAATATTGAACAAATATAAGAATATTTTGGGGCATATTATCAAGAACGGCGTTAAAAATTATCGCCGCTTTAGCGGCAGAAAACTGCCGCAAAGCGGCGATAATGGGCTTGATAATATGCCCTTGAAAATTCCAATAGAAGTCCATGTTCTGGTGTGAACATGGGCTTCTATTGGAATTCTCCAGGGCATATTATCAAGCCCATTATCGCCGCTTTAGAAGCAGTTTTCTGCCGCTAAAGCGGCGATAATTTTATCGCAGTTCTTGATAATATGCCCCTAAGTTACTGAGACTGGAAGTGGCACCAATACTGCTCCTCTTAATTGGTCAGCTAGTGCCTCTGTCCACAAAAGAGTTGCATTTGCTTTCACTGGGCCCATCACTGTCATGTAGGGGTGGTGAGGCCTGCAAGATTTACAGGAGGAATGTAAGAAAGACACCTCAATGACACCTGACCATGTCCACTTACAAAGTCATAGGGACATATTATCAAGAACGGCGTTAAAATTATCGCCGCTTTAGCGGCAGGAAACTGCCGCTAAAGCGGCGATAATGGGCTTGATAATATGCCCTTGAGAATTCCAATAGAAGCCCATGTTTACACCAGAACATGGGCTTCTATTGGAATTCTCAAGGGCATATTATCAAGCCCATTATCGCCGCTTTAGCGGCAGTTTCGTGCCGCTAAATCGGCGATAATTTTAACGCCGTTCTTGATAATATGCCCCATAGTGTGGTAACATTCACCAAATACTCCACAGAGAGTAAAATGGAATGTTCTTTGTCTGCCAGTGTGATGTCATCTCAATATTTGTTTGTGTATTTGGAATCCTGAGCCTGGGCCTGAGCCAATATTTTTGGGGCCTAACACTAAGGGGCCGATTCCGATCTTGCTTGGAAGGGCTCCGAACGCGATTCGGCCTGAAAAAGTACGAGCCGTACGCGTGTTTTCCGACCGACTCGTCCAGCTGTACGAGCGAGCAAGTACGATGCGAGAAACGCGAAATCGCTGACTGAATCGTTTCCGGGTCCGACCCACTCTGTACGTCTTGTCCGTAAGCAAACCGTGCCGTGCAATGGAGGCGATTTCCGACCGAGCCAGTACGATGCACGATTCGGACAGCCGGATCGAGTCGGAGCCTCCAACACGTAAACGCTCTGGGAAGCGGACTTCGGGGGTCCGCGCCGGACCCCCCTTCACCCGCAGCCTTACGAGTCGATCACAGGGGGGACCCAAGGGTCCCCCCTACACATGCATGTACGGTGCGGGTGGCACAGATGCGTCCCCACTACAGGGGGCGCCCTTGTGCGCAACGCACCTTTTTCGTCAATGGGAGCCTTTGTACGCATCATACAACAGGCTCCCATTGACTTCAATGGGGCTCCGAGCAACCTGTGTCCGTCAGCGCTTGTTCGCATCGTACTCGGGCGCTCGGAGCCCCGGAGCACGAGTTGGTCGGAAAGCCCTCCGGATCCGAGTCGGACAGAGCCTTCTCCCAGCGAGATCGGAATCGGCCCCTAAGTATGTATGTTTGCACGTTTTAAAAGTCACACTTTTGTAATCTACATCCCAGTTTATAGATGATAGGTTGGCCGCTATGCACAACCTCGCAATCTGTTTAACGTATTTAAAGAAAAGTGAGGAGTTAAGCAGGTATTGGTTGACGTAATTTTTTTCAGTGTGTTGGTGGTGGTGTGATTGGTATCCTTGTGTTGGGCAATGTTCCTCCTCTCTTAGTGAAAGCTGAAAAATGTCTGGTATAGTTGTTGGTATGGCTGGAAGGATGTTTTGTGGGAGTTAGAAATGTGTCCTTTCTGAAAGGTCACCCCAGATTTTCTGCCTTGACTACCCGATTTTTGCTGCACCAATTTTTGTTGCCATAGATTCTGTGCACTTTATGCCTGCCAATCAGTGGTACAGTGTTTGTTCTCTCCCCTCCAAACATGGTAGAAGTGGCATACACCCAATTGGCATATTTAATTTTCTTATAAAACCCTAGGACCTGTAAATTAAGTACTCCTAGTGGGCTGCAGTACCAAATGTGTTACCTTCTAAAGTAGCACTGTGCTACATGTCTCATGCCTGCCACTGCAGCCTGTAATTCAGTTTCAGACTGCCTTTTCAACCTGGAAAAAGAAACACCTTTCCATAGAGATGATGATATACTCGCACATATACATATGATAGGTAGACAGCGCCCTACATGTCTTTTCTAATCATGCTCTGCCCCGTGAGTTGGCTGGTGTAGCCTTGGGGGAGGAGTCGGGTTCCCAGGAGGGGTGGGGGTCCGCAGAAATGACCCTGGTCTCTTTAGGAGACAGTGAAATGGTCCCTAGAGCTCATCTGCCTGATAACACTAAAAAGTACAGGCAGTGCGTGACCATCAATGGCCATATTGTGGAAACTCTGAGAGACACTGGAGCCAGTGTGACAGCTGTCAGTTATCGGCTAGTGTCTGAGGAGCAGGTGGTCCCCAACACATTCTACCCAGTAGTTGCAGCTGACAACTCGGAGTGCCTCTGCAAAGTGGCACAGGTTCCCTTTGAGTGGGGAGGGGGGTCTCAGGTACCTTGAAAGTAGCTGTGAGGCCAGCCATGCCTGTTGACTGTTCGCTAGGCAACGATTTGGAGAGTTACCCTTGGGAGAAGGTGGAGCGTAAGTCTCATTTGGAGATGTTGGGTCTGCCTGAGTGAGCATGTGCGACCACTCAGTCTATGGCAGCCAGTAAGGGCAATCAAGAGGACCTGGAGCCTGAAACAGTGGCCCAGGTGCCTGCCAGAAAGAGAAGAGGTAGGGTGGCGTGGGAACCCCCCCCCGAAGTTCCCACGGTCCAGGAGGAGGCAAACCTTGAGGGGGATGCCCTGGAGCCTACAGGGGAGCAAGTGGCCAAACTGGGGGACGTGCCTGAGCTGACCCATTGGCAGCAGGAAGGGGGCCCCTCCAGGGAGAAATTCTGCCAGGAGCAGCAGAAATGGCCTTCTCTTCTTGGTTTGCGGCAGCAGGTTGCAAACCAGGCAGCAGGTTATCAGTCTGGATCACATTGGATTTACTGGGAGAATGGACTCCTGTATAGTTAGCCTAAGGTTGCTGAGCCTGGATCAGCCCGTGTGCTGGTGGTACCCCAGCGCTTCAGGGCCTTCCTACTGGGTCTGGCTCATGATGTGTCTTTGGCAGGGCATTTGAGGCAAGACAAGACCTTTGAAAGGCTCGTCACCCACTTTTACTGGCCCCAAATGCGCAAGAACTCTGACACACATTGCCGGTCTTGCCAGACTTGCCAGGCAAGTGGTAAGAGTGGGAGGAAGAGCAAGGCTCCTGTCCAACCATTCCCTGTAGTCAGCTCTGCTTTGAGAGGGTGGTTATTGACATTGTGGGGCCTCTGAATCCCAAGACAGCCATGAGCAACAGGTTCATCCTGGTCTTGGTGAACCCGGCCACCCGCTACCCCGAGGCCATCCCTCTCCAGATGGTGACGGCCCCCGTGGTGGGTCGAGCATTGATGGGGATCTTCTCCCGTGTATGGTTCCCCAGAGAGGAGGTGTCTGACTGGGGTACCAACTTCATATCCAAGTATATGAATTCCCTGTGGCAGGAGTGCGGTGTTACCTACAAGTTCACCACTCCTTACCACCCCCAAGGTAATGGGCTGGTTGAGAGAATCAACCGGACCCTGAAGGGAATAATTATGGGTCTTGGTGAACCCATGAGGCGTAAGTGGGATGTCCTGTTGTTTGCTTATAGGGAGGTACCGCAGAAGTCCTTAGGGTTCAGTCCCTTTTGAACTCCTGTATGGGAGTCCTGTAAGAGGACCTCTGAGTCTTGTCAAAGAAGGCTGGGAAAAAGCTTTCACTAAACCTCCCCAGGATGTATATAGCTACATGCTGGCCTTCAGGAACCAGACAAAGCGCTTCAGGCAACTCGCTCAGGCGAATCTGGAAGCCAGCCAGGAAGAGATGAAACGGCGGTATGATCAGAATGCCACTCTGATCGAGTTTCAGCCTGTTCAGAAAGTGTGGGTCATGGCCTTAGTGGAGCCTTGTGCGCTCCAAGGTAAGTGGACTGGGCCATTTGAGGCGATGGAGCGCAAGAGTAAAGTCACCTATCTGGTGGACTTGCAATCTCCAAGGAACCCTATGCGGATCCTGCATGTGAACCACCTTAAGCCCCACTTGGAGAGGTCCGAAGTGGGCATGCTCCTGGTGACAGATGCTGGAATGGAGGAGGAGACTGAGCCTCTTCCTGACCTCCTGTCAGCTAAGAAACATGATGGGTCAGTGGATGGTGTAACCCTCCCCCCCGCCCTGACTCCTGAACAGCAGAGTGACTGCCACCAACTGTTGGGACAGTTTGCTGCTCTGTTCTCCCTGACCCCTGGTGTCACTCAGTGGTGTGTCCATGATGTGGACACTGGGCACAGTCCTCCTGTGAAGCACAAAATGTACAGAGTGACTGACAGGGTCAAGGCTTGCATCAAGGAGGAGGTCTCCAAGATGTTAGCACTAGGGGTGATTGAGCCCTCAAACAGCCCTTGGGCCAGCCCAGTGGTCTTGGTCCCAAAGGCTGCTGCACCAGGTGCCACGCCAGAACTCCTATTCTGTGTGGACTACCAAGAGATCAATTCAGTCACCAGGACTGATGCACACCCCATTCCCAGAGCTGATGAGCTCAAAGATCGGCTGAGAGCTGCCAAGTACCTCAGTACGTTTGACTTAACGTCTGGGTACTGGCAGATTACCTTGACTGATGGGGCCAAGGAGAGGTCTGCATTTTCAACCCCAGTGGGGCACTACCAATTCCAGGTGATGCCCTTTGGGTGGAAGAATGTCCCTGCCACCTTTCAGAGGTTGGTCAACCAGGTGTTGGCTGGACTGGAGGATTTCAGTGGCGCCTACCTGGATGACATTGCAGTGTTCAGTGCCACTTGGGAGGAACATCTGCACCACCTCTGGGAAGTGTTGAAGGCTCTGTAGAGGGCCGGCCTCACGGTAAAGGCAAGCAAGTGCCAGATCGGGCAAGGTTCAGTGCTGTACTTAGGACACCAGGTGGGAAGCATCCAGGTGGCGCCCCTACAGCCTAAGATTGACACCATTCTGGCTTGGGAACCCCCCAAGACCCAGACAGAGGTGAGAGCCTTTTTAGGCCTCACCAGATATTACAGGAGATTTGTCAAGGGGTATGGCACCATTGTTGCCCCCTTGACAGAGCTGACTTCCAGGAAGCAGCCCAGGAACTGGACTGACGCCTGCCAAAAAGCTTTTGATGTCCTGAAATCTGCCATGTGCACAGCGCCCTTGCTCAAGGCATCCAACTTCTCACAGGAATTCGTGGTGCAGACAGATGCTTCAGAGGATGGTGTGGGGACTGTGATCTCACAGCTAAATGAGGAGGGCCTAGACAAACCTGGAGCCTTCATTAGTAGGAGGTTACTTCCACGGGAACAGAGGTGGAGTGCGATTGAGCGTGAGGCTTTTGCTGTGGTCTGGGCGCTGAAGAAGCTGAGGCCCTACTTGTTTGGGACTCACTTCCGGGTTCAGATTGACCACAAACCCCTCAGATGGTTGATGCAGATGAGGGGTGAGAACCCAAAGTTTTTGAGGTGGTCCATTTCCCTACAGGGGATGGACTTCACGGTGGAACACCGCCCTGGTACAGTACACGCCAATGCTGATGGTCTGTCCAGATTTATCTGCCTTAGTAAATAGAACTCCCAAGAGGGTGGGTAGTACTCCCCACATTTCAGCTGGAGGGGACACGTGTTAGACCTGCCATCATTGGCGTGGGTTTTCCCTGTTTTTTTGCCTTTGCCTTTTGTTATTTTGCTGTGGGTTGGACCCAGGTTTAAATCTCCATTGGGAAATCTTGAAGAGCAAAAAAGAATGAAATCTACAGATGAGAAAAATCTACACATGCCAACTTACCATTGTGAATCAGGCCCAATGACTCTAATTGTTGTTTTCCATCTGCAGGCAACACATAGTTCGTCCTTCAGTGTGTGGCAGAGTAAGTTGTAGTAAATTTGATGCAATCTCTTGAGAGCATCTGCAATAGGAATCATCTAGTGCTTGTTATGAACTGTCAGAGGATCATTGATAAATGTTAAACCACCTTACCCGCCACACATAATTTAAGATTGAATGCCCTACAGAATGCTGATTCTATGAGGCAGGGTCTAGTGTACAATTCACCTCCTGTACATTTCAATGGCACTGTGTCATTAATGTGTTGGTCAGACTCCTAGTCCCTATGACAAACTAAAAATACAGAAAGTATAGATCAACCATACAGATGTATAGCTACTACACATGGCCATTATACCTCTGTTATGGAGTATATTATTTATCAGTGGTACTCTGACCGTATCTCTTTCGCACCTGATGGTTCTAATTAGAGATTATCTAAGTAGGCTGTGCCAAGCTTACTGCGACCTACTCTGTCTCACATTTAGGCCTTAAAAAAGATCCTTAGACATAGAGAAACACATGTTAGCTGCAAACTTCAACTACCATTTAATGTTATTAAAGCTAACTTGGGACTATACAGACATTAGATTCTTGATAAAACTCTATGAAAGTTGTGTTTGACTAATATTGTGTGACCTATAACTTGACAGTCAAGTTATCTTCATACCAGTGTGATGTGAATATAAATATATTTAATACTTTTTATTTTTAAATGAACTTAAATATAATTAATAATTTCAAATGAATCTCTGCTTTCATGTTTGTGACTCAATGGTGCGATGCACAAAGCCACCAGTTGTGAGGAAAACCTTTCTGGTTCCACCCAGTAATTTCCTCCAGGAAGGCCAACAGTGCAAATCATGTTTCCAACTAAAGAATTATTTCCACTGTCAAACTGCCCCCAACCCAATTATCCCAAAGGATTCACCCTAAACATGACATGCAATCTTAGCAGCATAGAAAGATCATCAGTAGGGCAGCCTGCATACAGTATGAAAAGGATGCATGAGCCTAACTTGGCCTGTAATTCAGAGGGGTCTCTAACCTTTTCTGTATTGAGAGCTACTCATGTTCAATGAAACGCATTTACAGCTACTAATATTATTAGTGCTGTATAATTTCAATTTTTTTTAAGTATCGTACTTCAAGCTAGCTAAAAATGTCTAATTTAATACGCTGGACTGCACACAGGTGAGCTACTCAGAGGTAGCTAGAGAGCTATGGTAGCTGGAGAGCTACTGGTTGGAGACTGTTCAGACCTTATTGCTGTGTAATTTGTGTAGTCAAACAACTAATTATAAAACACAATCAATTGAGGTGTCCAACAATAGAGCCGCATTTCAGCCATTTCCAATCCAAAATCAAATAAGGACTTTTTTTTAAAGTGAGACCGTCGGCATACCTCCCTTTCACAGGAAAGAGCAAACCAAGGGCACACATTTACTTGAGAATACTCTGGGAATTCAATGTGAATATTTTTGGAAATTGTAAAGAATTCAGGGGAGAACTATCATTTTAAAGACAGCAATCCCACCTATAATAGAAATAGAAGCCCATGGCAACTTGCCAGATTGTGTCTGATGTAGTCGAAATGTGGGGCTATGTAAAGGGATCAGCATGTTAATTCACAGTAATTCACTGTGAAACAAAAAGATAATTAAGTGCTTAAAGCCTATGCGCTCAGTCCTCAGTTGCGAGGTCACATTAAGGATATGACATTTCCACATACTGGAAAAAGCACGAAGTTGGGCCAGAGAGTCCACTAAAGTTGTGAAGAATATGAATAACCCTCAGGCCAGTCAGCCGAGAACTGTTGAGATTTAAGAAAAGATCACCAATCTACAGATTAAATGATCCTACACCCCGGTGCCCGGTCAAACTCATGGAAGAAGACATCAATATGAAGCCTCTAAAAGAGGACATAGAGGGGAGCCGCTCTGCCGGACTCTCCATCTGATGGGAAATCGGTCAGAAAAAAGAAACCTGCCCCAGCTGTGGGTGACATGGCAAGTTTTCAGTTTCTACAGGGACTGAATCAATAATCGTATTCAATGGTATTGAAGACTTTTTCCATATCGGGTGCCAACATCCTAAGTGGGCCCTCCAGTTTGTAGGGCAACACCAAGACCTTATTGACTCATCAAATATTGTGGAGGTAGATCTTCTACAATGGAGCCACTTGACTCTGAGTGGACTAGCAATTGGATTCCTCCCAACAGGGGATGTTAACTGGTTTGAGGAGTATCTTGGCCTCATCATTAACCAATGAGATGAGCCTATAGGAAGTTCATAAATCATCTGGATGGTGATAGACACCCTAGTGACTAACACATCGTCAAGCAATAACTCCTAGGGGCCTAATCTACCACACATGAGATCACACAGTTTTACTGTTTCACTGGAGAACATATACCTCTTTTCATAGTTCAGCATTAGGATTGCAATTTAGTCTTTCAGCCTCCTTAACATAGCCATTGCAGTTAAATGCAACTTTTCAAGTGCGCATAAACTACCACTACCACAACCAATACACCGTAATTGGTCATATATGAGATTTCCTCGTAGTCTAGTTTGGACCACAGGCATTTGTACAACCTCTTTGAAAGCTATGTCACCAAGTGGTGTAGCAAGGATTGTATGGACCCTCATGAAAGTAAATTGGTCCCCACAACCTTGATTGGGGATCAGAAGACCCCTCACACCCATGGATCTTGGTGCCACGGTACCTGTTTACTAATGACAGCTACGCCTCTGACGTCACCTATGAAGATACTGATCTGTCAATTTGTTTATATGGGAACTGAAAGCTGCTATATGTTTTCCTATTCATTTTTTAATGAGATCTATGGTCCACTAAGCGGGGTCAAAAACCAAGGCTTACTATGGTTAGTCAATAAAATTAAAAACCTGCAGACAGATATTCAGAATGCAAGCAAAAGGTGATTGCTCCGCCAGCTAAACAACCTTATTACAGAGCCAGATTTGCCAAACATAAAAGCGTTCATTTTGCATTGGGTAAATAATACCAATTGATATGGAGGCCCACAACTCTCAGATGAATCAGGGGCCGTGGAGGGCGAAGAGACACTGTTTAGATAAGTAACACACAAACGTATTTGTTTCACATCAATTCCCTTTATTGCCCCGAAAACACGTCATATTATTTTTATAGATTATGCAATTACAGGTGCTGGATTGATAATGGTGCCTGATAAATCTCACCACCGCTAATTAAACGGAGTAGGAAAGAGGTTAGTAAAAAGATATATACAGCCTAACAGCCGTAAAATATGCAAAGAGAACCCATCTGTGATTTGTGGAACCCAGTGTTCATTATGTGTTTTAAATATTAATTCTAGAATGCGATGAGTCCGAGTTTCAGCAACCAGGATGTGCGCAGAAATCAGGACGTACTCACCTATAAATTGTGACTGGATTGGGGGACATGGCATTTGTGCAAGATCGTCTACAGAAATAGTATGCATGCTTAAAATTGGCTGTTATTTAGTGGCATATGTATATGTATATGGCATGGCAGGGAAAATAAATGTATTACACGTGGTATTCAGAGCAACTCTACTAAAAATGTCAGATTCAAATTGATTAATTACCACACTACAGCACAACTGACACTGGAAAACACTTTTTATTGATTGTATATAACAATACCTTTACACTGGGAAACAAATCTCCTAATAGCCACAAGTGTGATTTTAACATACTGAACAAATTTAACCCATTGCATCCTAGTTTTGATTAAATACATTTTGTTAAAACAGGTGCACATGAAACAAATATACTGGCATTAACCATGAGTTATAAATTGGGTTTCTGGTTGGGAGAGGTATGCACCCACTCCAAGCAGGAACACAATCCTAGTCAGGGTAAATCAGATACACACTATAAATTAACCTGTGCTCACCCTCTGGTAGGGTGGCACAGAGCATGCAGGCTTAACTTAAGGGGCAATGTGCACAGTATTTGTGCAACACTTAAAACAGTAACACAGTGAAAACTACACAAAAAGAATTCACACTACTTTAGAACAATTGCTTATATTGTTATGAACAAAACAAGACCAAAACAACAAAAATACAATGAGTATAACTGGAGTTATGAATTATCAAAAATTAAATGAAATTGCAGTGCATAAAAGTTTTAAGTGCCAACCGAGGCTATGTGGTCACGCTAGACCGGGGTAAAACCAAAATTTCAGGATGATCGTAATGGAGCGTGGGTCTGATACAGGGATCATTCTTGGTTCATTGCAGAGTACCTTACATGTGTCATCGACAGAGACGAGATGCAGGAAGCAAGGAGGCGATGCGTCACTGTCAAACCGCTGGATTAAAGGGGATGTGTTGGTATCGAACAAAGCACAGTTGGAGATGCGTCGGAAACTGGAGACGATGAGCCACGCAGTTGGCGATGCAATATCCGCTGTCTGTGCAGCAGCGGCGATGCATCCGTGTCGAGGGAGATGAGCCTGCTCCAATCAGCGCAATGCCATTGATGCGTGGGTTCTGGCAGTTGCCGTACTTTATACCCACTTCCAAGGGCCCAGGACCTTATTGGCACCACTTGGCAGGGCACGACTTGCAGCAAATAAAGTCCAGGTGATGTGGCAGGTTAATGAGAAGTGTTTAATGTCCCTGAGGCTTAGAACAGGGGGCAAGCCAGCATGCCCTTGGAGTCACTCTGCGTTCAAGTGAGATGGGTCCAGTCCTTCCTCAGCAGGGCAGTGGGTGGCAGTCAGCAGGGCAGCACAGCAGAAAAGTAGTTCTTCCAAATCAGCAGTCCTGAAAAGTGGTAGTCCTTGTAGCGGCACAGCAGACCTTCCTCCTGGCAGAGTTCTTCACAGGTCCAGTATTGTACTGAAGTGGTGCGGTCTGAAGTCCAGTTCTTATATGCCTAGTGGTGCCTTTGAAGTGGGGGAGACTTCAGAGAGGGGTTTTGAAGTGCCCCAAATTCCTCCCTCATCATACTCACTTCAGGGGGCATATTCAGCCCCTTGTGTTGGGACAGGGCACAGCCTTTTCAGGTATAAGTGTCAGCTCCTCCCTCCCATCTTGCCCAGGATGAACCATCAGGATGTGGACGGCCATTCAGACACACTGAAGCTCACTTTGCGTGTGAATGTCTAGAGGGAATGCACAAAGTCAAGCTGTCACCCACCCCAGACGTGTATTGGAGATAGACTGCAGGCACACAGGGCTAAGAGCAGAAAAATGCCATCTTGCTAAAAGTGGCACTTTTAAAAGGGTAATGATAAATTCGACGTAACCAGTAAAGATGATTTATCATTACCATTCCAGTGATATGAAACATGATAGATCTACTTCTTCTCAATCAGGAATTATAGCTTATAAAGTATAATAAGGAATTCCCAATGTTAACCTATGAGAGAGGTAGGCCTCACAGTAGTGAAAAACGAATTTGGGTGTTGTTCACTATTAGCACATGCAAAACTTAAAAGTACATGTCCTACCTTTTGATTACACAGCACCTTGCCCTATGGGCTAACTAAGGCCCACCTTAGGGGTGACTTATATGTAGTAAAAAGGGAGTGTAAGGCTTGGCAAGGGGTTGTAAATTCCAAGTCGACATGGCAGTGTACACTGTATACACAGGCTCTGCAGTGGCAACCTGAGACATGTTTCAAGTGCTACTTGTGTGGGTGGCACAATCAGTGCTTCAGGCCCACCAGAAGCATCTAATGTACATGCTCTGGGCACATGTACTGCACTCTACTAGGAACTTATAGGTAAGTTAAATGTTGCCAGTTGTGGATAAGTTAATCAAACCATCCTTACGGGAGAGAGCACATGCACATTAGCACTGGTTAGTAGTGGTAATGTGATCAGAGTCCTAAGGCCAACAAAAATAATTAACAAAAGAAAAAAATTAGAGGCAAGCAGGCAAAATGTTTGCGGGAAGACCACACTAAGGCTGACAGGTCTAACACCATGTATGCAGACCCAAACTCAAAAATGGTAATATTACAATCTACACTTCTGCAGATATACTTTAAAAATAATAATAGCTAACCTTTGTGTGAGGACCCATTTTTTTCTTCTCTCATCTGATTCTAGAATGAAATGTTTGACACAATAAGTATAGCTTTCTCATTCAGCTACACTGTACTGTGGTAATAATGAGGAAGTTGACCTTTGCACGCTATTAATAAATGCATGAAAGTGTGTTCATCTGTACACTTGTTTCAAATATAAATTGTTATTTGATCACATTTACATAGAAAATCAGAGCCATTCTGAAATACTGGAATAGATTATCTACTTTGTCATTACAGGTACCATTCCTGCAGAGGTAGGCAGCCAACTGTCTCACACGAAGCAGCACATGGCACAACTTCGAAAATGATTAGATTATGGATTCAGAAATATTGCTGAATAATCAGAGTGAGAAAATTGTCAACGAAACTTGTAACCCATTTCTCTCTGAAAGGGCGCTCCCCTAACAATCTGAGATGGGGCATTCTGGAAGAGGTCTTTGTTCATCACACTAAACCTGTGGTTCTCCTGATCAAAAAATAAAAATAGATATTGTGTCTTAACATACATATTGTGGGTTTAAATGATGACTTGTAATTGGGTGGTTTAACTTAAGGACAACTTAAAATGATATAGCCCATAAAGAGGTAAGATCTCCACTGATTTAACCTGGCACCATAATTAGGTCTGGGAACATTTGGCTCCCGATTCTATGCAACCAAGTAAAATTTATTTTTACTCCTGTGCAACAACCCTTCGAGGGGGATGAAACTATGTTGACATGCTATGGATAAATAGCAAACAACCCTTGTGTTTTTGTATATAATACAAGGAAGCAAACTCTTCCTGACACATAATTTTCACTCCAGAGATTGGAGAAGAACCTTTAATGCTATCAATCTATGTCACTTATCCTATTCAAAAGGGCACGCTACAAGAACAACAAGAAAGAAAGTGCAGACTCGGAAGCGGAACTGTGGTCCACATGTTGCACTAAAGTAGACAACCATCAAACTTTCCCAATGGTGCCCATCAATAGAATATGAATGCACACTTGTTCAACAGATTTTTATGTAATTTAAGGTTCCTACTAAACATTCAATTGAATGTTGGGATCGCTTTTTAACAGAAACTTGGCTGAGCCCCACTACCTTACCTGCCATAACGTTGGCTCTCCCTGATAATTATCGATTTCTGATAGTCAGTACTGTAGGAAGAGTTGGGGGATGCATTGCTATTGTCTTTCAAGACACAATCAAAGTCACTATTATTGGCACCCGTAATGCTGATTGGGTAGAACTCTGTGGGGCAGATTTACAAGAAAGTGACACATCTGTAGAGATGCGTCACTTTCCCTGCACCACCCTGAGAAACCCTTATGCCACCATGGATGTGCCGTATTTACAATATGCAAGCTTGCCTGGCTGATGAGGGGTGATGCCCCGAAACTGGTCCCAGGATGCTTGTTTCTGGTCTAGGGCGACCTGGCTTGGCAGTTCGGTCTGGAATGTTCCCACGAGGCATAGGGTCAAGACTTATTTGCATATGGCTGGGTCTAAACTGGGGTGGCCTGGTGAGCAAAAGAACAATGGATTTAACCCAGATCTATTGACTGGGGGTGAATGTTTGATTTGCTCTGCATTCTGTCCATTATCTGTTTTTCTTTTGCTTTTGTATTTACATGTTGATTGACAAGGGGGTCCTTCATGGATCAGGCTTGAGTCCCACCTTATTCATATATGTGGGCCCCCCTTACCAAGCTCATTATATCCTTTAGCTTTGAAATCCTGTCTTACACTGACAACACTCAGCTGGTCATCTCCTTTGACAAAAATGTGGATAAAGTGAAGGAACGTTTCTCCAAGGGGATGAAAGCAGTAGCAGAGTGGATGTCAGACAATCACCTTTAACTGAATACCGAAAAGACAGATATTATGCTATTTGGGTAAGCCCAACAAATTTGGACTTCTGATTGGCGGCTGTCAGAATTAGGGAGTGCTCTTATCCACATTCAGGTAGTAAAAAGTCTTATTTATTTATTTAAGCGATTTGTAGAGCGCACAAATACCCTTGGGTGTCTCGGCGCTGCGGACTGTGTAGAAGAACCAAGCCAGGAGCAGGTGATTATTGATTAAAACGCCAAGTCTTTACTAGCTTTCTAAAGGCGAGCAGGGTAGGGCAGGATTTAATGTGAAGGGGAAGGGTGTTCCACAACTTGGCTGTGGCCACGGTGAATCTTCTATCACCCCAGGAAACGTTTTTAGTTCGAGGGACCTTCAAAAGGTTGGCTGCTGATGAACGCAGGGGTCTGTTGGGCTTATAGACACACAAAGCCCTCTTAAGAAACTCAGGTCCAGTGTTGTGGATGGCTTTGAATGCGATGCAGAGTGCTTTAAATTTAACTCGGCTTCTTATCGGTAGCCAATGGAGTTTTCGGACCACCTTTGAGATTGATTGATACTTAGGGGTGCTTGTTAGCATTCCAGCGGCTGAGTTCTCCACCATCTGTAGTTTATTTATGACCTTCTTCTGAGCATTAAGGAGGAGGCCGTTGCAATAGTCAATTTTTGACAGTACTAAGGCACTGGATGGAACGAATGGTAGGAATTTTTTAATCATCCTAAGGGTATAGAAGGATGCGGAGACAACTGCATTGGCATGGAATGAAAAAGATAACTTGTCGTCGAATAAGACACCTAAATTCCTGACTTTCGAGACAGGGGGCGGTGGAGGTCCCAGATTGGCTGGCCACCAAGTAGGGGACCATGCTGGGAAAAGATTACCAAAAATCAATACCTCCGTTTTATCAGAGTTCAACTTTAGGCAGTTGTTAGCCATCCAAGTACTAATAGCCAACATTCCATCTTGAAAGCTAGCTGCAATTGCTCCTCCGTCGTTATGTATTGTGAGCACCAGTTGTGTGTCATCTGCGTAAGATGTCACACCCATCCCGTGGGTTTTGATAACCCTAGCCAAGTCCGACACGTAGATATTGAATAAGGTCGGACTCAAAGATGATCCTTGTGGCACACCACACGGGAGGGCAAATGGGGAGGACTTAAAGTCACAAAGACTTACTAATTGTGTGCGGTTAGAGAGAAACGAGGCCAGTAGATCTTTAGCCCTATGTTTGATGCCAATGGTTGAGACACGGTTGATCAGTGTAGCATGCTTGACCGTGTCAAAGGCTGCTGATAGGTCTAACAACACTAGAACAGCAGCACCACCTTGGTCTAGTACTGTCCTAATTTCGTCTGATGCTTTAATGAGGGCAGTTTCTGTACCATGGCCTTTTCTAAAGCCGAATTGCGTATCGTCCAGAAAGTTGTTATCCTCGATGTATTTGGCCAGCTGCGAGTTCATTAATTTCTCAAAGATTTTTGTTGGAAATGGAAGGCTTGCAATAGGCCGATAGTTTTTTGTTTCTGCTGGATCGAGGTTCTGCTTCTTCAGCAGCGGCTTGATGATAGCCTTTTTCCAAATAGGAGGATAGATGCCTGTTTGAAACATGGCATTTTAGATATCTGTTAGGTTGGGAGCTATAAGATCCGGGATCAGTTTTAAGACTGAAGAGGGGCAGGGGTCAGGGGGGAAACTGATTTGATGGTGGCGATTAAATCAGAGATCTGTTTTGGTGAGACTTGATTGAATTTTGGGAAAGAAGGGGAACTTTCTTCATTGCTGAGGACAGCCGTCAAAGGGTCGGCTTTAGGTTGTGCGGCAAATTTGTCGTATATGTTGCTGACCTTCTCTTGAAAGAAACTGGCCAGTGAATTGCAAAGATCTTGGGTGGGAGCTATTGGGGAATTCGTCGTCGACCCTGATAGTTTTGTGACTACCTGAAACAGCTGCTTGGTGGAATCTTGGGCGGATTCTATCTGACTAAGGTAGTATTTGCTTTTCTCTCTGATAATAAGCTGTTTGTACTTGGATAGAGCTTCCTTGTAGAGGGCTTTTTCAATGATATTATAGTCTCTACGCCAGCGTCTCTCGAGGTTCCTGCATCGTTGTTTTTCAAGACTAAGTGACTCAGAGAACCAAGGGGCCGAAGGAGCAGCTCTATTTTTTGAAGCATTTTTAAATGGTACTAGAGTGTTGAAGGCGTTGTATAGCCATTCAGAGTAATTAGATGACGCAAGTATAGGGTCTGATGTGGAGTCATAGTTAGTTGATGACAGGTGTGTTTTAAGGAGATGCTGATCGATGCAACTCCAGGCTTTAAACTGTGAAGGTGGGATTGGGCTAATGTGCGCAGGGTTGTTTTTTTTATCTGAATGTCCAACAGGACTGCCCAATGGTCAGTCCAGGCTAGAGGCATGGTGTTATGCAAAGAAATTTGCTTATTGCTGGTGAAGAGCCCGTCCAGCGTGTGACCGGCTGAGTGTGTGGGGCTGGTCACCAACTGGAGAAGATCCACCGCCTCTAGTTCGGCAATGAGGGATGAGGTGTCATTGTCATCAAGGCTCTCCAAGTGAAAATTAAAATCCCCCAGTATGGTGAAGTCAGATTCTACCGCGCATGGTTCTAGTAAGCTGCCTAAAGTAGAGAGAAATTCCGCTCTAGAGCCTGGTGGACGATAGAGGAGGATTCCTTTGAAGGTTTGTGAATAACTAAGCGTTATCGAGAAAGTCACGGCTTCACATACCGTGGAGGGAATTATGTCCGTCCTGACTAAATATTTGTCACGATGTATGATTGCCAGTCCTCCTCCTTTTTAGTTGTTCTATCGTGTCTGATTACGCCGTACCCGTTAGGGGTTGCGGTGCAAAAATCGGGTCCAGCAGATAGGTCACCCCAAGTTTCTGTGATAAATAGTATGTCTAGATTTTGGTCCTTTAGAAAATCCAATATTTCATATGAATGTTTGGGAAGGGAGCGAGAGTTTATAAGGGCTAAGGGGCACATGCATCAAACTCAAAAATACCGATTCCTAATTTGCGAAAAATAAGGAATCGCAAATTAGAAATCCCTATCTGCTATGCATGAATCCATTCGCGCAAATCTACCGATTCGCTAAACATCGCAAAAACTATTTGCGAGTAGCGAAAAGCGAGGCGCAAATTCAGAAAACCCACCATTAGCTAAATCTCTATTAGCGAGCTCGCAAATAGCGATTTCGCAATTAGCGAAATCGCAAATAGCGCGTCGCCCTGGGAACATGCTGATGACATCACAACCAGGAAGTCAGCCAGCCCATGCTTCAGTCAATGCCCAGAGGAGGAGACAGGAGGAAGGAGAGTACTGGAGCTGAGCTGAGACAACACCCAAGATTGTTTCCTGCAACTGACTGTGCACCAGGATGGGGAAAGCAACAACAGGGGACAGTGCCACGCCCAGGAAGAGGAAGCTGAAATTCAGCGAGAGGGAACTTGAAAATCTCATTGAGGGGGTGTCCACAAACCATGACAAGCTCTTTGGGAAATTGTCCCTGAAAGTGCCTGAGGCTGACAAAAGGAGGATCTGGCTGCGCATCAAGAGCACGGTCAATGCAGTGGGAGTCACACACCGCAGCATTGATGACCTAAAAAGAGGTGGTATGACCTCAGAAGCCGGGCCAAGGAACGCATCGCAGAAAGGCTGAAGGAGGCAAGGGCCACAGGAGGGGGCACATCTACAGTACCCAACAACACAGCCCTGGAGGACCTGGTGGAGGCGACAATTCAGCCTGAGGCAGTGGTGGGAGTAACCCAGCTGGACACATCCGGCGCGGCAAGTACCTCACAAGGTAAGATGCATGCAAACATACAGTCCTACGTAATGTCCAGTGGAGCACATACCCCCAGGCCAACCCCAGTGTACAGCTCAGAATCCAGTCCACGTTTTCCCTCTTACCCCCAATGCATCATGGGAGTCGTAGTCATGTCAGTCAAGTGGGTATCCAACACAACACTAGCAAGCAAAACACGCAAACACTGCATGGCAGTCAGTGATTCAATGTGAGCCAAGTATGCATGATGTCACACAATGGGAAGGCGTACACATATTAACATTTCACTGTTTCACATCACAGACGCAGCTGAGATGGACTCGGAAGACAGTGACTGCCTACACATCTCTGAGACTCCTGCTGAGACAGATGTGGAGCCACCAGATGCCCCAGCATGCACACCACCCGCACCTACCAAACGCAGGGCCCAGATCCCTTCACTGCAGCCCATGGAATCTGAGGTGGCCCCTGAACCCACCCCAGCAACCAGCCAGCCTCCTGTGACCACGCCACCTACACCACAGGCACAGGTCCAACGTGGGCGGAGGCGAATCTCAAGGGCCCACATTGCTGTGCAGGTAGACCAGGGTCCAAACGTGTTTGCTGGTGTGGAGTCACAGATGTTACGTGTGCAGCGCATGCAAGCAAGACACATGGGCGCAATACAGCTACAGATAACCAAACTGGCAAAGAACATCAGCCTAATGACAACTGCGTTTGTGGAGGGGAATAGGCAGACCAACGCAAGCATTCAGGAGCTCACCAAGGCAATGCTTGCGGGCCAAAGCACAAAGAGGAGAAGGCATCGCCAGAGCATGATGTGCATGTCAGCCTATACCAGGGCCAATAACAAGCTCTGCAACACCACTGCGCAGCTGGCATGTCGCTCCGTGGCCATGCAAATAGATCTGGGCCATTACTGTGGGGATGTTGCTAGGGCCCAAGGACAAGTGACCACCGCCGTGGAACAACTCCAGGCTGGTACTGTTGGCGGCAGCAACTTGACAGGGGAGGAGGGGAGTGAGGAGGCCTCCAGTCTTAGCAGCCTGTCGATGCCAGTGACCACTGCCAGGAGGCGCAGTTCGCGCAGCTCAAACCCTTCAGTTGCGCATCATGGTGATGTGGCCGATGCAGGCGAAAGACGTATGGGTGTGCGTGGCAGGAAGCGCTAGCCAGGCATATTCTCCTCAGTTTGGCCATGGTGACTTAACCATGGTCAATTGCAGCCTAATGATTGCTAACCAGCACATGGTATTGTTTATTTCACGTTATTCACCTATGCAATCATAGTTATGATTAGCACACATCTCTGTGTGGCTACCCATTGATACATGGGCTCATGTTAATAAATACTTTCATGTTCAGCATCTAGGTGTCATGTCTCATTATTGCCTGCCTCAGAAATAATGTTGGGTGATGTCTGCACGTCTCCTCTGCCCTTCTCCTGTGTTTGCCACGTGCGCCTGTCGGAGTTGTGCGGGTGGTTGGTTGTCGCCATCTGGCTTACTGTCGGACACCTCGATGTTTATGCCTCTGCTGGTGGCAATATTGTGCAGAATGGCACATGCAGCCACGATCCGGCAGCATCTCTCTGGACAATACTGCAGGGCTCCACCAGTATTGTGCAGGATGCAGAAGCGGCTTCTAGGTATTCCAAATGTGCGTTCTATCACATTCCGTGTGCTGATGTGTGCAGCATAGTACATCCGCTCATGTGGTGTTGATGGGTTGAGGATTGGCGTCAGGATATAGTTACGCACGGCGTATGCGCTGTCACCTACAGGGTGGAAAGCAAAGGGTTAGCCACAATGATGCATTTTCATTTGTTTGATTAATGTAGCGGATAGTTATATGTGTGTACCCAGCAGATGTCCTTCTCAGAATTCACCCCTGAGCAGACGCGTGTGGATGCCACTGTGTCGGAAGATGTAGGAGTCATGGCTGCTCCCAGGTAATTGCGCCACGCTGCCCGTAATGATGTGCTTAGCATTGCACACTACTTGCACATTGATAGAGTGATGTGATTTCCTGTTCCTGAAGATGTATTCATTCACTGCTGGTGAACAAGTAGGGACATGCGTACAGTCTATGCAGCCAATCACATGGGGGAATTGTGCTACCTGGTAGCTGTCCAGTTATGTCTTATTCAACTCCGGAGGGGTTGTGGGGAAGCTGTTGTGGGTGTGGATCCTTGTCATCATGGCGTCATGGAAGGTTTTGAAGAAACGTGAAAGGGAGCTTTGTGATTCCCTCCAGCTACAGCTACTACCCCCTGGAAAATGCCTGACGCAAGTTGGTGCAGGCAACATTGGACCTGTACATATGCGGGGATGGCATGGGTCCTACGGGTCTGACGCTGCATTAGGGGTTCCAATTCTGCTATTGGGTGCATGGTCATTGCACCGTCCAGCCTGTACTTATCGTATTTCTCATCCTCAGTTTGGACCAGCACTGTGATGCGCTCTCTGAGGGTCCTCTCCTGTATCCACCTTCTTCGCTGCCCTGCTGCATGGGTCCTCCTCCTCCTCGCCATCACGTAGTGTGCAGTCATTGTGGAATGCTTCATGGGCCTTCTGAGTCTGTTTGAATATGTTTCCGATAGGTTGCACCTGAATTTTTAATGTTTTCAGACTTTACCACCTGATTGTGATTCCCCTTAATCTGCACTTGCAAAATTGCGAATTCATGGTTATTCGCTATTTGCGAATTTACATGCATTGGCTTGCGAGTCCTTAGGGACTAATCACTATTAGCGGTGGCTGTTGTGGGACTCGCTATTAGGGATTTGCTTTTGGGGTTCTCGCATTTTTTGCGAGTCCCTATTTTTGCGAATGTGTTGGGTTTTGCGTAAATGGGTTGATGCATTGGGAAGTGTTGGTTTGCGTTCGCAAACGGTCTATTTTAGCGATTCGCTGTTTTTGCGAGCCCGTTTTTGCTTGATGCATGTGCCAGCTAGTGAGTATATTCATGATTTATTTGCAAGGGATACCTCTGCGATAATGCTGGTTTATTATAAGTATCAAGATTAAAAGAACAATTGGGGCAGCTCAAAGAGATGTGAGTATCTGAGGAGCAAGTGTGTAGATAAGGACAGGAATGAAATTTGGTCACTAGGCGGATCTCTTTCAGCTGGTTGCTAGAGTATTTTATCCTGGTGTCAGGTTCTGCTGATATACAGGAGCCAGGGTTCCAGGCCCTGGGCCCGGTCCAGGCGCGGACGGGCGCAGACGGGCTTGCCTTTGGAGCGCCTTCGGCGCGCCAGCGGCGTGTCCGCTGCGCGTTGCGACAGTCATCTGATTTTTAAAGGGCAGGTATCAGCAGCTAGACTGCTGACCTGTGGAAGTGGCGGAAGATTCCTCACTTCCGGTGTATGCAATGCCTTCCCTCCACACAATCTGAACTTTCAGTGGTGGACCGGGGAATACGCAAATGCACAGCGTGAGAGGTGAATAAGTAAAAACAAATTAATTTCGAAGTAAAGTGCAGCGAGAATAAAAACAGTGCTGTTTAAAATAGCAGGCACAATTCTCAGGGGCCCTTTGCCAGGCACTCCTGAAAGTTATACCTGATGCTATGGCTGTTATCTTCGCGCACGTCCGCTGCGCGTTGCGACTGTCATCTGATTTTTAAAGGGCAGGTATCAGCAGCTAGACTGCTGACCTGCGGAAGTGGCGGAAGATTCCTCACTTCTGGTGTATGCAATGCCTTCCCTCCACACAATCTGAACTTTCAGTGGTGGACCGGGGAATACGCAAATGCACAGCGTGAGAGGTAAATAAGTAAAAACAAATTAATTTCGAAGTAAAGTGCAGCGAGAATAAAAACAGTGCTGTTTAAAATAGCAGGCACGATTCTCAGGGGCCCTTTGCCAGGCGGTCCTGAAAGTTATATCTGATGCTATGGCTGTTATCTTCGCGCGCGTCCGCTGCACGTTGCGACAGTCATCTGATTTTTAAAGGGCAGGTATCAGCAGTAGGACTGCTAACCTGCGGAAGTGGCAGAAGATTCCTCACTTCCGGTGTATGCAATGCCTTCCCTCCACACAATCTGAACTTTCAGTGGTGGACCGGGGAATACGCAAATGCACAGCGTGAGAGGTTAAGTTGGATCAAGCTCTAACAATGAAAGAGCAGATCCTATTAATAATGGGTACCTGCTTCTATATGGTGCGCCTACTGAGGAAAGCTCTTCCTTTTCTTCCGCTTGCAGCCAGGAAAACCTTGGTGCAGGCTCTGGTTCATAGTAGGCTTGACTATGTTAATACTCTTTTGGCTTCCAGTAATAAGACACTACTTTCTAATCTACAAGTCATGCAAAGCACAGCTCCATTGCTAATTTGTAATCTTCCCTCGAGATCTGCATCTACCACACTTTTAAGAACTTTATACTGGTTACCAGTCAGAATGAGAATTACATTTAAGATCTGTTGCCTTACCCATAAAGCTTTAGTAGGGAAAAGACCTAGCTATTTACAACAGAAGCTTAAAGGCAATCTTCCAGTCAGGAATCTGTGATCAATGGATAAAGGGCTGCTTAGCAATACCCGCATCCGTCGATCAAGGTGTAGAGGTACATCTTTTTCTTATCTGGCCCCCATATACTGGAATATTTTGCCATTTCAGATCTGTGCATCTACTGATTTTACCAAATGCAAGAAATGACTAAAGACTTACTTATTTCAATTCTACACTCTCTTCCTGTATCTGGACCTGTCCTCAGCGCCGATAAACCCAGTTGGGGTGATTTGTGCGCGATATCAAATTAAAATAATATAACATAACAACATGGTTGCTTGGCTACTCGTATAGTCATATACTTCTCACTCGCACCAGCATATCGGAGTTTTAGGGAGTGATATGTGATGCCCATAACCATGAAGATGGCAGCTGTTGCAAAATGCATGGAACTGATTCTAAGACAGCACTGCATCTCACATCTTACATTGGGGTAACTTCTCAGGCACACCCCTTAGCACATCACCATGTTATAATGAAGGAACTGCCTTAGTGTGGTACATCATGCACATAACCAGCACCGATGATTCACAATGAGGCATCTGAATATCTCTATTCTGAAGACTATTGTGAGTAGAGCTAGCAATGTTTGTAGGGTATGACCAGACTCAGTACCTAAAAGGCTGTTAAATTTCATTACGTGTTTTCCTTTAAAGATTGCCTTTTTGCTACTCCAATACAATTGTAGGTCATTGGCATAAGTGCTATGAAAGAACATGCTTTCTCTCTTTTTTCAATGTGGGGTTGAGCAATAGTTATAAAATTACTATTAGTAAAATTAAACTTATAGTATGTGAATACCAAAAGAAAATAGTAAACTTACACAAAAGTATAAGCTTACTTTTGTGAATCAGTCCCCTTGTATTGACTGGTAATATAAGATATCGGATTTAAGGATGATAGTCATCGTGAAAAATGTTGACAGAGTTTGAGAAATTGGATTGTTGGTTGACTGGGGTTTGAGCCCTGGTCAAGCATCAGCCACAATCCCTTGCAGGGTGAATCACAAAAAGTCAATAAATTAATGTGCTTAACCCTAGTTAGCTTGGCACAAAAAGCAGTCAGGTTTAACTTAGAGGCAATGTGTAAAGTTTTTATGCAGCACACCAACAGTACTAAAGTGAAAACACTACAGAAGAAAAATCTCAAACCTGTTTAGAGAAATAGAGCAAATATTTCATAAAGTAGAACTTGCGTAATGAATTGTTAAAGATTTTTTGAAAATAGCTCCAAAAACCATAAAGCACCAACAATGGATATCTGGTTGCAGTATATTGGGTCAAAGCCACATTTTCAGGCCAACCGTGATGGAGCACAGGTCTGCTACAGTCACCAGATTAGTCCAGCTGAAATTTACCATCTCAAATCAGTGGCAAGAGTCCAGGTCACAGAGGAAGGGGCAGTGAGGAGCAAGGGGAGCGTCGCGGAGTCTGTCAAGTTGCGCGAAGAGCAGACCAGGCATGGTTAGAGCTTCGTGTTTGTAATCCTTGCGAGTGATTGATGCTGTAGCAAGAAGAGGCGGCTGACGGAGCTTCAAATTGAATGGTGGTGCAGGCGACGAGGTCTTGACAGGCACCATGTGAGGGTCATAAACTTGCTTCAACTTGGTCCAGGTGCTGGTGCAGGGTGTTGGGGAGCCTTTTATGTTCCTGAGGCTCAGATCAGGAGGCCAACAGATTAGCTCTTGGAGTCACTGAGGTAGTCCCGGGTTCAGGTGAATATAGACGGCTCAACAGCAGGGCTGGCCTCAGATGGTTTAAGGCAGGCTCAAGGCACCAAAAAGCAGTCCTTCTAGGTACAGCAAAGCAGTCTTCCAGAGCACACAGCTGGTCATAGGAGCAGGCAGTCCTCTGAGAGTCCTTCTGCAGGTCCAGGAGTGAACTGAAGAGTGGGTCTGAAGGTCATATTTTTATACTCTGGTGCCCCTCCACTGGAAGGAGGATGAAGCTTTTAGAAAGGTTCTTTGAAGTGCAGGGACTTTCCTGCCTCCCCTGCCCTGGCTTCAAGCTTGCTGTAGTAACATTGTGGAGGTGATATGTCCTTTGTGTGAAGGCAGAGCACCGCCCTATTCAGTTGCAAGTGGGGCTATGCTCAGCTCCACACCTCCCCATCCTGCCAGCAGATGGCCCATTGAGGCACACTTAACCCCTCCATTGTATGACTTTGTGGGAGAAATGTACAAAGTCTTACTGCCAGTTACACCCAGTCATGTGACCCAAGATAGACTGCAGGCACAAAGGACTAAGGGCAGGAAAATGGCACCTTTCTAAAAGTGACATTTTCAAAATTCTAATGAAAAATCCAACTTTACCATTAAAGAAGGTTTGTCATTACAATTTCATAGATACCAAACTTGATATAGCAACCTGCTCCTAATTTGAAATTAAAGCTTATAAAATGTAATAAGGATTCTCCAATGTTATCCTAAGGGATAGGTAGACCTCACAGTAGAGAAAAGCACATTTAGGAGTTTTTCACTACCAGGACATGTAAAACTTAAAAATACATTAAACCTTTTAAGTACAAGGCACCCTGCCCTGTGGGCTACCCAAGGCCTACCTTAGGGTGGAATATATGCAAAAAAGGGCAGTTAAAGGCTTGGCAAGATGATTATATTGCCAAGTCGAATTGGCAGTTTAAAACTGAATTTTAGCTTCAATGGCAGGCCTGGGACATGCTTTAAGGTTCTACTTAAGTGGGGGGCACAATAAGTGCTACAGGACCACTGGTAGCTTTCAATTTACAGACACTGAGTACATGGTATACCACTCTACAAGGGACTTATAAGTAAATTAAATAGGCCAATCATGTGTAATCTAACCAAACCTTGTTTAGGGAAGCGAGCACAAGCACTTTAGCACTGGTTAGAAGTGGTAAAGTGCACAGAATCCTAAGGCCAACAAAAACAAATTCAGCAAAACATGGAGGGTAAAAGGCAAAAAGCTTTGGGGTGACCCTGCAGAGAGGGCCAAGTTCAACACAGAGTTATAAGTGGTCCTTATCAACTATTATTTTGATATATAGAGCTTTACAGTGAAATAATAAAATTTGTGTTTGGACTGCTACTCACACAATTTTAGGTCATTGAAAGACATTGGAATATACAAGAAACCATTCTCAGAAACTCCCTCGCCCTTAATCAAGGGACTGAATAACTAGGAAACAGAGTAAAAGGCATCAAAAGCAGTGTGTCTTTTTTAAATTTAGGCAGTGGTTGCAGGAGTCTGGGAAAAGAAAAGAGAGGATACTGAACACATGCCAGTTGGTAGTGGTAGTTGGGTGCCTACCTCAGTGAAAATGGTACAAAAGAATGCAAAGTAGCAAATCCAGTCCAGGATTATAGACTCCCACTAATTCACACAGGGCTCCTGTGGTCCCTGAGGTATTTTATGTATGCTGTATGGAAGATGAAAGGTTAACTGTAATTCTGCATGGATCTAACATGGTATGAGACACATCAAGTTCTCACTAGTTTCTGGGTTTTAAATGTACTAGTTTCTTGTATGCGATAGTTGCTACAAAACCTTGCAGTAAAGTATATTTAAATGATATTTAGGACACAAATTTCTGTCAAACCATATTTCTTCATACAAAACTCTGATATTCATCCACCCAATGTATTCTAAGTTGGATTTGAGAGATAGAAAAGAACCATTACAGAGCAGCTCCTGATAGACCAAGCAAGGTGACCAAGCAAGGTGAGCAGAGCTTCTAGGTCCGGCAAGCTGCTCCCCCGCTGCCTCTCCTCTTAGCCCAGAGGCACAATCTCAGTCATTGAGTTCTCCTCGAACCGCTGTTTGAGACACGGTCCATGCTCTCACTGGTATTGTTATGCTTGCTTGTATTGCTTTGTTTTGCTTGTAATCTAATTGTTGTGCCCATATGGGTAAATAGTGCTCTGCAGTATTTCCTCCCCTCTCACTGCTTTTGTTGTTACTATGTTTGTTGACTGGTTTATTTGACCGTGCAATTTTCCTGCTGTTTCAAGCCCCCTGCCCTCCCGCATCCTGGACAGCCCCTCCCACCCCAGGACTACTTCTGGGGGCTGGTGCGTGACTCCAGTAAGTAGCCCTTGACATTCTAGGTCCTGCACTCTGCTCCCCCGTATCCACTCCTTGAAGCACAGAGACACCATCTCGGTACTCGAACTCTCCTCGGACCGCTTTCGAGTTAAGGTCCCTCCTCTCACTGGTATTGTTTTGTTTGCTGGTATTGCTTTGTTTTGCTTGTAATCTAATTGTTCTGCCTGCATTGGTGGTAAATACTGCAGTATTTCCTCCCTCCTCACTGCTTTTATTGTTACTGTGCTTGTTGACTGCTTTTTTTAACCGCACCGTTTTCCCTCAGTTTCCAGCCCCCTGCCCACCTGCCTTCCGGACAGCTCCTCCCACCCCAGGACTACTAATGGAGGCTGCTGTGTGTCCACGCCACTGGTGCACCAAAGGCAAGTCTGTCTGCTCCGGTCTGTGCCTGAATTGCAGCTAGCACCAAGAACTCTGGCCCTCCACACTCCCACAGATACTCTGCTGAAGAGCACCGTGTGCTGGAACCCCAGACACAACAACAACTGCTGCCTCACATCACTGCGCTCCACAGTGGGACCTTTCACCTGCATCCACTGCCAGTTCACCTCAACCCCAGCACCGACTAACACCAAAGCAACCAGCGCCACAACAACCCGAGATGTCGACACCCCCCAGAACAATTTTGCTACCTCCTGATCAATGCCAGGTTGCTCTACAAACTTGCCACCGAAGTCTGGGACACCATCTCCACCCTCGCCCCCAACGTGACCTTCATCACAGAGACCTGGCTCACAACCACATCAGCCCCAGACATTGCCACTGCAACACCCAGTGGGTACAAAATAAACCACCATGACCGCACCAACAGACATGGAGGTGGCTTCGCCATTCTACACAAGGAATCAATCACTTGCACCATCATGGATGACAATACTATGCCGATCATGGAACAAATGAATTTCCAGCTCCACACTGACAGCAAAACCACCATCAAAGGCACCCTCATGTACATACTGCCAGGACCACAAACCGGTCTCAGCGATGCCAAAGCTGAATTCATCAGCCCACTCGCCATCAGATCCGAACACTATGTCTTCCTGGGAGACCTCAACTTCCACCTGGACGACTCCACCGACATCAGCTCCATCGACCTCTTGGAAAGATTGGACAACATCGGCCTTAAGCAGGTGGTCACTGAACTCATGCACAAAGCAGGACACACGCTGGATCCCATTTTCATGTCCAGCAACAGAATCAGATACAGCCACTCCTCAGAACTCACCTGGTCGGACCACTCCATCGTACACTTCACCCTCGCAGGATTGGAAAGAAGATGGTGCACCAGCAGGAACCACCGAGCCACCGACAAAATAGCCCTGAACGACTACCACAGCCAGCTCAATGCTGCAAAAAAGGGGGCCCTGACTCACTGGATCAAGACCGGCACCAAACAAACCAACCTACCCGGCAGCCACAGAAAACTCGGTCCCCTCCTCACAGGAATTTTGTGATGCCCTTGCCGACCACTTCCACAACAAGATCGCAACCATTTATAGAAACTTCAAACCCCAGCCCTCCGACCTTTTAAGCAATCCATCGACCACATCCACCGTTTACCCGTTCACTACATGGGAACAACTAAGCACACTGACCACAACCACTCTTATGAACTCCATCCACTCAGGAGCACCCACCAATCCAAGCCTCCATCGACTCTTCAACCTTGGAAGAGACAAGATCAGCTACCAGCTCACCACCATCCTTAGCACTTCCATAACCACAGCCACCTTTCACAGAGGCATGGAAGCACACGTAGGTTAGACCACTTCTCAAGAAACCACTGGCAGACCCCAGCGAGCTCCAGAACTACCGTCCCATATCTCTGCTCCCGTTCCCTGCCAAAGTTCTGGAGAAGGCCATCAACCTCCAACTCACTGAACACCTGGAGAGAAACAACCTGCTGGGTCCATCCCAATCAGGTTTCAGAGCCATCCACAGCACTAAGATTGCCGCAACAGATCACATTCGCACCTTACTAGACAAAGGAGAATCCGCCGCACTTATACTCCTGGACCTCTCTGCAGCTTTCGACACAATCTCCCACCACATACTCATTGATCAACAATACCAGATTGGAATCACAGACAATGCACTCAAATGGATGGCATCCTTTCTCATGGGATGCACCCAGAGAGTCCCTCTCCCTCCCTTTACTTCGCATCCCATGCACACCATCTGGGGCTTACGTCAAGGCTCATCCCTCAGTCCAATTCTCTTCAACATCTACATGACACCACTCACAGCCATCATCAGAACGCATGACATAAACATCATCTCCTATGTCAATAATACACAGCTTGTCGTCTCACTCTCAGCGAACCCAACCTCGATGAAGACCAACTTCCACAACTGTATTAAGAACATCTCTGCATGGATGAAAGGCAACTGCCTGAAACTCAACACAGAAAAAACTGAGGTTCTGATCTTCCGCAGACACACCGCCCTCTGGAATGACCCCTCGTGGCTGGCAGAGCTCGGACCCACCATCATGCTGAAAGACCACACGCACAACCTTGGCATCATCCTGGACAGCAAACTCTCTGTCTGGTCAACACTGCTTCCTTAGCCTGCTTCCACATGATCCGCATGCTCCACAAAGTCTTCCGGTGGCTCCCCATCAGCACCAGGAAGGAAAACAGTAACTCAGGCCCTCATCACCAGCTGACTAGACTATGGCAATGCACTCTATGCAGGTACCACCACCAAACTCATGCAAAGACTCCAGACAATTCAGAACGCAGCAGCCAGAATGATCCTCAACCTGCCCAAGAGGACACACATCACCCAGCACCTGAAGGACGACCTCTGGCTCCCGATCAAGAATAGATGCGATTTCAAGCTTCTGACCCCTGCCTACAGAGCCCTCCATGACCAAGGATCAGCCTACATGAACCTCCTCCTGCATTTCCACTGACCGACCAGGAATCTCTGCTCCACACACCTTGCCCTCGCACAGATACCACATATTCACCGCTGCGGCTCTAGAGGACACCCCTTCTCCTACCTCGCAGCCACAACCTGGAATGCCCTCCCCCATCACCTCCGCACCGCACCCTCGCTGACCAACTTCAGGAAGGGACTCAAGACCTGGCTCTTGGACTGATACCTACAGACCAGCGCCTGGATACAGTGCCGGCCAGCACAGATCTGTGGTGGTGGGGCAGGGGAGATGAGGGGGTAAGGAGGAATAATTGGAAAAAAAAGAAAAATTCACTTACCGCCTTGTCGCTCTGTCCCACGTTGTCTCTCCTCCACGAACAGGAAGCAGCCATGCTCCCCTAAACCAATCACAACGATGCAATGCAATGTTGTGATTGGTCTGAGTGCCGTGGTTCGGCACTCAGATGGGGACTGGGGGCCTGGGTATGTTCTCCATGTAGGCTGTAATGCAGCCTGCATGGAGAACATGCTAAATTGTGCATGACTGTTTCGCAGCCCGAGAGGGCCAGTCAAATGAATCATGCACACTTTAGTGTGCCCACCACTACTCCCCTGCTCTGTCAGCAGAGCAGCTCCGCCCCGCCCTCATGGTGCCGCAGCAGGGAAGAATAAAATGGTAATAACATTGCTTTATTATCATTTTATTTTTCCTTTCTTTTACTGCTGCACAGTTGCAGTACGGGACGACGCTCCGGAGGCGCCACTGCCTGGACCCATTTGGGTGATAAGCTACGCTATACAGGTACTACTTGATTGATTGATTAGGTACAAAATAGTGAGCCACCTTGTGAAATGATCGGCTCATACAACAATAAGCAAAGAAGACAATTTAGCGTGACATAAAGTGGTGAGATCATTAATGAAGGTGAAAAGTAGAGAACTATGAAGTATGTTTTATATTTTCGTTTTCTATCTAAAAGATTGTTTATCTAAACTTAAGATGTGCTCTCCATTTATACCCTTTAAGTAAGATTTTGGTGTGTGACTCTTTTTTTTTTTTTCGCTGCATGAATTTTGTTTTGTAACTGACCCCTGTAACTGCTTCGACACGCTTCCGGGACTTGTTTTGTCGTTCAAAAGACTACAAATAAATGAAAAGATAAATTAGGTAGAAGTCGTCAATACATCAACACTGTCAAATGTGAATCAAAGCAAGAACTACTGTACCGATAATTCATTGTTTCCGTTTAAATTCTCTAACATCTTTATTACAATTTTGTGTTCAGTGGCCTCTTGCAAAAACAATCAATAGAAAAGATTTCTCAGATATTAGAGTAGAAAACATATATGTGTACCAGTATCTAGACAACTCACTGAACGTACCAGGGTGTAGACAAATCCCATTATATTAAGCATGTCTTCAACAGTACATCTCTGCATGTGTCTCTGTTTCAATGGAGGCTTCCTTTCCTCAGCTTTTGCCGAGAGTTATTACTATGGGTGTAGGTGGCATATTACAATGTGCTGACTTTGGACACCATGGGGCTTATTTACAAGCCCCTTGCGCCACTTTTGCATCACTTTCCCCATGTTAAAAATGACGCAAAAGTGGCGCAAGGGGCTTGTAAATAAGCCCCCATCTTTGTTAGGATGTTCTAGGCGTTTGGAGCAGCATATCTACTGCACAAACAAGCTGCAAACCGAAAGCTTTCACTGACAAGGAAAGTGATAATTACTAATGGCAATGTAAAAAGTAATGTAAATGATCCGGGGAAATCATCCTGTATAATAGGCAAATGGTTGCTGAGCACTGAATAAAAATAAAAGGACCTCGGATAAAGCAGCTCTTGAGAGAGAGCGGGAGACCATGACTGTGTTGGTTGCATGACAGTGGATGCAAAGGTATATGTTGAGTATGTGAAATAGGGCTTTATGTGAGACGACTTGTGTGCAGTTCTATGATTGAAATCGGTTGGGTTGTGCATGCTGCCTCAGAAGACTGCAGCGTGTATTAATAAACACATTTCAAAGACGTTTGAGGTCAAAGGGTATCCAGTTGCACCAATTTTCTTCATCCTGTCTTTTGAAGCACTATGGCATCCAATTAGGCAGCAACATGAGATTAAGACTGTCACATGTATTTATTGAACTGCTATGGATGCACTGCTGGTGGATGACTTCATCATCAGGTATTACGCAAAGCTATGCCAGGCATTGTGGACACAGAGCTCATCAACATAAGACAAGGGTGATGTGGTGGAAAGCCCCTGCTTACAAATCCAAACACGAAAAATAACAACTCAAATACCAAGCTGTCAATATTACACATAACTCAAAGGACTTGTATAAACAGGACTACACAACGTTATTGCTACAGACTGAAAATGCCACTGAATAAATGGGAAAGTCGTCCACTACCTTTGGGAGAAATGTCAATATAATTAAAATGGTAATCCTCACAAACTTGTGTTTACCTTCGCAGCAATTCTGATGCTTGCACTGAATACATGTTTTCCTAAGCCTGCAGGTCTACTCTCCACCAATAAAATCACATAGACAGATACAGCATGCTGTGATTCTACGGTCATCTTTGCACTTTGACTCGACATTGGAATTGTTCAGATTTGAGTAAGGCCTGTTTAAGCAGAGCACACACTGTGCTTTTCTGCTGAACAGTAAGTGCCTAAACACATCAGGGCCTTAGAAACGGAGGGGTTTTTGCCTGACCCCCATTAATATTTTGCTGTAGTTTTTACTTTTGTTGTGCAGACTGTCCACGTTAAGTGCGAGCCCGTATGTTGGGTGATAACCTCACTTCAGGTCATTACAGACACTGTCTCCAGTGACATTATTGATTTCAAAACAGTGAATCCAGGAGTGTATGACTACTTACTTGACACCTGACTACACTGCCAGAATGCATTAGGCTATCAAACAAATGCAGGACTGGAAAGTGTCCGCAATGGCCTGGATAGTGGCGGTCAACTTAGGGGCAACAGTCGGAACACCGCGGCATCAGCCTCACGTGTTCCACCTACACAATCGCTACCCCGCTTGCATTAACCTCGTACATGCGTGGTTAAGGCAGTGTGCGGTCTAGCCGCTAGCTGCTGCCTGGCAGAAGCAGGAAGCAGCCAAGCAGCAGGAAAGATCGGGAGAGGACGCGACGCGGTGAGATAAGTGGGGCTGGGGCTGGATTTTGGTGGGAGGTAGTTTGTATGGTTTTGGGGGGTGTTCGGGGTAGCTTTCAGGGCTGGGGGGTTCGGGGTAGTTTTCAGGTATGGGGAGTTCGGGTAGATTTCAGGGTTGGTGGTTTGGGGTAGTTTTCAGGGCTGGGAGGGTTCGGGGTAGATTTCAGGACTGGGGTAGTCGGAGTAGTTCTCAGGGCTGAAGGGTAGTTTTCAGGACTGAGGGGGGGTTGTTTTTTAGGAGGGGGGATAGTTTTAGGTGTCAGGGCAGGGGCTTTGGGGGACCATTTCAAGGCTCAGGGCGGGGGCAAGGATCGTAATACTTTTTAAGGCTTAGGGGGGCAGGGTCGTTTTTAGGGCTGGGGGTTGGGTAGTTTTTAGGGATTAGGGGAGGGTGGGGTCGTTTTTAGGGCTCGGGGGGAGGTTGGGTAGTTTTTAGGGCTTAGGGGAGGGCGGGGTAGTTTTGAGGACTGGAGGCAGGGGCGTTTCTAGGGCTTGGGGGGAAGGGGTTGTTTTTCAGGAGGAAGGGGTAGTGTTAGGACTTAGGGCGGGGGCAGGGGTCGGGGGGTTAAAACTTACCTGTCAAGTCTCAACCACGGATATGTGTTTTCCACACATGCCTAAGCAATGCATAATTTGTTGTAAAGGCATGCATGGTAAAGGCATATTTGTGGTTAAGACTTGCGTTGTTGAGACTGCGTGAAACTGGCATGCATGGTAAACGCATGCATGGTTCCATCACACAACCTCTACTTAGAGACGGATCTTTTGGGAATAACAATCATTTATACCCCTTCCCATAGGAAGAAAGTCATCTTAAAGTAGGTTGAGCTGAGGGACGCAAGCAGGACCGGGTCCTGGCTACTGTTCGTAACATTCATTCTTTCTTTCTCTCTTTGGTTACTTTTCATTTCTCTCTTTATTGACTCTCTTATTGTCTCTCTTTCTTTTATTGTCTCTCTCTGCTCTCTTTGAATTTAACCCTATCAGAAACGGAAAACGTCCGGAACAACGCGTGCAGAGCCAAGTGTAACGCTCCAATGCAAACGCCACCACGCTTGCCTGAACCACACCTCTGCCTTAACTGCCTTAATCACACATATGTGTGGTTAAGGCAGATAGCGCGGTCTAGTGTCTGGATGGGCGGGGGGAGGAAGAGAAAGTTGTCAGAACAGGAGGCTCTGGATGCGGACAGGTAAGTGTGGCTGGGGCTGGATTTGGGGGCTAGTTTTTAAGGGTTGGGAGTCGGATTTAGGGCTCAGGGCGGGGGGGTTGGCCCAGTCTTATTAAAAGGGGGCAGGCCTTTAGGGTTCATGGCGGGGAGTGGGCTGGGGTCATTTTACAGGGTGGGGCTCGGTTGGGGGAGTTTTTAGGGGTGAGGGTAGGATTTATGGCTCAGGGTGGGGGGGTCCAGGTAATTTCTTTAAAGGGGGCAGGGCTTTAGGCCTCAGGGCGGGGGAAAGGGTAGGGGTAGTTTTAAGGGCAGCGCAGGGGCACGTTTTAGGGCTCAGTGCGGGTGGGCTCGGCTTTAGTTTTTTTAAACGGGGCAGGGATTTAGGCCTCAGGGCAGGGGGAGGGGAAGGGGTTAGTTTAGAGGGCAGGACAAGGTCGGTTTTAGACCTCAGGGCGGGGGGTGAAGTAGGGGGATAGAATTTTAGGGCTTAGGGAGGGGGAGGGGGGTCGGGGTAGTTGCAATCTTAACCATGCATATCCCCTTACCAATCGTGCCTTTACAACATAATTGTGTGGTAAAGGCATGTGAGGTAAAGGAATGCATGTTTACGACGCATTTGTGGTTCGGGCTGTGTTGTAGAGGCACGCCTGGTTTACCCATGCCTGCCTCTGTCATACAAGCATCAGCAACTGGCAGGTTGTGATGTCCAGGACTAGGGGTTTCTTATTTTGTCAATGTTTTTTAATACATGTAATGCCTCTGTCTCTTAATTTCACGAAACAAGTCGGGTACAAGGAATTTCATTTCTGGACAATGTTTATTTATATTTTTCCTGCTGACATTTATCATTCTTAGAACACCTCCCACGGATGTGATGCTTGGAACCTTCCCAGTTTGCCATTTTTCGCGTGTGATGCATGTAGGATGGCAGTGCGGGCTTGTGAGAGAAATTCTTCCAAAGTAAGCAATAGAAATAGCTCAAGGATTAATCAAAATTATGTTCACATAAATGTGGTTTTAATATACTGCCTTATACAATAAGTCTATTTTTCTAAGCGTTGCAACTAACATTTGAACACGTGTTTTAATTATACACTATTGTGGGACATATTTTGATATTATTTTTTGCAAAAGTACAGATTTCAACTATTGTTCTCTACTCAAAGGAACCGAAGTGCCAGTTCTACATTAAGGCCAGTGTAGGCAAGCGCCTTACACTGCCACCACAAATGACCAAATCCCTGGGGATTACTGTATGTGGGAAATATTCTGCACCCTAGGCCGCCTAATCCTGGGGATTTCCGTTGTGGCCGTAATTGTTGGATGGTATTCATGCTGGTTCTCCCAGCACCCCTTTACACAGGCAGCTTCCTATGACCTTGGGGCCAGGCAGCATCACTTTGAGCCCCAGCACCTTGAAGGCCAGGTATCCTTCGAGCAAGGTAATCACCTTGCAGATAAAGAGAATCCTGGGGACTCCATTTTAATCCTGGGATTCGATTAATGTGGAAGTGTAATCCTAGGGATTGCCATTGTGTCCATGATTGCAGCGGTTCATGTTGGTGCCCGATAAGTTTTCTTCTCAGACAGGGGATTAGGGCTTTGGGTTCTGGCGGTGCTACTTTCACTCCTTGCTTCCTGTGTCACCAACAGTTCCCCAGGCAAGGTAATCCCTGACATTACCTTGAGTGGTGTGCTGAATCTGAGGACAACCTCTCCGATACAACCTGTACCAGAGAGGGAGACCCCAAGATTCCCTTTATGTGGATAAGCTTCTGCTTTCCCGGCAAGGTAATCCTGGGGTTATATTACATTGTGGACTTGACCATTAGGGTCCTTATCGGTGCCCCCAGCGATCTCAATCCCAGCAGTGGCCTATAGCTTAGTTGGAAGGCAGCACCACCATGATCCACAGCTTCCTGAATTCCACACTATCCCCTAGACAAATTGCTCTAGCCTATTACCCCACCTAAATATCCAACTCTATGCCACTCTACCCCTATCTACTACACTGCACTCTACCCTACTCCAATCCACCTAATCTACCCCGCTACACTCCACTACAACCTAGCTCACTCCACTCTACCCCAATCTAACACACTTCACTCTATCCAATCTATCCCACTCCACTTCACTCTAATCTATCTCACTCCACTTCACTCTAATCTATCCCACTCCACTCCATACTAAGCCACTCCACCCCAATCCACCCCAATCTACCCCACTCCAGTCTAGCCCAATCTACTCCACCCCGCTCTTCCCCACTCCACCCCTCTCCAATCTACCCTAACCCATTCCAATCTACCCACCCCACTCTACCCCACTCTACTCCAATCTACCTTACTCCACTCCACTCCAATTTATTCCACTTCAAACTAACCCACTCCAATCTAACCCAATCTATCCTACTTCAATCTACCTCAATCTACCCCACTCCATTCCACTGTACCCTACTATAATCCACCCAATCTAACCCACTCCAAGTATCCAACTCTACTCTATTTCACCCGAATCTACCCAGCTCCAGTCTAGCCCAATCTACTCCACTCCAATCTACTTCACCCCACTTCTACCCCACTCCACCCCACTCCAATCTACACCAACCCATTCCAATCTACCCTGCCCCACTCTACCCCAAACTACCGCACTCTACCCTACTATAATCCACACCCAATCTAACCCACTCCAAGTATCCAACTCTACTCTATTTCACCCCAAACTACCCAGCTCCAGTCTAGTCCAATCTACTCCACTCAATCTGCTCCACCCCACTCTACCCCACTCCACCCCACTCCAATGTACACCAACCCATTCCAATCTACCCTGCCCCATTCTACCCCACTCTACTCCAATCTACCTTACTCTACTCCACTCCAATCAAGCCCACTTTAAACTATCCCATTCCAGTCTACCACAATCTACCCCACTCTACCCTACTCTAATCCACCCAATCAATCCCACTCCAAGCACCCCACTTCACTCCACTCCAATCTACCCTACTCCAATCTACCCCACTCCATTTCAATCTACTCTACTCTAATCTACCCAAACTACTGCACTCCAAGTGCCCCACTCTACTTTATTTCACTGTAATCTACCCCACTCCCCTCCACTCCAATCTGCTGCACTCCAATCGACCCCAATCCACCCCACTCTTCCCCAATCTACCTACTCCATTCTATCCCCATATACCTGACTCCATTCTACCTCAATCTACCCGATCTACCCCACTTCTATCTACCGCAATCCTATCTACCCCATTCCACTCCAATCTACCCCACTCTACTCCAATCTACCTTACTCTACTCCACTCCAATCAAGCCCACTTTAAACTATCCCATTCCAGTCTACCACAATCTACCCCACTCTACCCTACTCTAATCCACCCAATCAATCCCACTCCAAGCACCCCACTTCACTCCACTCCAATCTACCCTACTCCAATCTACCCCACTCCATTTCAATCTACTCTACTCTAATCTACCCAAACTACTGCACTCCAAGTGCCCCACTCTACTTTATTTCACTGTAATCTACCCCACTCCCCTCCACTCCAATCTGCTGCACTCCAATCGACCCCAATCCACCCCACTCTTCCCCAATCTACCTACTCCATTCTATCCCCATATACCTGACTCCACTCTACCTCAATCTACCCGATCTACCCCACTTCTATCTACCGCAATCCTATCTACCCCATTCCACTCCAATCTACCCCACTCCACTCCAATCTACCCCACTCTAGCCTACTCCACTACAATCTACCCTACTCCACTACAATAAACCTCACTCCACCACAATCTACCCCATTCCACCCCACTCCCATCTACCCCAACCCATTCCAACCTACTTCACCCCACTCTACCCCACTTTACTCCAATCTACCTCACTCCACTCCAATCAATCCCACTTCAAACTATCCCACTCCAACCTATCCCATTCCAATCTACCCCACTCAATTCCACTCTACCCTACACTAATCCACCCAATCCACCCCAATCCAAATTCCCCACTCCACTACAATCTACCCCACTCCACCAAAATCTACCCCTATCCACCCCAATCCAATGTACCCCACTCAAATCTACCCCATTCCAATCTACTATAGTCCAATCCACCCCACTACACCCTGATATGCCCCTCTACAATCTACCCCATTCTACCCCACTCTACCCAACTCCACTCTAAACCAATCTACCCCACTCTATTCTACCCCACTCCAATCTACCTCACCTCATTCCAATCTATCCCACCCAATTCCAATCTACCCCATGCCACTCCATTCCAATCTACCCTCCTACACTACAATCTACCATTCTCCACTCCACTCCAAACCACCCCAATGCATTTTAATCTACCCAACTCTAATCCACTCAATCTACCCACTCCAAATACCCTACTCCACTCCAATCTACCCCACTCCAATCTAACCCACTCTATTCCAATCTACGCTACTCTAATCTACCCAATCTACCCCACTCCGAGTGCCCAACTACTCTGCCTACACAGTTGTGCGTGCACCATGTACCATGCACAACATGATGCATGGCACACAGTGCACTGACGTGAAGCGGAACTGCCACAGCGGCAGCATATGCTTCAGGCTTTCTATGAGCTGAAGCATGTCGCCGCCGTTACACTGCTGACACAACACCACCAGCCCAGTGGTGCTGTCTTAACCCCTTCGATGCTCATGACGAGCTCAGCTCGTCATGCTGCGCGGTTGCGCTGTGCGCATGATGAGCTGAGCTCGTCACGACCACACCCGCGATCGGAATGTCCAGCACACGAGCGGAATTCCAATCGCGGTCAAGGGTTTAATATGATGGTCTGGATGCTGCCAGCTTGTCCCTGGCGCAGAGTAATGCAATGCAGCGATATGTGCTGCGTTGCATTACTCGAGATATATGAAACCACTCAGGGCCATGCAAAGTGTCCTTGCGTGGCTTCATAAATCTCGTTTTTAATTTGCGTCCCTCTTGCACCACGTTGAGAAGTGCAAGAGCAACTCAAAGGGGCTTATAGATATGCCCCTATATGGCTACAGCTTAGAAACCTTGGAACACATTCTGTGCACCTGCCCAAAATGATTAGACCTGAGGAGGAAGTATTTGCAGCAAACGTTTATTGAGAACATAGTAAAATCAGTTAAAGAAGCGAGGAGCTGCTTTTTTTTTATAAGCAAACTGGTACAATATGTCAACCTAATCTACCTCAGGCTTGACTCATTGACAAAACCTGATACCTCACCTACATTTTGTCATTGACTGCAGCCAAGCACAATAACTCAGGCTCAGGGATTTGGACTTTATGAAAACTTGCTTACAAAAAATTAGATTTTTACTTCTACTTGTTTTATCTTATTTTTTTTTAACAATATTTGTAATTGAATGATGTTCATACAATAACTAAATATTCATTCATACTGCTAAACATGGCGCTACATCAGCGGGGAACTGCAGCTGATTCACATTTTTTGGACTATGAATGATCACAACAAAGACTATCAAATACGTAACTGGCAGATCCTGTAAATCAGAATGTTCAATCAATATCAATATATACTTTATTCGGTATGTTTGAAATAACCATAAATGCGATTACAAGTTTAAAAAAAATATACCGTTCTCGAGATAAAAGGAAAATTTACAGACATGCATAAGATATTCCAAATCGGACTATTTGTTGGTCAATTTACAAGGACAATACCTTTCCTTACATTACTTACTTTTAAAATATATGACACGACATAAAAACATATTTCAGAATCATTTAGAGCAACAAGCAAATTCATAGCAGCATGGTACGATCTCACATTATGTTTTATAAAAAGTGGTTTCAGGTAAAAATGCCTATTTGTTGGTCAATTTACAGGGACAATACCTTTCCTTACATTAATTGCTTTTAAAACGTATGACACAACATAAAAACATATTCCAGAATCATTAAGTGCAACAAGTAAATTCATAGCAGCATGGTACGATCTCACGTTATGTTTTATAAAAAATGATTTCAGATAAAAACGCCTAAGATACAGGTAGAAGTTACAAAAAAGCATAAAGTGCATTGTGCTTTGCTTAGAGAGTTCATCACAGGGGCAGGGAGTAGAATCTAGGGGGCACATTTTCATTGCAGGGAAAGCGACTAGATGGTGCACTATACCTAGTCTCAATCTAGTCAATACATAACGGTGTGAAGGTTTAGTCACTGTGATTAGATAATCTTGGATTACCCTTCTAGATTCAATTGTTTGATAAAATATAAAAGTCGATTGTTTCTCTTTGACTCTCCTACAGGTTTCTATTTTGTAGGCCAGGAATGAGTCCTTAATCTCCTGTTTGCTTAAAAATGCCACCTGCCCCAGGTTAACATAAATCTGTATATTGAATAATTTACAATATATATCACTAATTGTTGGAAAATGAGGCAGTATCTGTGAGGCCTGCACAAATAACATGACTACATTTGTCCTTCACTGGGAACCAAACACCCTATTGTAGCGCTTGACTCTCAGAGGGTAGCGTTGCAGAGCAGTCTAAGGCTTACTCAAAGGAGGTGGTGTGGGCTAGTAATCACCATTTACCAGTACGCAGAAATAACACTCAAGAATTGATTGTCCAGTCGGTACTTTGCTTTATAAAAGGAAGAGTACATTTATTAGACACACACACTACTCAATACTATGCAACAATTTACGAATATACATAAGCTGTTGGAATTACTTTGTGACATTGCATAACATTCCCACCCCTCCCGCAAGGGGGGTGGGGTCTAGTACCACCACTACCATGTATGCACATCATCTTGCCCCCTAATGCAGTGGGTTGAACATAACCTGGTGTGAGGGCCTTGCCCACCGGCACCTGCCCAGTGGCGACCCACCCCATTATCTCAACAAGCATTTCAAATGGGCACACCTGCCCTGGTGACACATAACCCTGACTGAGCATCTCATACTGACCATACAGTATACACCTCTACATCTTAGGGGCTAACAGTCTGGGTTGTTCTTCACCTAACGCAGCAGCAAGAATACATGTTTAAGCATCACTTAAAATGACAGTACTTCTCATAGCTGATAACCATTATAATGCATTGCAATTAAAGCCCCTAAAAGGCATCACAGTGATAATCACAGGATTAAGCATATACAGCTAGACACCCTAGCAGGAATGTCCAACAACATAACCCCACTTTGCTTATGACATCACATTACACATGTGACTTCAGTCCCTCAAAAGAAATAACATTGGTAAATGCACTTCTCTTGCAATTACACCTCTTCACCTCCAGGGGATGCCCTTCACCAGACATCCCCAGCTCAGCTCTTCATACCTTGGTGCAGCCCCCAAACACATCCCCAGCTGAAGAACAAAAGTTCCAGCCACAGAATGCTGTTGGAGCCTGGCTGAGCCCTTGAGGGGTTGTTTCTTTCAAGTCCCCCAGAGACTTAGGGAGGGACTTCTCCTCTTCGGGCTGGGGGAGACTGCATTGCTTCTGCAGCTCCCCCGGCACCTTGGCACACACATGGCAGTGACCCCGTCCTCCTTGGGCCACCCTGCATAGAGCACAATCCGCTTTCCTTGCAGGCAGGTCCGGGCCTGCAAGGCATTATGGGGCGCTCTTCTCCCATTGCGTGCATATTTGATGAGAGGCTCTCCCGCTGCTCCGGGGAGAGCCACGCTGCCTGTGATGGCGGCCCTGCGCCTCATTTGCCCCTCGTTGGGGGCCCGGTCTCACCCGGACCCCGTGCCTGCCCAGGTGAGTTTTGGCGGATCGGGGAGCCCACCCCCGGCCGCTCTTCTCCTCTTTTTGGGGGCCCAGTCCCACCCGGGCTCCCCGCATCTCAGCAGCGTTGAAGAGCCGCTCGGGGACCCCACCTCCGGCGGCTCCCGCCGGCTCCCCGACTGGCCAGCACCCTCGCGTGCTGCCGTGGTAGCCAACACCTCTGTTCTTGTCTGCCCGCGCCTGCGGGCAGACACAGAGACTCCTGCCGGTCCGGCTGGACCTCGGGGGAGTGCTGTTGCACTCCCCCGCCTTCCTCCTGCCACGGGGGAGTGCAGCAGCACTCCCCCTCCTACGTGGGGCACACCGGGGCCCAGAGTTGGGGATCCCGGGCCACCCGGGAGGTCTTCACGGGGAGTGCGACGCCGCTCCCCGGCTTTGGCTTCTGGGCCCGAGGTTGGGGTCCCGGGCCACATGGTAGTCTTCACGGGGAGCGCGGTGGTGCTCCCCAGCTTCCCACATAGCTTTGGGGCCTGGAGTTGGGGTCCTGGGCCCCAGAGACATCTGTGCGGGGAGCGCAAGGTCACCGAGGGCCAGGGTGGGCTCCTGGCACCCCTTTTGGGCCTCTTCACGGGGAGCGTGACGGCGCTCCCCGACTTTGCTTCTTGTGGGGGCAGCCCCCGGGACCTGACCCACCCCGGGAGCACATCTTGGACTGGCGGTGGAGCCCCACGCGCTTCATCGTCGGTCCTCTCCGAGGTCAAAGGTCGCCTACCTTCTGGGGGGCATATCCCCAGGAGGCCGATTTGCACCATTTTGGCCTCTTATTGCTCCTGGTGGCGCGCCCCAGCCACTGAGAGCACTTTCTTTCGCCTTCCTGGTCTCAAGGAGGGTGAACTTGGCAGGGAGCTGTCTTCACTGGCTCCCTGCACCAGCCTTTCACCTGGCTCTCCTCCTGGGCCTCTCTTCTCCTTGCGCAGAGGCCCAGGCTTCTGCTCACGGGTCCTGGACTCCCCTTTTGGCACAATCCAGGGTCCTGGGACAGTCAGAGGGTTCCTTCTTCCAACTGTCCATGGCGCCAGGCTCCTGCACCAGTCTTCCTCAGCAGACCGCACCCCAGAGAGAGCTCCTCTTCCTGTGTAAGACCTTTTAAAAGAATTTGGAGCGGGCTGGCAGGGGGCTCCGATGACCCATCCTGCAGCGACACATCACCTCTCTGCCCATGCTCCCTCCTTCCTGCCCAGGCCTCTGGGATAGTTCAAAATGGCATCGTCCAGGGGTCTCATGCCACATGGTCTCTGAAAAGCCCCTTTCCCCCCTTGCTGCCTTCTCTCCAGAGCAGCTTGGTGCCTGGCACCAGATGACAGCTGCTGATGGATAACCTGCAGCTCCACCCACCATCTCTCCCTTTTGGAGAGGAGACCTTCACCCTTGGAATGCTTGCAGTGAAGGGGTAGGCCTCTGATGCTACAGCTTGGGGAGGAAGGTCATTAATCCAGCCTGGCAGGGTCACACCCAGCCAGGCTCTGGTTATGAGCTGAGTCAGAGGAATATGACATTTCTAGATGACCCATAAGCAGTAAATATATGGTTTTGGACTCAGCCGAATACTTATTTTCACCCAAGTTACAGTGTACTTTGGTGCGTGTCTGGAATTTGTAGGCCCTAGGGAAATGAAACTATCCCATGTGCTCCCCATCTTCATAGGAGAATAATGGAGTGTTCCTTCAGTGAAAACAGTAAAGCACACTGACTTTCCCTTACATGTTTCTTCCCATAGTATCAAGCCTATTCTATGCCACCACCCAACTCTGCATAATTCCTGCCACACCTTTCTATATGTACCTGCTCCTGGGCTGCGCACGCCAGGAATCTCTCCTGCGCAGCCCGTACACGTGTGCACACGCATGTACACACGTGTCTGCATGTAACCAGCCTGGTGCTCCTCACTCCGGCTGCAACGCAGCGGCCTACACTCACCAGGGGGACACCGGTAAAATCCACATGCAGTCTCTTTCATCATGAGTTCACTGTGGGGGAGTCCCAACTTATGAGGCTCTCCCACCGTAAAAGCTCCACAATTAGGTGTTCAAAAAGTGAAAATCCAGGCGGCTAAGATGGTCAGAACCACCTTCTAACACTAATATATTTTAACAATGGGATGTGTGATTTTATCTCAAGGAGCAGACAATCTTTAATAATAGATTTAGTAAAAGCAGTCTCATCTTTAGCCCAGATAGATCTCCATACCAGCAACGGCCACAAAGCAGTCAGATCAGCTAGGTATGTCAGACCCACCTCCTGGTGTATTAGCTCAGTAGATGCTGAAAGCGGCACACTTAAGAGATGTTTTAAAAAGGTGTTTTCTTCTTGTTGCAGGGTCTGGCTGCAGTTATGACCCCACACCCCTGCACCATATAGGGCAATAGCGACACATCTCGCCTTGTATATTGTTAGCATTTCCTTTACAGGGTGGGTACCTAATTTGAATGCGAATCTAAAAATCCCATGTGCACTCTTGGTCATCTTGGAGCAGACATTAATTAGTTCCTGGTTCCATTTCCCATTGCCCGAATAAATTACTCCTAGGAAGCAAAACGTATTAACAGTTTGTACTGGGGTGCGGTCAATGTAAAAAGTTTTACATTTCTTTGGTTTGGGGACACATATCATGGTAAATGTTTTTGTTTTGTTAATTAACAATTTCCGTGCAGCTATGAACCTACTAAATTTATACATTAGTCGTTGTAGGCCAACCGGGGTCCTAGAGAGCAGTACCGCATCATCTGCGTATAATAAAACGGTATGGGGTTACCCGATATTTGCGGAGCATCTACTTGCTCCAACTGCAATGCTTTATCAACCTCATTTATAAATAACGAGAAAAGGAGTGGGGCAAGCACACAGCCTTGGTGGATGCCTCGTTTTACATCAAAATTTGGGGTGCACTCGCCCTGTTGTCCATATCTCACTTTGCAAGCTAACATCTCGTAGAGCCTTGCGAGAAAATAAATAATGGCTTTGGGTGCACCGAGATTAAGTAAGGTAGGCCACAAAATTGTATGATCAACTAGATCAAAGGCACTACTAAGGTGTGCAAAGCATAGGTATAATCTCCCTTCTTTAGCACACATATATTTACCTATTAACAGTTCTAGATTGATGCATTGTTCCATACTCCCTAGTCCTCTCCTAAAACCATATTGCACTGGAGAAAGTATATCATTTTCATTTGCCCATTCTTCCAGTCGCACTAATAAAACTTTGCTCCTCACTTTTACTGATGAATATAGCAGCGATATTGGGCAGTAGTTTTTGGCTTCCGGCTTGTTACCTTTTTTAAAAATAGGGATAATAACTGATTGGCCCCATGGGGTATATACTCTGTCACAGCTACATTAAAAACGCTCTTGAGAATTGGTCCCCACAAATCAGCAGCAGCTTTATATACATCTACTGGGACCCCGTCTGGCCCCAGGGATTTCCCTCCCCTACTTCCCTTCAATCCTTCCTGCACTTCTTCCACTGTAATATTTGGGGGTATAGCATGCCACTTGCTGTGTGTTGGACTTTGTATCGCACATGCCTCGAGACCATGCGGGTTAAAAATACTCAAAAAGTGCGACACCCAGGCTTTGCATGTAACACGGGATAACAATTAAAGAAGTGAATCATTCTTAAACAACGGCATATTCACTGTTACCCAGAATAACTTGTTATTCGTCGTATCTGCTGTCATAGATAGTTTATCTCACGCTAACTCCTGCAACTCCCTTTTCCTCATCTCGAGGACAGATTTATAATTAAGTCGTAGGTTTTTAATTAATTTGTTATTTCTTGGCTTACAATGTAAAGCTTGTTTTAGTTGGTTTAATGCCTTGGTGCAAGTGTGATCAAACCACCCTGTCTTTTGCCTTCTTCCTTCCCTAGAGGGGGCAGTTAGGATCCCATCAATAATAGTATTAATTTGGATAAAATTATCGATCATCTTAATAGGGTGTAGCTCCTCGTTAAGACAGTAAAAAATCTCTTTGTTACATTTTGAGACAATGTCATGCAAGACTATTTGGGGTTCCACTCCCTCTCATTTAATACGGGCCCCATTAGGTCTAAATGGGGCAATGTTGGTTATAATACTTTGGTGCTTTGACACTTTTGTACCCCAAAAGAGAAATGGCATAATAATACAATTGTGGGGCTCATTGCTAGTTGGGCAACCCTCGGGGTGGCACACATGTGATTAATACTAGATGAAACTAAAACATGATCAATAGCAGATGCAGCATTCCTACCAATAAAAGTTGGTATTAAGTCGCCATTAGTATCACGAACACACTGCAGTAGTTCTAGATCGTACTTGGCAATCATTGAGTTTAGAGCTTCTCCTTAATCAATATGTGGAAAATGTATACAATCATCTCCTTCATCATTCTTAATCCCACAAACTTGTGTAGCGGACAAAGGGTATATTTGGGAGTTGAAATTCCCAACCCATATGAGTGCAGTGTTATTATTAATTGAGCATAATAGTGTATCAAGCCCTTTATCCAACTCAATTACAATATTGCTCCTGGTAGTGTCAAACACATTGTTATAGTAGTTGACCACAACCACATCCATACCTTCTTTACAGTGCAACCATATAATCTGCGAGTGTGCTCCAATTGTGATGACTCTTTTAACACACGCCGGTAGTTTATTTGAGATAAGAATCAGAAGCCCACCTTTTGCTCTTCCGGCAGGAGATGGTACTGCCCGTAGCCAATATGAGGAAAACCCTTCTAAATATATTGGATCAGAACACCAGGTTTCTTGCAGGCAGATGACATCAACTCATTAATAAGATCTTGCCATCCTAGCGAATCTCGTTTGCTCATTAGTCCAGCAATATTCCAAGTTGCTATTTTGTAACCGTTTTCTATTTTAGTCCCTAAGGTATCAATAGGGGTCTCGCAATTACTTTCAATATCCCTATATTTGTTATTTATGTCAATAGGAATACTTTCTGCATTTACTGTATCAATTGGGTCCCTATCGGGAGGTACAATTACAGCTTGCGGTACCACTCCGTGGTCAACTATCCCGACTCCAGTGGGATGAATATCAAAACTGTGGGATAGTCACCCTTTTGTCAATCGATATCTTGCAGAGTGCTCAAAGCTTGGTATCTATTTGAGAATGGTAGTGCATATTGCGGATGAGTTATCACATCTGGGGGCATCCATGGATGGCAGACTCATCTACCCTATGTTGAGTCAACCTTAGATGCCTATAGAAAAAGCCAAGGGGTAAAAGAGCTATATTCTGATCAAACTGACTAGATGAGCCTGCTCTATCTAGAGTATTTCTTGCCCATCTCGGGTTTTTTAAATTAATAATAATGCAGTCTCCTTTAAGGGTCTTCCGAAGGGGGCCAATCCAACTCACTCTTTGCGCTAGAAGTATTTGGTCAGCTCCTGCCACTGGATATCCACAGTTCCTATCTAACCAGTGTACCACTCTATTCTTTAAACTGTCATGAGTCTCCATCTGCCCTGGCTGCAGTGGGGGACGTTAACCTTATTTGCCACATAGGGGCAGCATTCCGGTGGTAGGTTTATGGGTACATCGGCTCTTGCCTCATTGACCCTGATATCTTCCCTCTCAGTATTTATTGTAGGAAACTGTTCCGGGTCGGGCCTGTGCATGCGGGCTTGTTCGACTCGTTTTGTCACTGCCTGCTGTCTTGAGATAGAATTACTTGCTGAGACCAATCTCCCATTTTTATCCCCTGCGCTTTTTGGTTCATTAAATCCCCTTGGCAATTCTCTTCTCGTCTCTTTACCAATTGCCTTATCTGAGGAGACGGTTATTTGTGACATGGATTCAATTGACCCCCCCCCTTATTACACCCTTCTCCTTCTCATTGTTAGTACTTATATTCCTGAGTGAGCCACTAATCTTGGTCACTTCATTGGATAATTTATCAAGTTTTTCACAAATCGGGGTTAACAACTCCTCTACTTTAGTTATTATGATTGTTCCAATCTGTGTCATTTGTACATTTAAAAAAGTATCTTGATCGATTATGCCCTTGCAGGCTGGGTCAGTGGGCCTCAAGCCAGATCTCGGGATAGGTCCTTTCGTACTTTTGTTACCACCCGCCATTGCTTTCTTGCCCGCTCTCTTTCTCTTTGGGGTAGGTGTTCCATCAGGCGTACGAGTACAAAGGGTGTCAAATTGTGTTTGGGGCTATGGCTCTAATTCTCTTTCGGGGGCCTCAAGAGCTCCTTGACTCACAGTAAGGGTTGTTTCCTCCAACAGGACACCGCCTTCTGGTATCAATCCACTGCCATCTCCTGCTTGCCCTCCTACCGCCATACCTAACCCAATCAATAGGCAGCGCTCAGTCCGATCTATTTCATCTGATATTGCACTAACTGCGCGTACCAGGAATGAATTGATAGTTGTGCAAGGGGCATTGGTTGTGGTGTTTTTAGCCGGTGCCTTACGCTTAACAATTTCAAATGCTTACAGGTAAAGATATATACAAAGATGGGGAATAAGGTGCAAAGTGCAGAGTAAAAAGTCTTGTAAAACTGCAGAGTTAAAACAGGAGGATAAAAGGTCAAGCTGATTCAACTGACGTTAAAAGAGGAAATTATGATAAAGGTACTATCAATCAATCAATCAGGTCACTTATAAAGCGCACTACATACCTGCGAGGGTCTCAAGGCGCTGGGGGAAGAGAGGGGGGGTGCTGCTACTGATCGAAGAGCCAGGTCTTGAGGAGTCTTCTGAAGGCCAGTAGGTCTTGGGTCTGCCGAAGGTTGGTGGGGAGGTTGTTCCAGGTCTTGGCGGCGAGGTGGGAGAAGGATCTGCCGCCGGCGGTCGTTTTCCGGATGCGGGGGACTGTGGCGAGGGCGAGGCTGGTGGAGCGGAGCTGGCGGGTGGGGGTGTAGAAGCTGAGTCGTCTGTTGAGGAAGGCTGGTCCGGAGTTGTGGAGTGCTTTGTGTGCGTGGGTGAGGAGCTTGAAGGTTATCCTCTTGTTGACAGGGAGCCAGTGCAGGTCTCTCAGGTGGGGTGTGATGTGGCTGCGGCGGGGGATGTCGAGGATAAGACGTGCAGAGGCGTTCTGGATGCGTTGCAGCCGTCTCAGGAGCTTAGCCATCGTTCCTGTGTAGAGGGCGTTTCCGTAGTCCAGCCTGCTGGTGACGAGGGCCTGGGTGACTGTTTTCCTTGTTTCGGTGGGGATCCACTTGAAGATCCTGCGGAGCATTCGGAGGGTGTTGAAGCAGGATGAGGAAACGGCGTTGACCTGCTTAGTCATGGAGAGGGTGGGGTCGAGGATGACCCCTAGGTTGCGTGCGTGGTCGGTGGGTGTCGGGGCTGTTCCCAGTGATGTCGGCCACCAGGAGTCGTCTCAGGCTGAAGGGTTGGAACCAAGGATGAGGACCTCCGTCTTGTCCGAGTTCAGCTTCAGGCGGCTGGACCTCATCCATTTGGCGACGGCCTTCATTCCTTCGTGGAGGTGGACTTTGGCGGTGTGAGGGTCTTTGGTGAGGGAGAGGATCAGCTGGGTGTCGTCGGCGTAGGAGATGATGTTGAGGTTGTGCTGTTGGGCGACGTGGGCGAGGGGTGCCATGTAGATGTTGAACAGCGTCGGGCTGAGGGAGGAGCCTTGGGGTACGCCGCAGATGATCTTGGTGGCCTTGGATCGGAAGGGGGCGAGGCGGACGCTTTGAGTTCTGCCGGAAAGGAAGGATGTGGTCCAGTCCATCGCCTTCTCTTGGATCCCGGCGTCGTGAAGGCGTGTTCGTAGTGTGTGGTGGCAGACCGTGTTGAAGGCGGCTGATAGGTCCAGGAGGATGAGGGCTGCTGTTTCTCCGTTGTCTAGCAGGGTCCTGATGTCATTGGTGGCGGCGATGAGGGCGGTTTCGGTGCTGTGGTTGCTGCGGAAGCCGGACTGGGAAGGGTCCAGGATGTTGTTCTCCTCGAGGTAGCGGTTCAGTTGTTTGTTGACGATTTTCTCGGTGACCTTCGTGGGGAACGTGAGCAGAGAGATGGGTCGGAAGTTCTTGAGGTCCTTGGGGTCTGCCTTGGGTTTCTTGAGTAAGGCGGTGATCTCGGCGTGCTTCCAGCTTTCCGGGAAGGTTGCTGTCTCGAAGGAGATGTTGATTATTTTCCGGAGATGGGGCGCGATGGCTGTACTGGCTTTGTTGAAGACGTGGTGAGGGCACGGGTCTAGCGGTGAACCGGAGTGGATGGTGTTCATGATCTCGCTGGTGTCCTCGTCGTTGATGTTGGTCCAGGAGAGCAGGCGGTTGGTGGTCGTGGGGGCAGTGGTCTCGGTGGTTGCCGGGGCGGTCGTGGTGTTGAAGCAGTCGTGGATGTCGGCGATTTTGCGGTGGAAAAAGGTGGCCAGTGAGTCGCACAGGTCTCGTGACGGCAGGATGTCGTTGGTGTTGGAGCTGGGGTTGGAGAGTTCCTTCACGATGTTGAAGAGCTCTTTGCTGTTGTGTGCGTTGTTGTCTAGGCGGTCTTTGAGTGAGGCCCTATTGGCGGATCTGATGAGGTGATGGTGACTGCGCGTGGCGCTCTTGTGGGCGGCGTAGCTGTCCGCTGTCCGTTCGTGGAGCCAGATCTTCTCCAGTTTTCGGCATGTTCGTTTGGAGGCCTGGAGGTCTTCGGTGAACCAGGTGGCTTTCTTGCTGGTGTGGCTGTTGGGTGGATTCTTGAGCGGGGCGAGGGTGTTGGCGCAGTCGTCGAGCCACTGTCTGAGGTTGCGGGCGGCGGTGTCGGGGTCGGATGGTTCGGCGGGTGGGCTCAGGGCGAGGGTGGTGGTTAGCTGGTCTTCGGTGACTCTGTCCAGCAGCGGCGAGGCATTTGTTGGGTGCGGTGGTGCGTGGTGGGCTTCCTGTAGGTGAATTGGATGCAGTGGTGGTCGGTCCAGTGGGGTTCGGAGGTGTGGTTGAAGGAGACATGTGGGCTTGCGGAAAAGATGGAGTCTAGCGTGTGGCCGGCGACGTGGGTGGGTGTTGTCACGAGCTGTCTGAGTCCGAGGGTGGCGAGGTTGTCGATCAGGGTGGTGGAGTTGGTGTCCTTGTTGTTCTCGAGGTGGAAGTTCAGGTCCCCGAGGAGGATGTAGTCCGTGGAGGCGATGGCGTGTGTGCTGACGAAGTCAGCGATGGAATCGCTGAACTGTGGTCGGGGTCCGGGGGGTCTGTAGATGAGGGTTCCTCTGAGGGTGGTGTTGGGATCGGTGTGGATCTGGAAGTGCATGTGTTCGGCGGTGCTGAGGGTGTCGTCGGTGTTGGTTGAGACTCTGAGGGTGTTCCTGTGGACGATGGAGATGCCTCCTCTGACTCCGTTGGTGCGGTCCCTGCGGGTAATCTTGTAGCCGTCCGGGATGGCAATGGCGATGTTGGGGGCTGAAGCGGGGTTCAGCCAGGTCTCCGTCAGGAAGGCAACATCTGGGGAGGTTGAGTCGAGAAGGTCCCAGAGTTTGATGGCGTGTTTGCGGGCGGAGCGGGTGTTGAGGAGGATGCATCTGAGGTAGTTGGGTTCTTTCCTGGGCGGTGGTTTGGCGGGGCGGGTGCTGGCGAAGCTGCAGTTCCGGCAGGTGAAGGGCCCTTGTGTGCGCTTCGGGGTGGCCCGGTAGCAGGCGTGATCTTTTCCGGGGTTGAGTGCGTGGAGGGTGCTGGCATCGTATCGGCGTCTGTTGATGTGGCGGGCGCGCGGGATGCCCGCACCAGGGGTTCTGGCGCTGGGCACGGTCCAGGCGCGGACGGGCGCAGACGGGCTTGCTTTAGGCGCGCCTTCGGCGCGCCAGCGGCGCGGCCGCGCAGCGGGCGCCATAAATGGGGAGGTGGGAGGGGGGAGCAGGGAATGGGGCAGCGAATCGGCAGTGAGGGGGCGGGGCCGCAGGGGCGCAGCGGCGGGAAACAGGCACACAGAAAAACGATCACAATCAGGGGCAGCAGGGCACACAGAGAAAAACGGGCACAATCAGGGGCAGCAGGGCACACAGAGAAAAACGATCACAATCAGGGGCAGCAGGGCACACAGAGAAAAACGGGCACAATCAGGGGCAGCAGGGCACACAGAGAAAAACGATCACAATCAGGGGCAGCAGGGCACACAGAGAAAAACGGGCACAATCAGGGGCAGCAGGGCACACAGAGAAAAACGAGGACAATCAGGGGCAGCAGGGCACACAGAAAAACGGGCACAATCAGGGGCAGCAGGGCACACAGAGAAAAACGAGCACAATCAGGGGCAGCAGGGCACACAGAGAAAAACGAGCACAATCAGGGGCAGCAGGGCACACAGAGAAAAACGGGCACAATCAGGGGCAGCAGGGCACACAGAGAAAAGCGAGCACAATCAGGGGCAGCAGGGCACACAGAGAAAAACGAGCACAATCAGGGGCAGCAGGGCACACAGAGAAAAACGGGCACAATCAGCTGGCAGCAGCAGGGCACACAGACGGAGCTGTGTGGTGGGGGAGCGACCTACCAGTCAAGGTCAGGGGTCGCTATAATATTAGAACAAGCCAGGTTAATACCATGCAAGGATAAAAAGAGAAGGATGTCCTTAAAAAGTATCGCCCCACTGTCCGACTCTCGTTTAGGTGGTACTCGGAATAACTAAAGCAACAGAGTTTGACGATTCTACTCAGCTTAAGATGCTTGGTTTGTTTCCTTTTCTTAACTTATGGCGCCGTTGATTCCACAGTATTAAACAACAAACAGCAAACAAATCACCACACCAACGATAGGTTTTATGTTCTCACCACATAGTAGGTTGGTACTAAAGGGCAGTACCTTATTTCCAGCAAAGGTCTCCCCAACAATTAGCAAGGTCCCAGGGTCTTTACGCAGTAAATGTAGCCAGGAACCAAAGACCAAAGGGGGTGGCCCAGCCCAGCCTCGGTCGGCCGCGTACGGGTGCAGATGGGCACGCCCGCGCTTGTCCTGCGCTGCGGGAGTGCAGGGCCTCTTTTCAGGCGTCGGGAGGGTGTCACCTCCTGTGCCACGGTGTCAGAGGAGCCTGCTGGGGGAACGAGTCATACCCCAGTGATGTCAGCGGCTGCCTTAGCCTCGGACAGCCAGAAAAACAATGCAGGTCAGTTGGCGTGGTGTTGGGGCTCCCACAAGCCCTTCAAGGAATTCCGCACTGCAGGAGTGCAGGGCCTCTTTTCAGGCGTCGGGAGGGTGACGTCACCTCCCGCACCACGATGTCAGCGGAGCCTGCTGGGGGACCAAGTCCCACCCCAGCGATGTCAGTGACTGTCTGGGCCTCGGACAGCAAGAACAACAATGCAGGTCAGTTGGCGCGGTGTTGGGGCTCCTACAAGCCCTTCAAGGAATCCCGCGCTGCGGGAGTGCAGGGCCTCTTTTCAGGTGTCGGGAGGGTGACGTCACTTCCCGCGCCGCGGTGTCAGCGGAGCCTGCTGGGAGACCGAGTCCCACCCCAGCAATGTCAGTGGCTGCCTCAGACGGCCGGAACAACAATGCAGGCCAGTTGGCGTGGCGTTGGGGCTCCCACAAGCCCTTCAAGGAATCAGAATGTTATTTTGCAAGAACTTTGCAATCTTGTTTTCACATCGCTGTGGAATGTCACTGTTTAAACGTATTCAAAACAAGTTAGCCATTGCCACCCAACATATACAGTGACTCAGGAAAGTTGTAAATAAATATAACTTCTATATCAATAAGTCTATATTGCATCAAACATTCAGGCGACACTGCTGACTTCTATAAAACACACTTTATGGTATGATATGCCATTTTATGGTTCATAATTGAACTTCATTGTGAATTAGCCACAGATAAATAAGCACATAGACTGGATATAGGACCGTAGTCGGGTGTGCATCCACTACTAAGATCTGTACGTCATTAGAATCTCACATGTTTGAATCCCAGAGGACTGGGCCTTTCATCTCTGGGCACAAAACGAAACCTTTGTGCTGGGCCCTGAAAGCACCCATTGGGTGAAGTGCGAAGAGAAAATTAATTTTTTGATGTGTACTGTTTGAATGGTCAGCATTATTATAAAATGAATATGTTTGCTAAATATTAGCAGCTCTTATTATTCCAAATGCACTCCTCATAAACCTAAAACATCAATGGAATGACGCAGACCAGATAAACAATGATTTAAAATGTGCATAACACTTATTGTCTCCTAAGGTATTTGTATTTTCAAATGAAGATCCTTTGTGTAGTAAAATAATTGGTGGTTTCGCTTGTATCTTTAAAAGAAAATAGTTACTCGACTGATCCATAGAAACTGTAACAATCCAGATTCCCGGGAAAAGAAAGGCAATGAACCACCTGGCTAAAAATGAGGGAAATAAAAGCCAATAGATGTACTCGGAATTGAAACATATGTAACAGTACAGAATGAGATTTTGAATGCATTGAGAAGTAAATACAACTTGAAATACTGATGTTACCAGGCGAGGCCGGCACAGGTAAGATTGGTGGGGCGGGGAAGGGGCGTGCAGGGTGGGGGTTTAGTCGACAGACAACAGAATAGGAAAAATTAAATTAAAAAATAAATAAAACCACTTACCTTGCGCTCGCTGCATCGCCAACTCGACAATGCGGTGAGCGCAACGTAAGTGGTTTAATGTATATTTTTATTTAATTTTAACTATCCCGTCATCTGTCGATTTCCCCTCTACCCCGCTCTGCCCCGCCCCATCCCGCCCCGCCACACCACTCTTACCTGTGCCGGCCTCGCCTGGATGTTACTATCAGCACCAACAACAATAATTAAAATATTAATAGCACCAATATTACTACTATGATTTGTGGTATTTATATTATAAGTAACAACAACCACAACAACAACAATAATAATAATAATAATAACAATAATAATAATAATAACAATAATAATAATAATAATAATAATAATTGCATTTATTAAAAGATTTCTGCGACAGCTTGCTGCTTGAAAATGCTGTTAATAAGTATTGTTCTTAAACCTGGCGAAAAGGTTGACGTGCATTTACAACTCAAATTTAACCAAAATACACCTGGTTTTGTGGACATCACTCCATGTCGAACTGCTACAAAAATTGTGTTGCTTGGAAACTTAGTCATTTGGGACATCAAGCTGTGAATATTATAACAATGAAAAATATACTAACAATAGCAAATGAGTCTACAGAATGAGCTACAGATGATGGTTCAAAGATTGTTTAAAAGACGCTTCAAAGTATACAAAGTTTTCATTCGTATCCCAGTATATCATACCATTGTAGGCATATGTCTGGTTGTTGTTTTGTGCAATGGTCACTGCAGGAGAGATTACTTTAACAAAGTGTCTTCTCGAATGACCTACATAGTTACAAAAAAGATAAATTATTACAGAACAGTTATTACAGGAATTATTACAGAGAACAACTAATCACTGAAATGGGAAGGCAAAACACAACATTGACGTCAAAAATCATTGAACAATCAATAGAATAAATTACCTTTTTTTTTATTAGGCCTGGGTGAAATTTCATCTACAAACTGAAATCTAGCCAAATTTGCTAATTTCGCATTGCAGGAAATGCTCTAACGTCTTTAGAATCTTCCATTTGAGCAATTTCTAGTAATTTTCACCAGAAGGAGACTGGGCTGTGCACAAAATGTCTTGAGACAACAGTAAAGCAGACTCTGATAGATATTTCCTCCTCAAACTAATCTCTTTCTGATATCTTGAGTGACAATTGTATGTGAGGTATACCCCATATATAGGTTTGATGTGAGATACTGGCCAATTAATGTTCAGAAATACTCGTGGTTTTGAGTATTGGTTTGCAAAAATTATAGATATTTTGGAAAAAACACGTTCGCCCACCCTTACTTTTTATATACAAGAAAATTATGATAGAATTTGTGATTTCCTTCAAAAAGTGGTGTGTGAACAGAAATTCTTTGAGAATCATTATCAGAAACATAATTTCAGTTGGATGATGAGATATAGGTGTTAAACCTTTTTTGTGATCAGCCCTTGTAATTATGGCTGTGTTGGCACTATTAAGTATGGAAGTAGGAAACCTGTCTATTTCTAATGCAAACGGACAGAGAAAAACACCAAAAATGTTATCAGACTTGTGGACCATTAACACATTCTAAGAGGTTTATCAAATAAGTGAGTTGTGTCTGCTACTGAGTCAACTATTCCACATCATTCAAAACATTTAGAAACAGTGCAAACAGACACTAATCAGCATAGCCTACTTACGTTTAGGTAATGTTTCTGCTAATATTGCCTTTAACGGTACATGACCAGAGCTCTCTCTACATCACTCACCATAGAAACATTACAGTGAAATATCGTTCAGGATGTGTTGGTATTTACAACTTTGATTATATTACCTGTATCTGGTCATCATAACATATAGATGAAAAGGCGGACTAACACAATGTCAAACACCTCATAGAGCATTCATTACAGTGATATGTTTATATGTGGGCCTTTTTGAGAAAAGTAGTTTATTACATCATGTGATCGTGCAACCTCATTGTGTAATAAAGTCACAATTCTGTATCAGGTACAGTCAGGTTCGTTTGTGAAATCTTAGCTCAGTCCTGGGTAGCTGTGGTTCAGAGTAGTCATCATTATCAAAAAAAAAATGTAAAGCATTAAGAAGTACAAAAACAGCTGAATAAGGAGAAAATGCAAAGCAATCATAATCCAACATCAATCTATAAAAATAGGTTCTATTTTTATTTTTAAATAGATACTTCAATGACAAAATCAACTAGAGGGTTCCAGAGAAATTAATTTTCAAAGAAACAGTAAATCACAGCTTTTCACTAAATACAATAAATCTTTGTAATCTACTGTGACTCATGGTTTAGGGTTAGCCACAACGAATAAATTGAAAACAGCTATAAGGACACTCTTGTGGGGGCCAACTTCAACATGAAGCCAGTCACAAGGACCGGTTAGGTCCGGTTGAACATTTACCTTGCAGGTTAAGCAGTATCAAGTTCAGTTCCATGTCCAATGGGCAAACCCTGATAGATGTCAATGACAACCAAAACTGGAAGGATAAAAAACGTACTTGAAAGATGCTGAAAATACTCAAGGATGCTGAGGACGCTGAGCCAATATCAAGGGTATTCTTGTGGCCACCCTTACCCCACAAACAAAGAGGGCCTCAGGGTCAACGTCCCACTGAGATCCAGTGACATCCAGCACAAAACCAATTTGTCACTGGTCTACTGGTCTCTGGTTACAGCAAAACCAGTGGTCTTTTAACTTGCAATGATTTCCTGTCTGGGTGACCAAACTGTAAGGATAATATCTTCACCATCACAGCTTGTGCACAGCTCGTATGTAGCTTGAGGAGGAGGCCCATGAAGGAGGCAGGTGCATTTTGCTTATTGCAACCCCTGCCGACTCTCATCTTCTTCAGTAAAGGCCTAACAGTGTCCTCACCTACTGACATGTTGTTCCTGTCCGGCTCGGAGTTTGGAAAAGTGCAAAGGAATGTAGAGCGATTTCATCCTGCCGGCTCCTGCCATATACCACATGAAGGGAAAGAATAGTATAGCCAAAAAATGTAACTATCATTATCTGCGTTGGAAAGTTAAGTATTTTTTTTCTGTATACATACAAAGATTTTCCAATAGCCATATATTGTTTTGTCCCATGCCAAGATGTCTTAGATCATGTCCTGGTTCTCTACTATAAAAGAAAGTCCATTGAGAACTCTAGTTGCATCACAATTGTTTCTTATTCATTACTCGCTCCTGGTTTCTGTGGATAGCCACTTGTTCCAGTTCTTTTCTACTACATCCGGTTTTCTGGTTTGACCAGGCTGAAGGCATTTTTTCTGGACTAGAGTTTTTTTCTTCTTGCTGGGTAGTTTCCTGGAAAAAATTCTGGACTCCCGTTCCGATCTGGCTTCCTGTCTTGCCTCTGGAGGTTAACGGTCTTACCTTCATATGAGGAAGTCAACATCACTGTCAACCAGAAGACCAGGTGTTGACACAAACTGCACTCCGAAGACTCTCCTGGTTCAGCAGACTCGGTGTAACTTTTGAGGGTAGGGACTTGGTCTCCCAGGCTGCACCTCGGCATCTAGCTATGTTCAGCCTTCTTGGCACTGGGCTCTCAAAGGAGCAGGCTTCTCTGCTTTTATGGCCCTGTAGCCATCTGACTCTTGGAGTCACCTTGCAGCAGGTACAGCCCAGTCTTTAGTGCAGCCGCCCTTTCCTGGGTCCAGGGAACAGTGTGCTATCTTTCCTTCTTCAGTCCATTCTCCAATTCTGACGGGGTGCCAGGGGTGACACTTTTATGCCCAGTATGAGCCCACTGGGATGTGGTGACTAACTAAATAATTGGGCTACTAGATCCTTCCTGTCTGATGATCACTTCCTGTGAAGAATGGCATCTAGCAATCCCAAAGTACACTATTCTGCCCACTCTCAACATGGAGAAACTCATCTCTGGGTGTGGGGAGCTCCCTAGCCCAACCCGGAGGTGTAGCTACCTGAAGGCTACACTCCCCTTCAAAAACAAGTTTGACAATGGTTTTGCACAAAATCACCACTGTCTACTAAAATAAAGGAGCAGCCCTCTCCATATGTGACAACTATTTGCCTTTTAAAGGTGGCTTCCCCAATGAAGCTTGCATTTTGGAATCACACCCACTCTGGTCATCCTTCCAGGAGGAGGTAACACCTCTTCCTTCTGTAGGCCCTTTGTTTCCCCTGCTGAAAGTCATTTACACCTTTCTTTTGGGGAGAAGGCTGTCTTGAGGGCAGCGCTTGAGTGCAACCATAAACGGCTACTTGACCACTTTGGGTAACAAAGTTGAAACTCTTTAAGTTGCACTTTGTAGACTAGTGACATTAAATTCGACTCAAATACAAATTCAGGTATAATGCACTGATTCTTTTGATACCTTGACATACAAATTTAGTAGTCCCATTTGGAAGTTAGCACAGATGAGTTATCAGCGTGTAACTCCATAGTCTCCAAGAAGGCTACTTTACTATCCTCTTTAGAGTAAAAAGGACAATGCAGGGTTTTTACTGTCAGGACATGAAAAAAACACATGTTCTTTTTTTAATATACAACACCATGGCCAGTCTTATGGGTGACTTTTATATTTACAAAGGAAGGTTTTGGCTTTGCCACAAGTTAAGATGGCAAAAAAAGTTATCAGTTTAAAAATGGTTCTGCCAGCCTGCAATGGCCTCATGAAAGGATACATTAGGCCCGATTTTCAAAACTGTTTGTCTTTGTTAGATACAAGTATGAACTTGATTGCTATGCGTGCAAACCATATTTTTATCCTCTCAAATGTTTTTTTTACACATGTAATACTGTTTACTTATAGATGTTTGTGTTAGTAACTCACTAACAGTAGTGAACAGGGGAGGGATTTTAGTGTCATATTTACAGGGTCGAAATGCCCTGTACATTTGTGAATACCCAAATTCTTACACATATGGGATTTTCACAAATTTATCTCAGAACATTTCCCACCCTCGAATGAGTGAAATATTATTATCATTTTTAATTTTGGGAAGAAGGTATCCCACCAGCTTGACAAAATATTGGGGCATATTAGCAAGAACATGCGATAAATATCGCAAACCTTGCTTAGCGCGCCTTTTTTTATCGCCGGCTATCGCTGGATATTACCGCGGAAATAACATGCTATTAGCAAGGTTTATCTCCATTGCGATAAAATATCCAGCGATAGCGGCGAAACCCAGCTTTAACGCGAGAAATCCAGCGATAAAATCCTATCGCTAATTCTGGGGACTTAACCTTACAATCCACCTCCCATTGACTTTCATTGCTAAGTCATGTTTTTATCAGTTCTTAAAAACAAGCGATAATCGGGGTTAGCGCGCGTTTTTTATCGCTTCGCGGGTATTGCTAATAGGCGATAGGTATGTAAGCGACTGTTTACCGTCGCTTTTAGTTGGGAACGCCTACCTTGCATGTCATTAGCGATAAATATCGCTGACATGCAAGGCAATGTAATTCCCGTCCTCTAACGCCTGAAAGCTGTCGCTAACGGCCGTTAGCGACAGCTTGCTAATAGGGCGTTAAAAATATCGCCGCTTTAGCGGCAAAAAGTGCCGCTAAAGCGGCGATAAAGCCCTTGATAATATGCCCCATTATCTTTCAAAGTTATAGCACAGTTTACTGAAAAACACAACCCTTGATAGCTGTTACAAGCAACAGGCATTTCCCAGAGAAATGCATAGTAGGTTCAAGAAGTTATGAGCAACATTAAAATCAAAAACAAATACGAAAAAATTCCTAAACAAATTAAAAAAAACACAGAATAATAACAAGCACACATAAATGTTTAAAACTGGGTTAAGGGACCCAGAGATATGAATTTTTAAAGGTATAAGGCAACAAGCACACACACACCAAGCAAAGACATTGTTCGTGGTTGACCGAGACTTAGGCATAATTTTGGGCCAATCGCAAAGGAATTGCAGAGGGGCCTCACCAGTGAAAGGTATTCCTTTGGACTTAGTGTTTGCTTCTTGAAGTCAAACTCCTACAATGAGGCATGACATGATGCATCTGAAGCCATTGCTTCAGACACCATATCTCCAAGTGGGACAAAGCAAAGCTCATTTCGTAGCAGCTGAGGTTGTTTTACAAATGTAGTGATTCGCCCCAGTTATGAGTTTTATCTTCATGCATAGGACCTGATTTAGCAATTGGTGGATTTTTTACTCTGTCTCAAATGTGATGGATATCCTATCCACCTTACTACAAGTGCCATGGCAAATAATATGCTTGGAATAAGATGGATGGTATATCTGACATGCTTGTGACATTGTCACAAAACTGCAACTGTAAGTAAGTAAGTAAAAGCTTATAAAGTGCGCGAATGCCCAAATGGTGTCTTGGTGCTAGCGACCTCAAAGAAGCCCAAATGTCCTATTTGGAATGGAACGGCAAATGCCAAGTTTTTAACATTTTCCTGCATTGTGTCAAATTAGGTTGGGATTTTAAATGAAAAGGCATAGAGTTCCATAGATTTCAGGAAGAGTAGGAAAAACTCCTACCTCCCCATCTCACTTTGTTAATTCTTGGATGGCTACCAGCTTACCTGAGCTGGACTGAGGTTCACGAATGGGCCTATGCCAGAAGAAGATTTTTTTCAGGAATTGAGGGTCGGTCTTCTGAAGTGCCTTATGAACCAGGCAGAGGGCCTTAAATTTGATCCTTTCACAAGCTGACAGTCAATGAAGGCCACAAATACTTTGAGAGACAGGGCTGCCTTTTGTCAAAATCAGGCCCATAGTCTCTTTTTCAGTTTCAGCAGGGTAAGTCAAAATACTTTAGCCAATGAGGTCTCCAAAGGTGGGCTAGCATAAGAAGCATGCCACTGACTCAAGAAGAATCCAGTCACTGGGTCTAAGTGGAGACTAAGGGCCCGATTAGGATGTCGGACGGACATGAGTCCGTCCGACATCGTTTGGGTACTGGGACCAACCGACCTCCTGTCGGCGGTCCTGTTTGGTCGCACTCCTATTCTTTACAATGGGAGCTTGCATTCTGACCGGAATGTATGCTCTCAGTGTAAAGTGAAAAGGTGCAGTTCATCCTTGAGGTGCCTGCCACGGGGTGCAGGGATTAACAGGGGGCACCACAGGGGGCCCCTCAGCCTCCATCCAGAGGCCTTGCACTCATGGGGGCCCTGGTGGAGGCCACCAAAGTCGACTTCTGACAGCCTTTCTGTGTCGAAAAGGCCGGCAGAGAAAGGCTGTCTGAATCCGACATTGTAGTCCCTCGGGTGAGAGCCCGTCGGAATCCATCCAAATGGGTCGGTCGGAAATGAATCCAAACAGTAGATTACGATGCCATAGGACCAAGGGTCGGACCCGTTTCCTTACGGCATCGTAATCGGCCCCTTAGATGCACCTCAGTCTTCTTAACAAGCACATCTAGACAAGAGTCTTTCTTTTCTTATTCTTCACCAGGTCCAGGAGAGGTCTGATGAGCTTGTGATATATTGGTAATTTTATCTTGTACACTAGTTAGTGATTGGTGACATTCCAGAACCATTTTCTGCAGAATTCACAAAATTAGTCTGTTTTACAGCAATTCCTGTCTTTCTTGACTGCAAACTGTACTGGAATGCTTTGTTCAAGGAGGCAGGACCCTGGCAATGTGTTTAAGGCCTTCAAACTCCTTGCACGCCATGCCCTAGGGAAAGTAGAATCCATCTCCTCTGACTGTGCTGGAACAGCTTCCTCCCCTATTCAGATCACAGCCCAATATCTGGCTGGGATCCCTAGTTCAGAGGCTTCTTCTACCTAGATTACATCCTGCTATATTCATCTAATGTTTGGCCCGAGTTTTAGCCCTTCGTTTCGACCTCTGTGCCTGTTTCCTCCCATCTGCTACATTCCTAGATAAGTGGACAGTAATTACTCCTTAGTCTTCCTGTTCTCAGAAAGAGTCGCATATTTCTGCTTAAAGTGTAACTTTTCTTGCATTATCAAAGTATACTTCCTATTAGAGGGAAACTAGCAGAGCTGAAATAATTACTGCTTGCACTACATAATCTGGTTTTATACAGCTACCTTTGCAACATAGTTATACAAAGATTTTTCTTAACCATTGAACTAGATTTTTGTTTAGTATTACATTATTAAATATAAACTTTGAAGGAAGATGTTGGTTGTTTCCTGACCTGACTTCTACTCACACATGATTGCTAAAAGTGTACACTGTAACAGAAAAGTGACATTAAACTCTAATAGTACTGGTGCACTTTCTGCACTAGCTGACTATTGCCTTAGTGAAAAGTTAAATAAGAGATTTTCTGTAGCCTGTTGTACATAATGTTTTATAAAAAAAGGCACCCACAGTTGGACTGAATGCAAGTATAACACTATCTAAAGTCATAAACAGCATACCATGTGGTCAAAAAAGGTGAAAAACCTAGGAAGACAATGTAGAAACTAAGGTTGGAAGGGAACCTGTTGTCCTCAAACTTGGCAGAGATACGGGTGAAGGGGTTTCATAAGGGGGAGAATGTTTTGCCAGTGGTGAAAAGAAGCCCAAAAAGTTACCAAGTGCATTTCCACTTGTGCTGCCATGCGTATGCCTGGAAACCTATGACAGTTGTACTTTTCCAGTCTTACTCCTTGAAAACCACAAAGATCTCAGGTAAATTAATTTATAAATAATTCCATTTTAATCTTTGCCAATTGTGAGATAGCAACATATTTCCTATGGGGATTTCCATTGATGGGATGAGCTAAGATGTATGAAAATGAGCATCATTTAATGAGGACGAAAGGATTGTACTTCTCCGCTTAATCATCAATACTGCCATATCTTTGACCACTAATATATAGTCAAGGAGAATAAAGCTACACCTAGCTCTACATGTAGGACTATATGTTAGAGCCGAAGAGGGTTCTACCCATGCAGATCTTAATGGGCCTCATGCACTAAAAATGCATTTGGTAAAAGTCAGAGCCAGCTCCTCCGCTAAGGCGGAGGAACATCGCCCCACTGCTTTTCAGCAGTGCAAAAAGGAAAGATAAAGTGATAATAATGCAATGATATTATCATTTTATTTTTCCATACTGGCTCACTTCTAGGTGCAGGGTGGGGCAGAGCTTCATTGTCCAGAGCAGGGGGTGGAGTGGTGGGCCCCTTCTAAGTGCGCATGACAGTTTGGCCAAGCGTCAGGGACCGGCCTAACAGTCATGCTCTCTTTTCTGGACCATTACCAAGCTGTTGCTGCAGGTAATGTAATCCCCAGGTCGGCTGCCATCCTCGCCTCCAGGTCTGGGTAACTGAACCCGAGAGAAGGACACCTACGTTAACATCAGCATGGTAGGCTGCAGCAAGGCCTTCCTGGGCCCCAGCTTCACCACCTTTTTGGACAAATCAATAAACTGCATGGCATCCCAGCAAGAAGGTTGCATGGCCATTCCTTCAAGGAACCCAGGTCAAGCTACCTGCAAAACATGTAACAGACATGTAACAGACTCTGGGCATCATTAATTAGATTTTGGCGTAGGGCAGCGCAGCAAGTCTCCCTGCTGCACTGCCCTACGCCAAACGGAAAGGACAGGAATGCCCGTATTAATGTAATATGGTGCATTCTTGTCCTTTCCCCCTGCTCTGGTGCCGTTTCAGCCGCCTAGCGCCAATGCAGGCACCCTTGGTGCAAGGGTGCCTGTGTTGTAGGTAGGATTGTTTTCCACCGTCTATGTGTGCTACACAATGCAGTACACACAGAAAGAGGTAAAAACAAGAAGAAATAAAGATATTTCTCCTAGTTACACCTGCCTTTGGGAGGCGTAAGATTTTGATGGATTCCCAGGTTTACAAGTCTTTGTAAATCTGAGAATGCATCAAACTCACCTGGAAATACCCAGTGCAATGCCCTTGGAATGCCTCCTTTGCACAGAGTAAGGCAGCACAGCAATTTGTGCTGCGTTGTCTTACTCAAAATTTATGAGGCCACATAAAGCAACTCAATTTGGGTATGCGTTGTTTCGTAAATCTGACTCAGAACCTTTGCGTCACTCATGTACCACTTTGCAAGGTGCAAATATGATGTAAGGCTCTCAAAAATATGCCCCTCTAAGCTTACGTTCTCTGACCTTGTGTGATGAGATTACGTGCCGCTTTGAATTGTTATCCTCCTGCCCTTAGCATTCAATGGAGGACTCCCAATTTTAGAGCAAAACATTGCTTTTTAAAATTGTTTTCTCCTGCCTGAAATCACCCCCATTCCCCAGATTTATTTTTGAAACCCTACCTCTTTCTAACTTTCAAATGTATGCTTCTGGATCACAGCAAAATCCTCTTCATTGACCTGCCCCTGAAAATGAAAAGAGGAGACACAACGAGACCAAATCCAAGTTGCGTGCACACGGTCCTTGTTTCTGGAGTCATCCTGGGGAAAGCAATTGCTGCTCATCACTGTTTGCAGCCCTGTGCGAAGGCCATTGGTTGTAGTTATTGGGGCACAGGTAGAAGGTAAATGTCAATACTTTACCTGCTATTTATTCTATTGCCTCTAAGAGACATCAGCTTTAACTTAAAAACTCGTATTTTTAAATTCACTGAATATGGCTCATGCTTTGCAGCACAGTGGACAGTGGGTTACAGCAAGTAAGTTTCCGCCTTCATTTTCAATTGCAAGTTTTGCAGAGCACTGTCTTTGAAAAGAAACAGACAGATTCAGTTTTGTGTGTCTCTGGTGAATCGGATGGCTACATGTTCAGCACCTGTTCCAACTAATGTATCAGTAACTTAATTTGTGTTTTTTTGGAATGAACAAATGGAATAAACTAGATTATTCCTAAAGAAAACATTCTTCCGAGGTGAAACAGAATAACCTTTTTTTTTTTTTAAACGACAATAAAATGACCAAGTCAGCATTAGGGTCCTGATGAACAAGCGATAGAAATGTTGATTCCTGTTTTTGTGAATCAGACATTCTCATAAATGTGGTGTCAGAAAGGTGTATGCACGAAGGGTGGCCGTGTTCACATAGGAAGTTAGAGCAAGTTGCTAGTTCCAAACCCCGCAAAATTCCTACATCATAAGTAAGAGACATTGTCAACACTGATATTCAAGGCTAATAATAAAGCCAACATAGGGCCTTGTGCAGGCTATATTATCTACTGGCGGTCGCCAGTAGATAGTTATAGTTAGGACCTATTTTCCATAGGAAATCCGCAACATTCTATTTGAAATAACTTTGGCGCTGGTTGACGAATCTTCGCGAAATTTTCAAACTGTGTGGCCCGCTCCGGTCCGCTCCTATCCTGAAAGTCTCGGGGTGATTCGTCAAGCGGGGGCCGAGAAAAAAGGGGGGTCCCAAAACGTGTTTTCCCCATGCAATTTTCCATAGGAAACTTTAGACACGGCTACAGCCCGAACTGCTGAACGGAATTACACCAAATTTGGCAAAGAGGTAGTTCTTGGTTCAGAAAGAACCCTTTTTGTTAAATGGTGTAAATCCGTTCAGTAGTTGCTGAGAAAATCAAAAGTAAAAACACATATATATCTATGGCCGCGGAGGATCCGCGCAACCTCCCGATGACGAGCTGTATGCTAATTGGCTGACAACACTCCAAACCAGGAATTGTTGGCAGCCATCTTGTGACTCGGTAGAACCGAGTCACAAGAAAACAGTTAAAAAAATCGCGCAAAACCCAAAAAGGGGGCAGGGTAGAAACACCCTGACCCCCTAGGCCTGCTCAGGGCCAAACATTTTTTTTTTTTAAATCGGCAAAAAACGCGCTGGGTGCGCGGATCCTGCCGATTAAAAAAAAAAAACGAAGCGCGGACTCCCGCGCTTCCTGGTTAATTGGCCCCCGGGTGGGCCAAGTCCCGGGGACATGCGGGGTTTAATTTAAAAATAATATGGGGGGCCTCTAAGGCCCCCCAAGCCCCGGGGACCGCCACCCCCGGGGCTTTATAAAAATAATGGTGGCGGGGGGCACACGGCCACCCCGCAGCCCCGGGGCCCGCCACCCCCCGGGGCTTTTTTTTATTTTTAAATTGCCTGTGTGGGGGGGCTTGAGCCCCCCCACATGCCCCGGGGGCCGCCACCTCCCGGGGCACTAAATAATAAGATGTGGGGGTCCGTTTAGGACCCCGAGCCCCGGGACCACCACCTCCCCGGGGCTGTGCACAGGATGGGAGGGGGGCCGCGCGGCCCCCTCCTGGAGCCCTTGATGGCCCTGGGGACCGCCACCCCCAGGGCCGGCTCCTGCAGTGTCCCGGGGTGCCTACCCCGGGACACTGTAGTTTGCTATGACAGGACGGAAGCCTCGCGGCTCCCGCCCTTTCATTGCAAACTGCTTTGGATATTAGGCGAGAGCAGGAAACCTGCTCTCGCTTCCAATATCCAAAGCACATTGCTTTTCCACACGGGGAGATGCATGTTAGCAGCTCCCCATGTGGAAAGCAATGCCGGCTCCCGCAGGAGGCGGGGAGCCGGCATGGTCCGTGGGGGAGTTGGGGTCCCCCACGGACCCCAAAGGATAGGGCCAGCCCCGGGGGATGGGGTCCCCGGGGCAAGTAGTGGCTCGGGAGGGGGCCACGCGGCCCCCTCCCCAAAAATAATTTTTAAAAAACAAATAAAGGCCGGCCCCGGGGATGGGGTCCCCGGGGCCAATAGAGGCTTTAGGAGGGGGCCACACAGCCCCCTCCTCCAAAAATATGTCTTATAAAAGTGGCTATGCCCCGGGGGATGGGGTCCCCGGGGCCGGAATCGGCCACTGGAGGGGGGCCACGCGGCCCCCTTCCCGTACAGTATTTTTTTAAAAAAAAAGAAAAAAGGCATCAGGCCCAGGGCCCCAAAAAGTAAAAAAGAAGGGGGGCCACACAGCCCCCCTTAAAAAAAAACAAAAGAAAGAAAAAGACGCGATCGAGCGTCAGGCCCCGCCCCCTCCCTTAACCACTCTGCAAACGCGCCCTGTGGCGCGTTTTAAATTGGGGAAATAATTCCCCTTCAATACTGGGGGTCCCTGGGGGCCAACTAGCCCACCAGGTACCTCCAGTAAGCGCCACAGGGCTGGGTTGCAGAGAGGTGGTCCAGGCCACGCCCCTTTTTACACCTCTCTGCAACGCAGCTCTGTGGCGCATACTGGAGGTACCTGGTGGGATAGTTGGACCCCAGGGACCCTCAGGATTCAAGGGGACTTAATCCCCCAACTTAAAACGCGCCATGGGGCGCGTTTGCCCAGTGGTGAAGGGAGGGGGCGGGGCTAAAGGTGACATGTGTGCAAATAGGCCCCCTGGCCCGTTTTAAGTTGGGGAATTAATTCCCCTTCAAACCTGAGGGCCTCTGGGGCCAACTAGCCCACCAGGTACCTCCAGTATGCGCCAGGAGCTGCGTTGCAGAGAGGTGTTCAGAGGCCACGCCCCTTTTACACCTCTCTGCAACGCAGCTCTGTGGCGCTTTTGGAGGTAGATGGTGGGCTAGTTGGACTCCAGGGACCCTCAGGATTTAAGGGGACTTAATCCCCCAACTTAAAACGCGCCACGGAGCGCGTTTGCACAGTGGTGAAGGAGGGCGGGGCTTCAGGTGACATGTGTGCAAACAGTCCCCGTGGCGCGTTTTAAGATGGGGAATTAAATCCCCTTCAATCCTGAGGGTCCTGGGGGCCAACTAGCCCACCAGGTACCTCCAGTAAGCGCCACGGAGCTGCGTTGCAGAGTGTTGTAAAAGGGGCGTGGCCTCTGAACACCTCTCTGCAACGCAGCTCTCTGGCGCATACTGGAGGTATCTGGTGGGCTAGTTGGCCCCTAGGGACCCTCGGGATTGAGGAGGAATTAATTCTCCAACTTAAAACGCGCCACAGGGCATGTTTGCAGACATGTCACCTCAGGCCCCACCCCCTTCCTTCACCATTGTGCAAATATTCCTCTAAAATCAGCCGAACTCATAACTGGGGCGAATCACTACATTTGTAAAACAATCTCAGCTGCTACGAAATGAGCTTTGCTTTGTCCCACTTGGAGATATGGTGTCTGAAGCAATGGCTTCAGATGCATCATGTCATGCCTCATTGTAGGAGTTTGTCTTCAAGAAGCAAACACTAAGTCCAAAGGAATACCTTTCACTGGTGAGGCCTTAAGGGCATACCCTCTGCAATTCCTTTGCGATTGGCCCAAAATTATGCCTAAGTCTCGGTCAACCACGAACAATGTCTTTGCTTGGTGTGTGTGTGCTTGTTGCCTTATACCTTTAAAAATTCATATCTCTGGGTCCCTTAACCCAGTTTTAAACATTTATGTGTGCTTGTTATTATTCTGTGTTTTTTTTAATTTGTTTAGGAATTTTTTCGTATTTGTTTTTGATTTTAATGTTGCTCATAACTTCTTGAACCTACTATGCATTTCTCTGGGAAATGCCTGTTGCTTGTAACAGCTATCAAGGGTTGTGTTTTTCAGTAAACTGTGCTATAACTTTGAAAGATAATATTTTGTAAATCTGAGAATGCATCAAACTCACCTGGAAATACCCAGTGCAATGCCCTTGGAATGCCTCCTTTGCACAGAGTAAGGCAGCACAGCAATTTGTGCTGCGTTGTCTTACTCAAAATTTATGAGGCCACATAAAGCAACTCAATTTGGGTATGCGTTGTTTCGTAAATCTGACTCAGAACCTTTGCGTCACTCATGTACCACTTTGCAAGGTGCAAATATGATGTAAGGCTCTCAAAAATATGCCCCTCTAAGCTTACGTTCTCTGACCTTGTGTGATGAGATTACGTGCCGCTTTGAATTGTTATCCTCCTGCCCTTAGCATTCAATGGAGGACTCCCAATTTTAGAGCAAAACATTGCTTTTTTAAAATTGTTTTCTCCTGCCTGAAATCACCCCCATTCCCCAGATTTATTTTTGAAACCCTACCTCTTTCTAACTTTCAAATGTATGCTTCTGGATCACAGCAAAATCCTCTTCATTGACCTGCCCCTGAAAATGAAAAGAGGAGACACAACGAGACCAAATCCAAGTTGCGTGCACACGGTCCTTGTTTCTGGAGTCATCCTGGGGAAAGCAATTGCTGCTCATCACTGTTTGCAGCCCTGTGCGAAGGCCATTGGTTGTAGTTATTGGGGCACAGGTAGAAGGTAAATGTCAATACTTTACCTGCTATTTATTCTATTGCCTCTAAGAGACATCAGCTTTAACTTAAAAACTCGTATTTTTAAATTCACTGAATATGGCTCATGCTTTGCAGCACAGTGGACAGTGGGTTACAGCAAGTAAGTTTCCGCCTTCATTTTCAATTGCAAGTTTTGCAGAGCACTGTCTTTGAAAAGAAACAGACAGATTCAGTTTTGTGTGTCTCTGGTGAATCGGATGGCTACATGTTCAGCACCTGTTCCAACTAATGTATCAGTAACTTAATTTGTGTTTTTTGGAATGAACAAATGGAATAAACTAGATTATTCCTAAAGAAAACATTCTTCCGAGGTGAAACAGAATAACCTTTTTTTTTTTTTAAACGACAATAAAATGACCAAGTCAGCATTAGGGTCCTGATGAACAAGCGATAGAAATGTTGATTCCTGTTTTTGTGAATCAGACATTCTCATAAATGTGGTGTCAGAAAGGTGTATGCACGAAGGGTGGCCGTGTTCACATAGGAAGTTAGAGCAAGTTGCTAGTTCCAAACCCCGTAAAATTCCTACATCATAAGTAAGAGACATTGTCAACACTGATATTCAAGGCTAATAATAAAGCCAACATAGGGCCTTGTGCAGGCTATATTATCTACTGGCGGTCGCCAGTAGATAGTTATAGTTAGGACCTATTTTCCATAGGAAATCCGCAACATTCTATTTGAAATAACTTTGGCGCCGGTTGACGAATCTTCGCGAAATTTTCAAACTGTGTGGCCCGCTCCGGTCCGCTCCTATCCTGAAAGTCTCGGGGTGATTCGTCAAGCGGGGGCCGAGAAAAAAGGGGGGTCCCAAAACGTGTTTTCCCCATGCAATTTTCCATAGGAAACTTTAGACACGGCTACAGCCCGAACTGCTGAACGGAATTACACCAAATTTGGCAAAGAGGTAGTTCTTGGTTCAGAAAGAACCCTTTTTGTTAAATGGTGTAAATCCGTTCAGTAGTTGCTGAGAAAATCAAAAGTAAAAACACATATATATCTATGGCCGCGGAGGATCCGCGCAACCTCCCGATGACGAGCTGTATGCTAATTGGCTGTCAACACTCCAAACCAGGAAGTGTTGGCAGCCATCTTGTGACTCGGTAGAACCGAGTCACAAGAAAACAGTTAAAAAAAATCGCGCAAAACCCAAAAAGGGGGCAGGGTAGAAAAACCCTGACCCCCTAGGCCTGCTCAGGGCCAAACATTTTTTTTTTTTTAAATCAGCAAAAAACGCGCTGGGTGCGCGGATCCTGCCGATTAAAAAAAAAAACGAAGCGCGGGCTCCCGCGCTTCCTGGTTAATTGGCCCCCGGGTGGGCCAAGTCCCGGGGACATGCGGGGTTTAATTTAAAAATAATATGGGGGCCTCTAAGGCCCCCAAGCCCGAGGACCGCCACCCCCGGGGCTTTATAAAAATAATGGTGGCGGGGGCACACGGCCACCCCGCAGCCCCGGGGACCGCCACCCCCCGGGGCTTTTTTTTATTTTTAAATTGCCTGCTCCCCGGGGCACTAAATAATAAGATGTGGGGGTCCGTTTAGGACCCCCGAGCCCCGGGGACCACCACCTCCCCGGGGCTGTGCACAGGATGGGAGGGGGGCCGTGCGGCCCCCCTCCTGGAGCCCTTGATGGCCCTGGGGACCGCCACCCCCCAGGGCCGGCTCCTGCAGTGTCCCGGGGTGCCTACCCCCAAGACACTGTAGTTTGCTATGACAGGACGGGAGCCTCGCGGCTCCCGCCCTGTCATTGCAAACTGCTTTGGATATTGGAAGCGAGAGCAGGGAAACCTGCTCTCGCTTCCAATATCCAAAGCACATTGCTTTTCCACACGGGGAGCTGCATGTTAAAAGCTCCCCATGTGGAAAAGCAATGCCGGCTCCCGCAGGAGGCGGGGAGCCGGCATGGTCCGTGGGGGAGTTGGGGTCCCAAAATCGGAATCGGCCACTGGAGGGGGGCCACGCGGCCCCCTTCCCGTACAGTATTTTTTTAAAAAAAAAAGAAAAAAGGCATCAGGCCCAGGGCCCCAAAAGTAAAAGAAGGGGGGCCACACAGCCCCCTTAAAAAAAACAAAAGAAAGAAAAAGACGCGATCGAGCGTCAGGCCCGCTCCTCCCTTAACCACTCTGCAAACGCGCCCTGTGGCGCGTTTTAAATTGGGAAATAATTCCCCTTCAATACTGGGGGTCCCTGGGGGCCAGCTAGCCCACCAGGTACCTCCAGTAAGCGCCACAGGGCTGGGTTGCAGAGAGGTGGTCCAGGCCACGCCCCTTTTACACCTCTCTGCAACGCAGCTCTGTGGCGCTTACTGGAGGTACCTGGTGGGATAGTTGGACCCCAGGGACCCTCAGGATTCAAGGGGACTTAATCCCCAACTTAAAACGCACCATGGGGCGCGTTTGCACAGTGGTGAAGGGAGGGGCGGGGATAAAGGTGACATGTGTGCAAACAGGCCCCTGGCCCGTTTTAAGTTGGGGAATTAATTCCCCTTCAAACCTGAGGGCCTCTGGGGGCCAACTAGCCACCAGGTACCTCCAGTATGCGCCAGGGAGCTGCGTTGCAGAGAGGTGTTCAGAGGCCACGCCCCTTTTTACACCTCTCTGCAACGCAGCTCTGTGGTGCTTTTTGGAGGTAGATGGTGGGCTAGTTGGACTCCAGGGACCCTCAGGATTCAAGGGGACTTAATCCCCCAACTTAAAACGCGCCACGGGGCGCGTTTGCACAGTGGTGAAGGGAGGGGGCGGGGCTTCAGGTGACATGTGTGCAAACAGTCCCCGTGGCGCGTTTTAAGATGGGGAATTAAATCCCCTTCAATCCTGAGGGTCCCTGGGGGCCAACTAGCCCACCAAGTACCTCCAGTAAGCGCCACGGAGCTGCGTTGTAAAAAGGGGCGTGGCATCTGAACACCTCTCTGCAACGCAGCTCTCTGGCGCATACTGGAGGTATCTGGTGGGCTAGTTGGCCCCTAGGGACCCTCTGGATTGAGGAGGAATTAATTCTCCAACTTAAAACGCACCACAGGGCATGTTTGCAGACATGTCACCTCAGGCCCCACCCCCTTCCTTCACCATTGTGCAAATATTCCTCTAAAATTAGCCGAACTACGAATTCCGATTTACTCACCTGTTATCAGGAGAGACCTCAGTGCTGCATATTTGAGCCCAGTACTGATCCTGAAAAGTAATAGTTTCAAAGTGTCGATTTTCACAAACTACAAATATTCCTTAAAAATCGCCTGTATGACTTAAACGCATTCTTTCAACTGTTTACAGGAGATGCACCAGTGCTGGATCCAGGATCCACCACTGAGTAAGAAAAAGTAACGATAACACTACTTACCTGCTAAGTGAATTTCCTCCCATAGGATAACATAGGTGATTCTATGTGAAAAAGTTTCCAAGTGTCAACTTTTAAAATACAATAATATTCCTTAAATCACTACTGTAACCAAAACGCTTTTACTCAACTGTTTACAGGAGATGTCCCAGGACTGAATCTAGGATCCAGTCCTGTGGTTAGAAAAGTAATCCATAAAGTAACTAATTGCATTTAACTAGAAATTCACATTGAGCTCAATGTTGCATTGTGTTTGAAATTGTGTTGCCCATTGCAACAACTGTAACTACTGTACTTAAAAGTCTATTGCCTATTTGCAAAGTATTTAAACTAAAGTAATTCATTCTGAGAAAGTATATTTTGTAATGTAATGTATAATGTAATTACAATGTAATTTAAAAAATAAAATATCTAAAAATGAATAGTTTAAAAAAATGTAGTAAATCAGTATCAAAAAAATAAATATAACAATTAATACATTTAAAAATTGTCATTTACAAAACCTTTGAAATTCACTGAAAAAAACCATAGGTTTCAGACATGTTATAGTTAGGAATTAGCATTTAAAAAACCTTTGAAATTCACTGAAAAAACCATAGGTTTCAGGCACGTTATAGTTAGTTGGACATTGCACTATTACAAAACCCGTGAAATTCCCCCGTTATAGTTAGTTCAGCTAACTATAACTCGCGCCCCCGCAATGCACTGCTGATGACGTCACATATTACATCTCTCATGACATGGTCAGTGACATCACTGATGACATCACTGATGACATCTCAAATGACATCACTGATGACATCACTGATGACATCATCCACGTGATAATCTGATGCACCTCCTCACACCCTAATATAACCTTTGATACACCCACTCTAAATTACAGACTGCCATTCGCAAAACCATAGACACTCCAACACCAATAACTACATACCCACTCACTGATTCTTAGGTCTACACACATATCCACTCACTCACCCGTACAGTCACTCATACTTACGGTCACTCAGTACAGGACTATCATATGCACTCATACTCCTATATAGACACTCAAACACCGCCACTCATCCATAGAGGTACTCACACACCTAGTCAGTCATGCAAATAATTAAACACACTGCCATTTACTCACCTATACAGTTATACACACACCAGCTCACTTACTCATACAAATACTAGCACATTCTTACGCTCTTATACAATCACTGATACAAGCACACACTCATCCATACAGTCACTCTCACAATCACACACTCTCGCTTATAGCTAGTTATATACTCCAACACACATATATACTGCCTTTCACATATGTAGTTACTCACACATGTACCACTGGGACATACATTCACTCACGAACACACTCTTACACACACTTACCCACCCATACAGTCTATCACAGATGCACTCTTGAAACCATCCACCCAGTGAATCACCCACTCACACATCTATGCACAGAGTCGCACACACCCCACCCACACAAACACTCAGGCACCCATACAGATACTCAGACAACCAATCAATAACTCATATAGACACTCATGTAGCTATTCACAAACCCATGCAGCCACTTATACAGCAATAGACAGACGGATACAGACATTCACCCAGTTTAGTCACTAACCCATGCATTCAGTAAGATACGTTTAATCACTCACTTATAGAGTTAGTCACGCACCTACTAAATCATCCATACAGACACTTATACACCCACTCATTCTTCAATACGCCTTTCCCTATATATATTAAAAATATTTAAACTTTACAGAAACACACAGTCACTGGATGATGTCATCAGTGATGTCATTTGAGATGTCATCAGTGATGTCATCAGTGATGTCACTGACCATGTCATGAGTGATGTAATATGTGACATCATCAGCAGTGCATTGCGGGGCGCGAGTTATAGTTAGCTGAACTAACTATAGCGGGGGAATTTCACGGGTTTTGTACGAGTGCAATGTCCAACTAAAATAGAAGCTGCAACATATGCTATTGGAAGTCTCCTTACTCGTGAGTGCGAGCGGATGTCCCGTTGGGAAAGTGGTGTGAATATATATATATATATATATATATATATATATATATATATATATATATATATATATATATATATATATCTCCAAACAGGTTTCCACAGAAATTCCACACAATCCGAGGAGAAAGGAAAAAGCAGCACAGCCAGGTATCAGCAGCTCGGTGAGTTTTATTTATTCAGTCATAAATATGACAGCCATTAGTGCATACATATCTTACACTCTACACATACCAAGTGAGTGCCACAGAACTACATGCTTTGTTTTCCACTGTAACGTTAGTAGTGTTAATGGTCAAAGGGGGATATTCTCAAGAACGTGCGATAAACATAACCAAAATAGGCTAATGCAATTTCTCATATCGCCGCCTATCGCGGGAAAATAACTCCGTGTCAACGTCGTATTCCCAACACGGCGGTAACATGCAATAGTTTCCCGATAACGCCTCAAATGTCCGCGATACAACTACCGCGACGGCGATAAAAAAGGAAACCCGAACGCGAAAAAAGTTGCAATGGGCCCAACCGCGATAGAAAAATTGGCGACAAGCAGCGCCAGGCTTGCAATTCCCACGTCAGGCGAGAAAAATCACCATAAAAGCAGCAAAAAAAAAACATAACAAATGCGAAGCACAATGGAGGCAGCCGGAGCATGTACAGAGGACAACCCAAACCCCACAAGCCCCACGGAGGACCAGCCTGGGATCTCGGGGTCAGGGAAGGGCAAGGAGAAGAAGAAGAGGAAGACGCGGTTCAGTCTGCAGGAAAACAGGATCCTGATTACGGACGTGATAGAACACCATCAACAACTGTTCGTCACCTCCACTGTGTCATTGGCAACAAAAAATGGAGCATGGCAGTCCATTGTGGACAAGGTGAATGCAGTCGGAGTGCTGAGGAGAACAATGGACGAGGTCAAGAGGCGCTGGAATGATGTGAAGCGCAAAACCAAGCAGAAACTCGCAAACAACCGCAAAGCAGCAATGCAGACTGGGGGTGGGAGCCCTGCGCCACAGGAGGAGCTGGATGAGATGGAGGAAATGGTGTCCACAGTCATCAGTGTGGAGACGGTGGCAGGAGTCGGGGGACCGGACACTGCTCAACATGACCTGACACAACAGCAACGGGGTGAGTAACCACCAGGGACTGGAGGGACGGGGGGAGATGGGCACAATGGCACACATGCACAATGAAGCATAGCACACTGCACAACCACAATGACTCTGGATCATGTCCCTGATCTCCTTGCCATACTGCAGCACACATAGAAACAGCAAGTAGTCCCACGTCCACAATGTGCCCAGAGGGGGCCCACCCCACACATCACCAATCTCACAACAAACACATGCACATGTGCTGAACCCAGCAAAGCTGCGGATCCGTGAGCCCCACTGACAATGCAAGTGACACTGCATGACGATGAGCATGTCTGCAGGCCACTCATCATGACATGTTGCACGCCACGACACCGAGGTGGCTGAGTGTGGTCCACATCCAGAAAGGAGCAGGTCACACACTGACACATCCACGTGCACAAACAACCCCTAATGGCAACAAGACATCTGCGGACAAACCATGCCCAAGAGTCCCAACTCCCACCAAGAGCCCAATTTACCCAAGTATGCAACATCACAGCACTGCATAAGCACAGATGTCAAAGGCACACTGCCTGAAAGGGAGAAGGCCAAGCAAAGTCTGAGCTGCAGGGGTGACTCTCCCACAATGCAGCACACACACAAGAATCAGAGCACATCAACATTGACAACAATGTGGTACACACTGCAACCTTTTCACAACAGAACAGAAGACACAACTGCTGCCACTTGTGTGTAGAAACTGGCCAATCAAATTTGGCATAGCAGGAAACTGTGACATGATAATGGACAAGTACAACCCCACATCCCTGATGGTGCACAAATGTCCACTGTCCCGCTTCAAATAGGCAGCTCCTCCTAAACAGTCACAATGTACATTGTCATGCAGTCACTTGGGAAACTTGGCCAATGCGTGAACATGCATGGAACACACTGTTAAATTGCATCTCCCCCTTTACATTGCAGAGGGAGAATCATCACCTCCTGCAGAGCAGACCGAGCACCTCCTCACTGATGATGAAGAGGACCTCCCCACCTTCGACACCGACGCCCTCCAAGAGCTCATGGACAGCTTTGGCACCCCACCTCCAGGAGCAGGGCAGCCCAGCTGCATCGAGGAGACCCCACCCCCTGCACAGACCACACAGCAGGAAGCACCCACCACCCCGGCTGTCTCCCAGGATCCCCACGACCAACACATGGCATTTCAACGCTGTGTGTTGGAGGGCCAGAAGGAGATGGCTGAGCAGGTGCGGGTGGGGTTCGACCTCATGGAAGCCAAACTTGATGCCATCCATGGGTGTCTACGTCCCATCAGGGACCACTTACAGTCCCTAACGGACACCCACAGTCCGCTCCATGGTCTCCAACGAGCCATGGCTGACATCGCTGGAGTCATGACTCGGAGACAAGAACACCTGTCCAGTCCGAGTGGCTCCAGCGATCTCAGCCGTGAGTTTGGACACATGCGGAGGCTCATGGAGGACTCGGTGCGGATGGAGGCGGAAAGGATGGCTGCCACGGCTGCACATCAGCGAGATGTGGCTGGGATCTTCCATGCCCTGCAGATCCTCATCATGGCATTGCTGCCACAAGGCCTGGCGCAGATGAATGCTGCTGCTCCTACAACATCCACATCTCCGCCCCCTGATGTGTCAGTGCCCCGCAGTGCGGCAGACATTCCACCTATGGCACCTGATGTGTCAGTGCCACACAGTGCTGCAGCCGAAACACCAACACCCACAGGTGAGGCACATGAAACATCAAAGGACGAAGATGCGGATGAATCTGGCTTAGTGGTAAGGAGGAGGCGGTAGCATTCATCTCCGCCATGTGGCCTGTTTCTGCTTGGTTCTGCCCTCTGCATCATCACCTTCCACTGTCCCCCGATACACTCTGCGGCACTCACCTTGGACCTCGACATGGACTGTCATATTCTGTTTGGTTACCAATGACACAGCAATCAAACTGCGGATTGAACTCTTCCTCTTCCGATGAACTTGTCCTTCCCTAATGGACTCTGGCTGGCCCTCCACCGGGCAACAATGTCAAGTGGGTTGTGCATTGCCCTGTACTGCTCCAGCTGCAACACTCCACTGGATGTGAATAAAACATTCCAATTCACACAGATGTGTCATGTCTATGATCCTTCAAGTATGACAGTATGGATGAATGTAGGGTCACTGATTTCCCCTCACGTCCATTTTGCACATGTTGTGGGTCTTGGATCACATGGTGCAACATTGCCGATTGCGGTCCGGGTGGAACAGACACTACAACGGAGACACACGCATTGGTTACTTCCTTGTCCAGGCCAGAAGTGAACCACGCCCAGAAGCCCAGGCTCATTGTTCACACCCCTACACTGGACTGTCATACGCCAGCCCAGCCCACTCTGCTTAAGCTCACAGGGGGTGATGACACAGCTACATGTCCCAGGTCTTCCCTGTAGTGATCTGATGGTCACTGGTCTAGTTGTCAGCATGCCACAGCCACTCCCTGAGGGCTGGTTTACACCCACACCACACCCATCCAGCACAGGCATCACACGACATGTGACCCTGCCAATAAAAGGGGCCCACCACAGCACATCCCCCACAGCCGGAGGTGACATGATGGCGTCCGCATCCACGGAACTCAATCATGAGGGGTCCGTGACTTGCGTTGCACAGAGTTAGTGGCACCCGATTGCCTGCGTCCGGCACGGGCCTACCACCACGTGGCGATGACTTGCTTTGCCCTGAGTTAGTGGCACCCGATGGCCTGCGTCCGGCACGGGCCTACCGCCACGTGGCGATGACTTGCGTTGCACTGAGTTAGGCCCACCTGAAGAGCTGAGCGGGTGTGCAGCCTGCGATGATGCGTTGGCCTCGATACGGCGTCCTGCAAATCAAGACTCGAATTGAATTGTGAGCCCTGCTGGACCGCAGTGTACGTGCAGGCAGCAGTCAGCACACACATGACTCCGCGGTGCGTTGCCACAGGGTGCGCTGGGGGCCTGTGGCGTGGAATCCAGCGATCGGCTGAGGATGTTGCACCGGCACGTGGAGGGCCCTCTTGGAGACACGCCGGTGGCTGCAGGTGAGCATTGAGGCCTGGGTGCTCAGGGGCGGGCAGTCATCGCTGGGCGGCGGACCGGTCTGGGGACCAGGGCTGGGGTGCAGCAGGCGCACAGGATCGCGCATGCACCACCGGTCATGGCCGCGGCCTCGTGGCTGGGTGGGTGGCGCCGCCCTGGCAGACACGACGCTGCATGCGCTGACGAGATGTACGCGGGTTGGCTTGGGACATAGTCACCTTGTCTCCAGTGTGAATACGGGCGTTGAATGTGGTCGGGCACGTGTGTGTAGGCCTATGGTCACGATATGGCGGACACAGAGGCACACAAAGTAGTTACTGTGGTGGCCATCCCGGAAGTGGACCACGCCCGGGGCCCCGGGCTGTTCATTCGCCACATACGCTGGCCAAGGCCGCTCCACTCAGGCTTACAGGGGGGGACCACATGGCTACATGTCCAAGGTCTTCCACACTGCCTGGGGTTACCTGTTTGCGTCCACTGTCCACTACACTGCAAACACCAGCAGTAGATGTCCACATGGACATGTCTGTGCTCTGCATACTGCAGTTTGTCCAGCACATCTCCGCTACACTTGGCATTGTGTCCTTTCTTATTGCTGGGTCACTTGCCTCCTTTGCACATTCTTGGTTCCCACCTCTCCCCACATTTTGCAATTGTGTGGCAGAGGGGCTCTGCCTTTGTGGATGGTTTGTCTACATGTCTGGCCCCTGTTACCACAGTTACTTGTGTTGTCGTGTCCGGCAGTTGGGCATGTTGGTTGGCATGTTGTATGTGATTTTGTTACGTGTGCTCTCACACAGTTGTGAGTTGTGTGATTGTGGAGTTGAGGTGTGTGGTGTGTTCAGTTAGTACTTACCAATGAGCAGTGCATTGTCATGGGTGCCATCCTGGAAGCGCTGGTTGATGATGGAGTGTTGGAAGATGTATGTATCATGCACACCACTTCCTGTGAAGTTGGCGACGACATTGGTGAGCTGTCCCCGGTGGTCCACTATCGCCTGCACATTGATGGAATGCGTGTGCTTTCTGTGGCGGTAATCGTGTGCAGGGTCGGCAGGGGGCACAAGTGGTACATGTGTACAGTCAATTGCCCCCGACACGTGCGGGAAGGCAGCTATGGCGTAATTCCCTTGCATGGTCTCCAGCTGTTCATGCACAGCATGGAGGAAGTGAAGGTGCAGGGGTATCAAGATGATACAAACCGTGATGTTTACAGGTATGATGAATCCTGCATGATGAGACCGTAACAGATGTTTGTGTGGTCATAACCTTCCTTTTCTTTCCTGCGGAGGTTACGAGCACACGGACTTCTGTTACAGTATGTTTGGACTGCATTCATCATACCTGTATGCATTCCGGTTTGTCCAAGTGCAATACACTGTGCAAGATTACGTTTGTGACTATGAGGACGTTTCACCATTGTCACCATTTCTCCAACAGGTTTCCGACTACTGATTTCGGGATATGGAATGGTATTGGGGAGTTCCCGCAGCATTTGCAGTTTTTAGATCCACACGTTGCCCTGGTGAAGTTCCCCGTTGGGAATGGAACGCGTTGGTTGAGCTTTTCGTCCGGAACGCCTCCTCTGCATATCATAGTGTTAGTTGTCGCTCTCATCCGTGGCGATGTGTTTTGCGGCAGCTATCGCGGGAAAACTGGCGATGTCCGCAGTTTGCACCAGCTTGTGAATGGGGCGATAAGTCTATCGCCACTTTTGCTGTGCTAAAGTGCCGATAAATCAACGATGGCTCCTTGAGAATATGCCCCATAGTGTACAGTAGTATAAATACACCCTTAAAGTGCTTTATTATGTCATGCTCATTTTTATGATAAATTTGCCAAATTCACATTCCACTATAGTGCAGTCTATAAGCAGAGCTTGTGTTCAAACCCGGCCAGTACTCCATTTGTTCACGCAGTGTTTCTACAGCAAATCTATCTGACAATGTCACTTAAGGATACAGTGTTAACTTTGTGCAAGAACAGCTCAAATGAATTCTCTTGAACCCTCCTTTTAACTACATGACTCATCTTTAAATAAAAACACCGTCCGTTTCTGTTCACCCTTTTTTCCCCTGATTTATCGATCATGATCTAGCTCATGCTACCAACAGGAACAATGCCACCTCCAGATAGATTATATCCCCCACCCCCAAATAAACGAATGTGCCTCATTTCATCATTTTTATCTTCAAATGTTTCTTGTCATGCTATTTATCTTTTTTTTTCAGACTGTCGTATGTAGACCGCTGCCTACCACATGCATGCTGTGTCCACATTAACTACAATAAATATATTTTTCAATCAACTAAAAATTTAATAAATGATATAAAAATAAAATTCATTCTAAAACAGTTTATGATGTTATCCTATTAATTAAATTCTATTTTCCCTTTTAAGTGGCTGTCAGTCTATAATTATTACCTAGATATAATTTATGGCACGAGTTAAGTGACAACACTTAAGCCACCATTAATGTTCCATAAAAATAATTATAGGGCCTCTGGTGTTAAATGCAATCAAACATTCTCATCTAATCTCTTGAAACTGTCGCTCTTTGATCTCACACATACCCTTTCTTCTTCAGAATAATTACAATTCCAGACATGGAAATGTAAAGTTCTTGTATGTTTTTCACATCTAATATTGTAACATCCATAGTGTGATTTTTTACCAAGGTCATTTCAAAACAAGCTTTGGGATAGGCTAATCCTCTGTCCCTAATAACCATTACACTTTCAGTTATTTAAACAGGAATGCTGTCATTGTTCAAACAATCAATTTAAATTTGAATATGACTATAGCTAATCACCTTTTTGGCCCTACAGATCGACTAGCTCATATCTTTCTTATCTTAAAAATCAAAGACCACATAATCTCCGAACATTCCCTACTTTAGTAAACGTGGAAATAATAAAGTTGAACTCAAGTAAAATTCCAATGGTTTGTTCATAATGTATCCTGCACAAAAATATTTAAATTGCACGGCCTTTGTCTCCATTCACAGCTGCTAATGTTTTGAAATGGTGGTAGCCAAGCCAAATTTCGGAGAACTACCGGGAGAAGTGAGCTAGCCTGGGCTTGCTCTTGGGATGTGCTGGTGTGTTCTAATTGAGATCATTTTGAAACAAGTATTGGCAAAATCAATTGGTCTGGCCTATTTGTATGAATGCATGCAAAATAAGCATGAAAAAATGTGTACAGACAATTAGGCTGCCAAAGCATGTTATTTTGGTATTTCTTTCTTCAAATGTATGTTGATCTGTTTATAAAATAAAGCATGTAGAGATATAATACCTATCACATTCTTTCGGTTTCACACATCTACATTTTGTCTAGCTTCTACAAACCGCAGGCCTATTGCGTTTGTCGAATACTTCGAAATTTGTGTAATGTGCGAGGGAAGAGGTTTGGGCGGACCTTGGATGAACAAGCCTGAAGCGCTGTTAAGACATCCATTATCCTTGTTTTCAATTTTAAACAAGTATAGTTCTGGGGTACCAATTCCCGAAAGTGCATCCACGGAGCTGCTACTAAGTCTGTATGGTGAGATGAAAGGCAGGATAGGTTACAGTAAGAAATGTACACACCAAAATAGCAAATAAAATACTTACATAGATGCATAGGCCATCTGTATCACAACGAATGGGGTTACCCAACCACTGAGCCTCAGTATGCAGTTAAAGGAGGTAAAGGTTTAGCTTGGCTGCTCAATTATCCTCTGTTGGAAATGACCATCCTTTGCGTGGTATTCCCCCAGATGTTTGCCTTCTCTTGTTGAACTCTTTTTGGTGGACCATAGGACTCTGCACACTTTACATCTCTTAACTCATGGTAAAGTGCTTGAGCTCTCCCTGTAAACATGATAAACTTGACATATTTCTAACTGGTACATTTAATTTACGAGTCCCTAGGATATGGTACTACATGTACCCAGGGCCTGTAAATTAAATGCTTCTAGAATGCTGCGGCACTCATTGTGCCACCCACTAAGGTTGCACTGTGAAACATGTCTCCAGACCTGCCCTTGCAGTCTGTGTGTGCAGTTTTAAACTGTCGAATTGACCTGGCACAAAACATTTTGCTAGGCCTAAGCCTTCCTTTTTAATACTTATAATTCACCCCAAAAGTAGGCCTTAAATACCGCCGGGGGCAGAGTAAATGCTATTTAAAAAGTAGGACATGTGAAAAATCTTCAACATTTTTACCCCATTGGCTAGAGAGTAGCCAGATGTTTTCCCCACTCACAAGCTGGCACTTGGCATATCTGTGGCATCCCCAATACTCTCCTGAGAACACTCATGGGCCTGTAAGGAATCAGAAGAGTGACTACCCTGAGGGACTGCCCTGTGTCTGAAAAACATGAAGGAAGACTGGACCTGCTTGCCTTGAACCCAGGACCCCAGTAGTGACTCCAAGGGTCAGTTGGCTGACCTACTGTTTGACCTACAGGGACATAACAAACTCGCAGAGTCATTTTCTGCAACTACTCAGCTGACCATTTCCAACTGGACCAGTCCTGTACCCTGATACTGCATCTGCTGGAGTGTGTTTTGATCCCCAAGTGCCATCTCCAAGGTCCTAGACCCTTGGCTGATGTCAACCTTTTGCTCTGAGAACTGATAGGGAATCAGGACTAACCTGCCAAGCCAATCCGACGCAGATGCCGCTGGTCCAAAGATCCGGGTTGCTCTTGCTACTTTCTTCTCTGGAGCAACAAATCCCTTCCAACGGGACTTCACAAAGAAGGTGTCCAGTCTTGTGGAGCCTTCTTTGGCTGCAGCCTTACCCCAATGGAATTATCCAAGCTCGAAAAAAGTAACTAAGTTCGAAGGTAGAAATCTCCACTAGGTGAAGATGAAAAAAGTATCTGTCCAGTGAGGAACCTTCTCTGGGAGTGAAATAAAAATGTCTCCCACTTGGAGCTTTTCCGCCAATAGTCAACAGCTTCACGAGACCTCATCCTGCAGTTTTCGAATGACATGAAGCCTTCTTCAGCCATAACCTGCTGCCTTGCTCCCCTGAGGATTTTTGACTTCTGTTAGAAATGGGGGTCTCTAGTTGGCAAGGGTATGCACCTTTGTCCAAGTAGGGACCCTTCCTTCTAGTCAGGATAAGGGAGTTACACTCCTAAAATAACCCCTGCTCGCCTCCTTGGTAGCTTGGCACGAGCAGTCAGGCTTATCTTAGAGGCAGTGTGTAAAGCATTTGCACATAACCAACAGTAATACAGTGAAAACACTGCAAAAGGACACCACACCAGTTTTAGAAAAATATCCAATATTTTATATACTTAAAACAAGACCAAAATGATGAAAATCCACAATACAGTACTTAAAAAGGTATACTTTGCAAGAATACTTGAAAAACACAGTTAGTACGAGTCGGTAGCTCCGTCCGGGGCTACCGCGATGCTGAAAACAACAGAGTCTAACAGTTCCAGCCAACCGCGTCGGTACGGGCCAGCGAAAGCGTGAACAGACTGGGTAACAGTACCTTTCTCGTTGCGGCTGACACATTGGTGCGAGCCAGTCGTGGCAACCGTCGCGGTTGCGTTGCAAAATGGAAGCGGTGCAGGGTGCAGTGTCCCCTCGTTGCGGTGCAGGCAGCGGCTCGGTGATGATCATCCAGATGGCGTCAGTGAGGCCAAGGCTTACGGTGCAGGGCAAGACGGTGCTCGATGCGGTGCTGGCAGGTTTCGGTGCAGGCGACAGAGCTGGTTAGCGGGAACTGGCGTCGGTCGGCCCAGACGGCTGTGTGGGAGGAGGCGGTGCATCATGAACCTTACGAGCTGTAAGAAAAGGGAAAGGTAGGGCCTGGCAAGTGGGTGTAATTGCCAAGTCGACATGGCAGTACTAAACTGCACACAGATACCGCAGTGGCAGATCTGAGTTACCTTTTCAGGGCTACTCATGAGGGTGGCACAATCAGTGCTGCAGGCCCACTAGTAGCATTTGGTTTACAGGCCCTGGCACACTCAGTGCACTTTACTAGGGACTGACTAGTAAATCAAATATGCCAATCATGGTAACACCAATCCATAATAACAATCTACTACAGGAGCACTTGCACTTTAACACTGAACAGCAGTGAGAAAGTGTGCAGAGACACTAAACCAGCAAAAACAGAGTCAAAGCAAAGAGGTCAGAAAGTAAAAAGGCAGGGGAAACACGCCAAAAGATGCCAAGTTTAACAACTTCCATCTCAGAGAGCAAATCAGAAGGTATAACTTTCCACCAGGACAACCTGGTACCTGAATCTAAACCTTGCACCATGACAGTCAACCTTAACGTTTGATTTTGACCGTGTCTAGCGCGACCAGATCACATTGGTTTGGCGTTTAAAACTTTTTAGTTCTATTTTAGCCCGTAAACCATAAAAGTTTGTAACTCTGGTTCTATTTATTGGATTTTTGACATTTTGGTGACATTTTATTTATGTAAATGTACTCTATCTTTCTAAATTGGTTTGGGATTTTTCTTCTGTTGTGTTTTCACTTGATCACTGATTGATTACTGCATAAATACTTTACACATTGACTTTAAATTAAGCCGGACTGCTTTGTGCCATGCAACCAGAGGGTTAAGCACATGTTTATTTAGTGACTTTTGAAGTTCACACTGACAAAGTCTCTGATTACTGTTCGAAATGGATTCTCAACCCACCTTAACTAATACTTACATTTCTTACACCCCCCCATAATGCCTCCTTCTGTTGCAAACATGAATATAATAATATCTTCCCCAATAGCTCAAAGCCCAAAACTCTTGTCTCTTTATTAATGGGAGTTACTATTCATCTAATAAATAAAACTTCTTAACTCCCTTCCTCACAATTCCTGTCAACACACCCTGGGGCATATTCCCAAGAACGAGTGATAACCACTGCAAATTTAGCTTAACGCAACTTTGCATATCGCAGTCTATCGCGGGAAAACAACACTGTGTTAACGTAGTATTCTCAACCTGGTGGCACCATGCGATAGTCAGACGATAACGCGTCAAATGTCCGCGTTAAAATCAACGCGACGCCGCAAAAATGCAAAACACTAACGCAAATAAAGTCGCGATGAGGCCAACCGCGATACAAAAAGCAGAGATAACCAGCGACAGGCCTGCAATTCCCATGCGTCATGAGGGAAAATGCACAAGAAAAGCAGAACAAGAAAAAAGAAGCATTGGCATAGTCAATAGGTTTCGCCTTTGGGGCATTATAAGTGTTTAACCATGCAACAGTTAATGTTGTTGCACCAAGGATATTGTGCTGCATAACTAAATACTTATAAGGTCCCAAAAGTGAGACCTATTGGCTATGCCAATGCTTGTTCTTATTCTTTTCTGAGGTGTAGTTGGGCATTTTTAAAGTTTTGCTTTTAGCCCCAGCACTTCATGTTTTACAAATTAAGCACTGCATGTAGGCCTTTTTTTGGAACTTATGTGGCTGCAGATTACTGCAGAGTACAGTGTGTCAGTTGCTGCTTTACTTTTTAAATAAACAAACTTGCCTATTAAAAATCAAACAAGCAGTAACTACCACGTTTAACTTTGCACCACTATGCAGCCACATAATTCTCAAATAAAGGCCTACAGCCAGTGCTTAATTTGTAAAACATGAAGTGCCGGGGCTAAAAGCAAGCAGCAACTCCCACGTTTAGCTTTCTAGCACTTTGAAGCTACATAAGTTCCAAATAAAGGCCTACGTGTAGGCCTTTATGGAAAGTAACACGTGGCATTTGCTGTTTGTTTTTTGAAAGGCAAGTTTGTTTATGTAATAGCAAATATTTTGCACACAATGCATTTAAGGGAAGGAGTATTTAGGGTGTATTTTCTTATGCTTTTTTGAGGTGTTTTGGGGCATTTTTTAAGTTTTGCTTTTAGCCCCAGCACTTCATGTTTTACAAATTAAGCACTGGCTTTGAAAATGAAGTTGCTAAGGGTGAAACATTTCGCATTCGAAGTTAGATCAGACCTTTCTTGAGCCACCCTGGACAGGCAATGGGAGCTGGGGAAACGTCTAAACGAATTAAAAAAGTTGGGGGCCGTAGCACAGCTCAAATTTTAGCTTCCTTAAGAGTGATGCATAGCAATAAAATGCATAATATAGGAAGTAAGAGGGAGGCAGACAACCTACTGAAGAGTATAAAAAAGGGAGCTGCTAGCCCCTCATCTGCAGTTGCAGAATCATGATTACATGTACTAATGCGGATTTGCTTTTTATTTTTTGTGACGTACCACAATGGGTGAAAAGGGGAGAGGGGGTGAGCCGTGAAGTAAGCCATGAAGTCGATGCAGCTTTAGACACTGTGTGATAGACCGGAAAGGCATTGGAGCGCTTTATACTTGAACCAGGTTTCTTTTTTTGGTGTGTTTTGTTAAGGGTATGGGAGATTAAGTAATTTGCCCAGAGTCACAGAATGTTGAGCTGAAGCCGGGAGTTAAACCTGGTTCCTCAGTTCCAAAGTCGGCACCTCTGGCAGTTTAGCCACATCTCGTCTGTGTCTGCTAATTAATCCTGTCGCAGGGTGCTCTTTGTATAGTCTGTGATATTTTGCATTCAGCTGGAGCGGTCTCTGCTATTTCACTGTCTGTCACTGTAGCCCACAGAGATTTCTGCAGTGCATGATTCTGCAGTAGTAGCTCTAACTTAGTTGGAGTCCAGGAAGTGCACACTGAAGGTCGCTGATCACTGAGTGGTTTTATTGCTGCCCTGTAATAATTAAAAGTGCCAATGTTGTTTTTAATTGAGTGAACATAGTCAGACAGAAGCTATTTTAATGGAAAAACTTGCGGGCTGAGATTTTACTGAACTAGACTTAAACCAGTTTAATATTCTATGCAACACATCTTCAATTGCTCGTTACTACGCTAGCACATTAAGAGGGTGGAGCATATTTGTGTTTTCTACAGGAGACTAGTGACAGCTAGTTTACCTTTGTAAACAAAATGAACTGTCTTATTCTGAAAAACGATTTCTCAAGCCCCTGCAAGAGCACTGCTCACCTCTTTGCCGGAGCTCACTGGAGCTGGGGACTTTTGATTGCAGCCTGTTGAGAGGGTGATGGGTTGCCCATCGACAGGACTCCAGACGCAGCAGGGTGCTACCAGAACACAACATGCTGCTTGGTGACCCTCCCACAGTACAGAGAGCACTGCGAGGGGTCGTGGACGGAGGCACCACACTTGTCTGCTGTTGGCGAAGGCAGGCAGCGTTAAAACAAAGGCGCTGCCCGCCCTACCAGCGTCTGCCTGGGTCAATCTGTTACCTGGGGTGGAAGTGGTACCTGTGCCTGAAGACAACACGCAAGGCGCAGCCCAGATCCACATACTGCAGAGACACGCCAGGCTATGTGCTTTTTTGATGTAAATAAGTGAAGGCACAGAGGCAAACAACATGGACGGTGGTTCACTCGGCGAGATTCAGAGGCAGCCCGGCCGGCTGGGTTTGATTGATCTTAAGTGATGGCAGCTGTGTTTACACCATGAATAAAGGCAGTGCTATGGGAGGTGCTGGCGAGATCTCTGTTTTGTTTGCCGCCCCGTGGCGGCCGATTGAAGGTGGGGGTGGTGCATTGAAAGGTTGTTTACAAAAGCGCCCCACATTAATGGCGGCCATGCCCCTTAAGCCGCGCTGATAAAAATGCCTCATACAGCAGCACAACTCTCCTCTGTGACCGAGGGGGAGTGAAAGCAGAGACGGTGGGGTGGAGGAGCGTAGGAATCACACAGCAAAAACTAGCCAGCGTGCTCAAAAGTCTCCAATTACAAAGGCAGGCTACAGCGTGAAAAACAGATGGCACACTGCACTTCAATTAAAAGAAGTGCAAGCAGAGCGAAATAACACTGTGGTTAGGCGCCGCTGTATCAGGACTACACGGAAGTTAGCAAATGACCAACAGCCAACAGAAAGGGAGATAATAAGAACACTACCACAAGTAAGCCAATAGCAAGCGGAAAAACAGATTACATTAAGTTGAAGCCAACATACAGATTACTTTATGTTTCGCTGAGACAGCGCATGCGCTGCAAAGGCGAAATCTAAAAACAACAAAAACAAAATAAACTGCGTAGCAACATGGATGCACCCGGAACCAGTGCCCAGGTCAACGCGAACCCCACAAGCCCCACAAACCACCAGCAAGGAACCTCGGGGTCGGGGAAGGCCAAGGAGAAGAGGAAGAGGAAGAGGAAGACGGGGTACAGTCCGCATGACAACCGGATCGTCCTCACGGATGTGACAGAGCACGAACAACAACTGTCCGTCACCTCCACCGTGTCATTGGCAACACAGACGGAAAAATGGCATTCCATCGTGAATGCAGTCGGAGTGTCGATGAGGCCAAGATGCGCTGGCATGATGTGAAAAGCCAAACCAAGCAGAAACCCGCTGCAAACAGGAAGGCAGCAACGGCGAATGGAGGTGGGAGTCCAGCGCCACAGGAGGAGCTGGAGCAAATGGCGGCCACAGTCATCAGTGCGGAGATGGTGCAAGGAGTCGGGAGTCCTGATACAGCTCGACATGACCTGACACAACATCAACAGGGTGAGTAATGAACAGGGACTGAGGGGACGGGCACAATGGCACACATGCACAACGACGTGTAGCACACCGCACACCCACAACGACCCTGGGTCATGTCCCTGATCCCTGTGGTACACTGCAGCACACATACAAACATCAAGTAGGCCCCCATCCACCATGTGCCCAAAGGGGTCACACCCCACACATCACCAAGTCCAGGAGACACACATGCACCCGTGCGAAACACAGCAAAGATGCGTATGTGAGAGCCACACTGACAATGCAAATGACACCACATGATGAGCAGCATGGCTGGAGTACAATCACCCTGACATTGTGCATGCCACGAGACTGAGGTTGCTGAGTGTGGACCACATCCGGAAAGGAGCTGGTCACACTCTGACACATCCACGTGCACAAACAACCACTGACTGCAACAATACATCTGCAGACAAACAATGCACAAGAGTACAAAAACCGTCCAAGAGCACAAATGACCCAAGTCGCCAACATCACAGCACCTTAAAAGCACAAAAGTCAAAGGCACACCGCCTCCAAGGGATAAGGGGCAGCAAAATCACAGCTGCAGGTGCGACCCTCCCAAAATGCAGCACACACACATAGCAATGCCAGCACATCCACATGGACGACAATGTGGTACACAGTGCAACACTTACACTGCAGAACAGAGGACACAACTGGGTCCGCCTGTGCGTAGAAAATGGCCAATCACATCTGACATTGCAGGGAACTGTGAGATGCAAATGTACGTGTACAACCTCACCTACATCATGTAGTCCAAATGTCCACTGTCCCACATCAAATAGTCCGCTCCTCCCAAACAGTCACAATGTACATTGTCATGCAGTCTGTATGTAAACCTGAATAATGCGTAAACATACATGCCAACACAATGTCAACAAGCATCTCCCCTTCACATTGCAGAGGGACAAACAACACCTCCAGCAGAGCAGACCAGACAACTCCACAGTGATTCTGAAGAGGACCTCCACACTTCCGACACCGACGCCCTACAACAGTTCATGGACATCTTCGGGCAATCGACCCCCAGGAGCAGGGCAGCCCAGCTGCATCGAGGATACCCCACCCCATGCACAGACAACACAGCTGGATGCACGCACCACCACGGCTGGCTCCCAGCCGCAGACCTAAGCACACATCGCATTCCAAGGCCAGGTGTCAGACTGCCAGACGGGGGTGTCCGAACAGGTGCGGGTGGGGTCCCACCTCATCGAAGCTGAACTAGATCACATACGTGGGTGTCTAAGTCCCATTAGGGACCACCTACACTCTCCAAAGGAGACCCACACTGCGACAGAGACACCCGCATCTGCACATTTCCAGGACTGACCACACCCAGAGCCACGGGATAATCATCCACACCCCCACGCTGGACTGGCGCACGCCGGCCCAGTCCACTCCTCTTATGTATTGAGTGGGGGACGACAAAGCTACATGTGCAATGTCCCACACTCTGCCTGCGGTGACATGGCTGCGTCCTCTGCACACGACACAATGTGATGTTGTGGGGCCGTGGCCCGAATGCATACATCATGAGCACACGAACACACTCATAGAGCTCTTGAACTGGCCACAGGCACGTGCGCCCGACACCTTTATTGGCATGGTCACATGTACAGTGACGCATGTGCTGGATGTGTGTGGGGTGAGTGTCAGCCAGCCCGCAGGGAGTCGTTGGTGCCGGCAACAACTTGAACAGTGATCACAATTGAAGCAGAAACATAATACTCCAGCATAACAGAAACAACTGTGAAGCATCATGGTGGTAGCCGGAGAGAGTACAATGTTCACCCAACATGCAAGCAGAATGGTCCTTGATTCGTTGTGCACTGAGTAAGTGGCACCTGAAGGGCTGAGCAGGGTATCAAGCTGATGATGGCACCCACGACAGGTGTGAGCAACTCTGACAGCCTGGCAGTTAGACACTTACGACTCTGGCACCTGTTGTCTGGAGTTGGTCCTGGTGGTGGTGGTGCGTGCATCCTGCGGTGATGCGACGTCCGGGCAGGCCAGGACTCGATCTGATGTGTGAGCCCAGGTGGACCGCAGTTGAGGCCGGAGGCAGCGGACAGCGCAGGGCCACAGAGACATGGCGTTGAGGCACCACAGGCCATCGGAACAGAGGCCATCCGACATGTCCTCAGGTTGGGACCATGGTTTGAGATGCACAGAGTTAGTGGCCCCGGATGCACTGCAGCGGGCACAGCCACACCGCCACGGGATGGTGACTTGCGGTGCAGTGAGATAGTGCCACATTAGGTGAGCGGGTCCTCGTCGATGTCGAAGGTGAATGTCGCGGAGGTTTGTGGGGGACAGTGGAAGGGCTCCTCCAGGGCATGATGCAGAGGGCAGAAGCCGGCCGGAAGCGGCAAATGGAGGAGTGGAATGCTACAGCCTCGTCTTGGCAACATAGTCAGTATCACCAACACAATGATGAAGACAACCCCCAAACCATGGACTCAGTCTCCAACAGATCTCAAGAAGTAAGTGTCCATGGATGTCGGGGAACAGACTTAGTGGCACCGGAGCTGTGAGGGGATGCAGTCTGCGACTTGGCCAGTACAATGTTATCAGCTCGGCCAGAAATGATTCATGACTGAGTTCCCAATGTGTGACTTACTCGACCGCTGTGTGGTCCGGAGGCAGCGGGCAGCACGGGCCAACCGCTTTTCAGCAAGCTCCTCCTGGAACACTTACACACGGCATTGAAATGGCATGTGGTGATGACTCGTAGTTGACCGAGGCAGTAGCGACAGAGCTGAGCGGGTGTTTAGTCAGCGATGATTCCGTGTCCTGCCTGGTACGGACTGGATTGGATTCGCGTGAGGCCTGCAGGCCGGCAGTGTAGTCCGAAGGCGTAGTCTTCAAGGGCCCACAGACACGTGTGGCTGGGATGCCATGCACATAGTTCGTGTCACCACATACAAGGGAGTATAGTGAGTTAAACTCTGCATTTGCGTGTGTACTCAGCCATTGCTAAATCAAGACTCAGTCCCAAATGTGTGACCTACTTGACCGCAGTGTAGGCCCGGGGCAGCGGTCAGTAGGGGCACACATCCAGGTGTCGTTGGCCCGCGATGCACTGAGTTAGTGACACCAGGGCAGTTGTCGGCAGTGTCCGGACTCCTCCGTGAAGATGGTCCTTTTCTCCTCCGGACTAAACCGCGTCTTCCTCTTACTCGTCTCCTTGCGTACAATGATATGGACTCCGCCATGCAGATATCACGACTCAGTTCCACATGTGTGACCTACTTGAGCGTAGTGTAGGCCGGAGGCAGAGGTGGAGTACGTAAACGGTAAAGGGGTAAAGCGGGCCTGTGTCGCGGGGGCCGTGATAGTGTGAGGAGGCTGCCAAAGACGTGGGGTTCAGGCTTGGAGTTTGCGCCAGCACGTGGTGGACCCTCTTCGACACATGCCGGTGTCGGCAGGTGAGCTGTGAGGCCTGGATACGCAGGGGCGGGCATGACAGGTTGGGAGTCCAGCGGCCCGTGGTGCAGCAGGCGCATAGGTTCGCAGGCCACAGCGCTCACGGGGAGGGCGTTGGCCTCGTGGCGGGCTAGGAGGCGCCACACTGGCAGGCACGTTTGCCATTCCGGAAGAGGACCACGCCCAGGGCTACGTGCTTTTTATTCATATCCCTACACTGGCCTTGCGTACGCTGGGCCAGGCCACTCCGCACACGCTTGCAGGGGGGGACGTCACAAGCTACATTTCCGCGTTCTTCCCCACTGGCTGTGGTGACATGGTTGCGCCCACTGTCCACTGCACTCCACACATAAGCAGTGCATGTGGGCATGGATATGTCTGTGGTCTGCATACTGCTATCTGTCCAGGACATCTCCGCCACAGTTGGCATTGTGTACATTCTCATTCATGGGTCACTTGCCTCCTTCGCACATACCTGGTTCCCACCTCTCCCCACATTCAACTATTGTGTGGCTGCGGTGCCATGCCGTTGATGGTTCGTGTACATGGCTGAGCAAGGTTGCCACAATGAGTTGTGCTGTCGTGTCTGGTGGGTGGGCATGTTGTCTGGCATGTTGTATGTGATTTTGTGACGTGCGCATTGCCAGTGTTGTGAGTTGCATGATTGTGGAGTTGAGGTGTGTGGTGTGTTCATTTGGTACTCACCTACATGCAGTGCATTTCCATGGGTGCCATCCTGGTAACGCTGGTTGATGATGGACTGTCGGGGGATGATGGAATCATGCACACTGCCTGGGTAGTTGGCTGCAACATTGGTGTAGGGTCCCTGCTGGTCCACTATTGCCTGCACATTGATGGGATGCGTGTGCTTTCTGTTGCGGTAATTGTGTGTTTTTTCAGCAGGGGGCACAAGTTGCACATGTGTGCAGTAGATTGCCCCCAACAGGTGCGGGACTCCTGCTATGGCGTGTAGTCCTTGCTTGGTCTCCAGCTGTTCCTGCACATTGTTGGGGACGTTTAGGTACTGGGGTACCTGGCTGGTGATGGCATCCAGGACAGGTGTGGGGAACTTGGATGGGGCTGGCTGTGTGTCTCCTCCGACTCTGGCAGATGTTGTTTGGGGGTACGGGAGGCCAACATGTGCAGCACAGCCAGCAGCTTTGTCTGCGGAGGGATGTTGGTTGTCCGCTGTGTTGGTACTGTCAGCCTGTGGGCAATGATGATCCGGATGCGGTGGATGGTTGTCCTTTTGAGCCTGTAGTGGGCATTGACATTGTATGGTGTTTGGTCTGTGGGGCTGGTGCGTTTCCTGAAGGTCCACTGTCTTTGTCTGCACTGCCTCTGTGGTGGTCGGGGGCGGGGGGGGCTGGGGCCCTGGGGGTGGTGGCGGAGGGTGTTGTTGCCCTCTCGGGCCTCCGGGATGCATGGTGAGTAGCTCCATGGCATCTGTTTTTCTTCATGTGTGGCTGTGGACTGGTCTCCCTTTGATGGTGCAGGTTGTCGTCCGACTTTACACCAGGTCAGAGCAGGTGTTAGATTCCTGCTGCTAACGCGCCTCATCGCCTGTTTTGTGGTCTTATCGCTGATCGGGCTGGTCGTTGAGAATGTTGAGGTGTGGTGTTGTCGCATATTTTTGCTCGGGAACGCCTACTCTGCATCTCATTAGCGATAGTTGAGGGGGGTCATCTGTGGCGATGTTTTTTGCGGCTGCTATCGTGGGTAAAATGGTGTTATGGGCTGTTAACACCAGCTTGTGAATGGTGCGATAAATTTATCGCCACTTTGGCTGCGATAAAGTGCCGCTAACTAGGCGATGTGTCCTTGAGAATATGCCCCCCTGTCTTCTCTGCCCCCAGTGCAGCTAGCTCAACTAGGATATGGAAATGTCAGGCCAGTGTGGTACTCCTCTTTATCCTGTTCACCACTATCCCACCTGTGCTCTCTGCCAGCTGCAATGTAGCTGCCAAGCTGCGGCCATCCTTTGTCCTCTGTTTTCAGATTGCTATTGAGAAACAGAGCACAGCAAGTTAATGTACCTGTAACACGGACCTGTATTGTAACCTCTAGGACATAACCTCTATCTCTAAGGCTGAATCAAAGTAAGGTTGCTCAGCTGGTATATGCGAACCCTGCAAATAGCTGTATGCAAACTGCAGATCACATGTTCCATGTTTGGCAGGACCGTCTTGTCATTTCATTCATTCAAAGTTGATTCAATCAGGATTCTCCAACTCTACATTAATAACACCAGAAGCGCAATTTCATTGAAAATTAAAAATGAGCAAAAGGCACGACCATGCCAAGGCCCTAGGACTTTGAAACAGTTGTTGCTATTATCCAATTCAATCATAGTCAATGTATTAAAAGATGGAAAAATAAAACACAATCAATCTGCAGGGTTCTGAACTTGAATTCCTAATCAACAAAGTAAAGCAATGAATTCAGTGCTTAATTTGAGCTAGTGGTTGCAGGTGGAACCACCGGCACTCATTTTTGGGGATCAACACAATTTTTTTCCTAAAAGAGTTAGATTAAGACCAAGAGAGAGAAAAACTCAAAAGGGGAAATAAAATGTTAGACCTGGCATCCTTGGCGTGGTTTCCCCTGTATTTTTGCCTCTACCCCCTGTATTTTTGATAGTATGCTGGACTTGGTTTTTGCTGGTTTATGTACTTTGGGCAGTTTACCACTGCTGATAAGGGCTAAAGTGCAAGTACTCCCTGTGTATAATGTAATTATGATTGGTTATCCATTATTGGCATATTTGATTAATTGGTAAGCCCATAGTAAAGTGCACTGTGTGTGCCCAGGGCCTGTAAATCAAATGCTACTAGTGGGCCTGCAGCACTGGTTGTGCCACCCACATGAGTAGCCCTGTAAACTTGTCTCTGACCTCCCATTGCAGTGTCTGTGGATGCAGTTTTTAACTGCCATGTCGATCTGGCAAGTGCACCTATTTTCCAGGCCCAAACCTTCTCTTTTGGTATACGTAAGGCAGCCCTAAGGTATGCCCAAGGTAGTCCCATGGGCAGGGTGCAGTGTATCTGAAAGGTAGGATGTGGACAGGTGGGGTTTACATGTCCTGATAGTGAAATGCAGCTGATTTCATTTTTCACTATTGCAAGAACTATCTCTCCCAGAGGTTATCATTGGAGCTTCCTTGTAACATCTTACACGCTATTTTCAATTGGGAAGATCTAGAGATTGGGAGTTTGGGCTCTCTGAGCTCAGCATTTAAAAATACATATTTTAGTAAAGGTGGTTTTTAAATTGTGTGTTTGAAAATGACACTTTTAGAAAGTGGGCATTTTCTTGCTTTACCATACTGTGCCTCTGCCTGTCTGTGGAATCAGCGTCTGGATAGACTGACAGCTGGGATGTCTGTGCATTCACTTTAGACAGTCACACAAAGGGAGCTGAGGTGTGTCCTGCATATCCTGATGGCCCATAACCAGGCTGATGACTCTTCCTGAGCCAGAGTGGTGGGGGGAGTTGTCACTGGTACCCGAATAGGGCTGTGCCTGGCCTCTCACAATGCTGTCTCCACCCCCCTGTAGTGTGTCTGTAGCCAAGACTGGGCAAGGCAGAACTTTTGCACTAAAAAGACTATCCTTTGAAGTATGCCTACTTAAAAGGCCAAAAGGGGTATAAGTATTGGACCTAAAACCCCAGACTTTTAGAACACTTCTGGATCAAGATGAGAGTCTGAAAGAGGAAGAGCTGGAGTGTTGTCAGGAGCAGTACTGCCCCTTTGCTGTGTTGCTTTGCTGGTTGGCCTGCAGTGGCTGCTTCTGTTTTTGAGAGGACAAAGACTGGGCTTCGCTGTTTGTATCCTGCTTGAGAAGATTTTCCATGGGCTTGTGTGTGCTTGCCTCATGTTATGAAGTCTCAGAGCCATCAAAGACTTCGCCTGCACCATCCCTGAATTTCAATGCTGGGAGTTCTGACCTGCCAAGTGGTGCCAATTCAAGTTCTGGGCCCTTAGAGGTGGTTCTTGCTGCAAAAGACTCCAAATTCAATGCATCACCCTTCCAGCACCTGTTTTTCTCACGCAACACTGCTGTGCAGGAGAAACTTTCAAGCATCGCCGCCATGCGGCCAAAGAAATCGATGCAGCATCTGTCCGCGGCTGAATAAACTGCCACAGCCCAAGTTCGGCGCACTGATTTTCCAACATTCGAGACCACTGCCCTGACTCTGACGCAGGCTGTCTTTGCGGTTGGAAGAATCAATGCATCACCTATATGCGGCTAGAAGAATCGACACAATGCCTGTTTTGCCACTGCTGCATCGACTCTAGCCTGCCCGTATTTCCACGAATGAATGAATGAAATGAAATAGTTTTATAAAGCGCGCAATTACCCTAAGGTGTCTTAATGCTAAAGGGAGGACAAACAAAACCAGTCGGTAGTTTCAGATGCTCCTAACTCTAACTGCAGCTTATTCCACGGCTGCAGTAAACAGCCATGTCATCAGCTGCTTCCAAAATTACATCAGGGATGGTTGACGATGCAGAGTAGGAGGCAGAGAGTTCCACCATTTCCCAGCACAGATGGAAAAAGCTCTGTCACCCCATCTAGCTTTGATTGATCTCGAAATGTTGACGGTTCGTGAGTAGCTATATCTAAGGTTCCTGTTTGGCTTGTACCAGGAGAACCGTTCTTGAAAATATTTTGGACCGCTCCGATAAAGGTCCTTATGTACCAGGCACATAGCCTTAAAGACAATCCTTTTTCTCACTGGAAACCAGTGGAGACCCTGCAATGATCGGGATACAGATGTAAACCCTGGGGATTTTCAACAGCAGTCTCGTCGCTGCATTTTGTAAAGACTGCAGTTTCCTAACCACATATTTATGAACACCTAAATACAGGGGATTACAGTAGTTCAGCTTCAAAAAAATAAGGGCTGTTAACACTGTTTTTTGCAAGTCAAAGGGGGATAAATGGAAAGAATTTCTTCAAAACCTTCAACACAAAGAAACCTGAAGACGTGATTGAATTTATTTGCTCGGAAAAGGATAATTTTGTATAAAAAATGACTCCTAGATTTCTTGCTTTCCGGACCTAAACCGGTAAAGTGCCTAAGGTCGAAGGCCACCATGACTCATTCCAGAAGGTGGCCTCTTTTCCAAAAAGCAGCACCTCGTTTTTTTCAGAATTCAAATTCAGACAATTATTCAGACAATTATTTTGCATCCAAATTTCAACTTGGAGTCATACAGTTGCAAAAATTACTTGCCTTGTTTACGTCCGATGAAATAGACACCACTATCTGAGTGTCATCGGCGTAGGAGAACACTGCTAATCCAAAGCTGGGCTAACATAGATATTAAACAGCGTGGGGCCGAGGGAAGACCACTGGGGAACACCACAAGGGAGGGAGAAAGACGAAGAACTCACGTCCCCCATCTCCACTACTGTTGTTAGTGCAGCGTTTCTGAAGCCTAACAGATGGAGTCCCTTAGTGTGGGTGGAGTGAATGGTGAACCGTATGAAAAGCAGCAGATAGATCTGATAAAATCAATGCAGTTTGCCACCCTTGTCGATTACCATTCTTTGTTCCTGTGAGACTGCTACCAAGGCCGATTCCGTGCAATGATTAGCTCTAATGCCGTACTGTGACGAATCAAGCAGCAGGTTAGCATCCAGAAAAGGTAGAATTTTCTCTTTCATTGCTTTCTCTAGTATATTAGCAGGGAGAGGTAGGCAGGATATGGGTCTATAGCTTTTCACCTTCATTGAATCCAAAAATGTTTTTTTCACCAATGGAAGAATAGATGCCTCTTTCCATATATTCGGAAAAAGCCCTGTGGTCAATATATCATTCAAAAGATCCCTTCCCGGGCCAGCAACTGCACCCGCTACTTGATTAAGAACCTGAGGTGGGCAAGGATTCGATGGAGCCACAGCTTTAATGAGATTGATAAAACGAACTATTTTTTCCTTAGTAAAAGGAGAAAAACGTCTAAATTGTGACTTAGCTTGGGGACTAGAGGTTTGCTGTAGGTCCAACACCTTAGCATAGATTGAATCGTCGCCTGTACTTAACATATTTTGAGAAGGTGAAAAAGTTTGAAAGATGGAGTTTACTTTCGACTGAAAAAAATCCGCTAGCTTATTACAAAAAGATTCATCTGGACTAAAAGTAATGTGGTTATTCCATTTTGACAATAATCTAACTGTTTTAAAAAGTTCCCCATTTGTGTTTTTTGCTGAGCTAATTTTTTCTGAGAAGAAATTTCTTTTAGCTGCTATAATTAAACCCTTATACTGTGCAAGTAATTCTTTGTATTTGGCCATTTCATTTGGACAATATTCCTTCCTCCACAAGCGCTCTTGACGCCTGCATTTCACTTGAAAATCTTTTAGTTCAAGTGAAAACCAAGGAGCTGATGGATTTTTCCTATAGCTTTTCACTATTTTTTCAGGCACCAATCTCAGTGTTGCTGAGTTTAACCAGTCAGTGTAATTTATTGTAGTGTTGTTCATGTTGCTATCTAGAGCTGGATAGGTGTTGGAAAGAATGTTCCTCAGTTCTTCAACATTAAGATTTTTCCAGGGCCGGTATTTAATGCTTCTAGGTTTGTTATTATCCGTCTCATTATTTAAGGGAACCCTGACTGTGAAAGAGATGGCCTTATGGTCTGACCATACAACTGACAAGACCTTCTCTACTTTTAGCTTCTGGTTATTAGTAAATAATCCATCCAGCATATGGTTAGCAAGATGGGTCAGTTCTCCTATTAACTGATTTAGGTTAAAACTCCTAAGAGCATCAACCAGGTGGTTTGTGTCCGAGCTATTCAAAAGCTCAAGGTGAAAATTAAAATCGCCCACTAACGTAAAGCTAGAGTGATTTACACATGATTCCATAAAGTCTTGAATTTTATTAATGAAATTGGCGGTTGGACCCGGTGGACGATAAATTAATAATCCCTGAAAAGTGAATCTATTATTCAGTTTCAGGCTAAAACCCAGTGCTTCACAATCCAGATGGCATATGGGCTGAAATGTAGTCTTAATTGGGCTGCGAAATACAATCACGACCCCCCACTCCTTTCTTGTCTATTCTATCCAGTCTTTCAATGTTATAAGCTGTTGGAATAGCAAGGTTAATGTCTGGGTCTGAAAAACTATCTGCCCATGTCTCCGTGACGAAGGCAATATCTGGATTGTGTTGGATTGTAAAGTCTGCAAATTCATATTTATTTTTAGACCTTACGTTGAGTAACATACATGATACCTTCCTCCCTAACTCTTTCCTCTCTGTTGTCCCAGCAGGGGCTTCTAAGAGCCTAATGAGGCCCTGCTGATCTATGTACATGCCCTTTAGATCAAAGCTGCAGGCTTGATAATTGTAACACTCTATGTTGTGGGATAAGTTATGGGGTTGAGAAAGGCTCAAATTAGCAGCTTTCTGTATTACCTGCAATTCTTCTCTCGTATATTTAATTGGTTAGGCAGGGGTCCTGGCGCATGACGACGTCCAGGCACGGACGGGCACAGACGGGCTTGCCTTTGGCTGCGCATCCGGGTTTCCATTGCAATTTATCCATAACCAACCGGAAGCTCAAGAAAAGCTGGACAGCAAACTGCTAAAAATAGCGGCCAGCTAAGTGAGTGGAGAAGAAATACCACCTAGGAACTCTCTCCGATCAAACGGGATAAACACCCGCAGCAGACCGGAAAGTCAAGGGACACTTAGTAGGTAAGATACCCAGGGGCAGATTTACAAGCCCGTTGCGCCACTTTTGCGTCATTTTTAACATGGGAAAAGTGACGTATGGGTGGCGCAAGGGGCTTGTAAATAAGCCCCCCAGTATTAAAAGAGAAAGTAGAAAATAAGGGGCATATTCAGAAGGAGTTATCGCCAAATTAACGGGACTTTATCGCAGCCAAAGTCGTGATAAATTTACCTCCCCATGCACAAGCCGGTGTTAACAGCCCACAGCACCAGTTTACCCGCGATAGCAGCCGCAAAAAACATCGCCACAGAGGACCCCCGCAAATATCGCTAATGAGATGCAGAGTAGGAGTTCCCGTGACAAAAGCCGAGACAACAGCACACCTCAACATTCACAACGACCAGCCACATCCGCAATAAAAACACAAAACAGGCGATAAGGCGCGATAGCACCAGGAAATCTACACCTGCTCTGACCTGGTGTAAAGTCGGACGGCAGCCAGCACCACAAAAGGGAGCACAGCCCAGGGCCACATCCGAAGGGCAACAGATGCCATGGAGCCACCCATCATGCGGCCCGGACACCCAAGAGGGCCACAACACCCACCTCCACCACCCCAGGACCCCAACCCACACCCGGAACACCCCCCCTAGACCACCACAGACGCAGAGCAGACAAATACAGGTGAACCCCAGGAAACGTACCAGCCGCACAGACCCAACATCTGACAATGTCACCGTCCACTACAGGCTGAAAGGGACAACCAACCTACGCATCCTGACCATCATCGCCCAACAGGCCTACGGCAACAACACAGCGGACAACCAACATCCCACCCCACACAAAGCTGATGGCGTGGCTGCACCTGTTGGCCCCTGGGACCCCCAATCCAACACCCGCCAGAGTCAGAAGAGTCTCACAGCCAGCCACATCCAACTCCCCCACACCTGTCCTGGACATCACTATCACCCTGGTACCCCAGTCCCCATACGTACAACACAATGCGCAGGATCCGCTGGAGACCAAGCAAGGACCATACGCCCAAGCAGGACGCACGCACGTGTTGGGGGCAATACACAGCACACATGTACCACCTGTGCCCCCTGGTGACACAGCACACAATCACCGCAACAGGAAGCACACGTCTCACATCAATGTGCAGGCCACAACAGAACACTGTGGAACCCCCAACAATGTCGCCTTCAAATACACAGCCAGTGTGCATGTTACCTTCATCCTCCGACAGTCCATCATCATCCAGCGTTCCCCGGATGGCAACAAGGGAATTGCACAGCCCCTTGGCAATATCCAAATGAACACCCCACACACCTCAACTCCACAACCATGCAAATCACAACTCTGGCAATGCACACATCACAGAATCACATACAACAGGCACAATAACATGCCCACCCACCAGACACGACAGAACAACTTACAATGTACACATGGGCAAGCCCTGAACATGAGCCAGCAACGGCATGGCACCTCAGCCACATAAGAGCCGAATGTGGGGAGAGGTGGCAACCAGGCATGTGTGAAGGATGCAGTAGAACCATGATTGGGAAAGTACACAATGCCAAGAGTGCCGGAGATATGCTGGACACACCGCAGTATGCAGAACACACCCATATCCATGGCGACATACACCGCTTGTGTATGGAGTGTAGTGGACAGTGGATGCCACCATGTCACCACAGCCAGTGGGGGACCTAGCGGAAATGTTGCCTGCTACGTCCCCCCCTAAGCGTCACCGGAGTGGGATGGCCCGGCGTACGCTACGCCAGCGTAGGGGTGTGAATAAAAAGCATGTAGGCCTGGGCGTGGTCCTCTTCCGGAAAGACCCACGTCTCTGCCAGGGCGGCACCTCCCACCCCACCACGAGGCCGACGCCGTCCCCGTGTGCGGAGTTGCCTGCGATGCTGTGCGCCTGCCGGACCCTGGCACGCTAGACCACGAACCCGTCAGGCCCGCCCCTGCGCAGCCAGGCCACACTGATCACCTGCCAACACCGGCGTGTGTCAAGGAGGGCCCACCACGTGCCGGCGCAAGCTCAAAGCCCAAGGCCCGTGACCTTGGCAGCCACCTCAGACCATCACGGCCTCCACGACACAGGCCCGCTTTATTCCTTTTTCGTTGACGTACTCCACTGCCGCCTTCGGCCTACTCTTCGGACCAGTAGGTCCCATTTGTGAAACTGTGTCCTGAGTCATGAATGGCAGTGACCCCAAATCCTGGCCAGCGGCCACAGCACCAGACCCCCCCGATCAGTGAGGCATAGTTCCATATGGGCATCTTGCGACACGTGGTGCCACTAACTCTGTTCAACGCCAGACGACTACACGTGGTGCCACTAACCCTGTTCAACGCCAGCCGGCTACACGTGGTGCCACTAACCCTGTTCAATGCCAGCCGGCTACACGTGGTGCCACTAACGCTGTTCAATGCCAGCCGGCTACACGTGGTGCCGCCAACCCTGTTCAACGCCAGCCGGCGACACATGGATGAGGGGCCAGGACTACCCTGCTGACCAGTGGGTCACACATCCAGCACCTAGTCGCAAAGCACGAATGGCGGAGTCCACACCAGTGGTCGCACGGAGAGGTGTAAGAGGAAGACGCGGCTCAGTCCGGACGAATGCCGGGTCACATAAACGGAGGTGACCGAACACGTGGTGCCACTGAACCTGAACTACGCAGGCCGGTGGGGCCATCCAACCTATGCCGGCGACACTCAGTGAATGGGCCTTGCTGACTGCTGAATACACAAAAGTGGGCTGCCCCTTGAATCAATTCATATGTTTATCTACAGAGTTCTATAGAGATGCACTACCAGTGGGGGCATCTCATAAAATGTTAAGGACTGGCCTCACACACCGCCCGGTGTCATGCTTCATCATCGGCTGTCCTCGCCCTCTAAAAACTTGGTTTGATAGAGGGCGGGCATACACCTGGAGACAGGGATGCACTTCTAAATCTAAGTGATGGCCGTGGGGGAGTGATAAGTGCTTTAAAAACCATTACATTAGTCCATGTGCTATGCTTTATTCAAATGGTAAATGTATGGTGGTTAAAAACTAAGTGAACGGTGGTATGGGATATTATTCTCCCTTCACCGTATGAAATGCGGTCAACATGTTTCTGCTGAGGTGTCCCCGAAGGGTACGTAGCATTCTTCAGGACCTAAAAAAGGGGGGGGGAAGGGGGGGTTATATACCCTATGTGTTCACTTCCTTTTAACTAGTGAAAAATGGAAGGAAAATCCTGTCGCTAGATCAGGGGAGGGGTTAAAAAAACACTATGTAGGTGGATACTTCCCTCTTGGTATAGTACCACTGAGAGTAACTCTGTAGAGAAAGGAAAAACAAAAACAAAACATACAAACCAAACCGTGTGAGTATGTAAACAAATAGTTTATAAACATCATCCATCCCGCGTCATACCTATAGCGCGCGTGGTGGTGTGAAGTGGTCTTTATGAGACACGTGGCAGGTGCAACGTGTACTCACACCGTTAAAAAGTGGTTGTAAACCAACTCTTACCCTGTATTTCTACCCTAAACGCTCCATGGGAGGGCTGAGGTGGAAGGACCTACTTAGACTTTCTGTAGGGAAAAAACACATAAAACCACTACTGGTAGTTAAGGGTTAGTCACCAGTATTCAGAAAGAACCAGGACCAAGGTTCCTAGTTAAAGCAAACATAACAAGGTGAAATCCAGAACTAATGGACCACCTATTCATTCAAGTTCACACCAGCATTCCTTCAGGCATACTCTTACTGTCTAGTTTCAGTGCTTCCAGCCGTTCTTCCCGGAGGCGTCCTCTCTGTCTCCCCGCTGATGGTAAATGGTGAGATTCAGAGGGTTTTTATACTAAAGAGCTGTGACTAATTAGTGAGCTAATCAGTGTTAATTGGGCCCGTTAAGTGAGTTTCCTGTGTCCCTCTACGGGACTGCCTGACCGCCTGGTGGGAGGCGTAACTGTAAATCGCCCCACCCGATTGGTCAAAACATGCCTCCAACACTACCAAGGCCATTAAGATAGTAAACAATGGGCTTGTGAGGTTTGTTTCCTGTGTCCCTCTTGCGTGAGCCTGACCGCCTGGTTGAGGGTGTGTATTCAATGAAGGTTTCGTTCGGCATTGGTCAAAACATGCCTCCAACACTATCAAGGCAATTTTAGATAGTTAAAAATGGGCTTGTGAGGTTTGTTTCCTGTGTCCCTCTTGCGTGAGCGTGACCGCCTGGTAGAGGGTGTGTATTCAAAAAAGGTTACGTTCGGCATTGGTCAAACGGCGCCGATACCGATGTTATGGTCCTTCCCCTTCCTGTGGGAAAACAAATGCAGTTACGAGGTCATTAGCTCCCATGTTTGTGAGGACGCCCATGTTCATTACCGGGTCTGATCAGTCTCCCGGTATTTGAGCATGCGCTGAAGTAGTGGGAAACCCGCTACCGCGCATGCGCCTAGGTGTATTCCGTGAGACGCTTGCCCTGCTATGGCTCCTATGCTTGCGCACTGATCACTACCAGCGTGGATTACAGCAGGGGCCGCTCGAGATCCCCGTAAAGTGAGGGGATACCCCAAGAGTTCTAAACACTGTGAGAAAAATAAAGCAACATTACTCTGTTCATAATGGGATTACGGGCCAATGGTACCTCACTTGTTATATGTGTGAAGTACACACTAATGATAGTCAGTGGTGGTAATTGCTACAGCTGGTATCTATGTTTGATAACATGGGTTTACACAAACCAATGTGTTCCCCATGCCAGCTTGATCTGTTTGAATTTGCGAGCATAACAATGGGCCCACTCTTAGTGAACTACTTAAAATAAAGTAGAGGGGTAGCAGTAGAGAATAGTCCCTACTCTATTAGGCCAGCTTTCTTGGAGTTGGTTGTTGACTAAAGAAGGTGTGCATGGTCAATTTTATACATTTTCTATTTCGCAAGTTGCAGCCATGGTATCTCATCATTTAAGCCTTTATCATCGCTGCGAAGCCTGTATACCCAGCGCTGTTCTCGGATATGGAGTTGTCTAGAGATATCAGTCTTTTGTTTATCATAACCTCAAGCACCACCCATCTGAGGTCCAGGTCGTTGTGGCCTTTCTCCGTGAAATGTTTCATCAGTTTGGTGTTGGTCTTCCTGCACCTAATCGTACTCCGGTGTTCGCTGATCCGCGTCTTCACCTTCCTGGTGGTCATCCCGACATACTTCAGGTTACATGGACAGGATAGGAGGTACACCACACCTTCTGTATTGCAGTTGCTGAAATGTTTTAGCTTCCAGGGTCTCTCTGTACCTATGTCGACTTCTTTTGTTGTGGTGGTCAGCCGGCAGCACACACAGTTGCCGCATGGGTAGTGGCCTGTTGGTCTCGGTTGGCTCCACAGAGTCATCTGATTCTCAATTTGATCATTGGGAGTTTTGGAGTGTACCAAGGTGTCCCTCAAGTTCCTACTCCGTTTGTATGCGAATAGTGGGGGTTCCCACTTCTTGTTCCCGCTGTTTAAGATGGCCCATTTTTTCTTTATAATATTCTGGATTCTGTTCGACACGGGCGTGTATGTTGTAACGCAGACCAGGCGGTCTTTCTTTTCTTTATGTGTTGTCTCCAAAAGGGCATCCCGGTTATTATTCCTCGCCCTTTTCCTTGCCCGTTTAACCATCTTCTTGGGGTAATGTCTCTCCAGGAGTTTTGTCTCTAGTTGTTCTGCCTGTATCTGGAATGTATCTATCTCAGAACAGTTCCTTCGAATCCTCAGGAATTGGCCTACAGGAAGGTTCTCACGGAGGGCCCTCGGGTGGTAGCTGTCATACATTAATAAACTGTTCTTGTCTGTTGGTTTAGTGTGGACTTTTGTGGATATTCCTTCTGATGTTAAGGTTATATCCAGATCCAAGAAAACAGCCTGATTTTTGTCGATGGTATGTGTGAACCTGAGGTGGGGGTCAATGCCGTTGACCCACTCCATGAAGCGTGTTGCCTCATCCTTGGTACCTCGCCAGATGACAAAAATGTCATCTATGTACCGTTTCCATGTCTTCATTCGAGGTGTGAAGGGGTTCGAGGGGTTAAAGATGTGGTCCTCCTCAAAGCGGTGTACGTACAGACACGCCATGCTCGGCGCGAAGGTGCTGCCCATGGATGTGCCGCCCACTTGATGGTACAGGGTGTCCTCAAACTCGAAGAAATTCTCCGTAAGTGCTAGTTCCGCACACTCCATGATGAAATGCGTGGGTGTCACATATGTCCAATCTTGGTCCAGTAGAATCTGTTCCACCACCTCCAGAGTACGCCTCTGGGGGATGCTCGTATAGAGCGCTTCAATGTCCATGGTTATGAACATGTCTTCGCTTGCATCTATGTCCAGGTCTCGAAGATGGCAAAGTACATCTTTGGTGTCTCTAAGGTAAGATCGAGATTTCTGTACAATCGGCTTCAAGAACCAGTCGCAGAACTGGGAAAGTGGTTCCAGAGCTGACCCAATACCCGACACTATCGGTCTGCCCGGTGGGGGTGTTTTGTTTTTGTGAATTTTAGGAAGGGTATAGAACCTAGGAGTCCTTGGTTCCAAATTCACTAAAAACTCAGCCTCATGCTTGGTAATCCAGTCCTGGGTTTCTGCTTCGTTGACCATGTTCTTGATGCTGGTCATGATGCGGGGTGTTGGATCTTCCTGGTGTACCTCATAGCTCGAGGTGTCGGATAGCAGGCGTAAGCATTCCTCTTTGTACATAGTATAGTCCATCAGGACTATGGCACCTCCCTTATCTGCCGGTTTGATGATTATGTCATGGTTGTTCTTCAATTGCTCCAGAGCCGTTCTCTCTCCTTTGGTCATATTCTGGAATCCCCTCATATTGTTGAAGTCGATTCTTTCCACTTCTGTGAGGACCGCTTGTTCAAATGCCAGGACATTGCAGGATATGTTCTGGTTCGGGGGAGAGAAAGTGGACTTCTTCCGTAGTCCAGTGCTGGTCCGGTCACTGTCCAGTGTTTCGTTTTCGCCAAAATAATCTTTCAGCTTGATCTTTCTGAAGAACTGAGCTAATTCAGTGTTGAGGAAGAAAGGGTCGTTATTTGGGGTGGGGACAAAACCCAAGCCTTTCGCTAGAACCGCTTCTTCTTCTATGCTGAGGCTATGCGTACTCAGGTTTACAACAGTGGTTATTCCCTGGTCGTTGTTATTGTTGAGCCTCTGCCCCTGCTCCGTGTCACTGCGCCGCTGGTTGATGCTTCGTCTTCCCATTGGATCCTCGTTGTCCTCCTCGGTTTCTGTCTGCCTCTTCCTCTGCCTCGGCCTCGGAATAAAAAAGGCTGCTGTCCTTGGTGGGGCCCGAACCCTGGGGGTAAAATTGCTGTGGCCAGAAGCCGAATGGCTGCATCGGTGGCGCAAACATTGGTAAGTTAGGGTTCCGGTATCTCCGTGTCTGCTGCCCTCCTGTGCTCTCATCGCTGCTGCTGTCGCTTCTCTCTTCCCCTGAGCTGTAAGTCCAGTTTTGAGGTGTAGGTCTGAAGCGTGGCTGATGTCTAGGTGCAGGTGTTTGTTGGGGTTTGTCATAGTATTCGTCCGTTGTGTAGGGGTACACCGTCTCCCGCTTGAACTTCTGGACATCCTTCTGTAGTTTGGTTATTTTAGATTGGGTAAGATATTCCCTGTATGCTGACTGGTCACTGTTTATCTCTTCAAGCTTTTTTTGAAGACGGTAATGTGAACTGATGTTTTCAAATTACTCTCACTCTGCTGTATCTCAACTAGCAGAGCATCTGCTAGTTGTCTGGCTGTGCTGATGATCAACACCAGCCAGTCCTTGGTGCATTTCCATGCTATGCTCGACCAATTAATCCTAAATTCCTTGTTATTTAGGAACAGCCGGGGTTCATTTGTGACCACGAGTCCCCGTGGTGCCGTGTTCTTTCTCAAATATTCCGTCATAAATGCTCCATGTAGAGCCGTGCGGATTTGTTCTTTCTTCTTTGCTGATAAAGCCTCCCATTCATCTGAGTTCTTGATAGTTTGTGAGACTACCGCCTCCGCCAGAATTGATGGGGTCCTCAGTATGTCTGCATATGTGCTTTCATCGAAAGCCAGTTCAGTCTCCATGGTCGAAATATCAGGGTGATTAGACCGGGTGAGATGTTGTCTTAGCCCACCTGTTTTTTAGCGTAATTTGCGAGGGTCGGTAAAGGCTTAACCTGACCCTCTGGTCCTTTGTGACCACGTGTAGAGCCCCAGTACGTTCCCACAGCTCGAAAGCTGCACAACAGTCCACACACACTAACCCCAGCAATGTTGCTGAGGGTGGGAACCAGAGGCATGGGGCCAAAGGGCGAGCCAGCCTCCACTATCTCATGAATACACAAAAGTGGGCTGCCCCTTGAATCAATTCCTATGTTTATCTACAGAGTTCTATAGAGATGCACTACCAGTGGGGGCATCTCATAAAAAGTTACGGACTGGCCTCACACACCGCCCGGTGTCATGCTTCATCATCGGCTGTCCTCGCCCTCTAAAAACTTGGTTTGATAGAGGGCGGGCATACACCTGGAGACAGGGATGCACTTCTAAATCTAAGTGATGGCCGTGGGGGAGTGATAAGTGATTTAAAAACCATTACATTAGTCCATGTGCTATGCTTTATTCAAATGGTAAATGTATGGTGGTTAAAAACTAAGTGAACGGTGGTATGGGATATTATTCTCCCTTCACCGTATGAAATGCGGTCGACATGTTTCTGCTGAGGTGTCCCCGAAGGGTACGTAGCATTCTTCAGGACCTAAAAAAGGGGGGGGGAAAGGGGGGGGGGTTATATACCCTATGTGTTCACTTCCTTTTAACTAGTGAAAAATGGAAGGAAAATCCTGTCGCTAGATCAGGGGAGGGGTTAAAAAAACACTATGTAGGTGGATACTTCCCTCTTGGTATAGTACCACTGAGAGTAACTCTGTAGAGAAAGGAAAAACAAAAACAAAACATACAAACCAAACCATGTGAGTATGTAAACAAATAGTTTATAAACATCATCCATCCCGCGTCATACCTATAGCGCGCGTGGTGGTGTGAAGTGGTCTTTATGAGACACGTGGCAGGTGCAACGTGTACTCACACCGTTAAAAAGTGGTTGGAAACCAACTCTTACCCTGTATTTCTACCCTAAACGCTCCATGGGAGGGCTGAGGTGGGAGGACCTACTTAGACTTTCTGTAGGGAAAAAACACATAAAACCACTACTGGTAGTTAAGGGTTAGTCACCAGTATTCAGAAAGAACCAGGACCAAGGTTCCTAGTTAAAGCAAACATAACAAGGTGAAATCCAGAACTAATGGACCACCTATTCATTCAAGTTCACACCAGCATTCCTTCAGGCATACTCTTACTGTCTAGTTTCAGTGCTTCCAGCCGTTCTTCCCGGAGGCGTCCTCTCTGTCTCCCCGCTGATGGTAAATGGCGAGATTCAGAGGGTTTTTATACTAAAGAGCTGTGACTAATTAGTGAGCTAATCAGTGTTAATTGGGCCCGTTAAGTGAGTTTCCTGTGTCCCTCTACGGGACTGCCTGACCGCCTGGTGGGAGGCGTAACTGTTAATCGCCCCACCCGATTGGTCAAAACATGCCTCCAACACTACCAAGGCCATTAAGATAGTAAACAATGGGCTTGTGAGGTTTGTTTCCTGTGTCCCTCTTGCGTGAGCCTGACCGCCTGGTTGAGGGTGTGTATTCAATGAAGGTTTCGTTCGGCATTGGTCAAAACATGCCTCCAAAACTATCAAGGCCATTTTAGATAGTTAAAAATGGGCTTGTGAGGTTTGTTTCCTGTGTCCCTCTTGCGTGAGCCTGACCGCCTGGTAGAGGGTGTGTATTCAAAAAGGTTACGTTCGGCATTGGTCAAACGGCGCCGATACCGATGTTATGGTCCTTCCCCTTCCTGTGGGAAAACAAATGCAGTTACGAGGTCATTAGCTCCCATGTTTGTGAGGACGCCCATGTTCATTACCGGGTCTGATCAGTCTCCCGGTATTTGAGCATGCGCTGAAGTAGTGGGAAACCCGCTACCGCGCATGCGCCTAGGTGTATTCCGTGAGACGCTTGCCCTGCTATGGCTCCTATGCTTGCGCACTGATCACTACCAGCGTGGATTACAGCAGGGGCCGCTCGAGATCCCCGTAAAGTGAGGGGATACCCCAAGAGTTCTAAACACTGTGAGAAAAATAAAGCAACATTACTCTGTTCATAATGGGATTACGGGCCAATGGTACCTCACTTGTTATATGTGTGAAGTACACACTAATGATAGTCAGTGGTGGTAATTGCTACAGCTGGTATCTATGTTTGATAACATGGGTTTACACAAACCAATGTGTTCCCCATGCCAGCTTGATCTGTTTGAATTTGCGAGCATAACAATGGGCCCACTCTTAGTGAACTACTTAAAATAAAGTAGAGGGGTAGCAGTAGAGAATAGTCCCTACTCTATTAGGCCAGCTTTCTTGGAGTTGGTTGTTGACTAAAGAAGGTGTGCATGGTCAATTCTATACATTTTCTATTTCGCAAGTTGCAGCCATGGTATCTCATCATTTAAGCCTTTATCATCGCTGCGAAGCCTGTATACCCAGCGCTGTTCTCGGATATGGAGTTGTCTAGAGATATCAGTCTTTTGTTTATTCATAACCTCAAGCACCACCCATCTGAGGTCCAGGTCGTTGTGGCCTTTCTCCGTGAAATGTTTCGTCAGTTTGGTGTTGGTCTTCCTGCACCTAATCGTACTCCGGTGTTCGCTGATCCGCGTCTTCACCTTCCTGGTGGTCATCCCGACATACTTCAGGTTACATGGACAGGATAGGAGGTACACCACACCTTCTGTATTGCAGTTGCTGAAATGTTTTAGCTTCCAGGGTCTCTCTGTACCTATGTCGACTTCTTTTGTTGTGGTGGTCAGCCGGCAGCACACACAGTTGCCGCATGGGTAGTGGCCTGTTGGTCTCGGTTGGCTCCACAGAGTCATCTGATTCTCAATTTGATCATTGGGAGTTTTGGAGTGTACCAAGGTGTCCCTCAAGTTCCTACTCCGTTTGTATGCGAATAGTGGGGGTTCCTACTTCTTGTTCCCGCTGTTTAAGATGGCCCATTTTTTCCTTATAATATTCTGGATTCTGTTCGACACGGGCGTGTATGTTGTAACGCAGACCAGGCGGTCTTTTTTTTCTTTATGTGTTGTCTCCAAAAGGGCATCCCGGTTATTATTCCTCGCCCTTTTCCTTGCCCGTTTAACCATCTTCTTGGGGTAATGTCTCTCCAGGAGTTTTGTCTCTAGTTGTTCTGCCTGTATCTGGAATGTATCTATCTCAGAACAGTTCCTTCGAATCCTCAGGAATTGTCCTACAGGAAGGTTCTCACGGAGGGCCCTCGGGTGGTAGCTGTCATACATTAATAAATTGTTCTTGTCTGTTGGTTTAGTGTGGACTTTTGTGGATATTCCTTCTGATGTTAAGGTTATATCCAGATCCAAGAAAACAGCCTGATTTTTGTCGATGGTATGTGTGAACCTGAGGTGGGGGTCAATGCCGTTGACCCACTCCACGAAGCGTGTTGCCTCATCCTTGGTACCTCGCCAGAGGACAAAAATGTCATCTATGTACCGTTTCCATGTCTTCATTAGAGGTGTGAAGGGGTTCGAGGGGTTAAAGATGTGGTCCTCCTCAAAGCGGTGTACGTACAGACACGCCATGCTCGGCGCGAAGGTGCTGCCCATGGATGTGCCGCCCACTTGATGGTACAGGGTGTCCTCAAACTCGAAGAAATTCTCCGTAAGTGCTAGTTCCGCACACTCCATGATGAAATGCGTGGGTGTCACATATGTCCAATCCTGGTCCAGTAGAATCTGTTCCACCACCTCCAGAGTACGCCTCTGGGGGATGCTCGTATAGAGCGCTTCAATGTCCATGGTTATGAACATGTCTTCGCTTGCATCTATGTCCAGGTCTCGAAGATGGCAAAGTACATCTTTGGTGTCTCTAAGGTAAGATCGAGATTTCTGTACAATCGGCTTCAAGAACCAGTCGCAGAACTGGGAAAGTGGTTCCAGAGCTGACCCAATACCCGACACTAACGGTCTGCCCGGTGGGGGTGTTTTGTTTTTGTGAATTTTAGGAAGGGTATAGAACCTAGGAGTCCTTGGTTCCAAATTCACTAAAAACTCAGCTTCATGCTTGGTAATCCAGTCCTGGGTTTCTGCTTCGTTGACCATGTTCTTGATGCTGGTCATGATGTGGGGTGTTGGATCTTCCTGGTGTACCTCATAGCTCGAGGTGTCGGATAGCAGGCGTAAGCATTCCTCTTTGTACATAGTATAGTCCATCAGGACTATGGCACCCCCCTTATCTGCCGGTTTGATGATTATGTCATGGTTGTTCTTCAATTGCTCCAGAGCCGTTCTCTCTCCTTTGGTCATATTCTGGAATCCCCTCATATTGTTGAAGTCGATTCTTTCCACTTCTGTGAGGACCGCTTGTTCAAATGCCAGGACATTGCAGGACATGTTCTGGTTCGGGGGAGAGAAAGTGGACTTCTTCCGTAGTCCAGTGCTGGTCCGGTCACTGTCCAGTGTTTCGTTTTCGCCAAAATAATCTTTCAGCTTGATCTTTCTGAAGAACTGAGCTAATTCAGTGTTGAGGAAGAAAGGGTCGTTATTTGGGGTGGGGACAAATCCCAAGCCTTTCGCTAGAACCGCTTCTTCTTCTATGCTGAGGCTATGCGTACTCAGGTTTACAACATTGGTTATTCCCTGGTCGTTGTTATTGTTGAGCCTCTGCCCCTGCTCCGTGTCACTGCGCCGCTGGTTGATGCTTCGTCTTCCCATTGGATCCTCGTTGTCCTCCTCGGTTTCTGTCTGCCTCTTCCTCTGCCTCGGCCTCGGAATAAAAAAGGCTGCTGTCCTTGGTGGGGCCCGAACCCTGGGGGGTAAAATTGCTGTGGCCAGAAGCCGAATGGCTGCATCGGTGGCGCAAACATTGGTAAGTTAGGGTTCCGATATCTCCGTGTCTGCTACCCTCCTGTGCTCTCATCGCTGCTGCTGTCGCTTCTCTCTTCCCCTGAGCTGTAAGTCCAGTTTTGAGGTGTAGGTCTGAAGCGTGGCTGATGTCTAGGTGCAGGTGTTTGTTGGGGTTTGTCATAGTATTCGTCCGTTGTGTAGGGGTACAGGTCGTTGTGGCCTTTCTCCGTGAAATGTTTCGTCAGTTTGGTGTTGGTCTTCCTGCACCTAATCGTACTCCGGTGTTCGCTGATCCGCGTCTTCACCTTCCTGGTGGTCATCCCGACATACTTCAGGTTACATGGACAGGATAGGAGGTACACCACACCTTCTGAATTGCAGTTGCTGAAATGTTTTAGCTTCCAGGGTCTCTCTGTACCTATGTCGACTTCTTTTGTTGTGGTGGTCAGCCGGCAGCACACACAGTTGCCTCATGGGTAGTGGCCTGTTGGTCTCGGTTGGCTCTACAGAGTCATCTGATTCTCAATTTGATCATTGGGAGTTTTGGAGTGTGCCAAGGTGTCCCTCAAGTTCCTACTCCGTTTGTATGTGAATAGTGGGGGTTCCCACTTCTTGTTCCCGCTGTTTAAGATGGCCCATTTTCGCACGGAGAGGTGTAAGAGGAAGACGCGGCTCAGTCCGGACGAATGCCGGGTCACATAAACGGAGGTGACCGAACACGTGGTGCCACTGAACCTGAACTACGCAGGCCGGTGGGGCCATCCAACCTATGCCGGTGACACTCAGTGAATGGGCCTTGCTGACTGCTGCCTCAGGCCTACACCACTGTCAGGTAGGTCACACATTTGGAACTGAGTCTTGATTACACCATGGCAGTGAACATTATTTAAGGCAGAGAACTATTCACCATACACCCTTCGATGTGGTGGCAACAAGTCTGTGCATGGCATCACAACCACACGTGTCTGTGGGCCTACGCGGACCACTGCCCTCGGCCTACGCTGTGCACGAGTGGGATTACAGAATTGGTACTGAACATCGGTAACTCAAAAGGCTGAATACATTTCTCCGCACGCACGGAGGGGCGTAAGAGGATGACGCGTTGCAGTCCGTAGGGAACAGGATCATCGTCACGGAGGTGATTGAACACTACCGACAACTGCCACTGTGTCACTAACTCTGTGCCTCGCGAGCCAACAACCCGTGGCTGTGGGCCACTGCTGACCGCTGCTTCCGGCCTACACTGTGGTCCAGTAGGTCACAGCACCTTGATTTGGCATTCTTGGAGTTCACATCTGTGTACAGGCATCATCGCAGACTGCATCCCCTCCCAGCACCTGTGCCACTGAGTTTGTTCCCCGACATTCATGGACACTCACTGGTCGTACATTGGTGGCGTTTGAGTCTATGGCCTAGGGGCTAGTTTTCATCCTCATGTAGCTGATCCTGAATTGTTGGTGAAAACGAGGGTTGCGCTTTCCACTCCTCCATTTGCTGCTTCCAGATAGCATCAGACCTTCCGCATCATGCCCTGGAGGACACCTTCCACTGTCCCCCGAAACCCTCCGCAACACACACCTCGGACATTGATGGGGACCCGCTCAGGTTGCATGGCCCATCTGACTGCACCACAAGTCACCGTCCCATGGATGGGTGCCTGTGCCGGCCGCAGTGCATCCGGGGCCACTGACTCTGTGCTGCTCAGGCCTGGGACCCCTTCTTCTGAGACACTGAATGGCCTCTGTAGCGATGGTCTTGGGGTCATCAACGCCATGTGTGTGTGGCCCTGCGCTGTCCGCCTCCTCCAGCCCCAACTGCGGGCCACAAGGGCCCACACATGGCATCGAGTCTTGACCGGCCCGGACGTCGCATCACCGCAGGAGGCACACGCCACCACCGCAAGGACCACCTTCAACCGCCATCTTCCAGAGTCGAAAGGGTGGTCCTGACAGACCTACGGAGTGGATCAGACCTGTCGTGGATGCCATCATCGGCCTGCTGCCCTGCTCAGCACTCCAGGTGCCAGTGACTCAGTGCACCGCAAGCCATTGTCCGTTACTGATTGAGTTTTGTGCTGTTGTGAGGTTGCGCAGCAATGTCACCTCATGCAGTGGGGAAGACCTGGGACCATGAGGAGGAGGATGTGTCAAGTGTGCAGACGGGAGAAGGCACAGACAATGGGAGGTCAGGTGGCAACAGCCCCAAGGCAGGAATTCAGGCTGGTGGCGGTAGTCAAGCTACACACCTGGACCTAATACTGGGTATTGCGCTGTGGACTGCGGACGCAACTGTCACCTCAGGCAGTGTGGGAGACCTGGGACGTTGATGAGGAATTTGATGCAGGTGTACCACACCCCACTGCATCTGCATCAGAACTAACCCGAAGGTACACAATCCTAGCAATTCCTTCACATGAGCGCGCTCTTCTCTAGTGCCCCTACCTCAGTGCACTGCAACTCACGGAACGTCCAGACTGAATATTGGGTGACCTCTGTCCTTACTCCGAATCCCTCCATGTTGCTCTGCATTTGACTCTGTTATGCTGGTGTTTTCTGTTTCCATTACACTGGTGTCCACTTTTTAGGTTGTTGCCGGCACCAAGCACTCCGTGCGGGCTGGCTTATACTCACCCCACACACATCCAGCAAAGGCGTCACTGTACATGTGGCCCTGCCAATAAAGGGGCCGGGCGCACGTGCCCGTAGCCAGTACAACATGATATGTGCATGTGTCTCTGTGGAGGTGTGGGTCTCCTTTTTGGGGTGTAGGTGGTCCCTGAAGGGTATTGGACACCCACGTATGTGTTCTAGTTCGCATTCCATGGGTTAGGCAACACCCTCACCTGTCAGGCCACCTCCTTTTGGCGTTCTCCCACCTGGCATTGGGTGCCATGTGTGGGTGGGTGAAGTGTTGTGAGGCAGCTGTGATTGTGGGTGCTTCATGCTGTGTGGTCTGTTGCAGGGTCTGGGTTCTCCTCTGAGTAGCTTGTCTGCCCTGGTCCTGGTGGTGGGTTGTGTGGGATTTCCATGGGCTGTTGTAGGGCATCGGTGTCTGGGCTGTGTTGTTCGTCTCGGGCATCACTGATGGGTTGTCTGTTCTGACCTGCTGGAGGTGTTGTTTGTCCCTCTGCATTGTGAAGGGGAGGTGCATGTTGGCATTGTGTTGGCACCTTGTTCTTGTCGACATGCAGACTGTGTGACAATGTACATTGTGACTGTTTGGGCGGTGGTGGCTATTTGAGTTGGGACAGTGTACATTTGGCCTACATGGCTGATGTGGGGTTGTAGCCGTAGATGTGCATCTCACAGTTCCCTGCTCTGTCCAATGTGATTGTTCTGTTTCTGCGCCTGGGTGGACCCAGTTGTGTCCCCTGTTCTGCATTGTGGGTGTTCCACTTTGTGCCACATTGTCACGGTATGTGCTGTGATTGCTATGTGTGTGTGCTGCAGTGTGCTACGGGGATTGGGGACATGTCCCTGGGTAAATGTGGGTGTGCAGTGTGTTACACCTCATTGTGCATGTGTGACATTGTGCCCATCACCCCCCGTCCCCCCAGTCCCTGTTGGATCCTCACCCTGTTGTTGTTGTGTCAGGTCCTGTCGAGCTGTGTCCGTACTCCCTACTCCTTGCACCCTCTCCACACTGATGACTGTGGCCTGGCTTTCCTCCTGCTCCTCCTGTGTCGCTGGACTGCCACCTCCTGTCGCCATTGCTGCCTTCCTGTTGGCAGCGGGTTTGTACCTGGTTTAGGTTGTCACGTCCTGCCGGAGCCTCTTGGCCTCCTGGATTGGCCTCCTGGGCACTCGGACTGCATTCCAGGTGGTCTGCTTGTGGGTCAGTTGCTGGTAGTGTTCTGTCACCTCCGTGGCCTTGGTCTTGTTTTCCTGCGGTCTGCACCCCGTCTTCCTCTCCCTTTTCTCCTTGGCCTTCCCCGACCCCGTTGTTCCTTGCTGGCGGTCTGTGGGGGTTGTGGGGTTCGCGTTGCCCTCTGCGCTGGGTCAGGGTGCATCCATGTTGCTACGTGCTTTGGCTTGTTTCTGGTTTGTTGTGCCTGTGGTTTTTATGGTGCAATTTCCCACCTGACGCGTGGGATTTGCAGGCCTGAGGCTGGTTTTCGCTACTTTTTGTACCGCGATTGGCCTCTTCGCATGATTTCTCGCGTTTCGCATTTTTATGGCGTGGCGTTGATTTTCACGCTGACATTTGACACGTTATCTGGTGACTATCGCATGGTACCGCCTTGTTGTGAATTCCACGTTGACACAGGGATATTTTCCCGCGATAGTCTGCGATATTGAAAGTTGCGTTACGCTACTCTTGCGGTAGTTATCACACGTTCTTGTGAATATACCCCTAAGTCTTTATTTAAAAGGCAAAATACAGAATAAAATCAATAAAAACCAACAATCTAAGCAGTCTAAGCCATAAGCCTAGGATGTGCTGTCCCGATAGCCAGTTGTTTAAAATGTTGAAAGATATAGTGGCGCCTTACTGATTCACATGTCCGTCCATGCATTGCAGCTGTGCACCAAGTTTACCACGGCATTACCCACAGACCAAAACCATCTTCGGATTTCGATGCATTGCTTCTCCTTACAGTCTGGAACAGACGCAACACTTCTCTTGCATGCAGCAGGACTGATGCATCGCTTCCCGAGGGACTCAAGAACCGAAGCATCACTGTGCTTTCCGATGCTTCCCTCCTCTACTGCTGTTTTTCCTTGTGGATGTTGACGCATCAAAGGTACTTTGTGCTAAAATCACCACAACCATGGAGTTCTATGGAGAGAATTGCTTAAACCTTTAAAAAGTGATATTTTGAGTTCTGTATGTTGGAATTTTATTGTTTTGGTCTTGTTTGTTTTCGATAAAGATTTTTTATTTTTCTTAACTGACGTGGTGTCCATTTTATAGTGTTTTCACAGTGTTACTGTGTGTGTTATGTACACATTCTTTACACATTGCCTCTGAGGTAAGCCTGACTGTTCATGCTATGCCACCAGGGGGATGAGCAGGGGTTATCATGGGTGTGTAACTCCCTTACCCTGACTGGAAGGAAGAACCCCATTTCTAACAGAGATAAATGGAAAAACAGTGATAAAGAAAGAAAGCAGAGATGAAAAATAACTTGAAAGAGAGAGACAAAGAGGGAGTGTCTGAACGTGGATTAAAGAGCTGTGAGGTGGAATGAAGTCTCAGTAGCCTTGGAATTCGACACCTCGAACTTCCATAGCACCAGCTGCAGGTTTCAACAAAACTTTTGGCCCAGGCACTTATTTTTTCACAAATTAAGCACTGGCAATGGTCATGGAAATATTGAAATGACAAAAACACACAAAGTTATTATTTTGCTAATGTTTTTTGTGGTTGATATGAGCGCCATATTCTGAGCACTTGGAGGGCAAGTATCAGTGATACCAGTCAAGACGATGGTATGAAAAGGATTGTATGCATGCATTAAAATGCTTGTGTGTTGCATGTGTATGCCTCTGGTATCTGTGTGTTCCTGTAAATATAGGTATGTGTGTGTACTCTGGAATATACAGTCTTGTGGCTGTGAAGTTGGAAACACTCTCAGGTAGGTTAACTGTGGCTTTTAACAATTTTTTGGCTTAAAGTCCAGACTCATCCAGTGGCCAAATACCCTAAATACCAAAAACTTCACACAATACACTGCAGCACCCAAAGTTGCTGCTCTGTGTTGCATGAGAGGGAGAGAGCAGGAAATCACTATATCTACTAAGCTGTGACACTATTCGGCGCACTGCTAGGCTGCCAAGAGCCACGCATACACCTTTGTGCCGTATTGCAAAGGTGTCTGAGTGAGTCTAGCATAGGTTTGCAATGGAAGGTTGCCCTTCCAGTGCAAAATAATATGCCTAGACAAACTCTAAAACTTTTCCCACTTCAGATGTGTACTGTACAGTGCAGCACATATACAAAGTCAGAAAAGTTAGGAGAAATAGCAGCATTTCTCCTTTTTAACAGCTGCCTTCAAAAGAGGTGTTATTTTTTGGCACAAACCCTGTCTATTATTGTTAGCAAATAGTGTTTTGCATCAAAAGCTATGAGTGGTTGCATGGGAACGCCCACTTACCACCCATGGAATGTCCCCTTGATGCTAACTAATACAAAGCAGCATCCTGCACTTCTTTGCATTACTTTCAGGTAACTTTCCAATGCAAAACAAGATTTTCTTGAAAGTAAATAAAAATAAAATTTTGCATAGGTTTTTGGCACTTTTGTGATGCAAACCCAGCCTGAAATGTTTGTTAATCTGGACCAAAGTGTCTCTGGTTTAGCGCCAATCCAGAATGCAGGAGCACTAAGAGAACTGACACGGATGTTAAATATGTGAGGAAGGGCTTGTGCGTCTCTACTTGTTGTTTGTGCACATGAAGGCTGCCGGTTACGAGGAGCAGATTATACAGAGAGACGGAGAGAGGACTTATCAAGGTCCATAGTATAGAGTACAGCGATATCGTGATGCGATTCCCTGTAAGGAGATGCATGTACTTCTAAAAGAAGCAAACATCACTGCCAGTCCGATTGACATTGCATCCCATACATTGGTCCTGGAAGAATTCGTTGTGAGGGAGTCAAATAATACAATGCGCTTGAAACCATGGGAATGAATTCAACTTTCATACTTGAGCCTTGAGAAAGCCCGGAGGGGGCGAAACGTACGTCGGCTGCTGCTGTGTTTCATGTATAAAGATTTGAAATAAAATAAACAAAAGGACCTGATTCAAGACTTTTTGTGGACATCTATAAAAAAAAAAGAAATTGATCTACGGCGAATTGAACTATACAGTGTGGGGAAGGAGGAGAAAAAACTTTTTCTCACTCATTGAGTTACTTTGTACATTTTGATAATAGTCACAACTACTTGGTGTGCTTTGGTGAATTTTAGGTTAAATATTGTTCTAGGCTGTTTCAGTCCTAGTGGAAGCATACCCTGGTGGGTGGGTATTGTGACACCATGGGAGCACCCTAAATAACATTTGTAGTGAATGATACAGTCATTAAATTGTTGTAAATGGATGTGCAGGTCATAGGGCAAACCCACAATCTTTGGAATGATGTTTATGCATGTTAACTATGCTTCTGCTTATATGCATGTGTGTCTCAATGTGGCATTGCCTCTGAATGTGTGTGTGCGCACATGCATGCATGCCTTGGAAAGTACTTGTATATCTGTGTAGTGTATGCATGTGAGAAGTAATGTTTCATTCTGTAATATACATAGCAAACTAAAGCTCTCATAATAAAAAAATGACACAAAAATGTCCAAAAAATGCTTCTTCAAGAAAATCATCTTTTGTCAGTCATGCTTCCCATGTTCAGAATTAGCACACATAAATCTTTGCCCAACTATGAAACATACATAATGTACCCTTATGCTTGTTGATTTCAGTTCCCTCTGTACCACTCTCCGAAACTGTGCAGACGGGGCTCCACTCTGAGTGTATCTGAATAAAGCAATTATTGGTATATTCTCCACTGTTCTTCCGACTCTTTATTTGGTATGGTAGGCTGAGAGGTGGTCTGAGGAGACCCGGGTGGCCCCCAGTGGGTCACTTCCTTCAGCTGTTACACAGCTTTTCTGGCTGGGGCTGATTGCAGAAGGGTAGCGAGGGGTGCTCAAAGAGAAGAGAGGCATGGGCTGCTTGTGGCGCTCCCATTACCCTTTGTGCTTTGTTTGGGGGGCTTAGTCTAATGGGAGTGTTGAGGAAATGACACCCCCATTCCAGTATGACCACAAGACATGTGCAATGCCTGCAATGAAATAGCTCCAGGCACATGGTTGTAAACTGTGCACTGTCATTGCACACAGTCAACAATACTACAATGCATAGTGGGCAGAAAATACCTGATGAGTGGTGAAGAAAGCTGCAACTTCATGTCATATTTAATATCTTAATTCCACAACCAAACCCTCCAAATAAATTTTTTGTTAGCAGTCCATCGAAACCTCTCATAAGGTTCCAACTGTCCCAGGATGGAGTGTGCCAAACTAACTAACTAAGGGGAAGAGAGAATTATGTTTACTACAATGCAATACAACAGGTATAAGGTAAAGGATAGATAAGGGTAATTTACAAGTACTTGAAAATTAACTACAGAATTCTAAATCACAACACATCTGCATTCTAAAGTTTAATTGCGTCATCATAAAGTCCTTCTTCCAAGTTGACACACGTCTGGTTCTTCGATTATGTGCTGTTTTCTTGAAGCCCATGTGTTGGGAATCTATGTGAACATAATCACTAAGAAAATGGGATCCTTGCTATAACCTCCAGGTCTCACTTCAGCTGGTTCTAGGACATAACCTATCTCTCCAAATTCATATCTATTATAGCAATAGGTGAATATGAGTCTGCAAAAACAGAAATTACTTCTCCATCAAGAGTAACTTCAAATGTAGGGGTACTGGTCCCATTTCCCTTCTCATATGAATTTACTTGGACCATTATTTTTTTAATCTTTTCCATATTTCTGCTTCAGTGTCTCTACAAACCCTTGAAAAGTTTCCTCTTTTCTTATATTTTCTGCCTAAACTGGTACAAGCAGGGCAAATAGGATTATCAGTAAAGTGGTTGCTCTTCCTTTATTTGAAGCACTTAGTTTGTACATTTTCTTATAACATCTTCCTTTATTTTGTTGACATTCCTTCGGTTTCTACACTTCCTTATCTTTTTTAGGACTCCTTAACTTCATGTATTGCTTCTGTGGGTAGTTTTATTTTTGATGCAATCCGCTGAATGTTCTACACCTTTTATAATAGTTATAACATCATTTAGATTACTGTTGTGAGCTAGATGTTTCTCCAGAACAAATGGATTGTTAGTGCATCCCCCTAGCTGGTCACTGATTAGTGAGTCACAAATTGCACACAATTTGCATGTGTAAGAAACACCACAGAGGCCCGCAATGTAGTTACTTGCTTTCTCATTTTTCCCTTGTCCCCTACTGAAGAGTGTATGCGTTTCTAGAACTATATTAACCTTCTGACCAACATGCTCCTCTAGTTTGCGAAAAGTCACTTGGTGCACAGCAACTTGTCCCTCATTAACATCCCTGTTGCTGATAAGAGAATCAGGTAAAATCTCAGAAATTCTTCTGCCTTGTATGCCTAAGTTATGCAACAGTATTTGTTGCCTTCTTAGTGGTGAGAAATGTCTCTTGCAGGTACTATTCAAAATGTTGTATTCACTCTTTCAGGAGGAAGAATGAGCTCATCAATGTAATTTCCAAATGAGGGGGGCTGCAACATGCTGGCAGCTGCCATGTTGATACTGAAATATGAAGATGAAAGTAGTAGGTAAAAGAGATGGTTCAAGTTATGCTATCTAATGTAAATAAGGAGTTTCAATACAATGTAGATATGTAAGGAAGCATAACAATTACTTTAGAACATCTGAGTACAGTGAAGGATCGAGAAATCTTTAATTATTAACATTGTCATTTCTGATGTTAAAGTTTACATATTATTGAAATGAAGGGAGTCACTTCTTTTAAAATGTGCTACTCTTTTGACGTTTAGAATCCCTTCATTAGAAGGCTGAGCGGTGCCATCATTAGTAGGATTAGAATCAAAATGTCCTCTTTCTACTTTTGTTGTTTGCAGTAGAAGGTGGAGTAGTTAAATAGTAGGAGGTGGAACACTGCAGTCAAATGCAGGAGGAGCCCAACTTCTTGTGTGATCACCATGTGAGGAAATTCAGATAGAAGTCACCCTCACGCTAACAGGCACTGATGCAGCCCTTCAGTATTGTTATTGCAGGAAAAGCTGACAGGCTCCAATGCGTCTCTTCGCTGACATCACTCCTAACTTTGGGAAGAGCATGACAGGAAGCCGCCCTCATGCTACCAGGTGCTGATACTCCCCATAGCTGTTGTTGATGCCTGAGGAGCTACTCATTCACTGCCAGGCTCTGATGCACCGCTTCCCCATCGCCGTTCCTTCTCTGGTGAAGAACTTGGCCAGTAGCCACCACCATACAGCCACTGCTGCAGCTCCATATAGTCAGTATTAATGTGACACGCACATCACCTCACTTAGGAGACCAAGATTAGCTAAAACACCCAAACCCCACCCTAGTGAACCTGTCAGCCTGAGAAGAGAGTTTCAATAAGCCTCAGACAGAGAGGGAACAGTCATGGACTGACTGCACAATGCTGCAATATATACTGGCTGCGAAAATGCAGTGAATCATAACCTAGCAAGTGTTACTGTGCCTCCTTCTGGTACTCCAAGGCAGTCACTAAAGTACACAGAACAAATAAGCAAACTAGGGGATGAGATGACCGTTGTCATGGTAAGCATTAACTTTATACATGTGCATTAAAGCAAGTGATATGGCTTACCTGAGGAATGCAGTGTGAAGCGTGTAGTTAGTTCAGTTTCTTCTGATTATATTCTTAAACCTCCACCTTTAAGGTTGTGCAATTCATCAATAGATGGAGAATCCAGTAGTAGGTTCTTCACCAAGTTTAAGAGGATGAGAGGCAGAACACCCGTGCCCTGTGCCGCTGGTTCGAATAACTCATTGCCATAGAAGAAAAACGCAACTTCAGGAAGTATTTAATAGGTTTATTCCACAAGACCCTCCAAGCTCAATCTCTGTTGCAAGCCATTGAATTCTCTCACAAGGTTTCAACTGTTAGTCCATAGCATTGCATGTACCAAGTTATTAGCATGGGTAACAAGGATTGGGGAAGGGGAAATTATGTTTATTACAATGGAATACAATAGGTGTAAGTTAAGTTAGGGTAATTACAAGCAGTTGAATATTACTATAAGATTCTAAATCACAACAAGCAGCAATAAGAGAATGCTGGTGCTGGTGTTGCTATTGGAGTGGTAGGCCTGAAAAGTGGTTTTGTAGGCTGCAGACCTCGAGCAACAACTAGCGCTCATGAAAAAGCTCTTTGAGGACTGCGTTTCCTATCCGCAGGGGAAACATAGCAGCCCAGAAGTGCAGCAGAGAAACCGTAAGGTTCTGTGAATGGGGAAGAGACTCACAGCTTTTCTCTCACCCAGTCAGCCAAACAAGAATTGACAATGGGAAGCTGCAGGGCGCTCTGAAGTTGACATGATCAACGAAAAGCAGGAGCAAAGAAGGCATTACTTTGATGGCAAAGTCACTATTTCACATGTAATGGTAAATAATATAACCATCCATGAAATGCTGTGGGCTGATCCAAAATGTCAAAGACAGCCCATCCAGCCAGTGCTTGAAGGGAGCTCATCCAAACCAGTTAATGGGTTAAGAGAGCTGATCAAAGCCCCTTTCCCTATCTTTATAATGTATATTTTATGTTGTGTGTGGCGTGTATGGGTCACATGAATTATTTTCAGACAGCAAAAGCTCTCTGTAGCTCAGACCTAAAAATGGACACATTTTTATCACTTTACTGTAGAACATAAATGTGCTTAGTAACCACAGATTTTACATGTACTTTTTAAGAGGCACAGAAGATATATTCTAATGCTTACATGATGTGCTAAATGCGTTTGATTCTCTCCAGGATTGCTGCTAGTTCTCTCCACATGACAGCAATTCATGTTAACACATTTTCCCTAAATTTTGAAGATGTACATAGCATCTTTCCTCATTTTTATCTGATAGCTCCTGTCATTTAGTCCTCCTGCCACTTCCAGGTAGATGTTCAGTCGTGTGTTATGACTGAGATTGCACACAAGGGAAACTGATCATAAAAATCAAGTATTACACAAATTTCATAGTGTCAAGCGTTGTAAAGCAGAGCTATCCATCAAGCTTGACCTGTTTCACCATCTTAGACACTAAAGCTACAGAGAACTTAAAGGTCTGGATAGCAGACATATCCATGACTTTAAATCAATAACATAGGCTCTGCCTTCAGCAAGCAGCTGTTATAATAATGTAAAAACTTTATTGATACGTATATAAATGGCCTTCACATGCGTCTAGGGCACATAAGAAATAACATGAAATATGAGTCTACAACCGAGTAGCAATTAACATTAAACTAATTGCATCAAACATATTACAGACAAATCAATGTTTGTCCTCAAACATCAACTTGGTACTGTCTAAAAACCTGAAAAAACTACACATTTGGTTCATATTTGACAAATAATGCTAAACACATGCGCATTTTGCTCATATTCGGTATTTGGCCTGCTGTGCTTAGTTTTACTAGAGCCAGAATACCATTTTGGTGTTTGAGCACTTTACAAAACCTGAATGAAGTAATTGTGGAAATTTCAGGTGCCAGAAGAATAGCGAAGGGCCCCTCCAGCTTGTCCAGGTACCTGGACTTGGCCTTTAGGAGTCCAAAAGCTTACTTCGCAGGATCCCTTAATCACAAATGGGTATTACTAAAGAAGACTTCTGGCATTGTTGGGTTTCTCAGAGGTGTTAAAAGCCTGCCTTGAGAAGGGTAAATTGAGGCCTCTGAAAAATATAATTAATTACAAATGTAAGTGAGTTTATGCTTAGATGGGCACAGCCTTCCTTGAAAAAATTAGAACATAATGTTTGAAACTTACAAACAAGCCAAGACCTCCTTGGGCAAGGTCTGCCATTTGTTGTAGTATGCAGCAGTGGAGCAACATTAGCAAGTTATGGGTTAAATTTGTGTGCACACTCTGGTGGTATAGAGGTCTGCAATGCAAATCACTTGCACATTGATGAAGTGAAAATGATTCCGATTAAGGTACAATTGCACCCGGTCATGAGGAGGCACCAATGACTCCAAATCCATAGAACTTGACTGTAACATTGTTCAATGCTGCACAATTCATTTGAAATTGATATGCATCAAAAGGTCAGTTTGAAATTGTTGTACTAAAGCCTCAAAGGTGTTACGGTTCAGCCTTCTTATGATGTGACTTTCCTGCATGGTCTCTAGATTCTGATGTGTGTGGGACACACATTAATTGCATTGGTCTATCCTTCTACGTCTTGCCAGGGGTGGTTGATGGACATATCTGCAGGATATGATTGCAGTGTTCACGCATTTTTGACACGTAGTTTACAAGTTATATATTTAAGCATGTGGTGTAAATACAGACGCATAAAACACGGAAAAAATGAGAATATGTTATATGACATTTGTTACATACTGCATAAAGTAAATATGAATACATATATTTCCAATAAAAAAAATCTTAAAACTCAACCAAAGTGGAAAAAGGCATTTTTGGTCACAATAACACATATTCAAACTAACCAATTACATACATATTTAGAAAATTGTTAAAGAATAGAGTGCCAACATTTAAATTGCAGTTCATTTACTTTTATTTTTATCATTTTTGGAGAAGTCCTTCAAAGTAGATAAATATTGCACAGTGGGCGGTGGGTGTGGTTTAATATATGTAATGGGAACTTTCTAATTGTTATTGATGAAAGCGACTCCATTAATGACGGATGGTTCCATCAATAAAGTACTACTGGTCAGCCATGTTGCTTGGCATAACCTATGATGGCAATTTTGGTTTTTATGATGGACCAAACATGGCAGATGCTGCACTCGTTAGGGAAGTTTGTACCTACCATTCCCTGACCGCAGTCTTGCATTGGTTAGAAAGTTCTGTGATTTGTGGAATTCTTCATCTGCTGTGTAAGCGTCCATTGATGTAATATCCATTATGTTGGCATACATGTTTTTCAAGCTCATGAAGTCACTTGCTTCCTAACCTACTTCAGTAGCAGATCTCCTCCACTGTTGCTGCTCGATTACTTCTGCTGGGACCGACCATGAGTGAAGGTGCAGGTAACAGGCCCCCAACTTCACTCCAGAAGAGATGGACATTCCTGGGGAAGGAGCCCTGACCACCTACAACCAGCTATATGGGCCAAAAGAGAGTCAGGTAAGCTAGACACACGAACATCACTCAAAATTATATTTATTTATTATGATATGAATATTGTGAGCGACTGTGCACTCTGACATTGTTGTAGTAAATGTCACGTTCATAATATTAAAATTGTTCCAAACCCTTTGTTCACCCAGTTTGTGCTTTACACACAAGATTCTGCATTTTTGTGCCTTTGCATCTAAAGTTTGAGTTTGATCACTTTATTATACTTTTGGTTTACCTTGGAATATTGAAATCACAGTGCTTGGACAACACCCCAGCTTTCAAAGATAAAAGCCAATGCCTGACCAAAGATCAATCAATCAATTAATCAGGGGGTTTAAAGCGTGCTACTCACCCGTGAGGGTCTCAAAGCGCTGGATGCACAAATATATAATTTAGGAAATAAAGACCTGCCTACAACAATAATCTGTGCTTGGATTATATATTTTAGACAGTAGTTGTAGGAAAGTAGGATCTGCTTCTTATGGTTACCCCCACTTTTTGCTTCATGTGATACTGTTTTTGACTAATCTGACTGGGATCCTGCTAATCAGTACCCCAGTCTATCTGCTTTCTCCTTAAACTGTAATGCCATGTACTTAAGTACACTCCAGATTGGATACTGGGGTACCCTTGTCAGTCCCTAGTATATGGTACCCATGTACCCAGGGCATAGGTACCCCAGAGGCCTCCAATGGGCTGAAGCAGGTATTATGCCACCCATGAGAGGTCATGCAAAATGGAACTACAAGTCTGCCATTGCAGCCTGTGTAAGATGGTGCATGCACCACTTACTTTAGATATAGGTTTACTATATCTAAGGGTCACTACACTTAAAACCTATAAGTCACCCCTATAGCAGGCTTTGACAATCCTGAAGGCAGGGTGCTTGGTTCTAAGTGAGAGGGTGCCACTGCATGAGCAGGACACCCCTGCAGCCTACGGAGTCCATTCTCCTGGGTTGTTAGTGCTGCAGCCATTTACGACATATAGAGTGGCATTATGCGACCGAGTGATGACCAACTCTAAAATGGCTGAAAGTAACCCTCTCATGTTTGGTGTCAAACATTGTGGGGGTACCCCTCAGAAACGAGCTTTGTGAGGTCCCTGGTGTTCCCGGTACCAGCCTTCTAGTCCCGGGAATCCCAAAATGCTTGCTGCCGACCAGAGACATATTTCTGCCCTCCTGCTGCTGAGCCAAGCTCGAGCAGGGGAAGGCAGAACAATAGGCATCCTGTCACAGGGAGGTGTGTCCACCTCCCAGACAGGATTTAGTGTATTAGACCTGGGTGGGTGCGATTGCCAGTGACCGAAAGTCTGCATGAGGGGCACATTTGGTGTCCCTGTGCATAGTCCAGTTCAAACCAGTCTGGGGAGCCGTTGGCTCCTGCTCTGGTGTGAAACTGGACAACGGACATGGGAGTAACCTCCCCACTGTCCAGACCCTCCCCTGGGATGGTCCCCTGAATCTGTCCAACCCTCTCCCGTCGGTACAAAAGGGCTTACCTGGCTGTAGGACCCTAGATTCGACGTGGACAAGATTCTGAATCAGAAACCACTGAACTTCGACCGTCTGGACACACGGGACTTCGCTGGCCTTCGTTTGGGTCCGACTTCGTCTCCCTCTCAGTCTGAAGCATCGTCTGTGCCCGCGCACCATACAGGCTCCGTGCAGGACCTGTGGAGCATCAAGGACACTGAAGATATCTCCCTTGGAGTGAAGGAGTCACTCCCCTGCAACCACAGGCACCACACCCCGATTGACTGGTCTGCTGCTCCTGAGCTCCTGCGGACTCCGAAGGCTCCAGCAACACAGGAGGTGGGTTTCCAAGTCCCATGAGGTCAGAGCTGCCCTCTCACCAAGTTTTAGGTCAGAATCCCTCGTGGGGGCTGCAATACCCGTACCCCTGTGCACCGCGTTTATTTGCAAGTGCATATGCTTGTTGGCGTTTCCCGAACAAGCGCACTGGGCTCCAAGTAGCCCAAACCTCTGGCACTATTTCCTCCAAAGAACTCTGGCCTCCTTGTACCGAGTGCTCTGTGGGCTGTTGCTTTGTGAAACTGCTCGAGGTCCCCTCGCGACTCCTGTGCCTCTGGCCTGTGGGTCCCCTTGTGGGTCAACTTTGCTTTTCTTGGGCTCCCCTGGTTTCTCCAGGCTTGCCCTGACTCCCCTGTGTTTGGTGAGTCTCCTGGACCTTACTCGTATCCGGCTCCTGGTTGTCCTCGACGTCTCCTGGTCCCTGTGGCTGCAGAGTCAAGAACCCCCTTAACACACCTGAAGCACCCGACATCGGTGGGCATTCGTCTACCAAGCCCTTGGTCACTCCTGAGTGACCCAGACTCTGTCCCCTCTGCTTTCAGGTACTCTTCAGCAAGAATCAACCTTTGGATTCCGACAGACACTTTTCTTCTTTCCAGCAGCGGCTCTTCTTCAAAGTCCTCCATTGAGTTCGACCGCGGTTTCCGACGCCACTTCAGACCTATGCACCCTGCTTCCCTTGTTTAGGTAACTCCGGTACTACAGTATCCATGGGTGGGGTGGCTCTCCAGCCTCCTAAGTTCCACGGGGTTTCTTCGAAGTCCACTGGGAAGGGTCCTTAAACTTTAAAACTTCAACCACGACTCTCCCATAGAATTGTACGTAGCATGCAGTTGTGTTCCCACACTGCACCCGACCTCCGTGGGGTCCCTACTTACTCACCTTGGATGGTTCCTTGGGGTCCCAGCGATTCTACATGCTCTAGACACTGTCTTGACTCGAGTCGTGGTTCTTATACCACTATTTTAGTATATGGTTTGGTCTCCCCCTGGAGCCCACTGTGTATTAGTGCTATTTACTATTGTTTCTGCTTCTACAGCATTGTGCGCTTTGTGAGTATCTTCGTGCAGAAGATATTGTGTCGTACTTAAAGAGTGCTATATCAATAAATACATATTTTTATAACTACTGTGTGGTTCTCCTTTCATTTAACCAATACTGTAAGGTGGCATTCTGGTAAAACAAGCTGCTTATACATTCCTTCAAGACTAAGCCTGAAGGCTGCTCTCCACAGCTACCACTTGGATAGCTTCCTAAGGTTAACTTTGACCTCTTAAATCACCATAAGGGTTGTTTGGACTGGTACAGGGTGCCCACTTTAATTAGTTGACAGCATATACCAGGCCAACTTCTCACAGTAGTACATCAGGGTTTGGGATGTAATATACTCCCCAACCTTTAATGATTTCACAACAAACACAATATTTCAGTTCTAAGCCACAATACTTAAACCAGCCAGGTATGTTGTATCAAAATGTAATTTAAGAGAGAGACAAACTGAATAATATCCATGGTGTCACAAATCATGCCATGTTTTCCTTTGAATCGTGTTTTAATGTCATTACAGATTTAGGCTATGGCACTATCAGAGCAGCAAAATACTACCCTCTCTGTGGAAGTTAGCTTTCCAACAGGCAAGCTAGTGAGGACCCTGCTGTTTATTATTTCACAGTTCACTTGACTCTAAAGATGACATTGATAATGTTTTTTTGTTGACAGGGTACTCCCTGACATTTGGAATGGGGTCCCGCTGCATAAAACTCAAAAAGCTCTTAGTTTTATTTTGCCATAAGGGTTAATCAGTCACAAAGCAATATACAATCCACTTGTAATAAGATGGACGTTCTATCTTTTACGTTTTTATAGATGCTTTTTTTCTGATTGCAGCTGTATTCCTGAATGGCGGGAGGCGGACCCAGAGGGTCCGCCTACCGCCATTCCGATCCCAAGCCTCCGAGATCATCTGCGGCGTACCCCAAGGATCATCCCTCAGCCCGACACTCTTCAACATCTACATGGCACCGCTCGCCCACATAGCCCGATCGCACGACCTCAACATCATTTCCTACGGCGACGACACCCAGCCGATCCTCTCCCTCACCAAGGACCCCTCCACCGCCAGAACCAACCTCCACGAAGGAATGAAGGCCATTGCCGAATGGATGAAGAACAGCCGACTGAAACTGAACTCAGACAAGACGGAAGTCCTCATCCTCGGCTCCACCCCCTCCGCCTGGGACGACTCCTGGTGGCCGGTCACACTAGGAACTGCACCAACACCCACCGACCACGCACACAACCTGGGGTTCATCCTCGACGCATCGCTATCCATGACCAAGCAAGTCAACGCCATCTCATCCTCCTGCTTCAACACCCTCCGCATGCTCCGCAAGATCTACAGATGGATCCCCACTGAAACCAGAAGGACGGTCACCCAGGCCCTCGTCAGCAGCAGATTGGACTACGGCAACGCCCTCTACGCAGGAGCATCGACCAAACTCCTGAAACGACTACAACGAATACAGAACGCCTCTGCACGCCTCATCCTCGACATCCCCCGCCACAGCCACATCACACCCCACCTGAGAGATCTGCACTGTCTCCCCGTCAATAAGAGGATCACGTTCAAGCTCCTCACCCAAGCTCACAAGGCACTCCACAACACCGGACCAACATACCTCAACAGACGTCTCACCTTCTACACCCCAAACCGCCAGCTGCGCTCTGCCAACCTCGCCCTCACCACCATCCCCCACATCCGTAGAGCAACCACCGGTGGTAGATCGTTCTCCCACCTCGCCGCCAAGACCTGGAACACCCTCCCCATCCACCTGCGACAGACCCAGGATCTACTGGCCTTCAGGAGACTACTCAAGACCTGGCTATTCGAGCAGCAGCAGCACAAACCCCCCCACCCCCTAGCGCCTTGAGGCCCTCACGGGTAAGTAGTGCGCTTTAAAAATGGATTGATTGATTGATTGATTGATTGAACGATTAGGACATTAAGGGGCCTATTATGATCTCTGTCGTAAAGCCTTTGGCCTTAGGTTGGAGGCTTTACGACCAAGATTGTTGGTTTCAATTCTGCCCGGCTGATTACCCTACAGCCGGTCGGAATTGAAGCCGGCCCGTAATCCCATAGGAAGGCGTTTCCGCTTTTGGGATTACGCTGTTCGGTTTCCCACAGGCCTTTAATGCCAGGCTTTCCGACATGGAAAGCCTGTTGGAAACTGAGTTTCTCCAGTTGGAGTCAATCCCCTGTTAATCCCTGAACCTTGAGGCAGGCACCTTGAGGTGCCTGCCACGGGGTGCACGGATTAACACAATCTCCCATTTCTCTAATGGAGCTTGTGTAACAGCTGGTTTACGTCTGTAACACATGCTCCCATAGAAAAATGTGGGAATGTGACCGCACGATGTGGGGTCACATTGTAATTAGGCGGTTCGGACCGCCGACCTGAGGCTTGTCGGTCCCATTTTCGCCACAGTGTTGGTCGTAGGAAACGCAGACCGACACCATAATAAGCCCCTGATTGTTTTTCCTATAAGTATCTTGGTATAAACAACAGAAAACAAATTATGTAGCAGTCCTACATTAAAAACTTATCCTGAATTCTAGGACTTCTGCATGTTACTTTAAGACATTTCTTCAAAGTTACAGAGTCGTTCTTCAATTGCATATTCAGCACATATTACATTGTTCAGTAAAGAGTACTTATACACTGTTCATCATGATCGTAATTTAAAACTTTTCCCAGAAAATATTTTGCGTTCAACTCACATGCAAAGACAAAAGAAAATTTGTATTTTTGGCTGTGTTTTGGCTCTCTTACAATAGTAAAGTAATGTGCTTACATTTTATTTTCTTACATTTCCCACATACATTATATAGATTGAAAATAGTTTAAACAGACTGATGATCCAGGCACATCTGGCTTTTCCTGTATGCTCCAGTAAAATAATGTCCCCATTGTCAGCAATCGAGAGCATGAAATCTACACATGATCACATTTGTATTTTTGGTTAAAATCCTCAATTGAATCTAGGGGCATATTAGCAAGACCCACAGTAAAATTATCGCCGTTTTAGCGGCAGGAAACTGCCGCTAAAACGGCGATAATGGGCTTGCTAATATGCGTTATGGAATTCCAATAGAAGCCCAGGTTAGATGTCCCGCACATCTAACCTGGGCTTCTATTGGAATTCTATAACGCATATTAGCAAGCCCATTATCGCCGTTTTAGCGGCAGTTTCCTGCCGCTAAAACGGCGATAATTTTAACGTGGGTCTTGCTAATATGCCCCCTAGTTCTTTTATTTATAGATTTTATCTACTCACTGCATGCTATTACACTCATCTCTGTGAAGCATCTGCATTATATTTTCAAAATATTTATGTCTTAATTATTTATTTGAAATGCTGATGTAATAACTGTCCTTTAGAATGGCCATGTAGTAAATTCGACACTCTACCCCCTATAAGACCTAAGAAAAAAAATGTCGCATAACATCTAAGAGTGATATACAACAATATTGTAAAATACTGTCTCACTCAGCATAACAATGTTTTTTATGAGCTAGGGGCCCTGTTTAGAATTGGTGGATGCTGGATATCCACCAGATAGTGACACCACATCCGTTGAATTGACAGTGCATTAATATCACTGGTGTGCTGAAGACGGCAGGCAGGCAGGACATCTGCCACATTTTGGCAGATGTCCAGCTCCAGCAAATTCAAAATAAGGACCTAAAAGCCTTGGAGTACCACACCCGTGATGGGAAAGCACCAGAAAACAAATGTTAAAGTAGCTGAAATGGTGCACCCCTCAACATCCCTGCACCGTGCAGGGCAGCGATGTATATTAACTTCCATTTTCCAATCGGAGCTTGTGCTGCAGGCGTTTTCAGCCCGCCGCATAAACTCGCATTGGAAAATGGATGCTTCCGACTGCACTATGTGCAGTCACATCTAAATTAGGGTGTCCGAACTGCCGACCTATGGTCGGGTGGTTCGTTCCCTGCAACTGTGTCGGGAGGATGCAAGTCCGCCTGACATCGTAATGAGGGCCATAATTGTGATAGTATGACATTTCGAACTGAATGAAATTTCAAACACTGTGGAGAGATTGTAAATGTATTATGTAGCATGTAATTCTAAATGAAACAATCTAGTTGTTTAAGTTCTGTTAAAATAATGAAAAAAAAACAATCTTAATTAAACAAGCCAGAAGCGTGTATATAATTTTTTGATTTACTTTGCAAAAATCATGTGGTCATGTGCCAACATGACTAACGAAATAGATTTTAAAAAGTCAGTAACCTGATGAGATTTGAAAAAACTTGAATTCCAACATGCAGTATAGTTTCTTACAATCAATTAAAATGTAATTCAGTTATGTCATTCTCTGGCAATATGTTGTTATTAACATGTGAAAAACGCACAGATTATTTACAATGGACATCTTGGGGCTCATTACGATGCCTGGTGGTAAGCCTCCGCCCAACTCCGTCTCGGTTTCGGGACCAACTGACTTGCGGTCAGCGGTTCCAACCACCGGATTTCGATGAGACCGAACACTGTTTGGTCGGATTCTTGTTTCCTATGGGAGTTCGTGTTATCCCGAGAACTGGCCGTTGGAAGAGGAGCTGAACCCCATGCAGTTTTCCCTCTGACTGCCGTAATCAAAATACGGCGGTTGAAGGGAAACCTCAGTATGTCAGGCAGAGAGCCAAATCGGGCCCTTAAGTAGTTAATTGGATTCTTCATATTGGATTTTTTTAAAGTCCTACCTTGCAGACTTTTGTGAATTCCAGGATCTCAAAGTTACATTCAGTCGGTTGCTTCTAGTTGCAACGTCTCTCTGCAGTTACTGACTTGGAGTGCTCCTAAGCTTATCCTAGATGCTTACACTCCTATTTTGCAGGACTTGTGGGGCCCGTGGCTATTTAAAGTGTATAATTATGAAAGTTCCATCTTGGTAGTGCTTCGATTTTTTTCCAGAACAACTTTTGTGCTTAGTTCTATTGAATAGTTGAGGTCCAACAAAATATGGCTTTGAGACTAATTTGGAGAAGGTTGTGCTGTTAAGATATGTGTTAAGCAGATTTCTTTGTGTTTGATTCAAAATTATGCTATATAAAGTCATATGTTATTTCTACATAAAACGTGGTGATACCACATTAAAGGACTGAGCTTCTATGCATGTTACCAGAGGTAAAACACTGATCCTTATTTAACACCTTGCAAGGCAGAAAAACACAATAATTTTGTATTTCATTTCCCATCCGTTTCTAACACAGGCTCCTATGGGGAAATGGGGTGTGCGTGTAAAACCCTGGACCCGGTGGCAGGCCCCCCATGGTGCTTGCCACACAGTGCAGGGTTTTACAGGGGGGTAACTTAGGTACCACTCGGCCACCAACCACAGGCCGCGGGGCTAGTAGGCCCTGCCAGGGGCCCCTAAAGTCACTTTCTGACAGCCTTTCCGTGTCGGAAAGGCTGGCACGTAAAGGCTGTTGGAAACCAACATCGTAATCCCGCCGGCAGAAATGCCGTCCGTAGGGGGTTACGTTATGGTTCCGACTGACAGAAATACTCCGCGAGTCGGTCGGAACCGAGTCGGAATGCCCGGCCTGTTCACATTCTAACTGCGAACCTCGTAATCGGGCAGCCGGACTGTAAACTGACAAAGTCGGTCAGAGGGGCTCTGATATATATATTTGGCATGTAATATTTGACAGAAAATTTCCATGGAAAATTGACATGGTAAGACTGAAATCAAACAGAGTTGTGCAGGATGAAAAGGTGTGATGTTTTGTACGAGGAAGCAAGATATAATACATGGTATCCCTTAACTCTTGTATTAACGTCCATCTCTAATTTCCTTTCTACAGGTGTCTTGTGACTCATCTAGTCGCCTGTAATAAATGACATAGTAGCTCGACTGTAATAAGTTATTACAGGTAAGCTCTGACTTCACAATACCTACTGCCATAGCCAGCAGCAAGAGTAAAAGGCAGGTCACTAAGCATAATTGCAGCCACAATTGAAACAACTAAAACGTAAACTGACTTTTCTTTCTTCTGATATGTTTTTTTTTTTTTTAATTAAAGATGTTTAGAAGAAAAGAGATATTTATGGCAACTTGTTTATTTTTTCCACACTGTAGGTCATTATAGGAAAGTAACCCTGGGCGTAGTTCGCGAAGTCGCGCTACGCGAAGCTACGCGAAGACGTCGGAGCGCTACGCGAGCTTCGCGAGCGTGCGTAGCTGCTTGGCGCGCCCGTTCGCGATGCGTTTTTCTTGCTCGGGAACGCGTTGTTCGTGTTCGGGACGCTGTTTGCGTGCTCGGGGGCGCGAACTTACCCATGCGGTCGCCTATGGGCGCGGCCATTTTGGTTTTCACTTGTCCCGCCCGTTCGCGATCCCTTATTTCCTGATCCGGGTCGCGTATAGCGTGCTCGCGATGCGCATTCCATGTTCGGGAACGCGTTGTACGTGTTCGCGATGTTTTTTGCGTGCTCGGGGAGAAATATCGCGCGAACTTACCCATGCGGTCGCGATGGGCGCGGCCATCTTGTTTTACCACTCTATGCTATGGTTCTGGGCCTGCTTTTCTATCCTCCCTCAATCTTTGCAATCCTTAGTTTTTTACACTGTTTTTCAATTTTTCTTTATTTCTTACCTATCTCTCTCTCTGCCTAAGTCTATATTTTGCATTTTTTTCTACTTTTTACTGTGTTTTTTTACTTTTCAACTGTTTTATATAACTTTCTTCTTTAAGCTCCTACTTCTTCCCCTAACTTTATTTTTCCCTTCTAACTTTTCTTTTTCACCTCCTCCCACCCCAGAACCATGGCGAAGGGTAGCAGCAGCGGGTCAAAGGGCAAGGCGCGTGCGCCCAATCGCCGCCTGCCTTGCGGCAGACTGCGCCCCGCAGGGGTGCAAGCCTGCCAGCTGTTTACGGAGGAGGAGGTGGCCGCCCTTGTTTTTTTTATTCAGCGCCACCTCCCTTGACCTTGGCAGCAGGCGGCAGGCCAGGCTCCGGTTACCCGACCCAGGAGCGTCACCGCCGGTGGGCGAAGGTGCGTCGGGCAGTGTTTCGCTGCTCCGCGGTCGGGCGCACCCATAACCAGCTGGCCCACCGGTGGTCAGACATTCTTGACCGGGAGCAGGACCTGTTGGACCTGCTAGGTGTCGAGGTCGTGGGGCTTGGTGAGTAGCCAATATATATAGTAGTATAAGTATTGTGATTTGTGTATACATTTTTTACAAATAACAAGAATAATGCTGCTTACATTGCAGGTAAATTACGTTTCAAAATCTTCTGTGATTGTAGGACACAGGTGCTGGGCGGTACTCTTACTTTTTGCAACTTTGCGCTCGCTTGTCATTATTATGTAAGAGTTTACTTTAGAGAACTTCAGTTAGGTAATGCTATTGCTAGAGAGACTGTAGTCCTTCCTTTGTCCTCCTGTCAAATAGTGGTGGATGGATTTGATACTAGGTTTAGTTACTATTAGTTGATAATTTTTGAGCGGTCTGCGTGACGCATCCTCTGTCACTGAGTGCTGCTTACCCCAGTCCTTAGTAGAACCTTTTGTAGTTTGTTTAGTGAGTGGTACTGGTAAGCTTAGCTTAGCAGTGTCAGTCAGCTGCAGAACATCAGACGCAACCAACCAACAATTTGGTGTATGCATTATGCACTGACTTTATGCATGTGTCCTCCTTCTCATCTATGCATTTTTGATGGAAAAAAAAATGGAAATGCAGGCTTAATGAACAATTGGCCCGCCTGGAATAGGTGGGCTAGGTCAGGTGGTACTTAGGCTTAGTTAGTGTTCTGGATTTTATTTGAATCAATCAGAATGGAACACTGAATTAGTGTTCCCAAATAAGAAGACTGTCCGTGAATCCCGCAAGCCAGTAGTCGATCGGATTAGATAGGTCAATTTTATTGCAATTTTTGTTTCCTAAAACGTTTTTTGAGCGTTTTTTTTTAGATAATTTTTTGTTTCACAGCAATCATTAATGTTTGTGTCTTTCTTTTTCTTTATTATATCTTACATGATCACTGATCTGCAGCACCCAGGGGCAAGAAGACGGGGTCCGAGTCGGCGGGACAACCACCAGAGGACCGCTCCTCTACCGAGGGCCCTGCTGCTGGTCCCAGTAAGTCATCCAGTGGTTATATTAACAATTATATTGCCCTAACTTTTACTGGACCTTATTTTTTCAGAACTATTAATTCTGGCTCCACTCCCTAATTATATTTTTTACAAAAGATTCTTTGATCTTGACTTGACTATCTGTTTCTAAATTCTGGTTATCCCTGCCTCTAAGTTGTAACTGCCTCTGCTATGAATGTCTGTACTCTGTACTACTACTATTAGTCTGTCGCTAAGCTTGCCCAGTTTGCATTGCCACTCTTTATTGTACGGTTTTGAATAAAACTCAGATTGACCAATACTAATAGCTCTAGCCACTGAGTCCAGTCCTTTCGGTTGTCCTCTTCTAGGCTTCTTAATCTTGAGGCTTTGACAATTACCACAAACAAAATGCACAACCAGATATTTGACTATTTTTGATAGGATATAGTACATACTACTTGGATTCTGCACAGCCCCATGCAGAACTATGCACAATGAAATAGGATGTTGGTGATGCGAGTTTGGAACTTGGACGTTCCTCACACCTCAGTCAGAAGTGAACCCACAATCCCCTGAACGACTAGCTAGTGTCTCATTAGGTCCCCGAACCCCCACCCGAAGATACCCAATGATTATGATTCCACAACCCAGAACATAACACACTTTCGCTCACTCACTCGTGTAAGTCCACCACCACCACCACACCAAATACCACAGAGTCTATGTGTAAGTTCAAAAGGTTTATTTTCAAATGACAACCTCTGTATGTTGTTGTTCTATAAAATTCAGTGTACTCCAGCCAGCTCCAACAGCAAAATGCATAAGATTAAAACAATAAAAATTGTTGCAACAAGTGCATGATGATATAAGACAAAAGATCTGTGTGAATTCTGGGCGACTCCTCACCGTAGAACATAGAATTGCTGGTTACATGCATCATTCATAAGCTCTGCAAATCTCTGGTTCGTAGAAGGGAATCCTCTGCCTGAGAAAAATGGTGCGTGTTAATGCAAGCATTTGTCAGTCCTGCCAAAAAACTGTAACATGTTACCTATGGCTAAGTAATACGGACTAACGGAACTCCATAACAAAGTGGCTTGTTTTCCGACCTCTTGTACGCAACGCTCAGACACTAGCTGTATGTGCTCATGTGGGCTCAAAAGGCGTCTTACTGTTACTGCACAACAAGCTGCGAGGTAACATGCGCAAAAGACATGAAGCGAAAAATGGTTGCATGGCTCAGGCTAACTTTGCAAAGAGTAGAGTATAGTATAATAATGACCCTAGGGACCATAATAACACTACTAGTGTCTGTCTACTGACTGTACTCTAGTACCCGATTTGGACTATTGAATGTGATTTATAATAATAATATGTATTAACTTTTTTCAATCTTGCTAGTGAAAAAGAATAAATAGGGGGAGGTGTACAGGCATCTAAAAATGTGTCATGTTTTTTCTAGGCGTACTACCGACCACCAGTGCCGGTGGGGCCAGCGGCGATGGCGTTGCGGCCATTCCGGAGGGGGCAGGAGATGCAGCACCTGCAGGAGATACAGGGGGTGAGCCAGCAGCAGTGGCGGGCGGTGGTAAGTTATATTCATGACTTATTGACATTGCACTAGCTGGAAGGGTGTGTGGAGTGGACTTCACTCACTGTACTGTTGTTGAGACTTATTAGGTATGAAGTTATAGTGAACATTATACAACGGTTAATAAAGAAGACACCCTTTACTTAGCATGAGCAATGCAGTAGCAATAGCATTACCAGCGTGACTTCATTAACCAATGGCCTCTTATATCTGACTCCAACTCAGCTGTGAAAGTTTTATGGAGGAGACTAAAAGTCAGATCAGATGACCTTGATGGATGTGTTGAACAAAAAGGGAAAGAAGGGTGGAAGGAGGAAGGGCGGGCGAGATTTAATATGACGACTGGCAGAGAAGGATACATTGGAAGCATGGATAGGTGGCTGATAGGAATCAGATGCATGTGTTGTTGAAGGATGGGTGGGAGGTGAAAGAAGAATGGATGCCTGCCTGGGTGGAAGACACAGTATGGGTGGATACTGTGGATAGCAAGAATCATCAGCGGTGTTTGGGTGAAACTCAAAGCCAAGGCAAGCAACGGAGTGAGTGGACGCATGCGTTGTTGTTGGTGAAACAAAGTAACGTTTGTGGAGAGATTAAGAAGAATGATTGACATTTACTTAGAATGGATGGATGCCTGTATGTATTCATCATAGACAGCATAGGTGGAGACTGTCACGGGATGCACAGTTTTAGGGAATGTTAAAGAAACCGTGCCAGCGTACCAAAGCCGATGTGGGGAGGGGCAGGGTGGGGGTAGTAGTAAACAATGTATTACGCAGGCAAATACAGGTAACTTTACTGTAACATACAAATAAATAAAGTGAATTTCATTGTGCGCACTGCACCGCCAAATGCGATGCAGTGTGCGCAACAAAATTAGTTTCATTTATTTATATGTTTACTTACCTGTAATTGGCCGTAATCCATAGTTTACTACCCCCATCCTGCCCCTACCCACGTCACCGCCCGGCCAAACTCCCCGAGTCCCACCAACGACCGCTACTGACCTTATGTCGTTGTCCCATATAAAAGCAACGATCATTGGATCAGATATATAATCTGCCTTTTTGTAGTAGCCAAGGCACTGTGAAATTGAGCAATTGCCCTCCATGTAACAGAGAGAGTATGGCCAGTGCCACCCGTAATAGAAAAATACGAGCTTCCCCACCTGCAAACAGTAGTAAATCAAACTAATGTGACTCTGCGTCATGACTCGTATGTTTGTCTTGGGTTCAAGCATAGATGACCGAGCTGGCAATGCCGGCTACAACCAGGTTATGTCATTTCGCTAAACTAGAGATAAGAAGAACACTGGTGTACTGTGTACTGGTTGGAGTCCATAGTGCTAGTATAATGCCTGAAACTCCCACAAATGTTAGAGGCCGAGGAAGTGGGAGGATAGATAGATTATTACCACAAATGTTATGTACTGTGCTTCTTGCTAGTGCTACTGTGCCATTATGTGTTGAATTAATTTTGTGTTACTGTTTAGGTAAGAGTACTGGTTACAACAATATTTTTTTTCTTTCTTTTCCCAAGACAAACCATCGCGGAAGGAGTTGGCAGTCAGGGCCCGGCGCCGGAAACTGGAGGCCATATGCCGGGAGTACCGGCGGCTGGTGGCTCAGGCGGAGGAGGAGGAGGAGGCGGCAGCAGCTGCAGCCTCGTCCGATGCCCCGGGCCCCAGCCAGGCCCCAACTCCAGCGGTACGGCGCCGCGGTCTGATAGCAACCCGCCGCAATTCATTAGCAGCCAGCACTGCTGTCCCCCATTGTGGATGCCACTGCAGGGCATTCCGCAGGAAGATTCTCCTCCGGATGGCACGGCAAGAGGAGCAAATGGAGGAGCGGGTGAAAATCCTGGTGGACAAACACCTCAAAGCCCGCCGATTATAACATCGAGGACCCTGTTGCTTTGCCCCTTTTTATTCCTTGTTTTGGTGGGTGGGAATTGGGCGTTGGGGTTTCGGGACATTCTTTGGACTTTTTTCGTTTTGGACATTGGTTGGGGTTAGGGAGAGGGGTGGGTCAGGTGTGGGATAGTTTATTTTTGTTAGGGTAATAAATTATATTTATACTTAAACATACATTGTTAATGTTTTGTGGGGGGTTACTGTTTTACGAATTAACGTCACATTGGTTTCCTTGCTGCTGCAGGGCCGCAGCCAGTGTTTGATTTAAATAATCTGCCGATGATGTATAACAAACAGATAGATGCGGTACCCCTCACTGAGTTATTTGTCCTACTAATATTCTACCTCCCACCAAACTTATCTTACCTGTGATTGATGATGACTACGTTCGGCACAGCGATGGCTGCATGGTTTCCATAGAGAATGTAGAAGATGCCATGGTTGTGGTGGTAGTAGTAGAGTAGACACTGGCAGTAGCATTTGCTAAAAAAATAAAAAAAGAGACAGTCACTTGCTTGAGAAAAACTGTGGGAGGAGTAGTCGAACGAAGTAAAATACAGTACAGAAGACGACTGCCAAACAAACAATATTGCAGTTGCAACTGCTAAAGTCAAATTAAACATAATGGTGGCGGGGACAGCCTAGTACAAGAAGTTATAAACTGCAGTTGTGCTGTCGAGTGAGTCACTTAACTTAACACAATCGTAATTCGTAACCTTTACTGCTGTGTGGTAGGAGTTTGATGATTAATCCAATCAATGACGGCAATTAATTATGATGTACTACTATTAGCCGGTGACGGCTTGCACAATGCACATAGACTGAGCATGGGTGGCCAAGCAGAAGAAGCTCCTCGCCCTGCCTTGCAATTGAATTAGTGTTGCTTTCACCACATCTGCCCCAGCAAGCGTGTGATCTATTGGTGTACATTTTATGTAGTCACATCACACCTCAATATAAATCACAGCCCGGGGGAAGAGGGTTAGGGTTTGATGAATGGATGGGAAGGGGGTTTGGGGAAAGGTTTGAAAATGAAAAACAGTACGCATGGACAACAAAAGCAAAGCGCAATCTTGGCAGACGACCATGAACTTATCCAAAAAATCAATAAAGCGAGAAAAGGGAAATGCATGCGTTAATGATGATGAAGATTAGATAACTTGATGGTTAATGAGTAGTACTTAATAACTCCTACTAGACAATTAGACAGTACAGGGCACCAGTATATTCTATGCAATTTGCCTTGCCTGTAATATGCCCTCAGAGACCCAAATTCCATGTTGTACTGGGCTTACTTGTAAAGATAGCAAAGACAATTAAAAAACATTTGTAGGGATCAATTAGCAAACAAACACACAACACACAGTCCTAATGATTGCAGAGAAAAAAGGATTCAAATTAATTAAAAGATGAATGATGAATGATACTAAAGTTACTGTATTATCATGCTAAAATTGTGGAGTTGAATCTCGTCCTTCCTCTTGGTCCTATCTTCCATGGACGCTCCGCACATCAATCTTGGTGGCCTTCCTGATGCCGATTGGTAAGGTAAATGTGAGTTGTGTCTCCCAGTATAGCAAGCACAGGGTAAAGGCCGGCCTGTAACGTCTAGATGGAAAAACAAAAGGGGTATTGAGAAATCAATGAATAAAAAAACAACATCATTTACGGTGGAGTCCAAGAAGAGAAGAGAGAACACTTTCAGAGTGAGGCGGCTTGGATATATCGTGTAGATTCTGTTTACAGCATTAAGCTACAACAACAACAGGACAGAACAGGCCCACCACAGCACCAGCCCGTGACCCAACCTCCATTTACCTTAATTTTTGACATAGCCAGACAAAAGGCATACACAGCAACTTAGCATTTTCCTAATTAAGTGACAAAATCAATGCGCCGCTGTCAGTCATCACTACACTCGACTAGACCACTACATGGACATGTAGGTCTGCTGTGTTTACTACTTTCTTGTTGAATTGTTGTGTTTATGTTTACCTTATGCCACTTCATGAAATGCAGTTAGTCCTTGAATCATCTCTGATCCAACTGAATGACTGCGCGCGAAAAGATAGTATGGTCATCATCATGGTGTGGTACGTGTTGTCCAACTACAACTCAGTCTGTATTGACTCCGATTAAGTCCATATTCCATATTAAAAAATTGCAACAGATATTGGCCTGCACCTGCAGTAGTAGGAGTACAATTTGGTTATTAAACAACAAGAAGGGAAACATTGACTGTCACTGACTTACTTGAGTCACTTTGTAGATTAACTAGTAGAGTAGAGTTCGACTTCATGCACAACATCAACAACAAACAACAGCAATCGCTCAGAGTCTGCAAACATCCAATGCATTCCATCATTACCTGTCTTGCTCTTCTCTTTGGCTGTCAGATCATCAGATGCCTAGTTCTGACATTTTTTTTTTTTTTTTTGCGGGGCAGTGGCCTCATCATTACTCCAGTCCACATTCATTTTGAGTGTTAGGCGCTGTTTCGGTTTTCGTCTTATTCATCTGTGGCACTTCTTTGTCACAGTTTAAGTTGCTTCCCATGGTCAGCACTGTGATGATGGGCCGCGGCCTGTGTAGTGCTCATTGCTGGTCATTTGAGTTTGCACAAATGTCAGCAAGTTTCTTCGAAGAGTCTCTTGTCTTTCTCTGCCAAGTACCTTCTGTCCTGACAGTGAGGACCTTTGGATGCCTGCTGAGGCTGTAGCTTTCGGACACTGATGAGTTTCGGCTCGAAAACAAAACGGAGGATAGCTATAGTAGTCACGTTTCACTTCTAATGGAGGCGGGACTGGTAAAGGCAACATTTCTTGTACTAATGTCTGGCTTGATGGAAATGTACTTGTGCGAGACAGGAAGATGAAGCAGGACTCTGAAGAGTGGACAGTTAAATGCACAGACGTGCAACTCCAATAGGGAAATAAAAAGAAGACGGTGGTGATGGTTTTGTTGTGATTTGATTTGAACCAGAAAAACAGATACACAGACACATAAAGGAAGGAAGAAAGCAACAATTTGAAAGCCTAGTTGTCAGGGAAGAGGAGCTCGTCCTCAAACTCTGGTGGTTCGGACAGAAGTAGGTCCTGTAACGCACTATTTACGTCATCCAAGTCGCTCTGCTCTTCCTGCTGTGATTCACGTATTTTGTAATCCGGTAGTATAAAGTGCTGATTCATTTTGATCATGGTTAACCTCTCCACGCTTTGGGCCGAGAGACTGGTCCTTTTCGAAGTTACAATGGCACCAGCAGCACTGAAAACACGCTCAGAAGAGACACTTGCGACAGGGGAAGCGAGATACTTTATCGCCAGCCTGCTGAGCACTGTCCATTGGCTTCTTTTCCCATACCAATACACCAATGGGTTTCCATCCATGAAGACCTCTGTTGGGTCATCCAGATAGGCCTGGACCATCCGCTCAATGTTAAGGGGTGCTCGGATGTGCTCGGCCGGTTTTGCCTTTGCATCAGCACTGGACTTACCATACCCCTGCTGTAGAAACCAATCAGTTGCACATTGTGCTGTGGATGATCCTGTTCTTGATGTTATTGTTGGTGTAGGTGACTGCTGGGAGGCAAATGCACTGCCCTCAGGCTCCGAAGTATAACTTGACTCTGGATGCCCTGTAGTACTGGTTATGGCCTGGGGTGGGGGGCCTGTAATTAACAGCCGTTCGCTTTCGAAAATAGTTGCTTCCTTAGCTATCAAAGTTTTGTAGTTGGCAACATCCACTTCCGAAAAAGGAATTACTGCCTTGCTGTTCAGAAATACTTTGTACCGTGGATCCAAAATTGTGGCACTAATGTAATGTGGTTGTGACAAAATTTTATTTTTAATCCTTGTATTTTCCGATAAGCGAGCGGCTAAGGTCTCCGCCAAATGATATGCGTCTTGTTTGTCATCCACACATGCGTACGTTTCAGACACATCCTTCAGCTGTTGCTCTAGCATGTGCAACAATGGGATAGCTTGGCCCATAGTACAGTCCTCCCTGCTGACTTCACGTGTGAAGATCTCAAAAGGAAGTAGCATCTCAGTCAGGCATTTAATGAGGTCCCATTGAGCCATCTCAACGGTCATGCCTCTCACAGTAGGTTCCCCTATTCTTTGCATGACATAAGCATTGAGTGGTATGTACAGTTCAAACAGACGATCAAGCATGTAATAAGTTGAGTTCCAACGTGTTGGCACCTCCTGGATGAGCGCTTTGACTGGCAGTTTATGCTCACGTTGAATGACCCTCAGCTGCTTCCGGGCTTTAAAAGAATGGCTGAAATGTGTGCATATTCTTCTGCAGGTGACCAGTAAGTTGCTGACTTTTGATTCATTTTTCAAAAAGTCTTGAACAACAATGTTAATGCAGTGTGCCAAACACGGGACCCTGAAATAGCCACCATTGCGCATGGCCAAAACTACATTACTGCCGTTGTCCGTGGCAACAAAACCAATCGTAAGCCCTCTTGGGCGCAGCCACTCAAAGACCTTGGTGTTAAACTCTTCCAAAATGTTTGCAGCAGTATGAGATTTCTCAATGGCAAACATGGCTACAGTTGCATGTTTGCGAGTGGCATGAATAATCTCTGCAGTATCAACACCAGCAGATAGCTGTTCTCTAACACCCACAAAACTGATCCAGTGTGCAGTGATGCACATGTAATCTGTGGCTTGGCAACTGGTCCACATGTCTGTAGTCAGGTGGATACTGTGAACAGCACTCTGCTTCAAGGCCTTTTCTAGCAATTCCAGCACGTCGTGATGTAGTGCTGGAACTGCAACTCTGGCAAAATAGTAGCGGCTGGGAACATGCCATTTTGGGCAGATGGTTGACACAAATTCCACAAAACCCAACCCTTCAACAAAAGAAAAAGGGAGAAGGTCCAGTGCTAACATTTTAGCCAGCTTCGCATTGTACAAACGTGCTATTGGGTGGTTGCGTTCGTACTGCCCCTCACCCCCAAACATGCTGATAATGGTAGGCTGCATGGTTTTCCTTTCTCTTAGGCTCAACGCACTTTTTGGTAGTGCGGACCTGGTACTTCTTGGTGTCTCCGGCTGACTCTTACTCTTGTGCCACTGAGATGTTGCTGAAGATGTGTGCAACGTTAAGACTGCACTGCTGGGGTCAGGGACACCTTGTGTACCACTACCAGAGAGAATGTCTCCCTGTCCTTCCTCTTCCACCGTGATCGGATCTTCTTCTTCTACTCCTTTATCCCCACCAACACCAATGGTTGCAGTTTTTTTTCTGTTGCGAAGGTGGTCCTCCCAGCTGATCAAGTGGTGTTTTTTCAGATGGGTCATTTGGCCTCCGGTACCATAGTTTGTACCAAGCTTACCACGACTAACAGAGGTATTACAAATGGAGCATATAGCAATGTTCTCCTCCTTTTCGCTAACCGTAAAGAAGTCCCAAACTGGGGAGCTTAACTTTGGCCTCCTGCTGGAGGTGCCACTTCCAATGCCGGATGATCTGTAGGGTGTGTGTTGAATTTGACTCTGTGCTGCTGTACCACTACCTACTCCTACAGAGGTGGTGGTTGTGCTGGATGTAGGTCGCTGCCGGGCCTTTGCTAATGCAAATATGGAAGCTGTAGGTCGTGTTGGTGTTACCTGTGGAGGTATGCGTGCTACATCCCTCGCAGCGATTTTGGATAGAGTAAGAATGTTGGTCTCCATCTCCTCGGGGCCGGGAGTGATGTTCGTGATGACTGGCTCGTCGTCATCATCATCATCATCTTGCTGTTCTACATCGACCTCCATAAGTGTAAGGCTTTCTGGAACCTTCCTTTTCCCTAGCTTGGTCTTGGATCGTGGCTCCCTCTCAGACTCAGTTTGTGGCTTCCAAGTGGCATCTAGATCATCAGAAGGGGGCTTGGCGAAGAACTCGATGGACTACCCCTCCTTTTCCTTGCTGGGGATTTGGAAGACAATGGATCTTCTGAATGAGTGGCTTCTTCTTCTACCTCTGCATGAGGCTCAATTTCCTGAACTGCCCCTACTTCAGGAGGAACAACAACTACTATTGCGGGCGGTGGTTGCAGCTGTTGTTGTTGACCACTTATCTGCTGTGTTTCCTCCTGCGTTGATTGGGTACTACTTTGAGATAGCGATAAGTTTATCTCCGGCTCAGCATCACTGCTTTCCAACATTAGGCTGGCTACCTCTTCCCCACTCATGTGCTTGGGCCTGGGTTGGTGGGTTGGATCCACTGATGCGGAGGTGCTGCCCCCAGCTTGCCCCCCGGACACCGCTGCTGCAGGCGCAATTTTTTTTTCTCCCAAAAAAGGTATTGGCCGGCACACCAGACTTCAGTGTCACTTGCTTCTTCTGTTCCTTCTTCTTCTCAATAGCAACTTTCTTGGTACTGGAGGACCTGGTACCTGCTTTCTTTGGGCCCATCTTCTTCAGATGTCAGCAGCACTCAGTTGCAGAGATGTCTGGTCAGGTCACACGTCACGTTGTGTGTCCAGCAGCAGGATGTCTGTCTGGAAGTGCAACAGGCAATGATGAGAGACACACCTCCTCCTCAGTCTTTGTGCACCTAAAAGCAAAAAAGCCAGAACATCAGTCAAACATAGCACAAATCAAACAAATAGAATATAGAACTTAGTGTGTGGTGGCCTCAATTATTAAATTTCAGAAACTCTGCCAACAACAACACACAGTGTAGCCATTTATGAGACGTTGACAACAAGGCCAGGGCTTTCCTGGCTACTGTACACTCTGGAAGAATAAGAATATTAAAGAACAAAAACTAAAATGTACTGGAGCATGTTTGGCCTAAATTTGTGCATCACGTGGGATGTATTATATAGCAGCATCAGGGAGCTGCAGCTGGCAATGGGGATGGATTTGGAAGCAGTAAAACAAGAGGAAAAATGGAAAGACACGCAGGCCTATGTGGCAAAAACAGCACACTAATAACTACCACAACAAAATGGCCCCCAGAAACATGGTGACTCACAGGCACAAGGCACGGCAAACAATGAACTCAAGCAGGCCTATATATGGGCAGACAAACGATGCCTTATAAAACACACACAGCTTTAATGCAAAAACTAAAATCCACATGGCTAAAAACACTTTGGAAAGTTAGACAACCACTACAACAACACAATTATAATTACACAGTACACACGCAAAAAAGGCATTTATTTACCACACCAAATAAGTGAAATAGTCAGACCCTCCAAAAAAAACCACATTTCGCAATTCAATTGAATCTATTCAATGCCATCCATGGCCTAAATGATGCCAAAATTCCACAGACTACACAGAAACAGTTTTATGCACCCATGGTGACTACCTCTGGGCCTACTGGCATACTGGGCCGCAAGCTTGGAGGCCTATGGCAAAAGCACAGTGGCTGGTTTAACAAAATGGCCGCCGCCCACATGGCCAGGCCACCAAAAATAACAAAAAAGTGAAGACAAAGGACAGGACCAGGCAGTTGGAGACTCTGGGCAACTTGCTACCTCTTGGAAAAAATTGTAAAACAAAAAAAAATGACTCCTTGCTCACCAAACTACATCTAAATGACAACCTGAGGAGTTTTTGTGCAAAATGAACTAAATCAACATTTTCGAGAAGGTTTAATGATGCTCGAGAGATATTGTTCGCCAGATTGTAAATTCTGCGTGTTCGGCATCGCGATCGTCACAAAATGTCGTTATCGCGCGCGCAAAACGTACATTGAGCGCGCGAAGAAGATAAAAAGTGTAAGTCCGCGTTGTCGCGCAGTGCGGACTTGCCCAAAGTCCGCGAGCTGAACGCCCAGGGTTACTTACTGGCTGAAAAGGCCTATTTATTTAACAAACACCCAAAAAATAAAATACGCCCCAAAAGCCACATTTTGAAAATCAATCCAATGCCATCCATGGCCTAAATTATGTTACAATTCAACAGACAACACAGAAACAGTTTTTATGCACCCATGAGGATGACTACCTCCGGGCCTACTGGCACACTAGGCCGCAAGCTTGGAGGCCTATGGCAAAAGCACAGTGGCTGTTCACACAAAATGGCCGCCAACACATGGCCAGGCCACCCAGAACAACAAGAAAAGGAACACAAGACAGACAATGCAGGCCTATGGCAAAAGCACAATGCCTGGCTTTACAAAATGGCCGCCACCCACATGGTCAGGCCACCCAAAATAACAAAAAGTGAAGACAAAGGACAGGACCAGGCAGTTGGAGACTCTGGGAAACTTGCTACCTCTTGGAAAAAATTGTAAAACAAAAAAAAAATGACTCCTTGATCACCAAACTACATCTAAATGACAACCTGAGGAGTTTTTTGTGCAAAATGAACTAAATCAACATTTTCGAGAAGGTTTAATGATGCTCGAGAGATATTGTTCGCCAGATTGTAAATTCTGCGTGTTCGGCATCGCAATCGTCACAAATTGTCGTTATCGCGCGCGCGAAACGTACATTGAGCGCGCGAAGAAGATAAAAGTGTAAGTCCGCGTTGTCGCGCAGTGCGGACTTGCCCAAAGTCCGCGAGCTGAACGCCCAGGGTTACCTACTGGCTGAAAAGGCCTATTTATTTAACAAACACCCCAAAAAATAAAATACGCCCCAAAAGCCACATTTTGCAAATCAATCAAATGCCATCCATGGCCTAAATTATGTTACAATTCAACAGACAACACAGAAACAGTTTTTATGCACCCATGAGGATGACTACCGCCGGGCCTACTGGCACACTAGGCCGCAAGCTTTGAGGCCTATGGCAAAAGCACAGTGGCTGTTCACACAAAATGGCCGCCAACACATGGACAGGCCACCCAGAACAACAAGAAAAGGAACACAAGACAGACAATGCAGGCCTATGGCAAAAGCACAATGCCTGGCTTTACAAAATGGCCGCCACCCACATGGCCAGGCCACCCAAAATAACAAAAAGTGAAGACAAAGGACAGGACCAGGCAGTTGGAGACTCTGGGAAACTTGCTACCTCTTGGAAAAAATTGTAAAACAAAAAAAAAATGACTCCTTGATCACCAAACTACATCTAAATGACAACCTGAGGAGTTTTTTGTGCAAAATGAACTAAATCAACATTTTCGAGAAGGTTTAATGATGCTCGAGAGATATTGTTCGCCAGATTGTAAATTCTGCGTGTTCGGCATCGCGATCGTCACAAATTGTCGTTATCGCGCGCGAAAACGTACATTGAGCGCGCGAAGAAGATAAAAAGTGTAAGTCCGCGTTGTCGCGCAGTGCGGACTTGCCCAAAGTCTGCGAGCTGAACGCCCAGGGTTACCTACTGGCTGAAAAGGCCTATTTATTTAACAAACACCCAAAAAATAAAATACGCCCCAAAAACCACTTTTACCAATTCAAAACAATGCCATCCATGGATGCCCGGCCTACATGATGTTTAAACTTTAAATTCAACAGACACCACAGAAACATGCACCCATGGGTACCTCTGGCTCTAGTCTGGGCCTACTGGCTGAAATTCCAATCAAAGAAAAACAACTAGGCCCCTGCCGAAACTACAGGCCACAACAATACATTTTAAAAAATATGGAAATCCCCCCAAAAATGTAGGTACAAACAAGCCCCAATCAAACAAACAAGTACACCAATTCTCCAACTTACTTGTAAAATCTCAAATCCAAGAGTCCTCAAATCCAATCCAATGATATGATGCAGCAGACAGACACAAAAAGTGATCCTTCCAGCTCCAAATCCAAATGAAAGTGAACAGCACATGGACAAAACACTGGGAGGAGCCTGCTGGACAGGAACAGGAAGTTTGAGAATCAGGGGCACTTCCTTCCTCTTGGAAAAAAAGAAAAAGGACTCCTTGCTCACCAAACTACATCTCTAAATGACAACCTGAGGAGTTTTTTGTGCAAAATGAACTCATTCATCATTTTCGAGAAGGTTTTAAGATGCTCGAGATATATTCTTCGCCAGATTGTAGTTTCTTCGTGTTCGGGATCGCGATCTTACCAACACTGCCGCCGGAAGTCAGATCGCGCGTCCGAATGACGTGTTCGCGTTCGCACACTCTCGCGGGATCGTGCGGCCGGATTGCAAATCTCGTGGCGCCCGCGAACGGATAGGAAGTTGCGTCGGCGAACGCAGAATCACGGTAGGTCGTTACCGCGCGCGCGAGAACGTATATTGAGCACGCGAATAAGAAAAACAGCTACGCTACGCCGCAAATTGCGTAGTGCACGGTAACTTCGCGTTCTACGCGAATCGCGAAGTTACCGCAACTTCGCAAGCTCCGCGAGCGTAGCGTAGTTCACCGCCCAGGCTTATAGGAAAGACAGAATTTCTCCTTGATTCAGCACAGCATTTTGTAATCTGAGTTACATGAAAATGATCCTAATATTGTTTAGCAAAAACTGCTATCTTTGATTTGGTGAGTTAACTTTTGCAGTATATGCTCTGTTTTTATCCTTTATATCTGAAATTAATATGAAAGGGCAAGGCACCACCTTGCAAAAGAACGTGCCCTTCGACCTCACTCATTTATATGGTCATGGAATTCCTCAGTCACTTGCAATATTCTTACAACGTGTGGCAAGCGGTACTTTATCCCATATGTTATCTACAGTGCAATGCACTCCAAGGACCTGGCAGAAAGTAATGCATTCAAGCAAGCTCTTACTGCTTAATGCATGCAGACGTGGTAGATTTGAGTCAGTGCTTGAACAAGAAATGCTAGAGAGCCGCCCTCAGCTCTATTCTACCAGCCAGAAACATGTCTGTCTGACGCGCTTGGCTGCCTGCACGCATCTTCATTTTCTCCCAGTCAATCCTGCCAGTGAAACAGGCGCTTTGAAGATGGCTTGTTATTTTGTCATCTCTGTCTGGCATTTAATGATTTCAAAAAGGGTAAAAGTCAATCAATAATAGCTCTAAAAAGTAGATTAGCGGGCTTTGGGTTTTAATAGGATGTCAGAAAGACATTAAAAAGAGCCTTTGATTGGTAGTCATTTTGAGTTCGTTAGAATGCACATATATCCGTTTCATTACAGTCACTATTGACATACGTGATGATGCACTGCGTGCTCTCTGGAGGCTTATCTACGTCCTGAGCAGTTCTCAGTGGCAGCTTCTGCTGAAAGTACATCTAGGGGCGGAGAAACGTGAGGATGCGGAAAAATGTGAATGTATTTCAATGTTTCAGAAGGTGCAACGTGCATTTTGTTACATTTCCATTTAGTGCGAGTACCCCTCACCCGAATTGAACATCAGAAGCACAAAAATGTGGCCTGTTACGAAAATAAAATAGACTCTGCCTAAACACCACCAATTCCTTCCAACTTTGGTTAAACTGCACAGAACAGTGCCGCCCACCCAGTCTTTGGAACCCACCCGTTTGATCGGGCAACCCTGTTCCAACATCTTGCACTGTTCACATTTCCTAGGAACAATAGACAGGTTGTGCTTTAGCCAAAGGTCAAAGCAAGCAAAATGAGTAAGACAGGTTCAATCTTCCGAGTACCCCACTTGCAGAATCTAAGGGGCATATCATCAAGGGCCTTATCTCAGCTTTTTTGGCTTTAAAAGCCAGAAAAGCGGAGATAATGTTTTCGCCCTATTAACAAGAGGGTGCTAACATGCATAATCGCATGTTAGCACCCTTTTTCCCTACGCCTCCCTTTGCATCTCTAGAAGCAAAGTGGGCGTTCCTTCCCAAAATAACTGGAGAAATGTCGCTAACCGACATTTCTCCAATTATCAATGGGCACGCTAACAAGCATAGCGATAAGAAAAGTAGCGCTAACTGCGGTTATCGCTACTTTCCTTACACCTGCTTTTAGTTTGACTTAGCCATGATATCCAATGGAAGGTGGATATCATGGTTAAGTATGCCCTGCCCTATCAACAACGTAGCGCCAAACGTTGTGCGATTATCGCTGGAATCCCAGCGATAATTGCACATTTGGCAGCTAACTCGGTTATTTTTATCGCTCTGGAGATAAGCGTCGCTGATAGCGTGCTATCTCCGCGATAAAAACAAGTGATAGCCGGCAATAATTATCCTAGCGCTAAGTGCGCTTAGCGATGATTATCGCCGGTTGTTGATGATATGCCCCTAAATAACATTATTGCTTGCCAAACGCACATATACATTACAAATTCACTCCTATAAAAAACCATTATCATCCTGTGGTCTATCCCCTTATTGTTTGCTTTTACCAAGATTTTCCCCCTCTGTGTTACCTTTATGGCAATGCTTGACCGGCCCGTTATGTAATGGGAACCTGGAAAAAGCATCTTAAAGTACTTCACAGAGACTTTTTCTGTGACCTCTGGGACGGGGGGAACTCTAAATAGGTATCTTCACCCATAGTCATGTCCTGGGTGGTGGAGGTTAATTGACAGTTTTAGATTGCTGTAGCTGTACTCTGGGGAAATGCCTACTACTCATTTCCCGCGCAAATTACGCCCAGTGACCTTCAGTAAAAAAAAAGAACTTCCTTCTTATTTTTTTAATAATGAACGTCAATGTTTGAGATCGTTGCTACAATTGTGTACGGAATCCTGACTGAAAATAATGTAACAGTAGAGGACAGAAAAGTAAGGAATGCTGAATGTAAGCTGTGGAGTGGATACTTCTCGAAGACAATGAAAAATTGGCCACAGGCTACAGTCCACTTCATCTCCCACCTTCTCCAGGAGCTGTTTTGGCTGCATACATATATTTTCCTATTCACAGTAGCCTTTCGTGATTTATCCTTTGTATGATGGCACATGCCCTAAATTGCATGCTGTGAGTGTGATAACTCTGCTTTGCCGCGAAACAACTCAGCACTCCCAAAAGTGGGAAAAGAAGCTCCTAGTTAGAATTTGGGTTTTTGATCAGTGACTGTGGCTGGTATTCGGCTGTTGACTTCTCTATCACTCATTGGACATGTAAGCTTAGGCTACAATCCAAACATCGAGGAACAGTAATGAAGTGTTGGCTGGGTGTTTGGAACGGATAGCTGCCGGCTAGTACTAAGAATGGGGCCTGCTGATCTTCTATGTGTCTACCCTGCTGCTGCTTTGTCTTTGTGCAATGCCTGTGCCAAGAGAAGTTAACCAGGCCACCCAGGTGCCCTCTGTACTCCTCACCTGACATTGGGGAGGGACTGTCCAAGCATGTATCCTACATGAGTAAGTGAACCTCCTGGAGTAGTGACTGCCTTTAGAGCACGTTTCCCTGCACCACTAAAATATTTATTAACCATTGCTCTACCACGAACTCCCCCACACCAATTTATTGACTAAAGTTCTCAGTAGCCTCCCTCTGGTGTGATCTGAGCATAGGTCCAAATGTTTCACAACTGGGATCCTCTGACCATGCCTGACAATGCAGATGTCCAGCGATTGAGGAGTTTGCTTCATGGCTATAGTGCTACCTCAAAGCACTATGGCCACTAGAGTTCATTTGTGTGTTCCCTTGTCCATTTTGGTTTCTATCTCATTTACATGTAAGAGTCAGAGTCAAGTCTAGCCCCCAATCAATGGCAGCACCTCTCTCTTCAAAGCTCTGAGCTGTTGACTCAGTGCCAGTAGCACCATTGGGGTGTAAGATATCTGAGTTTTAGTTTGCAGGAAACTCTTACCCTTGAACTCAGAGTCAGATGAGGCCTCCCTGACCAAAATGAACATTACACATTCTTAATGAAAACACTGGAAAATTTGATTCAAACATTTTACGTTTTATTTGGGTTGTCTGTAAGCTGTATTAGTTGTGTTGTGCTGCAAAGGTTTGATAAGGATCATGAACTGTTAGTGGTCCTGAACAGTACAGTGATAGCCATCAGTTTTTGCAGATGGATTTGTACTTATTAACCCCATCCAACATCCTTACACTACTTTACTATGTCTAGGGAAGTTCCAAAGAGAAGAGTGGGAATCATTATATTTGCCTGTGGGACTACGGGCCAGATGTACGATGGTATTTAGCATGCTCAAACAGGTTTGCGACCCGTTTGGGCATGCTAACAACCTGTGGCCAGTGTACAAACACTATTTTGCGAGTCGCAAATAAATTGCGACTCGCAAAACAGTGTTTAGCAACTCGCTATTAGGAAGAGGCGTTCCCTTCCTAATAGCGACCACAAAGCCATATACCAATGTTTTGCAACCACAATTGCGGTCGCAAAACACTCGCAAATTACCACCCTCTTCAAGGACATATAGCAATAGTTTGTAGCAGTTTATCAGCTAAACAAACAAGCATTTGCAATGCAATCGGTCTCGCCTTTTGGACCTTATATGTATTTAGCTATGTAGCACATTAGCCTGGGTGCTGAAACATCTACTGTTCTTTAACATGGAGGAAAAGTAAGCACCAAACTACATGACATGCCAGGTATGGGAACACATGGAGAGAAATATTGCCTTTCAGCGGGAAATGGTATAGTCCAAAGCTCTGTTTTTAATATAAAATCAGGGCCTTCGGTGGTCATATCACTGAAAATACAAGATTTGAAAAGTCTACGGGTGCTCGTGGAAGACAATTTCTATGGACTGGAATCTAGAGAATGCTAAAGTGATTCTGGTATTTAACTGACCTCTGCTGGTAGTTTTCTATCAAGAAAGTTAAATAGAGGCAGTTGCCAGAAAAATAAGAAGCATGTGCAATGCAATAGGTCTCGCATTTACGCGAGTTTGAGCTGTTGGCATTGTAAATGACAATGTTTTTTATTCATGTTTTGGTTTTTAAAACATAAATTAAAGGCATTGTCATTTACAATGCTAATAGCTTAAACTCTTGCAAATGTGAGACCTATTGCATTCTAAATGCTTGTTTAAAAGGGGGGGCCGGGGGTGCACGCATCTTCAGGTAGCCCTGCTGGGCCTGAATAAATAATAAAACTGCCTTTTGTGTTCGCACGGATCGTTGGTGTACTGTGCTATCTGTGAAAGGGAGAGAAGGGGGCTGCGGTGGGCAAGGGGGCTGCGGGCAAATCGAAAAGGAAAGACAAGGGGCGAAGAGTCGGGAAGAGTGAGTCGCAACAAAGAAATTGTAAATTTAAATAAATGCTAATGACACAGACGAGAGACAGAAGCAGAGAGGACATGAAAGCTGGCGCCATGCTTAAATTTAAAGCGTAGCGCCTGTGCAGATAAAAGTTATGCATATGGCAGCCCATGAAGCGGACAACATGTTAATTTTTTTTTTAAAACAATAAAAGCGGGCGCCTGCTTAAATATTAAGCATGGTGCCCATGTTGATATAAAAGCGGGTTCTGTGCTGAAACTTTAAGTGCTGCGCCCTGGTGGATGGGACAGGGATGAGGGTGTGTGAGCCCCGCGTGCGCCATTGTTTAGTGGGTGTTAATAGATTTGGTTGAGCCGCGTATTACAAAATAGGTGTGCGCCCGCCATTCTGGAATGTAAAGCTGCCTCGCCTTTGAAAAAAGAAGGTAAAGAGGGTATTAAAATCGTGGTGCTTTAATGGCACGGCCGCCATTCTTGAAAAAAAAACATAAGCAAAGATAAAGCACTGCTGCGCTGCTTAAAAAAAAGCAATTGCAGGAAAGTGTTTCCTTTTTGCAGGTAGGTGAAAAGCAGTTACCACAATAGTGCTCGGAGCCTGTAATTAAAGCCTACAGAGCACCAACACACGTAACAAGGGGTTGTCGGCATGGGAGGTTACAAATGAAGACAAGGCTATACTAAGGAGGGACTCACAAGCCTATTAACAAATCAGAAGCCAGCATTTACTAAGGACAACGACACAAGCCAATTAAAAATATGGGCGGAGAGTGGGCGGAGCTTCAAGTCCATACCTTAATACAGCATGCTTCGCAGAGCAGCGCATGCGCTGCCCAGGCTCGACCTAAAAATTGAAAATTTGTTGTAGGCCAAAAGATGTGGGCGCAGAGCTTCTGATCCGTGTCAGAATGCATGGAAAGAAAGGAAATGTAGTCAGCGCACATGGTGGAGCTTAGGCGCGGCTTCACTCCGTCCCTTCCAGAATGGTACAAAGTCAGAATGGAGTCGCATTGCGCAACCTAATGGCACACAGGAGCATTGCTGAGAAGTTTTCTGGATCCAGTTTTGGGCCTGGGGAGTATCTAAGGCGAGGAATCTCTGTTTAGAAGTATCAATCAAAAACCTTGGTTACTGTGTATTGCTAAGTCGATATTTCATGTGCTATACAACTTATGCACAGAGTTGGATCTGGAAAAAAAGCAAAGGAACCCGCCCGTGTCTATGGTATCTTGAAGAATACTTCTGCTGGGGTGATTCCTTAAGAAGACAAGAGAGGCCTGGACTAGATTGTGCAGAACATAGTGAATCCCTGCATACCTGACAAGCTACACGAGACCCCATAAAGATCACCCAACTCGTTCTCCATTGTCAGGACACTATAAGCCTCATTACAAGGTCCGTTGTGCGAAATGGTAACTCAGTTCCCTGATGTTACTAGTACCAGAGAGTGGGAAGCAGTGGCTGAATTAAAAAGTATTAAAAGTGGCCCTTTAGGGCCTCCTTACAAATGAAGAATTACCTGCAAGCAGTCATTCTGAGTCTGATTCCACTAGTAATTTGGCATTTCCACCTACGGGAAAAAATATGTGTAATTCTAGTGGTACCTGAAGTAACTCTGGTTCCCAGCACTGCTGGAATTACCAGAGAAATCCTCATGAGACACTAAGGGGCCGATTCCGATTCGGGCCGGAATTCTCTCCGACCGAGCCGGACCCGGAGAGAATTCCGACCGAATCGGACCCTAGCAGTCCGACCGAACGAGTACGATGCGTTCGCATGCCATCGGACTCGATTCGGTCGGACTCCCATTGAAGTCAATGGGAGCCTGGCGTACGACGCGTACGCGGGCTCCCATTGACTCAATGGATGCGAGGCGGTCAAGGGCGCCCCTACAGCGTGTACGCGTCCATGTGCATCGCGGCGTACATGCACAGGTAGGGGGGACCCATAGGTCCCCCTGTGTGCGACTCGCGCGCCTACGCGTACAGGGGGGTCCGACGCGGACCCCCAAAGTCCAGCTCCGACAGCTTTTTCGAGCCGGACGGCGCGAGTCGATCGGAGTGGTCGCAGCGCGCATCGTACTTACCCGGCCGGGAAACGTCTACATAGCGCGGTGCGAGTCGTGTCCATGCGAGTCGGTCGGAGCGTGTTGAAGCCGCGTTCGAGTCGGTCGGAGATTTCGCGGGTGCCTGCATCGTACTCGCTCGGCCGGACCCGCGTACGATTCGGTCGGGAAACAGGGCTCCGAATCGGATCCGGTAAATCCGAATCCGATTCGGAGCACTACCGGCCGAGATCGGAATCGGCCCCTAAGTGGGGAATCATCTTCTTCCAATCAACAACCTGATGCATTATGAGTATTGTAGTCTTGGTTGGCCCCCACTGGATTAACCGCCCAAATAATTATTTGTGGAATAAAATCTCAGAACTGGTAACCTGGTATCCATTGGCATGTGCCAAAACTACACGTGGAAAACGGACTCCAAAAGACTTTGTAGGTTTGGAATCGGGACCTATTCACCATCCTTTAAGGCACTTTTAAATAAGCCGGTGAAAGATACTGACAAAGGTAAAGAGATTAGCATGGACAAGAAAGAGCAGCTGTGATGTTAGTAAAGAAGGAAATCAGGGGTGCATAAGGGCAGGTCCTAGGGTTTAGATGTTAGTTGGAATATATGGGGCTAAAGAAGACAAGTTTGACAATTCCCACAAAGCAACGCAAGTGGAGAGTGGAGAGTAGGAGAAAGTAAATGAGGGAGTAATTTAGATTGCATATAATTTATCTGCAAAATGTTGCAGTTCATATATAGTTGGACTATACAAACAGGTATTACTTTGCAACTTAACTCCATTAGGAATATTCACCATGTCCTTCTATTTTGGCTCGCATTATGCAGTAATATTCCAGCACAGAGACAAATCCATGAGAAACATAATGCACATATCCATTGACCTACAACCTGCATGGCTATCTAACTCCTGAGACATTAAGAGTTCACATACTATACTAATGTATGACTAGTAGGATGCACGAGTCCAGGAATTCGACATTCAAGGGAGATGACTTGCACGCAGCACTGACAACCCAGCACTGAGAGAGGGCTTTCACAGTGCACCTCTACACTGACTAACATGAACCATTCACTGCATATTATTGGCATGCACTGTGCCTGATATCCCAGTATGGGGAGCATAAGGTAAGATTGTAACAGCTCAGAGAGCAGGACATATTTTGCAAAGAAATGTGCAACTTTTAGGAATCACGTTACATTCCAATAAAATAGCTCAGGGGTTTTAGTGTCTGACAAACAGATCTGTGTGGAAGTTTAAACAGAGAGTCTCCGTCTGAACAGCTAGTTTACCTTCTATCATGATGTCTGTGTAAAATGCAGGTTAAATGTTCTTTTCTGGAAGACAGCAGGGGAAAACAACACTAACAGATGTCGGTTTGTAATTTGTAGGTAACAGGTTTGCATGCCAGTAAAATAACTACAGAGTTAATGTGTCTAGTGCAGAGGAGTGGATCAAACATGCAGATCACATGTTTCTATCACAGTTAGCTGAAGTTGGTGATGTGTTTTCTCCCAATTCTGAATGACCTGCAAGTGACAATTTGTAATCCCAGTAGGACAGCTGGAGTGCAGAGGATGAGCACAGGGATTGGGTGTCTGCTACCTTGATCCGCTTGTAATATTCAAGTCACAAGTTCCAATTCAATAAAACAGCGTGATGGTTTACTTAGCTGAGATCTGTGTGTACACCGAAGGTCAAATGTTTGAATACGTGCAGACCAGTTTAGCCTTTCATAATTTCAAGGTTGATAAAATAGGTGCATTTGAATGTAATTACAATAACATTGCTTCTAAAACTGGAAGTGCCTACCAGGGACTCTTTGGTATTTAAAAACACCATTTATAACAAACACATTCCATTCTTGAGCCTGTAAAAAAATGAAATATTCAAGAAGCCCGAGTATATTTTTGCAATTCTCTCCCACCATTATCAAAAACACGAATCCTGTGGAATGCTTAAATGTATATTTACATTTGAATGTAAAGCTTCAAGAACTGGAGCACAAAAAAAGGAAACTACTTTTTTGGGTCAAAAGCAAGACATCACTGTTTTAACAGCTAAAACGCACCCCTTTACCAACACTTCACTGAGCAGTCAGCCACTCTCTCCTTTGTCCTAATGCTTGTAACCACTGTCTTTGTTTTCCTTGCCCTGCTGGATGTTGAGACACTCACATCTGACACTGGATCCGAAAATGCACCTACCAACCTGTGGACAGGCATTGGCAGAAGTCTGCAGATGTACCTTGGGGTGCCCTCGGATGGTGCTAATCCAGGCTCCACGTGCACCCTAAAGCGCCACCGGCCAGAGAGCACACCTTTTGCCCATGTTGATATTGGCCCGTCACAAGTTAGCAACCTCCAATGAGCACTCAATGTATTTTTAAGTTAATGGAGCATATTAAACCAACGAAGACTTGACAAGAAAGAGGTCCACCGATCCAGTGGATCCTGCTACGCTCAGGGGATAGGCCAAACATGGAACTGGTTCAGCTGCCTTATTACTTAATAAACATGCAGGCGACAAGAAAAAGGAGCAAAGGCCCTTGTGTAGCCTAATGTAAAATAAAGTGTAATATTAGCAATTAGTCTTAACTCAAAGTTAACGTATTGCAGGTAATAGATATAAACGATTGCAACCTTTCACACGCTTATAAGTAATGCCAGGAGCCAGACCGGGTAGTCCACTGGCCCAGTGGGTCTCATCGCAATCACAGAATAGGCAACCAACACAGGAACCCTGCTCATTAATAGTCAGGCACCCTTCCAATGAAGGGAGCCAGGACAAAATTTCCTATAATAGAATCCAATTTGATATTAACATGGAGTCTAAGTAGTGGCTAAAGCATTATTAGCACTCCTTGTGGACGAAGTCCACACCAAAGGCTTGCTTAAATCCAGCACAAATACACTGACCTGCGAGGTCGACAGACAGTCGTCATGGACAATAAAAGTCTAACCAGAATGTGTTGGCAATTACGGGGTTAAATACGGGCAGGCATATGTGGTTGCAGTAAATTAACCAAACAGATGGCTTTTCCTCAGTAGCCATTGGATTCTGGGACATGAAGTCAAACATTATTGTGAAAGACTCAGCAAAACAAACAGCTAATATGGAGACCATTTATCACCATGGCAGGTTAAAACACAGAAAACCACTGTCTAATAGAGGACGATAAAGCAAGCATCGCCGATCCTAATTAGCTGTCGAGCAAAGGGCTACAGAAGCGATTTGTACATGAGTAGGCGGCCACCAGCACAATACAGGGTGGCACTGAAAAAGTAAAAACTACACCCAGCATGCAAGAAAACAAACGCTAAACATAAATAGCTTAGAGCCAACTTTTTAGCAGGGCGCCATCCTGATTCAAAGTTCAAATAGAAAAAAAGAGAAAGAAAAAGAAGCCGAATTAAACTCTACAGCGAAAGAAGAATTTTTTTCTCCAAACGGCCACAAACCTCCCTACAATGCATCATTCTATACACAAGCCAGCAAATGGACAGTTCACCCATCGAACAGATATCTGAACCCAGAGATACATCAGGGTCAGTTCAATGGGAGGTTAAACACGTACATAAAGCGCAGCGCTCGTGAAACGGGTGCTGCGCTGAGACAGAAATGACTCAACAGGAGCATTTGAAAAAGTGCTTGTTCTATATTAGTGGGTGCACAGCAATCAGAATGGCAGACTGGAGAGCGGGAGATCCGTGTTCGAGCCTCGGCGTTGGCTCAGCATTCTGTGAATCCTGGCAAATCATTTAATCTCCCCATGCCCAGCTATATTCAATTAGACCAAAAGCAAGAACATACAGACACACAAGCAGTGTGAGCAGCGCTGCTCTTCCCCCAACATACTCCATCTAAGTTAACCTGTAATACAAGCCCAATCCCCCTCAAAATGAAGCCCAAAACCAACCGAACAGCTTACCAAATGAAGCCCAACTGCAGATCGACATCCAAAATTGCTTAAAAAAAAGTTAAAATGCACGCCACACTTTGGTGCCACCTTTAAACGATGCCCCCGTTAAGAAACAAGAACATACAAGTGCACACAGCGCTGCTCTTCCCCAGCATACTCCATCTGAGTTAACTTGTAAGACAAGCCCAATCCCCTTAACTTGAAGCCCAAAACCAACCAAACAGCTTACCAAATGAAGCCCAACTGCGATCGACATCCATAATTGCTAAAAAAAAGGCAAAAATTGTACAAGCAATGGGGCAGGAGGCAGCAGTAACAAAACTGTGGCATTAAGTGGCAGTGGGAGTAAGAATACTATATTTAAATGTAAGCAACTAGGGTGCTGAAGCAGAACACAGACAAACAGTAACATAGAGGGAAACCAAGAAAAAAAGAGTCCCCCAGACAACATATAAATGACCAGAGTGGAATGAGACAGTAAAAAGCACACTGCGCTGTGGAAGGAGCAGAAGAGAGAAAGGAGGTACAAAGAGGTAGGACTGACCACTAGCAAGCAAGGATCTTTAAAGAACACTGGCATAGACCACTGAAAAGCAATATAAAAAAAGGGGATGGATTTGATGCTCACAGACTGATTACAGCAGGTCTTGCAGAGACAGCTTGCGCTGTCTAGCTCGACCAAAAAAAAAAGAAAGTCCCTAAGCACAAAGCAATTCTGGTATTTTACTGACCTCTACTAGTCGTTTTCTATCAAGACAGTTAAATTGAGGCAGTTGAACAAGGAGAAAGCAATTCTGGTATTTTACTGACGTCTACTGGTAGTTTTCTATCAAGACAGTTTAATAGAGGCAGTTGAAAAGAAAAGAAAAGCCCCTTAGCGCATGCAGACAAGTCCTAGGGCTGATCTCCAGAGCCCACAAAGTACATACACATATAAGTATATACTAAAGTATATACAAGAGGTCTCGAATGCTCGACCTAAAAACTAATATTCAGTGTTAACTGTCAGGCTAGCAACATAGTACATATAAACATATTGAATATATGAAAGGTACTTATAAAGTGTAAACATTGACCTCAATAAGGTATCCCAACACTGTAGAGAACATTAAGGGCCATGAGTAGAATGTAGACCAGTAAATCTGAGAGAAGAGCCAGATTTTAAGGGCTCTGCAAAAAGGAAGATGCTTTGGAAAAAATGCAAATATAGGTGGCAGTATGACCAATGCTTTTGTTGTCAGGAAGGAAAATGATCTGTCACTTGAATGGAAAGTTTAGTGCGGAAGAACACCAGAAGACTAAAGGATGCTGGATGTAAAGCTGCTGGAACAAACCTAATAAATTGGGATTTGATTGGCCAGAGCCTAATGATATACGCACAAGGATTTTGAAAAAATAAATGGCTCTTGAAGTGGGATTCACAGACAATGCAGGGAGACCATGTGATTTAAACTGGCACAAAATGCTTATTTGTCATTTACTTTCCAGTGCAAAAGGTGCTGGGAAAAAACTTGAAAGTAACGCCACCGAGGCGCTCCATGGGTGGTATATGGGCCCATCCACCCGTGGTTTTTGATGCGAAACCCAATCTACTAACATTGGTAGACAGGGCTTTCTGCCAAAAAACCAAGCCTCTTTGAGGCAGGAATTAAAAAGGAGAAATGTTTTTATTTCTCCACAATTGTTCGACTTTGCATGTGTGCTGCTCTGTACAGCAAACATAAAAAATGGGAAAAGTTTTAAAGTTTGTCTAGGCATAGTATTTTGCACTGGAAGAGTAATCTTCCAATATAAACCTGTGCTATACATCACACAGACCAGGCAGCCTGATTATGATTCAGCACTTTGAAGAGAGCAGGACAGCTCCATATCGCAGTAGGTATGGAGCTGGACCTGCTCGCTCCCTCTCACACAATGCAGCGCAGTAACTTTTATTGCCGCGACCCTCCGAATGATACACTGCATAGTCGGCTGCCGTTCAGCTCTCCAGAAGACTGCTGTGTGCCACCTGGAAGCTCCCTGGAATCTGTGAGATCCCGATGTCGTGGGAGGACTGAATGTAACATGGCGCTGTTTGCACAAACTGTGTGGGAAACTGATCGGATATTCATGCATTATTGAATGTGTAGTGTTTCTTGTGTAATAAAGTACATGTCTTTTCTACAAAGACAAGTACTGGCTGTAAACTGATCGTATTAAACTGCTGCTGGGGTAGTATTTATTCCTGAACCTGAGAACCCACACATTAACCTCCCTGAGAAGCCTGTGACTGCTTGCCTCACTACCAATGAGAGTCAAGTGAGGAAAGGCTTGTCCCTGGCCCAGTTTGCAGAGCCATAGTAAGACAGGCCCCAGGGCAGCAATGAACAAGGCCACAACCCCCAAGGTTGTGGCCCAGTAGCCTCTGTCTGCTCTGTGACCTCCTAAGTGGCCGACTAAATGGGGTCTGACATATGTTTATTGTAATATCATTGAGCAGGAAACACAGACTTGGAGAAATTAAATTAGGACAACTGGATCTGTGAGGAGATATGGACATGGTAGGCACAGAAGAAACAGGCATATGGCAACATGGATGTGAGGACCCACAGACATGGGGGCACAGCTAAATCAATAAACAAATGAAGGGAGTCACATACAATAGTTACAAACATATGGGGCTGACAAGAAGGACAAAGGTACTGTTGGAGAGGGGCAAAAGGAGGCACAGAGACAGGGGTACATGGACGATGAAAGATCTCATAAGGGGAGACAAAGATTCAAGACACAGGGAGACACAGCACAGTGAAACAAGGGGAGATGTAGTCACGGGGTGATATACAGAAAGACTGTACACAGGTGACACATTTATGGGGGGCACTAGCAATATATATCTGGTCTTGAGAGTCTTTGCATAGTAACTGGTGGCTGTGTCTGCTCGTAGGAGACTATGTTTAGCACATGATGGTGTACCTGTGTATACAATACTAGGCCAGGTCCATGATGCCATTATCTGAGTATTTAAGAGTATGCTTGAGCCTATGAGGCTACTTCTGACTTATAAGGGTAGCATTTTCACCTATAATAAGTTATTATTACAGTTTCATAGAAGGGTACACTTTTTACAAGAAGTTGTACTAACGCTTTTGGGACTGCACCTGGCATGTGATGGGGCCATCTGTTCATACAGCACTGGGCATTTAATGTTGCAACTTTTACATAGAAGTCTACATGTGGACATGATGGGCACCTGCGGATTTGAGGCTGTACCTGGCATGTGATAATGTAACTTATTAACTTATCAACTTCTATTCAGTCATATAAGGCTGCATTTATTCAACTGACCACTCACTAAATAATTCTATACCACAACCTAGACATAAAACCTTGGTACATTTGGCTGTACTTTACTATACTATTTATGTATATATTTTTTTTATTTTTTTATTTCATTTTATTTAATTTTATGTTATTTTATTTTATTGTTTTTGTAAAGTGCTGTAAACTACCTGATGCTAATGGTAGCCTAAGTGAACTTTGGGACAGATACATAGTTGAGGGAGATATCACATTCTGGTCAGTGTTAGACAATTAGTATGCAATGGAATATGTCCTCAAGATGAAGCCCATGTTCCGTATAATGTAAAAGGTAGTAAAGCAAGGGTGGGGAGTCAGCATCTTCTGGGTGAACAGAGATTGAGAGTATAAGTTGGTGTTAGGTTTCTAACTAAGCATGGCCCAAGGGCTGAGCAGAGAGATAAATGAGAGGTTAGCAGAGGGAAGGGTTAAACTAAAGTATGCTAGATGGGTTTTAGTGAGCTCCTGAAATTGAGTAAGTCAGATTTTGCTTTTAGAGTCAATGATGGTGGTTGAAACTAGTTGTCTGAAATGCCAAGATATTGTAACTTTGTATCTCGCAGAAACATAGGGGCAAACAAAGTACACAAGGCTTTGTGAATGAGGCATAAGGATCTGAAATGCCCATTGCTAACAGCCAACAGAGACATTTGAGAGCAGGTGGGATATGTTGTGTCTTTTCAAGCCAAACAGAAGTTGAGCAGTATGATGTTAGGCTGTTTGGAAAAAGATTAGTTGGAGGAGACAGTAAAAAAAGCTTTTAAAATAATTGAGTTACAAAAATGGGTAAACCCAAATAGGCCACTGGGACCTGGGTAAAAGACTGTACAGTAAAGAATTGGTCCCAGTAGAGCAATTCTTAGAAACACACAAAATTAAAGAACCAATTAGACATAGATTCACTAGTACACAGTGGATATAGTGTTCAATGTTATTTAATCACATTGAACGTCTTAAATGCTTATAAATCAGCAATGACTCCAAAAGTTGTATCAAACAAGTGCCCCGCGTACGGGGGAGAGGAAAAACGGGGGATGGGTAGTGTGCATCAAGTGAGGGTTGGTAAAGAGTAAAGGAAAGGTAGTGACATGAAATTCATCATAAAATTATTTACAAAAAGACGGCTTTCTTAAGCCACACAGTTAGATGGTAAATAATGCATTGCCATGATTAGAAGTCCAAGATCACAGTGAGAAAGCACTGTTGATCAAACTGGCATACAACAATAATACAGTCGACGTTTTGACCCCTAAATATATGGTAGGCTGCTTGAATCCTTACAACGGGGTCTTCCTAAGGACTGAAAGTGGGGCACCATTCACCATCCTCAAATGGATGGTGGTAACGTTGTGGTTGGGCCCATGCGCTCCAAAGGACAGATAGCGGATTGATGACACTCGAAGAAATTAATGTGGAATTTGTCCTAAGGGATCATCCATAGAAACATGGAAATTAGTATTGCTAAATTGTCTTGGGCCTGAAAGGACTTCGAGGCTCCAGATATGCAATGTGAAAATCTAAATTAAGTGGAACTTGGTCAAAGCTTCAGTCGAGCCCACCGGGTGCTTCCAATCTCCAAGCAGCACCGTGTCTCCAGAGTGCATCCGCAAGGGAAGAGATGGTCTCCAGATATGTCCAGTTGCTCTTGTGTGTGAAATGTGAAAATAAACTAATTTGTAAGTGCATGCGCACTCACAAGTGGCCACCTTGAAATGCTCAACAATCATTTAGAGATGGCCAACCGCCCACAGTCTGTGGCAAAAGGTAAATTAAAAACTGTTTTTTTGCACGGAGAAACAATGGGTTGTGGACAAGAGGTGAATGGGTGAAGAGAAGAAATGTGGGTAGAGAGAATAGGGGAGCAGGGAGTGAAAATAGTTATTCGAGTCCCACTGCAAAGCAAGGTCTAAAGTCAGATGCGGAAGCATAAAGCATCCAGTCTGAGCACTGTGCATCCAAAATGCTCTTGAGCAGGACAATACAAAGGAAACCTATTGAATCAGGTGTAAGGAAGTGATATAGACAAAAAAAGCAATTCAGTCATGAGCAAGGTGCTGACCCAAACCCCTCTCTAAGTATATGCACTGTGGTGAAGACAATTGGTCTTGCCAACAGACAGCTAAAACTGTCTGTAACAAAGATTTAAAAACTATATTGATAATTTTTTTAGTTGATTTGAGTTCCGCAGATGATTAAATTCCTTATTCAGTGGTGGTACAACATTGAATGCAGTGAGAGCTCCAATACCGAGTCATGAGAGACAAATTGCCAGAATATAAAATTTGGATTTATGTTACAATTTAAGGGGTCAACCCCATTTGATAAATTATGATGTGCTAAAATATCACTTCATAATCGGGAAACCACTGTGACTAAGGTCCTCAGTACAAGTTTAGGGCAACATTGAGATCCTTATGAAAATACGATTCTGCATGTTATGCCTTACTCTGTAGTTGCAATTTCAGAACAGGAGGTATTTACCACACCTGGTAACACACCTCACCCTGCAATGATGTTTTTTTACCGGATATGGTAAATATCCTACCCTCTTCAGCCCAACTTATAATGGAGGCCTTAAAAGGTCAAGTACAATTTATTCAGTTTACAGGACCGTAGATCAGTGTCAAACGGAAACTATATGATTTCCATCAACTACCAATAAACAACAATATTAATATAGAAATGTAAACTAAAGCTGAAAGCAAAATAGCACAAGCTCTCCATGTTTTGGGACATCTTGAAGTAACTGGTAAACATTAACTGATAAATACTCTTTTAAGTGGCTGTGACATCAAGACCTCCCATAAAGATGGTAATACTCACATCTCATTATTTACATTAGCCAGTCAATTTGCCCTACTTTTTCTTCCACCTCCGAATACCAAATTAGTTTAGTGATTCTTTTGCTCACTGAGGTCCTTGTAAAAAATTAACAAAAGACAAATGTGTTTTATATTGATTATGGGCAGGCTTTAAAAAGTGTATTTAATGTTTTTTATTGGTTTGCTATACTGATGTTAACCTTTGTTAATAAAAAAGGTAATCCAGGCAATTAACCTGGGCGATTTTCAACAGCCTTGCCATTAACTTAGGTGATTTCCAACTCACATTCTGCCTAGGTTGAGGGAAAGAAGAAACGTTACTCTTCGATTTCCTAAAATTGTACATGCCTCGTCTGGAAGTTTGCTCCAATGTAAGACCAGGAAAGACAAAGGCAGTGGCGGGTCCTCCATTAAGGCAGAGGAGCGTCGCCCCAATCCTCGTTGAGCAGTGCAAAATAAAAATAAAATGATAATAACAAGAAGTTAATATCATTTTATTTTTCTGTGCCACTGAAAACCATGTTAGGTGCGGGGCAGGCTGGGTTCTTCGCCGTCAGAGGGCGCAGGAGTGTATTGCACTCCCTAAGTGCGCTTGACGACTTGGCCAGTCCCTTGGGGCCGGCCAAACCGTCTTGCGCCCTTAGCATGTTTTCCACTGGGCTGTGTTGCATACCCTGGTGGAGAACATGCCTAGCCTCCCAAGCACTGCCTGAGTGGCCAAACAGGCCGCTCAGACCAATCACGATGCTGCTCATGCAGCGTCGTGATTGGCTGGGAGAGTCTGGGAGCCTGGGAGTTTGCTCCCAGGCTGCCAGCGACAGAGGAGAGGTGTGCAGCAGTGAAGAAGGTAAGTTTTTTTTTCATTCCCTCCCCTACACCCCCCACTACCCCCGTTCCGAGACAGCCACCACTGTACAAAGGCATTAGTCAGCTATATGAAGCTGCATATTGCCTTCCCTAGATAAAACGCAGGCCATGTATGGGAGATAACTTAGATCAATGACACGATTTTTTTAGGTGTACTCCTATGCATTTGATGTCATCAGAGAGTTTTAGGTGAGCAATTTGTTCAAATGTTCACAATTCATTGTAAAGGACAAAGTTAATGTGAACATGGGCTGCACTTATTGGGAAATAAAGAGATTGCCAGTTTTACATCAACTAGGATACAGTGTAACGTGGCTGTATGTAATATTTTTCATGTCAAGTATATCAACATAAAGATAATTACAGTAAAAATTTTTGAATGTTAAAGAAGTGTCACCTGGCTTTAAAAGTCAAAGTCAAAGCAACATCTAAGAATGAAGGGCCATATTTATCATTATATCACACAACAGCAAAACACCTTACTGTTCTGTGCTGCGTGAAAGGCAGAGGGCAGAAATGCACCATTTCTATCAAGATATGGCACATTCCTGCTCTCTGCCTGATCTGGCGCACAAACTGCTACCTAGCGCCACACAAGTAACATTGTTTTTGTGTATGGAGGGACACCTTTGTGAACAAAAACAATCCTCTAAGGCTTTTTTCTTTTTCTACATGTCCTGCAGAATGAGGAAAGAGGAAAGAGGAAAAAATGAGGATTTTTCCTCACTTGGGAAGGTGTAGCTTTCTGAGGCATACCCAGGACTACCAGTATTGGTAAATCTGGAAATGCTTCGAAATCCATGGGTGGATGTGTGGAAACACCCACACTGCACCCAGGGAATGTCTCCCTGGCACAAAGTAACTGAAGGCAGTGACTTGCGCTGCCTTGCATTACGTCCCGATTTACCAAGCCACGCAGGGCCACACAAGGTGGCTTAGCGTGGCTTTGTAAATCCCGTTATAGGTTTTGCATTGCCCTGCGCCCCCTTGCATGGAGCTAGGACGACGCAAAACACTTGATAAATATCTCCCCCAAGTTGCAGATTGGAAACTTTACCCAAAGCACGTGTGAGTGTACACATGTGCTCTTCAGTGCCTGGGCATCCATAGAGGGTGGTAGGCACTCCTGTTACTCCTTCATTATTTGCCTCTCATTCTTGTCCATTTACATGATGTGTATGACACAGGTTTAGTGCCTCTTAAAGGCATCCTAAGAACCAAAGCATTTCTCATCAAGGACCTCAGGAAATTTGGCCACATCACCCCAACACTGCAGGAACTTCATTCACTAAAATCCAGGCCTGCATCATCTTTTAGACCAGCAGCTTCACCTACAAGGACATCAAAATGTTCCCTATAGTACTTGACTAGGATACTAGGACACTAGTGGACAATATCAAACTAAAAGACTAGGATATGGAATATGGAATAATATTACTACGACATACGAAACACTTCAAACCAAATAGAAATCGGAATGAAGCTGTAGAACTATGTGTTCAAGAACATCCAACCCCTCATAATGGAAACCACCTATCAATGTTCTCGCTGTAATACCCTCAAATGGCCCTCTTTGCTCTCTCCCTTTATTCAGTATTCCAGGCCTTCACAGCCAGGTCCGTGCAAGACAAATACCCAAACATACATATGTACCTGAAAGTGTGTCTAGAGAATCCCTCGCAACATGCACATATTTTGATCATTGGCCGAGGATCAGAGTCAGTTTGAGCATGCCCTACCATGAGGTTGACGTTTTGAAGGTCCACTGATTCCCTCCACTACTACCTAGGGTTGTGCAGTACAGCTTGGACTGCACTGCCAATTTCTTGAGAACCTCCTTGATTCTTCAATAGCCCACCTCCCTCCAGCACTGTAAAATATGTGCCACCTAATTCATATTAGTATTTGGATCTACTTTAGTAACATTTTGCATCATTCTTAGGGGTCTTTCTTTGCTACAATGCATATTCGATTGTTGTGTTATGCACCTTCACATATGGGGTTTACTCAAGGAATCTGAGGATATGCCCTGCTATCTGAGTAGTAATAGAGGGAAAGGAATTTGCACCAGAATTCTGGGAAAACTCAGTAGTGAGCCTGATGTGGATTTGCATTTGCCTCTAGTCTTCATGAAACACTCCAATTAAAGTGCGAGAAGCAAATGATCATAGAACCTTTTGCATTACAGCAAACATATTTAAAGCCTTCTGTAGGCCCTTTATAGCTTTGATTTTTCAGAACGTCTTTATTTACAATTCATTAGTTGTGTACTTTTATTGTATTAGATAGTTTTTAAAGTCCAACCTTTTTTTAGATACACACAAAACAAATTGCAAAGAAATGACAAAACCAATGAAAGAAAAAGACAAACACCAAAGCATTTAGGGGCTTATTACAAGTTCGGCAGACAGTGGACCGATGTCCCAGGAGTGGTGGTCAGATGGCGGTGAACCGTCAGCCGTATTATGAGTTGGGCAGATTGGGTTAGCGAAGACCGTGGCTTGATCACTGCCACCATCAGCACACCGCTGACTGCCGGGGATCACTGTGCGGGGAAAGCAGCTTCCATTGGGCAGTACAGAGGCACAACACTGCCGTCCGTATTACGAGTTGGCTTTCCCACGAGCAGACCGGGCGGTCGACTGCCGCCTAAAGGTTGACAGAGACAAAGGATTTGGGGTGCATACACACCACTTTCCAGTTCTTCGCAGTTGATTTCGACATGGATTCCTTTCTCCAGGTCCTCCCTTTACAGGAGCACCTGCACCCTGAGGACTACGACCCTGTCTTCAATGAACTACAGGTAAGTGCTTTGGTACCATGTACCCATTACCGGGACTGCCCACATATGGGTCAGACTCAGGCTATGGGTAGGTGGTATTTTTACATATATATCATGCATATGTGTGCACCCGACACATGTGCAGTCGGAATGTACACACAGGCTTGATATATGTGTGGACATACATTACCCACCGCTGCAAGACCACCACAGCCACACCGCCTGCCCCTCTGAAAACTTGTAATACTGAGGACGGATCACAGAAAGCGCAGCCATCTCTTAGCTGATGTGGTCCTTTGGGGGTCGGACCACCAAACTTGTAATAAGACCTTTAATAAGTTATTCTTATAAGTTGTGCATTTTTGGACTTAGACCTTTCTGTAGGGTCATCCACATAGTTTTTGCTTTCACCCTCCTGTTTTCTGAACCTGTTTGTGTTGGCTTTTCACTGCTAACCAGTCCTAAAGTGCTTGTGCTCGGTCCGTCAAACATGGTGAAATTGGCACACACCCAATCGGCACATTTAATTTGCTTGTAAGTCCCTAATAATGCAGCACTACAAGTACCCAGGGCCTGTAAATTAAATGCTACTAGTGGGCTTGCAGCACTTATTGTTCCACTGAAATGGAATTCCTGTTTGGCTGAGGTATGCACCCAGGCCAGGCAGGAATCACCACTCTTTTCAGGGTAAGCAAGATACACACTAAAAGATAACCTGTGCTTATCCTCTAGTAGCTTGGCACAGAGCAGTCAGGCTTATCTAACGAGGCAATGTGTCAAGTATTTGTGCAACACACACACAGTAACCCAATGAATACACCACAAAAAGACTCCACACTGATTTAGAAAGATAGATTATCATATTCTGAACAAAACAAGACCAAAACAACAAAAATCCAATTTTTACAAGTCAAGATATGAATTTTTAAATAATACGAGAGAAATAGCGCTTGGAAGCAAACAGCGCTTTAGGGGTTACTTGAGGTCTCACTGAACCAAGGCAAAGTCAAAGTTTGTGCTGACCACAATCGAGTGCACACTGGCTACAGGTAAAACGCTGGACCCAGTGAACAAAGTACCTTTCCTGGTCGCAAACAGCTAGATGAGTCGTGAAATGTGTCAATGCTTGTCCCGCAAGTCGAGGATGCGTCGATCTTTTCCACTGGCTGATGATGATGCATAGGTTTCATAGATGAGAGCCGGAGTCAAGAGATATCGAGCGATGTGCCGGGTTTCTCCTTGCAGTCGAGGGGATGCGTCGATCTCTCCAAACCACAGTGCTGGTGACACGATGTCCTATGCATTGATCTCTATAGGCAAAGTGCTGGTTCAGATGTGATGCACCAATTTTACTCCCGCAACAGGGTAGATGTGCCGGTTCTGCTACACACAGAAAGGAGGTGCATCGAAATCCATGTTGCAAGTATCTGGGGCACTTCCAGTGAGCCCGGCACAGGGGCAGGGGTAGAGACTTTGAGATCCCTGAGTTTCAAGCAGCAGCAGGCACACCAGTAAGTCCATGGAACACACTTGGAGAGTCCAGCCCTCCTTCAGCAAAGTCAGAGAGCAAGAAGAAGAAAAGCAGGCCTTCCAGGTCAGCAGTCCAATTGAGATCTGTAAGCAGCACAGCAGTTCTTCTGGCAGAGCTTCTGCTACAAGTCCCATAGTGTCTGATTTTAGGGGGTCAGAGACCCAGTACTTATACCCACAAATGCCTTTGAAGTGGTGGCTACTTCAAAGGAAAGGCTTCGTAGTTCACCAGTGTCCATCAAACACAGTCCTGTCTGCCAGCCTATCTGTGAAGGTAAAACAGTGCTTTGCGTGAGGACAGGTCACTACCTATTGAAGTGTAAGTGTCAGCTCCTCCCTTCCCTCCTACCCAGGAAGACCTATCAGTGTGAAGGTAGTGACCCGATTAGGGTCACCCGGGTCACACAAGACCACCTCTCAGCCTTCCATCCCAAATGAAGAGTCGGTCAGACAGTAAAGAATACAAACCAATATATGTTTATTTCCGGTACACTCAGTGTGGAGCCCAGTCTGCCCAGTCGATAGGAGTGCTGCAGAGGGAACGAACATCAGCAAGCATAAAGATACATTATGTACATTCGAAACCAAATGAAGGCACGCCCACAATGGAATTTTCCAGACAGATGTAGCTAAACAAAGGAGTACAGAGGATGAGTTTCGATTCTAAGGCCGGGCACACACTATCTCCTGCTCAAGGCCGTTTTGCCCGTGCCTGCCACTAGACAAGTGGGAGAAGGCCTCTATCTAGCTAGAAAGGTATGCGCTAATAAGAACAGTTTATTCATTAGTGAAGCAAAACCCAACCTTGGGGAAGGGAAACTTAACAGAGGCCTTTTCTCGGAATCCACAAACGTTAGTTTCGATTATGACTCAAAATGGTGCCTACATAGAAAATGGTGCCGCGAATGCTAACTTACATAAAGCAATATGTAAACATTAATTTCTCTATTCTAACAAGGGGATGCACAAAGTGTAGCTGTCACCCAGCCCAGACATTTATTGGAGACAGGCTGAAAGGCACACAGGGCAGTAAGTGCAGAGAAATGTCCACTTTCTAAAAGTGGCATTTCTAAAACAGTAATGTTAAATCCAACTTCACCAATAAGGAGGATTTATCAATACCATTCCAAAGATATAAAACATGAAGTAGCTACTTCTTTCAGATCAAGAATTACCACTTAAAAGTGTATAAGGGAATTCCCAATGCTAACCTATGAGAGGAGTAGGCCTCACAGTAGTGAAAAACGAGTGTAGCTGTTTGTCAGTACCAGGACACGCAAAACATAAAAGTACATGTCTTACCTTTCACTTACCTAGCACCCTGCTCTTAGGGCTACCTAGGGCCTATCTTAGGGGTGACTTATATGTAGTAAAAGGGGAATTTAAGACTTGGCAGGTAGTTTTAAATGACAAGTCGAACTGGCAGCAATCTGCACACACAGGCACTGCAGGCCTGAGGCAGGTTTGAAAGGCTACTTCTGTGGGTAGCACAATCAGTGCTGCAAGCCAACTAGTAGCATTTAACTTACAGGCCCTGGGTATATAGTATAACACTTTATAGGTATATTAAATATGCCAATCATGTGTACACCAATGTCGCCTTGTTTAGGGAAAAAGCACATGCACTTTAGCACTGGTTAGCAGTGGTGAAGTGCTCAGAGTCCAACAAAAGGAATAAGCAAAAACAGGAGGCAAAAGGCAAAAGGTCTGGGGAAAGACCAGTCTAAGTATGCCAGATCTAACACCCACCCACTTAAGTAGTCTTTTAAACATGTCTCATGACTGCCATTACAGACTGTGGGGCATATGTACAAGGAAATGTTGGAGCGCAGAACTGAGCCATATTTGGCAACGCCACACTCCTACATTTCCAAAATGCAGGGATGCACCTTATTTACAACAATACAGTGCACCTCTGTGTTTTCCTTAGCGCTGATGCTAAAATTAGCTGCCTCGTGCCAATGCAGGCACTCTAGCACCATAATGCAAGGATGCATGCGCTGCAGGGAATGATTGTTTATGTGCAGGAAGGTGTCCCTTCCTGCACATAAACAATCAATAAAGGTGATTTGTTACTTCGAAGTAACAAATCATCATTATTAAATGATTGTTTATGTGCAAGAAGGGATACCTTCCTGCACATAAACATTAATTCATGTCGTTTTGCTCTCTCTACGTGTTCTGCAAAATGCAGCACACATAGAAAAAGCAAAAACGGAGAGCAATAAAAGTATTTCTCCTCGCATCGCCATTCTAACGTCTGCTCTTGCATGGTGTTAATTTTTGGTGCTGCCTCAGATTTACAGATCCTTGTAAATCTGGGGAAGCATCAAAAAGCAATGGATGTTGGAGTGGAATGCACATAGCAACACCCAATGCACGGCCCTTTCACAAAGATATCTGCATGAAAGGGTACCATATTAACAAAGCAGTGTTAAGCCACAAAAAGTGACTTAACGCCACTTTGTAAATATGGAGCAGGACATTGCACCACAGGAACTTCGATAAGAGTGAGGTTCCTGTGTCGCAGTGCACTTGCAAATATGCCCCTGTGTGTGCAGTTTTAAACTGCAAATTCGATCCAGCAAAATAAACCTTTTGCCAGGCCTAAATGTTCCTTCTCAATACACATAGCTCACCCCTAAAGTAGGCCCTAAACAGCCCAGATGTCAGGGTGCAGTGTATTTAAAATAGTTGAACATGTACTTTTAACTTTTAAATGTCCTGGTAGTGAAAAAACGTTAAATTAATTTTTTGCTACTGCTAGGCCTGCCTCTCCCTTACAAAAACATTGGGTTAAATTATTACATTTAATATGTGATAACTTTCAATTGGGAGCAGGTATGAATGCCAAGTTTGGTGTCTAAAGAGTTGCAATTTAAATCCCTCTTTAATGATAAAGTCGAATTTTCAGTCACATTTCTGAAAATTTCACTTTTAGAAAGTTGGCATTTTCTTGTCCTAACCATTTGATGCCTGCAGCCTGTTTCCTGAGTCATGTGACTAGTTGTAGCTGGCAGTTGATCTTTGTGTATTGCTCCCAGAGAGTGATACACAAGAGAATAGCAGGCAGAATGGGTCATCTTTGACTATATGGGAGGTGGAGCTGCTACCTATCACACTTGCATATCACAAAGGCTCTGCCTGAGCACACTCACAAGAGGTTTGACACTATTCTACTGTGATCCCAGACAAGCTGGGGCCAGTGCAGGGAGGAAGGAAATTCCAAACACCTGTCTGGGTGGAAACCTCCAGTACCCTCTCCTACTACAAAGTGGGCACCAGGTATAAATAATGGACCCACATATCCAACTCTTTAGTACACCTCTGGACCTGTGGAAGACTCAGAAGGACTGCTGTACTGCTCTGCAAGGACTGCTGCTCTGTTACCCTGCTGCCCTATTGCCCTGCTGTCTGAGTGACAGGATTGAACTTGCCTCTTTGTCTCAGGACCAAAAGAGTGGCTGCAAGGGTTTTTCTAGATTGGTGTGGGTGTTTTCTTGCATTGTGTATTCACTTTATTACTGTTAGAAGTGCTGCATAAATACTTTACACATTGCCTCTATGTTAAGCCTGACTGCTTTGTTCAAGCTACCACTGAGTTGAGCACAGGTCAATTTGGGGTTTTCTTGTTTCTCACCCTGACAGAGATTGTGGTTGCTTCTAAAGTAGGGTTTCATCGTCCCATTGGAGACCTTCAATCTCAGGTTCTGTTGATTCAATTGAAGTCTTAAAAGAATGTTAAAGGATATATTACCTAGGAGTCACACATGAGGTGGGTTTGCAACCACTGTGTTATCAGTAATATTTTGTCTAACATTTGGCTGAACATCAAATGTGAAATACTACAGCAATCCACACTTCTAAAACAAGGACAAGACAGAGAATTGTGTCAATACTTTAAAATACCTCAAGGAACAGGCAGTTTAAGCACAGCAGCATGGTGTCCCAACCACTTGCTAAATCCCCACAAATAAAAAAGTCCCTGTTTTATGCAATGCAATGCAAGCTTTATATCGGCCAAAGAGGTGGAGATCACATTGTCTTCACCAAAAACAAACAGGGTATTTGGTCACAGGACCACCAACACATTTACATGACTATGGCCAGTTATATGCTGACTACAATCAAAAGACAATAGTGACACAATATGTACTAATACCATGAACTGCATAACCAGACAATACCATGGAAAATCTAAATCACACCAAAACACGTTTAAAATACCCACCAAAATGTTATTTGCCTAATCACCTCCACAAACACGAGAGAGAATAGACGAGACACACACAGTGGAACTTTTATGATATTTATTCTTTCCCCTTACCATAGGAGCCATCTGTTTCAGACATATACCCATAAACACATTTCACATTTGACTCTATGTCTATTTATTCCTCTTGGATGAAGCAGTCTCAATATGCAGTTAGAATGTGAATCGAACCTACACTTCCCTGCATACTCAAAATGCTTCTATGGTTCATGACAAGAAGCTATTCTTCACTTCAGTTACTTTTGGCAAGAATCCGAGTGCCACACACTTGAAACTATGTTTACTCGGTGAGTAGCCCACGAAATCAGTCATTACATAGCGTCCCAACACCATACTACAGCAACCCACTGTTCTGCCTTCTGTGAATGACATCAGATACACCTGAAGGCATGGATGATGACATCCTTCCACAACATGGCTTTTCTGGAATACGGGAGGTGCTACAGAGTAAATGTGAAAGCGAATGAATCATTGAGAAGACCTTTCGTTTGCTCAAACAGTGATTCATTAGTCTGTATGTGAGCATATATGAAAGTCATGCAGAATCATTGAACACTGCTCCATGTAATGGATGCCAATTCGAGTGTAGGGGGTAAAGAGGATGGATTGTTGTTCTTCTTGCTAACAATTGACATTTAGCTATGACTGCTTTGCCTACCATGGACCAGGGCAGCACTGTAATGTCACTAAAGCCCTCACCGTAGCCTGCATAGAGACAGGGGCTAGGGCAAGGGCAGGTGCAAGTGTATAAGTATCACTCCGGCCAGCAGGCGCAAGATTAAATAGCATGGTAGGGGAAGAAGCTCACAGCCAACACATGATGCACACTGATGTTGAAGCACTGCTAACAGCCTGTCCACTGAATTCATGCAATGTTCCTTGAACTTGAAGATCCAGAGAGAGTATAATTTTATTCATCAAAATTTACTCTAGGGGGGCAGATGTACAAGACTGGCGCATCTCTGCATATTAGCAGGGATGCGCCAGTAAAGATGCGACACGCAAAAATACCCTTGCGCCACCACGGATGCGTCGCATTTACAATGCAGCGCACCGTGGAGCAAGGATAGACAGATGCGTGTCACATCTTTTGTCGTAAGGGCAGCGCATTGCTGGAGTCGTGTCGCAAGCGCGACGCAACTCCAGCAATGCTCAGGGGCGGCCTATACTTATTGTGCTGCGTCACTCCTTACGCCTGCTTCAAGCCGGCGTAAGGTTTTGACGCAGCGGCGTCGTAAAAGTGATTTGGCGTCGCTTTTACGAGGCTTTCTTGCGACGGTACGCCCACCCTGCATACATTATACCTGACGCAGGTATAATGTAGCGCAGGGCTTTACAACGTGACGCATCTCCCTCGATGCGTCACGTTGTAAATATGTCGCAACGTGGAGCATTGTTTACGGCGCCGCTGCGACACAGAAGTGACGCAATGGCGGCGCAAATGTGTCACAAGGGGCTTGTAAATCTGCCCCTAGGTTTCTCAATTGGCGTGGGATGTTCCTTGTGTTGTGTATTCACTTTATTACTGTTTGTCAGCTGCATAAATACTTTAAACATTGTCTCTAAGGGCACGATTAAGATGGCGGTGGGACTGCCACGGTCAGGCCATCGGTGGCGGTCCCACCGCCATCGGCCCATGCAGGACAGCCAGCTGCATTAGGATGGGGGGTGGATGGTGAGCGAGTGGAGAGACCTTCTGCCATGAATCCGACGGCCTCCCTGAGCCCGTCGGATGGTTGGACAATCTGCAATCTCTACAATGGTGGCAGTGCCTGCTCAGGCACCACTGTAGGAATTACAAAGTCTGTTTCCTCCGGCCGTTTCATGGCGGTTAACCCGCCATGAAAGGCTGGTGGAAAGTGACTTTGGGGGCCTCTAGCGGGCCCCCCTTACTCCCTGAACCTCTGCCATGGGACCTAGGGGGCAGCTATGGTGCCCCCCTGAACATCCCTGCACTATGTAAACATCCCTGCACCATGGTGCAGGAATGTTTACAAATATACCTCGTAGCATTGAGGCTTGTGCTGCAGCCCTTTTTCAGGTCGCGACACAAGCCTCAATGCTACGATGCATGTTTCCGACCGCCTCCATGGCGGTCGGATCGTAATCTGTCTGGCGGGACCGCGAACTCCCTGTTGGCCGGTCCTGTTCCCGACAGGATGGCAGTCGGACGCTCGTCCAACTGCCATCATAATCAGGCCCTTTGTTAATCCTGCCTACTTTTGTGCCAAACTTCTAGAGATTTAAGCACAGGTTAATTTAGTGACTTTTGTGATTCACCCAGACAAGGATTGCTATTGTTGTCTGAGTGGGGCTTTCACCCCCTCAACATATAACCCAATTGCTTACAAAAATGTATACTTACTTACCGTTCAATATTTTGGATTCAATAGTTTGTTCCCAATATTTTCATACCTCTATATTCTCTATTCAATATTTAAGGTGCACACCAGGGAGGTGCTTTAGGGACAGAGATGTTTTAAGGCATGGGTAAAGTGGGCAAATGTCCAGGACCCCCACTTAACAAGGGACCCCCTGAGAACTTGAACGTTCACTCTATTTGACTATCTGCACATTCTATTTCCTTTCTAGAGTTCTCTAAAGTCTGACTATCTATACCGCTTACTTCGTCTCTTTACAACATGCCATCCTAAGGATTTTAGGGGTCCCAGGCAAAACATATTTCAACTGTTTAGTGTTACCCTGCTAAACTTTAGCACATAATCTAGTATTGTTTGGCTTCATGGGAGTTTGAGTTAATAAGAAAAATGTAATAAAATAAAAAAATGTCTCTTACAGGGGCCCGCAAAATATGTATTGCCTAGGCCCACAAAATTCTCAAGATGACACTGCTTAGGGAGCGTCATGGAAGAGCTCGATATACAGGGTCTGGTGGCTCAGTGGACTGATAAGTCCGCTGTAGGGGCTGTGTTTGACTTCATGGTCACAGGTTCAAATCCCTGCATGTCCATTAAGCCTTTTATCCTTCTGAGAGAGCTAAAATGAGTACCATTGAGTTGGATAACAAAAAGATCTGTTATTTAGCGCCAAGAACCCCTTCAGGGTGAACATGCACTTTACAAATGCATGTGATATGTTATACCAGCTGTCAGGTATGTACAGCGATACCCATATTTGGTGCAAGGTGAGTGGGCGTTTTGTTAATTAATTGTACTCCACAAGGACTTTTTCATCCAGGTATTTGCTCGATTGTCCAACTTTTGTCAAGCTGCCGACTTTTGACCACATTCATCCTTATGAGTACCTGGTGGTTCAGGACACTCTTTAAGAGGTAAAGTCTGATTTGTACAGGCACAACTTTACACCAGTTTGCTGAAAATGTAGTACAGGAGAAAGACTTAGGTGCATATTCTCAAGGAGCCATCGCCGATTTATCGGCACTTTAGCGCCACAAAAGTAGAGATAGACTTATCACCCCATTCACAAGCTGGTGCAAACTGCCGACATCGCCAGTTTTCCCGCGATAGCTGCCGCAAAACACATCGCCACGGATGAGAGTGACAATTAACGCTAATGACATGCAGAGTAGGCGTTCCCGTGCAAAAACACACAAAAACACCACTTCGCGATATTCGCAACGACAAGCCAGATCTGCGATGCCGGACAAAAACAGGCGATAAGGCGCGTTAGCAGCAGGGACTTAACACCTGCCCATTACTGGTCTTAAGTAGGACGAAAACCTGCAGTACAGAGGGAGCCCAGGCCAGAGCCAAATCTGAAGACCAACAGATGCCATGGAGCTACTAATCATGCAGCTTGGAGACCCAAGAGGGCCACAACACCCACCGCCACCACCCCCAGGACCACCCCCACCCCCAGGACCTCCCTCCCCAGACCACCACCGAGGCAGCGCAGAACAAGACAGCGGACCTTCCGAAAATGCATCAGCCTCACAGACTTAATGCCAGAGGATGTCATTGCCCACTACAGGCTCAAAAGGACAACCATCCTCCGCATCCTGACCCACATTGCCCACAGGCTGACGGTACCAACACAGCGGACTACCAACATCCCTCCGCAGACAAAGCTGCTGGATGTGCTGAACCTGTTGGCCTCTGGTACCTTCCAACCAACAACTGCCAGAGTCGGAGGAGTCTCACAGCCAGCCCTATCAAAGGCCACCACACCTGTCCTGGATGCCATCATCAGTTCCATACCCCAGCACCTTCACTTCCCCCACACTGCGCAGGAACAGCTGGAGACCAAGCAAGGCTTCTACGCCATAGCCGGATTTCCGCACGTGTTGGGGGAAATCGACTGCACACATGTCCTACTTGTGTCCCCTGCCGACACTGCACACAATTACCGCAACAGGAAGCACACGCATTCCATCAATGTGCAGGCAATAGTGGACCACCGGGGACTGTTCACCAATGTCGTCGCCAACTACCCAGGCAGTGTGCATGACTCATACATCTTCCGACAGTCCATCATCAACCAGCGCTTTCAGGATGGCACCTATGGAAATGGACTGCTCGTTGGTAAGTACCAACGGAACACACCACACACCTCAATTCCACAATCACACAACCCACAACTGTGGGAATGGACACGCAACAAAATCACATCCAACATGCCAAACAACATGCACACCTACCAGACATGACAACACAAGTAACCGTGGTAAGAGGGGCCAGAAATGTGGACAAACCATACACTAAGGCATAGCCCCTCTGCCACACATTTGCAGAATGTGGGGAGAGGTGGGAACCACGATTGGGCGAAGGAGGCAATGGACCCATGAATAACAATGTACACAATGCCAAGTGTGACAGTGATGTGCTGGTCAGTCTTGAGTATGCAGAGCACAGACATGTCCATGTGGACACATAATGCTGGAGTCTGTAGTGTCGTGGACAGTGGATGCAACCATGTCATCACAGGCAGTGGGGAACACCTTGGACAAGTGGCCATGTCGGCCCCCCTGTAAGCTTAAGCGAAGTGGACAGACCCGGCGCACGCCAGTCCAGCTTAGGGGAGTGACTAAATAGGCCGGGGCTCAGGGAGTGGTTCACTTCCGGGACGGCCACTGAAGTAACTACTGCGTGTGGCTCTGGGTCCGCCATATCCTGACCATAGGCCTACACACACGCGGCCGACCACCTGCAATGGGCAAAGTCACACTGGCGACGAGATGGCTACGTCCCACGCCACCCAGCGCACATCTCGTCATTGCCTGCAGTGGCGTGTCTGCCAGGGCGGCGTCCCTCACCCTGCCACGAGGCCGCCATCGTGACCGGTGGGGCCTTCGTGATCCTGTGCGCCTGCCGCACCCCAGCCCGCTGATCCCCAGACCCAACCTGCACCCAGCGGTGAATGCCCGCCCCTGTGCACCCAGGCCTCACTGTTCACCTGCCACCACCGGAGTCTCTCCAAGAGGGCCCACCACGTGCCGTTGCAATCTCCAAGGCTGGGCTCCGCAGGCTTGGCAGCCTCCTCAGCCGATCGCTGGCTTCTGCGCAACAGGCCCCCAGCGCACCCAGCGGCACCGCACCGTGGAGTTGCGAGTTGGCTAATGCAGCCTTCTGACCACACTGCGGTACAGCAAGTAACATACACATCCTTTCCAGTCCGCCCCTCCAGGCCTGCTGCATCATCGCAGGCTGCACACCTGCTCAGCTCTTCCGGTGGGCTGAACTCAGTGCACCACAAGTCACCGTCCAGCCTCCAGCATTATAGCATGATGCACACCCGCTCAGCTCTTCCGGTGGGCCGAACTCAGTGCACCACAAGTCACCGTCCAGCCTCCAGCATTATAGCATGATGCACACCCGCTCAGCTCTTCCGGTGGGCCGAACTCAGTGCACCACAAGTCACCGTCCAGCCTCCAGCATTATAGCATGATGCACACCCGCTCAGCTCTTCCGGTGGGCCGAACTCAGTGCACCGCAAGTCATTGTCCCGAGGGGCTACCCCACAAGTCCGCCTCCGGTAGCCAACAGCATGTCTTCGGTAACACCACTGGAGCCCTTCACAGTCAATGGGCCACCCCCATCCCAGGCAGGCCACCGGTAAGCCTGGGCAGATCGTCTGGAGACGTACTCTGAAGCGCACGACATCCCCGTGCCGCGGCGTCGGCGCACGCGTGTGAGGAGTGTGGAAAAATGGCCCGGGGCTCTGGGCGTGGTTCAGTTCTGGGCTCTGGGCGTGGTCCAGTTCCGGCCTGGCCACAAAAGTGACTATGGCATGTGTCTCCCTAGTAGTGTCTGCGCTACCCGGCCTGTAATCAACAATGTCGCAATGTAGCATGCACCAGGAGGGCGGCCTCGCCCGAATGGATTAATAAAGGAGCGCAAGACCGCTCGGGGTCTCGGCTCTTACATGCCAACTGTTGTGTGTGTATCTACATTGCCGCAGCCTGAACCGAAGGCCTTGCCTCAATATCAGCGTGAGTTCAGCCAGGCCAGAACTCCACATCTGTGTCCGCCCTATCCTTACCATAGGCCTACACACACGTGGACGCCCACCTTCAACGGCCAACATTACAGTCTTGCTGTCAGTCCTGTGGACATGGGCAGGCAGGCATGACAATGGTGTGCCGTAGGAGTGCAAGTGATGCAACCGCACAGCACACACAAGTAAATAGGCTCAGTGGGAGGGAGAAGCAGCTGTGAGGCTACGTAATACACATTGTCCTACCACATTTGCCAGCAGCAATACATGGCTAACATGAATCCCAAGGTCGCACAAATCACACACCACGAAACTTGTATGTCTGCCAACACAGCATGCAGAACCACCAGTTAACACGGACCTCACTTACCTCTCACAGGTGATCAAGGATATGCACTCTGCCCGTGGATGATGACACCCCTCCGAGACCCGAACACCCCGGCCCAGAGGCAGTACAGTGTGGCCCACAAACGCACCAGGGGCATTGTTGAGAGCACGTTTGGCGTGTTGAAATCACGTTTCAGGTGCCTGGACATCACCGGTGGAAGACTCCTGTACAGCCCAGAAATAGTGTGCAAGATGATCACTGCATGTTGTGTATTGCACAACCTATGTGTACGCACCAATGCCCCATGGATCCAAGTCCCAGAAGCACCGGAAGATGATGAGGAAGATGATGCAGGTGGACCACACCCCACTGCAGCCGCAGCAGGAATAGCCCGAAGGAACACAATCATCAACAATTTCTTCGCATGAGCACATCACATTGTGACTGTCCACAGCAATCATGGCACAGTACAAGATGACCACATGACCAGCATGTGCAAATAAAATCTTAGCAACACACATTCCCATGTGCATGTCAGTCCTCTGCATTAGCACATTAATCTGACGGGTGTAAGTGCAACATTGAGTGCTTACATTTGCATATGTTGCAAGAAGAGATGTTGTGTATGTCACCTCTGTACCGAGAGGCTGTTTAGGGCGTCACATATTGGATATGCCATATCAGGGTGTCACATGTAGTATGTCATGCCACTCATCAGCGTCCCACGTGTACATGAACATGACATGAAGGCCGTCATTGGTGTTCAGGAAAAGACAACAGGGTGCCATTTGTGGTCAGAGATGTACGTGCATGATGCAAATATACACGCTGTGTGTCGAGTCACACAACATGTACAACATGGCCGTATGGGGGATGTGGGCACAGTGGACAGCTCAGCAACATTGGGAGATGCACACCAGCCTAGAAGCCAGCAGGTCCACCTTGCGTGGAACACACCAAGGTGTCCCCTGGTCAAATGTGCCATGTACAGATCACATGTGTACACGGACGTCATCCATCAAGAGAAGTGATCCGTGCCAGCTAATAGGTGCATGGTGAGTGGTCAACCGCCTCCTCACAGCTACCCGCACCCATCACTGTCAGACTGCAGCAAAACAACACTGCTACATCAGAGCATGCAATACTGACCGTGAGGGCTCGTACATGGTTGGTAAGGGTTCAACCATGCCGGAAGGCGAAGCAGTGACATCCCCCCCACCCAATACCCATCACATTTCCAGAATGCAAGCAGATGACAAACTAACATTGTGGATGACAGCCCCTCTGTCTGAACTGGAAGGCGGTAGCACATCTGCACCTCCGACCTTGGGAATGCATGCGACCCGGCACACCGTGAGCAATACCATAGCAGCTGCTGACGGCTCCCACACTACACACAGCGCGAACCAGAGACCAACTGTTATACCTGGCATCATTGGCGCGGGTCTCCCTTCCTCTTTTCGCTTCTTACCTTTTATGTTGACTGGATTTAGATGCTCTGGGCACTGTGCCACTGCCAATCAGTGACACAGCGCGAATGCTCCCTGTGTGAAGATAACTGTATGAATTGGGATAACCATAGTTTGGCTCGTTTGGTTTACCTGTCAGCCCCTAGTATCAGTGCACTGTGTGTGCCCAGGGCTGGTAGGCCAAATACTGCTGGTGGGCCTGCAGCGCTGATTTGCGCTACCCACCGAAGCGGCTTTTCAAGTATGCCTGTGTAGCATGTTCTAATAGCGAGTTACCCTCCATTTCACTGTTTAGTGTTGTGAGGCCACCCGTTCTCATAGGCCAGAATGTGCAGGCTGAGTATTACATGCCTTAATCCTACCTGCCCCCAGGAACCTGATAGGAACGTCGAATTTGATATGTTTAAGCTCAGAACATTGAGATACATCTTTTAGTGAGGATTATTAGCGTAGCCCGTGTTCGAAAATGCCTATACTAGAAACGAGGTATTTTCTGGCCTAAGCTTTCCTGTAGGCTTTGCCAGCGTGTGTATTGGCCGTCTGGTTTTGGAGCAGCAGGGCCAGCTGGGTCAGACCTGGCTGGAGAGAGAGATCGGCATTCAGAGTATGGGGAGGGGTGACTCTTTGATCCGAGCAGGGCCGTGCCTGGCAAGGTGAATGATGGCTCCATCTCCCACTGGGCGTCTGATGGCAGACCCCCAGATTCTCAAAGGGCAGGATGTCGCCTCGTAAACCAATTGCTCCCCGACCCCACCGAACTGGTTCTGGCTGGATGCAGTGATTTGTGACTGCAGAGAACAAAGACTTTTTAGGTATAAAACGCTGCGCTGAAACCTGGAGCGGGGTGTTCCTTCTGGATTTCAAGATGAAACTCTATCCGAGCGGACAGAGGAAAGGACCTTGAAACTTTCACCAAGCTTGCTGAAGAAACTACCCAAGGGCCTGAATTGAGAGCGCCTCCTGCTGAAGTCTCAGGGACATTAGACTTCACCCCGTCAGCCGCCTGAATTCCTGTGCTAGGGATTCTACTTGCAGGTGAGGCCTCCGTCGAGTAATCCGGAACCTCTAGTTCTACTGTGAGGAATGCGGACTAGTAACCCTTGTGAACTCTGTGTGTGGGCCGCCGCAGCTAAGAGAGAGCTGCTGCCACTGAGCGCCTGCCTTAATTTGAATCTTCAGAACCTTCGCTGCAACTGTGTGGGCCGCCGCAGCTAAGAGAGAGCTGCCGCCGCTGAGTGCCCGCACTTGTGTCAGCTGTGCAACATTGTGAATTGTCCTGGGGGCCGCTGCAGCTAATAGAGAGCTGCCGCCGCTGAGGGCCCACACTTGTGTCTGCTGCGCAACATCGTGAATTGTCCTGTGGGCCGCCTCAGCTAAGAGAGTGCTGCCGCCGCTGAGGGCCCGCACTTGTGTCAGCTACGCAACATCGTGAATTGTCCTGTGGGCCGCCGCAGCTAAGAGAGAGCTGTTGCCGCAGAGTACCGCACTTGTGTCCGCTGTGCATCATCGTGATTTGTCCTGTGAGCCACCGCAGCTAAGAGAGAGCTGCTGCCGCTGGGTGCTCGCACCTTTGCTAACTTTGCATCATCGAGATTTGTCCTGTGAGCTGCCGCAGCTAAGAGAGAGCTGCTGCCACGGAGTGCTCACACCCTTGATAACTTTGCATCATTGAGATTTGTCCTGTGAGCCGCCGCAGCTAAGAGAGAGCTGCTGCCGCGGAGTGCTTGCACCCTTGCTAACTTTGCATCATCGAGATTTGTCCTGTGAGCCACCGCAGCTAAGAGAGAGCTGCCGCCGCTGAGTGCTCGCACCTTTGCCAACTTTGCATCAGTGGGATTTGTCCTGTGGGCCTCTGCAGCTAAGAGAGAGCTGCTGCCGCTGAGGGCCCGCATCTTTATTAACTGTGCATCATCGTGAATCGTCCCGTGGGCCGCCGCAGCTAGGAGAGCGCTGCTGCCGCAGTGAGCCCACCACGGAGCTCCACGACGAGAGTCATCGCCACCACCAGCTCGGGCCGCCGCAGCCGCGTGCTGCTGCCGCTGGGAGCCCACCTGTCCCGAGTGCCCGAATCATTGTGAGTGCACGTTGCGAACCACTGCAGTCGAGAACTGTGGTCAGTGGGAGTCCGCCTGTCACCGTCTCCGCTTCTTCGAGAAGCTACGTGCTGTGTCCCCGTCCAACGGCAGGTATCTGGTGCGCAACAGGTCGCGTAGACCCAGGCCTTGATCTCAGTCAGTGCCACGTTCTGGTGAATACGTATTGCCTCTGTAAGTCCCTACTGATTTACGTGCATTGTGACTGGTTAAAACGCTTTTGAGAGTCTCGTACTAAACCTTAGATAAAGATACTAATTTTCTATACCTACTTGAGTTGCGTTCTTTTGTGGTGTCGTTACTGCCTTATTGTGCATGGTCATAAATGCTTCACACACTGCCTCTGAGATAGGCCTAACTGCTTGTGCTATGTTACCACAGGGTTGAGCAGGGGTTATCAAAGGGGGTAGCCCACTTGCCCTGATTTGGGAAGAAGGGTCCCTATTTGGACAGTGGCGCCAGCCATTGCCAACTAGAGACCCCCATTTCTAACATTGGTGGCAGCGGTGGGATCAGGATTTGCATTTATGATCCACGTACAATAATTGGTAGACACCACTAGTGAGTACAGACTAAAGCGCAGACACGCGCGGATTTTTTTTCCTCTCTGAATTTTTTTGGTTGGTTGTTTTAGTATTGAATTGTTGATCGCAGCCATGAGTACTTCTAATATGGGAAGGCCAACATCCAATGCTTCGGAGGATCTCGCCTTTGAGGAGGAAAGATTAGATACCTATACTGCCAAACAGCTGAAGTCATTTTGTAGGCGATTCGCAGTCCCCGTGATAGGTCTCTCTAGGAAGGAGGAGTACCACAAGGCGCTGAAGGCCTGGTGGGAAGCGAGAGAGTCCACTGAGTATGAGGAAGAGAATGCTGGAGGGCAGCAGGATGATGCAGTAGAGGGGAGGGAGATAGAACACCCTCCAATCCAGGTACAAGTGTATCCCAAAGGAGCCTGACCCCAGAAGAGCTGGAGGACAGGGAGAGAGATAGGAGGCATAGTTTGGAGATGGCTAAATTGGAAGGTCAGAAGGACCTTGAGAGTAAGAAGTTAGACATTGAGAAGAATCGATTGTTAATTGAACTTGAGAAAATGAGAATGGAACATGAGAGAATGTTGAGATAGATAGAGATCAGGGCAAGGAGTGTCCCGGTCTCCCCCTCTGGTGGCAGCATACCTTTAGTAATTCCTGAGAGTAGAGTTTATATTCCTAAAGATGTCATTAAGGATTTTCACAAGAGTGAGGATATTGGGCAATGGTTTGCCGCATATGAGATAGCAATGGTGTCCCACCGGGTCCCTGAGCAGGATTGGGGAGCGGGATTGTGGGGGCGCTTTGTGGGTGATGGTAGGGATACCCTGTTGGACCTGCCTGAGGAGAGCAGGATGGTGTATGCCCATATGAAAGAAGCTTTGATGACCCGTTATGGTTTGACCCCAGAAATGTACAGGCAGAGGTTTAGGACCTGTAAGAAGTTAGAGGGTAGCACCTGGGTTGAATATGTGTCTTTTTTCTGCAGAGCAACGGAGCGCTGGGTAAAGGGTAGCAAAGTGGAAACTTTCGAGCAATTGTATGATTTGTTTGCGTGGGAGCATTTGTCCAGTAACTGTTTTCCAGAGCTACGCCAGCACCTGATTGATAGCAAGCTGACTAACCCTAGGAAGCTTCCTGAGGAGGCGGACCACTGGGTGAGCACCCAGATCTGCAAAGGTTTTGTGGGAGACTTCGCCAGAGGTGGGCAGGGTCCCCAGCAGAGAAGTGGGGGGACAAGGGTAAGCAGAGGGAGTTCCAGAGAGGGCCCCAAAGTAATTCCCAAGGGAACCAAGCAGTGGTGTCCCAGCCTCCCCCTGAGAAGAAGACAGTGTCCCCGACAGGTAGGCCTGTCCAGAGGGGGCCACTCACTTGTTTCAAGTGTGGTCAAGTGGGCCACCGGTATTATGATCCCTAGTGTCCCCAGAGGGACCCCAATGCATCCCCTCGTGCACCACCCCATGCACCATCCCGCCAGATTGCCAGTGTAGCCCTGGGGGGGAGGAAGTGGAGGTCCAAGGTAGGTGGGATCCCGTAGAGTTAACCCTTGTCTCGCTAGGAGACTTCGAGAAGGTCCCTAACCCCACACTGCCGAATAACACTCAGAAGTACCGGCAGTGTGTGACCATCAATGGCCATAGGGTGGAGGCTCTCAGGGACACCGGAGCTAGTGTGACTGCTGTCAGCTCCCGGTTGGTGTCCAAAGAGCAGGTTGTCCCCCATGCGTTCTGCCCCGTAGTGTCAGCAGACAACTCAGAGAGCCAGTGTGAAGTGGCTCAGGTTCCCTTCGAGTGGGGGGGGTCGCAGGAACTCTTCAAGTGGCTGTAAGGTCCACCATGCCTGTAGACTGTCTGTTGGGCAATGATCTGGAGAACTCCCCGTGGGCTTCCGTGGAGAGAAAGTCTCAATTGGAAATGTTGGGTTTGCCTGAGTGGGCGTGTGTGACCACTCGGTCCATGACAGCTCAGAAGGATGTTCAGGAGGGTCTGGAGCCTGAAAGTATGGCCCAGGCCCTGCCTCAAAGAAAAGGGGTAGGGGGTGCAGGAAACCAGCCCCTGCGGTTCCCACGGTCCCGGAGGGAGCAGACCTTGAGGGGGATGCCCTGGAACCTACAGGGGAACAAGGGGCCGAACAGGGGTCCTACCGGAGCTGACCCATTGGCAGTAGGAAGGGGGCCCTCCAGGGAGGAATTTTGCGAGCAGCAGAGAACCTGCCCTTCTCTTGAGGGGGTGCGGCGACAGGCCACCGCCCAGGCAGTAGGTGACCAGACAGGGTCACATTGGATCTATTGGGAGAACGACTTCCTTTACAGCGAGCCTAAGGTTGCTGAGCCTGGGTCAGCCCGTGTGCTAGTGGTACCCCAGCGCTTCAGGACCTTCCTACTGCGGTTGGCTCATGATGTGCCATTGGCCAGACATCTGGGGCAGACCAAGACCTTTGAGAGGCTGGTCACCCACTTCTATTGGCCCCAACTGCGCAGGGGCTCAGATGCTCACTGCAGGACGTGTGAGACTTGCCAGGCAAGTGGGAAGAGTGGGGGGAAGATTAAGGCCCCACTACAGCCCTTTCCCGTGGTGAGCACCCCATTCGAGAGAGTGGGCATTGATATTGTGGGGCCTCTGGATCCCAAGACAGCCATGGGCCACAGGTTCATCCTGGTCTTGGTGGACCATGCCACCCGGTACCCTGAGGCCATCCCGCTCAGGACAGTGACGGCCCCCGTGGTGGGACGGCCACTGAGGGGGATTTTCTCCGGCGTGGGATTCCCCAGAGAGGTGGTGTCCGATAGGGGAACTAACTTCATCTCCAAGTACATGAAGTCTCTGTGGGAGGAGTGTGGGGTAACGTATAAGTTCACCACTCCTTACCACCCCCAGGGTAATGGGCTGGTTGAGAGATTCAACCGGACCCTTAACGGCATGATTATGGGCCTAGGCGAGCCCATGAGGCGTAGGTGGGATGTCCTCTTGCCATGCCTGTTGTTTGCTTACCGTGAGGTGCCACAGAAGTCCTTAGGGTTCAGTCCCTTTGAGCTGCTCTATGGTCACCCGGTAAGAGGGCCTCTGAGTCTGGTCAAGGAAGGCTGGGAGCAATCTCCCAGGAAACCTCCCCAGGATGTGTTTAGTTCGATGCTGGCCTTCAGGAACCAGACTCGGTGTTTCAGGAAACTTGCTGCGGCAAACCTGGAAACCAGCCAGGAAGAGATGAAACGCTGGCACGATCAGAATGCCACTCTGATCGAGTTTCAGCCGGGACGGAAGGTTTGGGTCATGGCCCCGGTGGAGCCCTTTGCGCTCCAGGATAGGTGGACCGGCCCCTTTGAGGTGGTGGAGCGCAAGAGTCCTGTTACCTACATGGTGGACTTGCAGTCTCCCAGGAACCCCTTGCGGGTCCTGCATGTTAACTGCCTGAAGCCCCACTTTGAGAGGTCTGAAGTGGGCATGCTTCTGGCCACAGATGCTGGGATGGAGGAGGAAAGCGAGCCCCTTCCTGACCTCCTGTGTGCGGGGGAGCGAGATGGGTCAGTGGAGGGTGTGGTCCTCTCCACCACACTGACTCCTGAGCAGCAGGGTGATTGTCGCCACCTGTTGGGGCAATTCAGTGATCTGTTCTCCCTGGTACCTAGTGTCACTGATTGGTGTGTCCATGACGTGGACACCGGGGACAGTCCTCCCATTAAGCACAAGGCTTACCGAGTGACTGACCGGGTAAGGGCCTACATTAAGGATGAGGTTACCAAAATGTTTGCCCTTGGGGTGATTGAGTCCTCTAGCAGCCCTTGGTCCAGCCCAGTGGTCCTGGTACCAAAAGCTGCAGCGCCTGGTACTACCCCAGAACTTCGGTTCTGCGTGGACTATCAGGGCCTCAATTCAGTCATGAAGACTGACACGCACCCCATCCCCAGAGCTGATGAGCTCATAGATCATGACACTGGCTCCCTATACTGCAGAGAGTTCAATTTAAGTCCCTTTGCATAGTTTTCAAGGCCTTGCATGGGTCTGGACCTATATTAATGCAGAAGAAATTCGCATGGTATGCCCCTATTAGGAGCCTCCGCTCCTCTTCCGCTAAAATGGTGAAGGTGCCAAGATTCAAAAAAACAAAGTCAGGAGGTAGGGCCTTCAGCACCTCTGCTGCCCGACTATGGAATATTCTTCCATTCGAGTTGAGAAAGCTGGAAGATCTTCTTCTGTTTAGGAAGAGACTAAAGACATGGCTCTATCCTAGTGCATAACTTTACTATCTTGATGAGATCCTCCGTAGCACAAGCCCTGCTGGGCACACATATGTTAGCGCCAGGATGCCTGTTGGGTGACAGTGCGCTTTATAAGTGTCGAAATAATAATAGATCGGTTAGGGGCTGCAAAATACCTCAGCACATTTGATTTGACGTCTGGGTATTGGCAGATCGCCTTGACCGAGGGAGCAAAGGAGAGGTCAGCCTTCTCCACACCCGATGGACACTACCAGTTCCGGGTGATGCCCTTTGGAATGAAGAATGCCCCTGCCACCTTTCAGAGGCTGGTCAACAGGGTGTTGGTTGGGCTGGAAGACTTCAGTGCCGCCTACCTGGATGACATTGCGGTGTTTAGCTCCTCTTGGGAGGACCACCTGCGCCACCTCTGGGAGGTATTGATGGCACTGCGGAAGGCAGGCCTCACAATTAGAGCCAGTAAGTGCCAAATTGGGCAGGGTTCTGTAGTGTATTTGGGGCACCAGGTGGGGAGCGGCCAGGTGGCGCCCCTTCAGCCCAAATTTGAAACTATCCTGGTGTGGGAACCCCCCCAAGACTCAGACGCAGGTGAGAGCCTTCTTAGGACTCACAGGGTACTACAGGAGGTTTGTCAAGGGATATGGCAACATTGTTGCACCCTTGACTGAGCTGACTTCTAAGAAGCAGCCAAAGAAGGTAAACTGGACTGACACCTGTCAGAACGCGTTTGACGCCCTGAAGACTGCCATGTGCACCGCACCCGTGCTTCAGGCGCCCAACTTTTCAAAGGAATTTGTTGTCCAGACAGACGCCTCAGAGCATGGTATAGGGGCTGTTCTGTCACAGATCAATGAGGAGGGACTAGACCAACCGGTAGCCTTCCTGAGCAGGTGGTTACTTCCCCGGGAACAGAGGTGGAGTGCAATTGAGCGTGAGGCATTTGCTGTGGTCTGGGCGCTGAAGAAGCTGAGACCATATCTGTTTGGGACTCACTTCCGGGTTCAGACAGACCACAGGCCCCTTAGATGGTTGATGCATATGAGGGGTGAGAATCCCAAGTTGTTGAGGTGGTCCATTTCCCTACAGGGTATGGATTTCACGGTGGAACACCTCCCCGGTACAGAACACGCCAATGCTGATGGTCTGTCCAGGTTTTTCCGCCTTAGTGATGAGAACTCCCAAGGGAATGGTTAGTTCTCCCCACATTTCAGCTGGAGGGGACGCGTGTTAGGCCTGGCATCATTGGCGCGGGTCTCCCTTCCTCTTTTCGCGTCTTACCTTTTATGTTGACTGGATTTAGATGCTCTGGGCGCTGTGCCACTGCCAATCAGTGACACAGCGCAAATGCTCCCTGTGTGAAGATAACTGTATGAATTGGGATAACCATAGTTTGGCTCGTTTGGTTTACCTATCAGCCCCTAGTATCAGTGCACTGTGTGTGCCCAGGGCTGGTAGGCCAAATACTGCTGGTGCGCCTGCAGCGCTGATTTGCGCTACCCACCGAAGCGGCTTTTCAAGTATGCCTGTGTAGCATGTTCTAATAGCGAGTTAACCTCCATTTCACTGTTGACAGTTGTGAGGCCACCCGTTCTCATAGGCCAGAATGTGCAGGCTGAGTATTACATGCCTTAATCCTACCTGCCCCCAGGAACCTGATAGGAACGTTGAATTTGATATGTTTAAGCTCAGAACATTGAGATATATCTTTTAGTGAGGATTATTAACGTAGCCCGTGTTCGAAAATGCCTATACTAGAAACGAGGTATTTTCTGGCCTAAGTTTTCCTGTAGGGTTTGCTAGCGTGTATATTGGCCGTCTGGTTTTGGAGCAGCAGGGCCAGCTGGGTCAGACCTGGCTGGAGAGAGAGATCGGCATTCAGAGTATGGGGAGGGGTGACTCTTTGATCCGAGCAGGGCCGTGCCTGGCAAGGTGAATGATGGCTCCATCTCCCACTGGGCGTCTGATAGCAGACCCCCAGATTCTCAAAGGGCAGGATGTCGCCTTGTAAACCAGGTGCTCCCCGACCCCACCGAACTGGTTCTGGCTTGATGTAGTGATTTGTGACTGCAGAGAACAAAGACTTTTTATGTATAAAACGCTGCGCTGAAACCTGGTGCGGGGTGTTCCTTCTGGATGTCAAGACGAAACTCTGTCCGAGCGTACAGAGGAAAGGACTTTGAAACTTTCACCAAGCTTGCTGAAGAAACTACCCAAGGGCCTGAATTGAGAGCGCCTCCTGCTGAAGTCTCAGGGACATTAGACTTCACCCCGTCAGCCGCCTGAATTCCTGTGCTAGGGATTCTACTTGCAGTTGAGGCCTCCATCGAGTAATCCGGAACCTCTAGTTCTACTGTGAGGAACGCGGACTGGTAACCCATGTGAACTCTGTGTGTGGGCCGCCGCAGCTAAGAGAGAGCTGCCGCCGCTGAGCGCCCGCCTTAATTTGAATCTTCAGAACCTTCGCTGAAACTGTGTGCAACATTGTGAATTGTCCTGGGGGCCGCTGCAGCTAAGAGAGAGCTGCTGCCGCTAAGTGCCCGCACTTGTGTCAGCTGTGCAACCTCGTGAATTGTCCTGTGGGCCGCCGCAGCTAAGAGAGATCTGCCACCGCTGAGTGCCCGCACTTGTGTCCGCTGTGCAACATCGTGAATTGTCCTGTGGGCCATCGCAGCTAGGAGAGAGCTGCCGCTGCTGAGTGCCCGCACTTGTGTCAGCTGCGCAACATCGTTAATTGTCCTGTGGGCCGCCGCAGGTAAGAGAGAGCTGTCGCCGCTGAGTGCCCGCACCTGTGCCCGCTGTGCATCATCGTGATTTGTCCTGTGAGCCGCCGCAGCTAAGAGAGAGCTGCTGCCGCTGGGTGCTCGCAACCTTGCTAACTTTGCACCATCGAGATTTGTCCTGTGAGCCGCCGCAGCTAAGAGAGAGCTGCTGCCGCGGAGTGCTCGCACCCTTGCTAACTTTGCATCATCGAGATTTGTCCTGTGAGCCACCGCAGCTAAGAGAGAGCTGCCGCCGCTGAGTGCTCGCACCTTTGCCAATTTTGCATCATTGGGATTTGTCCTGTGGGCCGCCGCAGCTAAGAGAGAGCTGCTGCCGCGGAGTGCCCGCATCTTTGTTAACTTTGCATCATCGTGAATCGTCCCGTGGTCTGCCGCAGCTAGGAGAGCGCTGCTGCCGCTGTGAGCCCACCATGGAACTGCACGATGAGAGTCATCGCCACCACCAGCCCGGGCCGCCGCAGCCACGTGCTGCTGCCGCTGGGAGCCCGCCTGTCCCCGAGTGCCCGAATCATTGTGAGTGCACGTTGCGGACCACTGCAGTCGAGAACTGTGGTCGCTGGGAGTCCGCCTGTCACCGTCTCCGCTTCTTCAAGAAGCTACGTGCTGTGTCCCCGTCCAACGGCAGGTATCTGGTGCGCAACAGGTCGCGTAGACCCAGGCCTTGAACTCAGTCAGTGCCACGTTCTGGTGAATACGTATTGCCTTTTTAAGTCCCTACTGATTTACGTGCATTGTGACTGGTTAAAACGCTTTTGAGAGTCTCGTACTAAACCTTAGATAAAGATACTATTTTTCTATACCTACTTGAGTTGTGTCCTTTTGTGATGTCATTACTGCCTTATTGTGCATGGTCATAAATGCTTCACACATTGCCTCTGAGATAGGCCTAACTGCTCGTGCTACGTTACCACAGGGTTGAGCAGGGGTTAACAAAGGGGGTAGCCCACTTGCCCTGACTTGGGAAGAAGGGTCCCTGTTTGGACAGTGGCGCCAGCCATTGCCAACTAGAGACCCCCATTTCTAACACCAACGTATTCACACCCCACACACAGGAGTCCTTGCTCGTAGTTCACTTGCATGGTATGACCTTCACACTTACGCTCCGACCATCCCAGGAGTCCAAGTGCTCCACACTCAGACCAATCATTGCTCCGAGCTGTGGCTTCACATAACTGTGACTTTGCCTTTGTGACACACAGCCCTATTTCATACATTGACGTGGGGCTAAGTTTGGAAATAGCAAGATTGTTGTTTTGGAGCAATGAGGCCACAGCTAGTTCACACATTCCCAGTCATCTCACTGCCTATCTGGGTAACAGACATACAGGCGCATTGAAATCAGTTCCCAGGGAGCACCGTTGTTTGGAAACACTGCCCCTACATACATCCATACTTTCATACTTGCTTGATCATGGACATGATTCATCTGTGTGAATTTGAATGTCTTATTCACATTCGGTGGAGTGGTGAAGGTGGACCAGTACCTGGCCATGCACATGCTACTTTACAATGTTGCCCCGTGGAGGGCCAGCCAGGGTCCTTTGGGGAGGGAAAAGTGCATCGTAGGAGAGGGAGTTCAGTCCGCAGTCTGATTTCGGTATCATTGGTTGCCTAAACAAATGTAGCAGTCCATATCGGGGGCCAAGGTGAGAGTTGCAGAGTGTTAAGGGGGACAGTGGAGGGTGTTATTCCTGGGCATGATGCAGAGGGCAGAACCAAGCAGAAAGAGGCCATATGGCGGAGATGAATGCTACTGCTTCCTACTTAGCCCAACGGCAGATTCATCCTCATCACTGTCCTCCTATGTGTGATGTGCCTCACATGTGGGTGGTGGTGTTTTGTCTGTGGCACTGTGTGGCAGTGACACATCAGGGGCCGGAGGTGCATTGTCAGCCGCACTGTGAGGCACTGACACATCAGGGGGCGGTGATGTGGAGGGAGTAGTTGCAGCAGCATTCATCTGCGCCAGGCCTTGTGGCAGCACTGCCATGATGTGGTTCTGCAGGGCATGGTAGATCCCTGCTACATCTCGCTGGTGTGCAGCCGTGGCAGCCATTCTTCCCACCTGCATCCGCTCCATGTTCTCCATGTTCCTCCCCATGTTGGCCAACTCACGGCTGAGATCGCTGGAGCCACTCTGACTAGACAGTTGTTCTTGTCTATGAGTCATGACTCCGGCAATGTCAGCCATGGATTGTTGGAGACCATGGAGCGGACTGTTGGTGTCTGTTAGGGCCTGTAGGTGGTCCCTGATGGGACTTGGACACCCACGTATGGCATCTAGACACACAGCGTTGGAATGACATGTGTTGCTCGTGGGGATCCTGGGAGACAGCCGGGGTGGTGGGTGCTTCCTGCTGTGTGGTCTGTGCAGGGGGTGGGTTCGCCTCGATGCAGCTGGGCTGCCCTGCTCCTGGGGGTGGGGTGCTGAGGGTGTCCATGAGCTGTTGGAGGGCGTTGGGGTCAATGGTGTGTAGGTCCTCTTCATCATTGGTGATGAGGAGTACGGTCTGCTCTGCAGGAGGTGATGATTCTCCCTCTGCAATGTGAAGGGGAGATGCAGTTTGATATTGTGTTCACATGTATGTTGACGTATTGGCCAAGTTTACAGACAGACTGCATGTCAATGTACATTGTGACTGTTTGTGTGGAGATGCCTATTTAATGCTGGACAGTTGACATTTCGCCACCATCACGGATGTGAGGTTGTATTTGTCCATTATCATCTCACAGTTTCCTGCTATGCCAAATGCGAACTGCCATTTTCTACACACAAGCGGCAGCAGTTGTGTCCTCTGTTCTGTTGTGTAAGTGTTGCAGTTTGGTCCACTTTGTTGTAAATGTTGAGGTGCTCTGAGTGTTATGTGTGTGTGCTGCATTGTGGGTGATTTGCACCTTCAGCTCTGCTTTGGCTGGCCCTTATCCCTTTCAGGCGGTGTGCCTTTCACTTCTGTGCTTATGCAGTGCTGAGCTGTTGCAGACTTGGGTAAATTGGGCTCTTGGTCGGAGTTGTGACTCTTGGGCATGGTTTGTCCGCAGATGTGCTGTACTTGCTTGTGCATGTGTGCCATTGTGCCCATCTCCCCCCGTCCCCTCAGTCCCTGGTGGTTACTCACCCTGTTGCTGTTGTGTCAGGTCATGTTGAGCAGTGTCCGGTCCTCCGACTCCTGCCACCGTCTCATCACTGATGACTGTGGACACCATTTCCTCCATCTCATCCAGCTCCTCCTGTGGCGCAGGACTCCCACCCCCAGTCTGCATTGCTGCTATGCCGTTGTTGGCGAGTTTCAGCTTGTTTTTGCGCTTCACATCATTTCAGCGCCTCTTGACCTCTTCCATTGTCCTCCTCAGCACTCTAACTGCATTCTCCTTGTCCACGATGGACTGCCATATTCCATTTTTTGTTGCCGTTGACACAGTGGAGGTGACGAACAGTTGTTGATGGTGTTCTGTCACCTCCGTAATCAGGATCCTGTTTTCCTGTGGACTGAACCGCGTCTTCCTCTTCTTCTTCTCCTTGCCCTTCCCTGACCCCGAGGTCCCGGGCTGGTCCTCCGTGGGGCTTGTGGGGTTCGGGTTGTCCTCTGTTCTTGCTCCGGCTACCTCCATGGTGCTTCGCAGTTGTTTGTGTTTTATTTGTATTTCATTGTTGCCGCTTTTATAGTGTTTGTTCCCGCCTTACTTGTGGGACTTACGGGCCTGGCGCTGCTTTTCGCTGGATTTTTATCGCAGTTGGACCCATCGCAGCTTTTTTCACGTTCGGGTTTCCTTTTTAATCCCCGTCACGGTAGTTGTATCGCGGACATTTGTGGCGTTCTCGGGAAACTATCGCATGTTACCGCCGTGTTGGGAATACGACGTTGACACAGAGTTATTTTCCCACGATAGGCGGCGATATGAAAAATTGCGTTAGCCTATTTTGGCGATGTTTATCGCACGTTCTTGTGAATATCCCCCTAAGTGGACTGGTCTACAAGTCGTACTGCTATATTAACATTCAGGGAAGCAGTTTGCATTGTCTGAAAACATCTAGTCGCCTGGCTAGGCACAGTTTGCCTGGCAATATTCCTGTCCACACACCCTCATTTGTACAGCACACATGTCCCAGCAATAATGTAAATATACATTTGCCCACATGATTAATCAGTGACACATTTTTAATTTAGCTGTTTAAGCAAGCCGTTTTTCAAAGACTGCGGCACTCTTCATCGTCTCCCCTGCTGTGCAATCTTAAATCCCTTTTAATAGACTCCAAAATATCGTTCAGGCAGGCAGTGTCGGGGATTGAAACCTATTAAGGCAGGTAACGCTTCATTTTCCACAGACCTCTTGTTGAGGAGAGGTCATTTAGAGAAGAAAGGGAAGAGAAAAAAGAAGTCTCCTCGTTGTTAGCATCTTACGTTAAAAAAAAAAAGGTTTTTGAAAACCAGTGTTACATGCTCCTTTGGAAAAAAGAGCTGTGATTTTCGCAAGGATCTGCACAGCAATAGCTACAGGTTTTACGGCCACAGGACCCCCAAACAAGCAATGGTACAGCCAATGTGTCTGGCCTTAGCAAGCCAGCTATTTTATGTATTTTTTATTTACTTCATTATGTAAAAACATATGCAATAGATATTGACAGTGTAAAAGTTAGTAATAGTATTAAAAAAAGAACTGAGTTAAAAGTAGCATGCATAGGTGTGCAAAAAAACCAGAAAACGTACGCATTGCAGAAAGAAATTAGAGCAGCAATGAAAGCAGACATTGACCTGCCTGCCCTGGCACTAAAGTGGACTTCAGTCTAAGCAGATGTGTGTACACGTGAAAGAGCAAAATGCCCTCTTTTACAGTGAACAGAGCCAATGAATGAAATTGACCGACCCATTTCTCTGACTGGTGAGACAGCTAAACCTGTGTCTAGGACAGACTTAAAATATTGAGGAGTCTTAGTATGGTACATTGGAAAAAAGGCCTTTCCTCTTTAAATTACTCCTTTTTCCATATACTCTCCAATTATAATTACCATGGAATTCAAAAGTGCCCTTTACAAATGAAATTACAGTTTTGTAGAGGAAGTGAGAGTTTATGAGAAATTGAATTGAATTGAAATTAGATTTATAGAAGCGCACAAATAACTAAAGACATCAATCAGAGCGCTAAAGACTAGCAACACAGATGAGAAGGAAAAAAAATATATAGTAAACTCTTTGTTCTATGTCTATGGAGTTTACAAAGTAAAGAGCCAAGTTTTCAGTGCTTTTCTAAAGGATGCATGGATCTTCAGGTTGAAACATGACAAGGAAAGGAGTGCCAAAACTTGGCAGTATCCACTAAGAAGGCTCTCCCTTCCCATCTTGACTTCCGAAATTTGGAGACAAGTACCAAATTTAGATTTGTCAAACGTCTGTTGGGAACGTGCCATTGGAACAGAGATCTCACTGCTCCTGGATCTGAGCTATGTAGAGCCTTCTGAGCAATGCACAAGACTTTAAACATAATGTACTTCTCTGGTAGACAGTACAGCTTGATTAGTTTGGCTGAGACTGACTGGTACTCAGGAGTGTCTAGTATCAGTCTTACAGCTGCATTTTGTACCGTTTGCAGCTTGGTTAAGGCCGACTTGTGAATGCCACGATAAAGCGCATTACAGTAGTTAAGCCTTGACGATGTGAGAGCCAATACCACTTGTTTATGCGCAGATAAAGGAATGAATGGAAAAACTTTACGAAGGATCCTAATGATGCAAAAACAGGTGGAGACTCTGTGATTAACCTGCCAGGCAAAAACACATTTTTTGTCCGTTATCACACCCAGATTGTGGGTGTGTGATCAGTGGGGATCAGCAGTAATCCTGGCATCTCTGGCCAGCAGTTGTTATTCCATATAGATGGTTGATTGCCAAAAATTAGGACCTCCGTCTTGTCGTCATTTAATTTCAGACATTTAACTTTCATCCACTTAGCCACCGTCTTCATACAGTCGTTAGAGTTGGCTGAAACTGTCTCATTGTCTTTTGTAATGGAGAGAATTATTTGGGTATCATAGGCGTATGAAAGTGCCTGTAGTCCAAACTTCTGGATCAGTTTCGCTAGGGGTGATACGTATAGATTAAATAAAGTTGGACTCATGGAAGATCCCTGAGGAACCCCCACATGACAGGGCGAAGGAGTCTGACTTGAATTGGTTGATGGTCATCATCTGAAAACTATCTGTAAGAAAGGATCTTACTCGTTTTAGTGCTGAGCCAGTTCCACATCCACGAGGAAAGTCCTGTTCCGGGTCCTGAGGGTGTTTGAGAGGGTTTCTCCCAATAGTCCATTCCAGTTTCTACATAGCCTACTGTTATAACTGTTTAGTTCTTCTTGTCTGGTCGGCCAGGAAAGTGAGAAGCCTACTCCATAGTGGTCTGACCAGCTAAGTGGTAGGATCTCACTAAGCCTCAGTCATGGGTCATTCATGAATATACCATCCAAGGTTTGCCCTGCATTGTGCGTGGTGGCATTGACCAGCTGGGAGAGACAAAACACGCCATTAAGTTCAAAAGGACCCTAGAGTATTTACACATCTCATCCTCCAGATGGACATTAAAATCTCCCAAGAAGATAACATTTTCTTTCCTTAGGAGAGGATCGATCATATAGCTTCTTCTGCCGTAAAGACGGGCCTCGGTCCTGGAGGTCTATATACTAAGATACCTGCAAAGGATTTGTTGGGTGTGGTTTAATTGAGAAATGTAATGCCTCACAAGGGCTTGAGCTCTGAATCGGCTCCATTAGGCAATGATTTACTGCCTTATGGATAATTGCTAGGCCTCCTCCTGGTCTGTTTGTTATATCAAGTCTAAGGATTGAGTACCCGGGGGGTGGTAGCATCCACAGATATGGGCTGGACACGTAGTTCACCCAGGTTTCAATCAAGAATACCCAATCTGGATCATGTGCTACAATTAATTTGGCCAATTCTATTTTGCTTTTAATTAGGGATCTGGCATTAATAAGGAACTCTTTATATTTCTCCTCTGACAGGGACTTCTTCTTTGATTAGCCACTCTTTAAAGTAGTGTGAATTTTGGAAGATATACTAGAAGGGGGAGCAGGGGTACCAGTCCTAAACCCACATGATAGAGGGAATGGCATGCTAATGTCTTACCCCAGATTTTTACCCTCTGAAGCTGTTCTCACAAGTAGCAAACTTGTGGGGCCATTTCTGGGGTAAAACGGCAAGGGGTTCTAGTGCATGGTGCATTCTGGGTGCGGGCAGGCGCAGACAGGCTTGCCTTTGGCTCCCCAGTGGCACTCATGCCAATTAAATAGGCTTCTTCTGTGTCAGTGAACTAAGCCTAGACCACTGCCTTCCTCAAAATTACATCGAGGAATGGAAAGCAAGAAGAGGGGCAGCTAAGAAGACTCCCACCGCAACAAACAGCAAGCAGTGGCGGACCAGGGAGTGTAACTAATGTGGTAATGCGGTAAGTGAAAGTCTAGCCCTTCTTTAATACAATGCGGTGCAAAAGGTGCAAATGAACACAACATATAACTTAAAAATATTAAAACACAAGCTGCAGGCAAGCCATGAACTACCTGGAAGAGAGGTATATTGAGAACTACCTGAGAGACAGAGATATCAAGAAAGAAACAAAAATAGCAACAGAGAGCGTGTGAGAGAGAGAGTTAGAAATAAACAGAATAATTCCAAACCAATTTAGAAAAATAAAGTACATTTTAATACATAAAATGAAACCAGAATAACAAAAATCCCAATTTTAATGTTTTTACAGAAAATAAAACCTAAAAGCACAAAGCACCACTTGCGGTCAGGCCGACTGCAATGAAGAGTGGGTCGGATACAGGGACCTGGTTAGTCCTGTTGAAAAGATATCTTCAAAGTCTGGCACAAAGAGCTGGAGAAGGCTGGGTGGAGTAGGTCGGGCATTGCGAGGTGTCATCGCTGTAGTGCGAAGTGCCTGTCAGGTGTCACGGACGGTTGTTGCTGTAGCTGCACTTAAGTGACCACCACATGCTGTCATTTCTATAGTGCGAAGTGCAGCTCTTGCGTTGCTGGTTGTTGCTGGTGATCTCTGTACCGCAAAGAAGAGGACTGATTGGAACTTCACATTGGCAGTCATTGTGGACAGCAGAGTCTTGCCGTGAGTAGACCCGTTTGCGGTTGCAAGAAGACAAACTCAGGATTTTCATCTTTTCATGCAGAGGCGTACACTCTTCCAAGACAGTGAGGCACTTCTTGGGGATCAGGGACTCACTCCAGCAGCGGCCAGCAGGGCTCAGGCAAGTCCAATTTCAGGTCCAGACAGGTCCAATTTCAGGTCCAGGCAGGTCCAGTTGCAGCAGATCAATTGGGCAGTTGTAAGGAGGCCCCTGAAGTTTTTTGTGTCCCTATAACTCACACAGGAGGTCAGCCAACTGACCCATGGAGTCACTCTGGGTAAGCCTGGGAGGAAGGCAAGCATATTCAGTCTTCCTTTTCAGATAGCAAGGCAGTCCTCAAGCCACAGGTTAGTCTTCTGGTAGCAGGGCTGTCCTTCTTCTGTAACTTCCACAGGTCTAGGAGTGTTCTGAAGAGTGGCCCTGAATGCCCAATATTTATAACTGGTGTCACCCTTTGTGTGGGGGATTCCCGGACCTACCACCAACACTGGTTCTGGAAAGTTCTTCACCTTTCCATGGTTAAGGCTCCAAACTGTCTGGGGTAACAACAAACAGGGCAAGTCTGGTGTCAGATTCCTTTGCATGTGCAGAAGGTAACTTCCTCTGAAGTGTATGTGGGTCTTGGACACCGACTCTCTCAGTCATCCTGCCAGAATGGCCCATCCTGTCTACAACTAAGCTTCCTTTGTTTTACTGTCTGGAAGCAATATACAAACCCCCAACAACAGAGCCATTCACAGTCACGTGACAGAGGACACTGGCAGAAGGCATAAATGGATGAGGCAAGAAAATACCAACTTTCTAAAAGTGGTATCTTCAGAATTGTAACTTAACATCCGACTTTATGATTGAAGAATATTTTGAATTACAACTCATTTGAGTGTAAACAGCAGATGTCTATATGCCTGCAATCCAAAGGTATCACTTGTTAAAAGTAATAAGATAACCCAGGGTCAGTCAATAGGAGAGATAAAACTAACAGTAGTGGAAAGCAAATTTAGGAGTGTTTCACTACTAGGACATGTAAAACTTAAACCCACATTTCCTACTTTTTACATACAATACACCCTGCCCTATAAGCCTTTAGGGCCTACCTTAGGAGTGCCTTATATGTATTGAAAAGGAAGGATTAGGCCTGGCAAAAGGTTTATTTTGCCAGGTTGAAATGGCAGTTTAAAACTGCACACAGAGGCTGCAGTGGCAGGCCTGAGCCATGTTTTAAAAGGCTAGCTTAAGTGGGTGGTACAATAAATGTTGCAGGTCCACTAGCAGAATTTGATTTACAGGCCATGGATACATGTAGTACCACTTACTAGGGGCATACAAGTAAAGTAAATGTGCCAATTAAGTGTAGGCCAATAGTGTCATGTGTTAAGGAGTGAGCACAAGCACTTTACCACTGGTTAGCAGGGATAAAGTGCAGAGTCTTAATGCAGCAAAAACAGGTTCAGCAAAGGAAGGCAGAGTAAAGTAAAAAGGTTGAGGTGACCGTGCAAAAATACCAGGTCCGGCAAGTGGCAGTTTCACTCACATCTACTCAAGAAGTACTACAACCCAAGCAGACTCAAATATTCTACAGCCAAGCCTTGAAATAAGCAACATAGTACACATGAATCTCACAGATACTACAAGGGAATGTCATAGAAATCGATGGAGGAAGGGACTATCACTATTAGCACTAAGCCCAACGCCAAAAGAATTGGAAAATTATAAAACGACTTTACACGTTGCAGAAACACATAAAAGCATATTGGAAATGTAAAATATGTAAAAAATTAAAATAAAATAAAATGTTTTTCAACAACGTTACACTTGGTAGATACTCATAGGAAGCATATACTAAAACACGTTAACATAATAGATGCACACATTTAGAAAAATCTGCTTATGAAAATGTTTTAATGAATTATAGAAATACATAGACCACATTTAACTTGCAACTTTACAACCACTGAAATACACCTCACGCATTACACGCCCCAAAGACACACACATCTCACTACATCCAACACACGTGAAGATAAAATGTCCTACCGTCAATAATATATATTAAAAAAGTACAAATTGAAAGATGAAATACCAAATATTTTACACCTGCATACACATCCCAATTAGTTGTAATCAGAGAAATGCACTGCACACACATAACACAGTTACATGGCTAAAATTAGACTTTTAACAGAAAACCATTTTACAGTGGGATATGAGCTCTGTCAATGATGGATGACACACTAGATTGCCAATTAAGGGGCAGATTTACAAGCCCCTTGCGCCACTTTTGCGTCACTTTTCCCTTGTTAAAAGTGATGCAAAAGTGGCGCAAGGGGCTTGTAAATCTACCCCTAAGACTCCAGACATGTCTGCCCTCGTTTTCCAAGTTTCCATGCCTATACTTAGTAGTTCTGTGTTGAGTGAGTGGAGTTCTTAGCAGTTGTCAGGGCCACTGGAATTATATGGCAGGTGAGCACCAAATTAAGTGGCAGGTTTGACAAAATTATTCGGCAAGAAATGGCAAATTATGCAGCATCATGCGGCACATTTTTGAATGCTATAACTTCATTATTTTGTCATTTTTACACATTGTAATACCTTCTAGACAATGGGGCAGATTTACAAGGCCCTTGCGCCACTTTTGCATCATTTTTAACATGGGAAAAGTGACGCAAAAGTGGCGCAAGGGCCTTGTAAATAAGCCCCAATGTTTTTGCTTCATTTGCCAGTTTAACAACTAAATACAGAAAAAAGCAACGAAAGATGACCAGTTAACCTTTGCAATGGGCCTTCCACTACGTGAAGCCACGCCACCACATTTATAGTAACGTTTGATCCATTTGAGCTAGAAACAAAATATTTTGTTTTTAAAACCTGCAGATTACAAACCAGATGATGGCTTATGTGGCAAATAAGGCAAATCCATAATGATGACCAAAAAACTGCAGCTGCAAAATAGCATAATTCCCTGGCTCTCCCAATTGTGCATAGCAGGAAGTTCGGTAACAAAATTCACCCATTCCTGATTCAGCCTTTGACATCGACATCCTTCACCTCAGTCTTACTGCTGATTTTGTTATTTTGCCTTGCAAAATGGTTGAGGCTCACAGCGGGATGCCCACCAACTTTGTTCAGGTGGAAGTTAAAATCATCAAAGAGAGCATCTTCAAGCATTAGCATCAGTTTTGGGGGCAGACGCCCTACTAGACCACGCTGCTCACCTACTGATCTGCACTGAGATTGTCAAGAAATGCACTGCAGCTGGAGTATCTACCAGTAAAGCCAGGGAGTGCAACAAGTACAGGGAGGAGCTTTTGCACTAGGCCAGAATCGAGATGCAGGACATCTTGGACAGATGCCCTTGCCCATTACCAAGCACCCATACCAGACTTTCCTACAGAGGAGGTTTCTGGAGAAGGTCCGTCCAGAAATGTTTTGCTCAGCTAGAGGCCCATACACAGGAGCATGGCAAAGAGTTCTCTTTTTGGTAGTTTGAACTTAGATTTCAAAAGCTGCTTAGTTTTGCTGTGTTTTATTTTTTTCGTTCAGGTGAGATGGTCTTAGTAGTCTTCAGACCTATATGTGATGCATTATGTGGTCAAACCCCCCGTGAAATGACAAATGCCATATGTGGGGCACTAATTTTGTAAAATGTTGTCACATTTTGTGTAACGTTAATGTGCATCTACATGTATAGGCATGACACAGCTCAATGTCATGCAGTAAGAGGATAAGCATGTTAAGGAGAATTGTTTTTCTCAGTTTTCTCTTCTGCCATGCTCGTATGCAATTTGGACATGAAAAGTATGTCTTTGCGATTATACATGATGTAATATGCTGCTAAAATTGATATGGTTTAATTTCACACTTACTGTACATGGTGCAGAAATCATACATATTTAATGGTATTGCATGGCACAATCAGACACTGCTCAAGATGTCCTCTGATGGCACGTCTTTCAAGAAAACAGCCATGCCAGACACATTTGTAGCATCACGTTGTTCACTGAGTTAAGTCTTCAATTGCCTGCGCAATCATGAGGGAATGTCTGAATGACATGAATTGTATGCATGTGCTATTTCTGTAGTGCGAACCTAGCCAAAAGGCAAAAGAGCGTTGTATAGGGTCAAAAGCAAGCATAAAATCAAGGAGTGATAGGAGAGGTAGCTGGGTTACAGATATTTAATACATTTTGATTTAGTATGCTTTTAAAGAGTTGAAACTTTAACTTTTTTAAAATTGGAGCACCGTTGGGCAGTCCTGATAGATACTGGCTGTTCTTCCAGATCTTGGGTGCATTGATGGAAAAGGCCAGCTACCTTGGTTTGTTCTTTTTCTCACTTCTTAGCCTGCAGTCTAATGAAATCCGGGTGGCAGTTGTGGGAGAACCACTAGAGACGGTGAGCTTGCCTTCAAGATAAGCAAAGGTGCTGGTCGTGATGGTTTTGAAAATGATACCGCTGGATTTGAGGATAGTTCAGTCTGGCAAAGGGAGCCAAAGGAGTTTCATTAGGATGGTGGTGATGTGATCATATTTCTTGAGTGCCTAGGTGAGATGTGCTACGGCATGCAGGATGCCCGTGAGAAGACTTAGGGGCAGATTTACGAGCCCCCTGCGCCACCAGTACGTCACTTTTCGTGACGTACTGGTGGCTCAGGGGGCTGCTCCATATTTACAAGGAGAGGAAAAGCCACCCTCCGTGACTTTTCCTCTCCTTGTAAATACGGCCCCTTCACACGCAGCACTTTGCGGTGAAGGGCGTTCCATGGGTGTTGCTGTGGGTGTTCCCACGCAGCACTCATGGAACAAGACACATCTCCAGAATTACGAGACATCGTAACTCTGGAGATGCGTCTGAGCTACGCCACCCTAGAGGTGGCGTAGCGAGAACACCGAGGAGAAATGTTTTCATTTCTCCTCGATTTTTCCTCTTTCAATGCGTGCTGCATTCTGCAACACGCATTGAAAGAGGAAAATGGTTGTAGTGATTGTTTTTGTGCAGGAAGGTTCCCTTCCTGCACAAAAACAATCTCCCCACGACGCAGGCATCCTTGCACCATGGTGCCAGGGTGCCTGCGCCGGCGCATGGCTGCAGTTTGTGAGCCAGCGCAGGAGGAAGCACAAGGATGCGACATATTCTTGTAAATATGTCGCATCCCTGTGCTTCAAAACTAACGCAGCGCAGCGCAGCAAAATGACTTGCTGCGCCGTGCTGCGTTAGTTCAATGTAAATCTGCCCCTAGAAGACCATGGAGCAGGGCGTTACCACGATCTAGGTGCAAGAGTAAGTGGGCTTAAACAGCAGTACTGTGGTTGCTTTCTGAAAGAAATGGTTTCACTTTCTCTAGATGAGAGAGTTGCTACCAGTCTATATTTGTTATCTTGGTAATGTGTTCCTTCAAGGTGATGTTGGTGTCCAGGGTTATTTCAAGTGACTTGGCATTAGGTGAAAGTTGAGGTTCTAAGCCAGCAAGGTTCTTGTCCTTGAGGCAGGTTTGTATTGTTTCTTGTTTGTTATTCTTGGAAAATAACAGGAATCCTGTCTTAGTTTGGTTGGGTTCAGGGAGGTTCTGGACATCTAGGTCTAGATGTGGTGCAGGCATGGTGTGAGGCGTTGGATGTCTGAAGCACAGGAGCCTTTCAGGTAGAGTTATGTATCATCAGCCTATTGGTGAATCTTGATGCTGTTATCTGTAAGCAGAGCACCAAGCAGCTCCATGTACATGCTAAAGATGACAGCATACAGTATATAACCCTGGTGAACTCTGCAGGAAATGTGGATCTTTTGGGGCCTGGAGGTGCCCATGTTGACAAACTGGTGTATTTCAGAAAGGTAGGAAGAGAACCAGTAAAGGATATTCCAAGTGAATCCCTTTGGAGATGTTAGGGTACGTATGAGTGTGGGGGTGGTCGACTGTGTCAAGGGCAGCTGAAAGGTCCAGCAGTACTAAAAGCAAGGGGCTATCTTCATCTTTTGCCTAAAGAGAATAGTCTCTGATGTGTAAGGTAGTGTTCTCCATGCTGCAGCATGATTTGAAGCTAGACTGGTAGTTGTGCAGGAGAAGTTTAGCATTGGTATGATTTTAAAGTTGAACATAGACTGCTTTTCAATGATCTTGCTGATAAAAGGTAGGTGAGAGAAGGGCCATTAGGTAAAGAATTCATCAGGGTCTAGTGTAGGTTTCTTTAGGAATGAGAGGATCTGGCCAGTCTTGAGAGCTTCTGGGAACATGTCTTTTGTAAGGGAGGCATTTACAATGGTCAGTAGGGAACAGAGAGCGTCCCAAGAGAGACCTTTGATGAAGGGCAAGAGAAAGGCATCCTCTTCATAAGAAATATCTTTGAGGGAGTTGATTTTGTCAGCAAGATCTTCAAGAGACAAGGCTTTGAAGGCTGACCATTGCAGAATTCTACAGGAAGGGGTGGGCATAAGAGAAGAAGCAGGCTTAGTAGTGTTGTTGATGTGCTGCCAGGTCTTCTGTATTTTTTCACGGTTGATGGCAATATATTTTTCTATTGAGTGAGGAATAGGTTTGGCAGGGGGTTGAAGCAGTGCTTGATTTTCTTGAAAATAATTCTGTTTCTGTTGGCTTCATTGATGGTGTTAGTACAATACTTTGCCTTGGCTGATATAATGAGCTGCCTGTGTGTTGCACAGGGGGACTCTGTTTGACCTGGCAGCCTTGGCATGGTCACCCTGACCTTTTGCCTTCAGACCTCCTGTTTTTTCTGACTTCGTTTTTGCTGGCTTTAGGACTCTTTGCAATTTACCACTGCTAACCAGTGCTAAATGTGCTCTCTGCTTTAAACATGGTAACATTGGCTCTTCCACAATTGGCATGTTTAATTTACTTATACCTATTAGAGTTCACTACATGTGTCTAGGCCCTGTCAATTAAATCCTACTAGTGGGCCTGCAGCACTGATTGTGCCACCCACTTCAGTCGTCCTTTAAACATGTCTCAGGCCTGCCATTTCAGAGTGTGTGCAGAACTAAACTGCCATGTAGACTTAGCAAGTTAACACTCTTGCAAGGCCTTAACCTTTCATTTTAATACATATGTCACCCGTAAGGTTGGCCCTTGACAGACCAAGGGCAGGGTGTGGTGTACTCAAAAAGTAGGAAGAGTACTTTTAAGTTTTACATGTTCTGGTAGTAAAAAACTCTTAAATTCATGTTTCACTACTGCTAGGCCTTCTCTCCTATAGATTACCATTGGGATTCATTTACTACTAGGCCTGGGCGTGAAATTCCGCTCAGCTCGCGGAGTTTGCAGAGCTTTTCCCACTGTTGGTGAGTCCTGTAACATGGTTGCATTCTCTGCTCCACTCCACTGAGGGTTTTTGGAGACAGACTATCTAGTTCCCTGTAGTGGTCAACTAGTGGGATGGGCTACATCTTGACAGTTGTTGTAGATATCTGGATCCACAGCTCCACAGAGTATAAGGTGAAAAGTGCAAAGCCCAAGAAGTGGACTGTATTTATTTTCCCCACACTGGAACTCTGTATGTGATCGTGCTCATGTGTTTTAGGAAATGTTATGAATCTGAGGTAGTTGGTTGATATTTGACTTGTGAGATCAAGATTATTCTAATTTTGTGCCCAAATATTTCCTTGGATTAGCCACTGTGACTTCCTCTTTTAAACAGGAATTACTGGATCATGTGTTGTGAACTGGAACAAAGGTTCCGGTGGGAATGTAACATGCTTCCATTTTTTGTAGATCTTTTTTGAGGCTTGCTTTCAGGGCTAGTTTAACATGGCTAAACTTTCAGATCTTCAGGCACATCTTTAAGGCTTAGTATTTGAGTCTTTGAAGATTGTTGCTACTTTGGGAGGCCTGCTCATGACTAGTCATGGCTGTCAAAGGCAGTTTATAGGCTAAATTTCTCATGACGAGTCTCCTTATTAGCTCAATCTGATGGATGGTTTGAAATGGGAGGGAACATTCTTTGTATCAAGCATGTTGCTAGTTGGCACACAAAAAACTGCTGTGGTTTGGGGGAGAGTGGTGATTGAGAGGGCTCATGCAAATTGGATTCTAATTTTTTGACTTGCTGGGAGATAGGTGCTACAGGCCCTAGGTTATCAAGCTAGTAAGCAGGGTGAATAGTGGAGTAGTGTCCTGTCATAGCAAACAGTTAATAGGTTTAATAGATTTCTGCTCTGGAAGCATTTTCTCATTAAATGTTGGAAGTGGCTAATGCAGTTTATGGTGTTGAACAGATAATGAATAATACCCAAGTCACTCTGAATGATTGCTTCTGTTTTATTCTGGGCATGGCAGAATCAGACTGGTGGAATAGCAGTAAATTCTGCATACGCTTACTTTGAATAAAGAAAATGGGATTTCACCCACCCCTAGTTCTGAGGAACAACATCTTGAAGCAACTGGTATTGTGCCACTTATTTTTTGTAAATAATTTGTAACAATTCTTGCCAGAATTTTACTTGGTTAGGAAAGATCGGAGATCATACAACAGGTTGCCAAGGATCACATTTCTGCTGGGGGTTTCTTTAGAAGTGTGGTGCTATTAGTGTATTTCAGATGGCTGCATACTATGACAATTGACACAGAGGAAATCAATGCAATAGTCATGTCATTGGTCAAGGTACAGAATGTTTTCTTCATTCAGAATGTAGAACATTGTTCCACTGGCATTAATAATGCTTTGAGCCTTGACACTAATTGTCAGACCTGTCAGGCTTAGTCTGGTCTTCCCCCAAACTTTTTCCCTTCCTCCTTCATTTTAACTGACCTTGTTTTCACTGGCTTTAGGATACTGCTAACCGGTGCCAAAGTGATTGTGCTCTTTCCTCTAAGCAAGATAAATAGTCTTATACCCCATTGGCATATTTAATTTGACTGTAAGTCCCTTGTAGAGGGGTATGGCATATACCCAGGGCCTGAAAATGAAATGCTACTAGTGGGCCTGCAGCACTGATTGTGCCACCCACCGAAATAGCCCTGTAAACATGTCTCAGGCCTGCCATCACAGCCTGTGTGTGCCGTTTTTTAACTGCCATTTAGTCCTGCCAAAATAAACCTTTTGACAGGTCCAAACCTTCCCTTTTTATACATATAAGTCACCCATAGGGAAGGCCCTGGACAGTCCAAAGAGCAGGGTGCAATGTATTTAAAAGGAAGGATATGTACTTTTAAGTTTTACATGTACTGGTAGTGAAAAACTCCTAAAATAGTTTTTTTCATTACGGCACGGCCCACCTTTCCCATAGGATAACATTGGAGTTACCTTATTACATTTTATAAGTGTGATTTCCAAATTGGAATAGGTAACGAGTTCATGTTTGGTGTCTTTGGAATCACAATTTAAAATCCTAAATTATGGTGAAGTCGCACTTTAAATTGAAATTCTAAAAATTCCACTTTTTAGAATGTTGGCATTTTTCTGACAGCCATTTTCTGCCTGTAGCCTGTCTCTAGTCACATGACTGGGTGTAGATGACAGTTGAGCTTTTTGTATTCCTTCTAGACAGCCACACACAATAGGGAGCTTAGGTGTGCCTGGATGGACCATCACTGGCAGGATAGGAGGGAGGAGCAATGCACAGCTCTACTTGCACTTGAAAAAGCTGTGTCCTGCCTCCCCACAAAGGACTGCATACCCCTTGTAGTTAGGCTGGAACCAGGACAGGGAAGACAGGATGCCTGGGGACTTCAAAGGAAAACCTCCAGAAGCTTCTCCCTTACTTCAAAGGCACAAATGAGTATAAATACTGGAACTCAGAACACAAATTTTTCAGTACACTTCTGGACCTGTGGATACTCTGCTAGGAAGAAGGACTGTTGTGCTTCTACAAAGACTGCCACTCTGCTGGACTTCTGCCCTAAATGAACTGCTGCCCTGCTGTGGTGGCCTACTGCCTGCTGCCCTCTATCTTTGGTGAAGGAGAACAGGACCTACAACTTCAACCCCAGCGTGTCTCCAAGGGCTAGTCTGCTTGCCTTCCGAACTGAGCCTCAGGGACATAAAAGGCTCACCAACATCCTGAAACAGCTTCTGGACCCAGCTGCAGTGCGTTCCTGACCGCCAATTGGTGCACCTCAGGTCCTGGACCCTTGGTGTGCCTCACATGTGCTGAAATCAAGCTTTCAGGCGCTTCATGGCAGCGACTGGCCTGTTCAAACAGAAACCGAGCCACGCACACCTGATATTAGTTTGAGGCACAGCCAGCCCGTCTCTTTGCACTGCAGCATCACAGGGGAATGCCAATGCAAAGCTTCGGCCCACCTGTCCACTACACGTGGCCTCCTCTTCACACCGCGCCGACAGCCACCTGCAACACTCTCCTTGCTCCTCATGGCCTTCTACAACATGAACGGGACTCTTTGCACCAAATTTGAGAAGATAAACCTTCAGCGAGACTAACCTGGGTCTGTATCCGACCTGCGTTCTATTGAGGTTGGCCTGCACTTTTGGAGTCGACCCGGTCAAGCACAACCAGATATCCCTAGTGGGTGCCTTATGCTTTTAGGTACTATTTTTCACTTATTCTTTAAAAATTCAGTTCCACTTTGTCATTTTGGTCTTGTTTAATTTATTAAATGTTGCTCTATTATTCTAACTTATTGTGGGATCATTTTTGTGTGGTGTTTCCACTGTTTTACAGTATGAAGTGTTGCACAAATACTTTTACACATTGCCTCTAAATTAAGTCTGACTCCTCTATGGCAAGCTACCAAGGACAGCACAGGTTAATTTGTGGTTTGCTTGTGCCTTACCCTGACAAGGAGTTTGGCTTCTGTTTGACCAGGGCTCACACCCCAGTAAACCACTAACCCAATTTCTTACACTAACATACTTGTTTCCTACAGCTTGAACAGAATTGGAATAGATAAAGTATGATTTTGTTGGCTTATGGTGAATAGGTGGAATACTGAGTTTATTGAGGATTATTTGCAATTGGGTCACAGATATTTATGAATTTATGATTTTAAAAAAAATGTGATAGATCTTCACATGGTTGTGCCTAGAAATGTGGGTGGTGCTTTAGGATATCCTTTTAGATGTCTAAAATGTACTTTGTTCGGCCTGTAGAGTTTTTATGTGGCACACTGTTTCAATTATAATTACTGTGGTTAATCCTTCTTGTCAAGTAGTTAAGCAGCACTAAACCAACATTGAAGTCAAGAAGCAAACCAATGTGAGACAAGGGAGAAAAATGTAGTGAGGAAAATTTCACTTTCCTCACTACTAAGGTAACTAGAGATGTGAGTTTCATGTGTTTGCATGGCACATTTAGAGATCTCCACCTGCCCGCCCAGTCAGAATTTTGCTTTCCTGAAACAATCCCTCAAAGTGTGCCTATGTTTCAATAATAAAATTGCCTTGGCACACAAAGAGATTTTGCCAAGGTGCACTTACATTGAAATCCAGATTTAACAGAAACTATATGAACTACCCCACTTGCACTGCCAATTTTATATTAAAACATGTAGGATGGAGGTAGACCAGAGGAAAGGAAAATGAGGCAAAAGAGGAAGCGGATACATTGGATATCGCACACTGCCTGGTTGCATATCCGGGCTTGATTTGCACTGCAGGAGCATTGATATCATCAGATGGGAAAAAGACTTTTAGTATGACTGCACTGTTGACACTGCAGCTGACCTTCAATATTAAAACACATATACATGTTGATGCTCTCTGTATTTCGCACTTCAGAAAAGAAGAGGCAAGCCAACAAGCCTTTGGATCTACTTAAGTTCTGGGATGTAGAGATGCAGGTCCAGTCCTTCTCACTCCCGGGCTAGAGAGCAGCAGGCCAACAAAACAAAGCATTTCAGCAAAGTGGCAGTCCCTCCAGCAGCACAGCAGTCCTTCCTGGTAGAATGTCCTCAGTTTCAATAGTGTTCTGAGTTGGTAGTGTCCGAGGTCCTGTACTTTTACCCAGTTTGGCCTTTGAAGTGGGGGAGACTTCAAAGAGATGTCTTTGAAGTGCACAAGTCCCTTTCTTTCTTAACCTGGCTCTAGACTCACTGCAGGGGCATATGCAACCCTTTGTGTGGGGACAAGATCCAGCCCTTTCAGGTGCATGCATCAGCCCCTCCCTCCCATCCTGCCCAGGGTGGCCCATCAGTCACACCTAAGCTCCCTTTGTGTGTGGCTGTCTAGAGGGAATGCACAAAGCCAGCCACCACCTACCCGAGATGTGCATTCAGAGACAGGCAAAAGGCACCAATTGGTTACAGTAAGAAATTGCCAATTGTCTAAAAGTGCCATTTTCAGAATTGCAATTTAAAAACCAACATCACCATAAGTTGTGTTTTTAAATTGTGATTTCAGAGACACCAAAATTGAGGGTCCCATCTCTTCCCAATTGGAAATTACACTTATAAGGTGTAATAAGGTAATCCCAATGTTAACATATAGGAGAGATGGGTGTTGCAGTAGTGAATAACAATGAGTTTTTCTCTACCAGCTCATATAAAACTTAAAAGTACATGTCCTACTTTTTAAGTACACTGCACCCTGCCCTTGGGCTGTCCTACCTTAGGGGAGACATATGTATTAAAAAGGAAGGTTTATGCCTGACAAGAAGGTTAACTTGCCAGGTCAACATGGCAGCTTAGAACTGCTCACACAGGTTCTGGAGTGGCGGGCTGGAGATATGTTTAATAGGCCGCTTAAGTGGAAGGCACAATCAGTGATGCATGTCCACAAGTAGCATTTCATTTACAGTCCCTGGGCACATGTAGTGTGCTTTACCAGGAACTTATATGTGAAGTAAAAATGTAAATTGTGGATAAACCAATGTTAACATGTTTTAAGTATGGAGCACGTGCACTTTAGCACTGGTTAGCAGTGGTAAAGGGTCCAGATTCCTAAAACCAGCAAATCGAAGTCAGCAACAACATTAAAAACAGGAGGTCTGAAGTCAAAAATTCTGAGAAACCATACCAAGGATGCCAGGTCTATCAGGTACCCCTTTCACAACAGCACCTTATGCATATTACTATACATGGTACTATTCAGCTCTTTGCAGCTGGCCATCTGCTTTTCCTGTTGATCCACTTCGCCCAATTTATCTTTGGTTACATGACTCCTGAGCTGCTTGTGTTGTGGTTCAGGAAGGACCTGACCTGGCAGTTTGGGCTGGAATGTTCATATTGGAGCAGAGTCATGAATGATTTCGTATGGTTGGGTCCAAGCTGAGTTGGCATGGTGTGCAAAATAACGATGGACTGAGATGTGGCTATGATTTATTCAAGCATTCCATTCATCACTTTTTGTATACTTTAGCTTCTTTTCTCAGCCTGCATTAAAACCCTTGTATTCTATTGCATACAAATATGGATAGTAACAGTCCATATGCTTCATTTTAATAAGAGAGAAGCATTGGATAGTTCCTGCGGATGTCCAGAAAAGAAATCCGACAGTAAAGATAGTTGTGCTGCTTCTTATCAGAAAACAGGGACACCACAGGAAAAAGCAACCAAGCATTGGCAAAGCAAATAGCTCAGCCTACTTACTGTGGTAACATATGCAAACAGTCATGCACAAATGGACACACATTACTTTTGCACTGTCACTGTGTAACCTGCTACCTGGCATTGCAGCCTTGGTGAATACCAAATCCTTGCACATCATCTGCCCCATACCTTCAACAACCTCATAAACTTCCAAAAACCTACCAGACACCTCCACTCAGCCAGATTCTTACTTGCACACACCCCTGCATATGTAGAACCAAGTCCGGCAGTCAAGCCTTCTACCATGCTGCTAAGCCTGGAACAACCTGACCCTGCACGTCAGAGCCACCTCCTCAGTTCTTGAAATCTGCAAGAAACTGAAGACCTGACTTCTAGCCTATCCATGGACCTAGTTCGGCCCATACAGCTCCTGCTTCTGTGCCAGGACACCCTCCCAGATGAACTGTGCATTCTACAAATACACAAAGCAAGCATAACATAACGTAACAAAGTCACAAGTTCAGGCTAATCGCAATAGAACATGGGTTTGATACAGGGACTAAGTTAGGTTTGCTGAACTAGAGTAGCTTCAAATCCTGCTTTGCGGAGTGTTGTGAGATCCTGCATCAAGGTTGTATCATGCAGCGGCAGTTCCAAGGACCTGCGAGGCTGCAATGAGGAGTCCATTGTCATCATCGAAGATGTTGTCAATGTGATGTAAAATCCTGCGTCGAAGATGTATATCACTCAGGTGGTACCAAAGAAGCTACAGGCCAGAGTCCTGAGTCGTCATCTAGGACACTGTTGATGAAGGGCTGGCAATGCGAAGGCCTGCATAGAGGATGTGTCGTGCAGTGGGAGTTCCGAGGAGACTGCCGACTTTGATGCAAAATTCGGCATCAGAGGTGCATTGCAATGTGACGGTTCTACTCACAGAACTGGAGCTGAGCTGGCAGAGCACCTTTAGGCCCACTATCCAAGGGTCCAAGACTGGGGGGCACCACTTGGTGGGTAGGACTCACAGTAAATAAAGTACAGGTGCTGGGTTCAAGGTGGTTGGAGCCTTTTCTGTCACTGAGGCTCACATTAGGAGGTCAGCCAACAAACCCTTGGAGTTATTCTGGTGGTCCTACATTCAAGATGCAGGTCCAGAGACCATTTAGGATTAAAATCTGAACTGTGAATAGATGAGTAGGATCTAGTTAAAGAAAATGAAAAAAGAAAATCCTTTTTGAGAGCATGAACTTTTGGAAAAAAGATCCCTTTTTGAAGTCTCTTTTGATTTTTGAATACTATTATCAAGAAACAAGTTTAAAAGAAGAAAGGTTTATCATTGTTTTAAAGAAAATTTTTGTTACATTTTGGAGTCCAATGGTAAACTTTTTATTTTCTTAGTGTCAGTGGAAAATGGTATTTAGCAAATGTTGCAAAAGTATTAGCCTGATCACCTTGCTAATGGCAATAATGATCTTAGCTGGCCTATTGCTGCTCCTTTCTCCAGTGGGATATGAATCCAGAAATGTTAAATTACTACAATACATCATAAGGCCAAACATAATACACTGGCACATAGGGATCCTTAGCTGGTTGATTTCATGATGACATCTACAGTAAAATGTTAAATTTGTATGTTAAAATCATGGGAGGTACACCTGATTTCTTCCCTCTTCCGCTTGTGTAGCTCCTAACTATTTGCAAATACCAATATATTATAGTCTTTCATGCAATGCATTTGTTAGTATTTTTAATAAGCATGAATTTTATCTCCTTTTTGTCAGATTTCAGTGGATCACTGGAAGATCTACCTATCTTTAAATATGAAGACAATAATAATGGTCCTAAATATGGGAAATTTCTAAACACAATTACACAAATGAAACAGAAAATTAAAAATACTACCCGGGAGTATGTATCTGGTTTAAGTAATGAAGAGTGTCAATATGTTAAAGAATACAATGAAAGAAGTGTTAACATTGTGAGAGACTGAGGCGATGAGAAGAAGATGAGAGAGAAGATAAAGGCTGAGGAAGAATTAAGATTGGCAAACTGGCATCCAGGACTAAGAATGGACTATAAGAGAAAAGGTGAGTTATGCATGGCGGGTTGTGAGCCTACATGAATTAGGGCACATGAGTATGTGGCTAAAAGTGACTTATCTTATAAATGGTGATTTTTGATTGGTGAAGAAACAATTGTGAAAGAGATTTATTGTGTGTGTGGTAAAACTGCGTATTTCAATCTGCTGCATAATTGTGTTGGATCATGTTAACTTGCTTTAGTGTTTCCTACGGTTTATTACATCAGTGGAGTGAATGATGCAACTAATTTGAGGAGAGTGAAACCTGCATTTAGACATATAGTATAAGATATATTTAGGAGTCTTCATTCCACCTTTAGGCGTGGCTATGAATGATGCCTGGTGGCTTCGAACATGGCTGAAGCCCTGGCCAAAATTAATTCTGAGTTAATGTGAGCAAAGATAATGCAAAACCACTTAGTGCTAGAAACCCTTATTGAAAGAAAGGGGGTGTTTGCAAGGTACTGAATATGAAGGAGTGCTGTACCTTCATACCTGATAAAAGTGGGGTTATTCATGAATAATGTCAAAATATTACGAACACTTCTTGTGAAGTCTAAGCTTTAAAAGAGTATGGTGTGTGGGAAAAATAAGGTTCATGAAATAGTGAAATAGGGAAGAGTTTTAGCATGATGGGTAAATTGTTTGATATTTTCAGAGCGGAAATGCTAAAACCAATCCTAACTCCTTTAATAATTGTAATGATTTGTGTAATTTTTCTACTTTTCTTGTTTCAATTTTCTGGGTGTCTGTTTCTAAATTGTGATTGTGAGGAAAAAAGAAAATCAAAAGAAAAAGAGAGAAGAAGAACTTAATATGGAGGATGTCACAGATCATGTTTACAACCAGCTAAAGCTGATGGAGGAATTAACTTGGAAGAAGCAAGAAGTGGTGCAGACTGTATTATAATTTCTGACTAGTTTAATTTTATTAATTGTGAGTTTAGCGATTATAAAATAATCAAAGTGGGGACTTGTAGAAGATATTTGGACGTTTATATTTTTGTGCATCATCAATAAGACTGAATTTTCACACTCAATTGCGAATGTATACATTTATATGGTGCTTTTGCTTTTGAAACAAATTATTTATGATGTGTAGAAATGTGATTTCTCCCTATGTGCTAGGCCACAAATTAGGTATAAATGCCATTTTTATTTAAAATGGAAGTCATCTCTATAACTCACACTTAGCCCCCTCTGCCCACTTATCTCCTCTCAAAATCTGCAGCACACAATCAAGCTGAGATGTACTGGTTTATTTCCAATGTTTGTGTTATTAATTTTCCCAGCTCAGTCACACCCCTCAACATTACGAAGGTCCTTTGAATGAAAGGACCTTCGTCAGTCCTATCCATTCACATTGCATATTATCATTAATGTATCTAGTTTTCTTCTAGCATTTCTAGATGACATTACCATAGCTAGTGCTGAATAAATATTCATGTAGTGGATAGTGCATAGGCATGCTGTTTTATTGATGATGAAATGCCACATTAACTCACACCACAGTGAGTCTGCAGAAATAATGTATAATGTAATGAATCAATCCCCTTGATTTCGGGAGGGAGCCAAAGTACTTTCTTGTTCTACAATGGATGCTGTCTGTTACTCTCTCAATTTTGCTGCACACTTTGGACTTAGAATATCGTCTGATTTTGCATTTCTGCATAATCTTCACAATAAAAAATAGCTGAATGGAAATACAACAAATTTTGCAGAAATCTAGCTCTTGGTCCAGAAAGCATGCATTTTGTCATTTGGTGTAAATCTGTTCAGTAGTTTTTGAGAAATTAAGGTTCAAAAACGTTGTATATCTGGACTGTTGGGATTTGTGGGACATTCCCATGATCATGCAACTTCAAAAAATACATTGATCTGATTGGTCAAGGGTTTTTTTTCCCATCAGACACCTAGCTCCTGTGGGAGTGATTGTCTGGCTGCAACATAGAGTTGTTGTAGTGGCTATTTAAGGACTTGGGAAGTCGGTCCCCTGTACTGAAAAAGTAAAATAAAAGTGGCAGTGTAGTGATTCCCTGCCTCCCTGGACCTTGTAGGGGGGTCCCAGAGGCTTAAAAGTTAAAAAAATGATTTTATGTTGCTTTGATCCTGCAGTTCTCCTGTGGCATCGTGGTAAAATAAAAAATGACAGACATTTTTTTAAAAATAAATGACACCCAGGGGTGGGCCTGAGCCCATGAGTCAAAATTCGTTTTTTAAAAAAATTGTAAGAGAGGTGGGCATGCATGATTCCCCCCTACCTGAACCGATTTTGGACCTGGGGCCATTTTTTAAACTAAGTGGAGGGGACACCCGGCCCTACTCCCCGAGCCTCGATGAGGCATTAGAGATGCCATGCCCTGGATGATTATAAGGGGAGGGGGACATTTGATTTTAATATAGGGAGGGGACATGCAGCCCTCATCCTAAAGCCTTCAGGAGGCCATGGCGAACCCATCCCCTGGGGCCAGTGTATGGTGTTTGAGGAGGAGAGGTGTGTGGGACCCCCTTGATAGGCTTTGGTGACCCTACTCGATGGCAGTGTCTTGAGGACCCAATTCCATGTGACACTGTGGTTCCCTGCCCAGGAGAGTATATATATCATTCCTGCACTCTCCTGGGCAAGGAGCCCAACTGTACTCCTGCCTGGACGAGAGCAGTGAAAAATGCTGCTCTTGCCCAGGCTGGAGCAAATGAATGGTGCTGGCTCCTGCCTCTGCCCAGTATTGTGCTGGCTGGGAAGCAGGCAGGTGCCAAAGGGGCCACAAGGCCACCTCCACAGCCCCTAATGAGGCACATATCATGGGGGCCCGGGTGGGCACTGGGGCACCCAGCAACAATTGAAGTAGTAGGCTCCCAGTAGGAGTTTCGACTGGGGCTGCCAGGGCCCTGGTACTCCCCAACAGTCCCCAACAGAAATGGAGTTGTGGTTGCCCTGTGGATGCCTGTGTGGGCATCAAGCACCCACTTAACCAAACAAATAGCAGGTACTGCCGGCACCCATAAGGAGTGCCAGCTGGAGAGCTGGCAGAGTCCATGGAGGCCTTGGGGCTCCCCTCGCAGCCCCCAACATTAACAAGTAGTGTGGGTTCCCCGTGTGGGCACAAAGTTATATATATGCACTGAAAAACCGAACGGTTACAGGGATGTTATAGTTAGGCTCAGATTTAACGTGTACATTTGATGACATCATCCAGTGAGTATAAGTATTTGTAAGAGTTTATGATTGTTAAACATATATACTAAGGTACTACAAACGTTAAAGTAGTGTACTAGGTGCACTACTGATGAGTGATACTACTTCTAATATATATTATGTGGGTGGCTGTGTGGCTGTAGGTATCCTTGTGTGTATTTGTGTGTGAGTGGCTGTATGGGTTTATAAGTGGGTGTGTGATTAGCTGTGTGGATGAGTGAGATGCTGTGTGAGTGGCTGCATTGGTGAGTAAGTGAGTGTGTAGTGACTTTATGGGTGAGTGAGTTGGTGTCTGGATGGCTGTATGAGTGAGTGACTAGGTGTGTGAGTAGCTGCACCGGGTAAGTGAGTGGCTGTCTGAGTGGGTGTTTGGTTAAGTGAGTTGGTGTGTGAGTGGCTGTATTCGAGGGTCAGTATCTGTGTGAATGGCTGTATGGGTGACTACATGGATGTGTGAGTGCTTGAAGGATCTGTGAATAGGTATGTAAGTGGTTGTGTGGGTTTTGAGTGAGTGTGTGAGGGCTTGTATGGGTAAGTGAGTGGCTGTGTTGAGAGGCTGATTGGGTGAGGGAGTTGGTGTCTGAGTGACTTTATAGGTAAATAAGTGGGTGTGTGAGTAGCTGTATGGGTGAGTGTGTAGTTATATGACTGGCTGTATGGGTGAGTGGCTAGTTGTATAAGTGGCTATATGGGTGAGTGATTGGTTGTGTGAGTGGCTGTACAAGTGAGTGAGTGGGTGTGTGAGTGACTCTATGGAGGAGTGAGTGGTTGTATAAGCATTGGTATAGGTCTGTGAATGGGTATGTGAGTGGTTGTGCGGGTGTGTGAGTGGGTATTAGAGAGGTTGTATGGGGGTGTGAGTGGGTGTGTGAGTGGTTGTGTGGATAATGTCATCAGTGATGTCATTTGAGATGTCATTAGTGATGTCTTCAGCAATGTCATTGACCATGTCATGAGTGATGTAATATGCGGGGTCATAAGCAGTGCATTGTGGGAAGTAAGTTATAGTTAGCTCAGCTAATATAACTACCGAATTTCACTGGTTTTGAATGAGTGAAATCTGAGCCTAACTATAATGTCCCTTTAACCTTTATTTTTTTTTCAGACAATATCTAAACTTTTTTAATTCTATTTATTAACTTTAACGTTCCTGCAACCTTTGGTTTTTTAAGTGCATTTCTAAGGTTTTTCAAATTCTTTTTCCTAACTATAACTTCCCTGTAACCTTTGTTTTTTTAAGTGAATTTCTATGGTCATCCCCTAACAAGAAGTGTGCCAGGAGGTGTGTTTGCAGAGTTTGTGGTAAAAGGGGGCGGGGAAGCATGGCCCCCCCTTCCCTGGGCCCATTTTCGCCCCATGGACCCCATCCCCGATGCCAGGCCTTTTCTGAATGGAGGAGGGGGCTGCCCATTCCAGCCTTGGGGACCCCATCCCCCGGGTCCCGGCCTTTTCCTTTTTTAATTTAAAAAATAAATAAATAGGAGAAAGAATCCCGGCCCCCTGAAGCCTGTCCTTTAGTGTGGGTGCCCTGGTCCCTTCCAGAGCACCCACATTGTAAAGTTAGAGACTGCATGGGGGAGCCTCAATGCCTGTGCCATCCCTGCCAGTGCGCCACCTCCTACAGGAGCCAGCATTGCTTTGACAGGGAGGGAGCTGCTAAGATGTATCTTCCTCTCTGTCAAAGCAATTGTGCTCACTTTCAGCAAGTAAGAGCATTTCAATACTCTCCAGTGGGTGGGCACCTTGGGAGGTAGCAGGAGCCAGCCCCGGGGTGGCGGTCCCCAGGGCCATCTATGGCTCCAGGAGGTGGGCCGCGAGGCCCCCCTCCATTACAGGACACAGCCCCAGGGAGGTGGGGGATCCCCGGGGCTGGGGGGGCCACACCATTTGCCCTGTGGAGCTGGCAGTCTCTGGAGCTGCAGGGGCTGGAGCCCCCGTATTAATATTTCATTTAGCCCCAGGGAGGTGGTGCTCCCCAGAGCTGCAGGGGGTCATGTGGCCCTCTTGCATTCATCATATTTAGCCCAGGTAGGTGGCAGTCCCCAGTGCTGCGGGGGGCCTTGCAGGCCCCCTCCTCATTCATACATTTTCCCTGCAGAGGTGGCTGTCCCCAGTGCCTGGGTATTGCCCATAATGCCCTGGGGAGGTGGCGGTCCCTGGGGCTTTAAGGCTCCTAGGAGGGGGCCTTGTGCACCCCCTCCTACACATTATAGACATGCTCCCGGAACCTGGCCCACCCGGGGGCTGATTAGAAACGAAGCGCAGAAGCCCAAGCTTCATTTAAAAAAAAATTATTGGCGGGATTTGTGGATCCATCACAAGAGTGCGAGTTATAGTTACTTTAGAGTACTGATCCACCCCAAATTTGTGGTAGAATTTAAAAAAACAGTTTTGATCCTGGTAATCTTTTTGGCACCCCCTACCAGGCATTGAGGGCAATGTATTTCAACTTTGCCCCCTTACATTGGCCCCTTTCATCTTTTTTTCCACTTATATTCAGCACTGGAGACTCAGTCCCCAAGTCCCAAAATGGCTTCCGTCAGACTTTGGTTGCTGTGGTGGCAGCCAATCAGATCTTATCTCAAGATCTATTGGCTCCATGGATCCTCTGTGCCATGACATATCTATTTTTGTTTGAGGCTTAATTTCTCAAAAACTTCCGGTTTACATCAGATTACAAAAAGCATGCTTTCCGGACCAAAATTTAGCTTTCTGAGTTATTTGGTGTAATTACATTTTTGCTGTTCAACTTTCCTATGGAAAAAATGAATGAGGGAAAAACATTTTGGGGCTCCCTTTTTTCAGCCCCCGCAAGACAGATCACCCTGAGACTTTCCAGGAAAGCGTCATGTTGGATGAGACCTTTTTTGGGGAAGTTTTGTGAAAATTCATCAAATGGTACATCTATTGTTATTTCTACATTGGTTGATGATGCAAAGTTTTGTGAAGATTAGTTAAGGGAGTTCAAAGGAAAAAAGGGGGGGGGGGGCGCTAATACATTTTCAATAGACTTTTTAGACAGGCGAAGCGGCAAAATGTCCAAATGAATTTTCATGAAATTTGGCAGGAATATAGATTTTGGTCTGAAAATTATTCTTTTTGCAATTTAATGAAAATTTGTTCGATAGTTTTGCAGCAATAATGGACAAAAATGTAGGGATATATTGGGCCGCAGTACATGGCAATGACAAAGCACCATCTGATTGTCTAATGACTGCCCTTACAAAAGTAAAAGGAAGCCTTATTGTTTAGACCACACTTTGGCTGTGTGCTGGCTTTGGGCCTCAAATATATGTTACTTCTATGTTATACATAAAGGAAGAACTGAGGCACTTCAAAACAATGGTAATCGAGAACAGTATATATATTGTTCTATATAATTGAAAAAAGTAAAGGTGTTCCATAGTACTACCTAGAAAGTACCACAGTACCTTCTGAAATGCAGTCCCATAACTGCTGGGGACCCACCCACCTCATGTGCGTGGTCCTTTTTTTGACTATTTGGGGTAGTTCAGGGTTAGGGCTCCATGACTTTTTTTCCACATATGGTATTCAAACCAAATTTGCGTCCTTTTTTTCCAAATTCCCCGGGATTCTAAAAGTACCCATGGTTTGTGGATTCCCCAGGAGGGGACCAAGAAAGTTATTATTATTATTATTATTATTATTGAGGAGTTTTATATAGCGCTGCCCAGACCCGAGGGTATCGGAGCGCTTTACAACAGTTTTAATGCAAGAGTCACACAATAAGGCAGTGGTATACATATTGGTTCGGAATTCCCAGCGTGCTGTGCAACATTGAGGTAAGGAAGTCCTGAGATAACCTCGTTGAGTGCACATTGTCTTGGGCTGAACCTCTTTCATGGAGGAGGGAATGAGGAAAGGGACGGGGAGCGGGGAAGAGGTAGCTCTTAATGACACATAGTCAGGTGCTGCAGAATGCAAGCTTGCACGCTTCGGCGGCGGCTATCGATTCGTGAAGGAACGGTTGAGGAAGAGGTCTTTTAGGAGTTTTTTTAATTTTATAAAGGAATGGATAGTCCTGATATCAGCTGGGATGGAGTTCCAGATTTTGGGCGCGTTTCCAGCGAAGGACCGTGCAGTGGTTTTTTGTTTGCGTGTTTTCATAGGGATGAGTAGAAGGGTGTTGGAGCTCCTGAGGTTTCTTGTCTGACCAGCTTTCTTGAGTTTGGAGGCCAGGTAGTCAGGTTTCCCTGTGTGCAGAGCTTTGTGCGTGAGGCAGGCAGTTCTGAAGCTGGCACGCATTTCGACTGGGAGCCAATTTAGTTCTCTGAGTGCGGGTGAGATGTGATCATATTTCTTAACTCCAGTGACCATTCTGGCTGCTGCATTGAGAGTTGTTTTGAGGGGGGCTAGGTGGGATTTTGCTGTACCAGTGAGGACTGCATTCCCATAGACGAGTCTCAATAGCACCAGTGATTGAATGGTTTGTTTGAGGTCCTTTCGCGGGATGAAGGGTTTTATTTTGTTGAGTAGCTTCAGCTTGAGGAAGGCACTCTTTGCGGAGTTCTTAATGTGTTTGGCCAGGTCAAGTTTTGGGTCTAGGGTGATTCCTAGTGATTTTACAGAGTTAGCCAGAGTTAAATTGCTGTTGAGAGCATCGATTGCTTTTAGCCACTCTACGATTTGAGGGTTTTCTTCTTTGTTAGAGATGAGGAGCATTTCTGTTTTGTCTTGGTTGAGTTTTAGGTGGTTTATAGATAGCCAGTGTTGGTCTTCTCTTAGAGTGTCGTTGAGTCTCCGAATGTCATCAATGGAGGAGGTTTCCAGATAGATCTGGGTGTCATCTGCGTATTGGTGGAAGGGAATGTTGGCTTTTTTGAGTAGGGTGGTGAGGGGTTCCATGTATATGTTGAACAGTTGAGGGGAGAGCACTGAGCCTTGGGGGACACCTCTGCTGACGGGGTGTAGGTCGGAGGTAAAGGTTTTGATTTTTATCATTTGGGAGCGGTTGTGTAAGAAGGGGGAGAACCAGTGTAGGACCACCTCATCAGCACCTACCCTTTCTTGGAGAGCCTTGATGAGTAGATTGTGATCAACCATGTCAAAGGCTGCCGATAGGTCCAGGAGAATGAGTAGGCACATTGGTCAGTATCTAGAGACTTGTGGATATCATCCACGACGTTGAGGATCGCGGTCTGGGTGCTACAACCTTTTCTGAAGCCCGATTGGTGGGGATCTAGAAGGTTGATGCTGTCCATGTGCTGAGTCAGTTGTCGGAGAACGCACTTTTCAAGGATTTTGAAAAGGAGGGGGAAATTGGAAACGGGCCTGAAGTTGTTCAAATCGTTGGTGTCAAGGCGTGGTTTTTTCAGTAGTGGCGTGACTTGGCCGACTTTGAGGCAGTCTGGTATGACGCCGGTTCTCAGGGAGCTGTTTATGATCTTGCACCAGAACGGGGCTAGGGAGAGTTTCAGCTTTTTGGTAGGCCTGGGCTTGTTCGCAGAGTTTTGCTACGCGGAACTCCGCGAAGTTACAAAAAAACTCAGCGAAGTTCCACGAGTGGCGGAGTGCAGTGCGAACTGCAGTTTGTGCTGGTATTCCTGCTGCTCGGGTAGAAATTCTCCCTGAGCGGCAGCTCGCGCTTGCGAACTTACCGTTCGTGCTTGCGAACTTACCGTTCACGATCGCAAGCAGGGAAAAAACTCTGCTGCACATCGCGAAGCGGAGTTTTCTGCACTCCGCGGCGTGCAGAGTGCAGAAAACTCCGCAAACTCCGCGAACGGAGCGAAGTTCACCACCCAGGCCTACTTTTTGGTCAATTGGGTGGGTATAGGGTCTAGGACGTGAGATGCGGATTTGGAGGTGGAGATCAGTTTGAGAATCTCAGCTTCAGGGATGGGGTTGAAGGATTTCCAGGCTTTCGTGGGGTGCTTGCGAGTGCTGACTTCGGTCTCTGGGGCTGGGCTCTTGCAGGCGGGATTGAGGTTGATGTCTAATGAAAGCTCAATCTTGGTGAATTTGTCGTTAAAGAAGTTGGCGAAGTTATCGCACAGGTCTTTGGAGGCCTGAACTGAGGTTGCAGGGGGCTTGGAAGTTTGTTGTTTGATGATCTTAAAGAGTTCTTTGGGCCTGTTTTTCGCGTTCTCCAGAGTGGTGCAGAAGAAAGTGTTTTTTTCATTGTTGATGTGTTTTTTGTATTTCCTTCGGGCTGCTTTGAGTTGCTCGTGGAGGCTTGTGGAGGGGTTGTTCCTCCATAGTCGTTCTGTGGCTCTTAGTTGTCTTCTTTCGGCGTTGATGTCCGTGTTGAACCAGGATTAGGATGGAATGTTCCTTTTTTCTTTTAATTTCAGGGGGGCTAATTGGTCTAGGATGGACGTCATAGTTGTGTTATAGTGAGAGGTGAGCTCTGTTGTGGAGAGATCATCTGTGGAGATAGGAAGGAGCGAGCTTACCCTATCCTCTAGGTCGGCCATGGTGATCTGAGTTAGATTTCTCATCCATTTGGGGGGGTCTTGGGTGGGGGGTTGATAAGTGATCGGTTGAGTGATGTGGAATAGGATTAAGTGGTGGTCGGACCAGTCAACGTGGAGGATGTGGTCGATCGTGACTGTGTCACGTTGGGCGATAATGGCATCTAGGATTGCTCCTTTGTTATGGGTTTAATCTGAGCAGTGTTGGGTAAGGTTGTTGCTGTGTAGGAGCTCATTCAGGTTTTGGATTAGAGAGTTGGTTTTTCATTCCAGTGTAGGTTGAGGTCGCCCAGAATTAGGGTGTTGGCGTCTCGGAGTGAACAATGAGCAATCAGGTCGGACATGTGCTCGGTGAATGTGGAGGTGTTGCCTGGGGGATGGTATAGGAGATGACAGTGTAGTGTTTTGTTGTCGCTTGTGTTAATGTTGGCGGTTAAGCATTCAAAGGTGTTATAGTTAAAGGTGACGATATCCGTCACGGACATATTGTTGTTGTGAATGATTGCTATACCCTGCCTCTTTGGTCTTTTCGATCTTTATTGATGATTGCATAGCCTGGGGGCACAAGGGTATCCATGATTGGTGACGAGCAGTCATTTAGCCAAGTCTCGGTGATGAAGGCTATGTCTATGTCATGGGTGAGGATGGATTCTGCTAGCTCTGTGGCATGTCATCTGCAGTTTATGAGCATGCAGTTGGTGGAGGGTGTCTCTTTTTTGGGTTTCTTCCTTAGGGGGCCATGGGTATGTTAGTGAGGGAGGTCGGGGGTCTTGGGGATTTCGTAGGGGAGTGGTCTCTTCTGAATCCGGTTATCACCTGAATCTTGGATTGAGGGGTGATAGAGGATGGGGTGTTGTATGAGGAGGCAAGATCTGCCGCTTCACTTTAAAGACATAGCATCTCTTGTTCTTTTGGGTCTCTGTATCTGATTCGAGAGGGGGGTTGAGATCCAACTGGGGCGGGGAGCCTTGTGAGGATTTTGGTGTGTGGGGTTGGAGAAGGTGGGGGTAAGGTGGGGATTTTGGGAAGGCTTTCGGAGCGTGGCGAGGTTAGTTAGGATTTCGTTAAAACCCTGGATTATAGTTGCTAGCTGGCTTTCAAGCAGGGTGAGGCGCTGCCCCGTCTCTTCAGAGGTGGGGGCGGGGGTGTTCTGGGCGGGGTCATCCCTAGAAGGGGAGGGCCTGATGTTGCTATGTTGCCTTCTAGTTATTATTGTGCTGTCCGTGTAGGCTCTGCGCAGGGCCGTGGGTGCAGGGTGTGTAGGGTCGTGTTGTGGCTTCCGCGTTCTTTTGCATGTGGGTATAGAGAGGTAGTTGGGAGTCTTTGACTGTGTGTTGGGGTCATTCGTAGTAGGATGGGGGTTGTAAGCGGGGGGTAGAGGTGACGGTCGGAGGGGGTAGGGGAGCCTGGCTCCTGGTGTTGTTGATAGAGGGCGCAGTAAAGGTAGGTGGGCTCTGCTGGAGGGTCCGGCTGTCTGGGGAGAAGGGGTGGGTAGGTCGGGGGAGATGTGCGTGAGAGGGGGCAGTCCGAAGTGAGGGGAAGAGGGAGTCAAATGCCTCTAGGTTATCGTTGTTGGCTTGGCTCAGGACTGTGCCATTGGAGGATATGGTCACAGAGGTGTTCCCATTCCGCATCTTGCGGTTAGGGATTGAGATCGTCAGTTTGCAGCTATGTGTATTGTTAGTTGTTTTGGAAACGTGGAGCTGTGATCTGAGGATGGAGTTCCACTTTTCGGGTCTTTCAGTGTGGAAGATGAGATCCAATTTTATCTGGCCTTTGGAGGAGCAGTGATATATCTCCGCAAATAGTGATTCTGGGTGTTGTCTAATCAGTTTGTGTTTGAAGTTTTTTTTCGCTTTGGGTGAGAGGTTGTGGGGAAAATGATCGAGAAGGAGTTCGGGCCGTGCGTTTTTAAGTAGTTCGGTGTGGGGGGGTTGGTGTAGGTTGGCGTGAAAGATGGCATTTTGTCTAGGTTGGACGGGGGGCTAGTTCCCTTAGGGCATGGTAGGATTACGTTACCACTGGGGGAGTCGGGGGCTTTGTCCGATGGAGTACATCAGATATAGTCAGGAGCCGCCATTCTGGGGACAGGTCACATGAGGTGGGCGGGGGTGTAGTGTGGTGTGCCTTCTGTATATGGGGGGCCGTGCATCGGTGGTTGGTTATTTCCCTGATCGTCAGGGCGGTGATGGCGGTGGAGGTAGAGAGTGGGGTAGAGGACAGTGCTCCGCATAAGTTAGTGAGCCGCCCTTTCTTTGGGTAGTGAGAGAGGTCGGGGACAGTGTTCCGCTTGAATTAGTGGGCCACCCTTATAGGGTCAGGCATCCTGTTGTTTTTCAGCGGGGCCCATGTCACCTTGAATGCCGTGACCGATAGGTCAGGGGCGTATTGTTGTTCTCTTGGGTTTTCCTGTGCTCATCAGTGTAGTTTGGGCAACCGGGAGGGTTTTATGGAGAGGCCATGGGTGGCCATCTTGAGGTAGGGCATTGCCGTTTATGCCACATGTGGTAGTGTTGGGCCAGCCTCTCTTGATTGCAGAGACCGGTGGGAGCAGGGTGAACCGGCGTTGGGATTGGTTGGTGGCTCACCGGCTCAGTTTTCCAGGAGTTAACCCTGGGCGGCCAGTATGGGGTCAGGCACTGAGGCAGAGAGGGTGTCAGGCACTGCAGGTAAGTAGGTGCAAAAAGGCACTGCAGATAAGTAGGGTTGAAAAGACGGCAATCCCCTTGCTGCTGGCCCGCGTCACTTCAATCTTTGTGACCAGCGGGTCAGGGTAAATTGTTACGGTGGTCGGGTCAGGTAGGTTGTTGCGGTGGGCAGGCCACTTCATTTGGGATTAGTTGGTTGGCGGCCATCCTGGGGTCAGGCACTGAGGGCGGAAAGGGTGCAAAAACGGTAGTCGCGTTGTTGTCTGATCCGCGTCACTTCATTTCTGATACGGGGCGGGTTGTTGCGTTTATCATGCCATTTATTTTGTGTTCAGTAACTCACCGGTGCAGTTTTCTGGGAGTTACTTCTGGGCGGCCATCAAACGGTCAGGCATCATGGGTCAGGCAGTGGGCAAATAGGTGCAGCACGGCAGTCGAGATGATGGGGGCCCACGTCACTCCCTTTTAGTGACCGGCGGGTCAGGGCAAGGTGTTGTGGTGGTCAGGCCCCTTTTTGAGGGTTGACCGGTAACTCGCCGGTGGAGTTTACTGGGAGTTAACCCTGGGCGGCCATCATGGGGCAAGTAAGAAAATAGGCAAAATATATCTACATTTTGAGTTTATTGCGAAAAATAGGAAAACTAGCTCCAAATAATAAAGTCAGTTTTTTCCCTTAAAATTGAATCAATGAATAGTTTGCTGTGCTAAAGTCATCATCTTCCCAGCTTTCAGGAAAATTCAGAGCTGAATCTTAATTGCTATTTTTTTGCCAGAGTTTTGGCATTTTTCAAATTGGAAGCACATTTTTTCTATTTTTTGTGCTTTCAACCTTTTTCCAGTTTGTGGTGAAAACCAGTGTGAAACCCATGCGTGATCCAGGAAAGCTATAGATTTATGAAAAGTAGATAACATGTGAAATTCATCAAGGGATCATATGTGTGGACCCCTCAAGTTTTTCCCAAAAAAACACTAGCTATTGAAATAAAGAAATATTGAAAATGTTTAGGAAAAAATGACCACGTGTCTTGTTTTTTTGTCACATTGGCAGATTTACAAAAGCATTATACCATTAGATCCACTAGACCCATCTGGTTGCAGGAATTTATAGAGTTTGTAGGTTCTCCAAAAACCCGAGTCACCTGGAGCCAACAACTGAGCTGCACATTTAAATGGTCTTTCATTGTGTACCCAGTATAGACCAATTCATATGGTGAAATATGAGTGAAATATGGGTATCAAGGAAACCTATGTATTTCTGAATTGGGCACAAGATCTGGAGTTTAGGAGCAGTGGTTATTTGTAAATCTCTGAATGTGTGGATGCCCATACTAGCATGTGAGTCAGAGGGCATTTTTTAAAATGTCTTCATTCTTACACAGTGACTGACATTTGGAAGGCACAAATGCAGTGAAATCCAATTGGCAAAAAGAAATGTTCTACAATCCATATCTTCTGATGTAAATGGTACTTCACGTGTGTTCTTATGACTAGCGTCCGTGACAAGAATGGGCCAGGATGCAACATGGACACATCACATTTTTCCACTCAAATCAAATCAAACATTTTTATTCACTTCATTTCTCCAGCACAAAAGCGCAGCTCAAAATAAAAGAGAACAAGAGAATGAAATACATTCCATAGTTATCACAACATCACAAACAATATAAAATCAATATACAAAAGCATAAAATCCATTCACTTGTCATCACCGTGATCATGATATCATGATACAAGGAGTCATTCATAAAAATCACTGTTGAAGCAAGCAAACAGTGCATATTCAGCCAGGGTTGCCCCCCTTCCTTCTATCCATTAACCTGCCAACTCGTAGAGATTAACCAGTGCCAAACTGACCTATCTCCTGGCTACTAACTGAATTCCTTCTAAGTTTCAAAATCTTCCATATAAAGGTTGCCAAAGGACAGGGCAGCTGCTGTAGAAATTGTAACACTGGCCCGCACTCATGAAATGTCAATCATTTAAAAAGTGGTAAAATCGAATTTATCCTCAGGATCTTATAGAAAGGGCAGAAAAACATGATGTACAAATTCGTTTGAATAGATCACCATCACAAGGGCAGGGGGCAAGCTCTTAAATCAAATAGCATTTTGGGTGGTATCCCACCATTAGGGGAAGGTACTTAAAATGAAATCTCATTAAAACAAATCAGTGCTGCTGCTTCTGAATAGAAGATAAGTAAAACTGGGTGCCTTCCTGTGGGGGAACCACTTTATAGAAGGATACAGTACTCTTATGTCTGTCAGCAGCTGCTCTATTTGACATAACTTTGGTCAGAAATCTTTTTATCAGCCTTGGGATAACCCCTGCAAGCGAAGTGAAAGGTAAATAGATCTGATAGCCCAATTTGATCTAAGGCTGTTTTAACGTACTGTAGCCAGGGTATCTCAAGGGCTGCATGCAGTTTTAAACAATCCTCAATAATGGGTCGATTTAGTGGGACAGGAATCCCTGATCCAGAAGGATGACCAGAGCAAAAGTGGGGCTAATTTAATTTTATCCTCTATAAAAGGGATACCAAGCTCCTCATGACACATACAGTTTGGACAGCCACTCAGAACCGCTAAGAGTTTTTTGAGAAAAGAGTTTTCAACCCATTGTATATCATAGCTATCATACGTGGCAGTCGACACTAATTTTGCTGTATAAATTGTCAACAGCACCTTCACAGGTTTGGTCCCCAGCTTCTTACAAAAACTCCATGTCCCTACTAATGTCTTTTCAACATAGCCCGTCTATTAGAAACCATAGTGTTTCACTTGCATTTAGCGTCATAATGGACACCTAAATAGGAAAAAGTCCCTGCCTCATCTACTCTGATGTTGTTAATGTAAAATGAGGCTCTTTCTTTTACTTTTATTAACTTTGCAAGTCTAGGTCCTTCATAAAACAAATATAGTCATCACTTAACACCTGCAATGCCCTCCCAGTTCTTGCAACTAAAACAGCGTCTTCCGCATGTAGGAGGATCAACACTGGATGAGTACACACATAGGGGGTATCTCTGGATCTCAGGGTAAGAGCTTCTTCGATTCTGTTTGTGTACAGAGAAAAGAGGAAGGTGGCAAGAGTGCATCCTTGCCTCACACCTCACTTAATACTGAACAAATCCTTGCACTCACCATTCCTTCCATAACAAACTCATGCTTTGGGCTCCAAATATAATTATCTAATAAACATTATGATATCTTTCTATATGCCCATCTCTGTCTTGACAGCCCCCAGCTTCGAAAGGGAAACACAATCACACGCTGCCGTTCAGTCCATGAATGCCATGAACAAAGTACCTTTCTTAACGACAGCATACTTAGCTATTATCATACTCAAGTTTAAACATTGATCTATTGTCCCTATCCCCTTCTTGAAACCATATTGGGTGTCTACCAAGATGTTTTTAGTGGTTGCCCAAACTTCTAATCTATGAAGCAAGATGCGTCCCATGATCTTAACGGTGGCATCCAAGAGGGAAGTTGGTCTATAATTCTTGAGAAGTGACTGCTCAAATATGATAACAAATAGATGCAATGCCCTAGAGAAGTGTACTGTGGCTATGTTCTCCTTTATAAAAAAAATTGGACACTAAGCCATTAGAGCCAATTAAAAAGATCTATTCTGCTAAGGCCATTTCTTCCGCGAGATATGGAGCTGGAATTTGGGGAACATCGAAGGCTGATCACCTACAACGATTAGAAGATTGTTTCTTTAAAAAACTATTATCCCTACCTAATAGTTGTTCAAGCTATACAATGCATCATGAATTGAATGTACCATATATAACAGACGACACATCACTTGCGCCAGTTTTATTATGGCATTCAATCTGGCAAAGGGACACGGTGGGCCTAACCCAAAACATCATCAAGGATTGCCTCAACTGTGAACAGGTCCACAAGGCCCCCTGGCTCAAATATGTAAGAGAAACATTAGTAAGTCTGGGCCTAGAAGTATTATATAATGAACCTCTTAACTGCCAGAAAATCCCAAAAGCTGAAATTAAATCCCGCTTCCAAACTTTCAGGGAAAATAAAAGATATGCATCTAATTGTAACAAAACTATGGTAGCATTGTACCTGGGACTGCCTTCCGTCCCCGAGGGCCCAAACTCATACTTGGTTGCTGTGATCAACATTCGTCACCGATATATATTAGTACGTTTTAGATTAAATCTCATTCCTTGTATGTTGGGCTTCCCCTCAGGAGTGTATTCAATTAATGAACTGCCAGCATGTCCATGCGATGGTACCTCCCCTCAGTCCAACCTTCATTTGATATTTTTCTGTAAATTTTATACTACTGAGCGCAAAAAGTATTTGCCCAATATTTCAGAAATGCAAATTTGCCCAATGTCGTCCAGCTCTGTTTTTTCTCCAAATGCAACCTGATCCCTATGTATGTTTTTCTCTTGCGTCCTATCTTTGTCTGGTCCTAGTAAATCGGAGACTGATTCGCCCATTGCTTGCACCTTAACTGACGATGGCACTGTCTAGTATGTCTCTTTTACATTTTAAATGAATTTAATTGTTTATTAATATTGTTTTTTTCTTTTTACCTCATTTTTATCTGTAATTATTGATTATTATGCTATGGAAATGAGATATATTATTGATTGTATGTATGACTTATTACACTTTAATGATCTTAATGGTTAAGGTCGAATAAAGTTAATTGAACGAAAGAACGAACAACTGCTCACCGTTTTTATAAATAGGGACAATAATTAATCTTTTTCCACATCAACAGGGGTCCCACCCTTGCTATAACATTTAAAACGTTTGTGATCAATGGGCCCCACAGGTCCTGACATTCCAGATATATATCCACAGGAACACCATCTGGTCCAGGGGCCTTTAATTATTAAGAGGTTCCAATCTTTTGAAATATCACAAAGCAAACACTGAAAGTATAATGAGCCATTATAAAATTTAATGACTTCCCAGGAAAGGAATTCATAATGAACGTAACCCCTTGGCCCTGCCAGCTTTTGAGGGGGCTGGCTGATGAAAAAAGAACTATACCCATCCATGTAACATGCATCTAGCTCCCATGTTTCTTGCAAACTTATAACGTGGTAATTAGTCACCAGCTCTAGCCAATCATAATCACTCATCATAAATTTTAGCTTGTAATATTCCATGATAGGATCTCAATGGGTTCAAGGTCAGGGCAATTTACTGTGAGAGGGACAAGGTGCATAGGACTCAGCTGCGCTCTACACAGTTCTGTATCTAGGGATTTTACCAGTCAGTAACAGCTTTCCAACCCCTCTAACGATGCAAATCTATTGCTGAGCGGTATCCCAAATGTGCTACCAGTATGACCCACGATATCATGTTCCACTGGGATCTTTAGGGTTTTATTTCAGAATTGTTTGGAAATGGTAGGGGTTTATAAAAGTAACCCAATGGGAAAATAATGGTAAGCCTGGGCGGAGTTCGCGGAGTTTAACTCCGGGGAATTCTGCAAAGTGCCAGAAAAACTCCACCGTGCTTTGCAGAGTTCTGCCAGCAGCGGAGTCTGTTAAGTCGCACTGCTTGCACTGATTTTTAGTGTCAGGAGTTTGTCCCGCATTTTAAAGTCAGCACAAACTGCACTATGTGTCGCACCAGAGTATGCTGCTGCTTTCTGCTGGCTTGAGTTGACATTCTAGTCGAGCGGCAGCTTCCTTAACGCGAATGGCAGATTTCTCTACGCGAGCGGTCGCAACCTGCCGCAACCGCCCGCAATGAGAGATCTCACCAGTAGGAGGTTTGTAATGTAATGTAATGTAAGGTACACTTATATAGCGCAGCTGCCACCCCAAGGTATCCTGGCGCTTAAGTTACCAAATCATCCACAGCGCATAACTAAGCTAAGATAGGCAGGAATCAGTTTCTAGGGAACAGTCTGGTTTTCAGTTCCTTCCTGAAGCGTGACAAGGTGTTCAGTTGTCTGAGTTCTGGGGGCAAAGCGTTCCAAAGTCTAGATGCTGTAAAGCTAAAAGATCTGCCACCCATTCGCACTTTACTAACATGGGGAACGCAAACCAGATTAGCAGAAGAAGAACGCAAGTATCTAGCAGGGGAATACCATGCAAATTTCCTTTGCAACAATTTAGGTCCAGTTTTATGTATTGCCCTATAAACAATACAGAGTGCCTTAAATTGGACTCTCTGCGCAATGGGCAGCCAATGTAGGTCCTTTAGGACCAGTGAGGCCGAGGCTCTACGCGGTCGATTTAATGCCAACTTAGCCGCCATGATCTGAACTCTTTGCAATTTTATTATCAGAGATGTTGGAGCACCTAAAAGGAGTGCATTACAATAATCCAATCTGCTTAGAACAATACTCCGCACCACTTGAGGTCTAGCCAGAATAGGTAAAAACGGGAGAATCTTCCGAAGAGCTCGGAGCAGAGATAAACAGGTGTTCACCGTTTTATTCACCTGAGAATCTAGTTGTAAATTGCTGTCCAGCATCACTCCTAAATTGCGCACTGTACTAGCGGGCAATAAGGAGTTATTGGCCGGGCCTGGCCAAAAATCTACTGGGAATGGTCGCTCAATTTTACCTGCAGTACAACACAGGATTTCAGTTTTTTCACCGTTAAATTGCAGTGAGTTCTCTTTCAGCCATTCTGCTGTTCTATGCATACATTTATGAAATTTTTCTAGAGGTACTGCTTTGTTGCCCTCAATGGAGAAGACAAGCTGAGTGTCATCCGCATAGTTTATGACATCAATGCCAAATGATTTAATTAGAATAATAAGTGGTCTAAGATAGAGATTAAACAAAATCGGGCTAATAGCCGAGCCCTGTGGAACCCCATGTTTAACATCTCTATTCTGAGAGGTAAATGACGACAGAGTCACTGCCTGCTGCCTATTAGAGAGAAAAGAATTTAGAGGTTTAGAGCGTGATTCTTTCTCGCACGCTTGCCAACTTACCAATGGCGAGCCGCTCGAGAGAAAAAACTCTGCTCCGTGTCACTTCACAGAATTTTCAGAAGCGTGGAGTGGGCACAACTCTGCGAACTCTACCAGAGCGGAATTCTTCACCCACCCCTAGAAAACAGAGATCGAAGATGACCGTGGGCGGAAAATATTTCGTTGGCTCAAAAGATGTGCTACAACATTCAGATTTAAAAAGTTGACAATAACACAATCACCAGTATTTGACTTAGGGGAAGTGCCCACCCAGTCCACCCTTCTTGCCAAGAGAACACCGCAGCCCAAACCCTGCATAGATGGATCTCGGACAGCACCAACACCATAGCCCCCCTCAAGAAAACAACAATACCCGTGCCAAGAAAGCCAGATGGTTTACCACCGGACTTCGAGAGTCTAGAAGCACATACCGCCGCCTCGAAAAGGCCTGGAGGAACACCAAATCCACAACAACTTCAGAGCCGCCACCAACGCCCACCATCAACTCATCAGAGAAACGAGGAAAAAAGCGATTGAAGACAGAATCTCCACCCACGTGCACAACAGCAAGCAACTCTTCAGCATCATCAAGGAGTTCGCCAAACCCACTAGCGAGTCTACCGACATCCCTCCCTCACAAGACCTCTGCGACAAACTCAGCATCTTTTTCCACCACAAAATTAAGAGCATCTATGACAACTTCGACGAAGACAACCAACACACTGAACCCTCACCAACCACCCCCGACACCCGGAAACCAGCGATTGATGACTGGACAGCCCTCACCACCAAAGACACACTGAAGACAATGAAGTCAGTCCACTCAGGGGCCCCCACGGACCCCTGCCCCCACCACATCTTCAACAGAGCCGCTGACACCATCACACCCATGCTCCGCCACACCATCAACTGCTCCCTGGCGACCGCCTCGTTCCCCGACGACTGGAAATACTCCGAGATCAACCCCCTCCTAAAGAAACCCTCAGCGGACCCCACTGACCTCAAAACTACAGACCCATCTCCCTGCTCCCATTCTCAGCGAAAGTCATTGAGAAAGCCATCAACAGCCAACTCGCCACATTCATTGAAGAACACAACATCCTCGACTCCTCCCAATCCGGCTTCAGAAAAAACCACAGTACGGAAACCGCCCTCCTCGCCGCAACAGACGACATCCGCACCCTACTGGACAAAGGAGAAACAGTAGCCCTCATCCTCCTCGACCTATCAGTGGCGTTCGACACAGTCTCCCACCGCACCCTAATACGCAGACTCTACGACGCAGGAATCCAGGACATGGCCCTCGACTGGATCCGCTCCTTCCTCTCCGGCAGGACGCAGCGGGTCAGACTCCCCTTTCCTCTCGGACCCCACACCTACCACCTGCGGAGTCCCCCAGGGCTCCTCCCTCAGCCCGACGCTCTTCAACGTCTACATGGCTCCACTCACCCCCATCGTCAGAACCTACGGACTCAACATCGTGTCATACGCAGACGACACCCAGCTCATCCTCTCCCTATCCAACGAGCCCAACACCGCCAGATGCAACTTTCGAGAAGGCATGGAAGCCGTCGCCAAATGGATGAAAAACAGCTGTGTACAACTAAACACCAACAAAACAGAAGTACTCATCATGGGCCCAAACCCCGACGCCTGGAGCGACACCTGGTGGCCCCCCACCCTCGGAAACCCGCCAACCCCCACGGACCACGCACGCCACCTGGGAATCATCCTGGACTCCGAGCTCAAAATGGACTGCCAGATCAACTCTGTCTCGTCTTCCTGCTTCCACACCCTCCGCCTCCTTCGTAAGACCTTCAAATGGATCCCCCTCGAACACTGAAAGACTGTCACTCACGCCCTGGTCACCAGCAGACTCGACTACGGCAACGCACTCTACGCCGGAATAAACAAATACCTCACCCGCAAGCTACAGAACATCCAGAACGCCGCCGCAAGACTGGTCCTCAACCTGCCAAAACACTGCCACATCTCCCAGCACCTGCGCACACTCCACTGGCTCCCTGTCGAGGCGAGAATCACCTTCAAGATGCTCACCCACGCACACAAGGCCCTCCACGGCACCGGACCAGCATACCTGAACAGCCGACTCAAATTCCACGCACCCCAAAGGACCCTACGATCAGCCCAGCTCTCCTACGCCATGGTCCCCTGCACCAGAAAGACCAGATCGGGAGGCCGCTCCTTCTCCTTCCTCATGGCCAAAGCATGGAACGCCATTCCGCTCCACCTCAGACAGACAACATCGCTCCCCATCTTCGCAAGAAACCTCAAAACCTGGCTCTTCGACAGACCCCCCTCCTTGATGGAATGGAACCTGCACACCCCCCAACCAACCCCTGGTGCCTTGAGACCCTTACGGGTGAGTAGTCGCGCTTTAACACACCCCTGATTGATTGAGATTGTGTGTTATAAGGGAGTGATCAGAAACTAGGGATTTGTTGAACCACTGTAACACCTTCAAAATCAACTGCTCGGTAAAGTCATCTTAAGCCCCAGGACATTGGCCAGAACTAATGTATACAGGTATGAAGCCGGGAGTAAATGTAAGGTTTGTGATCCCCCGTGAGTATTCCCCTGAGTAGCAGTAAGATGCCCAGAGCCCTTCTTAACAAGTTGATTTGTCATCTTGCTAAGGTTTCTTTGCTCAGTGGGGGGTCAATTTCTGGTTTGTGGCCAAGTCTAAGAGCAAGAGGAGTGAAGGCCTTAGGACCATTAGGAGCCTTTGAGACACAATCTTGTGAAGACACAGTCTCCTCCCTCCTTAATGTGACATCCCTCTCCAACTCTGGCGCATGGGGATATATTAGTTGTGGGCCGTTACCCCCACTAGACCTTTTATCCTGCCTACTCACAATGAAAACAGAGCGTGAAAGGTCTAACAACACCTTCGATGTTGACTAGTGGTAAACTGGTTGAAGAACCTAGAAATTGTTGCCTTAATACAATCAAGGTGATCCTGCAAAGGCTTCAGGAGAAGTTTCATCATTGTTTCAACCCTAGAGCATAGTTCATTGTTGTTTAGTTGAGCCAGAGCGGATCGTTTCTTCACCTGATAGGCCTTGACCTCCTTATGTAGTGGAGCATGCTTATTGCACAGGGACTCCCCCTTGTATCTTTTTACTTGGTGGTTCGCTATGTGAGGGGATATCAGGTTTTATAGAGTCAGCCTCACCCACAGGGACTGGGGGTATATGACTGTGGGCTGAGCCCTTCAGCTCAACTGCTCCCTGTTGATAAGCGCTGATTGCATTTAGGGGTAAAATATCCCTGGCCACCTCCAATGATAGTAAGTTCTATTTCTTTTGTCAATAGCCCTTCTGCACATACCAGAAAGGAATCCAGGGTGGTTGTGCTATACCCCGAAGTAGTACATGCCATCTTCTTTCTTTTCCCCATGATCCATGAATACCGGAGCTTGTCGGATAATAAGCACTCAAAAGAACAGGCCAAAGAGGGGGCTACCAGCACTGCCTCTGGCAGGCGCAGACAGGCCCGCCCTTGGCCCGGGCTTTACCTGGGTGCGACTTGCATGTCCCGTGCTGCGGTGGGAGAGGCAGCGCTTTATGCACAATGTAACAAGTCTCCCGCTGTCTGCAGCAGCTGCAGGCAGTTTGGCAGCAGAGAGCCCTGGGACTTCCAGTCCCACCAGGGCACTGAAGTCCCAAAGTTCAGGTCAGGCCAGAAACACAGATGGAAAGAGTCTGGAGCTGCGGGGAGAGAGGCAGCGCTTTATGCGCGATGTAACAAGCCTCCTGCTGTCTGTAGCAGCTGCAGGCCGTTTGGCAGCAGAGAGCCCTGGGACTTCCAGTCCCACCAGGGCACTGAAGTCCCAAAGTTCAGGTCAGGCCAGCAACACAGATGGAAAGAGTCTGGAGCTGCGGGGAGAGAGGCAGCGCTTTGTGCGCGATGTAACGAGCCTCCCCCTGTCAGCAGCAGCTGCAGGCAATTTGGTCGGAGAAAGCCCAGGAACTAGACGTCCCACCAGGCCCTGAAGTCCCTAAGTCTTGCGTCAGGCCAAAAACACAGATGGACAGTGTCCCTCGCTGTGGGGGAGAGGCAGCGCTTTATGTGAAACGTAACAAGCCTCCCCAGTCAGCAGCAGCTGCTGACAATTTGGCAGCAGAGAGTCCTGGGACTGTAAGTTCCATCAGGGCAGTAAATTTCCAGGTCAGGCCAGCAACACAGATGGAAAGCATCCACTTAAAACTGACCCTTTTTTGCCAAGTGGATAACTGTGGATTTTCGGCCCTAGATCAGCTGGCACCTAGGAAAACTTAACCTTGCAAACCTGCACATTGTTAAAACTAGACCGCTTGGGGAATCATGGGTGGGGTGACTTTCATGGCTCTCACTAAGTTTGTTTTACACAGAATCCCTTACAAACCTCAAATTTTGACTGAAAATAAATAAATTTTCCTCTGAATCTGTGATGGAAAGTTGTGGAATCTGTGGGGAGCCACAAATTTCCTTCCACATAGCATTCCCCCAAGTCTCCTGATAAAAATGGTACCTCACTTGTGTGGGTAGGCCTAGTACCCCCAACAGGAGAGGGCCCAAAACGCAACATGAACACATCACATTTTTCCAATCAAAACTGACCCTTTTTTGCAGAGTAGGTAGCTGTGAATATTGGTCGCTCTCTCAGCTGGCACCTCCAGAAACCTAGCAAATCTGCACATTTTTAAAACTGGACACCTGGAGTGGGGTGATTTGCATGGCTCTCACTAGGTGTTTCTACTCAGACTCCCATACAAAACTTAAACTTTGCCTTTCACAAACTGGGCCGTCTGAGGCCTGACGATTCCTTACATGCTCCTTGTGGTTGCTGGCTGGGGTGGGACTCTGTCCCCCAGCGTTCTGTGCAGCGTAGGAGGCAGGGTCACCCCTCCTGGTGCTGTAAAGGTGCTTTTCCTGTCGAGAAGCACAGGTTTCACAAACTGTGCTGTCCGAGGCCCCAACGATTCCATACCTGCTCCTTGTGGTTGCTGGCTGGGGTGGGACTCGGTCCCACAGTGTTCTATGGAGTGCGGGAGGTGGGATCAACCCTCCAGCTGCCATAAAGACACCTTTCCGGTCCTGCAGTATGGGTTTCACAAACCGGGCCGTCCATGGCCCCAACGATTTCTTACCTCCTCCTTGTGGTTGCTGGCTGGGGTGGGACTCTGTCCCCTAGTGTTCTCTGGGGCGCGGGAGGCGGGGTCAGCCCTCCCACTGCCATAAAGGTGTCTTTCCTGTTCCACAGCATGGGTTTCACAAACAGGGCGGTCTGAGGCCCGAACGATTCCTTACCTGCTCCTTGTGGTTGTGGCTGGGGTGGGACTCAGTCCCCCAGCATTCTGTGAGGTGCGGGAGGTGGGGTCAGCCCTCCCTCTGCCGTAAAGGTGCCTTTCCTGCCCCGCAGCACGGGCGCGCCAAGACAAAGCCTGGGCCAAGGGCGGGCCCGTCCTTGCCCGTCATTGCCTGGAAGAGGCCAGGCGAGGCCCCCCAAAACATTTTGTTCTGGAGTTCATTGGAGGAAGGTATTGTATCACTCCACATTTAGAAGTGACTTGCCTAACCCAGACAAGTGGTGAAGACCTTACCCAGCATTTGGTATGAGACTCTAACAGCCAGGAGCTGCAACCCCCTATTGACTTTAAGGGTCCTTCAAGGACGTAACTGTTTGATTGTTCCATTTGATTCCTTGTGTATTTTAGTGTTTTACAAAAGGTTGTTTTTTTTTGCCTTGATTGTATAGTTTTAACTTTTGTAGCCTTTCAAAGTGGCATAAAAAAGGCATCATTGTCCCGTTTGATAAGCCGTGATTTCTAAAGGGTTGCTACTCGCATGTGGAGTAGAGTGTCTATAGATTCAGTTGTTAACTCTGTTAAAGTGGAATATATCATCTTTTCCTTTTGCTTCATACAACCCATTTAATTTGAAAAGGGCATGCGTAAATCCACTAATGTTCCCTCAGCTTCAGATACCGCCTGCACGACAATTGACTCCTTTCTAGTGTGGGCGGTAAACGTTATTTCTAAAGAAATTGATATGGCAGTGCGACACCTATCCCTAGGAATAGGGGTGGGATTGCCACAGACGATGTTGTTAGGATATCAGATGCCGAGTCGCAGCAAGGGGGAGCCTTACAGTCTTAGTGTGGCAGAAGGCTCCGTTAATCACCCAAACCAAGAGCTGCCTCTAGACTTTCCTTCTGATAACTGTGCTTCCAATGTCTGCCCTCCCACACCCAATAGGAAGACAAAGTGCAGGAAGGTCACCATGACAAATGGAGGTAAACCTGTGCGTCAACCAACAACCCTGACTCACACTGAGGTAGCGACAAGGCCAAATCCTTCAATGGAGTCCCACTGGGCACCTCTGATAGTAAGAATAGTATTTAGAATGGAGGATTTATTGACTCCTATCAAAGATAAGTTAGAGCTCCTGATTGCCGAAGTGGAACATATTAAAAATAATCATTCTAACCCACCCTCAGGGGACTTGAGGGGGGGGGTGCCCCTGACAATCCAGCACTAGCAACTCCAACAAGCAACAAGAGTCAAATATCGATGCACCTATACATCACTCAGAGAGGAAACAAACAAACAGCAGGAGGTCACAACAACACATTCTATGGGCTGCGAACTTCTACCTGCTCCCACAACCCTTATGAGGAATACGGTGCAGCGACCATATGAGAACGTAACCCATTTGACACAAAGTGCTACCCCCGACTGAGCCAGAGTCTTCAGTTTATTACTCTGAAAGGGCCAGTGGTGATAATAACGCGGTTGCCCATGACACTATATACCTACCGCCAGAATGCTGCCCGTATGTGGCAGTCTTAGTTAATGTTCCCCAGGTGCAGCCAGAATCAACTAGAATCCCATGACTTGTTGAATAATAGAGTGGTACACTGGCTTCACAGAAATTGCCAATTCCCCGTAGGTGGTGCCCAGCAAATTCTGCTTACTAGGAGGGTGAGCTGGGTTGGCCACCTGAGTAAGCAATGTGAAGGGGATTGTATTATAATTAATTTTTGAGACCCCAGCTGGGCAAGGGGTGCTCTAGTGAAGGCAATATCCCCAAAGTTTATGGAGTCAAATATATCACTACAGCCCTTGATTTTTTTTACAGGCACCCTCGATACTCCAGTGCCAACTAAGGGGGGCAGGAAATGTATCTAATAACTGAGCCCACAAATATTAATCATGCTAGCCCCTAGTGGCCTCTAATGGGTTTCAAGCACTAAGCGGCCTCCAGGATATTGACTGACATGAGACATAAGACAAAAGAGGATGCACCTGGGTGGGCCAGGAATGTGGATAACGATTTGGACACTAATGACATTGAGCGTGCTGATAATACCTTAACTGGTGCCTCATTGCCATCTATTAATACCAATGTGAATAACACATGTCTGAGAGTGGTGACTCAAAACTTGTCACCCACTAGCACTACCCCCCCTGGGCTGGAGGGGGGCTATAAAATTCCATCATGGAACGCAGGTGGACTAGCAAGCAAACAGAGTACGCTAGGCTAATTAGACTTCATTAGTGGTTTTGATATTATTTGTATCCAGAAAACGTGGTGTACAACTCCTATTTATTTTCAGGGTTTTTCCTCACATTGGCTTGAGGCCAACCCATTACCTGCAGACACTGCTAAAGGGGACTCTTAATCCTTATATCGAATAAGCTCCAGATAAATATCAAAAAACAAATAACTATAGGGCCACATTCATTAATATTATGGCTAACATCCAAAAGAGGCCTGGGATGTAATATTGGCTAACTTCTACAACAACATTTTCAACTCTACCCGTGGAAATGTGGTCTCAGCTCTCGATGGTGGCCTTGAGGCAATATTTTCCTCTATTTCTAATTGTGTTATACTCATTTTGGCAGGAGATTTTAACATCCAATCCTGCCCTCTGTCCACTACACAGGTGTGTGGGGTTACCACAAAGGCCGGAGAGGGTTATTTACATTTTCCCAACAATGATTATGGGGCTACATTAAACTCTGTGATCAATAAACTGGACTTACACTTATTAAAATGTGCATGCAATGTCAATGGAGACCTGATACCTACTTTTATAGGAAGGAGTGCCTCAACCATCTTCGATCACTTCTTAATCTCAGCCAACGCAGGCAAGTGGTACACCACACCCAGAGTTGTGAAGCCCGATCTGAGCGATCATAATTGTATTGAAATGACGTTTTTCTTTTGCGGCAATGCATGCAACATTTCACCAAGTACTATTCTCGATATTACCCCTGTAAGACCAAATGGGGTCCGCATTAAGTGGGCCGGAGTTGACCCAATTAAAGTCACCAATGGCATTTTATCCATGGGTCGTGCTGATTTTTTTCATTGTTTGGAGGACGAAGTTACTTCCAACCAGTTACTCTCTAGTTATATTAGTATCACTAACATAATTAATGACCTCCTGACTCATCCGTGCAATTCAGGTAGTGACCAACGTAGAGGCTGGTTTAATCATGCATTTACTATAGCTTCCCAAGAATTGAAATTGGCCCGCCACTGCCACCCTAGAGACAGTGCATTAATGAAGTCCCTTAGATTTAATTTTAAAAATGTCACTCATGCTAGGAAAAAAGAGCTGCGTGAGGAAGCTTGGCCGCGGACACAGCGAATAATAAACGTTTTTGGGACATCTTCAACTCACCTTTCTTAAAGAGAAACTCTCTCCCAGAGCTGTTATCCCATTTTACATGTGATGCCTGGGTTGCTCACTACTCAGAAATCTTTAGTTAACCATCTGTAAGAAAGGAGGATATATCAAGAGTGAAACAGTATGCCTGGTCCCCTTTACCTTTGAATATCACGATTCAAGAGGTCCTATTAGCACTGAAATAAAGTGCAGGAGGAAAGACCCTGGACCCGATGGGGTCCCAGTGGAAGTCTATAAAACTGTTGATGACTTGTGGGGCCCAATTTTAACTATAGTCTTCAATATGGCCGCAACTACTGAGATACTGTCTTCATGGGGAATGTCTATCTTAGTCCCGATTTACAAAAAGGGTAACAAATCTGAAGCGAAGAATTATCACCCAATATCACTTTTAGATTCTTCAGAGAAAGTGATGAGCAAAGTATTACTCATGAGACTGGAAGAGTGGGCTTGTGAAAACTCCATATTTTTGCTGGTGCAGTTTGGGTTTAGACAAGGAATGGGGACCATAGAGCAATATCTGAATCTTGACCTATTAATATTATATGAGAAATGTTCAAGTAAGGTAAGTTTCAGCTCACGTGGTGAATGCACCTTGTATTTTAAGGTAGAAAGAGGTATTCAGCAAGGTTGTGTTTTGGTCCCTCTTTTTTTCTATCTGTTTATTAATGGGGTGGGTAAGGCCCAACAAGCTATACAAGCGGGTGCCCCTCAAGTGGCTTGGAGCCCCATACCAGTGTTACTATATGCAGATGATGCTGTTTTGCTGGCAAGGACCCTGGTAGGCTTACAGCTACTAATGAACCCCTTCAAGGCCTTTATTGCCGCAAGAAAATTGGTGGTTAATACAAATAAAACTTACACCATGATCTGTGGGGCCAAGCAAAAGAAATGTAGAACATTTTTATGGACTATACCTCGGTAGCCACTGTTGATACCTTTTGCTATTTGGGCATTATTTTTGCAGGCAACGGCTCTTGGACACACGAAATCACAAACGTTAGTAGTAAGATGAATAGAAGTGCCCATGGAGTCTTTAGGTTCACAGCAAAGCTGGGTACCCGGCCCATTAAAGTAATGTTAGCAATTTACAAAGCCAGGGTATTAGCTACTGCCACTTATGGGGCTGGTGTATGGGGTAATTACAATAGTAATGTACTACAGACCAAGGAAAATAGTTTCCTTAAGCGTCTATTATACTTACCCACCTCTGCCTCCACAGAGATAATTCATTGAGAGGCAGGGCTACAGCATCTATCTGAAATAGTCACACTGTGCTCCTTGTTGCTTTGGCGCTCCATTTGGACAAAAGATGAGACTATCTCTTCTAGATCAATCATTTCTGATTGCTTGTCCATGGATAAAGCAATTTGTATCCCCTGGTTTAGTTATATTAACTAAATTTTTACTAATCTGTTTATCCAGCCCAACCCGCTACTGGTAACAACACTCACTAAATGGTCGATCAAAGATAATTTCATGACCTTCACAAGGAAAGCTCGGGTGAGATGTGAGGGGGGAAATCAACTGTCTCATTTTAGTATTCACTTGAGCTGGATGATGGCCGCCAGAATGATTTAACTCAAGTTTTACATTTATCGCACCATTTTGTATTAACCAGATTCAGATTAGGGATTGTCCACCACTTAGTTGCCTTCTCTACTATGAAGAATTGTTCCCCTGATACGGTCCCTTGCCCTTGTGATAGCCACAGTCATCAAAGTACCATGCACTTTATGTTATTCTGTGATTTTCATATCAATTTTAGGCTTTCTTATTTAAAACCCTTCTTTCATGCACAAGATATTACATTGCATATTGCTGCCCTGAAATATATGCTTGAGCTAAATGATACTAGGGTTTGTCCTAATGTTGCACTTTTTATCACCAAAGCTATCGACATACCTAACAGTATTGTTTTATGACGTCATAATAAATTTTATGGATACTGGAATGAAGTCTTCCAAATTTTTAGTCAGGTACTTTTACAACTGGTATTGATATATATGGCTATTTGTAAGTGCTCTTGCTTTTACTCTTGGTATAATCATGTGTTATTATTTTATTGTTAACTACTTTTGTGGTTGTTTACATACCGAATAAAGTTTTTGAATCAAATTGACTAAAAACAAACTTTCTTAACTTTTCTGTGATGGAAAGTTCTTGAATCTGTGTGAGCCACAAACTTCCTTTCACCCAGCATTCCTCCAAGTCTCCTGATAAAAATGATACCTCACCTGTGTGGGTAGGCCTAATGGTTGCAAAAGGAAAGGCCACAAAAAATGCAACATGGACACATCACGTTTTTCTACTCAAAACTGACCCTTTGTTTGCAAAGTGGGTAGCTGTGAATTTTGCTCTCTAGCTCAGCCAGCACATAGGGAAACTGAGCAAACCTGCACATTTTTTAAAACTAGACATCAGGGTGGGGTGACTTGCGTGGCTTTCACTAGATTTCTTTACCCATAATCCCTTGCAAACCTCAAACTTTGACTATTAAAAAAACACATTTTCCTCTCATTTCTCTGATGGAAAGTGCTAAAATCAGCAGGGAGCCACAAACTTCCTTCCACCCTGCATTCCCCCAAGTCTCCCAATAAAATGTGTACCTCACTTCTGTGGGTAGGCCTAGTGCCTGCAACAGGAAATTGCCCAAAAAGAAACATGGACACATTACATTTTCCCACTCAAAATTTACCCTTCCAGAAAACCGCCATTGGCCACAGCCCCACCCCAAATGGGACAAACCAGTTTTTCTGCCCTCATAGGACCAAACAGGGGGTTTGCTTACAATTTGCTTCTCAGGTGGGAAGAAAGCCCACTGCTGACCAGATAATGTAATTGGAGTCAAAACAAACAAAAGGAGAGTGCAGCCTACCCTGGCATCGAGCTACATCCCCGCCCCAGAAGGGGCAATGGTGTCTCCACCCCCCCCTCCCCCGGCGGCAGATAGGAGGTTTGTCCCAGTTGGTGATGTTGAACCAAATATGTCTCCAGGGGAGATAGAAAGTCCACCTGACACCAGAGATTTTGCCTTAGGGGTATAAGAGAGTGGTGTGGGTGTTGCACTCTGGCATTGGCCACACCCGACCTCAAATGTGACAAACCAGAGTGCAACACCAGCAATATCAGCACCACTTTATTTTGTCCCAAATGCAGACTCCATGGAGTCAGGTGCACTTTCTACCCTCCCTGGGAGACATATCTGGGGCAACCTCCCCAATTGAGAGAAACATTCTTCCTGCCCACAGAGGAGCAGAAAGATATAATTATCCCTTCTGGGGTGGGGTGTGGCTCAATACCAGTTTAGACAGTCCCCTTCTTTTGTTTGTCTGTGCTCTGTTTTGAAATCCTTGGTGTTTAGTGGGAATTCTGCCCCCTTGAGAAGGAACATTTGAGGTGAAAATCCCAATTCACCCGCTGGGAGGGGCAGAAAGTCTTTTGGGCTGTGGGGTGGGGGAGAGCACTAGCCAATGCTCAGAGGGAGTGCTTCTAAACGACAAAACACTGCATAAATACAGTTCACGGTGTCTAGTGGGCTTTCTGCCTCCTGGGCGGATAATTGGGGGTAATTGCCCCCATCCAAACCCCAGGGGGGCAGAAAGAGTGTCTGTGACATTTTGGGTTTGGGACATGGTCATGGTCATGTCGGGCATTCCCCTACATCTACATTTTCTTTTGTTTTTTAATTTTCCCTGATGTCTATTGATCTTTCTGCCCCCTGGGGGGCTTTTCATAGGTAATTAACCCATCTGCTTTTTGGGAGGGTAGAAAGACTGATGCCATATTTTTTGGGGAGGGGGTATGGCCATGCCCATGGCGGCAGGCCCAGCCTGCAAAAACAACAGTTGATGGACAGAATGCAGAACAATGTCATACATTCACCCCAGTACAGAGATCTGGGCCTAAATCCATAGTTTTTTTGCTCACCATGCCATTCCAGTTTGAACCCAGCCATATGCAAATCAGTCTTGACCCTGTGACTCATGGGAACAGTCCAGCCCGAACTGCCAAGCCAGGTTTTCCAGGACTGGAAACAAGCATCCTAGGACCGGTTTCGGGGTTTCACCCCTCTTCAGCCAGGATAGCTTGTACATTTTTTTTTACAAAATTTCCCTGGTGTCTAATGGGCTTTCTGCCCCCCGCCATTAGTGTAGAAAGGCTGTTGCTCTTTTTTCTAGGGGTGTAGACATGGCCATGTCCATGTTGGGCAGGCCACCACCCCTAACCTTCTATTTTTATAGTTCCCCTGGTGTCTAGTAGGCTTTCTGCTCCCCAGAAGAGGAAGATCAGGGGTAATCACCTCCATCAGCCCCGGAGTGGGGGCAGAACGACTGAATTTTTCAGTGGTGGTGGAGGGAGCACAAGACCTTGCCCAAGGGGCCACTCCCCCATGTTCCTGGTATTCTAGTGGGTAGATCTTAGCTTGGGGGACTGCTCTCCTGTGGCAATTCCCAAGCAGGGATCCACTGAGCTGGGGTACTATTGAAATGGGGAGATTCTCCCCCCCTTTTCATTGATACCTCTCCAAAAGCAATAAGTGCTCAGGGTTGAGATATGCCAAGCACTTATGCAGTGGAAGTAAAGCACGCCCTTCAGTTTATTTTACTTTCACTTTAGTGTCATGATGATCGTCATTGCACTAAAGAAAAAAAAAAGACTCAGGATGCTCAGGAAGCTGTTCCCAAGCAGTTTGAGGATGAAATTAAATAAAGGACACCTTCTAGTGCAGAGCACCAGAGGGGCCTTTATACACCTCGTCAATGTCGGCCAATAGCTGTCACATGCCCTTAGGAGATAGTGCGGGTGTCGGCCATTGGCCAACACCCACAATGAAGGGGTTACAAAAATATGAGAAACAATAAAACAATAATAAACAACGAATATTGTTTTATTGTTTGTTATAAATCCTGTTTTTTCTATAAGTACCATAGTGCTTCCTACTTAGTACTGCAGTACTCTATTACCTTTTTAAAAAAATATATAGAAAAACAAAAATACATTACCCTAACTTTTACACTTTTGTAAAGTGCCTTATGTCTTTTTGTAGGTTGAAAAATATAGTGATATTCTCTATCTAATGTAGAACACAAGAACTAAGCCATTTTGCCGTTACATGTGCTCTATCCCACTCAACTCTACTCTAGTCCACTCTATGCCACTCCGTTCTATGCCAATCCCCTCTACACCACTCCACTCTATGCTACTGTACTCTACGCCATACCACTTTACATCACTCCACTCTACGCCCCTTCACTGTAAGACACTATACGACACTCTATGACACGCCACTCCAATCTACACCACTCTAATCTACTCTATGACATTCTATTCAATTCTATGCCACTCCACTCTACTTGATTCTTCTCTATGCCATTCTATTCTATGCCACTCCACTCTACGCCACTCCAGTCAATGCCACTTCACTCTACACCACTCCACTCTACACCACTCCATGCCCCTCCATTGAAAGACACTGTATGAGACACCAGCCTATAACACACCACTCCACTTCATGCCACTTCACTCTACTCCACCACACCCCACCCCACTCTACACCACTCCACTCTATGTCACTCCGCTCTACCACACTCCACTCTATGCCAATTCACTCTTTGCCACTCAACTCTATTGTATGACACGACACTCAACTCTGCACCACTCCTCTCTATGCTATTCTACTGTATGCCACTCTACTCTACACCACTCCACTCTGCTGTATGATATGCCACTCCACTCTATGCCACTCCATTCTACGCTATTCCATTCTACGCCATTCCACTCTATGCCCCTTCATTGTAAGACACTGTAAGGCATGTCACTCTATAACATGACACTCCACTCTACTCTATGACACCCCAATACACTCTACACCACTCCACAATGCTCAACAACACCCCACCTGCTCTACTCCGCTCTGCTCTATACTATTCCACTCTACGCTCTTCCACTCTATGCCACTCCACTCTACGCCACATCACTTCATGTCACTCCATTGTACACCACTCCACACTATGCTTCAATGCTGTACGCCATGCCACACTATGACACGCCTCTTCACTCTATGCCATGACTCTCTATACCATGACACTGTATTCTATGATAATCTATGCCACTCCATTGTACGCTACTCCACTCTACCACACGACACTGTCCCAAACTCCAATTTATGCCACTTCACCCGACTCCAATCTATGACACTCTACTCCACTCTACTCCACTATACAACACTCTACACCCCTCCACTCTACCACATTGCACTTCACTCTTTGGCACTACATTCTACTATGCTTTACTCCAGTCTATGGTACTCTATGACACTCTACTCAACTCTACGACACTCTATACAACTCCTTCTATGCCAGTCTACCCCACTTTACTCCACTGAGCTCTATAACACATTACTTCACTCTACTCCACTGAACTTCACTCCTCCACTCTACCACACTCCACTTTACACCACTATATGCCACTCAACTCTACGGTACTCTATGCCACTCCAAACCACAGCACTCTATGACACTCTTTTCTACTATACACCACTCCACTGTACAACACTCTACTCCACTCTATGCCTCACCACTCTACGCCATTGCCATCTATGCCACTCAACTCTATGCCATTGCACTCTATCCTATTAGAAAAAAGAACCTCTAAACTGACCTATATTTCCTTTAGTATGGCCTCCTAAGGCTCATTAACAACACAACCCCAATATCAGTGTCATGCAATAGTGTTAATCACAAAAATATATATCTTTATTATTTTTTCTTCCTACAAAAATATTTTAAGCTTTTTTAATATGTTTTATCATTTTGCTGCTATACATTGCTTAAAAAGACAAATTCATCATTGTCTACACATACATATGACAGTAAAACAGTTAACAAACAGTTACCTAGATGTCTACAAAGTCTCAAACATTTAAGTGTGCAATAGTCACATTTAATATCAACACTAGAACCATGAATCAACACTTGAATTTCTTCATCTGTTACATATATGTGGACTAGGTAGCCAACAGAACAACTCTAAAATTAAAGTACAATTGCTGAAAGCACAAATAACCCCACACTCAACCATCAACACTTCTCTCTCACCTGTCAAACCAGCTCATTCACACTAACACTCATACACAAAAGAGATTCAATCATGTCGGAGATCCAAAACAGTTTAACTGAGACAGACTCTATCATTCTATGTGATACAAGTATAACCCATCAGATTCCTCTGGTGTATCTGTCGCTGAAAGAACTCTCCACATGTGTGGTAATGGTCAACGCACGTTTTGGCGGGTCTTCATTTAAACCGCCTTCCTCAGGACCAAGATGAAATAAAATAAATCTCAAATAGAGTGGATGGGGTTATCTGTGAAATAATAGCACAGGGCAATAATTTAGACACTGAGAGCGGGGAAGGTTAAATAATTCAAGGAACTTATTAGCATAGATACCTACAAACCGTATTCAGACTAAGGTACTCACATTATGGCATCCAATGTGCACAAAGTACCAATCACCAATAGGCATGCTGCCTCATGTCCTGTAACCATGTGAGGGTAAAGCCAAGATGTGACCAAGAATCATAGTATGTGAAGAAACGAGAAAACGAAAAAAGAGGGACAACCTTCACCAAGTAACCAATCAACGGTGCATTCTATTGATTACCAGAAAGGTAGCAAGATTAAAGACTAAAAATTAAAAACGTTTCAGCATACCAAGCTAACTACATCTTACTCTTTCCAGAGGGTAATTTCTTTAAATTAGGCCATGAATCCTTGCAATTGATGGGACAAGGCCATAAGAAGCCATGTATTAATGCTACCGTCAATTTGGATGTGGGGGCTTCATGTGCCCCGAGTGTAGCAAACATTTTCATGGGGAAATTTGAACATAAACATATTTTCAATGAGATAGCCCCATATTATGAGAACATAGATAGCTGGCATAGATTCATAGATGATATCTTTTTCATATGGTCCGGAGAAGAGTCAGACCTTCTGAATTTCATCGAATGGCTTAACCTGAGTGACAGGAACCTTAAGTTCACAGCCAAATACTCAGCAGAGAAGGTTGATGTAGGAGAGTAGGATCTGCTTCACATGGGTACCCCCACTTTTTGCTGATGCTTCACTGTTTTTCGACCTTAGTCTGGCTGGGGCCCTGCTATTCAGAACCCCAGCCTAGCTGCTTCCTCTTTAAAATGGTTTCCATGTGCCTTAGGCACATCTCTGATTGGAATCTGGAGTGCCCTTATAAGTCCCTAGTATATGGTATACTATGTACCCAGGGCATAGGTACCTCAGAGGCCTACCAGGGGCTGCAGCATGTATTGTGCCACCCCTGGAAGGCCATCCAAAATGACACCACAGGTCTGCTACTGCAGCCTGGGTAAGGTGGTGCATGCACCCCTTACTGTCATATAGGCTACCTATATCACTACATACATACACACATATAAACCTATAAGTCACTCCTATGGCAGGCCTTATCAATCCTGAAGGCAGAGTGCGTGGTTCCTATGTGAGAGGGTGCCCCTGCATGAGCTGGGCCCCTCTGCAGCATTCGGAGACCCTTCTCTGATGCTGTTTGTAGTGCAGCCCGACCATATACTCTTAAGCGCATTATAACCTCGCGTTAAATGCTAACTTTGGGATGGCTGCACGGAAACATGTCGTGTTTGGTGTCAAACATCTTGGAATACTACCCCCCGCCAGTTCTGGTGGCGGGGGTAGCATTCCACCCTTCTAGAGGGAGAGACATGTACACACCGGTATACCCGGTACTGACTTTCCAGAGCCCTGGCATCACAAAATGGATGCCGCTGCCACAGACACGAGTCTGGCCTCCTGCTGCTGGCCGAAACTCCGGCAGGGGAGGCCTGGACAATAGGTTTCCTGTCCCAGGGAGGTGTAACCACCTCCCCAGACAGGATAGTGTGTATTGGGGCTGGGCGGGAGCACTCTCTGGTGCTTTGAAGTCCTGCACTGGGGGCATATTTGGTGTCCCTGTGCATACCCCAGTTCAAACCGGCTCAGGGGCTTCCAGCCCCTGCTCTGGCGCGAAACTGGACAAAGGGAAAGGGGTGTAACCACCCCTCTGCCCTGACCCTCCCATAGGTGGGGCCACAGAGTATGTCCAACCCCTACCTTAGTATAAGTATGGGACCCCAGTCCTTAGGACTTTAGATTTACCTGGACAAAACTCTGACACAGAATCCTGGACCTTCGACGCTCTACTTTAAGATTAGAGGACTGAAGAATCTCCCTTGGGGTCAAGGAGTGACTACCCTGCTTGGCAGGCACCAAAGAAGCAATTGTCCGGTCTGCATCGCTGAAGCTCCCGCCGGACGCCGAAGTCTTTCCATCACCAGAGGTAGATTTCCAGACTTCCCCGAGGCTGCCCTGAGTCCCCAGCAAAGCTGAGGCCCGTAGCTGTTGTGGGTAACGTGGAACCGTGACCCCTGGACACCAATCGCATTTGCAAGTGCATCCTCTTCTGGGTCTCCCACGAAGTCGTGCTTTGGGCCCTGAGTAGCCCCAGCCTCCAGCACCAACTGCACTGAAGATCACTGGCCTCCACTCCACGAGTGTCCTGTGAGCCAGCTCCATGTGCATCGACTTCGAGGCTCCTTCGCGGTCGCTAGTCCGTTGGCTAGTAGGCCCTCCCGAAGGCCAATCTTCTTCTGCTTGGGCTCCCTGGTTGCTCCAGGTGTGCCCTGACTTACCCTCACTGGGTGAGTCCCACAGACCTTGCTGGTCTGCAACATCGTCCTTCTTCCATTTCCACAAGACTTGCCGTTGCCAAGGCTTATTGGGTCCAATCCGGTCGCCGACACCCCTGCAATCGACAGACGTCATGGGACAGCTCGAATCCAGCTCCTGGTCATCGTCGACGCCTCCTGGACCTCGTGGCTGAAGAGTCAAGACGACCGTCAACCTACCTGAAGCACTCGACATCGGTGGGCATCTGCTCATCGCCTTCCTGGTCACTGGCTAGTGACCCAGACTCTGTCCCCTCTGCTTTCAGGTTCTTCAGATCTTTGATCCACCTATGGATCCACCCGAACACTTTCGACTTGGCCGCCAGCAGCACTTTGCAGCAGATCGCCATTGAAAGCGACGACGAAACCCGACCCCGAAAGACACCTATGCACCCGGCTCCCCTGGGTGAGGTAACTCGAGTACTCCGGTGCTCCCGTGGGTATTGACACTAGAACAGCCTAGTTCTCAAAGGGTTTGCTCCAAGTCCTCCTCTAAGTGTCCCTTTTCTTTTAAATTCAAATCGCGACTTTCCCCATAGAAGTTAACGGCGATTCGCGGCTGTGTTCATACACTGCACGCGTCCCCCGTGGGTCCCCTGTGTCACTACCTTGGGTGGTTCCTTGTGGTCCAAGCACTTCTACAGGCTCTAGGCCTTGTGTCTAGCTCAGTCGTGGTTCTTATACCACTTTATTGGTATATGGTTTGGTACGCCCCTAGGGCTCAAACGTGTATTTGTGCTATTACTGTAGATAACTAACTTATAATTTATGTACTTCGAACTCTAGCCTCATAAAGAGACTAGAGGGGTGTGTTTAGCAATAAATACATATATTTTGAATATATACCTGGTGTGGTCCTCTTTCATTTGGTCACTCAAGAGATTATAGACTGGTAAAACAAGCTGCTTTACATACCTTCAAGACTTAGCCTGAAGGCTGCTCTCCATAGCTACCACTAGGATAGCTTTCAATAAAGGTTGTCTTTAACCTATCTCCAATAAGGGGTTGTTTGGACTGGTGCAAGGTACCCACTATAATTAGTGGACAGCATATGCCAGGCCAACTTCTCACAGTTGAGTTCCTAGATATTTGGATTATGGGCAGAGAAGGAAGTATTGAGCCAAGTTTGTATAGAAAACCCATAGCTAAGAATACCATTTTAGATCACAGCAGCTTCCACCCCCATGTCAAAAGGATTCTATCTCCTTCGGGGAATTCCTCAGGACCAGGCGCAATTGTACGAATATCAGAGAATTCATGGAACACGCAGAACAACTTCAGAAACGGCTTCTCCTTCAGGGATATCTGAAACGTCTTGTGCGACAATCTCTGAAACGTGTGAAGTATTACAACAGAGACGCCCTGCTTAGTGGTAAAGAAGAACAACCACTGGATACACTGGTATGTGTCATCAATCACTTCCAATCTGAATCTTAAGATCAAACAGATCCTGGATAAAAACTGGAGGATTCTCAATGTGAATGAAGATGAGAGCCAACTTCAGAAACCGATTGTGGCATACAGAAGGAACCCTAATCTCAGGGATAAACTAGTACACAGCAGATCCAAACCCAGGGAGGCTAGTGGCCAAAAGACAATAGACAGATTACCTCCTGTCCTAGGGAATCACAGGTGTGGCCACTGCCATGCCTGTCATTTCGCCATTACCACAAAATCATGGATTTATGGAAACAAATCAGGAAAACTGAGAAATCTCACAAATTGCAGAAGCAGCAATATAGTCTACCTTATCCTATGCCCTTGTGGCTTAGGATATATTGGAGAGACAGGAAGGGAATTCCGCATACGGTTCTCAGAACATAAGTCAGCCATAAGGACCCATAAGACACAGGCACCTATGGTCAGACATTGTTTGGACTGCAACCACAGAGAGAATGAGCTGAAATGGCTCATTTTAGAGCGCGTCATACATAAACCTGGCTACGACATAGAAAAGACAAGAAAAGAAAGAGAAACCTACTGGATCTTTACCCTGGATACAGTCCGTAAAGGGCTAAACGAAGAAATTGTCTGGATAGTGACCTGAATATTTGCACCATCTTATAGATCAGTCTTATATATTCTTCTACAAGAGATCCTAGTAGAAATTGACTCTTTACCAGTGGGCAGTAATTACAACCATGGTGAAAACAGTAGCCTATTAGGGCGACCACCTCTCCTACCTATATGACACTTATTCCTCATGCCTTTATGGTATTCTGGGTATGTTGCACAACCTTAAATTTTGTGTCTCGCGCCCGCTATTATCGATGGGGCTGGGATTGATGAGTGAAAGATCGTACACATTACACGGAGCATCCGGCATGAGAGCACCCAGTAAGATTTGGTCTTATGTTACAGGGCATTACCAGTAATTTAAGAGGCAATATGGGCTCGGCTGAGCCTTGACATCCTCTCCTTTTAGGCAATGTGAGTTTACACTCTTATGGGAGGTGAACAGTGTCACACCACCCTGGTTATGTGTGTTCTAGTGCATGACCAGATTGGTATAGCTTACTTAGACAACTGATTACGATTTGTACACATTAAACGCATTGAATATGCTCTATGCTGCATATAACGAATAACAGACATCAATCACCAATTATTGGTGATCATATATCGTGGAAGGCTTTCATTGCGTCTATCTGTCTAAACGTTTCGAATTAGCCAAAAATTTGACGTATGTCTAAATATGGGCAGGTAAATTTCCTTTACCGCTTGTGGCTTTTTACATTGTAGCCTGCACTTACACTAGAACCTATTTAGCGCTGTCTCGCCTTTTGACATTGCAATATGGCGATGATAGAGGAGGATTAGAATGATAACACATCCGGACGTCCTAACGCGTGGGTATGTGACATCACCTACATACCGCGAGAACATAGGTCGCGCCTCACGCAGGCGCCATAAATAAGGACAACAGTCCCACCCTATCAAGACTGAAGAAACCGGCAGTGCGGGTTAGATCGAAGACGTACACCTGGCCATTGATTGTTTGGACGCAAGGTAAGAATGGGAAATATGCTATCGGGGTTTGGACACTACTGTTCACTCAGTCCTGGCCCCTTGAGGTAGAGTTTGCGGTAGGTGGCATTTATCACACACTGGTATCGGACCAGTAAGCCTGAGTTTCCAGCGTAGGTGTTTCACCCAGTACAGCCCCATACTCGGCGGTGTACCAATTATAGCATATTACCTACCATTTTGCCAACTCTTAGCATCAGGGATTAACAGGTACCCATAGTACAGTCGCATATCTTTAAAGCTATTGTTGGTAGGTTTCGTAACATGTTTACAGGTGGCATACTAGTATCGGACCAGCCAGCCTGAGTTTCACTGCTTAGGTGCATCACCGAGTACAGCCCCATTTTTGGCGACGTACCGATCTTAGCAAACTACCTATCACTTTGCCAACTCTGTGTATCTAGAAATAACATGTACCTACGGTATAGCCTTAGACCTTTAAAGTGGATCTTGGTAGTTTTCGTAAACTTTTGTACAGCATACCGCAATGAGACTTGATATGAGCAAGAGCTTAGCCTAATATTTATTTACAAACAGGATGTAATAGTGAGCTTTTTAATATGAGAAATGTCTCACTATATAAAAAACGTTTGTGGGCACATTATCGATATGTCTGTAAAATTTTCGTTTTCTTATGTACCGCAGATGTCCAACTAATTCATGCAAGGTATTCAATCAGAATACCTGTTACATCTCGTATACTCGCTGCAGTCCATGTCATTTAAAGGCTTCTCTTGTGAATAGGGTAAGATTCTACAAATATATCTTAGAGGAAGGGTCACCCTTTGACAGCCTTTAGATGTGCATCACACTCTTGCTATCTCCCCTTTTTAGAATGACCCGACATCCAAATTGACGGTAGCATTAATACATGGCTTGTTATGGCCTTGTCCCATCAATTGCAAGGATTCATGGCCTAATTTAAAGAAATTACCCTCTGGTAAGAGTAAGATGTAGTTAGCTTGGTATGCTGAAACGTTGTTTTTAATTTTTAGTCTTTAATCTTGCTACCTTTCTTCTAATCAATAGAATGCACCGTTGATTGGTTACTTGGTGAAGGTTGTCCCTCTTTTTTCGTTTTATCGTTTCTTCACATACTATGATTCTTGGTCACATCTTGGCTTTACCCTCACACGGTTACATGGCATGAGGCAGCATGCCTATTGGTGATTGGTACTTTGTGCACATTGGATGCCATAATGTGAGTACCTTAGTCTGAATACGGTTTGTAGGTATCTATGCTAATAAGTTCCTTGAATTATTTAACCTTCCCCGCTCTCAGTGTCTAAATTATTGCCCTGTGCTATTATTTCACAGATAACCCCCGTCCACTCTATTTGAGATTTATTTTATTTCATCTTGGTCCTGTGGAAGGCGGTTTAAATGAAGACCCACCGAAATGTGCGTTGACCATTACCACACATGTGGAGAGTCCTTTCAGAGACAGATACACCAGAGGAATCTGATGGGTGATACTTGTATCACAAAGAATGATAGAGTGTTAGTGTGAATGAGCTGGTTTGACAGGTGAGAGAGAAGTGTTGATGGTTGAGTGTGGGGTTATTTGTGCTTTCAGCAATTGTACTTTAATTTTAGAGTTGTTCTGTTGGCTACCTAGTCCACATATATGTAACAGATGAAGAAATTCAAGTGTTGATTCATGGTTCTAGTGTTGATATTAAATGTGATTATTGCACACTTAAATGTTTGAGACTTTGTAGACATCTAAGTAACTGTTTGTTTAACTGTTTTACTCTCATATGTATGTGTAGACAATGATGAATTTGCCTTTTTAAGCAATGTATAGCAGCAAAATGATAAAACATATTAAAAAAGCATAACATATTTTTGTATGAAGAAAAAATAATAAAAATATATATTTTTGTGATTAACACTGTTGCATGACACTGATATTGGGGTTGTGTTGTTAATGAGCCTTAGGAGGCCATACTAAAAGTAATTTAGGTCAGTTTAGAGGTTTTTTCTTCTAATTTGTTGTTTCCCTCTCCTCTTGGACCTCAAAGTAATTAGGGGGTACCTTTTTCCATTTGTGAATTGCACTCTATCCTATTCAACTCGACCCCGCTCCACTATATGCCCATTGACTCTAAAACAATGCACAACATGCCACGCTGTGACACGGCAATTCACTTTACTCTACTACATGCCCCTCCAATGTACACTCTACTCCATTCTATGCCAATCCACTCTACGCTAGGACACAGTACGCCACAACACTCTATACCACAACACCCTCTTCACCCCACTTTACTCCACTCTACTCTGTGACACCCTACTCCACTCTACCTCACTACTTAACTCTACACCACACCACTCTATGTCACTAGACTCTACGACACTGTATGCCACTTCACTCTACCACATTCTACTCTGCACCACTCTACAAGACTCTGCTCTACTGTATGCCACTCCACTCTACGCTATTCCCTCTACACCACTCCACTGTATACCACTCCATTCTACGCCACTCCACGCTAGCCCCCTCCACTGTAAGAAACTGTATAACACACCACTCCACCATACTCTACTCTACAACATGCCACTCCATTCTACACCATTCCACTTTACTATGTGACATTCCACTCCACTCTATGCCACTCCACTCTACACCACTCCACTCTACGTTATCCCACTCTATGCCACTCGACTGTGCACTACTCCACTCTACCAAACTCCACTATATGCCACAACACTCTACATCACAGCACTGAACACCATGAGACTCTACACCACTCCACTCCACTCTACGCCACAAGACTCTACACCATGACACTTTACACCAGATACTCTATGATACAACACTCTTCAACACAACACTGCTTGCCACTTCACTGTACGCCACCCACTCAACTTTACTCCACTGTACAACAGTCTATTCCACTCTGCAACACTCTATGCCCCTTCACTCTACCACACTCTACTGCATTATATCACACTTCACTCTACAAAACTCTAATCCACTTTGTGCCAATGTAACACACTCTACTCCACTCTGTGTCATTCTACTTTACTACATGCAACTCCCTCTATGCTACTCCACCCCACTTTACTCTACTCTTCCTCATTGACACATCACTCCACTCTATCCACCACTCCACTCTACGTCACTCTATGCAACTCGATTCTAAAACACTCTATGCCACTCTAGTCCACTGTACAACATGCCGCTCACATTTATGATACTTTACTCAACTCTATGCTATGTCACTCCACTCTACACAACTCCACACCACTCTAGTCTGCGACATGCTACTCCATTCTATAACACTGTACTCCACTGTACAACACATTATCTCATTCTGCACCACAGTACGACACTCCATTCTATGCCAGTTCACTGTATGACACTCTATTATACCCTGTGCAACTAGACTTTACAACACTCTTTTACACTCTATACCACTCTATGACACTGTACTCCACTCAATGCTCCTTCACTCTACACCACTCTGGTACACTATGTGACACTGTACGACACTCCACTCCACTCCACTGTATGGCGCGCCACTGTACTCTACAACACTCTCTTCCACTCTACTCTACAACACTCCACTCAACAACTCTCCACTCTATGACACTCTACTCCACCCTACTCCACTTTATGCCTCTCCAATCTACAACACTATATGCCACTCTTTTCCACTCTGCGACTCTCTACTCAATGGCACTCCACTGAACAATACTCAAATGTACAACACTCCACTCAATGCCATTTCACTGCATGACACTCCACTTCACTCTATAACACTCCACTGTAGTCTACAAAATGCTACTTCACTCTACGCCACTCCAGAAGACTCTACTCCTCTGTATGCCCCTCAACTCTATGGCACTATACTCCACTCTATGACACTCCACTCTACTGTATGACACTCCACTGTACTCTAAGACATTCCACTTAACTCTATGCCCCTACACTGTAGAAAACTCTGCTCCACTGTATGTCCCTCCACTTTATGCCACTCTACAACACTTTTGCCATACTCCACTGTATGACACGCCACTCTACAACACACTACTCTGACACTACACTCTATGACACTCTCCTCCACTCTACTGTACGATGCTCCACTCAACAACATTCCACTTTAAGGCTCTCTACTCCACTATGCTCCACTGTATGCCACTCCAATCTACAACACTCTACTCCACTCTATGCCCCTGTACAATGCTGTACCCAATGACATTCCACTTCACAACATTCTACTCCATAACACTGCAGTCGATGATACTCCACTGTACGACACTCCACTCTACAATACTCCACTCTATTACACACCACTCCACTCTATGGCACTGCACTGTACTTTAGGACATGCCACTCCACTCTACACTGCTCCACTATAGAACACTCTACTCCACTGTATGCCCCTCCCCTCTACACCACTCTACTCAGATGTACTCTTCAACACTGTACAACACTCTACTGTATGACAGGCTACTCTACGACACTCCACTGTAAGACACTACACTGTATGACAATCTCTTTCCCTGTACTCTATGACACTCCACTCGATGAAACTCAACTCAACGAGCCTCTACTCTACTGTACTCCACTGTGTACAACTCCACTCTACAGCATAAAACTCCACTCTATGCCACTGTATGACACTATACTCAATGACACTACAGTCGACGATACTCCACTGGATGATACTCCACTTCACAACACTCAACTCTACCATTTGAAAAACATTTTTATTAAAAAAAATTGAAATTCAATGAAAAATCTAAAGGTTAACGCTAAGTTTTGGAAAACTTTATTATTTTGTTCTATACAAAACCAACTTAAAATATACAAACTTACGAAATTCTAAAGTTATAGTTATAACTTCAATTGATAATGTATGCACCACCTAAAAATTACTACAACTAGCGGACCTCTGTACACAGTGCTGCCAACTCGCTGGCCACAGTACATTAACTATAATTCGTCTTTTCACAATGCACTGCCTACACCCTTTCATATTACATCACTTATACCATGTCATAGCATTCCAAACAACTCTGACATCTCAAATGAAAGCATTTGTGGAGCACTGTGCATAGTAGAGTGCCGTGTTATAGTTAATGTGCAATAACAGTGTGCAATTGTCCATGAAGGATTAGAAAGGATATCTGTGCCAAGTATCATTGTGTTTTCAATCTGTGTTGGATGGCACTACAGTATGACTCCGAAACTTGGACTGACACATTTGCCAGTCAATCTCTGTGATTCGAGTATTACACTATGTAAGGTTTGGTGTCCACTGCACAAAGTATTTCTCAAAGTTCACAACTAAATAATGCTTCAGTTAATACTAAAAACGTAAAGCCTGGTGTATGGAATCAGAGGTTTGTATTAATGGCTACCACCTGACCACTTCCTGTTTCTTCAGATCGTGAGGGGACTAAGAAGGAGCCACACAATGTATTATGTGTGGAGTGACACAATTTACAACAAACATGCCATGCATAAACGAAATGGAGAAAAACACAGTAGAAGATAAACTAATGCACACGTTATGGACAATAGTCTTTCCAAAAGTAAATGAAACTACTATATTAACTTCATACCATGCTGGGAACCCATAAGACTTTAGTTGTCGCCATGGTAAAGAGGGCTGTAATATTCTAGAGAATATATTGCAGCATTAACCAATAAACACACATTGTATATTTTACCTCCCTTAACATTTGCACCATTAATGTCCGGAATGTAGCAGTAACATTTTTCAATTCAGATTGAAGACATTAAAGCAGAGCAATCCAAATAAAAGGTCCTTTAGATGCACCCTTCTGTATTTCTATAATTGTTGGAGTAGAATGAGTATCATCAATTCTTCTAGCAGTTAATCAATGACCTATGTAGATTCTTTGTGAGCTCTCTTCGGCTGGGATTAGTCAAGCAAAACCTGCAGGTCTCCTAATTCCCTTAGCAAGCATTTGGTAAAGACGAGGAATGGAAAAGTGACAAAATGGCTTACCCAAGGCTACCAGAGTGAACGCAAAAATGTGATTGCTTAACCTAGTTGGATAATTAATTAGCCATAGGTTTCACACAGGGAAAAATCGTGTTTTTTCGCATTTTGCAAGAAACAGATTTATGACACAGTCCTCTAAATAGAAAAACCTTGCTTTTTCTCCGACCACTTTTCTGCAACCACTTTAATATTTTTCTGAAATATACAATTTGTTTATTTGTATTACGATACAAGATCCTTTGAGAGAAGAGTTGAGAGGTCTAAACATTGCTATGATTGCTACTGGTGAATGTCACCTAATGTCACGCTCAACATGTGTTGTACGAAGATGTGTTGTAGGTAGACAGCTCCCAGATGAATGAGCGCTCCATCCTTCCAGTCACACTGGGCCTGTTTCACAAAGGTAAACTTACACTTTTGTGTAAGTTTACGTTTCTATTGCAATTCACAAAGGAATTTTACAACTAGAATCTTTCCGACTGCCTATCATTTTATGTGCAGTCTCCACCGCAGTGCAGGGACTCCGCAGTCATACAGATTCTACTCATAAAATTCCTTTGTGAATTGCAAAAAATCGTAAACTTACACAAAAGTGTAAGTTTACCCTTGCGAATCAGGCCCTGTAACGCTAACCCTGGAAAGACATCCTCAGACACGGTTTGTAAGGTATACAACAAGTATTATTCATTGTAAGCTGCAAGAAAAGTAACAGTATTCCAAACTAATCTAGATGATTAAGCTTAGAGAGAAGGGTAAGTTAGCTTCAGAAGAGAATAGGCAGGCATTAGGAAACCTTGAATATCAGACTCAGAAATGTAGAGAAAGCATGACAGAAATACTAAGCAGGAGTCCGTCCAACAGGATAAAAGCCAGCAAAACCCCTACCTCAGTGAACGCCAGAAAGAATACGTGCCTTTCACATTTTTTCCTTGAAATTTCCCTAAAATGAAAAGAGAACATTGTGATAGTCGCCAAAACTAGAGGCAAGACAAAAGACTAAGGGGTATATTCACAAGAACGTGCACTAAACATCTCCAAAAAAGCTTAACGCAACTTTACACATCGCAGTCTATCGCAGTAAAATAACCCTGTGTTAACGTGGAATTCACAACACGGCGGTACCATGCGATAGGATCCCGAAAACGCGGCCAATGTCCGCGATACAACAACCGCGACGGAGATAAAAACACAAACCCCAATGCAAAAAAACGTGCGATGAGCCCATTCGCGATGAGGAAAGCAGCGATAAGCAGCGCCAGGCCCGCGATACACACACGGCAGGTGGGAATAAGCACAACAAAAGCAGCAAAAAGAAAGACAAACCAAACAGAAAAAAACAGCGAAGCACAATGGAGGCAGTCGGAGCTAGTACACAACCCCACAAGCACCATTGGCAAAAAAACATTGTACATGGCAGGCCATCGTGGACAAGGTGAATGCAGCCGGAGTGCGGAGGAGGACAATGGAAGACAACCAGAACAGCAGGAATGATGGGAAACTCTAAAACAAGCAGAAACACGCCAACAACCAGAAGGCAGCAATGCACACCGGAGGTGGGAGTCCACTGCCACACCAGGAGCTGGATGACATGGAGGAAGTGGTGTCCACCACATCTGGAGATGGTGGCAGGAGTTGGGGACCATAAACTGCCCAAAATCAACAGACACAACAGCAACAGGGAGAGGAAAGACCAGGGACTGGGGGGACGGGGGGAGATGGGCACAATGTCACACATGCACAATTAAGCACAGCACAACTGCAGACAAACCATGCCCAAGAGTAACAACACCAACCAAGAGCACAAGTCACACAAGTTGGCAATACCACACCACTGAACAAGCACAGAAGTGAAAACCACACTGCCTGAAAGGGAGAAGGGTGAGCCAAATCAGAGCTGAAGGGCCAACTCACACACAATGCAGCACGCACACATAGGAAGCAGAGTACCCCAATATCGGACACAATGTGGTACAAACAGCAACATTTGCACAACCGAACACAGGACACAAGTGCACCCGCTTGTGGCCGGTAAATGGCCATACGCATCTGGCAAAGCACGAAACAGGGACATGATAATGCACAAGTACAAACCCACAGCCATGATGGGGTATCAATGCATGTATGGCAGGGACCCAGATAGGCTGTGACACACACATTGGCATACTTCTGTGTGTGGGATGTGTACACGTTGGTCTCACGTCGGGCAGTGCGTGGTGTGGGAGTCGTCAGCAAATGCTATCGTATCTGTCAGGGGTGCTGGGCACATGCAAGTCCCAGCTCGGAGCTGCAGATGTGCTTCCGCCTGATAGTCCAGACAAAGGACCTTTCATCCCTACAGTCAGTTTACCATCTGCTTGCATACAGGAGATGTGCAGAGGCCTGTCGTGGGTGGGGTGGGATGTCTGCGACCCAGGGAATCATGGATGATATGCCCAGCACGTGGCACATGAGCGGCCTCACTGTGTGTTACGTTGCCTCACAGCTTCTCCTCCCTCCCACGAGCCCTCACACTTGTGTGCGCTGCGCGGTTGCATCACGTGCACTCCTACGGCACACCATTGTCATGCCTGTCTGCGCATGTCCAGCGGCAAGCCAACAATACCGTGATGCTGGCCGTTGAGGGTGTGTGGCCACGTGAGTGTAGGCCAATGGTCTGGACAGGGCGGACACAGGTGTACAGTCCATGGCTGGCTATGATCGCGCTGCGATTGATGCTAGGCATCTGACTCATGCAGCCGCAGGACTGATACACACAACACTTGGCATGTATGAGCCAACACCCCGAGCGGTCTTGCGTTCCTGCATTTCCCTGTATGTGCGGGCCCGCACTCCGGGTGCATGCTACATTGCAACATCGACTACTATGGCCCTGGTGGCTACAACACTCCAACACAGAGACACGCCTACCGCACTTCCTGCTCAAGGCCAGACCAGAGCCACGCCCTGATCCCCCTGCCGAATCAGCACACCCCGGCGCTGACCTGACGTACGCCGGACCAGCACACGCCACTTGTGCATGCAGGGGGGGGCAGACGAAGCTACATGTCCAAGGTCTTAGCCACTGCCGAGGTGACATGGTATCGCCCGCTGAAGACAGCACATTGTGATGTTGCAGGGCTCGGGCCCATCATGCTGACATAATGACCACACGGACACACTTGCTTAGATGGTGTGAATGGCTACGGGCACGTGCGCCCGGCCACTTTTATTAGCAGGCTCACATGTCGAGTGACACCTGTGTTGGATGTGTGTGGGGTGTGTGTACACCAGCCGCATTGGAGTGCCTGGTGCTGTCAAAAAACGACAACGGTGTACATCGTAAAGGACACAACCATTCAACCATAAAGGCTCCATGACTTCAGCTGCACAGAGTTAGTGGCCCTGGATGCACAGCATCCTGCACGGGCCTACCGCCACGGGCCGCTGACTTGAGGTGCACTGGGGCAGGGTCACAAGAGCAGAGCAGGTTCTCGTAGATGTCAAAGGGGGTTGTCGCGGAGTGTCTCGTGGACAGTGGAAGGTGTACCCCCAGGCCATGATGCAGAGGGCAGAACCACGCAGAAACAGTCACTATGGTGGAGATGAATGGAACAGACTCATGTCGAACACCAAGTCCGTCCCAGTCAGATGATGATGCAGACAACCCCCAAGCCATGGACTCAGATGCCACCAAAGTTCAACCAGGGAGTGCCCATGACTCATTGCGCACAGAGTTAGTGGCACCGGTGCTGATAGGGGATGCCGCCTGCGATGAGGCATGTCCAATGGTGTGAACTCCTCCATTAGACACAGTTCCACATGTGTGACCTGCTGGACCGCAGTGTAGGCCGGGGGCAGCGGTCAGCACGGACCCACAGACACGTGTCATGTGCTTGCGAAGCAGAGTTTGGGACACTGATCGAAGGGAGTTCAGTGATATATACGCGGCAATTAACATTTGGTCACTGCCATTCTTAACTCAGGACACAGTTCCACATGTGGGACCTACTGGACCGCAGTGTAGGCCTGAGCCCTCATCCAAGTGTCGCAGGCTTGCGTTGAACAGGGTTAGTGGCACCACGTGTCGCCGGCTTGCGTTGAACAGGGTCAGTGGCACCACAGGTCGCCGGCTTGAGTTGAACAGGGTTAGTGGCACCATGTGTCGCCGGCTTGCGTTGAACAGGGTTAGTTTCACCACGTGTTGTGTGCTTGCGATGCAGACTTTGGCTTCACTGATCGGAGGGAGTATAGTGATGTGGACGCTGCCACAGACTTTTGGTCACTGGCATCCAAAACTCACGACTCAGTACAACATGTGCCAAACAACTGGGCCAAAGAGTACGCCGGTGGGGTATGTAAACGAAAAGGAGTACTGTGGGCCAGCGTCGTGGAGGCCAGCAATGGTCTGCGGAGGCTGCAAAGGTCACGGGACTGGGGCTTGCAGCTTGCACCGGCATGTGGTGGGCCCTCTTTGACTCACGCCAGTGTCGGCAGGTGAGCGGAGCCTCCTTGGTGCGCTGGGGCATGCAAGACGGGTCTGGGGACCAGCGGCCTGGGGTGCAGCAGGCGCACAGGGTCACAGGCCCCGCCGCTCACGGCGTCAGCATCGTGGCGGGCTGAGAGGCGCCCCCCTGGCAGACACGTTGGCCATTCCGAAAGAGAACCACGCCCAGTGCGACAGGGTTTTTATTCACACCCCTACGCAGGCCTGGCTTAAGCAGGGCCAACCCACTCTCCCCGTGCCTACAGGGTGGGACGTAACAAGCGACATTTCCGCGTTCTGCCCCACAGCCTGTGGTGACATGGTAGTGTCCACTGGCCACTACACTCCATGCACCAGCAGTTGATGTCCACATGGCCATTTCCGTGGTTTGCACACTGAAGTCTGTCCGGCACATCCACGCCACACTTGGCATTGGGTAGGTTCTCATTCATTAGTCACTTGCCGCTCTCACACATGCCTGCTCCAAGCCTCTCCTCACATTCTGCTATTGTGTGGCTGTGGTGCCATGCCATGGCTGGGTTGTGTGCATGGCAAGCCCAGGTTCCCAATGGAGTCGTGTTGTCGTGTCTGGTCGGTTGGCATGTTGTGTGGCATGTTGCATGTGGTTTTGCTGCGTGCCCATTGCCAGTGTCGTGAGTTGCATGACTGTGGAGTGGAGGTGTGTGGTGAGTTCATTTGGTACTTACCAACGAGCAATGCATTTCCATAGGTGCCATCCTGGAAGCGCTGGTTGATGATGGACTCTCGGAAGATGTATGAATCATGCACACTGCCTGGGTAGTTGCCCACAACATTGTTGAGGAGTCCCCGGTGGTCCACTATTGCCTGCACATTGATGGAATGCGTGTGCTTTCTGTGGAGGTAGTTGTGTGCAGTGTCGGCAGGGGGCACGAGGAGTACATGTGTGCAGTCGATTGCCCCCAACACGTGAGGGAATTCATCTATGGTGCAGAAGCCTTGCTTGGTCTCCAGCTGCTTCTGCGCAGTGTGGGTGAAGTGGAGGTGCTGGGGGACCAGGCTGATGATGGCATCCAGGACAGGTGTGATGGACTTGGATAGGGCTGGCTGGGAGACTCCTCCGACTCTGGCAGTTGTGGGTTGGAAGGTACCAGAGACCAACATGTGCAGCACAGCCAGCAGCTTTGTCTGCGGAGGAATGTTGGTTGGCCACTGTGTTGGTACAGTCAGCCTGTGGGCGATGTGGGTCAGGATGCGGAGGATGGTTGTCCTTTTGGGCCTGTAGTGGGCAATGGCCTCATCTGGCGTTAGGTCTGTGCGGCTGGTGCGTTTAAGGGGGGTCCGCTGTCTTTGTCTACGCTGCCTATGTGGTGGTCCGGGGGGGGGGCGGATCGGGTCCTGGGGGTGGTGGCGGGCCTGGGGGTGGTGGCAGTGGGTGTTGTGGCCCTCATGGGTCTCCGAGCTGCATGATCATTGTCTCCATGGCATCTGTGGGTCTTCAGATGTGGCTCTGGGCTGGGCTCCCTTTCATACTGCAGGTAGTCGTCCTGCTTAACACCAGCAAAAGGCAGGTGTTAAATCCCTGCTGCTACCGCGGCTTATCACCTGTTTTTGGTTCGCATCGCAGATCTGGCTGTTCATTGTGAAAGTGGTGTAGTGGTATTTTTGTGAGTTTTTGCACGGGAACGCCTACTCTGCATCTCATTAGGGCTAGTTGGTGGTGTCACCCGTGGAGATAAATTTTGCGGCAGTTATCGCGGGAATACTGGCGATGTCTGCAGTTTGCACCCGCTTGTGAATGGGGCGATAAATCTGTCTCCTCTTTTGATGCGCTAAAGTGCCGATAACTCAGCGATAAGTCCTTGTGAATATGCCCCTAAAAGTGCAAGGACAATTTTGAAAAAGAATTTACCCAGGCCATATTTTTTTCTTTTTTAAATGTGAGATGGGTTTATTTTCGTGGTTGAACAAGTGCTCTAGTACAGCCCTCACAAAGTAAGGGCCTGATGCATTAAAGGTAAACGTACACTTTTGTGTAAGTTTATGATTGTTCGAAATTCAAAAAGGTACCTTACTAGTAGTAGTATTGGACTGGCGGGTCTACACACATAAGTAGATAGTTTTTTATATGCCAGGACCCTGTAGTCATAAAGATACAACTCCTAAAATACGTTTGTGAATTGCTCATAATCGTAAACTTATACAAAAGTGTAAGTTTACCCTTGTGTTTCAGACCCTAAGAAATTAATTCCTCACTCATTAACTAGAATCATGAGTCTGTTTCTGCCAATGATAAACATATAGGGGCAGATTTACAAGCCCCTTGTGCCTCCTTGCGCCGACATTGCGTCACTTTTTTGACGCATTAGCGGCGCAAACAATGTGGCAAATTTACAACGTCGCGCATCTAAGGAGATGTGACAAGTTGTAAAGCCCTGCGTCACATTATACCTGTGCCAGGTATAATGTGATGCAGGCTAGGCGTTCCCACTCAAAAAGCCATGTAGAACTGACGAAGTGAAATTTACAACATTTCACTGCGTCACTCTACGCCTTCACTGCGTCAAAATCCCTACGCCAGCTCAGACCAGGCGTCAGGAATGACGCATGGCTTTTTGTATGGGAATCACCTATCTGTTGTGGCACATTGCTGGAGTTGTGTCACTTTCATGAGCAACTCCAGCAATGCGTCACTTTTGTGCCAACAGATGCCTCAGTATTTCTGACACGTCTGTTAATCCTTGCGCCATGGAGCACTGTATTGTAAATACAGCGCATCCATGGTGGCGCAAGGACATTTGGCACTGGCGCAAGGAAACTGATGCTTCTATGCAAATGCGTCAGTTCCTTGTAAATCTGCCCCATAATGCCTGTAGAATACTTTAAAGAACACTTAGGACCTGATTTAGAATGTGACAGATGCAGACGGTCATAATAAATGGTTTGATAATCCGTCCCCTGCCGTCCTCTGCCACGAAGGTGATGGAGCAAGAACTCACAATGAGACTTGCGCGTAAGCAATTCTCTCACGGTATTAATTATTAATCTTTGTAATGTCTTTACTAACAGATGCACACATAAACACTATCCGAGAGAAGCTTGCCTATGTGTTTAAACTAATAAGTAACGCTTGTCTAAATCCAAAATGGCCGCTAATGCGCGGGAATTTCAGTGCGCATGTGTCAACCATATCACGTGGTATGACGTCTTTCTTTGCTTGGAGGGAAATCTTTGCTTCTGCACAGTGTGTATTAAAATGGCTGCTTAAAGTTGTCACGTGCTACAGCTTGCGCATATGCTGCAATTAAAACCGTGATATTCTAATGCTATTAATGCGGGATAGATTTATAATTAAAAGGGATTAGAGTAGACATAATGGGTATACAGTGAAAACATTTATTTGTGATTTTAATATTTTCTTCTTTGACTTTTATCAGTTCGTAAATGGGCCTGGGTTGGTTGAACTGCAGCTCGAGATACATTGGTTCTGCGCATGCGCCCTGCAAGGCTAACCAGAGGAAGCGATGAAGTCAACTTGGACGTTGTCCAAGGCCGTGACCTGGTGGCCAACTCTATTGCACCCGCGATGTTCCTACAGAATGAAACAATTTATATAAACATTGTATTAAACTTTGTTGTGAGACAGGTGGGAAATAAAGCAAATGTATTAATTGTGAGGGATGGTATTTTGAAACAATGGGCTTAAAAAAATTGAACTAAATTGACATGGTGTGAGGATCAACCCCCTGTCCCTGTCCAATCAGAAGTAGTGGGCCCATAATTTTGCAACATTAAAGGGAGGTACATGGGCATAGAAGGGTATAATAGATATAGAATTAGCTAATTAGTTAGGTGTTGGGAGTTCGAGATCAGGTGTGGTACTCGACGAGCTGATCGATTGCAGACTGAACCGCTGTCCAGAGAGGTCCTGAGGTGGGGGCGGCGGATTCCATCAGAAGGAAGACACGGGAGAAATCGAGGAGAAGCGAAGTTTCAGAGAGGGGAACGACGCAGGCGTCGTTGATAGAGAGGTCACCTGTCCTGTCCTGAACGGGGTCCGGAGGTCTTTGGTCTTCATCCTTCTTGGGACCTTTCTTTCCGACTCCTTGGCCAAGGGGTTTGGTTTCTCGCACCTTTAGGTAAATATAAACGCAACCTTTAGTTGTGCTGCTGTCTCTATCTTCTTCTTTCTGGGAACAGTCATTGATCGATAATTAATTATTATGCTTCATCCTTGATATACGATTAAGTATTATCTGGTTCTGTATTTTACTCTGCTAAACTTTAGATAAACATTTTAAAACTTCCTGACTCAGTGATTATTTTAGAATTTATGAATTGTAATGAATGTCACTCATTTTAAACTTCCCAATTATCAAAGGGTCCATTGGTAAGTCATTACTCTTCAATCAGAAAAGTAATTGGTAGCAGGGATATTGATAAAGAGTACAACTGACCCACCAGCGGAAATTGCTATCGTAGTATGAATGAATGGGCCCAGATAAGTATTCTGTGTATGAATGCTTGTTGCTAGTAACCTGCTGGAACAAAGGTCTGTCCACCAGATTTCAAGTATGGCATTTGAATGGCCAAAAGTCGGTCAACCATCCACAACCTCCACCAAATTTTCATTCTTCCATTGATGGCAGTATACCCTAACTACAACGGAATGAGTGATGGAAAACCGCCATTCCATCCATCGTATTTAAAGTGCCATTTCAGTCATAGTAATAGTTACTATTCACCCTCCACACCCATTTTGGAGGAATAAGATCATAAATAACTAAACCCTGTCCACAATGATCACAATCTATCAATCACCATCTACCTGCTTCTTCAAGGCCTTAGACTCTATCTGGAGTGCAACAACAGTGCAATGCAACTTATTCAGAATAACAACACAATCCTAAACAAAACGGAAGGTAAGTGCAACTTTTAAAACTTTTTGAAATATACTATGTTAAATATCAATGTCGCTAAAGTTAACTTTGGGTACACCAACCCATATTTAACATCACTTTAACCTATCTCACTGACTGGCAACAAGACTCATGCTACATACCCATATTAAATAATCATCTAATCCAATTTTCCTGCCCCCCACATCACAGTCAATAAGTCAATGTGAATGTTGGTAAAAATCTACATGGTCAAACAAGCATAATGCTAAAACTTGTTTTTAAATGTTTTAAAAGTAAATGTATACTAATAATATCTCTCTATTGGCGTATTTACTATAAATCAAACAACTATTCGGATCCTAATCTTCATCCCATTATACCCACTTACAACACACGACAATCGTATAATTGAACCAGGTAACCTAGGTACATATAATAATAATAACATTGTTTATTTCGGGCACAGCCCATAAAATACATCAGGTTAAAAAGACACCTAAAGCACTCTTAATTACATTAGCAAGTTGTACAGTATAAATACATCATGGTTCTGTTGCCAATCTATATTAGAACATCGGAATGTTGGGAGCTCCATTGAAGACAATGGAGTGCTCCCTGCTTCTACAGGCCGGTAAAGGCCCGCAGAGCAACATTTCAATGTTTTACAAAGGCCTCTCGGGGCTCGAGGGGATTTAAATCCCCTCGAGCTTCGAAAATCCTTTGTTTTATTTGTTAGAACATTCTGCCCTCTAGTTGCAGAATGTTCTAATAGCCTTATAGCCCTTCGTAGCAGGGCTATACCGGCTATTAAAGTCCCTCACCCTTGTTAAAGTCCCTCGCCTTCGGCTCAACCTTTAACGCGGGAGCGGGCATTTAATAGCTGGTATAGCCCGCTACGGCGGGCTATAAGCCTATAGTAAAAACATGCTAAAACGCAGTCTATCAACATTGACAAGGTAAAGGAGGGACCTTGATTTGAAGGATTTTAGTGTAACATAACACGCAATCTTTAGCACTTTAATAGTTACTATGTAGGGCTACAAAGTGCGAAAGTGGGATTCCAGCTGCTACCCTTAGTAACCAACCTGGTTGCTGTTGGCTAGTTGCCTTAAGTCCAAGTTCAATTCAGTCACTACAGTTAAAACATGTCCTCTAAAAAGCTCAACTGGCGCGGATGGATTCATATGTTTACAAAAAGGAGGGACATGTGCAAAATGATAGTCAAGGGGGGCCATGCGAAAAATATATGAATCATTTCATAGTCATTTATCTGATAAATAGATGATGAGATAAATAAGACGTAAATGGGGAGCAAAACCGAAGAGGACACAAAGTGTCCTGCACAGGCTTACACTTATCCAGTTATCTGCCGTGTTTCGCGGTTGTGAAGGGCCCTCTTCCTTTGTATCCAGGCACTTTGCAAGTACCGGGAGACCGCATAGGCTAAAAGTTCTCTGGTGTTGCTCTTAAAGAGTATTGCAGCTACCCAGTAATGTCTCACATATACATAATTCCACTACCCGGTCAGGGATATGCTACGTCTTTAGATCTGGCACAAAATATCAAGGGCTGGATACACACTCACATGCCAGACATTCCACTCATATCCTTATCCTTGGTATAGGCAGCATAATTAATGTATGGCATGGGCTATATGTGAACCTCCATAACCTGAATTTATTCCTACATTTAATCACAAATAGAGCAAAAATAATGCACTCACACATACACAAAATGCAGCCACTGACACAAGCAGTTAAACACTAATGTAAGCAGTGAGATACCCAGGCATTATGTCATGTATATTCTGACACACTCAGGCTTGATATATAGATTGAGATAACCTGGCACACACTGATGCTTACAGTAATGCAGGCAGGTATAGTCTGATATATACACTAACACACATAAAGATATACCTATGCATACACTACCAGAGACAAGTATAATCTCATGTATACATTAACACAGTGAGGTACAACCTGGTGTGTACACTAACACATTCAGACAGACACTGATGCATGCAGTTATATAACTAGGTGCATAAGGAAGTGTATCCTGTTGAAACCAGACAGAAACTGATGCATATAGTAAGAAATCCAGAGATACTGAAATATCGAGTGAGACATTAAAGTATACTATTATGTATATATTAACACACTTATGCACACTTATGTACACAGGTACATAGTAATGGGGCACTAGTACAGTTATGCACATAGAGGTAGGTACTGACATAACCAAACCAGACACAGTATTGCAGGGAGAAACTCACCAAGGTAGAGACTAAAATAGGTAGCAAGATTGCCAGCCAGAGAATAATACCAGTATTTAGAGGCCCAGATATACAGTGAGACACACAATAATAGACTGAATCAAACAGTAATGTATGCACTGATACACACATGCACACATTAATACATACAGCAATAGACTCAGTGTATCACTAATATCTATGACTGTTAGAACTGGGGGTCTCTAGTTGGCTGAGGTAGGTACCTTAGTCCAAATAGGGACCCTTGCTTCTAGTCAGGGTAAGGAGGGACACACGCTTAGATAACCCCTGCTCACCCCCTGGTAGCTTGCCAAACGATAGAAATCCAACATATGCGTATTCGTAATATTTCACTTTGCCGGTTATTAGGCCAGCAATCACTTGTAGGTTCTTGCGGTATTAATGAGCAATTCACAATCTCTAATGCAGTCCTAATGCAATGCTATGCAGTTCGTAATGCAGTTCGTAATGTAGTAATAAGACAGTCCTTAATGCAAGAATCAGGCAGTTCGTAATGCAAGAATAATGCGGTTCGTAATGCAAGAATCAGGCAGTTCATAATGCAAGAATAATGCGGTTTGTAATGCAAGAATCAGGCAGTTCGTAATGCAAGAATAATGCGGTTCGTAATGCTAGAATCAGGCAGTTCATAATGCAAGAATAATGCGGTTAGCCAATCTGTGCGGTCAACTCGGGCACCAGTAGGCCCCAACAACAGAGACAATGGTCGTAAGCTTAAAGGGGCGGCCCCGGTACTGCTAGCTCCGGGACGCTCGGGGACTCAGCGCGTCTAACACGGTGCAGCGGGAGAGAGCTCGGAGCACTCCTGTACTCCTCCTGCACGCCGCCCCAGGCCACACACGCTTGTGGCTCCCGACTGGAGTGCAAGCCTTACCTGGTGGGGTGCGCTGCCTCATTCTCTCTCTCCGCTCGTCGGACGTCCTGCTGGGCGATCCCGATCACGTTGCAGCTCTGTTGCGAGGCGACACAGTAGCCGGACGGGTTATGGCGCTGCCTTCTCCTTCGTTGACGATCTTCCTTTTGACGAACAATGATCACAATCCCTTTCACCTTGTAGCTTCCTTAGCTTCAATAAATCCTTTAGCACCTTGCGGCTCGGGCCAGCGGCGGCGATATTTACTCACAGCCTCAGTTACGATGGCGGCTCGGGCCACAAACAGCAATGCGTCAGCGTGGACGATGTTTCACGCTGCAGGGGCAATGCGGTCATGGGGCACCTCGTATACAGCACCACAGACCACACGGCAGTCTCAGGCGTGCAAAAAGCACATGCACACAGCGTCGCTGAGACACGGTCCTTAGTTTCAAGTAAGCCTTTAGCACGTTGCGGCTCGGGCCGGTGGTGGCAATCTTTACTCACAGCCTCAGTTATGATGACGGCTCGGGACACAAACAGCAACGCAGCAGCGTGGATGATGTTTCACGCTGCGGGGGCAATACGGTCACGGGGCACCTCGTAAACAGAACCGCGGACCATACAGCAGTCTCAGGCATGCAAAAAGCACACACACACAGCGTTGCTGAGACACACTTGGAAACTTTTATGTTCCTGAGTTTCCACAACAGGGGACCAGCTCTCCTCGGGCCCTTGGCGACATGTTACTTCAGGACACAGCACACAGCAAAGTCCTCTCAACCAGGGGGACACAGCACACAGCAAAGTCCCTTGTCCTCTCCTCAGTCAAATCAGCAAACTGCAGGCCAGCCCCAGAACACACAGCAAGGGCAGTCCTTCTCTTCAGTCTCTTCAGCTGTTCTTCTTTGGCAGAGGTTCCTCTTGATCACAAAGTAGTTTCAATCCTTTTTCAGTATGGATTCCAGTCTTGAGTTCAGGGGTTTCATCTCTTACATTTAAACCCCTAAATGCCTTTGAAGTCTTTGTGTTCAGGGGGCTCTGACCCCGGTCCAAACCAGACCTGGGTGTCTTCCTGCCAGTGCACACCCTCTTCCTTTGATAGTCAGGGTCTGGGGCCCAGACGCTCAGCAGGAGGTGGAGCCATCCTCTGGGGGCAGCAACACAGCCCTCTTCACATGCAGGGGGCTACTCCTCCCCCCCCACATCAAACGCAGGCCAGCCTGTTGCTGTCTCACCTACTCCTCCCTCGGGTCAGGACACCTTCCAGACCCTGTCACATCCAAACCCAGACAGGCAATACACAACCAGGCAGAGGCACACAGGATGGTTTAAGACAAGAAACCAGCCACTTCTAAAAGCGTGGTTTCTAAACACACAATTCAAAAACCATCTTCACACAAAGATGTGTTATTACATTCTGAGTTCAGGCACACTAAACTCCATCTCTCCATCTTATGCCTATGGGAAGATATGCTGGAAACATGGGACTCAGCATTCCCCATTCTGTCCTATGGGCAAGATGGCCTTGCAATAGTGAAAAACGAATTTGGCAGTATTTCACCGTCAGGACATGGTACACACCTCAGTACATGTCCTACATTTCACATACACTGCACCCTGCCCAGGGGGTACCTTGGGCCTACTATAGGGGTGTCTGATGTGCATAAAAGGGAAGGTAAGGCCTGGCAAGTGGGTGCACTTGCCAGGACAACAAGGCAGTTAACAAACTGCGCGCAGGCACTGCAGTGGCAGGCCTGAGATCTCTTCTTAGGGCTACTTGTGTGGGTGGCACAATTAGTGCTGCAGGCCCACTAGTAGCATTTGCATTACCAGCCCTGGCACACATAGTGCACTTTACTAGGGACTTTACTAGTAAGGCAAACATACCAATTATGGACAACCAATTACCATAACACTTTATACAGGGAGCACTTGCACTTTGACACTGATCAGCAGTGGCAAAGTGCCCAACATCTAAGTCGGCAACATAATGTCAGAAAAAGGTCTAGGAGGAAGGCAAAAAGTTTAAGGAACTTTAGCCAAAAAGGGCCAAGTCCAACAATGACCAAGAGAGGTATATGGATATACAGTTACACATGTCTACTGTACAAAAAAGAGCAGAGAAGAAAAGGAAACTATCTCTTGTATAACTATTTACAAACCATAGAGTAAAGAATACACCAGTTACTCAGTGAATTGGCAAGAAAGTGATTTTATGTAGATGTTAATATATTGTTTATTTTGTCCAGATATACACTTTTAAATAAAGAATTGCCATGCCTGACAAGAGACAAAGAAAGAAACAGAGGAAACAGTATTATCAACTTCAAACTGAGAGAGAAAACTAAGGTGGAGAATGTCCAGAGGAATAAAAGAGAAGCTGATAAGAGTACTAACCAGTTGCTAAAAAACGTATGTTGTAAAATGCAGAATGAGGGTAAAGGCTTATCTACAAATGGAATTTTCACATCAACTGGAAAAAGCAAAGAGTACAATGCTTCTGATAGTAGGAAATATTTTATGAAAACATGGAGTATGTCAAGGAGACAGAAACAGTTTAAGGAGTTGCGAGCTAAAAGGTTTCGGACTAGAGTAATACAGAATTTGCTACAAAGGTTGAAGAAATTAAGAGAAGTGTTGCAGTTAAGCAGAAGCAACATATTGAGAGCATTGTTGAGAAAGCGTGTCCTCTGAAGAGGAAATTATTTATCTTAATATTCAATAGAAGGTGGACGCTAGACAAATCAGTATTGTGTATGAAGAAAAAAACCCTTAGGAAAAGGCTTATTAATAGAACTAATTTTTGCAAGATTTTTAAAGGTGAATGGAAGCATAACTCTAATACAGAACCTTATTTTAATGAGGGATGCTATTTCTAAGAGAACACAATAGTGCATGCAGTTGATTTCACTTGTCGCTGTCATGAGGTAAAAGATGGTACTCTTGTTGCAAATGAGGAGATGGTTCGCAGGAATGTAGAGGAAGTAAAAGCTGAAGAGGTGCAAGGAAGGCGTAGACAGGCCCAAGCATACAAATGGAACTGTAGTAGTATGTGCAGTTTCATCAGGAATCAATTGATTTATTAAGAACTTTCATATGTGAGTTTCCATGCAGAAGCCTGAAACAGAAAATTGCAGCTTTGCAAGGATTAGATCCATGCAAAGTGATAAAGTATACTAATTTACGGGGACATTCACTGGCATGTTTTTCGAGGAACGTTTACAGGAGCACCTTTAATCATTTCAGGATGTAATCTCTTTCACCACTCCAAAGTAAGCAATTTGGTTAGGAGACTTTACTTTGCAAAACTCCTGCCTTATGTTTAGGAGAGATGAATAGAAGTCTATTTCATGGTACAGTAACAGAGGTAGAAAAAGTTTGTGAAGATATTGTCTAGTTTCTTTGGACCTGAAGTGGAGTCTAGGGAAAATGAAGAGTTGATTACTGGGGGTGTAGAAGAACAGGATACAGGAATTAGTGCTGAAAACTTTGCACAAGTGATTGCAAAGTTTAACACAGTTTGTTCAGAGAAACCAAACCATGTTTGTATTTGTTGTCGATGCACTCACTACAAAAGCCAAACTTGCAATGTAGTTGTGTACTCAAAAACTTAAAAAGATAACAATGATAAGTGGCAAGAATTTGGTGTATATTTATTTGTAGAGGATTGTTTTGATTTGTCCATACAACTAATTATATGTAAAGTACTGCTATCATAAGTTAGAGGATAACAAAATTCCAACCAGAGCCATACAAAACACCTTAAAATTGGTATCAATTCCAGAAGAACTTCAAGCATTAAATGTTTATGAATCAATTCTTATGCAATGCATTCACCCTTTTTCAAACATTAGTTCATATGTAACCAAAGACAGGAATATTACCATCAACAGAGCTCCAGAAAGGCCTATAAGGAACAGTTATCTACTCACCTTTAGATTTTAAACAGAATATTGAAATTATAGGGGTAGAGAGAGATGTAAATTGGATTCCAACCAAGAATAAAAAATCTGGCAAGAGTTAGTAGATGTTAATAAAGTTAAAAAGCAACATTATACCTGGTACAAAATAATATTTTATATAAACATGTTGACGTTGCTCAAAATGTAATTTGTATGGAGGATGACACATTATCATCAAGTGGGCAGATTGAAAATGTGAATGGATACAGAGCAGAAGAGGTTTATGAACACTATAGCATCCATCCCCTACATACTAAAGAAATCATCAGTAATGCTATTGATCTCTTTCAAAAGAAACAACCAAAAGGAGCTCCCACAAGTGTCTGGAAAAAAGCTTAGAGACTCAATGTTTTCCCCAACTGTTTCCCACTGGAGCAGGTGGCTGCTATGATGACTGCTATGATGACCGCCCTGTACAGATACCAGCAGCTGAATACAGTCAAAATGATTATATTCAGAAGATCCAAGATTTTGTCAGTGCACTCCATACATATTCCATCTTCTCTTTGAGAGTGAATTGTCTGGACTTTAATATGCTGTAAACCACATACTAAAGAAAGGAGCTAATCTGCCAAATCTCTCTGAGAAGGATTTTGTTGAGAAAGTTCAGGAAAAGGATGAATACTTAGAGTACAAGTTGATTAACTTGATAGCATCCAATTTTCTTGGTGATGATGCACCTGTATGACGGATACGATAATTTCTTTCGGTTGGGCAACAGGCGACGATCTCATGCTTTCAGTGACCTCGTGGAGTGAGGAGGACTGGAGGGACTTCGTGCCCACTTACGGTTGTCTACTGGCAGGTGCACTTGCTAGAAGTGCTTCTTCTCCTTGAGTACCTCTTGCAGGCCCCTTCCCCTCCTCATGGGTTGTCGCGATGCTCCTCTGCTCTTCACTGGAGGGCATCATGCTTGCGCCTCGAGGCTGCGCCTTTGTGATGCTTGATCCTGCCTCTGTTCGGGCGTGCTTGGCGAGGTTGGTCAATTCATGTGACGTGCCCCTTGCTTGTGGTTCAAGGTGGCATCCGGCCACGTGTTGCATGTCTTTGGCGCATCTGATGTGGTGGCAGCTGGCCACGTGGAGTGTGCGACTCTCCTCTTGCCTGTCTTGGGCCACTGGCGACTCCGTCTTGAGGCAATGTGAGGGAGGACACTCTGCGCTGTCTTTGAACCCCTGCAGGGCTTTGCTGGAACAATGGAGATGTGGATGCTCTCCTTGCTGCGTCCAGCGTTGATTCTTCTCTGTGGAGATGTCTCTATCTCCTGGGCGCCTGCCCATGCCCTCATGTTCAATGTTGCGGCCTTCTGTGCACCTCCGACCTCATGCGCTCCGTCCTCTTCTTGGGCGCCCTCTTCAGGCACTTGGCATGCTTGCTCTTCTTCTTTGCGGTGGTGGTCGTACACCGCCAGGGGAGTGTGGTGCACTCTTCTCACTTGCGGTGGCATAAGACAGCCACTAGAGGTTGCTCATTCAGCACCCGTCTTTCTTGTGCTTTAGGTGCAGATAGCTACCTTGAGACTTTAATGTCTGTGAGTGTGTCCTTGCTCTTATCACTTGCAGGGGTGGCAGAGGGCCACTCTCCAGGGCATTCATCTCTGAGGGCACGCCTCGCAGTGCCTTGTGCAGTCTGTCTCAGCAGTTGGGCTTGAGCAGGCAGTCTTTCTCCTAGTGGCGGTGTAGACTCTTGGACCTAGTGACTGTTGTTGCTGGCTGATTAGCAGGGCCTTGCAGTGCTCCAGGAACCACTGTGTTGACTGCCTGCAGTGAGGTGGGTCTAGCATACTCTTTGTTGAGCAGGGTATGGTTGTACAAAGCAGTGTTCAAAATGTGGCCATTTATTTGCAGACGTGCTGTGCTCTGGTACCCCTGGTCTGTAGGTGACACTGCAGCCACACTTCTCAATGCTCTGCCGCTCTCACCTGCTAATGTTGGCCACCGCAGGCAGTCAGTGTGCTTAACTGTTCTCTGGCGGCATGAGCCTGGATCCTCCCACCAGGATCAGTTTTCCTTTCTGCTGACTCTGCCCATGCAGGCAGTTTAATGGTGCAGCAGTGCCTCTCACATGGCCTGTATTTGATGTCTGGGAAAAGAGGTCGTGGGGGCACTGCTGGCTACTTGCTCAAACCGGGCAGCATGTCCTTTTTCTCAGCAGGTTGCCTCTTGCTGGCCACTAGGGGGCACGATTACATGAGGCCGGAGCAGTCTTTTGAAGCATCAGGCTATGCGGAGCGGTAGTTGAGCATTGAATGGCTGCGGCTGGGGTAGGCAAAGCTCTTTGCTGGGCTATGTCTTCAGTGTGGTGCTTTCATGCTTCACCCTCATCCTCCCTCTCCTTACTGCCAGTGATTCGGCCGGCAGTCTCCTTTGTGTGCACTACAGCAGCACCGGAGGTTCAGGTGCTGGGGCGAGTGTTGGCTGGTGTCTTCAGGTAGGGGTGGGAGCCACGAGCTGCTCACAGTGGCTTCCCTTACCTCCCAGGCAGCTTCCTCTGTTCAGGGAGCTCTGCTCTGGCTCCGCTGAAGGCATGTCCACCACGGCAGTCTTGGACTGAGGGTACAGAGCACTTTACTTCAGTCGCAGCCAGGGTGCGGTGTGGCAGACCTCGGCTATGGGGGCTGCAGACCCTTTGTGAGGAGGCTCTCTTCGCTGAAACTGCAGGCCACACTCTGATCTGTGATGCCTCCTTAGGAAAACGAAGATGTGCAGTGCTGGGAGGCTCCCCTCTGAACCCCGGTCAGGCCCATCACCTGGAATCACTCCGGTAAGTGTTCCTTGTATACGCGCAGGCCGCGACCGCTTTTCTAGTACGGCGGGCTGTGCCTAATTCTGCCGGCGTTGCAAACAGGTTGCCGGGGGCATGGCCATTGCCCTTGGACCTTGTAGGGACGCTCCAGGAGGTGTCATGGGCTCGCTCTACTCCGCTGAAGGGGGGGTGAGCTCCATCCTTTCCCTTGCCAGCAAGGCACTCAGTGTCCTATTTCGCCGCTTCAAGACAGCGGGGCAGCGAGAGAAGGTGCAAAAAAGGGTGCACTTAGCAGTTTATGTGCACTGCGCGGGGCTCCACTGGTGGGTTGCTGCGGGGGTATGTGCATGCGGATGGCTGCAGGGGCCTTACCGCTGGGCGCTGAAGTATTTGTCGGGTTGTCTTCTGCCCCGACTTCCCCTAATCATGCTGGAAGCAGGTGCAGGATGGGGTGGTTTCAGCTCGCAGATCGATGCAGGGCGGCTCGTCGACCTTGAAGTTCACCTGGCCGGGGCTACCGCTTCACGTGCGGACCACGGCAGCCGTCCTAGCGCTGCGGGCTGTGCTTGGCTTTGCAGGCTCTATGTGCATGGCTGCAGAAGGTGACTCTAGTACAGCTTGCAGCCATGCTGGTCAGTGCTCTGCTCGCCTATAGGCACTGCAGCCGTTGCACTGTTGATGTAGATTCTTCGCCCACGTGGGCACTTGAGGAGCGTAGGGGTCCTTGTCCTTTGCTGTGAGCCGGCAGCGTGGACCTTCCTCAAACGTGGTGTGTGCTGCGACACTTTTCCCCCCTTTCCACAGTTCTCAGATGTTGCGCTGGCAGCGGGGTGTGCCTTAGGCGTGGGCTGTACTGCCCCCCTGGAAAACGAGCGAAGTGGCTGCCAGCACACGCGCAGGTATCGACCCACTCCTCGCTATTGTAGTATCTTGGGCCCTAGGCCCACATGCTGGGTAAATGACCACACTGACATGCAGTAGTAGGGTACATTAACTGGCCCAGGGCACGTGCACCTCGCCCCTTTAATTTGCAGGGTCACCTGACCGGTGACGCCTGTGATGGGTGGGTGTATGGTGTGGGGTGCAAACAGGCAGAACACTAGAACGTGTCCAGCAGGACACTACAGGAAGGTCTCTCTCTGCTCTCTTCCTGGGGGGCCAGGACCCTGGGGGACCTACAATCCGGGCAGGCACTGGGCACTCCGATTTGCGCCGCCCGCTCCTCTCTCCTCAAGGTCCAGAGTCCACTTCAGTAATTTAGCCCACAGCTTCAGGTAGTTTTCCAGGCCGTGTTTCATTTTCTCTCTGCCCTTTCGATGCAGCCTCCTCCTGCGGATTCTGCGGGGCAATTCTGACCTTATCGGGCACAGCCTCAGTTGCAGTCTCAGCACCATTATGGCTCTGCGGACTAGTTGGAATGACTGTCAGGATATTGTAGGGATTTAGTGGCTCGCCTGACTATCCTCGAGCTAGTGCAGCCATAACAGCCCTGCATGACTCACATAGGATAAAGCAGAAGCAAGCCGCTATAGAATATTAGATACATTAGAACATTAATAGATAGGCCTCAAACATCTGTCACAAAATGTGTAACACTAAGATGGATCCATTTAACATTTTTTGCAGAATAAAAGATATAAATGCTTCCAGTTAAATATGTTCTATTATTCCAAGCAACTCTAACAAGCATGCTTTCAACATGTTTTCATTTAAAATCGAATGTATTTTCTGTTTAAAATCTTGTTCTATTTCCTTTTTGCACCATGACTCATCTCCTTCACGCTGACTTCGGAAAGGCAGGATTCTTTCCTGCTTTCATTATGAATGTGAATACCGAACTGACGCTGATAGAACAAAGAAGTGCCAATCTGGTACTCATAAAATATCAAAATTAAAATAATTTTGAACCAATCGTTTGCAAAATTATCACCTAAAATCACATGACGCAAAGATGCAGAATGCACGTAATTTCTGCAAAAAAACAAATGAGCATTTCTACTATTTGAAATAGGTTCATTTACATGAACTGAAGGGAAATGTGAGTGAAACATCTGGAATGGAATAAAGATAAGTGATTGCAATTTTCCACTAGAATTATGTGCATGTGGCACAATGGTTTTAGTTAAACAATGATCTATAGTTGAGCGAAGCACTCTTCACAGAGTACACACGCATAAACCATCTTCACCTACTGACTACTCACACACATCCCACACGACCCAAAGCTCGCCGACATGCTCAGTGATCCCCATTCGGAGTTCATTTTGACCAGCATGGCGCTGTACTCACTGTATCCTGATGGAGCATCAAAAAAACCTAGGGGCATATTAACAACGGCCAGCGATAATTATCGCTGGCCGTGCTTAGCGATAATTATATTATCGCTGGCTATCTCTGGCATTTATCGCCCTGGTAGCGCGTTATTAACAACGCGTTACTCCAGGGCGATAAAAATACCAGAGATAGCGATGTTATCGCCCTTTGCAGGGAACATCGCTGGTTTTCCAGCGATGTTCCCTGTAAAGGCGATAACCTTGCTGATACGACCCACAGGGTCGTATCAGCAGAATCCACCTCCTATGGCTAACATAGGTAAGTCGGGATTATAGCAGACGTTAGATTTTGGCGAAAACGGCAGTTTTCGCCAAAATCTAACGTCTGCTATAATCCTGTGGGCTGCCTTGTAAATATTGCGATGTGCACATCGGCGATATTTACAACGTAGCCCATCTGGGGTACGCCCAGTAACGCCCACTTGCATCTCATTAGAGATGCAAGGATGGGCGTTGGGGGAAAGGGCGATAGTGCAGGGATTCACGCGATAGCGTGACCTTGCTGATTAGGCGATAGAATTATCGCCGCTTTCCGTCCGAAAACGGACGCTAAAGCGGCGATAATTGTCTATCGCCTCATTGTTAATATGCCCCCTAATACCTTTATATCTTTGAACAAAATGTTTTGTCAACTTACGTGAATCGCAAAAAATACTCCCTCACTTCGAAACATGTTAACATCACCTTGTTTCAAAAACCACACTTGTCATAAAAGGAATCAGATACACTACAGTCTCTGGGTTGGAAATGTTCTCTACAGCAATTGACTCCCTTCACAATATGATTTTAACAGTAATAGTTGTACAAGCTCCATGAAATGCTTAGTGGCTCTACTGATTCCTGAAATTCTGCAATGCTTAATTTGAGCCAGTGGTTGTCGGTGGGTACCAGCACTTATTTTTCTTGATCATACATTTTTCAAGAGCAAGAGGGGGGGAACCACAAAAAGAGGAAATAAGGAGGAAGAGAAAGACAGAAAAAAGGTAAAGAAAGAAGAAAGCAGGCACCTGCATAGGGGATATTAATGGGCAGAGGGTGTCTGGTAGTGGATTAAAGTGACATGGGGTGATTCAACACCAAACACCTTTGGAGTTCGGAGCAGCACCGGCCACAGGCTTCTGAGCAGAGCTTTGGGCACCTGCACATATTCCTTACAAATTAACCACTGATGCTGTGCATACTACAGAAAATATGGATTCATGTGGCAGGGAGATATGTGCTTGAAACGTTGCTAATGTATGCCAATACCTTTGTCAGAGGATCAGTGTAGGCACCTAATTCTACTAAGATACACTTTCTGTCACACTTATCTGGAACATTTGGCGCATCTTTGACGTTCATCGGATGGGACTGGAACCTAGCGCAGGACCTGGTTCTAGATAGGCCAGACCCATTGATACAAACAATACAAATGTGTGTTTGGAAGGGCGCAGGAAGCTGCAGCACCCCCTCGAGTCTGTGCCACATATTTGAAAAAGAAAATTACCACTTATCTCCCATTTAGTTGATGGAACAACAGCTATGATGTGCAGGTGAAAATAGCTTGGTTGCTATCAGTGGAAGGGCAGTGTTTTTCTCTGTTCTGCTTTTGGACTGAATTAACAGAGTGAAAGGAGAACACAATGCATTCTGACCTGGTGAGGGCATGAGCTGACGCGTTATTTCTTGTCGGCCGGATATCTTCAGACCTGTGAGTAAGTCTATGATTTAAAAACTCAAGGGTATGGCCAATGTAGAAATGCTAAATAGTTTTGGTACTACATTTCTTTTTCTTCATTCAATGTAATCATTTGTGCTTCTTCAAACTTTGGGGGATATTCTCAAGAACGTGTGATAATTACCGCAAAATTAGCTTAACGCAACTTTGCACATCGCAGTCCATCGCGGGAAAATAACACAGTGTGAACGCAGTATTCCCAACCCGTTGGCACCATGCAATAGTCTCACGATAACGCGACAAATGCCCGCGTTAAAATGTACGCGACGCGGAAAAAATGCGAAACACGAACGCAAAAATAGTGGCGATGACCCCAATGGCGATACAAAATCAGCGATAACCAGCGACAGGCCTGCGATTCCCACGCGCCATGCGTGAGAATGCACTATAAAAGCAGAGAAAAAAATGTAACTGCGTAGCACCATGGACGCACCCGGACCGAGTGCAGAGGACAACGCGAACCCCACAAGCCCCACAGAAGACCAGCCCGGAACCCCGGGGAAGGGCAAGGAGAAGACTGTCATCGGCAACACAAAGGAAATATGGCAGTCCATCGTGAACAACGTGAATGTAGTCGGAGTGTCGAGCAGGTCAATGGAGGAGGTCAAGAGGCGCTGGCATGATGTGCCTGATGGCCTTGGCACACTGCAGCACACATAGAAACACCAAGTAGGCCCCCGTCCACCATGTGCACAAATGCCCCCCCTCACCAATCTCACAGCCTACCCATGCACATGTGCTGAACACAGCAAAGCAGCGGCTCTGTGAGCCACACTGACAATGCAAGTGACACGGTATGACCAATAGCATGGCTGCAGTCAAAATACATGACATGGTGCACGACACGGCACTGAGGTGGCCCAGTGTGGATAACATCCTCAAAGGAGCAGGTCACACTCTGACACAACCACGTGCACATACAACCCCTGACGTCAACAACACATCTGCAGACAAACAATGCACAAGAGTCCATAATCCGTCCAAGAGCACAAATGACCCAAGTCGCCAACATCTCAGCACCGTAAAAGCACACAAGTCAAAGGCACCCTGCCTCAAAGGTACAAGGGGCCGCTAAATCAAAGCTGCAGGGGCCACTCCCCCACAATGCAGCCCACACACATAGCAATCACAACACATCAACATTGACGACAATGTGGTACAAAGTGCCACACTTACACCACAGAACAGAGGACACAACTGGTGCCGCATGTGCGTATAAACTGGCCAATTACATCAGGCATAGCAGGAAACTGTCAGATGATAATGTACGAGTACAACCTCAGATCCGTCATGTAGTTGAATTGTCCACTGTCTCCCATGAAACACCCAGCTCCTCCAAAACAGTCACAATGTACATTGTCATGCAGTCTGAATGTAAACATGTACAATGTGTGCACAGACATGGAACACACTGTTAACCTGCATCTCCCCTTCACATTGCAGAGGGACAATCAACACCTCTTGCAGAGCAGACCAGACATCTCTTCAGTGATGATGAGGAGGACCCCCTGGCCATCTGCTCCGACACCCTCCAACGGCTCATGGACAGCCTCTGCACCCCACCTCCAGGAGCAGGACAGCCCAGCTGCATCGAGGTGATCCCACCCCCTGCACAGACCACACAGCAGGAAGCACCCACCACCACGGCTGGCTCCCAGCACCTCACCGAAGAACACATGGCATTCCAATGCCGTGTGTCAGACTGCCAGAGGGGGCTGGCTGAACAGGTGCGGCTGGGTTTCGACCTCATGGCAGCCAAACTAGATGCCATACGTGGGTGTCTCAGTCCCATCAGAGACCACTTACAGTCCCTAACTGACACCCACAGTCCGCTCCATGCCCTACAACAATCCTTGGCTGACCTCGCTGGAGCCATTACTCGGATACAAGAACTGTCTAGTCAGACAGGCTCCAGCGACGACAGCACAGAGTTGGCACAGATGCAGAGGACAATGGAGAACATGGAGCGGATGCAGGCAGGAAGGATTGCTGCCACGGCTGAACACCAGCGAGATGTAGCTGGGATCTTCCATGCCCTGCAGATCCTCATCTTGCCATTGCTGCCACAGAGCCTGTCCCAGATGACTGCTGTAGGAACTTTGACACACACATCTCTGCCCCCTGATGTGTCAGTGGCACACAGTGATGCAGCCATACCACCTCCGCCCCCTGATGTGTCAGTGGCACACAGTGATGCAGCCATAACACCACCACACACACCTGACACAGAAGACATATCTGAGGACGAAGATGTGGATGGTAATGACTCTGTGTCAGAAAGGAGGTTGTAGCATTCATCCCCCGCCATATGGCCTGTTTCTGCTTGGTACAGCGCTCTGCATCATGCCCAGGTACAAAACCTTCCACTGTCCCCCGAAACACTCTGCGACATTCACCTGGACCCCCACATGGATTGCCATATCTGCTCTGGTTACTAATGACACAGCAAACAGGCTGCGGAATCAACCCTTCCTCTACCGATTAACTAGTCATTCCCTAAAGGACTCTGTTTGGCCCTCCACTGGGCAACCATGTAATGTGGGGTGTGCATGGCCATGTACTGCTCCAGCTCCGACACTCCACAGAATGTGAATAAAACATTCCTAATCACACAGATGTTCAATCAAGTATAACAGTATGGATGACTGTAGGGACATTGATTGCACAAAAAGGTACACCCTGGGAAACGACATCAATGCGCATGTTTGACCGTGACACACATGGCCAATTAGATGACTGTGAAGGTGTGAACTAGCTGCGGCCTCATTGATCATGAACAACAATCTCGCAACCCCCCAACGTAGCCCCACGTCCATGTATTAAATAGGGCTGTGTTTTCAAAAATGTCAAAGTCGGTAGGAGGCCTAAAGTAGTGTCCCACATCACATGTGACAACAGTACATCCCTTCGCATACCTACACATACTCAACTGTGTGGACACAGCCTGGTTTGATGGAACACAGTGATCCACATGGTAAGAAGTTGGACACCATACTCACATTGCTGAAGACACGTAAGCGCACAGGTCTACCAGCAACTCTCCCAACCACAATGTCTGGCTCACACGGTGGAGCTGGCAATAGGGACTCACCCCTAAGTGAAATGTGTCAGTCAGTCCCTCCCTGTGTACGGACAATATTCATTGAGGCACACGACTTGGCATGCTAATCAACACTCATCACAGTTGAACACTAGTGAAGTTGCGTACACTTTATTAGCATGTGCGTGTCAGTACGGGCAAGACAAGGGCCACAACATGCAGACCAATGCATCGTACACTAACAGGCAGCAAATGAACATGTAGGGGTGCAAGACATATGGAGGCACAAATGAACACCAATCATTACGGATGCCAACGGTCTCAGCCCACCTTGCCTTGCTGAACGAGTCATGTGGTGTTTGGCGAATGCTCATTGCACCGTGTCAGGGGACACCACTCACAGCCCATGGGATCTGCATAGTCCTGTACCACCGGACTGCGCTGACTGTCTGCTCTGCTGACAGTGAGCAGGTGAAGGAGTCCAACAAGGTCACATGTAGTGCTACATTGCCATGTGTGTACTCTCCCTCCAGCGGTGTGTCAGGTTGAGGAACGTTGCCAGGCGCCGCTGTCCACTCACCTTGCACAGGTGTGTGTCAACCCGCAGTGTTGCACGCACATGCATTCTGAGTCCAGGCGAATGCAGCCATGTCCACTGTTATGGTGGGATATGTGTCCATTTCTCCAAGATGCAAAAGGGTGTTGGGACCTGTGCTATGGGTTACAATCTTTTGTGGCTGCAGAAACATAGTTACTCATCCATGAAAGCGAGCGCAGCTTCATGGGCAATCAGTTCCAAGAGTACGTCGTTGTCGACTTCAACGGACACGGGGGCGAGCCAATCCATTAGCTGGGCCAGACAGATGTGCTCCGTCCACGCCGTTTCACCAATCCGCAACACAGCCCAATAGAGGAGCGCTTCGATGTGGTCACTGCACACAAGGAATTATGCAATCTCACATGCCCAACTGCCAGCACATACGCCAAATACCAAGGCATCCCATGAACGGGTTTCACGGTTACACTCCTGGTCATGGTGCAACAGGGGGCGCACACACATGTCAAATTCCAGGTCAGCTACCGTTGTGTTGGATAGGCAGACATCCATGGGCCACTCGAATATGCATGATCGACAGTGGAACCAGGGATGGACGCAGGTGACGTACACAAGACGGAAGCTCAGACGGTAACTGATGCGCAACACAGCCAGTGGCAGTGCCCCCAACAAATGCAGCATTCGGTCACGGTACAGTTCCACGTGACAGGGGTTGTGCATGTGCCCAGGATGTTCTGACATTACGTTGTTCGCTCTCGTAGAACCGGCACTCTTCTGACCTGCGGCTGTTATGTGGATGATATTCCACAGCTCAGAGGAATGAGTCGTATGAGTGTGCAAAGTATGGACGTATGCATTGTCCTGTACGTAAGTGTCAAGGCCATTCCATGCAGGAGTACCTCGAGCAAGGACTTCTGTGTGTGGGGTGTGGATACATTGATCTTTCATTAGCGCTGTGTGTGGTGTGGGAGTCGTCATCATCTGCCATGGTATCTCTCTCAGGGGGTGCCTGCCGCATGCAATTCCAAGGTCGGAGGTGCAGATGTCCTTCCGCCTTCTGTATTGAGACAAAGGGGCTTTCATCCCTAATGTTAGTCTGACTACTGCTTGTATCCTGGGAATGTGATGTGGCTTTCACGCTGCAATTGAGGCTAGACCTTGGGCTTATGGTGCACCAAAAGCGAGGAACACACAACAGTTGGCATGTATGAGCCAAGACCCCGAGCGGCCGTGCACTCCTTGTACAATCCCTTCGTGAGCGGACGCCCTCCGGCTGCATGCAACATTGCAACATTGTCGATTGCGGGCCGTGTGGCACAGACACAGCAACAGAGACACACGCATCAGTTGGTTTTCTGTGCAGCCCAGATATGAACCACACCCAGAGGCCAGGGATAATTGTTCACACCCCTATGCTGGCCTGGCATACGCCGAGCCAGCCCACTCGGCTTACGTATAAAGGGGGGGACGACGATGCTACGTGTCCCTGTTCTTCCCCACTGCCGGAGGTGACATGGCTGCGTCCGCCTGGCATATGACGAGACTCAATCATATAGGGTCCATGACTTGCTTTGCACTGAGTTGGTGGCACCGGTTACACTGCGGCAGGCACGGGCCTACCGCCACGGGACGGTGACTTTCTGTGCACTGAGGTAGGGGCACCTAAAGTGCTGAGCGGGTGTGCAGCCTGCGATGATGCCGTCTGCACTGATATGGTCTCTGTCATTGCAATATCAAGACCCAGAATCAAGTGTCCGACCTGGTGGACCGCAGTGTAGGCCTGAGCCAGCGGGCAGCACGGGCCTACCGCCACGTGGCATTGCCTCGCGGTTCACGGAGTTAGTGGCACCTATAGAGCTGGGCGGGTGTGCAGCCTGCGATGATGCCGTGTGCACTGATATGATCTCTGCCATTGCAAAATCAAGACCCAGAATCAAGTGTGCGACCTGGTGGACCGCGGTGCGTGGCTGCATGATGTGGAGGCTGCCAAGGTCGCAGGCCCCGGGCTTGGATTTTGCACTGGCACGTGGTGGGCCCTCTTGGAGACACGCCGGTGGCGGAAGGTGAGCAGTGAGGCCTGGGTGAGCAGGGGCGGGCAATCCCCGGTGGGCGGCAGGAGGGGCTGGGGTGCAGCAGCCTGTGTGCGCCAGGCGATGTTGCCGTGTGCAATGATATGTACTCTGCCATCATTAGCTGTGGGCTCTGTTTCAGATGAGGGACCTGGCGGACTGCAGTGTATACCGGCACGTGGTTGGAGACACACTGGTGGCAGCAGGTGAGCTCTGAGGCCTGGGTGCGCAGTGTCGGCACTGTCTCTCCCTGTCCCTCTCTTCCTTTCACTGTCACTGTCACTCTCTCTCCCTCTCTTTCTCTCTCTCACTCTCCCTCTCTTCCTTTCACTGTCTCTCTCTCTCCCTCTCTTTCTCTATCTTTCTCTCTCTCACTCTCCCTCTCCCTCTCGTTCTTTCACTGTCTCTCTCTCCCTCTGTTGCTCTCTCTCTCTCCTTCCCCCTCTCTCCCCCTTTCTCTCTCTTTCTCTCTCCCTCTCTTTTACTCTCTCTCTCCATTTCTTTCTCTCTCTCTTTCTCTCTCTCTCTCTGTTCTTTGTTGAGCGCATGACGCACGTTTTTGTCTTCAATTTTGTCTTACAGGCTGTGACTTACAGATTGTCCAGAGAAGACCCGCCATGACTCTTCCAATTATTAGTGTTGAGTTAAATTTGAATAAAATGATTATTTTTGAAATTCTAAGATGTATGAATGTTTTTCCTTTTTCTGTCCAAACATGAATGTTAATTGTTGTACTTGTGCGACATCAGGCGAATTGTTGTGTTCATGAATTTGTGAGGTAGATGTGAAATATCATTGTCCGGGGGGGGTGCCTGGGGTAGGGCCCCGGGGGTGGGGTCCGGGGGGTGGGGGGGTGGCGGGCCTGGGTGTGGTGGCGGTGGGTGTTGTGGCCGAGCTGCATGATCAGTGGCTCCATGGCATCTGTTGTTCTTCAGGTGTGGCTCTGGGCTGGGCTCCCTTTCATGGTGCAGGTTGTCGTCAGACTTAACACCAGGTAGGAGCAGGTGTTAAATCCCTGCTGCTGACGTGCCTTATTGCATGTTTTTGTATCTTATCGCCGATCTGGCTGGTCGTTGGGAATGTTGCGGAGTGGTGTTTTCGCAGGTTTTTGCACGGGAACGCCTACTCTGCATATCATTAGCGTTAGTTGCCGGTGTCATCCGTGGCGATGTTTTTTGCGGCTGCTATCGCGGGTAAACTGATGATGACGGCTGTTAGCACCTGCTTGTGAATGGTGCAATGGATTTATCGCCACTTTGGCTGCGATAAAGTGCCGCAAACTCGGCGATGTGTCCTTGAGAATATGCCCCTTTGAGTCCAATGCAATAAAAACGGGTTAAAACAAAAGTCCCTGCTTTCATTTCTGTTGATTATTTAAAATTGAAACTTGAAAGGGCGGGGACACCTTTCCCTGAGCATCAGAATTAAAGGTATGTTTATCATATTCTTCTTAAAACATTATCAAGTCATTTGTTCTTATAGTTGATATGGAAAATATACCATCTTTTGCTGATTTTTCCAACTTTTATACTGGCCTAGATGTATAAATACAGGTTGTTTTTATCAAATTACTGGCCATGGGACACCCCAACCAGAGTGCATTGATTTGGACAGACATTGGCCAGCCCCTACACTCTCAAGACCTCCTGACAACCAGCGGATTTATTTATTCATTCTCTTACAGTGATTGGAGTGAGTAACAAACCCACAGGACACGTTGCTTGGTCAGTATTTAATAGAAAATAAATGAAAGCACTTGTATATTCACACAAAATGTTTGAAAGCATAATGGGTACAACAATGTGGACAATAACCAACAATTGCTATAATAATTATTTATTTATATAGCGGACCCTTGACATACTGTCAGCTGTGGCACTTTTGCACTTGTTATGACATGATTTCTAATCGATTAGAGATCAAAGCTGATATGTCACAGGAAAAAACAATCAATCTCTCTTAGTGCAGAACCTTTCATAGAAAATATAAACTGGCAGTATTTCAAGTGACACTAGGTTGAACAATCTAACAAATGTCCCAGTCATCAATATAATACCACACATTTTCTGCAAAGAATAATGATGTGACCATTGTTGCTACTAGGTCACAGTTTTCATTTATGGTGTGGTAATTAGATTATTATGGACAACCTCTCCGACACCAACAACACCAAACTCCTAGAAAGACTAGACAACATCAGCCTCAAGCAGATCGTCACTGACCCCACACACAGAGCAGGACACACAATGGACCCCGTCGTCAAGTCCAGCCACAGAATTTGATACAGCCACAATTCGGAACTCACCTGTATTGACCACCCCATCGTGCACTTCACCCTCGCTGGACTACCACACAATAACCCCATCCGAAACAATGCACCCTACCGCAGCTGGAACAGAGTAACTCTGCAACAATGGACAGATGCCCTCACCACCTCCAAGCCGAATACCACTGCCAACCTGGACCAAATGGTAGAGAACTTCAATGCCTGGATCACAAACGCAGCAAAACAAGTCGCCCCCACCAAACCACCCAAGACGCACAAACCCAAAAAATTAGCCACCTGGTAAACATCAGAACTCCGCATGTCAGAACACAAAAGCAAACAACTAGAAAGAAGATGGCGTACTAGCAAGAGTGACACCGACTGAGCCACCTCCAAAGAAAACCTCAACAAATACCACTGCCAGATCAAAGCCGTAAAGAAGGAAGCCCTCACATACTGCATCAAAGCCAGCGCCAACCAAACCAAAGAACTCTTTGGCAACGTCAGAGAATTCTCCAACCCCTCAGCCACAGAAAACGCTATCCCTCACTCACAAGAACTCTGCGACTCACTCGCTGACCACTTCCACAACAAAACCACAACCATCTGCCAAATCGTTGAATCCCAAACCTCAGACACACAAGCAATGACCACCCCCTTGCCACCTTGGAACAGCTCAGCACACCCACAACCATCACCCTGAAGAAATCCATCTATTCAGGAGCACCCACAGACCCCTGCCTACATCGGATCTTCAACTTCGGAAGCAACAAGATCAGCCACCAACTCATCACCATCATCAATGCCTCTATCAGCACCAACATCTTCCTCGACACATGGAAGAGTGTAGAAGTCAGGCCCCTCCTCAAGAAACCATTGGCAGACACTATAGACCTTCAGAACTACCACCCAATCTCCCTCTTGCCATTCCCTGCCAAAATCCTGGAAAAGGCCATCAACCCTCACTTAACCAATTGTCTGGAAAATAACAAACTTCAGGATCCATCCCAGTCTGGTTTTAGAGCTAACCACAGCACAAAGACAGCCCTGATGGCAGCAACAGATGACATCCGAGCCCTACTTGACAGAGGAGAAATGTACGCCCTCATCCTCCTGGACCTCTCCGCAGCGTTCAACACGTCTCCCACTACACACTTATTCAACGACTCCGCCAGACCGGAATCACAGGCGATGCACTCAGATGACTGGCATCCTTCATCACAGGATGCACCCAGAACGTTCGTTTCCCCCCTTCAGCTCACACCCCAAACACACCATCTGCGGATTAACACAAGGATCATTGGTCAGCACTACCCTCTTCAATATCTACATAACCCCTCTCGCAGACATCGTCAGATCACACAACATTAAAATCATCTCATATGCCGACGACACTCAACTCATCTTTTCTCTATCCACAAACCCCATCCAGATCAAGACCAACTTCCACAACTGCATAAGGACATCACAACATGGATGAGAGATAGCTGCCTCAAACTTAACATGGACAAGAACGAAGTCCTGATCTTCAGCAGAAACATTGCCCTCTTGAACGACTCCTGGTGGCCCTTGGAGCTCGGACCAACCCCCACTCCGAAAGACCAATCTAGCAACCTGGGCATAGTACTAGACAGCAAACTCTCCATGAAACACCAGGTAAACACTGTTGCCTCAGCATGCTTTCACACTATCTACATGCTCCGAAAGATTTGCAGGTAGCTCCCCATCAGCACTAAGAAAACAGTGACACAGGCCCTCATCACCAGCCGAATCAACTACGGCAAAGCACTCTACACCGGCACAACCTCCAAACTCTTATAGAGACTCCAGACGATCCAGAACGCATCAGCCAGGCTAATCCTCAACCTGCCCAAGAGGACACACATCACCCAACACCTGTAAAACCTCCATTGGCTCCCCGTCGAGAACAGATGCCATTTCAAACTCCTGACGCATGCATAGAAAGCGCTCCACAACCAAGGACCACAGTACCTGAACCAACGCCTGACTTTCCACCAACCAACGAGAAGCCTCCACTCCACACGCCTCACACTGGCACAGACCCCACACATCCACCACAACCATACAGGAAGACGCTCCTTCACTCACCTCGCCGCCACAGCCTGGAGCGCCCTCCACTTCCACCTCCGCGCCGCCCCCTCTCCCTGAGCCACTTCAGAAAGGAGCTCAAAACCTGGCTCTTTGACTGAGACAAACAGAACATCACCTGTATACCCTCCTGGATGATAAGTCACACTCTACAAGTACCGATTGATTGATTGATTATAAGTCACGGGTTTTAGCAGAGAACAGAATATGTAAAATGGCATATTCATAATTCTGAAGATCCAGGACACTATTACTTTACAGGAAATGACAATATCAGTGTATTGAATGTAATAATGTGCTTCCCTTCAGAACCAGCTATGCCTGTTGTTCAAGGCAATACAAACTGAGCCTCCGGGCCAAGAGATCCAGTACAGTGGGATCTGAGCTGCTGTACCAAGTAATTGACTGTGGTATACCCTAAGCCAAAGACCCACCTGAACCGTGCCTATAACCTTTCACACCTGAACAGCGGGGCGTGGATGCAATGCGCATCACTGGCACCACAGAGACAAAGCAGCACCCTCCTGAGAAGCCTTTGACCAACTGAGCAGGGCAGGCATGCCCAACAGGAAGGTCCAAACGGGACGACAGGTTCACTCTTAGCCAAGAAGCAGAGAAGTGACAAAGTCAGCTGGAAGCAGGCCAGCCACCAGGATCGAGCATGAATAGCAGCTCTGCATTTGTTTTTGAGTGAGAAACTGTGCTCTGTTAGGAGTGTTGTATTAAAACTGCAGCTGTGCTAATTCATCCTACATTGTGCCAAGGGTGGGACCCACCTTAGTCAGAATGGGGGGACCGTAGCCCAAAGGGGCCAGAGTTGCTATTAGACTCTAGCAGAAAGGGACTAAATCGAATCTTGAAGATATCTTTATGTGGTATTTTGTCCAAGCGTGTAATAAAGTTTCTTTTCTTTCTGAAAGTGAATTACCTTGTTGGACAATCCTTTACCTTGCAGATGTGTGTATGCTGAGTGCTGAGCTGAAGCACCTCACACTACCTCCCTGAAAGCTTGTGACTGCTCAAATCACTACCACTGAAAGTTAAGTGATGAAGGGGTTGTACTTGGCCCAGCTTGCAGAGCTATAATTGAATGGATCTCGGGAAATCAGAAGCAAATGAAATCAACCTGCACGGTTTACAGACCATGCTTGCCCTGTGCCCCCACCCTCCATCGAATGGAGTCTGGCCATTATCATCTTATTTTCACACTTCTTTTGTAATTTTCCCAACAACAGTTGTGCTAACATCCCTCACAGAAATCAGTGAATATTCAGTAATAAATAAGGATGAGGGGGCAATTAAGTACTGCTTCAGTGCCTGTGCACAGGCACCGAATGGAGTTGTCCACCTTTTTGAAAGAAATTGTGTTGTCTACAGCGCATGTATTGCTCAAGTAACACTGTAGCTCAGATAGAAAGAGCAGAGGCAACCACATGGTGTGACTGAGCTGTGCTGCCTGCAGCACATATGCTAACCTGCAGAGATATCAAATGCAGATTGCCTACTGTGTTTAATAGAATCAAGACTTAGCTTCACCAAATAGCTAGGAAAATCTGCATTTTACTACAAATCTCCATTATTCATGCTTAAAACTGTCTAATAACCCAAAGAGAAGCATGATCAACTTGTTTGCTATAAACCGTTTTGAAAATAAACACTCTGGATCAATTGACGGACAAGAGAATGTCTTTCAATCTCACTGCAGGCCAAAAAAGCTGCAGAAGCCATATCATCTCTAGCAGAATGACTACCAAAAGACATTGTATTAATTCCTTCTAGGGGCCTAGCCCATATAATCCACTGTGCCCAAATTATACAGGATACCGGTGTGTAAGATTTATCAGCAACTGAGGTTGTAGTGTAGCTCCTATTTCCCTAATAGGCTCTGCGCATTGGAATAATATCCCCTATAGGTTTGACATAGGACTAAGGTCAGTATGTCCCTAGCGAGTATATTAAACTTAATTACTTGTGCCAGCTAGCTCAGAGGCCACTAGAAGCTCCTTGACAAACAAGAAGGGAGTAGTTTCTGGCAGCCGCAAAACATGACCACTTTGTTTCCTTTTAGAATCAGAACGTGTCCCAGAGTCGTGGAAACAATAGATAACTATTTCACTCAGCTCAGTCGTGCATACTTAGTTTTCCTCAAAGTTACACAGAAAGAATAGACGGGCGTTTCAATAAGAGATTTATTGAACAGTCTTGTTTCTGGTGTAAGTTAAATGTGCTGTTATGATCACAAGACAGTATGCAAGATAAATAATGTACAGCGTAAGCAGTAGAAATAAATAATACTGCGATAGCATTATCGTTTAGCATATATGCATTTACATAAATAACACAGACTAAAAATGCGAGTACTCATACGATGCGTCTCTAGGCTAGTTCTACCCCAATGTACCTAACCTGTCCTAGGTGTAGGGAGAGGTATGAAGTAGGTGAAGTATTCCTTACTATGGTATACTAAGAGTATGTTATGCCTAGTATGCCTAGTATGCCAAGAGTCCCTCTAGGTTCTAGTCAGCTCCATACCTTTAGAATGAGAGAGGTGGGAATCTCTTGCCAGACTCGAACTCCAACACCCCGCAAGGGAAGTCAGATCACTGGAAGCTGGACTCTCTGCGTGCAGGGATGACAGCGTCTTCTCAGTGCGTCCGGCCGGGAAACGGGCTCCTCTAAAGTCGAGGTCTCCTCTGATTTACAGGGGCTAGGGAAGGTATATTTATACCTGAGAGGTACCTCAGAATGTTAGCATTGACGTGAATGGGTCAGCGGAAGACGTCATGAATGAACCCCTAAGGTATAACGGTTCATGCATAATAGATGAGTCCTTGAAGAAATCAATAGTCCTGTGCTAGGGAAACTCCCGCAGCCTAAGGGTCTGTTCTTCAAGAACTCGTTGTGACGTTAGGGTGGACGGATGTCCGAGACCATGCCTGTATTTGGAGTGCACGGTTTAATGCCTAAATAAGGACTGGGATTTTATGCCTATATAAGGGCAGGGCGAGTTGTGCCTATATAAGACATGATACAAGAAAGCCCGTTTATGGACACCCTAAGAGGAATACAACACCCACTCCACTTTCGTGTGTACGATAATACTAAAATGCTAAACATTAAAAATGCTGAACATTAAATGGAGTACCGCATATTAAAAAATATTCCTTAAAAGCATTAAAAAACATAGTAAAATGCAAAAGGTACTGTACATATTAAGCAATGCTTTTCATTTCCGGCATAAAGTTTGAAATTAAATGCAATTTGAATGAAGTAAGCAGTAATATTTACATGTGACAGAAAATGATCGACAAGTTTTTCAAAATCAAAGTCATTTCATGTCATGAAAATTAATGAAATGTTTTAGACACACAAGATGGCTAAGTGTCCGTGGAAGTACCGCGAAGTCTGTACTATAAGGCTAGTTCTACTTTAAGCAGATTGAAGTGCCATTTTAGTTCGAAAAAATGGGAAAAAGTTCAAATTTGGAAGAGTTCCAAGTTGTTTGAAAATGAAGGCCAAATTGTTACTGCATCTCTGGAACACTGTATGCTGAATCAGAGTCAGGTTACGGGTCTGGTGTAAACATGAGATCATCTATTTCTGTAGACAAAACATTGTCCACTGAAGTTGGTGTTAGTTGGAACACCTCGTGTAGTAGATTAATTGCACAGAGATGTGAAGCATCGCTTTCAGCATAGGTTGCCGCAGCAATGTTCACGTCCGTTGTTAACTGTGTGCCTGTAGATCTTTCTCGTACCTCAGCAGCAGCCGGAAGCGTCTGTGAGATCTCAATGAATGCTGACATCAGGATTGGTAGCCTCTGGGGACAACACAGAGCATGGGCCGTTATCGGGACCAGCAGAGTATCGACATCCATTGGCGTTGCTGATGGAAATGTTAGACAGGTGTCCAACACGCATTCTTCACCACATAGCAGGCATCGTAGAACAGGTAAGATGCAATCGTGCCAGATTGGTCTGAATGACAGGAACCACGTGGTATTCAGGTCCCGTAGACGAGTCATGCCCAATAGCTGTACTATTCGCTCACAGCACTTTCGTTCAAGGAGAGCTTTCTCCATTTCGCTCGGAGTGATGTCTGCGAATAGGCTGGCCATAGCGCAATAGCAGGAAGAGAAATAGAATTCCAGCAACAAGTGCTAGAATTAATGGTATGCCACCAAACACCGAATGTGCAAAGTTCGGGATGATTCCGAGTATTGCCTGGAAAGGTGCTAACAGACCAGAGCAGATGCCCTTAAATACATGTACAATTCCACTTGTATCAGACATGTTGAAGATACGTGTTATCATTTCTACGAAATGTATAGGGCAGTTTGTACATATTAAAGTCTGTATCTCAGCCGAAGTCCTTGCTACTTGTAGATCATAGGTTTCTTTGGCAGAGGTCAAAGGCACTGTTTGCTGTAAAAGCATGGCTTTCATTCTGCTCAAAGTATCAAATCTTATAAAAGAGACGTTCAGCGAAGGCCATAGAGGCGACTCCTGACTGTGTCTATTGGGGCAAACAATACTTGCATACAGCAAGTGACCCTGGAGTTGACCGTTACTAGATATGGGATGCCTGGCAACATGCCGGAGCAACTCTGATCATTCAACATGAGGTAACTCCCATTAGAAAGTTGTCCAAACGTTGGATTAATCACAGCAGCTGGTGTACCCTGCTGATGGCAAGACAAATTTGCCACAGAACCATTACAAGCCCCGTGTAAAGAAATGTCCTGACATATAAGTGAACCGCTCAGTGCACGTTTACAGTGTGTACCGCTCAAAAACACTTCACGATCCCCACTCCAACATCTATATGTATACGGTAAATTCCAAGATGTCTTAATGTATTCCTTACCCAACCTTTCATATTTGCCTGCTTGCATTTGTCTGAGGCAATACTGAAACTGAAAAGTAGTTACAGGTAATGTGATTTTGCCATGAATGAGCCATTCTCTCAGCACTGTATACCTTGCTCCTCTTTGTGCCAATTCGATCTGTTTATCAGTTAGATTGTATTCTGCAAACAGAGCTGACGTGTTGATGAAGCGCCAAGGCACATAGCCCGCTCGCAAAGATTGCAGCGTCCAGCTTAATAACACAATAGAACGTAATTGAGATTGGCCTTGTTGTAACATCGCCAAATCTTGTTCTAGTATGTCGATAGCAGAGGATACAATGCCATCCAATGAATATATTCTGGAGGACAAAGTAGTTAACCCATTGTCAACCACAGAGAGGGTTTTTCTCTAAATTAATACGATCAAGTTCACGTATTCGTTCTGCGGCCTCCATCTGTGACACTTTCCATGCTTCATTATAGGCAGCATAAATGCCGGCATATATGAAACGTTTTTGACGCGGTTTTCTTGGTCCAAGCAAGAAGTCCCTCAGGTCTGCGTCCTTTTTAAGTAAGGATAAGTGTTGTTTCACATCCTGTAGTGTAGATTTCTGAAGCCAATCGAGGCATAATTTTCCTACACTGTATGTTGTTACTACCCCCGGATGCTGTCTTTGGACGTATCTTGGGTCTGGCCTATGAATAGTAAAGCCCTGAGTTTTATTCAGGAATCTTTCCTGACAGTTGTTCGTGTCTGTGGGCCAGATCAACCATTTTTTCCAATTAGGATTAGATCTGTTGAGTTGTAGTATATTGTCAACTGTCACCACTGCCTGTGTATTATTACCAGTGGCAGGTGTTGGTACAGAAGGTGTGTTCATCTCTTTGATCTTGGCTAATCCAAGACTAGATGTTTGTTGGACAGTTTAATTCAAAAACATTATTTGTTCAGGGATGATGCAGGCTCTAAATAAAGCTTCTATCCCCTGCACTTGCCAATCTTTAGTACCCCAGACAGTCTTTGTGTCTATTGTGTCTTTCCATAAGTCGAAACCCTGTCTAGACAGTTGGGCAATAAATATTGCAGAGTAAATCTGTTTCGTATTAGTTAACATAATTTTCTGCCCTGTTTTGTTTACATTTTTATAGTAAAACATTTCTGGATTGGATGTATTGTACCCTGAAAAATATGGAAACTTGTTAGCAAATGTTTTTGAACTACCGTGTGGTGGTGTAGGACAATGCTCCCATTGGTTAAACATAAACACATTTCTAGGATAAGCAGATTTATGCAAATAATGATGACCATAGTGGTTATAGCAATACAGTTGTTCATAGTCTGATGAACCCTCTAAATATTCATTTTTAGAAAATGCAGCAGATTTTTCTAGGTCAAACATTATATCAATAACAGTCTCAAAGTCCCAATCATCTGAATAGGTACTGGACGTAATTTGATCACTTAGTGAGATTTTAAACAAATGTGGAATGTTCAATTGTTCCGTCGGGCCGAAGATGTCAAAATTTGTTTTGTCCCACACTATACCATCCTGTATAGGAACGGCTGTGATGTTCACTGTTGACAAGTCTCTTACTTCACGATGGGAAGATTTATGAGGTTTCAAAAGTACGTTCACATCTTTTCCTTCAGTGTTCACATGGATGTATCTGCCACTTATAAGCACGCTCACAGTTGTAACCAAAGCTAGCCAGAGCAGGAAAACAAAAAGTCCAGATATAATCCAGAGTTCAATCCATGGTGAAACCAGATAAGTCTTTTTCAGAAAGTAAAGAAAGTCTTGTACTTGCTGCTTGAGTTTGGATGATGCTGGCGTCATTTCATGTTCACTCGGATCTTCTGAGAACGTATCAAAGTTAATGAAATAGCCAGAAGCAGTTCTGTCAATTGTTGGAATTGCATCAGGATTTGTAGAAATCACTGGAACCAGTTCATCACTTGCTACATTCGTGTAGACAGGTGTATTTGGACGAACTGTTACTTGGTTTACAAGAGGGATGAGTTCCATTGCGTTGTTGCTTAGTCCTTCATCTGTTACCGCTGAATTCTCGATTGTTATCAGTCTTTCAGTCTGAACCTCTTGGATAGTAGCGAGAGGAGTGCGTCTGCTACTAGGTCGGAGTCCATGAGGCCTACTATTTAGTATTGGCCACATACTGTGGTTTGATGAGGTCGATGAACACAAATCTTTTATCCTTTCTTACAGCAAGGGGCGGCAGAAGTACTGTTCTTGTTCCTTGAACTGCTAGGACAGGTACTGGTTGTCTGTAAGAAGGTCCAAATTCCTTCTTGTCCGCAATTTTTTCTCTGACTAGATCCCCAACTTTTGGAATCCAGACAGGCCTTGCTGGGACCGCCGGTTTTTCCCCAGTGGTGGTTGTCTGCAGCAATACATTGCTTTGTTTCGTTCTTAACTCATTCAGTTCCTGTAAAACAGCCAAACGATCTTTGATATCAAACGTTTTATTTTCCACCACTGTGCCTACGTGATCGAGATCTGGTACCCACATTCTTGTCCCAAATAGGACCTCATATGGAGTGACCCGCCCGAGAGAACTTCTTGGCAGATTATTCAATGAGCGTTGGACCCCATTAAGATGTTTGACCCACCCATCACCCGAACCTAATACCCTAGCTGTTATAGACTGCGTTATGTCCCGGTTTTTCCTTTCCACAACCGAATTTCCCTCAGGATGGAATGGAGAGGAGTACCGCAATGCAACGCCCAGACTGGCCATGGCTTCTTTGTAAGCCCGAGAGCTAAACGCAGGGCCCTGGTCAGAATGTAGCATGCCTATTGCGTATGTGCCGATAAAGACTCGCAAATCTTTTATAACAGTTCGAGCGTCAGCCGAGCGCTGAGGCCATATCCATTGGAACCTAGAGCATGAATCCACTGCAACTATGATATATTTCTAGTTACCTTCCCTTTGCAAGGGACCGCAGTGGTCCAGGTAAACACAAGCTAATGTTTCACTGTTGAGACTTTCATCTGTTGTCAAATATCACATTCTAAAACATAGTTTTTAGTTTGTTTCCGAATGCCAGGCCACCAATATCTTTGCTTGAGTAAAGATACTGTCACAGAAACACCTGCATGGGCAGAAACTATCCCTTCGTGTGCTGCTAGGATTAGTCCTAATCTGCGTTCCTTGTTTGGAATTACCCTATCCCCCACTCCAGGGATTCGAGCAAAGGAACGTTGTTCGCATCAATTACATAAGAGTACTTGAGTGGAAACTTTTTGGTAACGCTGCACTGCTGCCCTTGCTTGAAGCATTGACAGCCAACATTATCTCACCGTCTATTTTTGTTTTTGAACGAGTGATCGCAGCTACGGAAGCCGTCTGAACAGCCCCCTTTGCGGCTTCGTCAGCCAATGAATTCCCTGCAACGTGAACGCCATCACGTTGATGACTCAGTGTGTGGATCACGTGAGCCTTTGGTAGTTCGTTTTTCAACTGAACTACTTGTTCCCAAAGCGTTTTGTGCTTTATTGTTCCACCTTTCGCATCTTTGAACCCATTTTCAAGCCAGTTTTGTATATATTCATTATACGACTGAACACAGTAAAAGGAATCGCACACTATTAGTGTGGGGAATTCTCGATCTGTACTTTCAAGTGCCAGTTTGAATGCTTGTAGTTCAGCTCGCTGAGCTGTACAATCTCCTAGAGATTGAGTTTTTGTGACCATAGGTCTGAAGATGCCATCTCGCATGCGACCTTTAACGATTGCACACGCTGCACTGTAAGCTTGCTTACTCCCTGTTGCGGGCTGTGCGGATCCGTCAGAGTAAATTATGAATTCATACTGATCGAGAGGCAGAATTTCAGTAGGCAGAGGACATTCTTGTTCATATTGCAGGAATGTTTGTGTTTTTAAATCTGGATCAAAAACATATTCAACATCTGTTGCAGCAAGAGAATTAACCCATTGTATCCATCTTGGATGTAATGCTTTAGCATTTGGAATGCTTGCTTTTGTGACCGCTTCTAAAGCTGGTACCGGGGTTACGACAATAATGCGTTTCCCTTGGGCTAAGGCTCTTTCTTTTGCTACAGTGGTTTGAACTGCTGTTAGAATTTTTTCAGTTGAACTGAAGCGCATTTCCGCTTGTGTGTACAAATGAGATTTGTATGCGATTGGTATTTTTTCACCCTCATTGAATGTTAAGTAGGTGAATCCGCATTGACCCGAAATTATTCGGATCACCAAATTGCGTTGACTTACGCGTGTTTGTAAGTGATTTGTTGCTAACATGTTAGCCTGGAGTGAACGCAAAATTTCTGTGTGTTCCTGTGTCCAGTTTTTGATTGAAAAATCAGGTTTGATTAATGCGTAGAGAGGTTTAACCCTTTCTGCGTAATTTAGAATGTATGTTCTTCCAAAATTTAGAAAACCCAGGATGGATTGTACGTTTTTTTGCGTTTTTGGGGGTTGGAGCAGTGCACATTTCTCTAGAAAGTTAGCTGCCAAGCTCTTGCCTTCACTTGAAAGCTCATATCCTAAAAATAGGACATTGAGATGGGCAATTCTGGACTTTTTGAAGTTGAACTTGTAGCCCTCAGAGGCGAATCCCAGTATAATGGTGCTCACCCTGTTCAAGTGTTTGTCCAGGTCATCGTCTGTCAGATAGATGTCATCGACATAGGACAATGCCTCATTGTCATAAATTTGTACTAACTCCGTTACCCTCGCTGAGAATAAACCTGGGCTGTTCTTGAACCCTTGTGGTAGTCGACAAAAGTGACGCTGGGTCCCCATTATGGAGAATGCTCTTAAGTACCTGCTTTCAGGTGCTATGTTTTGACAAAAGAAACCATTTGAGATGTCTAATGTTGTTTTGTATTTTTTACGCACAATGTTATTCATTAATGCTGTGCTATGTGCATTTTGCACTGCAAAAGTTTTAGAACAAGTGTTTAAGTGTCTGTAATCCAAAACTAAGACGATAAGTATTGTCTGGTTTGGAGACAGGAAACAAAGGATTGTTCATTGAGGAGGTGCATGTTTCAATCACCCCTTGGTATTCAAGTTGATCTAAGATCTCCCTGACCTGTTTTTTAGCTTCTTGCTTTATTGGATACTGCCTTTGTGCAGTAGGTTCATGTTTCAGATGTATTTTATGGTGACGTGAGTCCTCATCCCATCCTACATGATTTTTATATAATGCTGGTGCCTGGGCTACTGCCCATTTCCTGGCATATGTATATTTTAGATGAATTGGAATATGGTTGGAGAAGGCAGGCATAATAATGTCCTCGCCATGTGGGCACTCCCTGACAAATTGTGGTGGCCAGTATTTTTCTGCTAGAAGTATGTCATAGCCCCTCGATAGTCTTTCCCAAAAAAGTGCTTTCACCTGTCTAGGTATGTCTCCCTCCATCCGGAGTGTTATTTCATATAACTTTTGTGGAGTACTAACCCTGGTGTCTACAGTCTCTACTGTACTGAACTCATTCAAGTCCACTATCTCCAGAAGTTCCTTCAGGTTCTGGCGAGCTATTGTGACTTCTGCTGCACTGTCCAGCATTGTCTGAGCCCATACTCCGTTCTTGAGTTGTGTTCTCAGTATTCTCGGCATGTCTGATCTTCAGACCTGCTACTTTCTTTTTGGAGAATTGAGGTTTTGCTTTATTTTTCGGAGCGTGTTTTTCGTCTTTCGATTTCACGCGTTCTTCTCTATGTTCTGATCGTCCTCTTCTTTCCGAAGTCTGTGATGAGATCTGAAAGGGATGAGAGGAACGTGTATCAGTATCTTGATACCTGTCAGGCTTTCTCAAATTATCCCTATTCCTGAGGTTATACCTCCTTTCAGAGGGCTCCTTTTGAGGAGACCTAACTCGGGATTGAGAACGTTTCTCATTTGAATTTTGTTTATTAGTCTCCCACTTCTTTTTAGAAGATGTAGGAGTTTGTTTAATTGAGTCCTTCTCAGGACTTTCAGATAGTTTTGGCTTCACTGGTCTTCCACCCAAACTATCTCTGCCTAATTCTGCATATGATTGTTCTATTATTCTGGGTAGCTCTGTTTGATGTTCTGTAACATCGAATTCCCTTAATTGTTGGCGGATCGCCACTGCTGCTGCCTCTCCTTTAATATTAGATAATATTATTGTTGAGACCTGGTTGAAATTTTTCAGTAATTTCATACCTAAATTTAGAGCAGGCTCTGCCCCATATTCATTTTGAATTTGTTTTAGGACATCTGGTATTACCGCAATTGACGGCATGCCATGTGTTTTAGTATAGATGGCAGCAAAGACTGAGCCCCAAGTGGTGCAGTCTTCCAGTTGTGGTGTGATCCCCATCGGTAAACTGATTGTTAGGATTCTGTGTTTCTCATACGGGCTACTATTTGGAAATACTGCTTCGATTTGAGTAATTTTTGGAGCTATCCAAAATGGAACCTGCTCACGTTTTGTGGGCATTTTACCCATGACTGCGTATAGAGTCTGTGGTGTAATTTTTAGTGTATTCCCCTGTTGAGGAGTTTGATTTGGAAGTGTCAATGGTGGTTGGACTGTGAAAGTCCGCATGACATATTGGACTAATTGTCTGTAGATTTTTATTAACTCTGTAAGTTGAGTAAGTAGTTCCTCATCTGACATCTCTTCAATGTCAGGATGAGGTGTGTAGCCGGCTAGAATCAGCCAAGTTGCTCCTGGTCTACCTAGTGGACCGAGCCTGGTAATGTTTTTGTGATGTTTTAGGGCACCTTTAAACCAGAGCTGATGCTCCTGGTATTTTCCAGTTTCTATATCCTCGAAAGGAATGTATTCCTCTGGTGGATCATCTTCTTTGTAGAAGTGAAACGTGTGTTACTGGATTGGATTCAGGAAATATTACCCATGAATAGAATACCTCTGTCTGAAAGGATTCGTGTGCCTCTATCACGAAAACTGCTCTACCGCCTCTTGGTGGTAGGCCATGTTTTATAAGTTTTAGAGTGATGGCTCTTCTTAAGTTTGGAGCGATGTCTATAACACCCTCCTCGGTTTCATTTAAACCTGTAATGTTAAAAACTACTGCTTGGGCTGGGTCAGCCGCAGCTCCACCGTTTCTGGCGGCTTCGTCCCCGATTAAGGACATTTTGTTATTTTTGAAAAATGTAGAACAAGTTTCAAGGAAACAAAGATAAGGTGCACAATATTTTGGAACAGTGTATCCTTCAACGTTGAGCAAACCAAACAGCTAATATATATAGGGTGCTTCCCTATGCAGCCGTGGCGGATACTTAACCCTGCCCACTCCAGACGTCTTTTGGAGTATATGGGTAGGGGTCTCTGAGAGAAAAAGCACGGCTGAGTTACTCAGTATCTAGCGTTAAATTACCGCCTTACCAAACGTTGGGCGCCATGTAGTGTAGCTCCTATTTCCCTAATAGGCTCTGCGCATTGGAATAATATCCCCTATAGGTTTGACATAGGACTAAGGTCAGTATGTCCCTATCGAGTATATTAAACTTAATTACTTGTGCCAGCTAGCTCAGAGGCCACTAGAAACTCCTTGACAAACAAGAAGGGAGTAGTTTCTGGCAGCCGCAAAACATGACCACTTTGTTTCCCTTTAGAATCAGAACGTGTCCCAGAGTCGTGGAAACAATAGATAACTATTTCACTCAGCTCAGTCGTGCATACTTAGTTTTCCTCAAAGTTACACAGAAAGAATAGACGGGTGTTTCAATAAGAGATTTATTGAACAGTCTTGTTTCTGGTGTAAGTTAAATGTGCTGTTACGATCACAAGACAGTATGCAAGATAAATAATGTACAGCGTAAGCAGTAGAAATAAATAATACTGCTGTAGCATTATCTTTTAGCATATATGCATTTACATAAATAACACAGACTAAAAATGCGAGTACTCATACGATGCGTCTCTAGGCTAGTTCTACCCCAATGTACCTAACCTGTCCTAGGTGTAGGGAGAGGTATGAAGTAGGTGAAGTATTCCTTACTATGGTATACTAAGAGTATGTTACGCCTAGTATGCCTAGTATGCCAAGAGTCCCTCTAGGTTCTAGTCAGCTCCATACCTTTAGAATGAGAGAGGTGGGAATCTCTTGCCAGACTCGAACTCCAACACCCCGCAAGGGAAGTCAGATCACTGGAAGCTGGACTCTCTGCGTGCAGGGATGACAGCGTCTTCTCAGTGCATCCGGCCGGGAAACGGGCTCCTCTAAAGTCGAGGTCTCCTCTGATTTACAGGGGCTAGGGAAGGTATATTTATACCTGAGAGGTACCTCAGAATGTTAGCATTGACGTGAATCGGTCAGCGGAAGACGTCATGAATGAACCCCTAAGGTATAACGGTTCATGCATAATAGATGAGTCCTTGAAGAAATCAATAGTCCTGTGCTAGGGAAACTCCCGCAGCCTAAGGGTCTGTTCTTCAAGAACTCGTTGTGACGTTAGGGTGGACGGATGTCGGAGACCATGCCTGTATTTGGAGTGCACGGTTTAATGCCTAAATAAGGACTGGGATTTTATGCCTATATAAGGGCAGGGCGAATTGTGCCTATATAAGGACATGATACAAGAAAGCCCGTTTATGGACACCCTAAGAGGAATACAACAAGGTAAAGACGTTCTTGTGTCCACCGTCTTTTCAACATACTGCCTGAGACAACATATTAAGCATATTCTTGCAAACAAGGGAAAACAAGGGTGTTCCACTATAGTAAAAGCACTCTTTGCACATCTGGAGATAGTGAAATACCCAACAGATGAAGAATAATACATTCTTGAGATTGCAAAAGACTTAACATCAAATACTCACTTAAAGGAGACAAAACACAACAGCATAGTCAGCTTTGTGTACAACATTGTCAAATAAAGAGCACTGGTACCTGGCCATGCTTGAAACAATAGAAAAATCAGACCCTCGTCCCACATTGGTGAAAAGCAAGGTTTCGAAGCATGAGAATACCTAGTGCAGTAAGTAATCTATGGACTAAAGAAACTTATCCTATTGGTTTGTTACCCACTTTCATGTGATCTGCCAAGGATGCTGATCTATAGCCACTGATAATGCAGGCTTTTGTTGGGAATCTTACGAGGCTACAAAATTGAGTCCTGCTGTGACATCTTCTGATAGAGGACCAATATTGCTCTCCAAGCACAAGCAACCCTAGAAACAAACCACAAGCAGACTTATATGCTTTGGAAGTTCCTTGGGCCCTGGATGCTTGGATGAGGCACATAGCTAATTCCAAAATACTTAGGAGCATCTAAGACACACAGAAATGTTCCATGTCATCAGCTGGAAGTTGCCAGTAAGAATCATGTAATGTGGCTGACTCCACTGGTTAAATGATAGATGAGGATGGTGTGCAGGTGAACTGGGAAATCTGTGGGCAGTTATAGGAGAGAAGAGAACCAAAGATGAGTCCTCCATTGAAGGGTTACCACAACCACATTGGCTCAATGCATGCACGTCTGAGCCAGACACCTGGATGGAGCTGTCCACCTTTTGCAAAAGGAGTAAAAGTGTAGGTAATCCCTGATTACCAATATTGAAGGACAGCATGTGCTGCAAGCTCACATGGATCTGGTTTCTAACTAAGGACTGACTTAGAGCCTGATTTAGAGTTTGGCGGATGGGTATTTACTCCATTAGGGGGACAGAGTAAAGTACTCATTTTACCATGGTATGGGGTAATTTCACAGCTTTTACTGTAAACCTGGCAGCAATGGACAGTGAAAACTGGGCATTTGTCTGCCCGCTCTAAATAGGGTGAGAGGACAAATGGCCAAACCTCGACGGCCCTTGCTTTGTATGTAGGCAGGCAAAGATGGAGTAATCGCTGTCTGCTGTCGACATGCTGAAGGTATGCCTGATACAAAATGAGGCAGGTGGACCTTCAGTTTGGCAGAGAGGGTATTCCGTCCCTGTTGCAATAGAATACCCTCACCACCAAACAATAAATGAGGCCCGTAGTTGGGTTGTCACCAGAGGAGCGAACAGATGTATGGAGAAAGTTATAACTGCCAGTTTCTGCAATCTAACTGAACTCTCAAATAACAATCTTCCAAAGATCTCTGCATCTGGAAAATACTCTGCTTTGAGTGTCATTCCCAAGGGGTTTTGCTACCTCTGCTTGAAATATGGACTTTTTTCTCTCCAGATGTTTTAGGTACCTGTCTGCTGTAAGTTGTCCATGTGCAGAAAGACACACTTTTTACTTTTAAGTTTGCCGGAAGCTCTAAGCAATTTATGTGCAGTGATGACTTAATCTGCGACCTTGACTGGTAAGTCAAGGACTGGCCATAGTTAGCCCACCCAACCCCATCAGGTTACATCTGATTTCAAAACAAGACCTAGCGATTTAGGAAAAATGGTGCAACTATTTTTAATGTTTCCACATACTCTAGCTACCACGCTATCTTCTCTCGAATGTCACAGTCCAAAGGTACAAAATCTGCATAAGAGCAGCTCCTCTGTAGATGTTTTACTTTGAGATGCTGATTGGCACACTAATGAAGCGAACAAAGGAGACCTGTGGTATTCACCTCAATTGAGGAGGCAAAGACCCAGACAAGTCAGATGAGTTGAAGAGGGGACATTGCACAAAACTCCTGGGCAAATTTCAAATACTTCAGGATGAAGTTTAACATTGAACTCAGAAGCTGCAAAATTGTATGTTTCAAGTCCACCAGAAACTCTAGGACCTCAATTTTTTTGGGATGGGATCTGATAAAAAAAATGTTCAATTCATCACATATACTTGCTCCTAAATCAACAGGAATTCCACTTCAATGTAATTTCTCAATTTCTCCTGCTCCAGCACTTGGAATATCATGCCGTCTAGAGGCATCCAAACCCCTAAGCTCTCAGTGTTGCAGCTAACTGTTTCAGGAGTTTGGTAAAATAACAAGTTTCAGAGGAGAGACCAATGGGAAGGAAGGCAAACTGTAAACCTGATCCTGCCAAATGAATTGGAGATATTGTCTGTATGGGCAAAAAAACAGAATTGCTTCATATAGATCTTTTAGCTCTAAATAAGTCACCCAACTTCAGAGAAAAAGAATATTCCTGAGATATATTATAGTGTCCATTGTGTAATGATGATACAAAACAATTGATTGAAATAATTTAAGCTTTTGACCAGATAGAATTTCTTGTTATTCTTCTGGCCAGAAAGATATCAAAAGTCATGGTTCTATTGCCCTTTTTGAAACCAACTTTATTATCTCACCTCATATTAGATCCCTCTTTGTCTGTGAAAAGCGTAAGGGATTAGTAAAGAAGTTCAAATTGGATAAATAAATATTTGAAAGAAGCACACCATTTGTAGGACCATGGGATCTTCTGATATTTTCTGCCAATTGTGAAAAAAATACTCTATCCAGCACCTGACTACAGGCAAAGGACCTGAAACTCCTGTTTACCTTGTATGGCCCACACCTTCCTTCTCCTTGATCAAGGGCACTCAACATCCTATCTTCTGTGGAGAAAGAGCAAAGCTGCTAGCCTTGAAAGGATCAGACAGCATGCTGAAGCTTGTGGTTAAAGATGAAGAAGTGAGCAAATCAGCTCTCGTGTCTGCTGGTCCTACAAAAAAAACCTATCTGTCGAAGTCATGGGCCAAAGAGAAATGAGCGCTCTCTAAAGATGAAAAGGCTTGCACATATTTGCCTTTGTAAAACAAGCGCCAAAAAAGGAAATCTATACTTCAGGACCAATGTGACCCTGCTAACTCCCCCAGCTTAGGCCAATCTTAATTAAAAATCCTTTTCTCCCTTCAAGAGAAAAACCTGCTTTGGTATTAACCGGGAAACACAGAGACCTTTGCATTCAATTAGAAAAGACTTCAAGATTTACTTTCTCTACTGATTCCTTAGAATGTTTGGCTATTCAAAGGGTCTTAGTGAGAGCACCCTCAGTATCCTGGAGCTGTCAATGCCTCTCCTCAGGTCTCGACCAGGGCCGGACTGGCTACCGGGCGTTTTGGCATGCTGCCGAGCTGGGGGCTGATGTCACTGCGGTGGGGGCTAATTTCGTTGATGGAGACCTGCGTGTGCTTCGAAATAAACAAAGCAAAACGAATTTCGTTCAGCACACGCAGGTCCCCATCAACGAAATCAGCCCCCAGCTCGGCAGCATGCCAAAACGCCCGGTAGCCAGTCCGGCCCTGGTCTCGATCTCTCCTGGTTAGATATGTCACTAGCTTTTGATTTAGACTGCAGGTTAACACAACCCTATTCTGTATTAAAGAACAAGGACATTTCATTCTCATTTAAGCTCTATCAGCCTTGTCTAAAGATGTCCTCAGTTTACTTTTAACATACTTGACCACATGGCCCAGAGGAGACCATTCCAAGGCATCAGTAAAGAATTATCAAAGGGTCAAACATCGCACGCGCCTTGGCATTCAAAAGCAGTTCAGGCAGTTGATTGTAACCCTTTGCTGCTTAGTCATATCAGACTAAAAATCATCATTGTTGCAAAGTCATCCTGTGCCCTGGGCACCCCCCAACTTTTGCCCTGGTGGTGACTGACTCTGGCTGACCCTGGGCTCTGCCTAACCATGCCCAGGGCCAGTGCTATGCTGAAAGAGACACATTTAGAATACAGTGAAAACACCTACATACACTAGGGTACACTATGGGTTGGGGTACCCCTGTGATTGGCATGACCTACCCTATAAGACCCTAGTACATAATAGGACGGGGGGACTGAAACTACCTATCAGTCCCTAGTATATAGTAGGGCATGGCAGTTTAGAGGCCAGCAGCCTTTTCTGCACTTGCATGTGTGCACTGCTGAAGCCTGAGGTCAGTTTAAAAGCAGCCCTGGGTTCCATGACTGCTTTAAAAAAAGTCAATTGTGCCCAAACTTGACTTTGGTGTTTGGGGCACTTAAAAATGGATAACCTACAATGGTTTGGCATATTAGGAACCCCCAGGGTCTCCCCTAGGTGTCCCAGGGGTGGGGGGCAGGTATTTATAAGGTGGACCCTTATAAAATGAGTTTTATATGCTCTGGGTTAAGTGAAATTTCACATTTCACTCCCCACATTGTGATAAAGTGCTGCCCAAATTCGACTTTGATGCTAGGAGCACTGTGGAGGGAGGAACTGCAATATTTCTACAGATTCAGAACCCCTAAAATCTCCCCTAGGTGGTCCATGGGGTGAGGGTCCTGTAGATATAGGCGGAGTACTTATAAATTATGTTTTTGTAAGTCCTGGTGCTGGAAAAATGGCCCAAGTTATTTTTCCCATTGCAAATCCCATGCCACATAGCCTAACATGGAAAGAAGTTATTAACTAATAACTCCTGACAGGAGAATGATAGAACTTCCATTCAAAGACTTCCCAAAATGGTAGTGATAAATCCCACAATATGATATTGCTGAATTTTTCCTAAAATATACAGACAAGAAGTTATAAGACTTTCTTGTTTGTAGGTCCAGATTCAGCCTTCCAGTGTTCTGTCCTGATTGGTCAGAGTTAAGTGGATTAGCAGGCTGCTTTGAAGAGGTGATAAAGAGCCCCTGGGGTTAACCAGCTCTGCTGGGAGGGTAGTGTGCTGCTACACAGGAATGCCAGAGCAGGGGGAGGAGTTGTAAACCATGGTCTTCAAAGGAAAGGGGAAGTCCTCAGTGTCAGTTACCACTCTACTCTTTTGAACCCCAGCCAGAGCTTGGATTAAGGAAGGAATGAGCAGGTGCAAGGGGGAGAGTCTATGGAAATTAGCCATCCTAGGGGTGTGTTTAGCCAGCTCTTAACTCTCTGCTGGAAAATCAGCCATCATGAATTTGGAGGATTTGGTGCACTCTGGGACAAAATAATGCCACACTCTACAGGATGTGGTCATACCCATGGGGAGTTACCGTGCTCCCATTGGTCAGGAGTGACTTCCTGCTTGACCCAGAGAACTTGGAATAAGTATCTGAGAGGGGCAGAGTCTCTCAGAACTGCTGCTTGAAACTTAAGAAAGCAAGACGTTGTGCCATGCTGAGAAGTTTGATGTGCAATTTCTAAGGCCTGCCCTCTGAGGACTGCACCATCTGGAACTACAGCCCTGTAGACTACCTTGCTGTGAAAAAGAGTAAAGAGTGGCCTCCCTGCAAGCTACAGGTTAACAGAGCTTACCTGGATCATCACCACCAAGAATCCGCAACCTGGAAAACTACCAGTGGATTTGTAAGGGTTTTCTCCAAGTGGATTGTGGGAACTGAAGTCCTCAACTTTCAAGGACCATCTTGGAGCTTCCAGACCCTTGGAGTGAGTTTGATACACTTTGGGGCCCTTTTGGGAACTTCAGGAAGAAGTTCCAGGAGTTTGGAGAACTTTGGAGCAACTTTGGAAAAAAGCTTCATAAGGGGACCGACTCAACCTGGTCAGCCAAGCCGCCTGCCTTCAACCGCGAGTCGACCAAGCCAACCAGGTTCGTCCCACTGAAAGCTCCTTAGGTCCGACTTCCAGAGTTTGACCAAGAGTAGAAGAAATCTGAGGCCGGCGAACCCTCACCGAATCCGGCCTGGCGAAGAGCATCAAGGGACCCCACGAGAAAAAGCTCCAGAAAAGTTTCTAAGTCCAAAGGTAAAAACTGTGACCGGGACCTACCGCGCGTGGTAGCCACTCAGGGCTCCATCGCGGTCGGCCTGAAACTTTTACTTTGAGCCGGTCTATCGCGACCAGATCTCCCAATATGGTGCTATAGGTTTCTAAGTGCTATAAAGTGATACATCTTTAAAAATTCATATCTCCGGTTCTCTACATTGGATTTTTGTCGTGTTGGTGTCATTTTAAAGATAAAAATATTTCCTATTTTTATAAATTGGTGTTGGATTTTTATTATTCATTGTGTCTTCATTATTTACTGAATTGGTGTTTTTAAATGCTTTACATACCTGTCTTTGAAGTTAAACCTGCCTGCTCGCAGCCAAGGTACCAAGGGTTGAGCATGGGAATAATTTTCTAAGACCTATGCTGAGTCCTATCATGTGTTAGTGGCATTATTGCCAGTGGCAGGAATACATTTGCCCCTACTAATAATCCACTTTCCAACAATCATCATTATAATAAACATCAAAATCAGTATCATCATAAACATAGGTATCTCCATAAGCATCAGCAATAGCATCAGATATCATTGATTTATTTATCATATGCATATGACTTTTATGCGCCTTACACTCTCCCTCCAGGCTTAAGGGTCGGCAAAGGGACCTTAGGTCCACATCAATTTGTTGACTGGTGACTGTCAATCAAAATATCATCACCATTGTTTACCAGTTTTGTCATGCAGTTGTCATGCAATTCACCTTTAGCTCTAAATGAATGCCAAGGGAACATTAGCTCAGTCTAGTGTGAATGCATTCTGCTACCATCAGCAGCAGCGTCAGCTTGTCAGATATCACTTTGGCTACAGATGTTCCCACGTCTGAAGCCACAGATTTAAAAGATGATGACACTGCCTTTTGGATAGATTGAAATACATAACTGAGTAAAAAAGTGTACACATTTTTTTCTTTTGTAAATCCTCTGCATCTAATTCCGCACCCTAATTCCAAAAGCTATGCAAATGCTCCTCCATAATGCAAGGTAAGGTAATAACATCTTATTAAATAAATTGCGGCTAATACATAACAGGTTGCAGCAATAGTATGGCAGTAAACACTGAGCATGGGATCAAGAAATTGCACTCCAGGCAGCAAACCAAACAGAAAGTGAAAATACCACCAGCAGTAAGTCCACTCTAATGCATCTGAGCAAGAAGCAGAGTGCGGGGAAAGATAAGCAAGCAACCACATTAAACAAACAATGCAAACTAAAATACAGCCGGGTCACAGGCTGCAAGGCAGCCCAGACTAAGGTAATACAGTGTAAACCACACCACATAATAGGATCCACTTTGAGAACATTAATTATTGGGGAGCCGACAAAGCAAACAGTGGGAAAGCCAATAAGGTGGAGAAAGAGAAACCCAATTGTTGGACCTGATCCTTTTTTTGGATGGTTATCCCCAAAAGTTTTGCCTTCCTCCGCTTATTTTCTGACTTTCTTTTTGTTAACTTCAGGACTCTGGGCACTTTACCATGGCTAATCAGTGCTAAAGTTCATGTGCTCTCTCCTCTAAACAAGGTATGATTGGTTTACCTGTATGGCATATTTAATGTACTTATAAGTCCCTTGTAAAGTGGTATACCGTATACCCAGGGCCTGTACATTTAATGCTACTAGTGGGCCTGCAGCACTGCTTGTGTGACCCACAGATGTAGCCTTACAAACCTGTCTCAGGCCTGCCACTGCAGGGCCTGTGTGCACAGTTCACTGCCACTTTAACTTGGCATTTAAAACGGCTTGCCAAGCCTTAAACTCCCCTTTTATTGCATATAGATCACCCCTAAGGTAGGCCCTGGGTAGCCTTATGGGAAGGGTGCTGTGTAAGTAAAAGGTAGGGCATGTGCCTTTATTGTGTGGCATGTCCTGGTGGTGACAAACAGACTTTTTTGCTTCTTATGGCAGTAAGGCCTTCTCCTCTCATAGGCTAGCATTGGGAATTCCCTTATATATGGTTCAGTGGTAATTCCTGATCTGAGAGTAGTTGTGTTGCCATGTTTGGTATGCTTTGAATGGTAGTGAAAAATCCTACTTACTAGAGTAGTTGTATTTTACATTACTATTTTATAAATGCCACTTATAGAAAGTGGGGCTTTCTCTGTGCTTATGACTCTTGTGCTTTGCTTCCTGACTCCAATACACGTCGGAGCCTGGGTGACGGCTACACTTGGTGCATATTTTCCAGAAAGCCACAACATAGGAAGGGTTGGGTGTGACAGGGGTGACATCTGCATTAATTTGCAAACTAATGGTCTTCCTGGGCTGTGAGAGTGAGATATTGAAGTCGTTCACACTTTACATTTGTGTAGGTTGTGTCCTGCCCTCACTCAAAGGGCAGATTTACCCCCCAACTGTCTGGCGCTAGGGCTGGATTGAAAGGGATTGTTGTGCACTTTAAAATGATTCCTTTTGAAGTCATCCCTTGAACAAAGGCATTTTTGAGTATAAGTACAGGGGCTCCGACCCCATGATTTTAAGTACTGTGTGGGACTTCTAACCATACTCTTTTGGCTCAACAATCTGCACATTACCAGGAGGTCTGCATTGCTGCCAGGAGGAACTGCCATTTGGACTGCCTTCTTTGGTGTGTTGGCCTGCTGACTGCTGGCCTGCAGGAGGGACTGCAGTCTTTGCATTTTTGCCTTATATGCTGTCCTGCTGCCTACCTATTAGGCTCAGATTTCACTCATTCAAACCATTGAAATTCAGCAGCTATAGTTGCCTGAGCTAACTAACTATAACCTCACATATTGCATCACTCATGACATGGTCAGTGACATCACTTCTGACATCACTCATGACAATTTCAATGACATGACTGATAACATCATTGATGATATCATCTACAGAACCACTCCCACACCCACTCACACCCCATAGAGCCTTACATACACACACTCCCACACAACCACTCTCATACCTATTCACAGACCCATACCAGGACTCACACAACCAATTACTCATCCATAGAGCCACTCCCACATCCACACACCCATACAGCCACTCAAACACCCACTCACTCACCCATACAGCCACTCATGCACCCACTCACTCACCAATACAGCCATTGACACATACAGTCATACAGACATACAAACACTTACACACCAACTCATACAAGCTTACAGCCACTCAAACACCCATCCAATCACCCATACAGAAACTCACACAGCCACTCACACACCCATACAGGTATTCATATACCCACATACTCACCCACACAGCTGCTCACACTGGCACTCACTCACCAATACAGCTACTTACACACCCACGTATTTACCCACACAGCCATTCACACATCCACTCACTTACCCATACAGCAACTGACACAGCCTCTCACTCACCCATGCAGCCACTCACACACCCACTCACACTCCCACAGAAGCACTAGCATAACCCTTCACACATCCATACAACCACTCACACACCCACTCACTCACCCTTACAGCTACTCACACAGATGCTTATTTACCCACAAAGCCACTCACACATCCACTCACTTACCCATACAGCAACTGACACAGCCTCTCACTCATCCATACAACCACTCACACACCCACAGAAGCACCAGCATAACCATTCACACATCCATACAACCACTCACACACCTACTCACTCACCCTTACAGCTACTCACACAGATACTCTCCAATGCAACCACTCACACTCACACAGTTACCTATACACACAGTCAAACAGCTACTCCCTCAACCATACAGATACTCACACACCAACTCCCTCACTCATACAGCCACAAACTCACTACTACAGCTACTCACACACCTACTCACACACCTATGCAGCCATCTCACACAGCCACTAACTCACTCCCACAGCTACTCACACACCCACTCACTCTCAAATAGAGCCACTCACAAAGCAACTCACTCACCATTACAGCTACTCACATACCCATTAAAACATTCTTCCAGCCACTCACGCACCTATACAGCCACTCAGACATCCACTCACACACTGATAGTCACACAGCTACATAGATGATATATGTTAGAAATAGTATGACTAATTTCCAGCACAGAAAGAATAGTAATTTAACTTATACTGTAGCTTAGTATATATCTTTAAGTCTCAGAAATGTTTACGAAACACCTACACTCACTGGATGATGTTTTTTTTTTTTTATTATTTTATTAAATTTGCAAAGCAAAAGGACACCACAATACATTACAAACAAAATAACCAAAAACAATACAATACACAAAAATACAACTAATGCATAAACATAATCATACATGTCCCTCCTTCAGCATCATCGAAACCTACGTACATCAAATTATAAAAACAAAACAACTAAAAGCCCCCATTCACCCTCAACAATCATCCTAATACATATCAGAGCCACAGAGCGGCTGCTCGCCTATTTACTCGTAGCCCCTCTGCTAGCCGCACCCCGCCCTCCCAAAAGCACCCAGTACAACACAGGCTACTCAGCCTCAGCTGCTTTGGACAATAGGTAGAGCCTCAAGGGTCCCCAAATGTCCTTCGGCCTTGAGATGGTAGGCAGACCCTCCGCGTATGTCTCTAGGTTGTCCTTACAATAGACCAAGTCCTGTATCCAATGGTCGACTTTCGGCACTCGCCGCCCTCCCCATGTGATTGCCACTCGCCGTGCGGCCATGAGCAGGGCCAGCCTCACAAATCTACCAATCACGCCCCGAATATGGGGCACACAGCATAAGAGACAGACCAACGGAGTGCATTGTAATTCAATCGCAGCCATATTCTTCACTGCGCGCACCACAGCCTTCCAGAATTCGGCCACCCTCCCACATCCCCAAGCAAGATGTAAAAAGTCAGCGTTTCCCTGACCACATCGCACACATGCATCGGACTCTCTCAATCCAAATCGCAGGAGGCGGGCAGGGGTGTGGTACACTTGGTGCAAATACTTAAAATGTATAATGCGTAGGTTTCCATTCATGACAAGAGTACCCGTCAATTCGCACACATATGTCCAATCTTTCTCAGATATGGGCTCAGGCAGACAGGCACTCCATCGCTCCCAACTCCTGTCAGGCGGACCCGGGCATTCATCCCGTACCGACCTATATAAGCGGGATAGCAGTTTTTTATTGGTGGGAGTAGTGAGCACGAACTGCAGGGACATCAGCGTGGGAGGCTCCAAAGGGTAGGTAGCATAGTGAGCCCTGACCGCATGCATGAGTCTGTGCATAGCGAAACTGAACGACAGTGTCTGATTGCTTATATATTGCAAGTCGTCTGTTGTGACAAATGACCCTTCAGGGTAGAGATCCTGCATCCGCTGGAAGCCCGCCTCCCCAAGCAGTCGCATCGATGGGGCTTCGTGAGTGACCGACAGCGCTGCATGATGTGCTATACGCAGAGCCGGAGCATACAGCGGCAGCTTGAGCGCAAGTTTCCCCACCTCCTGCCAGGCAGCTACAGTCGTGCTCACCGTGTTTATCTCCGTTTTTGGAATCCCTCGCGCCCTATGTGTGAACACGCTATGCAATGGTATTGGAGAGGCATCTCCTTCTTCCACCGCGACATGTGGTGTGTAGGCGTGGGGTCTCACCCAATAAAATGCGTATTGAGCTTGTGCACAAAGATAATAGACATAAAAATCCGGCGACCCAAAACCACCCTTACCATAATCGCTGGTGAGCACCGACCATCTCACACGGGCACTTTTGCCCCCCCAGACCAGCCGGAGCAGCGTACCACGGAGTGTAGCAAAAAATCCTTTCGACAGGAGAATAGGGATGTTAGTGAATAAGTACAGATACTGTGGCAGGACCACCATCTTAATAAGTGCGATACGATCCGCCAAGGAGAGCGGCAGGCCCACCCACACATCCACTTGTTGTTCCAACTTGACCTGCGCCCTCCCATAGTTCTCGCGCACCACCCTGTCCGGGTCTCGGTGGATCCAAACCCCTAGATATTTTACGGGGTCCGCTGACCACATCAAGGGAAACTCCATATCAGGCTGTGTCGTGGACTCCGTCAGTGGGATGATAATGGACTTATCCCAGTTCACTAGTAGGCCCGATAGGTGACCAAAGCGCACGTATTCCCTCAGCAACTGTGCTAGGTACCTAGCTGGCTCTCGGACAAAAAGCACCATGTCGTCCGCATAGAGCGAGATGGCGACCGGGCGGTAGTTGAAATTCAGTGCCGTCTCCCTATGACGCTGCCTCATGACACACGCCAGGGGTTCGAGTATAAGAGAAAAAAGCAACGGGGACAACGGACAGCCCTGTCGAGTGCCCCGCCGGATAGCAAACGGGTCGGATGTCAACCCCCCAATGCGCACCCTTGCGGAGGGACCCGCATAGAGTAGCGCTATCCATTGTAAAAATAGAGGTGGAAAACCCATGCGCCGTAGTATAAAAAACATATAATTCCACTCAACCGAATCAAAAGCTTTGGCCGCGTCCAGCATGACCACCGCAGCCGACATGCTAGGCTCAAGGATGTGAAACATGGAGAAAATTGTCCGGAGATTGTTTGAGGTAGATCTATCGGGTATAAAACCCGATTGATCGGGCAGCACCAGACACTGCATCAGTGGTTGCAGTCGGACCGCCAAAATCTTGGCCAGCACCTTAGCATCTATATTTACCAGTGACAGCGGACGATAGGAGTCACACTGATCAGGAGGTTTGTCCTTTTTCAGTAGTGTAATAATTAACGCCTGTCGCAGCGAAGGGGGCAGCGTCCCCGAATCATGGGCCTCAGCATACATCTCCAATAGATATGGAGCTAATAAGTCAGCATAGGCTTTGTAAAATTCGGCCGTAAGGCCGTCGGGCCCCGGTGCCTTGCCATTAGAAAGGGCTAGTATAGCAGTCTTGACTTCCTCGACAGTGACGGGTAGATTGAGATAGTCCCTATGCGCGTCCGAGAGCCAGGCACATGCCACATCCGCCAAGTACCCCTCGAGTTCAGCTGCGGACGCCTCCCCCTTGGACTCATACAGCTCAGCATAAAAGTCGCGGAATTGCTTGGTAATGGCAAGGGGGTGATAGTGCTCCCCCCCGTTGGAGTCCGTGATCTTATCGATCGGAGGCTGTTCCATGCGATTCCGAATCTTGTTAGCGAGTACATGGCCAGGCCTCCCGCCCTCTCCATATCTGTGCGCTGTATGTCTGCGTGTGAGGTACCGCACCTCTGTGTCAGCCAAAGTATCGTACTCGAGAATTAACTCATGTATACGAGCCAGGGTATCAGCCGATGGGGCCGCCTCGTAATCATGTTCCAGCACCCGAAGAGCAGCCTCCGTCTGGCGCAGCCGCTCCCGAATATCCCTCAATATGCCTTCCGTAGTACTAATGCACACCCCCCTGATCGTGGCCTTAAAGGCTTCCCACAGCGTGGAGACGGTGTCCACAGTGCCCTTGTTAAGTTCAAAATATTCTTCAATTGCTTTTCGTACCGTGGCCTCATACACCGGATCCAGCAATGCCTCCGAGGGGAACCGCCACGTAAAGGGGCGGCACATGGCCGTCGGGATCTGTAAGTCTAACTGAACCGGATTGTGGTCCGATAGGGTCCGCGGCAGATGCTCAACCCCTAGTACCCAGTCAGTCGCGTCCCCCCCCAGTAACCAATAATCAAGGCGCGACCAGGTGTTGTGCAAACGCGTTGCATGTGTCCCCTCCCGCACCGTGGCATTGCGCACCCTCCAGATATCACTCAATCCAAATTCTGTCACAGCACTCTGCACACATCGGGCCACTCTGGGAGTTCGGTGTGATAGTGGATTGGACTTATCCATCTCAGGATTCAGGTAAGTGTTCAGATCTCCCCCCCACAAGATACTTGCCTCAGGCCAGGCCCTCAATTTAGCAGGAAGCACTCAGGGTCGTCAGCAATAGGTCCATACATATTGATGATAGTGACTAGAGATCCCCCCAGCGTCCCCTGCACCATCGCGCATCGTCCCCCTTCATCAGTATGAGTCCGGGCAACCACGAATGGCACTCCCCGTTTAACCAGTATTATCGTGCCTCTGGCATAAGAAGAGAAGGATGACGCCAGCTTAAACCCCGCCCATCATCCCGCCACACTGTGTGCCGAATGGTTAGTGAGGTGTGTTTCCTGTAATAAGGCAACGTGGACATCATGGCGGGTCAGATAGGCCAGAACCTGTTGTGTTTTCTTGGGAGAGTTGAGGCCCCGTATGTTCCAGGTCAACAACCGGTAGCGCTCACCCATAGTCGAACTGTGAGTCTATAGTCAACCAGGCATACTGCGCAGCCAGCAGCAGAAGGGCAGGGCCAGCAGCACACGCAATCAGCACATCGCAGCCATCAGTTCTCACTCCAACCAACATCAGGGCATAACTTAGGCAAAAATAATATGACACATATCCCCAACTATGCTCCCTCCTCCCCCCATCCACTCCAACCTCCCAATTAGGTCGAGAACGATACCACCCTCCCTCCCACACATTGACCCCTGCACACATATTTGCTCAACAAAAGGGGATCACCCACTGGGGAAGAGGAGACGGCAGCAAACAGTCCCACCGTAGTGAGACGTGCCGGACTTCAAGTATGTGACGCACCCGTGTGCCATGAACTAATAACGTGGTCACCAACCACGGCAGTGTGCCTGAACAGTGGCATACAACTACATATAAACATATATTAACAATAGGCGGGACCCAGTCATTACACGTAGCACCCCATCTATGCAGAGGCAGTTTGACAAGTGCCTCCAGCTCCTAGACTTCTGAGCTGTTGCGGTACATGCCATCAACAACCGAGAGGAATCGCTAATCTGTATCATCCAGCGTCGAGGAGGCGGAAGGGTTCCTCGTCTCGTGCTGCCGACGTCCAGTCTTACAGATGTGTTTGGAGAACTTGAAAGCAGAGCGTGAGTCTGTGAAAAAATGCGCCTGACCCTCATGGGTAATTTTGAGTTTGGCCGGGTACAGCATGGCATATGGCACCGATGCCGTCTCCAGCAACTTCTTGACCGGCACAAATTCCCTTCGCGCCGCCTGCACCGTTGGTGTATAGTCCGGGAAAAAGGACAGAGTGTCCCCCTTGTAGGTTATAGGGGCCTTGACCCTGGCCTCCCTCAGGATAGCGTCTCTGTCTGCACAGTTCAACAGGCGGGCTATGATCGGGCGGGCCGGCGCTCCCGGTTTAGGCCTAGGGCCGAGCGATCGGTGCGCCCTCTCCACAATCATAACCGTGGATAGCACGGGCCCGAACAGGTCCCGCAGCAGACCATCGATGAATGGTTCCATTCTGGCAATGGGAGTGGATTCCGACAGGCCCAGTATGCGGAGGTTATTGCGCCTCGAGCGCGCCTCCAAATCCTCATTTTTGGCTTTGATAACCTCCGGGATCTTTTCCATATGCAAAATTTGAATTCGAGATTCCGCCTGCGAGTCGTGCGTGTCTGATAGCCTGTTTTCAAGGACATCTAGCCTGTGCTCGTGTTTCTCCACTTTCTTTTTAACAACATCGAGACCAGCTGCCATTGCATCTATTTTACTGTCAATAGATTTCATCCCGGTCCGCAATTCGAGCAGGATGGTCCGGGTATCATCCACCGACTCTTCCACGGACCCAGTGGCCCCCTGCGACCCAGGGTGGTCCCCCATGGCTTCGCTCGCTCGTGTACTGCGCTTGTTGTCGAACTGGAGCTTCGGCTGCTTAGGGTCAAGTCTTTCCCATAGTGGCAGCCACCTCGAAGCAGAATAGTATGCGCTGCTCTCCGCTCCGACAAGGCCAAAGCCCCCCAGGCCACCGGGGCCGCGCCCACTCGCCCTAGGGGCGCAACTTGTCACAATGGGCCGGCGAGAACAGCACCACCGAGGAAAGGCCGCCCTCCGCAGAAGCACCGGTCCGCCGCCAGGAATCGCCACTGCAGCGCCCACGTCTCCGCAAGGCCGCCCCGGGTGTCACACCGGCGCCGAGGAGTACACGGGGTCCCCCGCCCCGCAGCCCAGAAATCACCCGCGGCGCCCCGGGTAGCCCAGCCCGCACTGGCAGTCCTGAGCCAGCACCGAGGCAGCGCCGCCGGTGTCCCCGCACCACAGGAGGTGAGCCCACGCGATCCCCGCCCAAGCAAGTAGGAGCAGCCTCGCGCCTCCGCACCCGATGTAGGCCGCCCGCCTAGGCCTCCCCGAGCACCACCACGCAGGGCAGCAGGGGCGCCGGGAAACACCCCGCAGGCCAAGCCACAATCCGGCCAGAGCGCAGATCTCGCCCCACTCACCGCAGTCGAGGTATGACCCTCAGCAGGATCCAGCCGGGCGCCGCTCGCCCCGCGCCGTTCTCAGGGCTCCAGGTGTCAAGGCGCCGTGGCCACAGTCCACGGCGTCCTCAGCCGCTGCTCCGGTGCGACGGTCTCGCCTCCCCCGTCAGATGTTGTCTCTCGGGTCGCCGCGTGGCATTCACCGCGATGGACACTCCGGTGGGTGTGCGGCGTCCCGTCCCAGTTAGCAGTGGAGCCTCCCGGCCCCGGGGACTCGAGCAGGTGCCATTTTCCCAACGGGCGGGTACGACCAAACCTCGCCGATGCTGTCGGTACCACTGCCTTGATGGGGCCAGAAGGACTCCCAATCCCGTCCTGTGGTGGGTAGCACTACTGTAGTTGTCGTTCCGGCAACTCAGGGGGTCATGGAGGATAGTATTTGCCGATTTTCAGGTCCGGCGTGCGGAGCTCCCTCAAGAGGCAGCCATTCCGCTTCGCGCCGTAACCACGCCCCACTCACTGGATGATGTTATCAGTGATTTCTTCAGTGATGTAATTTGAGATATCATCAGTGATGTCACTGACCATTTCACGAGTGACATAATATGTGAGGTCATAATAAGAAGTGCATTGGGAGGCCATAGGTTATAGTTAGATCAGGCAGCTATAAGTTCTGAATTTCCATGGTTTTGTACAAGTGAAATGTGAGCCTAACTATAATGTCCCTGTAACCTTTGGTGTTTTCAGTGAATATGTAAATATTATATGTGTTTCCTAGCCCTGAGGAAGTAATGGCGGTGGTGCCAATTGAAACGTGTGTTGGCTATGGGGTGTTGATAAAAGAGGCTTTTCAGTTTTCCAAATTGTGATGTTTATTGATAATACAACTGACAGAAAAAAACAGAAAACAAGAGTTTTTGGTAATGCCAATGAGCAGTCAATATTTCTCGTCTTGTATATCCAGTGTTTTGAATAGTGGAAATAATGAGGAATGCAGTGACCCCAGTCTGATCTGTGTAATGATTTCCTATCTTTTTTTAACACCAATATGAAAGGGGAACCCATCACCTGTCACATGTGAGAAAAACGAGGTAAAGGTGTGCCCATCTCAGAGGGAACCACTGCTAGGTTTCTACTTTAGCGAATAAGGCTCTCATTCCTTAAATTGCAACAAACAGGTGCTAAGGGAGGGGTGTCAGTCTTGCCTTTCTCCCTAGTCAGGCTCTCAATAGTACCACAACACAAGTTAAAAACCTCTAAGTGCAGATAAGTTTAGTAAAGCAAATCGATATTCTATAATCACAACAAAGAAAGAATAGTGTGCTGGAAACGAGATATAGGTGCTCCAAATTAGAGTCCCGTGATTATAGTGCCCCAGAAGGCTTTGCTCAAGTCACTCATCTGAGTAGCCACAACTCTTCTGAGTTGTGGCAGCTAGCAGGGGAAGGCTGAAGGTGTGCACCAATTCTCACTCCATTAATCAAGTTCCTCCCTGGTCCCCTCCATGTCTCCTTGCTCTCCTGTCATTGGTTCTTCAAGGCTTGTGGGGGTTTTGCCTTATGCGGTCATCTGTAGGGCAGCTGCATCGGGTTCCTTTCTTCGGCACTTCTCATTGTGGTTGAAAGGGAACACCCCTTCCAACTTCTTCTTCTCTTTTATTGCCCCATCTTCCCCGGGTGCTCCTGCAAAATAGAGTCCAATTCCACTTTCCCTGTTGGGAGATACAGCGTCAGCCCCTCCTCCCCTCTGGAGCAGTGTTTTCTTTTCTGTTGCAGATGGTGCCAGCGTTGATCACCAGTGTCGGACGGGTCCACGCTCCCAATTCCAGGTAAGTACCGGGAGCGAATGGACCATTTGCCACATCCCTCCTCCCTTTTTTTCTTCCTAGGAAGAATTGGTTGTTGTGCGTAGTGAGATAGAAAATCCAAATTAGTTTGTTCACTCCTATTTTAGTGATAGGTTACAAATCTATAGCGCCCAAGGGATAAGAACAAACTTAACACTCGAGCATTATTTCCTTTATCCTTAGACATTCATTGCAGAAGAGCCTGAGCAGCATATAGATCAAACTCTCAACTATCCAAATAATACCTGAAGGTTTCAATAGCCCACTTAATGGCTAGTCCCTCCTATTCAATGATAGAGTAATTCTTGTCTCGTGGAAAATGTTTCCGGCTGATATGTAGGATTGGTCTCTCTGTTCCCTCTTCTTCTTTCTGGGATAGAACCACCCATAATCCCACTCCAGAGGTATCCATCTGTATTATAAAGTGCTTGGAATGATCCAGAGTACCAAGTACGGGACTGGTGATTAGGGTTGTCTGAAGATGTATGAAGAGGTTCTGCAATTCTAAGGAGGGGTTTTTCAGCTCTTGGTCTGTTTTATCAATTGGTTTTCAGTAAATCAGTTAGGGGGTGGCCATCTAGAAGAACTGGGGTATGAACCACTGATTTTAGCCCACTAACCCAAGGAAGGCTCTGAGAACTTTTTTGTCTGAGGAAAGAAGCTTTTAGAATAGCTGTGTTAGAAATGGAATTCCTGGTTGGCTGAGTTATGCACCCAGGCAGGAAAACCACTCTAGGCAGGGTAAGCTAGATAGACACTAAAAGATAACATGTTCTCACCCTCTGGTAGCTTGGCACAGAGCAGTCAGGCTTATCTAAAGAGGCAATGTGTAAAGTATTTGTGCAACACATTAACACTGTAACACACTGAATACTCCACAAAAAGACTCCACACAGTACTGTTATACCAACTGACTCCGCCCACATTAGAGGGAGAGTACTCATATTTAGAGAAAACTAGGTACCTACAGCACAGATTAAATTTACTGAGGTTCCGTTTGAACCTAATCCTGCTGATGTTGGGTTTTCCCGCGAGGAGGTTTAGCCTTACCGAACTGACAACCTGCCCATGTGATAACGTATAATCTTATTTCTGTAATGTGATCTTCTTGAATTGTTATTTTATCCTGACTTGTACTTTTATGATCTATGTTTTAAGACGATCGAATTAAGTAAATTGACTGACTGACTCCACACAGATTTAGTAAAATAGGTTATTATATTCTAAACACAAGATCAAAACAACAAAAGTTCAGTGTATAGAAGTTTAGATATTTAATTTTAAATTAATAAATGCTGTAAAGTGCTTAGAAGCAAGTAGCGCTAAAAAGGTTACCTTAGGAAGCACTGGACTGGAGCAAAGTCAAAGTTCGGGCCAACTGCGATGGAGTGCCAGCTGGCTACAGGACACACACAGGGCCCGATAAACAAAGTATTTTTCCTGGTTGCAAACAGTGAGATGCGTCAATGTCAAGGCCTGCAGCTGCAGGATGCATCGATCTTCTCCATGCAGTGAGGGCGATGCGTCAGTTCCAAAGATGGGTGCTGGAGTCAAGAGGCGACGAATGATGTGCTGGATTCTACCATGCAGTTGAGGGGATGCGTCGATCTCATTAAGCTGCAGCAGCAACGATATACTGTCTGATGCGTTGATCTCTGGAGGCAAAGCGTTGGTTCCAATGCAATGCACTAATTCTACTACCACAACCGGGTCGATGTGCCAGTTCTGCTAAGACAGGAGATGCGTTGAAATCCATGTTGCAAGTATCTGGGCCACTTCCAGTGAGCCAGGCACAGGTGCAGAGGTAGAGACTTTGATATCCCTGAGTCTCAAGCAACATGAGGCAAGACAACAAGCCCTTGGAGATCACTTGGAGGGAAGGCAGAATCCAGCTCTCCTTCAGCAGAATCAGAGAGCAACATGCAGCAGGGCACCTAAAATTCTGATCTGAAGGAGAGGCAATAGGAATTTGCAAAATGTGTTTTCGACTCTTGCCGGACACGTTGTTTTATGCAAGTTCCATTGTTCAGCCTAATAATGAGTTACTGAGACACTTGGCATTATGAAATGTCAAGACCGCTGTGTTTTTATATTTATCTGATTGACGCATGTGCCAGATGCAGCAAACTTGAGTCCTAATAGTCAAGTTCCCCAACTTTTGCAAGAGCACATAAATTAGGGCAAAACATATTTTGTTCAGAACTTACAACAAATAAGTCTGGCTTCCGTGCAATACTTTTTAAACCCAGCCAAGAGCTTCTCCAATCCATTTCATGTGCAGATGCATAAAACTACTTCCTCTTTATATAATAAAAGTGACAAATAATCTATTCCCATTTTATGAACATTGCAAACGCTCACTCTTATGGCAGAATCCAGGAAAAGGGGCTAGAGTGCAGCGCTGGCAAACTCCTTTAACTATATTAAAATCCTTTGTCAGGCTCCCATCTCAGCCATAGCAGACGTGCAACAGTGGGAAAAGTTGATTCAGGCCAGGAGCAGACGCTAATCTCTTTACAATGCTAATCAATTAGAGTCTGTCCACAACATCGAAAGCACTTTTGAAATCAAGGCATGCCAGACATATGGTTTCATACTTAAGGTGAACATATTTCATAATATTCCGTTGTATCTGAAATGCTTGACCTATTGTCCCACATACCATTGCAGTACACAGACTATGTATTAGTCAATATCCTATGTTCCTCAACCCACTCTGGTAGACTCTGCAGGACCAATCTCCCAAAGATTTTCCCAAGGCAATCCAGGAGAGACATGGGAGGATAGTTGCCCGGATCTGTCACCCTTCTTATATATTTGGATTATTTTTGCTCCCCACGTGGAATAATTACAGTTATAATTATTGGGGCGATTCACAAAGTTAAATGCGACGAAAGTCTAACTTTACGACTTTCGGTATTCACAAAGGGCATTCACTACTGGTAAATGCCCTTTGTGAATACCCAAAGTCCTAAAGTTCAACTTTTGGCATTCACAAAGGGCATTTACTAGTAGTAAATTCCCTTTGTGAATACCAAAAGTCATAAAGTTAGACTTTCGTCTCAGTTTACTTCTGTGAATAGGCCCATTGTGTTTGGAATTATCTGATAAAGAGAAATCAGAGCTCGATATTGTTTTTGTTTAATTCTTTGGAGACTTTGTCAGGGACTGGTTCTTTCCCCTGCTTTAGAGAAGCCAAAGCACATTGACCCTCTCTATGGCTAAACGGTTCTATGCAAGAAAGACACTCCAGATGTTGGGGAACTGGGGAATCAACACTGCTGTCAGATATATATAGTACCTTGAAATGTAACATCCATGTGTCCCCACTGGTGCTTTGTTTCTGAAAAACCAAAATATGCTAAAGGTTTGATGAGCTGCTGGCAAAACCGATGGCAGCAATCCACCAAACATTTTGTAATGGCTGTTCTTCTCCATGTACAGAGGGTCATCTCTAAATTTGATGAACAGTAATCCATCAGGAAGGCAGAGTTAATGCCTTCCACCACCCTGTCCTTCAAACGCTATATCGGCCCCAAAACAGACCCCCTACTGGAAGAAACATGTGAATTTATTGACTCCCTTTATTGGAAAACGGGGGGGGGGGGGGATCAGAAGAGCAGCTTAAGAATCTTTATAAAGAGAGCAAATATTGTCAGAGAAAAAGAACAATGTGAAGTTTTATAATTGCATATGCACATAGGGCGGCCGTTTCTAAAACGCTCATCACTTATTTTGTGAATCATTTCTAGCATCTGATATTAAAATGGATCATACGTCTATCACTGCTTGATAAATTAATCAGAGTCAGAAATATTGTTTCAGTTTTAACGTCATTGACAATATTAACAGTTTTATGTCATAAATGTGTAAAGATGCAAAGCCTAATGGCTTGAAATTTCCTTCAGTTTTGAAAGACAGTTCACCATAATTGTTAATGCGAAATTGACAGGGTTCTTTTACAGAAATAAATTGCAAAACAGGGGACCTGTGTACAAGCTGAAAGTTACCACTTGCCGCCCAACGCCGGAAGTAGCAGTTGCTAACTTTGTTTTTGCCTGTAACACATTTTGTTGTATTTCCCAAACCAGACGTTTCCCAGAAGTCTTTTGAAGTCACCTTGAATCTGAAGAGCACAGTGTGACCTAAACAAATCCCTGTGGCCTGATGTAGCACAGGCCGCCAAGCACTAGGGAATTTGTGAAGTAATACATGGTTGCTTTCTGTGACAGTGGATACATTTGACGCTTAACTGAGCTATTTTTTTATCCTGTACAATTCGTTATTCCACAGAATATTTCTTTTCTAGACACTAAAGCATCGCATTGTGCGGAATAAGACTTAAGCAGACAAAAAAAGAGGCTTAAAGCGTTATGCTGACTTCTATAGTCAGATGCTGCAATTTGAAAGTGAAAATGCAATCAGTCTTTAGCTGACAGTGTTGTCCTCCTGTCAGTGCAGGAGGATGAGTGATCGATGAGCCGCCCGGAGCAGAAGGAGGACAGCACATGGACTCCTGACACCTCACCTTAGAAAGAGGCTCGGAAAGATGCAGGTGTATTTCTTTATCACACATCTGTCAGCAATAGGCTTCACTGTGGGTCAGCTTCACAGCTTCTCTCTTCCATAACTCTTGCCATGTAAAGCAAACACATGAGTTTCAGTCTCTCTGTTTAGAGGGAGTAGTGCATCATTTTTACTGTTTATTAACACTTTTCTTAGTGTAGTTTTTCTTTTGCCTAAATGAAATGATGGTCTTTCCATCGTCACCCACACCCGCCATAATCCCCAAATAAGTATATAAGGAACCAAAGGACAAGCAACTGTGCTACTATCAAAACCATTTATTTCCACATAAAATGACCACTGTCGACATTCATCAACCATTTGTTAATTGTTAATCAGGAAGGTTAGAGGACTATATTTAACAAAGTATGCTGCCTCACTTATGGTCTTCTCAATGTAGTAATGAAAGATGATCTAGAAAAATACTCCCAGAAGTGGTAAGAGAAGGTGTGGGTAACGGATACAATATTTCGAGGTTCATTTACAACCTCTCATTCTATATTAGTCTCAGCAAGGTTGCAAGCACAGTATTATAAGACATGTTTTTTTCTCTAATATACTCCTTCTAAGATCGTTGAAGTGGGGAGAAAGCAAAGGTACTTGTTGCCCTCGCTGTGCATTACACAGAGCGAATATTGTTCACATTTTTGCAGTGTGTGGGGAATTATCAAAGCTGAAAATGGAAATCGCTAGGTTTTTTTATGATGAACTTAAATTGCAAGTATCTTTATCTCCTGCACTGATTCTATTGGGCATTTTCAGGGGTGGAGAGGGAGGTGAGGGGGGAGCGATAGAAAGTGGGAGAGATCTGATTTTCATATCTATGGATTTCTTGAGGTTGTGTATTGCTTCAGCATGGTTAGATCGTAACCCGCCGGGGTTTCAAATATGGCTGGCCCAGCTTTTAGCAATGCACCATTTAGAGAAAGCTGTTCACTCAAGAAAAGGCAGCAGCTCAAGGAAGAAAGGTTTGAGGATATGGGGACCCCTAACCGGAGTAGCTTGAGAGGTGGTCGGAAAAAGGGGCTTATAGGCCAACAAATGCGAGAAATGCTGCTATTACACAGGGCACTACTTTATAGGGGGTTTTGGGGTTTGTTTGGTTAATTTCTTGAGTATATAGTAGTAAATTTGTCTTTTGTGAAATCTATATAATGTATTTATTGATGTTATCTCTTTTTTCTTGAATAAATTATGTTACATATTTATGACATTGCCACCAGCTGTGCTGGCAGGGGTGGGGGGGTTGGTGTATTTAAATCAGGAAAACATTTCAAAAAAAATATTTTTTTAAAAGTATGCTGCCTTACACACAGAACACGTCTGGCAAGTACAGCCACAGTGAAAGATATTTCTGTGTAGAGCAAATTGGCTACTGCTTTTCATGTGCTGCCTCTTATTTGTATTATTCAGCCTCATAACACAGTTTCAGTATCTATCTCATCATACTCCTCCTGCATAACATTAAGAAGCCCATGTTACACATACCCTTGTACATCATACTTTTAACACCATCACCCAAAGAAAATTTCTACATTTGGACTCAGTCACTTTATTAGAGCTCGGCTTCCTTCAGCAGGGCAATGCTGCTAGCTGTAGCTATACAGAGCTCCACAAGACCAGATACTCTCTCTGTGATGTCTTGCTGAAACAGATTTTCTGCTGTGAAAAAACTCAGGACGAGGAACCTGACATTTTGGCCCAGTGGCAACACACCTTTGTATGATTGACTTGGCAGGTTTGTTCCCGTCCTCTGCAAGTATTTGGAGCCATAACGTTTCTAAGTCCCAGGTTTCTTAGGATGCTAAGAGGAGTACACTTTGAGACAGCCCAGGGTACCAGGGCCTCAGGAACAGCACTTGGCGGTTAAGACGCACTTCCAACAGATGACACCAGAAGGGTCCAGTGCAGGTTTAGTTAGAACTGGTCAGCTGGCCTCTTCAGGAAAAGGGCTTCTAGTATCTTGTTGTGCCCCTGTAACTTAACTGGAAGCCAACCAACTGACCTAGGTGTCCACTTCTTTGTCCAGGATTTATGTGGGAGCAGGTCCAGCCTTTCCGGTATCTCACAGATCTCAACAGCAGGAGCAGCTCTTACTCTGTATTCTACAGGTCCAGTAGTGTTCTGAAGAGGGTGGGGGTGACTTCTGCCACCCCCTAACGAAAAGGGAAAAATTCCAAGGGTAACTCTACACACTTTTGCAGCATCTCCTGTGTACCCTACTGAAAACAATCCTAAAGTGCCCCTCTCTACCTAACTCCAAAATGGCAGAACCTTTCTTCCCTTGTGCAGAGCTCCTGTGCCCACCTCAGAGGTGTGGCCAGGGACATGAGCAACCCCTCACAGTGGTCCATTCAAACAAGTTCTGGGGGCAGCTCCTCTCCTACTGGGGTTGGTGCCTGGCTAACTAGGTAAAAAAGAGGGCCCTGTCCAGGTGTAAGGTAACATGTTTTTGAACAAATAAAGGCTCTTGGAGAACTTAAATTCTGAAATTCAACTCACACACCTTGAAGCATTCAGGGGTACCACCCACCAGTCTTGAAAGGGAAAGCCAAAACTGTTAAAAATTATTATTATTCCTGATTTAATGTTGTATCAAAAAATGTTTCAAATCATACATATGTATGCACGGTCATAATAAAACAGTTAAAAACATCACATAATACATAAAAAAAAATTCACATAAAAAACAATCAAGGTTATTCAAGAGAGACAAAATATCAGACATCTACTTTTGTCATTAAAAGCGGTTAATCTGAAGAAATCAGTTAAAGTAATTGCATTATTTCATTATTTATATGCAACACATTGTTCCTCAAATGTAACCATAAATATGAGTGTCGATGCGTTTTGGTGGTATGAATCTGGATCAAACCCCCTTCCTCAGGACAATAAAGCATTAATCTCTCTCATACGGGTGAGATCTGATCCCACCTGTATGAATTAGGTGAGTTTAAAACATATGAAGGAATAATAAGTTGTGGAATGACTGTTAGCATGTGTGGTGTGATAACTCCCAGTCCTGATAAAGAGGGTGGGGTCTGGCTCCATGTAATACATGGGGGGTTAGCTTCGGGGTAAGCCCTTGATGGTTTTTGAAGAAAGAATTATGATGGTCTTGAAGGGGAAATGTATGGGCCTTCCAATGTTTGTCTTAAGGATATCATGATGATGTAACAGGAACCCATAATGGACAGAAGTTTTTATATCTTTTCTGTATCTTTACATAGGGAATCCTCCATAGTAATTTGATGAGAGAGATTAATGCTTTATTGTCCTGAGGAAGGTGGTTTGATCCAGATTTAAACTGTCTCTCTTGAATAACCTTGATTGTTTTTTAATGTGAATTTTTTTAATGTATTATGTGATGTTTTCAACTGTTTTATTATGACCGTGTATACATATGTATGATTTGAAACGTTTTTTGATACAACGTTAATTAACGGTTTTGGCTTTCCCTTTCAAGACTGGTGCATGGTACCCCTGAATGCTTCAAGGTTTGTGAGTTGAATATCAGAATTTAAGTTCTCCAAGAGCCTTTATTTGTTCAAAAAGATTATTAGTACCCTATCTCTTGGAGTAGAGGGATCACTCTCATTTTCTTCCACGTAAGGTAACATGTGCCTGTGACAGGGTACGGCTCTTTGAAGTTAATTGAGCTACTGGGTACAGCCTAGATGGTCCTCCTGCCAGAGGTACAGAACATCTCCCCCACCTAAGGCTTTTGTATCAGCTCTGGACACAAGGTCACACTTCATCAAAGGGGCTATTCGGCTCCTGAGTGACAGTTGGAAGCTCATGAAAATGCATTTCTAGAGGCTTTAGGAAGGGCAAAGTTGACTTTTAAGATATTTTTGCTAACGTATTTACTAAAAATCTGCCTTTATCAGTGAATTGTGCTTGTAATAAATATTTTGAAAAGTCCAACAATGATGTTTGTATCTGTTTTCTCTGCAGAGTTAATGTTATGTTATGTTAAAATTTCTTATAAAGCGCACGTACACCAATTGGTTTCTTGGCGCTAAACTTAAGGAATTGTTGGGGCCCCCTGTATTCAATTGTCTGAAGAACTAGTTGTACGCTTGGGTGAATAACCAAGTCTTAAGAAGCCTACGGAACCTTGTGAATTCAGTACAAGTTCTTATGTCCAAAGGAAGAGTGTTCCAAAAACTGGGTGCCAATACTGCAAACCTGCAGCCTCCCATTCGTTTCCGTCTGTAGGGAGGAATGGCTAAGAGGTTCTTATGGGCAGAGCGTAGACTACGTGCAGGTATGTATTTCTGAACGAGTCTGGATATAAATTTTGGGCTAGCACCATACAGAGTTTTAAAGATAAGGCAACAAACCTTAAATGCACATCTTTGTGGGATGGGAAGCCAGTGTAGTTCTTTCATGGTGAGAGTGATGTGTTCCCATCTAGGTTGTTGGGATATCAGTCTGGCTGCCTGGTTCTGTACCATTTGCAGTCTCTTGGTGAGGTAGAGTGGTATGCCAAAATATAAGGAATTGGCATAATCCAGATGTGATATCACCATAGCTAGGACCACCTGAATTAAGGCTTCCAGTGTGAGCAATCTCCTGATCTTTCTTATTTTCCTCAGTTGAAAAAAACAAGTGGAAGTTACTGCTCCTATCTGAGTTTTCATGGTGAGATCACTATTGATGATCACTCCCAGACTTTTGGCTGAGGGAGAAGTGTTGGGTGGGGAACCCAGTTCACTCGGCCAAAACTGTGCATTCCATGGGTTCAGGGGACCACCCAACAGAATCACTTCTGTTTTGTCCGGATTTAATTTTAGCTGGTTATTATTCACCCAGTCGCGAATGTGCAACATTGTTGCCTGGAATTCAGATATCGACTCAGGTGAGTTGTTGATAGAGAACACCAGTTGCATATCATCTGCGTAGTTGTATGTGCATACTTTCCTGTTTCTGAGGGAATGAAGTAAGGGAAGGAGATAGAGGTTGAATAGATGAGGAGACAACAAGGAGCCCTGTGGAACTCCACATGTCATTGCCATTTTAGGTGCAGAGAACTGGGAGAGACGTACTGACTGAGTGCGTTCCTCTAGAAATGACTCAACCCAGCTAGATGCCCTCCCTTTGATGCCGGCAGTCCTGACACGGTCGATCAGAATACCATGATCGACCGTGTCAAATGCCGCAGACAGATCTAGTAGCACCAGGACCTGGGGGAAGCCCTTGTCAACTTCTTTCCGAAGCGTGTCCAGAACAGTAAGTATCACTGCCTCAGTAGAATGGGCTGGGCGGAACCCTGCTTGATTTGGATCAAGATAGCCAGACTGTTCAATAAAGGTACAAAGGCTTTTGGCCACATGGGATTCCAGTATTTTTGCCAAATAGGGAGCAAGGAAATGGGCCAATAGTTGGTCAGAACCCTAGGGTCCGCACCTGATTTTTTTAGTAAGGGAACCACAGTTGCTTCTTTAAACGCTTTTGGAACACAGCCCTGTGCCAGAGAGTCATTAAGAAGTGCCAAGGCAGGACCGGGGAAGGTGGTAAAAACATCTTTTAAAATATGAAGCGGACAACTATCGGTAGGTGATCCCGACTTTACTTTGGATAGAAGGTCCAAAAAAATCGTACTGTCTATAGCTGGGAATTGTTCAAGGGAGCATGAGTTTTCCAGCGCTAAAGGTGAGCCCTCAGGAGCAGGGCAATGAGGGATGCTGGATTTTATAGTGAGTTAACGTTTTTATTTTAATAGTATATCCCAATACTTTCCTATGGGTCAGCTAACCCTGCCACAGTGAATATATTTTTCGAGTCCTTCCCAATGTAAGGACCTGTTTACCATTAAACGTCTACATGCTCTACTTTTAAATACCATGCCCTCTGCCTTATGGCTATTAAGGCATACTTTGGAGTGGCAATACATTTTAAAAGGAAGGTTTAGGCCGTCAAATGGGCATATTTTGACAGATAGAATTTGCAGGTTTAAAACTGCACAGACAGGCTACATTAGTAAGCCTGAAGTCATGTTTGTACTGTCACCGTAGTGGGTGGCACAATGGGTGTTGTAGTCCACTGGTGACATTTAACTTACAGGCCTGGGTATATTTGGAACTATATACTAGGGACTCATACACAAGTTAAATAGGCCAATTAGGGGTATTGCCAATTTCAACATGTTTTAGGGGTCAAAGCTCATGCTCTGGGGCCTGGTTAGCAGAGTCCCAGTGCACAGAATCGAATAACAGTAGCATCAGTACAAAACAATTGGTGTGATCATGCAAAAAGCAGCATTTTCCTACAGTCGTCCATGCTACCGTTCACACAGGCACCCTTCAAGTGGCTGGCCTTATGTGCATGTTGGATTGAGAAAGGGCGAGTGGTCCATATAGACAGAAAGGGGGGTCAAAACACTTACACCCAGTTTCTGCTAAGAAGTTGGAAGAAGCAATGCAAAGGGCTATGAAAACGCTCTGAAATTATTAAAAATAGTACTAAAATCCTCTAGAGTGTGACACTATGAGCAAAATATAGCAAACCCATGTAATTTGGTGCATGGACCAGAGATATCCTCCTTTCAAGAAGCTCCTCATGTAGGGCCAGATTTACAAGAAACTGACGCATCTCTGCATCATAGCAGAGATGCGTCAGTTTACTTGCATCACACTAAAAAACCCTTGCGCCACCATGGATGCGTTGCATTTACAATGCAGCTCACCATGGCGCAAGGATTGACAGATGCATCACGCATCTGTTGGCGCAAAGGTCACGCATTGCTGGAGTCATGTCGCAAGCACGACGCAACTCCAGCAATGCTCAGGAAGGCCTATACCTATTGTGCTGCATCACTCCTTACGCCTGCTTCAAGCAGGCATAAAGTTTTGACGCAGTGGCGTCGTAGAAGTGGAGCAGTGAAATCTTGTAGATTTCACTGCGTCACTTTTACAAGGCTTTCTTGCATCGGAACGCCCACCCTGCATACAATATACCTGATGCAGGTATAATGTGGAGCAGGGCTTTACAACGTGACGCATCTCTCTAGATGCGTCACGTTGTAAATGTGTCGCAACGTGGCACATTGTTTACACCGCCGGTCCATCACAAAAGTGATGCAACGGCGGCGCAAAAGTGTCGCAAGGGGCTTCTAAATCTGCCCCCTAGTATTTTCCCACTCCTGATGTCAGGTCCTGTGATAACTGTGTGGTTGCTGCAGCCAAGAAAATCATCACCGTGCTAAGCGGTTTGGAAAATATCACAGGGCAGCCAATGAGCTGTCCTACTCAAGTTGTTTTTTATAAATAATTTTCTTTAAAACATTTATTACTCATTCTTTAAATGAAAATCAATCACAGAAATAGTAAATAATTGATCCTTTCACATAGTAAGTAGGTTTTAATTGCACAGCATGCTGGTATCAACAGGAAGCTGTAGGCTGTGCAGGCTCCATAATGGATAAAATAATGGCTAGACGGTACCTCCTAGGGCTTTGTGGCTCAGAACCTCTTAGTTGCAATTTCTCTAAGATCAAAAGCATATTAAAAACTAAGACCAGTTCCTGTAGAATGTCGTGCATACTTATTAAAAAATAATCTCTTCTCATCTGCATTTTAGGAAAGCATTAAATGGATATAGATATAATGCTTTTTCTGAAATGCAGATAGAAAACACAGCTCTTTAAATAGTTTGCAAAGTGTTCCACAGTGACTGGGCTAGGTTTGTACATATGTATACACACACACACACACACACACATACATGTAACTGTGGGTGGCACTAGTTAATCCTTTCCTTAACGTCTTCGCTGCATAAATGGCAAAATACTTTGTCCCTTTTCTAGCTCAGCAAGGATACGGCTGTGCTAGCCCAATACTTAAAAACTGCTAGAAAAACAAACATTTGAGGTGAGCAAATTTAGAGTGTTGGTGGTGGTTCAGAGTGCTCTATATACCCTAAAATGTGGGAGCTGCCCAGGGTTACCTGGTTCCTTTTTTGCCTAATTTATGCAGCACTCTAATCCTGAAAGTGGATTGTTTTGACTTATGGATACTAGGTGATCCCTTGTGTCTCTAGGAAGCTATGTCTCGCTGATAAGCTTAAATAAGAGTGAAAAAAATGTGTAAGGGGCTGCTTTCATTTTTTCTAGTTTGGATTTGGTATTATTTTCCAATCCAAAGCTGCAACACTGTAACTGGAATGGCAACATGCTTTTCTCATTGTTCAGCTCAGTGTGGATGGCACTAGCTAGTCCTGTGCTTATAGACTTTGCTGCAAAAATGGTAAAAGGCTTTGTCACTTTTCTAGCACAGAGTAAATACCACTATCCTAATCCTATGCATAAAAATGGCTAGAAAAGCAGACATTTGAGGTGCGCAGATTTAGAGTGTTGGTGGTGTGACTCAGTGCTACATAGAAAGGAGGGGCCTTCCATCTAAAATGTGGTAACTACCCTGGGTTCCCTGTTTCCTTTTTTGCATAATGTATTCGGCACTCTAAGCCTGGAAAGGGTATTGTTGTGACTCAAACTGGGTGCTCTTTTGTGTTTGGCCAAAACTGTACCTCTCTGAGGAGTTTTAATGAGAGCAAAGCACATGTGTCAGAATTTGCTTTAATTCAGTCTAGCATTTCAAGCTGGCATTTTACCACACCAAAGCTGTAATATTGTGCCTGGAATGGTAAAAGGCTTTTGCCATTTTTCAGCTTGGCGTGGGTGGCACCAGCTAATCCTATGCTTATCATCTTTGCTGCAAAAACAGAAAAAGGTTTTATCACTTTTCTAGCTCAGTGTGGATGCCACTGTACTTGCAAAGTGCTAAAAAAAACAGACATTTGAGGTGAGTGTCGGAAGTGTTGCTGAGTGCTCCATATAAAGGAGCTGGTTTCCACTTAAAATGTGTTAACAATACAGGGTACCCTGCTTCCTTTTTTGCATATATGAATGTATACTGAATAATTTAAAACATAGTTCATCCACCTCAGCTTTTTTCTGGAAAGTTTTGATTTGATCCCTCAAGTGGGGGCCAAGAAAGGGAGTGTGCCCAAAACATTAGTTTCTCATACTAGTTCCCATAGGAACATTTGGGAAGCGATAGAGAGAAAAAAAGCTTAATGGATTTACAAGACATATGGCAAAATGTTAGAAGCTTACTCAGACAGAATGTTTTTCATTATTCAGTATAAATCAGTTCAGCAGCTTTTGAGACATTTCTATTTAGAGAGGTGTTGGTGGTCATGAAGGGGTTAAAAAGATAGTGATACCTGGATTATTGGTGTCCAGGTATGCTCTGATTGCACACTCTATTGTGGGGTAGTCAGTCCTGATTGGCTGGCCACAACCTGAAAAATGCTTTGTGGCAGCAATTTTGGAAAGTTTTGGAAAGATTTGTCAATTAGCGGAAAAGTTATTAGTGAAACAAAAAAATGTTCTTCCTATGGAGACTCTGGCTTAACTTTAAATCAGACCCTCAAACATTTCGTGATTCACGAAAAAATCCTCAAATCAGCTGACAAGCGCAGTGGCTGTGATATTTACTATTTCGGCCACAAAAAAAGTCTCCCGGCACGCATCAAAAAAATTGGGCCTTCTTATTCGCTGTACGCAAACACGTCACTAAGTGTCTCTGTACAGCCGTAAACTAGCTGCTTCCTCCAGCCACACTGTGACAAGCAGAGTCAACGGCAAGCAGTCTCTGGCTTAGCGTGTAGCAAGACTGCTCATCAATTAGCAGCCAGATTATGTTTTTAGTAGCACGCCACTTTGGCATTCGCTTAAATGGCCTTTGAAATCCTAGGCCCCCTTTCATCCTCTGCTCCCTTTCTGAGGAGAGGCAGGAAAGCACAGGCATCCCTGCAGAGTCTTACTACTGCTGGGCGCGAGAGGCAAAGCCTGCGCTTCAGATACAGAGTCACTCCGGACCTTCCAAATGTGCATGCTGTCATGAGCTCCGATGGAAAAAAACAGTTCAGGTTTCTCCTGTAAAGAAAAATATTTTCACCCATACATAGACCCGGAAATATTAAAGACATACATTCTGTTGGCCTAGGCAACTATTCAAAATGTTCTGTCATAAGCTTTGTCTCGCAGCAGGGATGGGCAACACCGGGACTATCAAAAACAAAAATTGGGCATCTGTTCCTGAGAAGAGAGAAAGAGTTCTCGATAGGTGTACCTAGACTAAGGTCAATAAGACAGTCAGCGAGGCTGTTTCATGTTGCCCTCACACACCCCAAAGGGGATGTCATGCTTCATCATAGGGCGGTGCTCCTCGTCGGGCCGGCGCTGCAATGCCATACGGGTCTCCCAAAGGGTCACTTTGGCAGAGACTGGGACGAGCCTGAGACCCTGGAATGGATGACTTTCAGATGAGTTCACTGTAACTACTGATGTAAAAAATAAAAAGTAAAACTAGCTGGTCTTGTCGATTGCTTGTTAAAGAGAGCGCCACCTGCTATACTCTCTGCAGACTTAGGGGCCCATTACGATACCCGGCGTAAAAAAATCCGCCAGGCATGGAAGCGGCAAAAATCCGCCCGCTCACACCGTCTGAACACCGACCACGCCATTACGATTACACAAACCGAAAACCGCCATCGGCGAAAAATCACACAAGATACCGCCCGCCATCGTCCGAGTCGGAGTCAAACCGCCCGCCACGGACGGAAACACGCATGACAACACAAAACCGCCCGCCCTCACGGCCGACACACCGCACGTGAGATTACGATCGCACCGCCATGAGCGCGGGAAAACTACAAATATACCGCCCGCCAGCGCAAACAACGCCGATGAGAATCGACACGGCAGAAGCCATGGCGCCCACGTCCCTGCACAGAAACCATCCGCTGACAAAAACAATCGCACACAACATGGCCAACAAGTCCACACAGCAAGGCACGCACAAATACACAAGCACAGTACACATCCCGAAAACACCCCCTGGACAAACAAAAACTACAAAGGCCAGAACACCAGACACAACACACCTGAAAACAACAGACCATGAGGACACACCCACATAGGTAAGTACAAAAGCAGCACTCCCACAGACCACAACCCCTTGCAACATTGCAAACTAGAGAGGAGAGGAGAGGACACAGTGACACAGCAAGGACAGCAGCACACCACAGAAACGCACACATCACAACCACCACCACCACCACCAAACACCGGCACCACAAACCCCCTGCACATTACACAACACACACCGCACCAGCACCACAAACACCATGGCACCACAAAGAATGCCCAAGTTCACGCCCATGGAGCTGACGGTCATGGTCGACGAGATCATCAAGGTGCACCCACAAATCTATGGGAACCTGGTCCAGCACACACCACTAGCCACCAGAAAGAGAATGTGGAACCGGATTGTAGACCAGGTCAATGCAGTCGGGACCTTGCCCAGGAACAGAGTCGAAATAAACAAACGGTGGAATGACGTCAAGAGCCTGGTCAAGAAGAAGGAGAGCAAGAACAGAGAGCTGGCTGCCGTCACTGGCGGAGGGAATCCCGCGCTCTTCAAGACCTTCAAAGCGTGGGAGGAGAAGGTGCGAGTCATCATACATCCCGAGATCCTCGCCGGATTAGCAGGGGAGTGGAGGCTGGTAAGTACAAACTAATGTATACCAGCACACCGCTATGTACTCACATGCACTACCACCATGCCACAGCTCCCAGGGACAAACACCCCCATGTCCAGCACACAATACACAACACATCACACACACATGCAACAGACACCACCACACACAGCCCAAACCGAACAACTGTAAGATGCGTGGGGACATGTGTACACTCAGCCAGCCACGTAACCACCAACAGGTCCCCAAATATGCCAGAAGCGCCACAACGAGCACCCACCACACCCATGTGTCCGCCATAGCTGCACTAACCGACAAGTAACAGGTAAGTGGCAGGAACACAAAGTGCAGTGGGTGGGAGGGTGGACAGCCTAAGTACAAAACACACCAGGCCCCTAGTCCCACAGCACAGCAAGGAGGAGCATCCCCCACACCCCACAGCCACGTGTCAGCCACCGCAGTGCACAACGACAGCCGAAAGGTAGACATCACGGTCCACAGCAATCGGTGTCAGTGGGTGTCCAGCCACCACCACGACCCACAACACCCCCCACCCCCACAGACCTGCAACATGGAGCACCCCCGCTTAGAACCATGTGGCATCCAGTACAGTGCACGCCCGAACAACCTGCAGGTGGGAAACTGGACAGGGCTGGATTACTGGAGGCATGAGGACCGTAACACGACCAACACATGGGACATGTCACGTAGCAGACGAACACGCAGCACCGCCCACCGTCACGAACAAGTGAACAATGTGCACACGGACATGAACCACAGACTCACACCCCACATGACCCATCACAAACACAGCAACACCCAAGGAGCCACGTCTGCATGCACAAGCCACACTGAATATAGTACCACACGGCAGCCACTGTGCAACCCATCACACACAACCGAAACACCATTGAAGTCCTGTCCATGTAGCCCCTACTGCCTGTCAACCACACACCCCACAACTACGCCTATGTAAGATAAACAACACTAGACGCAACAGAGCGGAACAACATAAATGCACACGAACACCACTGAACCCATCAAACACACAGACACACCATGCACATACAACATACCATCCATCCCATCCGTCAGCCCCAGTCTCATGAAAGGCATGTCATCCACACAGCTGCCACACATACAGCAGTCACGCTAAGATACATGCCCATGACCAACCATGTGCCAGAAGTCAATGAAGCGCACGACACACTGTGAGCAACAACACACAACATGGGCCACACCCCCCGAGCACTGCAGTGATGCACATGGCACAGGGCAGCACGCACACCAAGGAGATGGGACAACTGCAATACGTTGGCTGGCACACAACCATCACTCACTCATAACGATGCGTCCAATGCCATGTCCAGTAATCACAACAGACAGCAAATATGCAGGCCATGTCAAGCATGCACACACCTCAAACCATGCACTGTCATGCTGCCACAACACATGTCACGTTCGGCACCCATGGCTCACAGCATGTACCCCAAAAGCATATTCCATCCCTAATGCGAATCTGGGGCATGGCCCCCATGTTGCCATATGCGTTCCTAAGCGTCCCATCTGAACACCAAAAGCAAAGTACAAACCAGACCCAGGATGGGCCAGGAGCCCGCATACACCAGAGTCACAATAAGTAGGGGCACAGCAACACACCCATCGGCATGGCCAATCCGTCCCATGCCACATGTGCACAGCACACAGTCCCATTGTCAAGCACACACAACTACAAATGCTACAGCCACACACACGCCTCCGGGAAACCCATGTACGAGATTGCACGAACTGTTAATGTCAGACGACAAATACATACTTCGCCAGGTGCAACACAATAACAAATCTCATTCTCTCCACAGGTGACGAACTGCTGGATGCTGGGGATGGAGACAGCAGCCAGCACAGCCAGCCTACAAGCCCCCAACGAGGACACACGGATGTGGAGGATCTGTCCTCCTCTTCGGACACGGACCACCAAGCAGGCCCATCTGGTGTGGCAGGGCCCAGCCGCTCCCCAGGACCCCTCCTACCCACCAACCCATCATCCAGGGCTGCTGAACATTCCCAGCCCCCTGCTGCCACTGTCGTTGCAGCCACACCCACGGTCATTGCGGCCACACCCACGGTCATTGCGGCCACTACCATTGCCGCAACCGCCACCATCGCCGCACCGACCACCACCGCCGCCACCACCACCACTTCTTCGCTGGCACCAGCCCCAGCACAGGTGGTGGCCCGGCCGACTGGATCCACCCTGGGAGCCACAGCGAGGACCGTGGTGAGCAATGTGGCTAGTGGGCAGGCCGGTGGCAGCAGTACTGGTAGGAGGAGCAGGGTCAGGGAAACGCAAGTCTCCCCTGGGAGCCATGCCCTGCCTCAAATGGCCAGAGTCCTTGGGGCCTATGAAGAGGCCCAAGGACAATGGGTCAGGTCTGCTTCAGACACGCGTGAGGTGCTGGGGGTGCTGAGGTCCATGGACGCCCGTATGGGCCAACTCGTGGACCTCATGGGCCAGCTGGTGGTGGCGGTGAGGTCACAGCCAGGGACAGCAGCTCCCCTCCGCCACCACCTGCCGGGGCGCAGGGTCGAGCAGCAGTGTCCAGTTCCCCTGCGTCCACAGCCAGTGAGCACACCTAAACCACCAGCATGTCGCAAGCAGGCACCCCCCTCGCAAACGTGGAAGGGGCCGTCCGAAGTGGAAACAGATCTACCGGGAGGACTTCGCACGCTCCAGACGCAAGTGAGGCAGCCAGCCAGCCTTCCTTGACCACCCACTGCATTGACTTGGACTACGATCCCACTCCACACAGCCATCTGGATGGCATGTGTGTGTTGGACTATGGACATAGAACCAGTGGGTACACCCTGAGCATCACGCAGCCATGACCGACAGCTCATTGTCACTGCACGCACCACTTTTGTCATCACCTTACACACAATCACATGTCACAGTTTGAAATAAATGCACCTCTTACACAAACTGCTGTTTGTGCCCTGTGTTTTATTTGTACGGAATACAACGGCCACCTTGGGCGGAAAGGCACCTGATGCGTGGCATGGCAATGGAACCGGAGGGCCTATAGGGACCTAGGGGTGGGAGACAGAACAGGAGCACATTCAATGAGTGTGTCACACACCCATCACACAGTACATGTCAACAACTACAAGCAATGTACACACATCGCACAGAGCAATAGGGCACAATGCCACAGCCACCAACAGTGGCATACTACCCTGGCCATGGAGCGTTGACACACAGCACGCAGTGAACAAACGGCCACCCTGACACAGCACACACACACCTGCACAGACACAGCCACATCAGCCGTCGTACATGGACACTCACCGTCAAGTGAAGTAGTGGGCGATGAGCTGCTGCCGCACATTACCAGCTTCCTCCTCTCCGCTGTCCTCCTCACTCGAGCTGTCCTGGTCTGCGGGCTGGGGCCCTGGTTGATCTCCGTCATCCACGATGAGGGGGATCTGCTTCCGAATGGCCAGATTGTGCAGCATGCAGCACGCCACCACTATCTGGCACACCTTCTGTGGGGGAGTACGCCAGCGCACCCCGGTGCGGTCCAGGCACCTGAACCTGGACTTGAGGAGGCCAAAGGTACGCTCGACCACACGTCTGGTCCTCCCATGTGCCTCATTGTAGCGATCGTCTGCTGGGGTGCGAGGATTCCTCAATGGACTGAGCAGCCATGCCCCATTCGGGTACGCAGAGTCACCTGGGTGTGAGGGACACAGAGAACCGTTGCTATTCCAACTGGACAGGGGACAGCATCGCACAACCAGCACGCTACACCACTCCACATACTCACCGACAATACAGCCACGATCCTGTTGCAGATTGGACATCAGTCGTGGCAAGATGCTGTTGCGCATTATGTGTGCGTCATGGGCCGAGCCTGGGAACTTTGCACACACGTGGGTGATCACCATGTCCGCAAGGCACACCACTTGCACATTCAGGGAGTGCGTGTGCTTCCTGTTGCGGTACAGGTGCTCAGTGGCCTGTGGTGGAACAAGGCCAACATGTGTGCAGTCAATGGCTCCAACGACGTGTGGGATTCTGCCAAGGGCATAGAATGCACCCTTCACTGCCGCCAATTCACGAGCCCTGGGGAAGCGGATGTACCTGTTTCGGTACAGCATCATGGCTGCCAGTACATCCCTCAGCACCTTGCTGAACATGGGCTGGGACATCCCTCCTCCACTGCCCACTGTGTGCTGGAATGACCCAGTGGCGAAGAAATGCATGGCGGCCATCACCTTAGCTGTGGGGGTGACAGCTGTCGGATACACCCTGCGGGGACGGAGATGGGGTTCTAACATGGCACACAGTCGATGCAGGGTTGGCCTGTCCAGCCGAAACTTCCTAATGACCTCTGTATCGTCCATGTCCGCCAGCAATTGGTATGGGCGGTCAATGTTCGGTCTCCGCCTAGGGAAAATGGCAGTGGACACATGTCAAAGCAACACAACACATAGCAATTTCGCATACACATCACTGACATGACTGAGCAAGCACATGAGCCACAGCCCAGCTGTCAAGCTGGGACGGCACGGCCACAATACACTTACACAGGTCTCCCAACAATGGCAATGGCTAGTGAGACATACCACTGCCATGTGCATGCACATGGGGATCTAGGCCCCAATGACTTGCGGGCGTGCTGATGGGGACTGACTGCATATTCGTCAAGCGGCAACGCCACGGCAACATGAATGTCTGCTGAGCATGGAACTGCTTCCGAGGCTGGATGAGTATGGCACACGGCACGACGACGATGTGGGCACAGGCTGAGCGGCCAAAACAAGTGGGACCTGTGGCACGAGGGGATATGAGACAGTAGTAGGTGTCAGCACTGCACCCTATGTACAGCACTGTACGGATCACACCTCCCGAAACATTGACAGGTGTCCACATTGACAGCCCCATGCCAAGACGGCTGTGTGCTTGCAGTCACACGTCACAGGTGAGAGGTTACATTGCACGTGCCAGGTGGCAGACGTACATAGTGGGAGCTGGCATGTGTGTGCATGTGTCTCCTGTTCAGGATCCACCAGATGGGCGCTGACTCTGTACTGAGCATTGGACACAGCATGTTCCGTGGAAGGCTTGTGTGTGTGGGATGGTGGCACTGGATGTGCCTCCGTTGGGTGGGGGCCATGCACAGGGCGGGTACGTCGATGATTGCGCATTGTTGGTCACGGTGGGTGCACCCACTAAGATGTGTTGCCCTGTGTTCAATTCCTATGTCCGCATGATGATGGACTGTAGATGTGGGCAGACTACACATTGGTCGATGTGCTGTCTATATGCATGTGCCTTCACACCAGGCACAGCTGCCCCTGCACATGTGACCCCTGCTGGACTCGCTGCTGGGTCTGTGGAGCTGATGCACCTTCTGTGCGTGGGGCGGACAGCTCTCCTCACTTCCCTCATTGCGCATGTCATGACTTTGCCGCAGGTGACATGGATCATGGAGGGCCCACATGTACGCGTGGGTAGGCTACACATGATTGTTCACTGGTCGCCACCCCCAGTCAGTGTTTCGAATGGGAAGGTTGTCGTGCTGGTGGTATATTCGATGTGGCGGATGGGCGGGCCTAGGTGCGGGCTTACATTCCGGACATGGGGGGGTAGTTGGATTGGCGACTAGTTGCAGTACACACGGGACACGTCTCTTCCTTTCCACATCTGGGTCATCCCTTGTACTCACTGACAGTGATACAGTCATCTTCGCCCCAGCCCTCATGTCCTCCCCTCGCTCCCCCAATATGCATGTGCACCTGCGAGGCTAGCGCTTGCACAGGCAGCCCCAAGCTCGCACCAGAGAGGGCAAGGAGTGTATGTGTGGGTCCAGTTGCACGAGTGGGCTGTCTCAGGGTATGATGTGTTGCGGGACGCCGTCCACCTGCGTGGTGCCCCAAATGGAGACCCGGCCTGCATGGACTATGCATCACAGTCTTCGCCTTCCGGATCCGCCACCTGCGACACCCAGTGGCTGTGGCTGCCCTTGCGGCCATGCCGCGTCCGTCTGTGACTGATGGCCCACACATTCACTCTTTGGCCTCTCTGGGGAGGGCTCGGGGGTGGTGGCGCACGCGCTTGCACTTAGTCGCAATGGCATGTGGCGTGGTTGGTATAATGGGCAATGGATGGGATGGTGCGAGCCACCTCCCGTGACATCAGTGCTGCTCGTGCTGTGGTGCGTCCCCCATACACTTCCATTTGACTTGTGCCATGCTAGACGTTGAGGTTCTATTGCCTGCGTGATATGACCAGGAGGAGCGCGAGGAGACCTCTCACACACCATGCTCCACTGCCATCCCGTGCCCTGTATCGCCTGTGCGGATTGACTATGTTGGGGTTACACCTGGTCGACTGGGGCTGTGTGTGCCTTGTCAAGGGGCATGGCGGGCGCACAACAGGATCCAGCCTGTCCACAGAGGGTGGGCTGAGGTGCGCCTGGTACCGCTTTGTACGTGTGCCCGGCTGCTGTGCACACACGTGTTCACTCCCCCCGACAGGTGTCCTCTCACAATGCCCAGGGAAGCGGTGGTGTACTGTTCATGACCCCTCCCGACACGGCGTGCTCCAACTTGGCATGTGCGCATCTACCCGTCACACCCACCCACCTGAGCACTGCGTCCATACGACTTCACACGACACATGTGTGTCTTCCACAGTTGTGCTACTCATTTGCGTTGACATCCAATACCAGTGGACTACATGGTCATGTCACGACTGCCGTGTACTTCACATACTCTCATCCTCTCTCATTCGTACTTGTGAAATGAGTCAGCGGAGACAGTTTTGGTTTCAAACATTATATTGAGTCTTCTGTCCTCTGTGATGCAGTATAGTGGACACTACTGGCAGCGGAATACATGTTGAGGATATACTGAGCATTATTGCAAATGGGATAGGGTGTGGGGTTACATGTGATTGGCTGTTGCATGTGGGATGTGGGCTTCAGAGTTACATCTGCTTGGCCAAGGCTGTGCTAATGTACATTTACGTATAGCTGCGGAGCTGCGGACTTTGACACAGACGGTATACATGTAGCCTACCAGACCGCTTGGCATCATGGGCACAGTCCATCTCAGTTCCATGTGACAGGTTTGCTGCGGTTGTTCCTCATGCACGCGTGCATGTGAGATGACATCAGGGCATGTGCTTGCGTGCATGCAGCGGCGTGCCACTTGTTGTTGCAATGTGGTGGTTACTGGACATTTCACAGTCACTGGGGTCGTGTTGTTGTTGTATGCACTTGTCGTCCATGCAAAGGTCCTGGTATGGGATTCCCGGGGCGGGGGTGGGAGGGGTGCAGCACCCACAGACTCCAGGCGACCTATTCATGTCCACTGAGCGGTGTGTGTGTCCATGGGCGCTGGATCCATGTCGTGTCCTGGTTGTTCGTGCAGACCCGTCCATGTGGGTGCGATACACAGAGCCCATGCCACTGCCTCCCACGATGCATGCGGTGTTCCTGGATGTGATGGGGAACAGTGTGCATGTCCCGGTCATATCCGAAGTCATGGCGATGTCGTTGATGGTGTGGTAACAGTTGCCGGTCGTTTGGTATGGCTGTTGTGGTGGTGACTGGCCAGTCCGTGCGGAAGCTAAGCATGGGTGCGGGGTTGGACATCATAGGTCAATCGGGGAACCTGCGTTGTGGTCCGACGAATTTACAGGTTGTCAGGTATGCGATGCCGTCCAGCAGGGCTTCCATGTCATTGGTGGTGTACATGTTTGCCAGCCAATGTAGCGGATGGTGGCTGTCAAGGTGTTGTTCGTCCCTTGGAGGACCATGATGGGGCATTCTGGGTGACATTCGATGTAGCTGTTCTCGATGATCCGTCGTGTGGAGGCACAGTGGTCCCATTTCAGTGCGGGTGCGATGTTGGCCACATACGCCATGCCCCCATAGGCAGAGCAGGCCCTGTCGTGTGCGTCCAGAGGGAGGAGTAGTGGTAGCAGGTCCGCCTTTAGACATGCCGGGTTGGAGAGGCATATCTCCACGGGATGCTGGTAGGGACACCTCCGACAGTAGAAGACGGGCATGACGCAGCTGAACAATGTGATGCGGTAAGTCAGTCGGTAACTTACGTTCAGCAGGGACAGGAGATCGCATCCCAATATACGTATCAGGTTGGTTTTGTACAGCTTGAGCTGTCCGGCGTAGTTGGGTAGGTGTGTTGCGGTTGCCATTTCGCAGCGGTGCGTTGTGGTGGCGTGCTCCGGCTGTGTGTGCAGTCTGCAATGTGCACGCTCCGAGGTTGCTGTGAGCTCTGTGTAGTCGTAGGGAGACAGGACTTGTGTTCTGTTGGCTTGTTTGGAGGACACGGGCCCTCATCCCACATGCTTCTCAGACAGTTCAAGGTCAGTGATGTGTGACTCCTTCCAATTAACTTGCATGTGGCCGACATGGGGGAGTGTTTTCTTCTTTCTTCCCCGTCCGTTGTGTGCTTCTGTGATATGCGCTATCTGCCCTGTGGTCGGTCTCCTCGGCATGCCTGTGTTGGTCTTTTCTTGGACAATGGCTGTATTCACCGGCTTCTTTCGTAGGGCTGTGGTTTCGGAGATGGAATGGAAGGTCATTCAGTGCTGTCTGCTCTCCCTTGTGTGGGCGGCAGGCTGCCTTTCCGCTCTGCGTTGGGCCTTGTGTGTGAATGTTATTCTTGGGCCACCTGTTGTCGGTCCCCGGGCTCTTTGGTGTTCCGTTTTATATGTCTTGTTCATATGTGCAGGGTGGTATGGGTGTTTCAGTGTGGTACTGGCGTTCCTCTTCCCGAAGAGGCCCTGCTTCTCCTAGTTGGTGTTGCCGCCGCTGTGTGCTTCACCATGTTTGTTACACTGGGGTGTGTCCTGCTGTTGCGTGACTTCACTGACATGTGTGCGTCGGTTGTGTGGCGTTGGGTGTTGTCCGTGAATTGGGCGTTGGGGACATGTCTGTGGCAGGCCTGTCACGTGTCATGTGCGTTCGGGGTGGGGCTGATGTGTGTGCTGCTTGGTTGTGTCCCTGTGTCTGTGTGCGACGCATGCATGGCGCTGCGGTTGGCCTCTGCGTTGTGCGCATGTGTGGCGGCGTCATCGCCGCTTTGGGGCCGTGACGGGGTCGTTGGTTCCTAGTCCCAGGTGGTGTGTACACATGTGTTACGCGATGTTACGATTTGGCCTGTGTGTCATATGTGGATGCAATCGTGGATGTGTAGTGTACACGCGCTGGGGGGGGTTGTCCGCTTTTTCCGCCCTTGCACTGTGTGTGCTGTTTGCGTGCACTTGTTGTGTGTGTGCCTACCTGCGTCTCCGCGGTACGTTGCGTCCTTGGTGGTGCATCAGCAAGAGCATGGGGAGGACCTGCAGTGCTGGATTCATGCTCGGGGGTGCCGCTTCTTCGTTGTCCGTGCTCGGCGTCCGTGTTACCGCTTTGGTTTGTCGTACGGTATCTCTTAGCCGTGGGAGCCGTTTGTTTGCGGCATCGTAATTTATACGCCGGGCGGGACGTGTTTTCGTCGGACGGTGTGTGTCAGTTGGGCTGCGCCGCTACGTGTACGGGCGCACTTTGATGGCGGACGGTGTTGCTGGCTTGCCGGCGGTGTTTGGCCTACTTTTCGCATCGTAATTGGGCGGGCGTGTGGACTGCTGCGTGCCGGCGGTAACTGGTGGTTTTTGCATCCGCCAGCACGGCGGTTGTGCTTCCGCCCGCCATCGTAATGACCCCCTAAGGCTCTCGCTAAGTTCTCAAAGGTTGCCACTTATTTTCCAGGGAGCTGGTAAGAGCAGCTACCAGCCTAAACAGGATTAGGAGATCCAATGGAACACTGCAGATTGGTTTATGTTGGCTGCTGAAAACACTTAAAATCAGGGGAATCAAACCAGAATTTACCAATTCTCTGATAATTTTACTGGGCCCTACCCACCCCTGAAGTAAACAATACTCTGGGTATTAGAAGTGTGACAGCCACTGAAAACTCGAGTTTTACCTGGCTTTGACTCAGCTCGCGGTCCTCCTGTACCCTCATGCCCAAATCAAGCCAAACTTTCTTGTAGCTTCTGCCTGCCACTCAGACTGTAACCTTATGGCCAAGAATCAAATTACAGACAAAGCAGTGTCCTTTCATGGAAAACGGGCGAGAAACCCATCTAGTGGCTGAATTGCACACTGTGAAACCAGAAATCTGGGCTTTCCCCTTTCACCAAATTGTGTCCTAGGTAAGTATTTTATTTCAATGGGCCTCCTTCAAATACGTGCGAAAGCCTCTTGTGTTTTGTTTAATGCACTATATACACGCCCCAGCATTTTACGATTTTCACAGCCATCGCGCTAGTCAGCTGATGTAGTGATTTTTTTTTCAGTAATCACGAAATACTTGAGTGTCTGTATACGAATAATATTGAAGCAAATAGGAACGTGTGCCCCGCAGTGTTCCGGTAGGTCAGGCTGTCGGTTTCTAGCATATGCTCTTAGATACCATCATATGTAGTAATGGTTTAGTTACCTCCGTACACAAAACGAGGGGGATCTGTATGACTAATTACACAACAATTTAAAAAGCACTTACAAATTATTTTTTTTTGTATTTAATTCTTTTATAGTGCTAATCTTTCTAATGCAGGATGTCAGAGTGCTTTGCATCACAGCTACATATCAAACAAAGACAATAAATCATACACATGTGTGACTCAAATGTATATGACATTACATATGAAAAAAAGGGTTACATGGTGTAAGAGTCCCCTATCATCCATACTGGAAGGCATTAGGCTGTATTTGAAAGATCGAAACGTAAGAGCTGCAAGTAACAAAAAGATCTCTGTGCCAAACGCAGTAGCACCTTGCTTATGTACATAAAATACATGTGTGATTTGCATGTTAGACAACGTGCTTTGCAGCAGGTACATTAACCCTTTATGCTACTTAATGAGTCAAAACTGTGACTAGACAAAACGCAGATCTCTATTTTTACCCTGACCCTCAGTGTGAAAAAAACCTGGCTTTGGTAGCCATATCGCCCATCCACAGTTTTGATGTAAATTTGAAGAGTCTTCTTTGTTAAGTCTGTTGCCATGATCTGCAGCTATTTGGAAGCAGTTGTGGCCGCTGCAGGAAAGAGCGGTGCGGCGGTGGGGCCGGCTGGGGGGGATTTCGAGAGACGACTACAAGAGAAAATTAAAAAAATAATTAATTTTCTCTCGTGGTTGTTTCTCAAAATCCCCCCAGCCGACCCCACCGCCTCACCGCTCTTACCTGCAGGGGTCGCGGCTGTTCGGAAGGTATGATCACCTAATAGTGATCTGAAAGCGCATGCCACGGGATCCACAGTAGGAAGGAGTGGTGGGCGTGGTGAACAGAGCTCAGGCTCTAAAAGTAATGTATCCTATGTTTAGCTTCTGAAGTCTGAGAAAGCTGATGCAGTGGAGTTAGGCTGTCTCTGGCGATGTGTGTCTGCTCTCTCTCTCTGTACACGTCTGATGTCTCGGCTAGCAGTCCATCTACCTCTCAATCATTACCAACCTGCCCTCCCCCATGCCCCTATGGGCTGTAACTTAACCCCTGGGTGGTGCTGAGCAATATTTTGGTCGCCACTCCGAGCCGTCTATCAGATTCGAGCTCGTTTCTGAGAGTTGAACAGAATGAAATACTATCTCCAGAGAATGGAGGGTTGACGTTTGGAAAGAAGAGAGGTGTGGTGCTTGTGGTATTGTCCCAGGAGAACACTGTACATAACTACAAATAACTCAATACAACAGGTGTGTAGTGAGAGATGGGACAATGGAGAAGCTGGTATAAATTATTGTGTGTGTGTACATTAACTGTAAAATGTTTTTTCTTTACTAACTCGGCCTGTCAAACTCTATTAGTGGAGCGCTGGGGTAGCTGCAGTTAAGTTAATGTGTGCATCATTATTTAACACAAAAATGTGAGCTACCAACATATCAGTGCCTTTGTGTGCTATAGTTCTAGTGGCCCTGTTAATGTGACAACCGCACAGCACAACATGGTGCTCCATTTGATAAAGTTGCAAAATAAACTTTTCGGGAAGGGGACGGGGGTTATAGCAGTTTTAAAAGTCATCTATGTTTAAACTCGGCAAAATATCCAGCGCACTTTTTAGTCTGAGAGTTATGGATTCAAATTTACCGACAATAAGTGGACGCACAGTAATTAACCCCACAGATCTTGATTCTGTATCTGGGGGGGAACTGCACTGCCTAGGGAGGGAGGTTGCTCACAGAGGAGTTGTTGTGTGAATAGTCTCATATTTGGGATGTAGACTGCACACACAGCAATTGTGAAAGGGCTTACACCCACCCCCATGCCACTGATTTGCGTAGAGCAATATTTAACATTTAACATGCTTACATTAGCCGTGAACCTCCACTCACTATGATCCTGAATCATATAGCACCTGAGGAAGAGGTGTCATTCCTCATGGGTCCAGGAGGCAGCGGTGCCCCGGCAGGTGTGCGCACATGGGTGCTAGAACATCCCAGGCAGAAATAGGGCCCCCTCTCACGAGGTTAGGATTGGAGCTGTGCTTACGTAGAGCTGCAGACACTTTATACATGCCTATTTCAAAGTGGAATACTCTGCTAAAACAGTTTCCATTGATTTAAGGCTGAAAATGAATGATTATGAGTAAAATAAAGTGTCGCAAAAATGCTGCAAAATTCCCATATTTGTGCCGCTTAATTTGCTAATCCATGCTGCAATATCCTGGGAGGTCTGATAAATGTACTTGTAACTGCACCCTGATGACCAGTTTATCCAGTTGCGAGTCATTTTCAATTACATCATGGGAGAGAACTTGCTTAAATACAGTGTCATTGACAGTGCACCCAAAAACATATGAGGGGTTAATAGAGAAAAAGCACTTAGGAAACTAGAATCCAGGTACATATTGCAAATGGATTCAAGAAGCGAAGTGCATACACTTTGATCATTTAGGAACTGCTAAAGCTTAAGCTGTACTGCACATGGAATTGTAAATAGTCAATTATTTTGATATTTGTTTTATTTTTTCTACTGTATGTTTTTTTCATAATTACCGCCGGGAAGAATTAGGTGATGAACTTTGATACTCTTACGATCCATTGATGCTTTTAAGGTTGTCAAAACATATTGAATCAGAGAGCAGTTACAGAATAAATGTATATTAGGAGGCATAGAGTTGAACCTTTGGAGAATGTATGGAATTATGGTTTAGCTGGAAAGGTGAAATCAAGGTTGTGAACCCACTAAGTTGAAATGGGAGAAGTTATCACATAAGAATATTAAAATTGGTGATATAATGCTGAACGTATGTTCAGCAACAAAGAACAAAAAATGGTGCCTGAAAATAGAAAGAATGCAGAATTGACATTTGATTGGTATTGTGAATATATACACTCTTTTAATGAGGAAAAATTGTATGTGATCCCAGACCAAACTCTCCCACAAAATCAGTTCATTTTCAATCAAAATATGGTTTTATTCCATTTGCTTATCATAGTTGATGGTGTTCATCATAATTAACACAGTTACAGCCAACATGTGCTTCATGACACCTGCGCTTCCTCAGTGCTGATAGTTTCCAAACAAGTATGGCCCCTAATGTGAATCTGTTGTTATTCACTTCTGTGAATCTGATGGTTTCCAAACATGTATGACACAGTTATATATGTCTATTTATTCTCACTTGCGAAACTGTCAATATCGGAAAATTACTAATCAGTATAGGCACGTTGTACAAATCCGTCATTGATATCCCAATTTCATCCCAAAACTTTTCCATGCCAGTCAACAATGCGACAATATAGAATCCTTAATAGCAACAGATCAGCAAACACAGCCCCATATTAAAGGAAACTTTATCTGTACAAACGGTCACAGAAAGAGTCTTCATCATATTTAGGGGCCATACTTGTTTGGAAACTCTTGGATAACAGAAGATTTTTCCACATGGACTTCATACCGGTTGTGGAACCGGTGATCTGAGTTGGAGCACTGGGCTAAATAGTCCTGTAACCCACACAGTTTTTGACTCTCTTTATTGTGTTTCCTTATGTATTACTTATTAATAATGGGTGGGTACTACAGAGAAAAGTATTAATGTATAATTTAGTTTAACCCGCCAACCATGGATATATGTTTTGAAAAAACATGTACTAAAGTCCAGAGATTGCACAACGGTATGGGACCAATAATTTAATGAGGATAACTTTTCATTTGGAATTAGATTGCTTTATTTTAAATTGTTGGTTGTTTGGAATTAAGCACAATAATTCAGTTGATTTGAATTAAGTTGTCCCAAATAATAAGCAAAAGGTAGATGGATGAGTAGTACAAGATGGAGCACATGGTTATATCAGTGACGCAGTCCGTTTTTAATTTTCACTATGAACTTTAAGTATTTAAATGTTTGTAATATGTTGGTCAGCATCGTGCTCAAGACTGTTAAGCCGATATGCATTGACATTTGTTTTTGCACTGCTGCATTTTAAATAAAAAATAATAAAATATTCAAGCAGCAACCTCTAGAGTGCTGTTTTTTACTTGAGAAAGTGGGAGGAGTGATGGATAGAAAGCTCTTTGGAGGCAGATATACTTGTGGAGCACTGCTGGCATTCAGATGTCCAACGGCAACCTCTGTGGATGTTGGGAAAAAAACAGTAGTCTACTGGGGGCAGGAGCAGGGCCATTTAAGTTGACCAGCCCGCACATACTCATTGATGAATGTGTGCCTACAGGGGAGATGCCCTCCTATCCTGACCATGATGCCCAGGCTTTACCAAATAAGGAGCTTGCATTAAACTGCAATAGACAGGTATGTGAGCCTTATGCCTTATACTATTTGCATAAGATTCATGTGCTAGTTAGGCAGGGAGTTTTTCAGCCTTGAAGAAGACCATTGACCTGTACAGGCTTAGATTTGAGTCGAAACATATTGGCAGTTATGGGTGGTTAGGTGATCTATGGTCATTACCATTGAACCACACACTAAATATTATTCTTTTAAATATATCAAGGGTACCCTTGAATAAAAGAAAGCTTTTGGGAATACCATTAGGTATTTTTAACTCTTATATCTGGACCACTGTTTTCTGTCCTGTTTAATTAAATATCTAAGAACTTTCTTTACAGTTGAGTCTGCTAAAGTGACACTATCCTACTTTGGTGTTGGGGCCGCCAATGATGAAGCATGTCACGATAAGTTGTGGGTGAGGTGACCCTTCAAATATCTTGTTTGATCCTTATGTAGGACACCTTCCGGGACCTGATTGTGAGCTTCATTATTGGTATAATTTTACTTAAGAAACTTTTGTGTTTCATATAGGTCTAACAAACAGCCATCTTGGAATGGGTTTTCTTTAACTGAAAACCCATTGCAAGATTGCAGCCGACGCATGCTCATGCGTCTTCACAGGTTTCTGTATGCTACTGGCAAAAATCATTGGCAAAGTCCATCTTCTATATTTTTGCAATAAGGTTGAATTGACACATGCACAATTTTTTTCTTTTTGCCAGTCATTGACAATATTTCCAGCTACTGATTTTAACACCATACCTTTGTCAACCGCCTTTTTCCAATCAGCTTCTGAGAATAAGCTTAATTTTTTCCACCTCAACAGCTGCAATGAAACAACATTCATCCTCAAAAGCATCAACATCACCTTCTACAATTTTTTCTTGAACAGGAAACCTAGACAATTAGCCAGCTCTAACGTTTATGACCCCTGCTATGTGAATTAGATCAACATGACATTGGAGCAATCTGGCTGCAAATCTGGCAAGCCTCGGTGTGCTAGTTTTGACATCAGTACCACCCAAACTAGTGGTTTATGATCTACCTGAAGGACAAAATGCATATCCCACAGATAACTTCTAAATTTCTCAATGGCCCACCAACAGGCTCAAAGTCTTTTTCAAAAACAGAATAATGGATCTCATTGTCCCTGTGTAATCTAGACGTGAACCCTATTGTGCATACTTGATCTCAAGATTTTTGTGATAGCCCAGCTCCTAGACCTAATTTCCTTGCATCAACCGTCAAGTAACATTTCATATTGTGATCATATGGTTTGAGCACACCACACTTGACAACTGTTGTTTATTATTTGAAAATGCAGCATCAGAATCAGGACCCCAAATGAAATCAACATTGCTCTTAAGTAAAGTGGATATAGGCCTGGCCTTGGATGCAAAATCTGGAATAAAACGTAAATAAAATTGACAAAGACCTAGGAATGACTTGACCCCAATCTTGTCAGTAGGCGATGGTGCATCAAGAATTGCATCAATCAACCGTGGCTTAGGTCAAAACCCATAGCAAGAGATAACATGACCCAAATATTCTACAGCACATTTTAAAGAACTCACAATTGTCTATTTTTTAAAACCACTCCAGCATTAGCAAAAATAGTGAGGACCTGTTTGAGGATTGTGTCATGTTTACAACATTATTGAGCATGAATCAAAACATCATCTTGAAACACAGACACATTCTTTATTCCTTTGAGCAACGTGGTCATTATCCTCTGAAAAGCTGAAGCCGCCGATGCGAGACCAAACGGTACACGGCAATACTGGTAAGTTCTCCATTGTGACACAAATGCAGTCAAGTGACATAATTCTGGTTCCAACTCGATCTGGTGATAAGCTGACGAAGGTCAAGTTTGTTAAAATATTTTGCACCAGAAATCATCGACAGCATTTCAATGATTTCCGAAAGGGTATGTGAATCAATCCAAATCTCTCTATTAAGTGCCCTAAGATCCCCACATATTCTCAGTTCTCCATTTGGTTTGGCTACTACTAACGGAGAAAGCCACGAAGAAGACTCAATCATTTTCAGGATGCCTTTGTTACACAACCCTTCAAGTTTTCTCTCCAATTCATTTCACACCCCTCTCAATGTGTGTTTAAAAGGTGTTGCATTCTCTTTGGTCTTAATCTTATGTTTGAATCTCTTTATTTTCTGAAGTTCACCTGAAAAGACCTTTGGTAAATGATTTAACAAATCTTCAAGGTCTCTACTGTCTTGTACAACTGCAGTTTGTACACTAGTCCCAGGACACAAAACTAAACCAAGCAGACCTTGGTGAAACCATCCCAATATATTTAACCCTTTAACTGCCACTTTAACCTTTCCATGAATGCGCATATCTTCAAATGTCAAGATGTATTCCAAGTACAGGAGATCTGTCTGACGAAGTCAAAATATAATTGCCACATCTTTGTTGAAAAACATCTTGTGTAACCATGGTATTTCTGGCCCCAGAGTCAACTAGTGTGTTCACCAACTTATTTCCAATTTCAACATTTACATATGGACCAACACACAACTCTGGATCACCACATTTAATTTCACTCTCATTCACAACTAGGACCATGTCCTGAAGTTCACCGATGAGATCCTCTACTTCACTTTCATATTCCACCTGGACTACAGCAACATTGTTTGATTTGCATTTTGATCTTTGATACACTTTAGCAAAGTGAACAATTTTGCTACATAAACGACATTGGATATTTTTTGCTGGACAAGATCTACCTCCCTTAACATGCGTTGGATTACCACATCTTAAACAAATGCTAGACTGTTTAAAGAAAGAATTGCTTTGAAAAAGTCTTTGACTGACCAAACAAATTTCCTTTTTCTGTATCTTCTTTGGAACAAACCAGATGTATTCGTTCCTGAGTTTTGTCATCCAGTTCTTTTGCCACTTTAATAGAGGTTGCTATGCTTTTCACCACACGTATAGATTAAGCCAACATAGGATCACCATGGACAGCAACTTTGTTTGATTGTCCTATCTGTACAATGACAGATAAACTGATTATGAATTAATCGATCACTGAAGTTTTTAAACTGGCATTCTGCTACAAGCTTACATAGGACAGATATGTATGTATCAACATCTTCACTAACTTTCTGTACCCTTTTAAAAAATGCGTGTCTTAACACAATCAGACTAGGTGGAACATCAAATCTGTTAATGAGTTTTTAACAGTCTCCTGGAACTCATCCAATTCTTTGCCATCAACTGGCAGGAAATCAGGCAAATGCTTAAATGAGGATCTATCTAAATCCCAATGAATGAAGTAGCAAAAACTTTTTTCATTCTGGTCTAAATCTTGATGCACCAATAATGCCTAAATTAGTTTCAAACGCATCATACCATTGCCTCCATGGTACCGGTGGATCACCCAGAGACTCTAAAAAAGGTGGTGGCAGCCTTACAGACTGCATTTTTCCTTAAGCAAATACAACGTAATGTTTGCATACCCTAGGAAATTGCACTAATCATTATCAATCATAAAAGTATGCCAATCACTGTTAAAAACACACAGTACTATTATGCTTGTTAGGTTTGTAAACACTACACTTAGAACAGAAAACCACACTCATAAAGTGTGCCTGTCACCGTAGTAGACACAAGTATGCAAGCACCATATTTTGTTAAAAAATGTACATAGTTACTTGTTGGTTGTGGTAGCAAAGTGATATCCCATCAAAACATTTATTAGAAGGGTGTGCCTGTCACCGTTAGAATGTCAAATGACAAGAGCACTTGCTGACAGGCAGAAATGCTTTGCTTCCAATATTGATGTATGCACTCTTGCATTCTTACAACATGACCACAATGAAAACGTAAATTAATGCTGCCTGCTCATCACTACGTGCAATTGTAGAACAAAAGGTCCAGATTAGACTGCTTCTAACATGATAGGTGTGGCATGTTTTATACACAAGTAACGCAATGCCCATATAGTGTAGAATGAAACTGCCTAATCCTCTAAGATGAAAGCTGGCTTCCTTGCAGTTTTTTATGGGCAGTAGAGCACACCGACAATGCACTACAGCCCAATCCACTAAAATGGCTGCTGGTTTGTTTAGTGATTTTCACCAACTTTTTGCTGCGCTCTGTAGCCCTTTCTAGCACAGGTGGAGTCGCACCGCTTGATCAGTGAGGTGAATGCACAGACACTCCTTGGATCAGCTATTCTTCAGAAAATCTTCAGTAAATCATCCCACGATGATTCTTCTCAACATGCGCCATCAACACAACTTCTGAAACTATGATGGAGGCAGCCAGTTGCCAATGAGAAGTCCTCCTCAGGCGTGGAACAAGTAAGTTGTTGGTTGTTACGTGTATGGGGTGACAGTTGGCTCGTCGCCAAATATAATGAGCCAAACACAATGAAAGTAACAGTTGGCAACACCGTGGTTTATTGAGGTTAAACAGGGAACTCAATAATCACCCCAAGGTGCTTGCAGGTCAGGCTCCAACTGCTGTCTCCCACTACATTCTATAGAACATGTGCCTCACCGTGTTCTACACAGTGTTCTAACACATATCTTTAGTATCGATGGACATGTACATATACCGCATTAAGAATGCTACACAAAGCCTTTTATAGTAGACAACTATTGGATTTATCAAGGCTTGTCCTATTTCTCACAGCATATGTTTAAGTAAAGACTACGAAGATAGAAATGAACACTCAATACATTCTTCAGTCTTTTAAGAGAGGTTTGATATTGCAATGCCAACTAATATTCAGGATTCAACACTAAAAACTGCTAATCCATGCTACATTTATTCTTAATTCCAGACTTTCTTTACGAAAACCATTTTTTAAGTGACTGAGGTTTTATGTAAAACAATCCTGGAAACTGTGGGGCATATTCACAAGGACTCATCGCCGATTTATCGGCACTTTAGCGCCGCAAAAGTGGCGATAAATTTATCGCCCCATTCACAAGCTAGTGCAAACTGCTGACATCGCCAGTTTTCCTGCGATAGCTACCGCAAAAAACATCGCCACGGATGAGGTTGACAACTAACACTAATGATATGCAGAGTAGGCGTTCCCGTGCAAAAACACACGAAAACACCACTTCGCGAGATTCTCAACGACCAGTCAGATCTGCGATGCGAACCAAGAACAGGCGATAAGGTGCGTTAGCAGCAGGGATTTAACACCTGCCTTTTGCTGGTGTAGCAGGACGACTACCTGCTGTATGAAAGGGAGCCCAGCCCAGAGCCACATCTGAAGACCAACAGATGCCATGGAGCTACTGATCATTCAGCTCGGAGAACCAAGACGGCCACAACACCCACCGCCACCACTCCCAGGCCCCCTCCCCCCGGACCAGCCCCCCAGATTACCACCTAGGCAGCGCAGGACAGCGGACGACCCTAAAACGCACCAGCCCCAGAGACTCAACGCCAGAGGAAGCCATTGGCCAACACAGGCTCAAAAGGACAACCATCCTCCACATCCTTACCCACATTGCCCACAGGCTGACGGTGCCAACACAGCGGAAAACCAACATCCCCCGCAGACAAAGCTGCTGGCTGTGCTGCACCTGTTGGCCCCTGGTACCTTCCAACCAACAACTGCCAGAGTCGGAGGAGTCTCACAGCCAGCCCCATCAAACTCCCTCACACATGTCATGGATGCATGTCCACAAAAGCAACGGCGGGCCCCTGTATCCGCACCACACAATAGTTCCAATTCGTAGTGTACCTGCGCAACCAACCCCAACACCAGTCATGCTAGACGCCGCCGTGCCCCAGACCCAAGATCGTAATAACCGAAATGTGGGTGCGCCAGGTGATGAAGTCCAGTAGTCAACTGTAGTGTAAAAACAGAACTTTATTACAAATACACAAACAAACAAAACGAAAAGCTCAGCCAACGCATTCCATTCCCAACGGGGAACTTCAACAGGGCAACGTGTCTTCAGAAACCTGTGGGAGAAATGGTGACAATGGTCAAACTTCCGTATAGTCACATGCCTAATCTGGTACAGTGTACTGCACTTGGACAAACCGGAATGCTCACAGGCATGATAAATCATGCATGAGAAGACCGTAACAGAAGTTCATGTGGTCATAACCATCGTAGGAATGAAAAGGAAGGTAACGACCACACGAACTGCTGTTAAGGTCACATCATGCAGGACTCATCCTACCTGAAAGCATCACGGTGTGTGTCAGCTTGATACCCCTGCCCCTCACTCCCCCCACACTGCGCAGGAACATCTTGAGACCACGCAAGGGAACTACGCCATAGCTGGCGTCACGCACGTGTTGGGGGCAATTCACAGCACACGTGTACGACTTGTGCCCCCTGCCGACACTGCACACAATCACTGCAACAGCAACCACACGCAATGTGCAGACAAAAGTGGACCACCGTGGCCTGTCCACCAATGTCGTCGCAAACTCCCCAGGCAGTGTGCATGATTCCCACATGTCCGCAAGTCCGCCACCAACCAGCGCTTTGAGGATGGCACCAATGGTAATGCACTGCCCATCGGCAAGTACCAACTGAACACACCACACACCTCAACTCCACAATCCTACAACTCACAACTGTGGGAATGCACACGTCACAAATCCACCACCAAAGTGACTACTGCGTGTGTCTCAGTCTCCGCCACAACCTGTCCATAGGCCTACACACACGTGGCCGACCACCTTCAACGGGCAGATTCACACTGGAGACGAGGTGGCTACGTCCCAAACCAACCCGCGCACATCACGTCATCGCATGCAGGGGCATGTCTGCCAGGGCTGCGCCCCCCACCCAGCCATGAGGCCGCCGCCGTGACCGGTGGTGCCTGCGCGATCCTGTGCGCCTGCTGCACCCCAGCCCTGGTCCCCAGACCGGTCCGCCACCCAGCGATGACTGGCTGCCCCTGCGCACCCAGGCCTCAATGCTCACCTGCCGCCACCGGCGTGTCTTCAAGAGGGCCCACCACGTGCTGGTGCAACCTCCTCAGCCGATCGCTGGATTCCGCGCCACAGGCCCCCAGCACACCCTGCGGCACCGCACCGCGGAGTCATATGTGCGCTGACTGCTGCCTTCGGCGTGCACTATGGTCCAGCCGGGCTCACAATTCAAATCGAAGCACGATTAGCAGGACGGCTCATCGAGGCCTACGCATCATCGCAGGCTGCACACCCGCACAGCTCTTCATGTGCCACTAACCCTGTGCAACGCAAGTCATGGCCCCGTGCCGGTAGGCCCCTGCCAGCCGCAGTGCAGCGGGTGCCACTAACTCAGTGCAACGCAAGTCATCGCCACAGCCCGTGCTGGACGCAGGCCCTCTGGTGCCACTAACTCCGTGCGCCACAAGTCATGGACCCTTCATGATTGAGCCACGTGGTGCGGACGCCATCATGTCATCTCCGGCAGTGGGGAATGTGATGTGCTAGGCCCCTTTTATTGGCAGGGTCACATGTCCTGTGACGCCTGTGCTGGATGGGTGTGGTGTGGGTGTTAACCAGCCCTCAGGGAGTGGCTGTGGCATGCTGACAACTAGACCAGTGATCAGCAGATCACTACAGGGAAGACCTGGGACATGTAGCTTTGTCGTCGTCCCCTCTGAGCGTAAGCGGAGTGGTCTGGCCAGGCGTATGCCACACCAGCGTAGGGGTGGGAACAATGACCCCGGGGCTCTGGCCGTGCTTCAGTTCTGGGCTGGACAAGGAAGTGACTGATGCTTGTGTCTCTGTTGTAGTGTTTACGCCACACGGACCGCAATTGGCAATGTTGCACCCTGTGACTCAAGTCCCACGACATGAGCAACATGGACGTAAGGGGGAATCACTGACCCTACATTCATCCATACTTTCATACTTGAATGATCAAAGACATGACACATCTGTGCGATTCTGAATGTTTAATGCACATCCAGTGGAGTGTTGCAGCTGGAGCAGTACAGGGCCATGCAAACCCCACTTCACATTATTGGCCCGTGGAGGGCCAGCCAGAGTCCTTCAGGGAATGACAAGTACATCGGAATAGGAAGAGTTCAGTCCGCAGTCTGATCGCTGTGTCATTGGTAACCAAACAGAATATGGCAGTCCATGTCGAGGTCCAAGGTTAGTGTCGCAGAGTGTATCGGGGGACAGTGGAAGGTGATGATGCAAAGGGCAGAACCAAGCAGAAACAGGCCATATGGCGGAGATGAATGCTACTGCCTCCTTACCAGTAAGGTTGATTCACCCGCATCTTCGTCCTCTGATGTCACATGTGCCTCACACGTGGGTGGTGGTGGAATGTCGGCCGCACTGTGTCACTGACAGATCAGGGGCCGGAGGTGGATTGCCTGCCGCACTGTGTGCCACTGACACATCAGGGGCCGGAGGTGGATTGCCTGCTGCACTGTGAGGCACTGACACATCAGGGGGCGGAGATGTGGATGTAGAAGCAGCAGCAGCATTCATCTGCGCCAGGCCTTGAGGCAGCAATGCCATGACGATGTGCTGCAGGGCATGGAAGGTCCCAGCCACATCTCTCTGGTGTGCAGCTGTGGCAGCCATTCTTTCCGCCTGCATCCGCTCCATGTTCTCCATGAGCCCCTGCATCTGTCCCAACTCTCGGCTGACATCGCTGGAGCCACTCTGACTGGACAGTTGTTCTTGTCTCAGTATCAGCGATTTCAGCCATGGATCGTTGGAGAGCATGGAGCGGACTGTGGGTGTCCATTAGGGACTGTAAGTGGTCCCTGATGGGAATCAGACACCCATGTATGGCATCAAGTTTGGCTGCCATGAGGTCGAACCCCACCCACACCTGATCAGCCATCTTCTCCTGGACCTCTAACACACGGCGTTGGAAGGCCATGTGTTGTTCGTGGGGGTCCTGGGAGACAGCCGGGGTGGTAGGTGCTTTCTGCTGTGTGGTTTGTGCAGGGGGTGGGGTCTCCTCGATGCAGCTGGGCTGCCCTGCTCCTGGAGGTGGGGTTCCGAAGCTGTCAATGAGGACTTGGAGGGCTTCGGTGTCGATGTTGGGGATGTCCTCATCGTCATCAGTGAAGAGTTGTTGGGGCTGCTCTGCAGGAGGTGTTGATGCTCCCTCTACAATGTGAAGGGGAGATGCAGTATTACATTGTGTTCACAAGTATGTTGACGCATTGTACAAGTTCACATACAGACTGCATGACAATGTACATTGTGACTGTTTAGGAGGAGCTGCCTATTTGATGCGGAACAGTGGACATTTCGACAACATCATGGATATGTGTTTGTACTTGTACATTGACATCTCACATTTCCCTGCTATGCCAAATGTGATTGGCCAGTTTCTACACACAAGCGGCACCTGTTGTGTCCTCTGTCCTGTTGTAAACATGTTGCAGTTTGTACCACATTGTTGTCAATGCTGATGTGCTCTGAATTTCATGTGTGTGTGCTGCATTTTGGGTGAGTCGCCCCTGCAGCTCTGATTTTACTGCCCCTTGTCCCTTTCAGGCGGTGTGCCTTTGACTTCTGTGCCCATACAGTGCTGAGATGTTGCAGACTTGGGTGAATTTGGGTCTTGGTGGGAGTTGGGACTCTGGGGCATGGTTTGTCCGCAGATGTGTTGTTGACGTCAGGGGTTGTTTGTGCAGGTGGATGTGTCAGAGTGTGACCTGCTCCATTACGGATGTGGTCCACACTCAGCCACCTCAGTGTGGTGGAGTGCACCATGTCATGATGATCGGACTGCAGCCGTGCTAATCGTCATGCAGTGTCACTTGCATTGTCAGTGTGGCTCACGGATCCGCAGCTTTGCTGGGTTCAGCACATGTGCATCGGTTGGTTGTGAGATAAGTGATGTGTGGGCGGGCCTCCTCTGGGCACATAGTCGACGGGGGCGTACGTGCTGTTGCTATGTGTGCTGCAGTGTGCCAAGGGGATCAGGGACATGATCCAGAGTCATTGTGGGTGCGCACTGTGCTCCGCTTGATTGTGCATGTGTGCCATTGTGCCCATCTCCCACCGTCCCCCCAGTCCCTGGTCGTTACTCACCCTGTTGCTGTTGTGTCGGGTCATGTTGAGCAGTGTCCGGTCCCCCAACTCCTGCCACCGTCTCCCCACTGATGACTGTGGACACCATTTCCTCCATCTCATCCAGCTCCTCCTGTGGCGCTGGACTCCCACCTCCAGTCTGCATTGCTGCCTTCTGGTTGTTGGCCAGTTTCTGCTTGGTCTTGCGCTCCACATCATTCCAACGCCTCTTGGCCTCGTCCATTGTCCTCCTCAGCACTCCGACTGCATTCACCTTGTCCACGATGGACTGCCATGTTCCATTTTTTGTTGCCAATGACACAGTGGAGGTGACGAACAGTTGTTGATGGTGTTCTATCACCTCCGTGATCAGGATCCTGTTTTCCTGCGGACTGAACCGCGTCTTCCTCTTCTTCTTGTCCTTGCCCTTCCCTGTCCCAGAGGTCCCAGGCTGCTCCTCCGGGGGGCTTGTGGGGTTCTGGCCGTCCTCTGTACCTGCTCCGGCTGCCTCCATTGTGCTTCGCTGTAGTTTGGTTTTTGTTTGTTTTTTGTTTTTTCTGCTTTTGTAGTGGTTTTTCCCACCTGATGTGTGTGAATTGCAGGCCTGGCGCTGCTTTTCGCTGATTATCTTATCGCGGTTGGGCCCTTCGCAACTTTTTCGCGTTCGGGTTTGGATTTTCATCGCCATCCAGGTAATGTTATCGTGGACATTTGACGCGTTATCAGGAGACTATCGCATGTTACCGCCGTGTTGAAAATACGACGTTAACACAGAGTTATTTTCCCGCGATAGACGGCGATTTGGAAACTTGCGTTAACCTATTTTGGCGATGTTTATCGCATGTTCTTGTGAATATCCCCCTTAATGTTAAAACTTTACTCATTTACTAGGAAAGTGCTTGGATATGGAATGGCCTTCTGATACTGGGAACATCCAAACAAAGAACAAACACCAAAGGCTGCTGCACAAGTGTAAAGATAAGAGTTTTTATGCCTTTCCTAAAATCCAGCTAGCTTTTAAACTTTCTTATCTCCAGTGCACATCTGCTCGAAATCTCAGTGCTAGGAATTGGAATGAGTCCTGTCAGATTGAGCTCTCTTCACTTCTACAACAAGGAACTGCAGGGAGGGCAATGATCATGAGGAGTCATCTGACACATAAAGGAACACAGTTTGAATAAATTTGAATCTCTCTGACCATGTAAGATCTCATTACAAAAAAATAAATTTAAATTGTTCTTTTAATGGAGTACCTATCCTGTGGAGGTACCTCCAGATCTAATGCAGATCCCTTCAGGCATTGACACATGATCAAAGCGTAGTAAGTTAGTGACTTCCTTCATAGTAAGATGAAAGGTTCCCATGCAGGTTGCATGCTAACCACTGAACCAGCATTTTCTGGGCCCACATTTTACTTACTCTTGGTCTTCTGATGAATCTTTTCTTTGTCATACTGAGGGGAAAGGGAGTTAGCATTTAATCTTGTCCATCAAATTCTTTTGACAGTGCAACCCATTGGCTACACAATGAAGACCAGGAATTGGTAGCCAAGTTCAAAAAAGTTTATTTCAAATTAGTAATTAAATTCAAATAGGTCACTCTCAATACCATGCTATAAAGATGCAGTATAACAACAGGTACGCTGAGCCTCCTAAAGAAATTGAGGCGGATCAGAATTAAACAGACAAGCAACCTCTGTAGCAGCTATACACTAGTACCTGATGCCCAGAAAACAATCTTAATTTCTCTCATCTATACATTAGTAATCTAAATTTATTACATTCATTAAATTATTATACTCTGATCCCCATGCATGTGTATCTGTTAATGGTTCCTTATCCCCTTATTTTAACCTACACAGAGGAACGCGGCAAGGTTGTCCCCTTTCTCCTATCTTATTTCCTCTATGTATCGAACCCTTTCTTGAATGTATTCGACAGAATCCCTCGATAACTGGTTTCCGCCACAATTACCATGAAATAAAATGTTCTGCTTATGCAGATGATATCCTGATCTACCTTTCTAAACCTTTAATCTCCTTACCCCCTTCTTGCAGGAAATTGACTTATATTCTAAAATATCAGGTTATAAATTAAATTTTTCTAAAACTGAAATCTTACCCTTGAATTCAGTATGCTACCAATTTATGTTTTCTGATACTTACTTTAAATGGTGTCCACCTAAAATGAAGTATCTCGGTTTTCCTCTACCATCCCTGAAACCCTTACCCATAACTTTAACGCTTTGAAAATTAAAATTCAAAACTCACTCTCCTCATGGTCCCCGCTACACTTATCTTGGTAGGGCAGATTAGATACCATTAAAATGATGATTGTACCGCTCATTCTATTCCTACTCTCTATGTTGCCCTTTAAAATTCCTAATTACTATTTTAATAAAATCAACTCCATTTGTACTAAATTTCTATGGAATAACAAGCCTGCCCGTATTGCTTTAACTAAATTAGTCACACCAAAAAACGAAGGTGGTGTACGATTTCCTAATTTTAAATTGTATCACACTGCTTTTTTAATCAGACAAGTGTATGCACTCAACAGACAGTACCACGATGTTCCGATACCTAGCTGGATTAATTTTGAACGCTCTCTATTACATGACTTTTCTTTTTATGATATTTGTTTCATGTCCAATTGTACCTTTATTTCTAAGCATCCCATTTCAAAATATTCCCAACACTTGCTACATTCACTATTTACAGATGGCTCTGACTTGTATCAAGCCTTCCTTGCATCTTCTATTTGGTACAATAAATGTATTAAGTTCCGCCATAAATCCTTCTATTTCAAACACTGGAAAGAAAATAATATTCTGTATGTCGACCAACTTGTATCCAATAATTCTGTTGTACCTTTTAATACAATACAAGAATGTTATGATCTACCCTCTTCTTGTTTTTCTCAATATTCTCAACTCTCACAGGCTCTTCAATCATTTATTTCAACCAAAAACTTTCCTACCAATATTTCCCCATTTACTCCCTTAACCCCTTTACATAACATCTCCTCTGACTCTAACCCTAAAGCTTCCTTTATCTACAAACTTTTATTTACTTCTATCTCTGTGAAACCAAAATCTCCAATTGAACTAGCTTGGGAACTAGATCTCTCCATCACTCTCACATCTAAAAAATGGGATAAATTATGGCATACATTTTTTCCACCTCTAGAGCTGCTAACATTACTCAATCTCTATTCTTTCTATACAACAGAGCTGTTATGACACCAGTATTTATACATAAAATCAATCCTTCCTCATCTCCTCTCTGCTGGTCATGCCTTTCCTCTAATGGTATATTACCTCATTTGATATACTATTGTCCTAATGTCCAAACATTTTGGAAATTCGTCTGGGCCAAATGTTCCAAGATTTTTCATTTTTGTATCCCCTTATCAATTCAAAATATGTTTCTTGGGGGCCCATTACGATACCCGGCGTAAATAAATCCGCCAGGCATGGAAGCGGCAAAAATCCGCCCGCACACACCGCCTGAACACCGACCACGCCATTACGATTACACAAACCGAAAACCGCCATCGGCGGAAAAAGCACACAAAATACCGCCCGCCAACGTCCGAGTCGGAGTCAAACCGCCCGCCACGGACGGAAACACGCATGACAACACAAAACCGCCCGCCCTCACGGCCGACACACCGCACGTGAAATTACGATCGCACCGACATGAGCGCGGAAAAACCACAAATATACCGCTCGCCAGCGCAAACAACGCCGATGAGAATCGACACGGCAGAAGCCATGGCGCCAACGTACCTGCACAGAAACCATCCGCACACAAAACCAATAGCACACAACATGGACAACAAGTCCACACAGCAAGGCACGCACAAATACACAAGCACAGTACACATCCCGAAAACACCCCCCGGACAAACAAAAAATACAAAGGCCAGAACCCCAGACACAACACACCTGAAAACAACAGACCATGAGGACACACCCACATAGGTGAGTACAAAAGCAGCACTCCCACAGACCACAACCCCTTGCTACATTGCAAACCAGAGAGGAGAGGAGAGGACACAGTGACACAGCAAGGACAGCAGCACACCACAGAAACGCACACATCACAACCACCACCACCACCACCACCAAACACCACCACCACCACCACCACCACCAAACACCGGCACCACAAACCCCTGCACATTACACAACACACACCGCACCAGCACCACAAACACCATGGCACCACAAAGAATTCCCAAGTTCACGCCCATGGAGCTGACGGTCATGGTCGACGAGATCATCAAGGTGTACCCACAAATCTATGGGAACATGGTCCAGCACACACCACTAGCCACCAGAAACAGAATGTGGAACCGGATCGTAGACCAGGTCAATGCAGTCGGGACCCTGCCCAGGAACAGAGTAGAAATTAACAAACGTTGGAATGACGTAAAGAGCCTGGTCAAGAAGAAGGAGGGCAAAAACAGAGAGCTGGCTGCCGTCACTGGCGGAGGGAATCCCGCGCTCTTTAAGACCTTCAAAGCATGGGAGGAGAAGGTGCGAGTCGTAATACATCCGGAGATCCTCGCCGGATTAGCAGGGGGAGTGGAGGCTGGTAAGTACAAACTAATGTATACCAGCACACCGCTATGTACTCACATGCGCAACTACCATGCCACAGCTCCCAGGGACAAACACCCCCATGTCCAGCACACAATACACAACACATCACACACACATGCAACAGACACCACCACACACAGCCCAAACCGAACAACTGTAAGATGCGTGGGGACATGTGTACACTCAGCCAGCCACGTAACCACCAACAGGTCCCCAAATATGCCAGAAGCGCCACAACGAGCACCCAGCACACCCATGTGTCCGCCACAGCTGCACTAACCGACAAGTAACAGGTAAGTGGCAGGAACACAAAGTGCAGTGGGTGGGAGGGTGGACAGCCCAAGTACAACACACACCAGGCCCCAGTCCCACAGCACAGCAAGGAGGAGCATCCCCCACACCCCACAGCCACGTGTCAGCCACCGCAGTGCACAACGACAGCCGAAAGGCAGACATCACGGTCCACAGCAATCGGTGTCAGTGGGTGTCCAGCCACCCCCACGACCCACAACACCCCCCCACCCCCACAGACCTGCAACATGGAGCACCCCCGCTTAGAGCCATGTGGCATCCAGTACAGTGCACGCACGAACAACTTGCAGGTGGGAAACTGGACAGGGCTGGATTACTGGAGGCATGAGGACCATAACACGACCAACACATGGGACATGTCACGTAGCAGACGAACACGCAGCACCGCCCACCGTCACGAACAAGTGAACAATGTGCACACGGACATGAACAACAGACTCACACCCCACATGACCCATCACAGACATAGCAACACCCAAGGAGCCACGTCTGCATGCACAAGCCACACTGAATATAGTCCCACACGGCAGCCACTGTGCAACTCATCACACACAACCGAAACACCATTGAAGTCCTGTCCATGTAGCCCCTACTGCCTGTCAACCACACACCCCACAACTACGCCTATGTAAGACAAACAACACTAGACACAACAGAGCGGAACAACATAAATGCACACGAACACCACTGAACCCATCAAACTCACAGACACACCATGCACATACAACATACCATCCATCCCATCCGTCAGCCCCAGTCTCATGAAAGGCATGTCATCCGCACAGCTGCCACACATACAGCAGTCACGCTAAGATACATGCCCATGACCAACCATGTGCCAGAAGTCAATTAAGCGCACGACACACTGTGAGCAACAACACACAACATGGGCCACACCCCCCCCAGCACTGCAGTGATGCACATGGCACAGGGCAGCACGCACACCAAGGAGATGGGACAACTGCAATACGTTGGCTGGCACACAACTATCACTCACTCATAACGATGCGTCCAATGCCATGTCCAGTAATCACAACAGACAGCAAATATGCAGGCCATGTCAAGCATGCACACACCTCAAACCATGCACTGTCATGCTGCCACAACACATGTCACGTTCGGCACCCATGGCTCACAGCATGTACCCCAAAAGCATATTCCCTCCCAAATGCGAATCTGGGGCATGGCCCCCATGTTGCCATATGCGTTCCTAAGCGTTCCATTTGAACCCCAAAAGCATATTCCCTCCCAAATGCGAATCTGGGGCATGGCCCCCATGTTGCCATATGCGTTCCTAAGCGTTCCATTTGAACCCCAAAAGCATATCCCCTCCCAAATGCGAATCTGGGGCATGGCCCCCATGTTGCCATATGCGTTCCTAAGCGTTCCATTTGAACCCCAAAAGCATATCCCCTCCCAAATGCGAATCTGGGGCATGGCCCCCATGTTGCCATATGCGTTCCTAAGCGTTCCATTTGAACCCCAAAAGCATATCCCCTCCCAAATGCGAATCTGGGGCATGGCCCCCATGTTGCCATATGCGTTCCTAAGCGTCCCATCTGAACACCAAAAGCAAAGTACAAACCAGACCCAGGATGGGCCAGGAGCCCGCATACACCAGAGTCACAATAAGTAGGGGCACAGCAACACACCCATCGGCATGGCCAATCCGTCCCATGCCACATGTGCACAGCACACAGTCCCATTGCCAAGCACACACAACTACAGATGCTACAGCCACACACACGCCTCCGGGAAACCCATGTACGAGATTGCACGAACTGTCAATGTCAGACGACAAATACATACTTCGCCAGGTGCAACACAATAACAAATCTCATTCTCTCCACAGGTGACGAACTGCTGGATGCTGGGGATGGAGCCAGCAGCCAGCACAGCCAGCCTACAAGCCCCCAACGAGGACACACGGATCTGGAGGATCTGTCCTCCTCTTCGGACAGGGACCACCAAGCAGGCCCATCTGGTGTGGCAGGGCCCAGCCGCTCCCCAGGACCCCTCCTACCCACCAACCCATCATCCAGGGCTGCTGAACATTCCCAGCCCCCTGCTGCCACTGTCGTTGCGGCCACACCCACGGTCATTGTGGCCACTACCACTGCCGCAACCGCCACCATCGCCGCACCGACCACCACCGCCGCCACCACCGCCACGTCTTCGCTGGCACCAGCCCCAGCGCAGGTGGTGGCCCGGCCGACTGGATCCACTCTGGGAGCCACAGCGAGGACCGTGGTGAGCAATGTGGCTAGTGGGCAGGCCGGTGGCAGCAGGACTGGTAGGAGGAGCAGGGTCAGGGAAACGCCAGCCTCCCCTGGGAGCCATGCCCTGCCTCAAATGGCCAGAGTCCTTGGGGCCTATGAAGAGGCCCAAGGACAATGGGTCCAGTCTGCTTTAGACACGCGTGAGGTGCTGGGGGTGCTGAGGTCCATGGACGCCCGTATGGGCCAAATCGTGGACCTCATGGGACAGCTGGTGGTGGCGGTGAGGTCACAGCCAGGGACAGCATCTCCCCCTCCGCCACCACCTGCCGGGGCGCAGGGTGGAGCAGCAGTGTCCAGTTCCCCTGCGTCCACAGCCAGTGAGCACACCTCAACCACCAGCATGTCGCAAGCAGGCACCCCCCCTCGCAAACGTGGAAGGGGCCGTCCGAAGTGGAAACAGATCTCCCGGGAGGACTTCGCACGCTCCAAACGCAAGTGAGGCAGCCAGCCAGCCTTCCGCCAGCCTTCCTTGACCAGCCACTGCATTGACTTGGACTACGATCCCACTCCACACAGCCATCTGGATGGCATGTGTGTGTTGGACTATGGACATAGAACCAATGGGTACACCCTGATCATCACGCAGCCATGACCGACAGCTCATTGTCACTGCACGCACCACTTTTGTCATCACCTTACACACAATCACATGTCACAGTTTGTAATAAATGCACCTTTTTCACTAACTGCTGTTTGTGCCCTGTGTTTTATTTGTACGGAATACAACGGCCACCTTGGGCGGAAAGGCACCTGATGCGTGGCATGGCAATTGAATCCGGAGGGCCTGTAGGGACCTAGGGGTGGGAGACAGAACAGGAGCACATTCAATGAGTGTGTCACACACCCATCACACAGTACATGTCAACAACTACAAGCAATGTACACACATCGCACAGAGCAATAGGGCACAATGCCACAGCCACCAACAGTGGCATACTACCCTGGCCATGGAGCGTTGACACACAGCACGCAGTGAACAAACGGCCACCCTGACACAGCACACACACACCTGCACAGATACAGCCACATCAGCCGTCGTACATGGACACTCACCGTCAAGTGAAGTAGCGGGCGATGAGCTGCTGCCGCACATTACCAGCTTCCTCCTCTCCGCTGTCCTCCTCACTCGAGCTGTCCTGGTCTGCGGGCTGGGGCCCTGGTTGATCTCCGTCATCCACGATGAGGGGGATCTGCTTCCGAATGGCCAGATTGTGCAGCATGCAGCACGCCACCACTATCTGGCACACCTTCTGTGGGGAGTACGCCAGCGCACCCCCGGTGCGGTCCAGGCACCTGAACCTGGACTTGAGGAGGCCAAAGGTACGCTCGACCACACGTCTGGTCCTCCCATGTGCCTCATTGTAGCGATCGTCTGCTGGGGTGCGAGGATTCCTCAATGGACTGAGCAGCCATGCCCCATTCGGGTACGCAGAGTCACCTGGGTGTGAGGGACACAGAGAACCGTTGCAATTCCAACTGGACAGGGGACAGCATCGCACAACCAGCACGCTACACCACTCCACATACTCACCGACAATACAGGCACGATCCTGTTGCATATTGGACATCAGTCGTGGCAAGATGCTGTTGCGCATTATGTGTGCGTCATGGGCCGAGCCTGGGAACTTTGCACACACGTGGGTGATCACCATGTCCGCAAGGCACACCACTTGCACATTCAGGGAGTGCGTGTGCTTCCTGTTGCGGTACAGGTGCTCAGTGGCCTGTGGTGGAACAAGGCCGACATGTGTGCAGTCAATGGCTCCAACGACGTGTGGGATTCTGCCAAGGGCATAGAATGCACCCTTCACTGCCGCCAATTCACGAGCCCTGGGGTAGCGGATGTACCTGTTTCGGTACAGCATCATGGCTGCCAGTACATCCCTCAGCACCTTGCTGAACATGGGCTGGGACATCCCTCCTCCAATGCCCACTGTGTGCTGGAATGACCCAGTGGCGAAGAAATGCATGGCGGCCATCACCTTAGCCGTGGGGGTGACAGCAGTCGGATACACCCTGCGGGGACGGAGATGGGGTTCTAACATGGCACACAGTCGATGCAGGGTTGGCCTGTCCAGCCGAAACTTCCTAATAACCTCTGTATCGTCCATGTCCGCCAGCAATTGGTATGGGCGGTCAATGTTCGGTCTCCGCCTAGGGACAATGGCAGAGGACACATGTCAAAGCAACACGACACATAGCAATTTCGCATACACATCACTGACATGACTGAGCAAGCACATGAGCCACAGCCCAGCTGTCAAGCTGGGACGGCACGGCCACAATACACTTACACAGGTCTCCCAACAATGGCAATGGCTAGTGATACGAACCACTGCCATGTGCATGCACATGGGGATCTAGGCCCCAATGACTTGCGGGGCGTGCTGATGGGGACTGACTGCATATCCGTCAAGCGGCAACGCCACGGCAACATGAATGTCTGCTGAGCATGGAACTGCTTCCGCGGCTGGATGAGTATGGCACACGACGACGACGATGTGGGCACAGGCTGAGCGGCCAAAACAAGTGGGACCTGTGGCACGAGGGGATATGAGACAGTAGTAGGTGTCAGCACTGCACCCTATGTACAGCACTGTACGGATCACACCTCCCGAAACATTGACAGGTGTCCACATTGACAGCCCCATGCCAAGACGGCTGTGTGCTTGCAGTCACACGTCACAGGTTACATTGCACGTGCCAGGTGGCAGACGTACATAGTGGGAGCTGGCATGTGTGTGCATGTGTCTCCTGTTCAGGATCCACCAGATGGGCGCTGACTCTGTACTGACCATTGGACACAGCATGTTCCGTGGAAGGCTTGTGTGTGTGGGATGGTGGCACTGGATGTGCCTCCGTTGGGTGGGGGGCCATGCACAGGGCGGGTACGTCGATGATTGCGCATTGTTGGTCACGGTGGGTGCACCAACTGAAGATGTGTTGCCCTGTGTTCAATTCCTATGTCCGCATGATGATGGACTGTAGATGTGGGCAGACTACACATTGGTCGATGTGCTGTCTATATGCATGTGCCTTCACACCAGGCACAGCTGCCCCTGCACATGTGACCCCTGCTGGACTCGCTGCTGGGTCTGTGGAGCTGATGCACCTTCTGCGCGTGGGGCGGACAGCTCTCCTCACTTCCCTCATTGCGCATGTCATGACTTTGCCGCAGGTGACATGGATCATGGAGGGCCCACATGTACGCGTGGGTAGGCTACACATGATTGTACACTGGTCGCCACCCCCAGTCAGTGTTTCGAATGGGAAGGTTGTCGTGCTGGTGGTATGTTCGATGTGGCGGATGGGCGGGCCTAGGTGCGGGCTTACATTCCGGACATGGGGGGGTAGTTGGATTGGCGACTAGTTGCAGTACACACGGGACACGTCTCTTCCTTTCCACATCTGGGTCGTACCCTTGTACTTACTGACAGTGATACAGTCATCTTCGCCCCAGCCCTCATGTCCTCCCCTCGCTCCCCCAATATGCATGCTCACCTGCGAGGCTAGCGCCTGCACAGGCAGCCCCAAGCTCGCACCAGAGAGGGCAAGGAGTGTATGTGTGGGTCCAGTTGCACGAGTGGGCTGTCTCAGGGTATGATGTGTGGCGGGACGCCGTCCACCTGCGTGGTGCCCCAAATGGAGACCCGGCCTGCATGGACTATGCATCACAGTCTTCGCCTTCCGGATCCGCCACCTGCGACACCCAGTGGCTGTGGCTGCCCTTGCGGCCAGGCCGCGTCCGTCTGCGGCTGATGGCCCACACATTCACTCTTTGGCCTCTCTGGGGAGGGCTCGGGGGTGGTGGCGCACGCGCTTGCACTTAGTCGCAATGGCATGTGGCGTGGTTGGTATGATGGGCAATGGATGGGATGGTGCGAGCCACCTCCCGTGACGTCAGTGCTGCTCGTGCTGTGGTGCGTCCCCCTACACTTCCATTTGACTTGTGCCATGCTAGACGTTGAGGTTCTATTGCCTGCGTGATATGACCAGGAGGAGCGCGAGGAGACCTCTCACACACCATGCTCCACTGCCATCCCGTGCCCTGTATCGCCTGTGCGGATTGACTATGTTGGGGTTACACCTGGTCGACTGGGGCTGTGTGTGCCTTGTCAAGGGGCATGGCGGGCGCACAACAGGATCCAGCTTGTCCACAGAGGGTGGGCTGAGGTGCGCCTGGTACCGCTTTGTACGTGTGCCCGGCTGCTGTGCACACACGTGTTCACTCCCCCCGACAGGTGTCCTCTCACAATGCCCAGGGAAGCGGTGGTGTACTGTTCATGACCCCTCCCAACACGGCGTGCTCCAACTTGGCATGTGCGCATCTACCCGTCGCACCCACCCACCTGAGCACTGCGTCCATACGACTTCACACGACACATGTGTGTCTTCCACAGTAGTGCTACTCATTTGCGTTGACATCCAATATCAGTGGACTACATGGTCATGTCACGACTGCCGTGTACTTCACATACTCTCATCCTCTCTCATTCGTACTTGTGAAATGAGTCAGCGGAGACAGTTTTGGTTTCAAACATTATATTGAGTCTTCTGTCCTCTGTGATGCAGTATAGTGGACACTACTGGCAGCGGAATACATGTTGAGGATATACTGAGCATGATTGCAAATGGGATAGGGTGTGGGGTTACATGTGATTGGCTGTTGCATGTGGGATGTGGGCTTCAGAGTGACATCTACTTGGCCAAAGCTGTGCTAATGTACATTTACGTATAGCTGCGGAGCTGCGGACTTTGACACAGACGGTATACATGTAGCCTACCAGACCGCTTGGCATCATGGGCACAGTCCATCTCAGTTCCATGTGACAGGTTTGCTGCGGTTGTTCCTCATGCACGCGTGCATGTGAGATGACATCAGGGCATGTGCTTGCGTGCATGCAGCGGCGTGCCACTTGTTGTTGCACTGTGGTGGTTACTGGACATGTCACAGTCACTGGGGTCGTGTTGTTGTTGTATGCACTTGTCGTCCATGCAAAGGTCCTGGTATGGGATTCCCGGGGCGGGGGTGGGAGGGGTGCAGCACCCACAGACTCCAGGCGACCTATTCATGTCCACTGAGCGGTGTGTGTGTCCATGTGCGCTGGATCCATGTCGTGTCCTGGTTGTTCGTGCAGTTCCGTCCATGTGGGTGCGATACACAGAGCCCATGCCACTGCCTCCCACGATGCATGCGGTGTTCCTGGATGTGATGGGGAACAGTGTGCATGTCCCGGTCATATCCGATGTCATGGCGATGTCGTTGATGGTGTGGTTACAGTTGCCGGTCGTTTGGTATGGCTGTTGTGGTGGTGACTGGCCAGTCCGTGCGGAAGCTAAGCATGGGTGCGGGGTTGGACATCATAGGTCACTCGGGGAACCTGCGTTGTGGTCCGACGAATTTACAGGTTGTCAGGTATGCGATGCCGTCCAGCAGGGCTTCCATGTCATTGGTGGTGTACATGTTTGCCAGCCAATGTAGCGGATGGTGGCTGTCAAGGTGTTGTTCGTAAGTTGTCCCTTGGAGGACCATGATGGGGCATGCTGGGTGACATTCGATGTAGCTGTTCTCGATGATCCGTCGTGTGGAGGCACAGTGGTCCCATTTCAGTGCGGGTGCGATGTTGGCCACATATGCCATGCCCCCATAGGCAGAGCAGGCCCTGTCGTGTGCGTCCAGAGGGAGGAGTAGTGGTAGCAGGTCCGCCTTCAGACATGCCGGGTTGGAGAGGCATATCTCGACGGGATGCTGGTAGGGACACCTCCGACAGTAGAAGACGGGCATGACGCAGCTGAACAATGTGATGCGGTAAGTCAGTCGGTAACTTACGTTCAGCAGGGACAGGAGATCGCATCCCAATGTATGGAACAGGTTGGTTTTGTACAGCTTGAGCTGTTCGGCGTAGTTGGGTAGGTGTGTTGCGGTTGCCATTTCGCAGCGGTTCGTTGAGGTGGCGTGCTCCGGCTGTGTGTGCAGTCTGCAATGTGCACGCTCCGAGGTTGCTGTGAGCTCTGTGTAGTCGTAGGGAGACAGGACTTGTGTTCTGTTGGCTTGTTTGGAGGACACGGGCCCTCTTCCCACATGCTTCTCAGACAGTTCAAGGTCAGTGATGTGTGACTCCTTCCAATTAACTTGCATGTGGCCGACATGGGGGAGTGTTTTCTTCTTTCTTCCCCGTCCGTTGTGTGCTTCTGTGATATGCGCTATCTGCCCTGTGGTCGGTCTCCTCGGCATGCCTGTGTTGGTCTATTCTTGGACAATGGCTGTATTCACCGGCTTCTGTCGTAGGGCTGTGGTTTCGGAGTTGGAATGGAAGGTCATTCAGTGCTGTCTGCTCTCCCTTGTGTGGGCGGCAGGCTGCCTTTCCGCTCTGCGTTGGGCTTTGTGTGTGAATGTTATTCTTGGGCCACCTGTTGTCGGTCCCCGGGCTCTTTGGTGTTCCCTTTTATATGTCTTGTTCATATGTGCAGGGTGGTATGGGTGTTTCTGTGTGGTACTGGCGTTCCTCTTCCCGAAGGGGCCCTGCTTCTCCTAGTTGGTGTTGCCGCCGCTGTGTGCTACGCCATGTTTGTTACACTGGGGTGTGTCCTGCTGTTGCGTGTCTTCACTGACATGTGTGCGTCGGTTGTGTGGCGTTGGGTGTTGTCCGTGAATTGGGCGTTGGGGACATGTCTGTGGCAGGCCTGTCACGTGTCATGTGCGTTCGGGGTGGAGCTGATGTGTGTGCTGCTTGGTTGTGTCCCTGTGTCTGTGTGCGACGCATGCATGGCGCTGCGGTTGGCCTCTGCGTTGTGCGCATGTGTGGCGGCATCATCGGCGCTTTGGGGCCGTGACGGGGTGGTTGGTTCCTAGTCCCAGGTGGTGTGTACACATGTGTTCCGCGATGTTACGATTTGGCCTGTGTGTCATATGTGGATGCGATGGTGGATGTGTAGTGTACACGCGCTGGTGGGGGTTGTCCGCTTTTTCCGCCCTTGCACTGTGTGCGCTGTTTGCGTGCACTTGTTGTGTGTGTGCCTACCTGCGTCTCCGCGGTACGTTGCGTCCTTGGTGGTGCATCAGCAGAAGCATGGGGAGGGCCTGCAGTGCTGGATTCATGCTCGGGGAGCCGCTTCTTCGTTGTCCGTGCTCGGCATCCGTGTTACCGCTTCGGTTTGTCGTACGGTATCTCTTGGCCATGGGAGCCGTTTGTTTGTGGCATCGTAATTTATGCGCCGGGCGGGACGTGTTTCGTCGGACGGTGTGTGTCAGTTAGGCTGCGCCGCTACGTGTACGGGCGCACTTTGATGGCGGACGGTGTTGCTGGCTTGCCGGCGGTGTTTGGCCTACTTTTCGCATCGTAATTGGACGGGCGTGTGGACTGCTGCGTGCCGGCGGTAACTGGTGCTTTTGCATCCGCCAGCACGGCGGTGGTGCTTCCGCCCGCCATCGTAATGTGCCCCTTGGTTCCTTATCAGCTGATTTTCATGATACAGTGTTGAAATTGAAACTGCTTGACCTCTTTATTGCTCTTGCATTTAAAGTTATTCTCACTTGCTGGAAAGATAATTCTAAAATTTGTATGCTAACATGGTGGACTCTTATTTGTGACGAACATAGAATCTCTATTGCTTCATCTGCACCTCAAAAAATTAAATCTGATTTACTTTGGCTACCTTTTACTACTTTTCTATATACATACTTCTCTTTACACTAATACTTATTCGATAGTCCTTTCTCGTTCTTTCCTCTCCCTTTCCTCACTCCTTTACCTTCCTCTTTCTTCTCTCACTTTTATTTTAAAATTATTTAGGTAATTAATAATCTAGATGGTACCCTTCTTTCATTCTTTTAACTTACTATAAAAGACTGTACTTTATAGTCTCTCTCCTGCATACTTAGTATTTTAGCTTTCTTTTATTGTATAATTCAACATGTTATTCTCTTTCTTATGTCATTTGTGAACTTGGTACCTGTTTATTTATTCAATAAAAATTATTTAAAAAAGAAAAGAATAGTCGTTTCATTAGCGCTCTGGTTCTCTTGTACTTCATCAAGGTCTGCTTCTCAGGCTATGTATCTATCTTTAGTACAGAAATCTATCTATTCTAAACCAAAAATCTCAAATGTATACTCCCTGGGATCTGAGACCGCTTGTGTCTGGTAAAATGTATCTTTGTATGTTTTCCCTAATGTATTCACCCCTCCTAAGTCTCTTGTATACCTCATGTCAATCCTGTAAAGCGCTCTGATACCTTTGCGGGTCTAGTTCGCGCTCTATAAAACACAAAATAAATAAATAAATAAACAATGCATGTGAATACTGACTAGAAAGTCACGTTACAGAAATTGAAATACAGCGATTTATGAAAGGCAGCATGGTGAAATATAGGCCTACAGTACTATGTTAATTTAGCCATTCAATTTAATGGTGCACATTTAGTATGCATGTGCACAACTTAAACATAAATGAATATAATTTCTCTAGTACTTTAGTTCATATTGCATAAGCATACAGTGAATAATCAAATTACTCAATGATAAGTATGACTAAGAACTACGTTTGAATGCATACAATACAAACATTTATAGTTTTTATTACAATCGCATTCTACACATATGAGGATGGTTAGGAACTAATATGTAAATCACTAAATGTTACTCAGACAATATAGCACACGTTTAGGGATCATGAGTCATTTATTAGCAATTACATTCTGAAATACCCCCATTTTGTTAAGGAACCAGTTTTGGGGGCAGTGCCTGTACTGCAAGACACATCCCCACTTTTCTGGTTCCCCAAGCAACATCATTAAAACGTGTACGTAGCATATCATGTCAACATAAGCACTCATTTATCGTTGATTCAATTTATGGTAACGTGAAATAATCAGATTACTGCATATTTATCATATTCCACATATTTGTATGCCCTGGGAGTGGTCTTAAAATGCATTCCTATTAGCAATGGAGCACTAATGCATAATGCTCCAAACTTAGCACAGACTTTACAGATTTTTCTCTCAGCTTTTGACCTGGAGGTAACTGTACATGTTAGACGTAAAACAATAGGAGAATAAAACATGCACAGCGGGTGAATAATACTCCTTATGTTTTTTTACACTTGACTCATAATTGTGTTAAAAAAAAAACCGAGTCCTTGCGCAAATACAGATAATCGGGACCAGTGTAATGCCCAATAGCTTTCCTTTGTGCTCCCAGTGAGCGCAATCCTGCTCAAGCATTTCTTCTCAATAAGGTAGGTTGTGTGCCCCAGAACAATATGGCTGAATAAACGAGCGAAGTATGCATGTGGGAGGAATGTAATACTTTCTGCATTATGGCGGGAGAGCTAGAACTTTAGATCACATTGTTCTATTTCTGCCTGTGACTCACTGCGCGAGGAGCAAAGTTCACCTGACACCTTTGCGGTCAAGGAGAGTTTCCCTGTATGAAGCTGCCCTGCATATTTGATGTGCAAGGTATATCACGGGAGGCAGAGATGTTTCTATGGTAACATCTTTCTTTATTGAGAAGCCAAAGGCAAAGCAGTCATCTCATTAACGTGTCCTCTTTACGTTTCTCAGCGCATTTTATTGGATCCAACCAAAGGCGTGTGCACCGCCGGATCTCGAGAGCACGCAGGCCGTGATGCTCGGCTCAGGCACAGAGAATGTTATTTCCGTTTTTAAAGCTGGGTTTACAAAAATAATTATTACAACTTTGTAATATGGAATAATTGGCACTTTTGTGTGCACATACGCCATCTCTCCTTCTCAGTAAGCGTTAAGAGCATGCATCTTGGGCATCATAGAGGCAGAGACTGAAACTTTGAGGGAATTGTCCTCAAAACACAACTTCCCTTTCCCTTGTTCATGTTCTTTAGTGCGAGGAGGAACAACTGTTATTCATAACCCTTAAGTTAGGTGACTTCTCAGTGGGGGGTACATTTAAGGTCATCATCCGTTTTCCAGAATTCCCTAATTTTGTCTGTCTCCATGACCGACACTGTCTATGCAACCTGCTGTCAGTGGTCTGGGCATCACCACCTCATTTCTTTCTTTGCTTTATAAAACGCTAGCGAGATCCCTGCTTTTAAGTGTACGGGCCTACTAAAGAGGACCAGATGGCTGGCGTAGTTCTCCCCTCCCAATGGCTGACTGAGTTGTTGCTTTTTCCCATCACTGTCAACGCCTCCGTGCCACTGGGATGTACTGCTGGCAGAACTCTGGCAGTTTATGTTTCTGTTCCATGCAGGTTTCACCCCCTCCTGACACCTGGCAGTTCTGAGGTCATCGTTCATTATGCAATTATTGATGCCAGCCCAGAGAGCTTTGTCCTCTAGGGGAGGCCATCTTTCCCTCTCCTCCTATAAGACGTCTCGTGGGGGGGGGGGGGGAGCATTGTACTACTCTCCTACTCAAGGAGTGATAGAATGAGCGAGATAAACTGATTAGAATGACTGGATCCGACTGTAGAGCCCTCAGTGTTTGGCCAAATGTAAACTGCGGCAACTGTAGAATGCAGAGTCCTGCAAGTGCCCCAGTAAACTAAACACTCTGCACTAGGACTTGTTGAATCCCTGGCAATCACATTCAGTTTCATTCATGGCCTTATCAGTCCTGCATTGTCCTCCACAGCTAGCAATCAGCACCTTTGTTATTTATAATGCTGTGATGATGACTGTAGAAACCTATACTTTATTTGTGACCAGGGCATATCTTTGAACATCAATTTATTGATTGATTAACGATTAATGAGTTTAAAGAGTGCTAGATTTGAAAGGTAATAGTTCTTTCTGTGAGTGTAGCTCCAAATGGAAGTATGTTCCAGGATATGGCTGTGGTCAGGGTAAGAGAATGACACTCCCTTCACGCTTTCCTGAAGGTGATTACTTTAACAAACAGGTGGCCTGTGATCTCAGGGCCAGAGGGGTGTGGTACAGAAAAAAAGGACGTTCATGTAGGACCTTTGCTTTTAGTTGTAGATAGATTTGAGGCATAGGCAGAGCACCTTAAACAAACATCTGTTATGGACTGGGAGCCATCGTAGCCCGTTTAACTTGTTAGTTATTGAGATGGGTTTCCTGAGCCCTTGATCTAATCTTGATCTTTTGTATTGAGTATTTGAGTAATCCCACCACAAGGGAATTACAGTAACCAATCTTAAAAGGACTGAAGTCTTGATCACGCCCATTCTTTCCATGCTCAGAATAGATGAGAAATATCTTTCTAATAATTCTTAAAATAACAAAACCAGCAGAGCATAGTATTTTCATGTGCCCAGTGAAGGATAGTTTTGAATCTACTATAACACCAAGGTTTCATGGTTGTTCAACAGGAGAGCGTGCTCTGTCAAGTTCTTTGGGACATCAGTCATCGAGCAAAAGACAACCAATTCAATGTTGTTACCATTAGAGAGCAAAGATTTAGCATTCATCCATTTGGTGATGTTACTGAGGCAGCATTTTTAAATTGGATGTTGTCTTCCATGTGTTTTCAGCCAATTTAATATTCAATTGTGTATCATATGTGTAAGTGTGGAATTAAATTCCAAAGGTTTCAATAAGGGTAGCCAGTCAGACTCAATACTGAGCCCAAATGGACACTGAACAGGATGAGCTTAAGGGAAGATCTAAATTCACCATTGGTGACTGTTTTTATCTGGCCCTGGAGAACTCAGGCAAACCAGGCACGGACTGTCCCAGAGAACCTGGCAGCTTTGAGCCTGTGGAATAGAATGCTGTGTGAGATGGTATTGAAGGATGCTGATAGATCTAATAGTATTCACTGTAGCTACTCCATTATCATCAAAAATAGACCTAATGTTCTCCAGGCAATTGGCGAAGACAGTTTCTCCTGTGATTCAAGGTGGTTAGAAATCAGAGTGTGGAATTCAAATTTCATCAAAAAAGGAAGAAGGGAAATAGGTTGAAAATTTGTAAAGATGCCCGAGTCACACAAGGTTTTTTTTAACAATGAAGAAACCATCACTACCTTCCACTTTCTGGAACTTTTCAACAAAAGAGAGAGGAGCTACATATTTTGGTGAGATTCGGCAAGATTGCCTTACTATTCTTTTTGAGTTGCTGAATTGGGAAAAAATGTCCAGCGAAGATGAAGAATTCCTCTAGCTAAAAATATTTAACACACCGACTTCCGAAATGGGAGTAAACATTGTCCAAATGATGTTGGAAGAGGGTTCAATATCTGTGACCGTTTCACCTGTGCCTTGCTGAAAATTTCCTACTAGGTCTATAATCTTTTTGTGGAATAAATTAGATAGGTTATCGCACAGAGTTTGAAATGCTTTTGGAGTGTTACTATCAGCTTCTGGGCAGGATACGTTTTTGAACAGTTGAAAAACTTCTCTAATGGGGATTTTTGTCTCTGTTTTTGAAAGAAGGAAGCCTTGGATTTTGTAATTGCTTTGTGGCATTGGTGCTAGTGCTGGTGCTAGTTTATGATGAGGCTCGTAATCCTTCTGTAAGCCCTATCCATTCTTTTACGTTTACTTTTTAACTTTTTTAGTTCTTCATTGAACCAGAGAGCTGGTGGTTTGCTCCGCCTGGGTTTAAATGATTTCCCTGGAATCAGTAAAGTAGATGAAGGCCAAGTTTCACTGATACAGGAATTAAAGACAGTGTTGTCCTCATTCAGAAGGAGGTGAGATGCATTAAGCGCCTTCTCCCATAGTGCACCATTTAGTTGCTTCCAAGGTCTAACTTACCTTAGCTCAAGAGTAGCAGAAAAGGAAGGTTTAGGGGGTAGAGAGTAACAGTGAGATGGGAGCGGATCAGACTGTGGTTGGTCCAGGTTAATATGGTGTACTTTTAGATGGACACAAAAGAAAGGATGCTAAGTAGAGTGTCTTGCGAGTTTTATGACAGAACCCTTTTGGCTCCTAACAGACTCCATAGAGCTGTGACTTAGGTGTCAGAGCAGAATGCAATGAAAGCTTGTTTTAGAATGTTGAGTTTTCAGTTACACGCAGATGAATAAAGGCGTGTAATATTAAGCTCCGTGTGTGGCATAGTCATTGGTGGGTACCCAGGCTAGGGAGGTCGCTTCACTAAAAATCACGTCTAGAAGGTGGCATGCCTCATGAGTGGGTTATATGATGATATTTGATGATGTCTACCATACTATATAAGTGAATATTACAATCAGCAAAAAATGTCATTTTGTTAGGTTAAGAAGACAATCTGCCACAGATTCAAGCAATGAGTGGATAAAGTATTTTCCTGGTCCTTGACATCTGTATAAAAGGATACATTTAAATGCAAATATGTGTGAAAGTTTAAAAGTAAGAGCTAATGTCTCTACTCTACTGATTAACGCAAACTGATAATCAGAGACCTCCCAGCAATCTCTATAGCAGCAGGCTATTCTCCCACCTTGTTTATGTTCTCTATCAAAATGTTTGATGCAGACACAAGTCTCAATACTACTTGCCCAATAAGTTAAAAGGTGGCCCCATCTGGCATCTGTGTCACCACAAAGAGGCTGTGCAGGCCTAGCACTTCCTGCATGGCGCTCCTTTCAGAACTCAGATTACAGTGGCCTTCTCCTGGCACGCGGTGGTCACCGGACCGTTCCTGCACACACGGGCAATGACCTGATCTTTGTGCAGCCCTTCTCCTCACACCTCGCTCAGGGAGTCTTCTTGTAGTGCTCCCCATTGGACTTCAATGCCTCCAACGCTCTCCTCTCCCTCACCGGGCACACTGGTCTTGGCAGGCAGGCGCTGGTGTGCCAGGCTCCAGGGCAGGTGGTCTTGGTTTCTCTGGGTGATGTCGTCTAGCTCAGCAAGGAGACTAGCAGGCCCTAGCCCCGAGTCCTGTTCAGAGGCAGAGGTCTTGCAGAGCTTCCCCTCCTCACGCAGCCTGGCTGGTTGCTTGGAAGATGACAAATTTTAGGGTCTCAATCTCCCCTTCTTATAGTCCTTTTCCAGACACCGAATGCAATTTAGGGTCTGGGTCTTGGAAATATTATGTTGTGGTTCTTCTATTGAAGTCTACATTTCTCCTTTTCTTTCCCCTTGAAAGGATGTCTGTCACAGCAGGCAAGATTCCGATGCTGATTGCCCCATACCACAGTTCATGGGAGTGGCCAGAGTTCACACCTGGGTGTCAGCCACAATGCTATGTGCATCATAAGGTTAAACCTGGGATCACAGCAATACTCTTTATGATTCCCTTATCAGCCCCATCTAATTTATTGAGATGTGTCCAGGCCCCTTCCTTGTGATCTATCACCGAATCGAAGAGCAACCTTTTTAAGTGTAAATGGAGAGTCCCTTCCTTCAGTGTGTGTACCATCCAGGTCAGAGGAATGCAGCAATACCTGTAATGTACTATTACAGCCTCACTTGCACTCAGTGTACTTTTGCAGCACACATGCTCTCCAGTACTGTTACCTGCATGCATTGCGCCATTTCAAACACACATGCATTCAGCACACACATTCAGTCTGCACGCACTGCTCAGTATTGTAGTTTTTCTGTATTGTACCAGGGTGTGCAATTTCCAAACGCACACTCTTCCAGCACACACACTCACCATTTGCGCTCTGGACAGCACTTCACCCTTCATGTATTGTACTTCACGCAAGCACACAAACACCAAGCACATGCTTTAATTGCGCTCACACTGCACAGCACTACATCTCTCACGTAATGGATTACTTGCAGGCATACATACATCGAGCACAGAGTCACTTCTCCTGTGCTGCGCAGTACTCTACATCTACCTGATGTAGGCCAAGGGTGAGTTGAGCGTACAACAGCAGAACTTTAAAAACATGAGTGAGCCTGTAGGCCTCACTCCAGTGAGACAGGGTAAAGAGGACTTGTTCACTACTACTAATCGCTACACGGTATGCTGCCACCACCGCACTTGTGCTGCTTAACTCTTGGTGAAGGCAAAAGCCTTCCACCACTATTACGGTAGCTATTTGGTTGCCCCTCACGGTCCAACAAGACCACTCTCATTGAAAAGGTCTATGTCATGGCGCATACACATGATCCATGCTTACCAATTACAAAAAATCAGCATTAGGGATCCAGACAACAGTACAGTTGGGAAGTCAAGGCAGGGATGCACGTCTTTAGCCAGGCAGAGGACTTTTACTTCCTGACAATGGTCAATGACTGTGTCTGCTTTTACATGGCTTGTTGAATGTATGAATGTTACCACCATCAAGGCCCAGTAGCTCTTAGCTATAGAATATGATATTACAACTTAGTCTGAACAATAAAGAGCCTATATCAATGTTGCTATTGGTATCTAGTTACAAATGTAAATCTAAGGATGGTAGAGCTTCCTCTATTGGAGGCCCAACTCTGGATCAGACAAGCAGACACATTTGTTAGCTTTGAAGCAGCTCTAGAAGCCTGTCTCTTCTAAATCATTTAGATAACTGACACCAACTGACCTGCCAAGGTTGTTTGCACCACAAATAAATGTCCATATTCATTCATATTTATTGATTAATTCATTAAACACTACCTGGATGAGAAAATGCTATTTATTGATAGGTGAAAAGTGTGTTCTTTGCTTATTTTAATGATGGTACAGGTACATAGCTTTGCCTTTTATTGTCACCCTATTGAAAGCAGGCACGTCGTCTTTTATGAAGCAAGCGCATCTTTCCAATATTATGGCATCCTGCTGAATAGGATCTATCTTGCTTTGCAGTAGTAAGATGCTCAGCTATTGTATGTCAGTATAGAACGGAGTGGTCCCAGTACTATCACATCAACACAGTGTAAAGAGAAACAATAAAAACAAATCAAAAACAATGAATCAAGAAAGAGTTAAATGGTGCTCGAGTGTTATTTAATCACACTGAACACATGATGCAAAGTCTTCAAGGAAAATTTTATACAGAAAAACATTAAAAACCATCATTGGTGTGCCCGACTGAGTGAAAAAGGGGGGGGGAAGGAAGGAGAGTGATTTGTGTGAGGTAGTGAGGCAAGTAACAAAGAATACTAGTGAGTATCACAATCAAATTGTTGGGCATGCTAATCAATGCCACACATTCCTAACACAGTCCATATCAGATGAATTACAATCAATTACGTAGCCATGTAAAGTAGAAAGTCACAGTGCAACATGCGCTGTTGGCAATACTGGCATCAGTAACGTGTCGACGTTTCAACCCCTAAAACTATGTAGGTTTCTTCGAGTCCTTACTGGCGGGGTCTTCCTCAGGACAAAAGAGGGAGTGAAGGGGGAAGGGCACCGTATCTGATTGAAAGAGAGGCCCTGTAGGCGCAATGTGTCGTCAGGGAAGATCGGGCTTCAGAAGCTCCGAGAGACGTAGAATGGGGGAAAGTGATGAGCACTCAATTCAGGGGGATGAACTCCAAACAACTCCTCCAAAACAGTGTGAGTACTGCTAGGAAAAACCGTGGCCAAAAAACCATCGATCAAAAGGTGAATACAATCACGGAATTCTTCAACGATTGGCTTCTATTATTCCTCGTATCTCAATCGTGCTCCATAGAATGAAGAGAGAGCGCCACCTATGCGTGGGCCATATTTAAAGTCTAAGTACCGCGGGAGATGCCGGGAGACGCGTGACGTCCAGCGTAGTGCAGCTGCTAGATTCCGGTATGCATATGAGTCAGAACTCGCAGGCAACGGAAGAAAGACTAGGTGTCTTTAGTCTGGGAATAATGAGTATATGTCTGATGCAGAGGTAAAGCCACCATTTAATCAAATGCGCAGCTACACTAGATCAGGGAATGAGTACATCAAAATAATGGTGCTGAACAATAGCACTAAATGTACACAATGGAACATGCCTCCTCGAGTACATGAACAATTACTAACAAAACATAGTAAATGCAATGACATAGTCGGCTTTGAACATGTAAAATTGATTCAAGTGAATATGCATATATGTAAGACCATGGATTGAGTGACATGTAGCGGTTCTTAAAAAGAGACAAGTCAGTGTTGTGGAAATAGTTGTCCATTAACCACCTTTAAAGTCGTATTTCACAGTAATATTAATATTAAAGGGAGGACCATTCTCTGAAAGGAAAGTATACACAAGAACAGACATCGACCAGTGGGGTGATTAAGCCCTCGTGGTTCAAGTTGGTAAGATTAAGTATTGCAGCAAGCTAGTTGGGCATTGCTGGGATCCAGTTCGTTCAGCCCATTGACAATGGTGTCCAGACGTATCATCCATTTTGATTCTCGGACATTTAGGATCGAGGGAATATTACCCCCTCTTGGTCCCAGTTCCGCTTTCTCTATCACCAGCCACTGCAATTGGTCCGGATTATGTGCCATCCTTGCAAAGTGTTCGACTAATGGTGCCCCTAGGACGAAGCACCGGATTCTACTCTGATGTTGCAGTATCCTGGCCTTGATTTTCTGTTGTGTTTGGCCCACATAGAGTAACCCACATGGGCAGATTATGCCATAGATTACATTCATGGAGTTGCAATTGGTAAAAGAGTGCAATGTGATTGTGTGTTGTTTGTAGATAAAATTCTTAGTTGGAATTGTGGTATCGCACGCTTTACAGTGTCCACATTTGTAGTGACCTTTTACCGGTAGTAGATTCCAGAGTGATTTGATTGTGGGTTGTGTCATGTTTTCCAGGAAGGAATGGACCACATGATCTTTGACACTCATCACTTTTTTGAAGTAGTGCATAGGTAGATTCGGTTGGTCAATGTCATCCGACACTAGATTCCAATGTTTATTGATTACCTTTTTTATGGCATTGCTTCTGGTGGAAAATGTTGTGACGCAGATTATTCTTTGTGATGATGTGTCATTCTTCTCCCTAGGGGTTAGTAAGGTTTCCCGTGGGTTGAACCAGGCCCTTTTCTGAGCTCTTTTCACCAATCTTCTTGGGTATCCTCTCGTCATCAAGCGGATACTCAAATCTTCAGATTCAGACATATAGTCTGCCCTCTTTGTGCAGTTCCTGCGAATCCGTAGGAACTGACCTACCGGAACATTCTCCCTCAGGCCACGTGGGTGGTGGCTATTGTATCTAGGGGTGGGCGGAATTTGCGTAGTCGCGCTACGCAAAGCTCCGCGAAACGGTAAAAAATCTCCGCGAACACGCGGAATTGCTTGTGCCGCCCGTTCGTGATGCTTTTTTCCTGTTTGCGAACGTTGTTTGCGTGCTCGGGGAGAAATATCTCGCGAACACGCATTTTGAAAGCGCGAACAAGCAAAAAATTCTGCGAAGTCGCGGTTCGCGGAATTTTGGGCAATTCCGCGTTCTCCGCGGAACGTGAAATTACCCAAATTCCGCGAGCGGAACGGAATTTACCGCCCAGGCCTAATTGTATCTGAGGAGGGAGTTACGTTCTGTAGATTACCGGTATAGCGTGCTGTAAAGCTTATTGTCTTCACAGCAAATTTTGATGTCTAGGAAAGCTATCTCGTTGGCATCTGATTGTATAGTGAATTTTATATCCTGGACGCATTGATTCAGCCATTCGTGGAAGAGGCCCAACTCAGTTGTATCTCCATTCCAGATAATCAGTATATCATCAATATACCGTTTCCACAAATTCACCCGGTGGTGGAAGGGGTTGTTGTTAAATACAAACAATCTCTCAAAATTGTCCATATAGATAATAGCCAGATCTGGGGCGAAGGCTGCTCCCATTGCCGCACCCTTTGTTTGTACATAGTGGCACCCTTGGAAAAAGAAGAAGATTTTCTTCATAGCTATAGTCAGTAAGGAGATGATAAATTCCATATGGACTGCCGTCGGTGCTGGTCGCTTGTTCAAGACATCTTTGATAACCTCCAATGCTGGTTCTTGTGGGATGCTTGTATACAGGGATATAATATCACATGTCACAAGCAATTGGTCATTCGGGTTGAAAGGCTGTTGGTCTATCAAGGTGATAGTTTGCATCGTGTCTCTTAAGTATGCTTCAGTTTTCTCAGCAATTGGTTTCAAGAAAAGTCTATGTATTTACACAGGGGTTCTAGTAATGATCCACAGCCAGATACGATTGGGCGACCGGGTGGGTTCAGCATGTCCTTATGGATTTTTGGCAGCGTGTAGATGGTGGGCAGCCGTGGATGTCTCTGATTAAGGTAATCAAATTCGAGTTTACTCAAAAACCCTTGTTCTTGGGCTTCAGATGTGATCTTTAGGATTTCTGCAGCCAGCTCCTTGGAAGGGTCCGATCTCAATGGAGAGTAACTCACACCATCTTGGAGTTGTCTCAAGATCTCCGATTTGTAAGCCGTCGTGTCCTGTATTACAATCACTCCGCCCTTGTCAGCGGCTTTGATGACAATATCCCTATTGTTCTTCAGGTTCAGGAGGGCAGCTTTCTCCAACTTACTGATGTTTGGAATGGTATGTTTGTATGTGGAGAGTAATTTCATCACGTCATTCAATACCATACTTTCATACGCCAAAATCCTGTTGGTCATAGCATTGGTGGGTGGGACGAAGGTGGACGGAACCCGTAGTCCTGTCAATGATTTCGATAGGCTTACTTCAGAGTGTTTAAAGAAGTATCTGAGGCGGATTTTTCGAAAAAATCAGTGTAGTTCTGTCTTAATGTTGAAGGTGTTGGGATAGGCTGTAGGTACAAAGGAAAGGCCTTTAGACAATATTTTCCGTTCATCTTCCTTCAAGGTGTAAGATGAGATGTTAACCACTGGATTGTCATTTGATTCTACCATCTGTACACCTTGCGTCGCGTTGAAATTTCTCCGTGACTCTCCGTTTGGAACCAGACCAGCTTGGAAACAGCACCCCTGCCTCTGTCCCAATTCACATTGGCGGGCTGTTGGCCTCTCGGAGGGCCCCTTAGCCAATTGCCACCCCGTCCTCTTGGTTGTCTCCATTGGCCCTCGCCTAAAAAAGGAAAATAACCTTGTGGTGGATACCAGTTATCCCGGTTGCTGTAATCAGAGCTGGGGCCTGGTGGTTCGTTGTCGCTATCAGAACTCACTGATGAATCGGAAAAGGTGGTAAAATTCCTTCTTCCCCTGTATCCGCCTCTACCTCTGCCTATAAATCATCCTTGGGTGTCCTGTTTGTAATGGTCTTCGTTCAGGTAGGGATTTGTGTTTTTCTTCTCATAGAAGCGGATGTCTTTAGACAGTTTCTCAAGTTTCTTGTGCTGGGTGGTTGTTTCAAAATCCTTCAAATATTTGCCCAAATTTTCTAGGGCATCTTTAGCATTGGTCAAAGTAGAGTCCCCTGCAATTTCCTGTTTGAGGGATACAATCTCTCTGATGAGTAGTTGAACCTGCTCAGCCGCTGTCTCCACTCCCAATACCATCCAATGTCAGGAGGCGTTATTGGCAACAAAGCTGAAACCTTACTTAAATTTCGGTATCTCGATGAATATTGCCGGTTCGTTTTTGATCTGTAATCCGACCGGTATTATATTGGCCTGTAGATATTTAGTGAGCAGATGTCCGTGAAGGCGAGTGCGAATGAGTTTCTTCTCAAGGCGTTCTAGTCGTGCAATTTTATCATTGAGTGTGAAGTCGATGTTGGGCGTGTCAGATGATAAGAATTGGTTTGCTGAGTCCTGTAGCAACTGATTAATGTACTCCTCCATGTAGGACAGAGTCTCACTCTCTACCATTTTAGAAGAAAGTGTAAAAGTATCACTTAGAATACCTCGCAAGCGTGCGCCTGCTCTCAAATCGTTATAGAAAAGGGTATACCCAAAATCACTGGGACCTGGGTGTACAACAGTATAGAACGGAGTGGTCCCAGTACTATCACATCAACACGGTGTACCGGTCGGATTACAGATCAAAAACGAACCGGCAATATTCATCGACATACCGAAATTTAAGGAAGGTTTCAGCTTTGTTGCCAATAACGCCTCCCGACATTGGATGGTATTGGGAGTGGAGACAGTGGCTGAGCAGGTTCAACTACTCATCAGAGAGATTGCATCCCTCAAACAGGAAATTGCAGGGGACTCTACGTTGACCAATGCTAAAGATGCCCTAGAAAATTTGGGCAAATCTTTGAAGGATTTTGAAACAACCACCCAGCACAAGAAACTTGAGAAACTGTCTAAAGACATCCGCTTCTATGAGAAGAAAAACACAAATCCCTACCTGAACGAAGACCATTACAAACAGGACACCCAAGGACGATTTATAGGCAGAGGTAGAGGCGGATACAGGGGAAGAAGGAATTTTACCACCTTTTCCGATTCATCGGTGAGTTCTGATAGCGACAACGAACCACCAGGCCCCAGCTCTGATTACAGCAACCGGGATAACTGGTATCCACCACAAGGTTATTTTCCTTTTTTAGGCAAGGGCCAATGGAGACAACCAAAAGGACGGGGTGGCAATTGGCAAAGGGGCCCTCCGAGAGGCCAACAGCCCGCCAATGTGAATTGGGACAGAGGCAGGGGTGCTGTTTCCAAGCTGGTCCGGTTCCAACCGGAGAGTCACAGAGAAATTTCAACGCGACGCAAGGTGTACAGATGGTAGAATCAAATGACAATCCAGTGGTTAACATCTCATCTTACACCTTGAAGGAAGATGAACGGAAAATATTGTCTAAAGGCCTTTCCTTTGTACCTACAGCCTATCCCAACACCTTCAACATTAAGACAGAACTACACAGATTTTTTCGAAAAATCCGCCTCAGATACTTCTTTAAACACTCTGAAGTAAGCCTATCGAAATCATTGACAGGACTACGGGTTCCGTCCACCTTCGTCCCACCCACCAATGCTATGACCAACAGGATTTTGGCGTATGAAAGTATGGTATTGAATGACGTGATGAAATTACTCTCCACATACAAACATACCATTCCAAACATCAGTAAGTTGGAGAAAGCTGCCCTCCTGAACCTGAAGAACAATAGGGATATTGTCATCAAAGCCGCTGACAAGGGCGGAGCGATTGTAATACAGGACACGACGGCTTACAATTCGGAGATCTTGAGACAACTCCAAGATGGTGTGAGTTACTCTCCATTGAGATCGGACCCTTCCGGTTGATTTTCCCATTAAGGACATTACCTGGAGAAAACAACGGGGGCAAGATGGCGGCTGTGTGAGCGTTGTGGGAAGCCGCCTTACCTGCCACTGAATAATTTCAACTGAAAAGAGGAAAAGACATGGTGTGGTGACTTTAGGCTGAAGGAAGAATGTCATAATACTCATCTTAATATTTGCTGCGGATTCCTCAGTCTGGGGTGCGAGGCTGATGCGGCTGTACACAGAGGCTGTTACCCGGGCAGCACGGGCTTGGAGAGTGTTCTTCGTAGAAACGCTTGCTGCCAGACGCGAGGTGCTTCAGGAACTTAGAGGGCCTCGCCGATACATTGTATCCACTGGATCCAAAAGCAGGATCGGGTTCGCTGCGGAAAAGTGCATTACTGCCGCCACATCAACTATTATGCCGCCGAAAGTGAAACCGCCGGGGAAAGATACCAACGCGACCGGAGGAGCCAAAGCCTTATCTGCGAATCGACGAGCGGTAACGGAGAGGAAAAGCCTGAATCCTGGCGTGGGCAGTCTGCAGGTTGGACTGAGTAGCGACGGCCCGGTTAGGGAGAAACCGGAGGAGAAGGCAGTAGGTGATCAGAGGTCTGAAAGGGTTACCAGACCCAAAGTGCGAATCATACCGGGGATGTTTGCCGGGAGGGGGTCATCAACCTCCTCGGGGGAGATGAACTCAGTTAAAGGGAAAATTAATAATAATCTGAAATTGCTCATGGACAGCTCTAATGTTGAAACAGAGGAGGGCATAGTGCTTAGTACTTTGCCTATCGGTATAGCTGAGATCGAGACAGAGGTGGAGGACATTGATGTAAACAGCTCGGCCTCTGTACAGACTATTATCCCGAATAAGTCCGAAACGATCCATCAGGCTGATAACAAAGATGTATTTTTTAATCAGAGCAATTCTCGGCAAGGGGTTGGCAATAACACTCCGCTAGCCACATCGGAACTCTCTTGTACACCTGTGATAAAAGCGAGTCACGGTTTGCTGACCCAGGCAACTGGAAACTCTATTGCGACTCCTGAGTGTGAATTTTTTTTCTCATTAACAGATGAATCAGATCTATCCGACAATGAGGGCTTGGATATTACAGATAAAGATCTCACTGAGGAGTATAGTGGCAGCCCTCCTACGAAATGTGACACCCAGAAACGTATACCAATTCGCACAAAGAAGAGGAGTTCAAGGGGCTCAGACAAGGATAATGGCTTCACCTCAGACTGCAGTCAGTCAAGACAGTTGAAATGGGATTATACTGCCTCTCAGTTTGAGGGAGGTTTGCAGAAGGAGTTCAGAGCCCATACTGAAACTTTAGAGAATATGGCTGATACTGGTAACGCCATGGGGGCCCAGGCACAACCATCGCTGGATCTAATTTACGCTACATTGAAGCAAATACAGACAGAGGCTCGCCAAGAACACACGAGGGCCCATCTCGCAAATAAAAAGCTTCAGGGTGCGGTGCGGAAAGTTAATAAGACCTGCACAGCAATTTCAGAATGCACTACTGCGCTAGAAGAGCGCATTGTACAGCTAGAGGCCAGCGCGGACATATCGGATAAGCAGTCCACAGCTAATGAGAGTAGACTGACCGACGTCCTCTGGAAACTGGAGGATTTCGAAAATAGACAGCGTCGAAACAATCTTCGTTTACTTGGGATTGCAGAAAAAGCAGAGGGAGATGACATGCATGGCTTTGTACTGAAGCTCCTTAAAGAGGCTTTTCCCGAACTAGCTCATTGGAACTGGGAAGCCGAAGTACAAAGAGTACATCGATTTCCCCTGATGTTGAAGAAAAGACCAGGGCAAGATGAAAAACCTAGAGCTATCCTGATATTTTTCGGCAACTTTCTCCTTCGTCAATCTATATTTGAAAAGGCCAGGCCGGATGCAAGGAGGACGGCCGGGGGGCACTCTTTCTTTGTTCGGCCTGATTTTTGCCATGTCACAGTGGAGAGGAGATGGAGACTTCGCTCACTAATCTCACCTTTTCAGAAGCTGGGCTGTGAAGCATTTTTGATGAACCCTGCTAGGCTTAAAATTATATTCAAAGGTGCAACTCGAGTATTCCTATCTGAGATTCAAGCCCAGGAGTACCTACAGGAACTCTCTAAGTGATAGATTTGGGCTCGGGAAAGGGAAATGCTAACTACATAAGCAGCAGACTGCTTCTCCTTCAGTCTTTTTTTTTTTTTTTTTTTTTTTCTCTTCTTTCTTGTTTTGGCTTTGGCAGGAGGCGGCTAGGGGGCACAACCACATGCAGGAGGCATCACAAGGGTCTATTGACCTTTTTTGCCATTTTGAAGGGAATGGGGAGGGAGGGGGGGTGGGGGCCGAAACCAGGGGGGGGGGCGGGGAGGAGCTTTTGCACGGAGGTGATTATTCGGTTTTGTAGATTGGGTATGTGCTGTCTGTTCAGATGCTTGCCTTGGAATTTTTTGTTTTTTCTTTTCTTTTATAATGAGGAAAATTAGAATTGCTTCCATTAATATATGTGGTTTGAATGATCCCCAAAAAAGAAGGAGGTTTAGCCTTGATGTTCAGTTTTTGAAGGCAGATATCTTATGCCTCCAAGAGACTCATATTGAAGGATGTAGGAAAGGGCTGCTAGAATTGGGTGGGTACCAACTTATTGTTACCTCTACTCAAGAAACTCGGACAAGAGGGGTGGCGATATTAGCCCGTAAGGGTATGGGAAGTTTTACTCGCTCACTTGCAGACAAAATGGGAAGATGGGTTATTGTGCAAGTATGTTTAAACAATAGAGGGTTTACTCTTTGCTCAGTGTATGGCTCTGTGCTGGACGATCCAGCACTTTTTGATTGGCTGAAGATCGAGCTTGTGGGGTGGCCTCTCCCCCTGATTTTTTGTGGGGATATGAATATCAATATGAGCTGTAAAGCTGTTACCCACAAGGTATTGTATCAAGGCCGAAAACCTAAAGTTTTTAACTCACTGGCACAACTTAAGACACTGCACGGGTTAGAGGATGTTTGGGCGTCACTAAAGGAGTTTGACCCTGGTTTTACGTACTTCTCTGCACCACACCAGGTCCATGCAAGACTGGACTATTTTTTTGTGTCGCACGAACTTTTACAAGGAAGTACGATAAGCAAATTCCCTAAAGTAATGTCTGATCACAATCCTCTGGTGATTGAGCTTGAAATTCGGTACCCATCCTCACAGACACGGTGGACATTTAATAGGGCCCTTCTAAATGAAGAGGGGTATATACAGCAATTGGAGGAATGGATTCCTAGGTTTATTAAGGAGAATGTAGGGAGTGCCAATCTAGGTATAGTGTGGGATCCATTGAAAGCAGGGATTAGAGGGGAAACTACTAGATTTGGGTGGGAGGCACAAAGGCATGAGAAAACCGTGTTGCAATCCCTGTATGAGGATCTGGGCAAGGCCGAGACTAATTTGATTGAGGTATTATCAGCAGGGGTAGATTCAGTGGCAGCCCAGTTAAAGATTACTATCGCCAGATCAGCCATTACGGAAATCTCTTTCAAAAAGGCGGCTGGTAAATATTTGGCCTGGAGGAGTAGGGTGTATGAAAGTAGTGAGAGAGTGGGACACCTCCTAGCTGTGCGCACAAGAGAGAAGATTACACATACCCGGATTAGGGAAATTAGGGATCCGAACGTTGGTATGGTAAATGAGACCGAGGCTATTCTTACCGCTTTTCAGAAATTCTATCAAAATTTGTATACGGAAGAGGTCCAGATTGGTAGCCAAGAGATTGAGGACTATTTAAAGGGGCTAACTTTGGATATGTTGTCAAGTGAGGAGAGAGACAGACTAGAAGAACCAATCACTTTGGATGAACTAACTGAGGCTATAGATTCTCTTCCATCTGGCAAAGCCGTCGGCACCGATCTAATTCCTGGGGAATTTTATAAAAAGTTTAAGACTCAGCTTTCGGCACTTATGCTCGAGGTATTTCAAAAGCCCAATTAGATGTGTCTGCCCCGGATTCTTGGAAGAGCGCCAACAATATAGTTTTTCTCAAGAAAGGCAAATCTGCTAAGGAACTGGGATCGTACCGGCCTATTACGCTGGTAAACAGTGATGTTAAAATGTATTCTAAAATTCTGGCTAATAGGTTAGCCGCAGTCATTAAAGGATTAGTTTCCCCTTTCCAGCATGGGTTCGTACCTGGCAGGGGGACAACCGAGCACATTCGGCGTATAATCACACTCTTTGACTACACAAGGGTATCAGGAGACCCTATGGCGGCCATACTTCTCGACGCTGAAAAGGCGTTTGATAGGGTCTCCTGGCCCTTTTTATGGCTGATTATGGAAAGGCAAGGCCTGGGCAAGGGTTTCATTGGTGCTATCAGGCGTTTGTATTGGGTACCTGTGGCTAGGATTGCATTGATGGGTGTTTCATCCGATATAATTAAAATTACTCGTGGCACACGCCAAGGCTGTCCCTGTTCCCCGCTATTATTTGCTCTATACATAGATCCTTTAATTAGGAAATTAGCAGGGAATAATAAGATACAAGCTATTCAAACTATTGGTGGTGATACAAAGATACTTGCATATGCAGATGATCTTGCCATAACGACAGCTAACACACTGGAGGCTATTAGGGAGATAGAAAGGGAGGCAAGCAACTTTGGTAAAATTTCAGGCTATTTTTTAAATGGGAACAAGACAATGATTGTTAAAAATTCTAGGGTAGACCTGAATGACACACGGGTTGTCGGTAATGCCAGATATCTAGGGGTTGAGATCTCTGACAACCCGGATGAAACTGTGCAAATTAATTTGGAGCCGCTGTTAAATAAGACAAAAGCTGATTTTAATAGATTGAACTGCTTACATCTCACACTTCTAGGAAGGTGTAATGTTATCAAAATGTTATTTTTGCCCAGAATTCTTTACTTTTTTAGAGCTATCCCATTAGAGATAAACAAGACTTGGTTTTCAGCATTTAACCAATTAATTTCGAAATTTTTGTGGGCCGGGAAACGCCCTCGGCGTGCACTAAAATTTATGACATTACCCAGAGAGCGGGGAGGGTGGTCCGTCCCTAACCTCCAGATCTATTACTGGGCAGCAGCCCTACAACAAATGTCGGTTTTGTTGGGAAAAGAGCTGGCAGTCTCTGAGGATGCACCTTGTATGTCAATCTATAGGCTAGTGCTAGGGGCAGAAGCTCAGGGCTGCTTAATGCGACATATTGATTTTGCGTATTTTAAAAGAGTTAAGTTTAAGATCATGTTGGGTGCATTTAAGATCTGGACAGCTGTAAGGAAGAAACTTAAAATGAATAGGATATATAGATATACTCCCTTGACAGATAATGATCTTTTGCCGGAAATCTTTCGAGATGGATATATGAAAGTTTGGATAGATAAAGGTATTAGGCATATCGGAGATCTTATGCTAGACAATACAATCTATTCGTTTGAGGCAATTAAGAGTAAATATGGGATTGGAAATAATCATTTTTTAAATTTTTACAAGTTAGGGATTACCTATATAAGAAAGTAATACAGGGTCATAGAGTTCCCTTATTGGAGCTATCACTAGGCGCTTCAGTACCCATCTCCAAATTTTGTAAGCTACTTAGTAGTATGATGGAGGACGATCTTATCAAGCACACTGATCGTTGGCAGGAATTGGTTCAGGCGGGGGTGGGGGATTGTGAGGATTCTCTTCTATTAAGTCAGACGGCTTTCTGTTCCGTGAATTTGCAAGTTCAATGCTTCAAAACCTGGTTGAACCTATATATTACCCCAGCCCGGATTTCAAAATGGGGAGGCTCCACAGGTGTACTTTGCCCCCGCTGCGGCTGTTTTGCCGCAAACAGCGTTCATATGTTCGCAACATGTCCTCAATTATCAGCTTTTTTGGGGGAGGTGGGTAATTATATCAATGATATGTGGGGGTTTGCGGTGGATCTTTCACCGCAAGTAATTATGCTGGGAGTTGGCAATCAAGCAATGTCGGAGCCGAATCGGATTCTGCTTTTCACGGCTATGGCAGTTCTTAGGTTATGCTTGGCTACTGGTTGGCTAAATAAGGAACCCCCCTCAGTACACTTCTGGCTGGGGAAATTGATAGCTACTTATCGTTGGGAGAAAGCAATTTATGTACGAAGAGGTTTGAGGGCGAAGAAAAGGGGAGCCGAAATATGGTCTCCAATAACTAGCTGGGCTAACGAGGTTATGATCTGATATATGTTTTTTTTTTGTTTTGTTGTTTGTTGTTTCTTTCTAGAGCATTCATAGGTTTGATGTTAAATGGGTTTCCCTGGTTTCGGGGCAGGGGTGGGGTGGGTTGGCCAGGGGGAGGGGGTGCTGTTCAGAAGGGAGGGTGGTCTTTTAGATAAATAATTGACATCCTGAACATATGATTGTAAATGTATACTGAGTAACTGTATTATCAACAAGTATATATATGTGATGGATGTCTCTAATTAGGAATATTTAAAAAAAAAAAAAAGAGATCAGACCCTTCCAAGGAGCTGGCTGCAGAAATCCTAAAGATCACATCTGAAGCCCAAGAACAAGGGTTTTTGAGTAAACTCGAATTTGATTACCTTAATCAGAGACATCCACGGCTGCCCACCATCTACACGCTGCCAAAAATCCATAAGGACATGCTGAACCCACCCGGTCGCCCAATCGTATCTGTCTGTGGATCATTACTAGAACCCCTGTGTAAATACATAGACTTTTTCTTGAAACCAATTGCTGAGAAAACTGAAGCATACTTAAGAGACACGATGCAAACTATCACCTTGATAGACCAACAGCCTTTCAACCCGAATGACCAATTGCTTGTGACATGTGATATTATATCCCTGTATACAAGCATCCCACAAGAACCAGCAATGGAGGTTATCAAAGATGTCTTGAACAAGCGACCAGCACCGATGGCAGTCCCTACGGAATTTATCATCTCCTTACTGACTATAGCGATGAAGAAAAACTTCTTCTTTTTCCAAGGGTGCCACTATGTACAAACAAAGGGTGTGGCAATGGGAGCAGCCTTCGCCCCAGATCTGGCTATTATCTATATGGACAATTTTGATAGATTGTTTGTATTTAACAATAACCCCTTCCACCACCGGGTGAATTTGTGGAAACTGTATATTGATGATATACTGATTATCTGGAATGGAGATACAACTGAGTTGGGCCTCTTCCACGAATGGCTGAATCAATGCGACCAGGATATAAAATTCACAATACAATCAGATGCCAACGAGATAGCTTTCCTAGACATCAAAATTTGCTGTGAAGACAATAAGCTTTACACCATGCTATACTGGAAATCTACAGAACGTAACTCCCTCCTCAGATACAATAGCCACCACCCACGTGGCCTGAGGGACAATCTTCCGGTGGGTCAGTTCCTACGGATTCGCAGGAACTGTACAAAGAGGGCAGACTATATGTCTGAATCTGAAGATTTGAGTATCCGCTTGATGACGAGAGGATACCCAAGAAGATTGGTGAAGAGAGCTCAGAAAAGGGCCTGGTTCAACCCACGGAAACCTTACTAACCCCTAGGGAGAAGAATGACACATCATCACAAAGAATAATCTGCGTCACAACATTTTCCACCAGAAGCAATGCCATAAAAAAGGTAATCAATAAACATTGGAATCTAGTGTCGGATGACATTGACCAACCGAATCTACCTATGCACTCCTTCAAAAAAGCGATGAGTGTCAAAGATCATGTGGTCCATTCCTTCCTGGAAAACATGACACAACCCACAATCAAATCACTCTGGAATCTACCACCGGTAAAAGGTCACTACAAATGTGGACACTGTAAAGCATGCGATACCACAATTCCAACTAAGAATTTTATCTACAAACAACACACGATCACATTGCACTCTTTTACCAATTGCAACTACATGAATGTAATCTACGGCATAATCTGCCCATGTGGGTTACTCTATGTGGGCCAAACACACCAGAAAATCAAGGCCAGGATACTGCAACATCAGAGTAGAATCCGGTGCTCCGTCGTAGGGGCACCATTAGTCGAACACTTTGCAAGGATGGCACATAATCCGGACCAATTGCAGTGGCTGGTGATAGAGAAAGCGGTACTGGGACCAAGAGGGGGTAATATTGCCTCGATCCTAAATGTCTGAGAATCAAAATGGATGATACGTCTGGACACCATTGTCAACGGGCTGAACGAACTGGATCCCAGTAATGCCCAACTAGCATGCTGCAATACTTAATCTTACCAACTTGAACCACGAGGGCTTAATCACCCCACTGGTCGATGTCTGTTCTTGTGTATACTTTCCTTTCAGAGAATGGTCCTCCCTTTAATATTAATATTACTGTGAAATACGACTTTAAAGGTGGTTAATGGACAACTATTTCCACAACACTGACTTGTCTCTTTTTAAGAACCGCTACATGTCACTCAACCCATGGGCTTACATATATGCATATTCACTCAAATCAATTTTACATGTTCAAAGCCGACTATGTCATTGCATTTACTATGTTTTGTTAGTAATTATTCATGTACTCGAGGAGGCATGTTCCATTGCGTACATTTAGTGCTATTGTTCAGCACGATGATTTTGATGTACTCATTCCCTGATCTAGTGTAGCTGCGCATTTGATTAAATGGTGGCTTTACGTCTGCATCAGACATATACTCATTATTCCCAGACTAAAGACACCTAGTCTTTCTTCCGTTGCCTGCGAGTTCTGACTCATATGCATACCGGCATCTAGCGGCTGCACTACGCTGGACGTCACGTGTCTCCCGGCGTCTCCCGCGGTACTTAGACTTTAAATATGGCACACGCATAGGTGGCGCTCTCTCTTCATTCTATGGAGCACGATTGAGATACGAGGAATAATAGAAGCCAATCGTTGAAGAATTCCGTGATTGTATTCACCTTTTGATCGATGGTTTTTTGGCCACGGTTTTTCCTAGCAGTACTCACACTGTTTTGGAGGAGTTGTTTGGAGTTCATCCCCCTGAATTGAGTGCTCATCACTCTCCCCCATTCTACGTCTCTCGGAGCTTCTGAAGCCCGATCTTCCCTGATGACACATTGCGCCTACAGGGCCTCTCTTTCAATCAGATACAGTGCCCTTCCCCCTTCACTCCCTCTTTTGTCCTGAGGAAGACCCCGCCAGTAAGGACTCGAAGAAACCTACATAATTTAGGGGTCGAAACGTCGACACGTTACTGATGCCAGTATTGCCAACAGCGCATGTTGCACTGTGACTTTCTACTTTACATGGCTACGTAATTGATTGTAATTCATCTGATATGGACTGTGTTAGGAATGTGTGGCTTTGATTAGCATGCCCAACAATTTGATTGTGATACTCACTAGTATTCTTTGTCACTTGCCTCACTACCTCACACAAATCACTCTCCTTCCTTCCCCCCCCCCCTTTTTCACTCAGTCGGGCACACCAATGATGGTTTTAAATGTTTTTCTGTATAAAACTTTCCTTGAAGACTTTGCATCATGTGTTCAGTGTGATTAAATAACACTCGAGCAGCATTTAACTCTTTCTTGATTCATTGCTTTTGATTTGTTTTTATTGTTTCTCTTTACACTGTGTTGATGTGATAGTACTGGGACCACTCCGTTCTATACTGACATACAATAGCTGAGCATCTTACTACTGCAAAGCAAGATAGATCCTATTCAGCAGGATGCCATAATATTGGAAAGATGCGCTTGCTTCATAAAAGAAGACGTGCCTGCTTTCAATAGGGTGACAATAAAAGGCAAAGCTATGTACGTCATCTCCTCTGCCTGCTTCCTCACTGTGCGCATGCTACATAAGATCTTCAAGTGGATCCCCCCACACACAAGATGCACTGTGACACAAGCCCTCATCACCAGCTGACTGGACTACAGCAATGAACTATAAATAGGAATCCCCGCACACCTTCTACTGTCAGGAAGATGAACTGCGTTGTAGGAGGGACTGCCACTTTGCTAACTGCTCTGCTGTGTTGGCCTGCTGCCTGCCCATTGCTGCACTATAGGTGGGACTACCACTTTGCTACTTGCTCTGCTGTGTTGGCCTGCTGTTTTTTGCCTGACTGTGAGAAGGACTGGAACCCCACTCTCTACAACCTTATAAAGAATCTTAAGTATCTCCAAGGGCTTGTTGGCTTGCCCCCTGTTACCGTAGTCTCATGCCATCAAAGACTTCATCGTTATTAACACTGCTACTGGACACTGCCATACATGGGTCCGGTAGCTGAGCCCTGCACGTGCCCCAGATCTGCTGCTGAGATCTGCACTACGCGCTTTGGTGCCCCAGGACGTGCACTTCTTGGTCAACCTGCAGCGGAGTCCTGTTTAAAGCAAGTGCGTCGCAGCCAATCGCCTCGTTCCTTTGCCAGAGCATTGCTGGGTGACCAAATGCACCACCTACAACTCTGAAGGGAGGCAGCAGCGCCGCTCAAGCATGACTTGACATGAAGTAGCATTCTCCCCAATGAAAGCACTGTGGGTAACAAGACTTGTGCAGTCTCTGCATCCATCCTGCGTGACATCACGGGCAGTTGGATTGGGTTGAATTATTCCAGTCTCAAGTATTACCAGCAACTTGCTCATTAATGACTTGAGAAACACTGCTTTCGAGCTCCAACGTTAAGCAAGTCCATTTGCCTTTCTCTAGCACTACTGTAAAGGAATTAATAGAAGCTAATGTGTTTTCAGCCCTGTGATTGGATACACTGTTTAAACATCCGTAGCCTGACAATTATTGGTTAGGGGTGGGTGAAACTTGTGGAGTTACATTACGCAGAATTCTGCAGAGTTGCATAAAAACACCTTGGAATTCCACAGAGTTCCGCCCCCCTAATTCTGATACACAAGTTGGTGAAATTAAAGGCTTTTTTCCCCCCAAAGAAGCAGTTTTGCTCCCTTGAATATACTCTCAGCTCCACTGCCTGTGAATCAGCCCGCCTGGGTAGAGTAGGAGCTGCTCTCATTAGCAGGCTGTGGGCATGAATAACGTACCTCCAGGTGGGCTGTTACTCAAGTCTCTGTGCTGTGTTATAACCACCAGCCAGGGCACAAGATTTACAGGTTGATGATACACACCAGCCATTTGTACGGCTGGTGTCCGCTGGCACCACCACTCCAGCAGAGTTTCTGCAGTGAGTCCATGCTCCTCCATTGTCTCTGAGTCCTGCTTCCATACTGCCCTCTCGGCCAGTGTCCGCGACTCCCCTCCGCCGCTCTCCTTCACCAGCAAGACATGAGGGCTCACCTTGGTTGAGTTGAATGCCACCCCTGCCCTGGGTTACAACTGTGCCACTCCCCAGGTTCCTCTCCGTACACCCAGTGCTCTGTTTACAGGCCCAGCAACCTGTCTATAAACTCAGTCCCAAGTCTGTATACCCAGTGCCCATTCTAGGAGCCCCGTGTCCAGTCTGTCCACCCTGCGTCCCGTCTACACACCCAGCATCCACTCTAATGCCCCAGATAGACCAAACGTACACAGTGTAAACCAGCTGTTAAAACTAATTGGAAACACAATCACTGTGGCCCCGCAGTGCGTCTTTGAGGTTAACAGGACTCCGGGCTTCTTGTAGTTTTACTTCTGGGGTGAAAATTATCAAACACCAGGAAAAAGTAGCACTCCGTCTACTCTTGAGCTCTACTCTGTTCTCTCCCCTCTTGTGACATTTACTGCTGCCTGCCTGCCAGGATTAGTGGTCTACTATCATGTGACATTGTCTCTCATGTGTTAGCTGCCCTGAGCTCTCCTATTACATCTTGCTATACCCTCACCTGTGGCACCCGTTCTGCTCCCTCCTGTGCCAGGCTGTTCCATACACATCTATGCCAAGTCATGCTCCTGTGTCAGCATGCTCTGCTCTCTCTCTAATGTGCCAGCCAGCTCGCACAATCAGTCCCACAGCAGAACACGTTCTGGGAGTCATCTGGAAGTGGGACGTACTGCTAATGTGTAAGGTAGCCTACAATTGGATCATTAGGGGCATCCCAGCCAATTCTAGTGCACCATACAGAATTTTGAAGTGCTGATTGGCTGTAGTTCGCAGGTGCCTTTATCCATTAAACCCTCTTATAGTCGACGGGTGCCGCCCGGTTTGGAGCGAATGAGGTTTGGCTGGACTTCCAATCTCAACATCGAGCTGTCAGCATCCAAGATGGCCGCCACCCGAGGCTCTGGGACTTGTAGTCCCTTTGTGGAAAAAAGGGGAAAACATACACAAGGCTACAAAAATAAAACACAGAACAACCAAAAACCATTGGGTAAGGGACAGCCTTTGCATGTCAACAGATAAAGAAGTGACAACAACCAATTTACACTGTTTACTGAACCCCCCAGCGTGTATGACAGCACCACCACCAACGGGACCGGGGGAAAGGGGAATGGATCTTACCACATGGTAAATTCTTCTCCTGGTGCCGAATGCAGGACACCCTTGGGGGCCAAGCGACTGAGGGTGGGGCGGGCCCTAGACCGCGCACCGCCACGCTAACATGTAATGAACAAGGTGCGTCAACGAAAAACTGGTCCCTTCCCCCTACCCTACCCCCTCCCTATACTTCGGGAACGGAAGCATCTGTTGACCCTAACAGAGAAGAACTGGAAGAGAAACCAAACTGAAATGCTTGGGAATGGGGATTCATGGAGGACCCCTCCTCATAGCAGGATGTTCTGTGGCAGTGTCCATCAAGAGAGATAAGTGGCGGCAAATTTGATTGCTGTACCATTGTCCGCAGAGCTGATTGCGGCCAGTAGTCTATTGTGGGCTCAAGGTAGCACCTTGAGGAGGGCCGGACTCCGGGAGAGATCTGTGTCCGTTAGGTCAAGTAGGGATGGACGGGGCGGAGTTCCTCCCGGGTCCGAGTAGTTCGAGGAGCCAGTGCGACATAGAGTCAGGAGTTCACTCGGGGGTGCTCCGGACACTGAATACTGACAGGGACCCAACGGTGATTCTGATCTGGCTCGTCTCGGGCCCGCCTCCTGCTCGAGCGGGTGCGTTTAGGGCGTCGTTCAGGTAGATCCCCTTGGGCACCCTCAGTGCGGCTCTTGGGGGACTGGCTCCGGGTAATGAGTCTTAAAGGGCGTTCCTCCGTTAGCCACGTCCAGGCGTCCTCAGGGGAGTCGAAGAAAAGGGTTCTGTTTTGGAACACCACCCAGAGGCGGGCCGGAAAGAGAAGCCTATACTGGATGTTTAAGACACAAAGCTTTTGCTTGACTTCTCTGAAGGAGCGTCTTTGGCCCTGAACCTCCCGGATATAGTCAGGAAAAATCATGATCGCCTGGCCTTGATGTTTGAGATGTTGCTGCTTGCACGCTTCAGCCAGGATGGAGTCCCGATCCTTGAAATTAAGGATCCGCACTATTATTGGCCAGTGGGGCACACCCGGTGGTGGCTTGGGGGCAAGAGATCGGTGGGCCCACTCAATTGGAAACCATGGGAGAGGGAGCCCTCAGGCATCCACGAGCGCAGCCAGCGTTCAATGAAGTCAGATGTACGGCCTTGTTCCAAACCCTCCGGAAACCCCACCAGGCAGAGGTTGTTTCTTCTCGACCTGTTCTCGGTGTCCTCAGCCCGCCTGTGTAATTCTTGGGTTTGGGTCTGAAGGCGGGCGACCTGGCTTTTAAGCTGTTGGACATCGTCCTTCACCGTGGAGATGCGGGACTCCGTTTCTTTGATCTGGGCCGTGGCGTTGCGAAGGTCTTGACGGATAAGAGTCATGTCAACCCGGACTTCTTCGATCTTACCCTCCACCGAGGATTGGGAGGTGCGAATGGCTTCAGCAGCCACGAGGCCTCCCTCTTGCGGCTCCAGGTGATGGGGGGTTTCGCAAGCCGCAGGCAGACGCTCTGGTCCGCAGCTCAGGGACAGCTCCGATAGGCCCCACCAAGCTAGGTTACTGTGCGGTTCCACGGTCGATCCCCCAGGCATCTGTAGCAGGTCCCGTTGAGAGGGTGCGGGCTGGGATGGGGGACCAGTCAGCCAGCACCCAGGCTCGTGTAGTAACTCACCACCGCCGAACCAGGAGGGAACCAAGGATCAAGGATATCCCGGGGCAGAACCCGTATCTGGATGTGCTCTGCGCTCTCAGGAGCGGGTGAGGGGGAAGGATCGCCGTCAACCAGAAGGGCGGGTGGCCTTTCGGTGCAGCCACCACCGGCCGCAGCAGGCAATGGTGGGACCACGTGGGCAGTCCGGGAGGTCCGGTAGGAGTGCCCCTTTTGTCAGGCGCTCAGTCCCAAGCGGCAGGGTGGAAGGAGGGGGCCCCGGAACGAGGACCCCCTACTGTCCAAAAGACAGCCGATTCGCTCCGACGCGACCAAGCCCTCTCAGGGGGCACCCACCAGAGCAGACACGCTGCCGCAGCGCTGTGATGTTTGTGCGCCTTGTGTTAGCGGGGGGTCCGCCAAGGAGGATCGGCGAGCCTGCAGGCAGCCCTTAGGAGTTAATGTAGTCTGGATCTCGGAGGGTCATACAGGGCAGATGGAGGAGGGGAACAAGTCCGAGTAAGCTGCCCTCCCGCTGCCCAGAGCGGCAGCCAGCCCTCTCTGTTCCTTCACCACAGCTTCAGGACTCCAGGTGTAGCGGGCATCAACCAGGCAGGGGAAGGGGAAGAAAGAAAAGGCCCCTGAGACCTAGGAGCGTCTCTGTGCCCACAGCTGTATGGAAGGGGGAGAAGAGGAGAGTGGATCCACAAGCCCCCGCTGACCGAAATGTCAGCCGGTACCCCTCCAGCACCTCCTCACCACATCACCAACCAGACCAAGGCCAAAACGTGAAGGACGAGCTACTCCGCGGGCACATGCGTAGGGCCCAGAGTGTGAGGCCCAATTCCCAGTGAGGCCAGAGGATGCAGGGTCCGGGTCCGCTGAGGCCAAGGGCAGCCGATAGGGTTACGGCAGAGTAGAAGGGGGGCAGGGGGAGAAGAAACACAGTTCAGTAGCCCCACGCTGCTCAAGCTAACAGCCGAAACCCCCTGATGCCGCGCTGCCACACGTCCACTAGGTCCAGGAAGGAGGTGGATAGAGCTCGCAGCGGGCACCGGGGCCGTCTCAAGGCATGGGCCCCACTTCTCTTCCAGGGAGGAGGGCGCAGCACACGTGGGCAGTGTCGAGGCCCAGACCACAGGGGGAGGGGGGAGGGAGGGGGATTCCAGTTTCCCCAGTCTCCCCACCGCCCGAAATGACGGCCGGACACCTCCGCAGCCTGCATGCCCGCCTCGCAGCCCCCGACCGAGCGCGACCGACGGGTCCCGCTATGGACGTCCCTGGCGCCTCTCACCTCTGCGTTGAAAGTAACCGCAGATGCACCGGCAGCCCCCTGTTCTGGGCCTTGGACAATTCAGACACTCTGCAGGGCCCTCTCGGCCCAGTGGCAGACGAGGTGACAGGAGATCACACCGCCGCTGTATGGAGTCGGGCGTCTTCGCTAGCGGGGGCCGTCATCTTGGGCCCAGGTCAGCCCGGAGTATCGTGGCAGGGCTAAATTCGGGGCCCAAAGAGTGTTGAGTCCGCGCCCCAGCGCAGGTCCTGAGGTAAGGCAGCTTCGGCAGCAGGATAGCGGGCCGATCACTCTCCGATGGTGGCGGATTAAGGAGCGGATGACAGAGGGGTCCGGAGCACTTCTAAAGTGCGACCGCCATCTTGACGCTCCCAGCCACGCCCTCCTGTGTTTGGATTATTAAGGGGAAATGTTTAGATCTCAAAAGCGTCTTTAAAAGCTAATTATTTATGAACAATTTGGAAAACGCCTATAGTGAATGTATGAAATTGTAGACAAACCTTTGCTTCTCACAGGACGTGTGAGTATTTAAAATACATTTGCTCAGAAAGCTTCAGGGTTAGAGATGGAAATCCAGTCTCCTATTTAAGATGGCAACTACGGTCACAAGAATTGGGTTGTGCACCCCACCACTTTTGAAGATCACTTTGTCTCTCTTTTTGGACTCCCTTAAAGTCTTCAAATTAATGGGAGGAAGGCTGGAAGAACTGGAGGGAGGGGGATTAGAAGATATGAGATAACAACGTGAGAAAGAAATTAACCAGCAAAAGATAAAGAGGCAGACGCAAATCTGGGAGAGAGACCAAGGATTGGTGTGAGCCATGAGAGGATGGCCATTGGAAGATAGCTCAGTGTATTAAGCACTCGTTGATGAGAGCCATGTGCGACCAAAAGGTCACATATGCAAAGTCTGAAATAATAGCTCAGTGGGCTACCAGCTTGCTGTAGTGATAAATTTGTTAACTGCAGGCATGATTTCCAACCCCGTCCGAGGGCAGGAAGTACGTGGGCTAATTTACGGGTCCACAAAATCTAAAATCTGCTGTAACATGCGCTATGTAAAAATGAGTTATTAGGGTTGTAATCCAGTTTTACAGGGCATGTCTTCATTGTTTCACAGCTCGTTGGCATGCTGAGTCTAGTCCTGACACTGTGCACCTGCCACTCATCCTGACAACCACAGGACAGGAGCCCGGGTTCAGATTAGATGCCCCTTGAAAGGATTGTCCTGTTGCTCTTTTGCAGACCCTGTGGTTGGCGACATGGATTTTAACTTCCCCATCTTAGAGGAAAATGTGCACCTATTTCTACACTGATTGCTGCCCGCTCCTTGGGATCTGATCAGAAGGATAGCGCTTAGAGGCGGGAATGTAGACTCAACATTCAGTAGCACCCTGTAATGTAGGGTGAATTAACATGAATCAAAATGTAGGGCAATAAAGCGCATCACAGCTTAGCAACTTATACTGTAACATAACATCAGAAAGATCTAAAACATACCATGTATGTGACATAACATGAAACATACCCTGATGTACAATGGGCCTGATTCACAGAACTAACTTACGTCAAAAACGTAAAGTTAGTACTTTTGGTATTCACAGAATACACTTACTCATTTTGGTATTCACAGAAGGCACTTACTCATTTCGGTATTCACAGAAGTTAGTAGTCCTAACTTTAGAACTCCTAAATGCCTTCTGTGAATACCGAAAGTCTTAAAGTTAGGATTTTTCTCAGTTTAGGAGTAGTAAAGTTAGGACTCCTAACTTTAGGACTCCTAAATGCCTTCTGTGAATACCGAAAGTCTTAAAGTTAGGATTTTTCTCAGTTTAGGAGTAGTAAAGTTAGTAGTCCTAACTTTAGGACTCCTAAATGCCTTCTGTGAATACCGAAAGTCTTAAAGTTAGGATTTTTCTCAGTTTAGGAGTAGTAAAGTTAGCCTAAACTGAGAAAAATCCTAACTTTAAGACTTTCGGTATTCACAGAAGGCATTTAGGAGACCCATTAGTCTTATAGACTGTGTCCAAAAGGTGTTCGCTTGTGCACTCCTTGTAAAGATACCAGACTGGATTAGCGAACACAATATCTTGACTCCCTTCCAAGCTGGTTTTAGACAAAAAATGAGCACCATTGATCAGGTGTTTCGTTTCCTTCTTCTAACTTGGAAGACTGTGGTCATTGGTCGGGGGAGCCTTTACGTAGCCTTCATCGACCTAAAGACCGCTTTTGATCTTGTCCCAAGGAACAAGCTATGGCAAGTCTTAAAAGATATGGGTCTTCCCCTGGAGATTTTTTCACTTGTTATTCGCCTCCATGAGGCAAACTTTGCCAGGGTTCATTGGGGTCGCCAAGGCCAGCTTACTGACCCAATAAATTTCAATAGGGGAGTACGTCAGGGCTGTGCACTGGCACCCACACTCTTTTCCCTTTTTGTGAATGGCGTTGTCCAGTTTCTTTCTGATGCCCCAGCAGATGCCCCTACTTTGGAGGGGGTAAAAGTGGTGACCCTACTGTCTGCTGATGACACGTTGTTAGTATCCAAAACACCAGGAGGGCTTCAGCTGCTTTTAAATCTCTTTAAAGACTTTTGCAATTCCCAAGGATTAGAAGTTAATACTTCAAAGATGAAGCTTTTATTACTTAATCCTCATAAATTCTTCAGAGGTAAATTATCCCTTGGAAGGGTCCCTTTGGAAAGGGTGAGTACCTTTGACTATCTAGGTATCACACTTTCGGAAGATATGTCATGGAAGCCTCATATAACCAAGCTGACCCTGTAGCACAGGCAAACAGCAGGGGCCCTGATAAAAGAACATAGCACCTCCTTCAGGAAACCAGTGGGAGCCCCACTTCAAATGTATGATTCCAAAGCAGTAGGGTCAGCTCATTATGGAGCTGAACTGTGGGGCTTTGAAGGGATGGATGGCCTTTTGAAATCAGAGAACAAGCTTTTGAGGTGCCTGGTCTTGTTGCCGCAGAGTACGCCACTTCACGCACTGAGAATGGACTTAGGTAGAGCTTCTATTATGGAGAAGGCCTAGCTACGCCCTTTACTGTTTTGGCTGCGCATAAGGTCCACCCCTGAGTTGCTTCCATATGCCACCGCTCTTATGGAAGTCAGCGCACTTGACCATTTCAATAAGATAGGTTGGATACAAAATGTGAAATCCCTATTAGTCACAATAGGAATATAGGGCTATTGGGATGGTAAGGACCCAGCATTACTCCCTAACAAACATTTTGTCAAAAAGCAGTATTGGGACTGGGTAGGATCGGCATCACTTATTAATCCATCATGGGGACGTTTAACTATGGAGTTCATGGATTTTAAATTGATCAGTTCATACGAACATTATTTAGACATTATCGAGTCGCCCCAAGATAGGAAACTTTATATGCAGTTCAGGTTTGGTTCCCTTCCCTTGAACTCTTTCATACTTTCCTGGCAACAGCCTTCCAATGTTTCCTAGCTTTGCACAAGCTGTGTCTGTGCAACAGAGTCAACTGCCCATGTATTCTTTGCTTGTCTGGTGTACTCCGCCCAAGAACAAAATGGCTTAAACCAATCTGCAAGCAGTTGTGTCCGGCGATTGCTTGCTCAGTTGCAAAGTTTTTGGGTCACATGTGGGTAATTAGAAGGAAATCGCTGAAAGAGTGAGATAGTTGCACTTTTTTCCATCTTTTTTAGCAGCTTTTTGCATGTTTTAATCTGATTGATTGCTCATATTTTATTGATAATATTTAAACGGTGTTGAGTGCTGTGCACAATTAGATTGAAGGCAACATAGTGGGCCATGTCGTACATCCTGGAATAGGCAAAGATTTTTCTAGTTTTGGCCCTGTATGATGCACTAGTGTTTAATTTGTTTATTTAATGAAATTTAGATCATGGCTCCACTGATATTTTTTATTCGGCTATTATTGTATATTGCCAGTTTTTTAAATCTATCTGTATGAGCTGTATTGCACTTGCACTCCTATGGTGTCTTGACCGAAATAAAGTTTTATGAATTGAATGAATGAAATGGAGCGCCGGTAATATATTTTAAAATTAATCTTCTCACAAACAAATGTAGTTTTTGGAAATAAATAGAGCCGCATAAGTGTTTCTTGGTAAATCGCTTAATCTCTACATGTCCCTCTGTAACAAACATGTATTTTCCCGGAAATAAATAGTGTGGCTTAAGAGAAACAGGCACAGCCCTAAAACAGACGAACAAAACATGTTCACTTATAAAAAGTTCTCGTTTGCAATAAAAAAAAATCCCAAGACACGTAATACAAAGACAGAAGTGGACAAGCCCTGCGGCGATACTCCATGGGAGTTAACAATTGTGAAAAAGGTGAGACAAACTTGGTACATTAACCACTTAGAAGCAACGTTTTTTAAAGGACACTAGCAGAAGGCTAATTAAAAGCTGAGGGCGGGGTCTAGGCCCACAAAGTGAATACAGCAGGTCTCAAAGACAGCCCAAGTACGCTGCCTAGGCTTGACCTAAAAAGATCTATTCTATCTCCTAAAAGTTGAAAGATTACATTAGACACACAGTTGTGTTTCTTTAGTCACACTATTTGTCTTTTTGCTCAGAATGCAGGGCACTAGTGAAAAAGTGTGTTTTGTATCCATTATTGTAAATTAAACTGCAGCAAAATTAAACATACCCAGCCCACTGAATGCACAAAAATAAAATAACTTTAAATTGTTAACATCTTGTAGTATAATATATGTTTTTGCTGTTCATTCTGTTCTGTGCAAGTACATAGTTGCCTTAAAAACGTAATTTAAAAAAAAATAAGCCTGCACTTAATAATTCCAGGACCAAAAATATTTTGGGGCAACCATAGGACTGACTGAATTTGGTTATGCACGCCTCTTTGTGATGTCTGTGTACATTGATGTCAACATGAGTGTCCCCTTCAAAGATTGGTGCCTGTACATGTGTTGTCTGTGAGATGTGCAAGCATGGGCGCTTTCATCTGTGTTTATCTGTGTGCATGGATGTCTCATTTTTGGTCTGCGTGCTATTGGACATCTTTAAACATATTGCTCTATCTGTATATAAGCATGCGTTTGCATTCCTGTATGTCTTCTGCTCCATGTGCATGCAATATAAACAGCCAACCACTATCGATCTTTCAAATGCTTGTTTGATATGTCTCTAAATCAGAATTCTATTAAATAAAATGAATGCTAATTAAAGCTCAAGCCAGCTGTAAGTGAATACACGTGGAGCTGTTTGATCAGTCTGAACCAGTCAAACTTGAGCTTGACAGGTTTAGCATATGCTGCTGAAGTTGAGTGGTAAATGTTAGACCAAAGCACATATTTTTGTTTCACTGCAGAACAATTTCCAAACATTATGTAATTGAGGATACTTGTTTACTTGAACTGAGCAACCCAACCTTGCTAGCTCCTGTGTCTGATTGTGGGCCCATCCCTCTGGCAGGGAATAATTTTCATGACCCAAAAGCACACAGACAAAAAGAAACAAGGAGCCATTACCATACATTTGATTTTCCCTGCATTTTGGAATTACAGGAAATTAGAAATGCAGGTTTACTAGTGTTAAGGCATTTAAGCCTTTAAAAGTAAAGGGTGTCCACTTCATTCAGTCCTATACTTTTTTTAATTTGTTTGTTTTTCTGATAAAAAATACACCTTGAGTTTGCCAAAAATTACATTACAGGATTTAGCAATCATATTCAATACAATATACCATATTGTTCCACAAAATATAACAATATAAGATGCAGTTAATAATAGAAAAAAAGAAAGAAGAACTAGGAAAACAGATAACAAGTGGGACTGTGTTAGACTCTGAAGCATATTGTAAAATACATTATGGGGGATATTCACAAGAACGTGCGCTAAACATCTCCAGAAAATGTTAACGCAACTTTACACATCGCAGCCTATCCCGGGAAAATAACCCCATGTTAACGTGGAATTCACAACACGGCGGTACCATGCGATAGTCTGCCGAAAACGCGGCCAATGTCCGCGATACAACCACCTCGACTGAGATAAAAACACAAACCACAACACCAAAAAACGTGCGATGAGCCCATTCGCGATGAGGAAAGCAGCGATAAGCAGCGCCTGGCCCACGACACACACACGGCAGGCGGGAATAAGCACAACAAAAGCCTGAAAAAGAAAGACAAACCAAACAGAAAACAACAGCGAAGCACAATGGAGGCAACCGGAGCCAGTACACAACCCCACAAGCCCCATTGGCAACAAAACATTGTACATGGCAGGCCACCATGGACAAGGTGAATGCAGCCGGAGAGCGGAGGAGGACAATGGAAGAAAACCAGAACAGCCGGAATGATGCGAAACGCACAAACAAGCAGAAACACGCCAACAACCAGAAGGCAGCAATGCACACCGGAGGTGGGAGTCCAGCGCCACACCAGGAGCTGGATGACATGGAGGAAATGGTGTCCACCACATTAGTCTGGAGATGGTGGCAGGACTCGGGGACCGGAAACTGCCCAAAATCAACAGACACAACAGCAACGGGGAGAGGAAAGACCAGGGACTGGGGGGACGGGGGGAGATGGGCACAATGGCACACATGCACAATTAAGCACAGCACAAATGCAGACAAACCATGCCCAAGAGTAACAACACCAACCAAGAGCACAAGTCACACAACCGGGCAATATCACACCACTGAACAAGCACAGAAGTGAAAACCACACTGCCTGAAAGGGAGAAGGGTGAGCCAAATCAGAGCTGAAGGGACATCTCACACACAATGCAGCACACACACATAGGAAGCAGAGCACCCCAACATCCAACACAATGTGGTACAAACAGCAACATTTGCACAACCGAACACAGGGCACAAGTGCACCCGCTTGTGGGCGGTAAATGGCCATACGCATCTGGCAAAGCACGAAACAGGGACATGATAATGCACAAGTACAAACCCACAGCCCTGATGGGGTAGCAATGCACGTATGGCAGGGACACAGATAGGCCCTGACACATACATTGGCATACAAATCAAGACTCAACACAGTTGGAGACAAGTGAAAGTGCGGAAACTTTATCAACAAGTGCGTGTCATTATGGCCAAGAGAAGTGCCACGACATGCAGACCAATGCAGCAGCATGAGGAATGAGGAACGTTGGAAAGCGCCCATGTACACCCCGGGGGAGTCCATCACCATCACAAGTCAGTGCCAACCTGCGTTGGTTGGCCGCGCATGGATCAGGAGTCCAGGCCAATGCAGCCATGTCCACTGTCGTCTTGGGACATGTGACCAGATCCCCAACATGCAACCAGGCGTCAGGACACGTGCAATGGGTCACATCCAGTAGTGGCTGCAGGTACCTTGTCACTCGTCCATGAACGCGAGTGCAGCAGCGTAGGCCAACATTTCCAATGAGAGAGCGTCGTCCACCACATCTGACATGTCGGCGATGTAATCCATCAGCTGTCCCGGACAGATGTGCTGACTCCAACCCCTGGCCCCAATTTGCACCAAAGCCCAATCGGGGAGTGGTTTAATGTGGTCACTGCACACGACGACTCATGCAATCTCCCAGGTCCAGTTGCCAGCATGCATGCTAAACATCCAGGCATGCCATAAACGGGCATCACAGTGACACTCCTGGTCGTGGGCCAACAGGGGGCGCACACACACGTCGAAATCCAGGTCAGCTACCGTTACGTTGGAGAGGCAGACATCCATGGTCCACTCAAATATGCACGAGCGACAATGCAACACAGGCTGAACGCAGGTGACGTTCGCAAGGCGGAAGCTCAGCCGGTAACTGATCCGCAGCACTGCCAACGGCAGTGCCCCCAGTACATGCAGCAGACGTGCACGGTACAGGTCCACGTGACTGGAGTTGAGCATGTGTCCGGGATGGTCTGCCATTGCGTCAGTGGCTCTGCTTGAAGCAGCACTGGCTTGCCCTGTGCCAGTCCTGTGGATGAAATGGCACAGCTTGGAGCAATGAGCAGTGTCTGTGTGCAACGGGTGCAGGCCTGGGGTGGGGTGGGAGTACGTGTGAAGGCCATTTCACGCACGCTAACTACGACCAAGGACTTCTGTGTGTGGGATATGTACAGGTTGGTCTCACGTCGGGCAGTGCGTAGTGTGGGAGTCACAAGCAAATGCTATCATATCTGTCATGGGGTGCTGGCCACATGCAAGTCCCAGCTCATAGCTGCAGATGTGCTACCGCCTGATAGTTCCGACAAAGGGCCTTTCATCCCTACAGCAACTTCACCATCTGCATACATACAGGAGATGTACAGAGGCCTGTTGTGGGTGTGGTGGGATTTCTGCGACCCTGGGAATCATGGATGATATGCCCAGCACGTGGCACATGAGCGGCCTCACTGTGTGTTACGTTGCCTCACAGCTGCTCCTCCCTCCCACGAGCCCCCACACTGGTGTGCGCTGCGCGGTTGTTTCACGTGCACTCCTACGGCACACCATTGTAATGCCTGTCCGCGCATGTCCAGCAGCATGCCAACAACACCGTGAAGCTGGCCATTGAGGGTGTGTGGCCACGTGAGTGTAGGCCAATGGTCCGGACAGGGCGGACACAGGTGTACAGTCCATGGCTGGCTGTGATTGCGCTGCGATTGAGGCTAGGCAACTGACTTATGCAGCCACAGGACTGATACACATCAATCAATCAATCAATCAATCAATCACAGAATTTGTAGAGCGCACTACTTACCCGCGAGGGTCTCAAGGCGCTGGAAAAAAAAAAAAAGGGGGGGTGCCGCTACTGGTCGAACAGCCAGGTCTTGAGTAGCCTCCAGAAGGTCAGCAGGTCTTGGGTCTGTCGTAGGCTGAGTGGAAGGGTGTTCCAGGTCTTGGCGGCGAGGTGGGAGAAGGATCTGCTGCCGGTGGTTGTTCTTCGGATGCGAGGGACGGTGGCGAGGGAGAGGTCGGCGGAGCGGAGCTGGCGGTTGGGGACGTAGAAGAAGAGTCGTCTGTTGAGGCAGGCTGGGCCGGTCTTGTGGAGTGCCTTGTGTGCGTGGATGAGGAGTTTGAAGGAGATTCTCCTGTCGACGGGGAGCCAGTGCAGGTTCCTCAGGTGGGGGTGATGTGGCTGTGGCGTGGTACGTCGAGGATCAGGCGTGCGGAGGCGTTTTGTATGCGTTGCAGTCGCTTGATGAGCTTGGCCGGGGCTCCCGCGTAGAGGGCGTTCCCATAGTCGAGTCTGCTACTGACGAGGGCCTGGGTGACTGTTCTTCTTGTATCTGTCGGGATCCACCTGTAGATCTTGCGAAGCATGCGGAGGGTGCTGAAGCAGGAGGAGGAGACCGCGTTGACTTGTTTGGCCATGGAGAGCGTTGAGTCGAGGATGACTCCCAGGTTGTGTGCGTGGTCGGTGGGTGTCGGGGCTGCCCCCAGTGTCGTTGGCCACCAGGAGTAAAGTTAGAAGTCCTAACTTTACTACTCCTAAACTGAGAAAAATCCTAACTTTAAGACTTTCGGTATTCACAGAAGGCATTTAGGAGTCCTAAAGTTAGGACTACTAACTTTACTACTCCTAAACGGAGAAAAATCCTAACTTTAAGACTTTCGGTATTCACAGAAGGCATTTAGGAGTCCTAAAGTTAGGAGTCCTAACTTTACTACTCCTAAACTGAGAAAAATCCTAACTTTAAGACGTTCGGTATTCACAGAAGGCATTTAGGAGTCCTAAAGTTAGGACTACTAACTTCTGTGAATACCGAAATGAGTAAGTGCCTTCTGTGAATACCAAAATGAGTAAGTGTATTCTGTGAATACCAAAAAGTACTAACTTTACGTTTTTGACGTAAGTTAGTTCTGTGAATCAGGCCCACTTACCGCACTTCCTGTCCAAGGCCAGGCCAGAGCCACGCCCTGATCCCCCTGCAGAATCAGCACACCCCTGTGCTGACCTGACATATGCCGGACCTGCACACGCCGCTTGTGCATGCAGGGGGGGCGGGCGAAGCTACATGTCCAAGGTCTCAGCCGACGCTGAGGTGACATGGTATCGTCCGCTGAAGACAGCACACTGTGATGTTGCAGGGCTCGGGCCCATCATGCTGACATAATGACCACACGGACACACTTGCTTAGATGGTGGGAATGGCTACGGGCACGTGCGCCCGGCCACTTTTATTAGCAGGTTCACATGTCGAGTGACACCTGTGTTGGATGTGTGTGGGGTGTGTGCACACCAGCCGTCATGGAGTGCCTGGTGCAGTCAAAAAACGACAACAGTGTACATCATTAAGGACACACCCATTCAACCATAAAGGCCCCATGACTTGACCTGCACAGAGTTAGTGGCCCCGGATGCACAGCGTCCTGCACGGGCCTACCACCATGGGCCGCTGACTCGCGGTGCACTGGGGCAGGGTCACGAGAGCAGAGCAGGTTTTCGTAGATGACAAAGGGGGTTGTCGCGGAGTGTCTCGGTGGACAGTGGAAGGTGTACCCCTAGGGCATGATGCTGACAGCAGAACCACGCTGAAACAGTCATCATGGTGGAGATGAATGGAACAGACACATGTCGGACACCAAGTCCGGTCCAGCCAGATGATGATGCAGACAACCCCCAGGCCATGGACTCAGACGCCACCAAAGTCCAACCAGAAAGTGCCCATGACTCATTGCGCACAGAGTTAGTGGTACCAGTGCTGTTAGGGGATGCCGCCTGCTATGAGGCGTGTCCAATGGTGTGGACTTCTCCACATCTCACCCAAGACACAGTTCCACATGTGTGACCTACTGGACCGCAGTGTCGGCCTGAGGCAGCGGTCAGCAGGGGCCATTCACCGAGGGTCGCCGGCTTAGGTTGGATGGTCCCACCGGCCTGCGTAGTTCAGGTTCAGTGGCACCACGGGACGTGGACTTGCGGTGAATAGGGTTAGTGGCACCAGGTCAGTTGTTGCTAGTGTTCGGTCACCTCTGTAACGAGGATCCGGCTTTCATCCGGACTGAGCCGCATCTTCCTCTTACTCCTCTCCGTGCGTTCAGTGGTGTGGCCTCTGCCATTCATGAATCACGACTAAGTGCTGGATGTGGGACCTACTGGTCCGCAGTGTAAGCCGGGGGCAGAGGTCAGCACGGGCCCACAGACACGTGTCGTGTGCTTGCGATGCAGACTTTGGCTTCACTGATTGGAGGGAGTATAGGGATGTGGACGCTGCCACGGACTTCGGGTCACTGCCATTCAAGACTCAGGACACAGTTCCACATGTGGGACCTACTGGGCCGCAGTGTGGGCCTGAGCCCTCATCCACGTGTCACCGGCTTGCGTTGAACAGGGTTAGTGGCACCACATGTCGCCGGCTTCCGTTGAACAGGGTTAGTGGCACCACGTGTCGCCGGCTTGCGTTGAACAGGGTTAGTGGCACCAAGTGTCGCAGGCTAGCGTTGAACAGGGTTAGTGGCACCACGTGTCGCAGCCCTGCGATGCAGACTTTGGCTTCACTGATCGGAGGGAGTATAGTGATGTGGACGCTGCCACAGACCTTTGGCAATCTGCCATTCAGTACTCACGACTCAGTTCAACATGTGCCCACAACTGGGCCGAAGAGGATGCCGGTGGAGTATGTCAATGAAAAAGGAGTAGTGTGGGCCAGCGTCGTGGAGGCCAGCGATGGTCTGCGGAGGCTGCAAAGGTCGCGGGACTGGGGCTTGGAGCTTGCACCGGCACGTGGTGGGCCCTCTTTGACACACGCCGGGGTCGGCAGGTGAGCGGAGCCTCCTTGGTGCGCTGGGGCAGGCATGACGGGTCTGGGGACCAGCGGCCCGGGGTGCAGCAGGCGCACAGGGACGCAGGCCCTGCCGCGCTCTGCGCCGGCCTCGTGGCAGGCTGAGAGGCGCCGCCCTGGCAGACGCATTGGCCATTCCGAATGAGAACCACGCCCAGTGCGACAGGCTTTTTATTCACACCCCTACTGAGGCCTGGCATACACAGGGCCAACCCACTCCGCCCGCGCATGCAGGAGAGGACGTAACATGCGACATTTCCGCGTTCTGCCCCACAGCCTGTGGTGACATGGTAGCGTCCACTGGCCACTACACTCCATGCACCAGCAGTTGATGTCCACATGGCCATTTACGTGGTTTGCACACTGAAGTCTGTCCGGCACCTCCACGCCACACCTGGTATTGGGTAGGTTCACATTCATTAGTCACTTGCCGCTCTCGCACATGCCTGCTCCAAGCCCCTCCTCACATCCTGCTATTGTGTGGCTGTGGTGCCATGCCGTGGCTGGGTTGTGGGCATGGCAAGCCCATCTTCCCAATGGAGTCGTGTTGTTGTGTCTGGTCGATTGGCATGTTGTGTGGCATGTTGAATGTAGTTTTGCTGAGTGCCCATTGCCAGTGTCGTGAGTTGCATGACTGTGGGCTGGAGGTGTGTGGTGTGTTCATTTTGGACTTTCCAAGGAGCACTGCATTTCCATAGGTGCCATCCTGGGAGAGCTGGTTGATGATGGACTGTCGGGAGATGTGTCATGCACTCTGCCTGGGGAGTTGGCCACGACATTGTTGAGGAGTCCCGGGCGGTCCACTATTGCCTGCACATTCATGGGATGCGTGTGAGTTCTGTTGAGGTAGTTGTGTGCAGTGTCGGCAGGGGGCACGCGGGGTACATGTGTGCAGTTGATTGCCCCCGACACGTGAGGGAATGCAGCTATGGCGTAGGGGCCTTGCTTGGTCTCCAGCTGCTCCTGCGCAGTGTGGGTGAGGTGGAGGTGCTGGGGTACCAGGCTGATGATGGCATCCAGGACAGGTGTGATGAACTTGGATGGGGCTGGCTGTGAGACTCCTCCGACTCTGGCAGTTGTGGGTTGGAAGGTACCAGTGGCCAACATGTGCAGCACAGCCGACAGCTTTGTCTGCGGAGGGATGTTGGTTGTCCGCTGTGTTGGTACCGTCAGCAGGTGGGCGATGTGGGTCAGGATGCGGGGGATGGTTGTCCTTTTGGGCCTGTAGTGGGCAATGTCCTCCTCTGGCGTTGGGTCTGGGCGGCAGGTGCGTTTAAGGTGGGTCCGCTTTTTTTGTGTACGCTGCCTCTGTGATGTTCCCGAGGGGGGGGGGCGGGACGGGTCCTGGGGGTGGTGGCGGGCCATGGGTCTCCGAGCTGCATGATCATTGTCTCCATGGCATCTGTGGGTCTTCAGATGTGGCTCTTGGCTGGGCTCCCTTTCATGCAGCAGGTAGTCGTCCTGCTTAACACCAGCAAAAGGCAGGTGTTAATTCCCTGCTGCTACCGCGGCTTATCGCCTGTTTTTGGTTCGCATCGCTGACCCGGCAGTTAGTTGTGAAAGTGGTGTAGTGGTGTTTTCTTGTGTTTTTGCATGGGAACGCCTACTCTGCATCTCATTAGGGTTAGTTGATGGTGTCACCCGTGGAGATAAATTTTGGGGCAGTTATCGCGGGAATACTTGCGTTGTCTGCAGTTTGCAACCGCTTGTGAATGGGGCATTAAATCTATCTCCACTTTTGTTGCGTTAATGTGGCGATAACTCGGAGATAAGTCCTTGTGAATATCCCCCTATGTGTTGTCACTGAGTTGCTTAACATGTTCTTATGTTTTTCTCAGTTAGGTTAAGAAAGTCTTCAACTGGGTTTCTTCGTCTTTCGGAACGTGGGAAGCATATATCTTCATATATATTCATACTCAAAGTCTAATAACGTTAAACTGCTTGGATCTTGTATGTGATCTGCTGAATTGGGCTCATCTGATCCTTGGCGCCCACACCCTCATCCATTGTGCCAGTGACTTGCTTTCTCTTCATGAAGAACTATTGTTGTCTTTTTCAGCCAAGTTTTAATGTATCATTTCCACCACGGTTACTCTTACCTCTCCTCTGCTTGTTCTTGTGCAGCTCAGTGAAGGCCAGGCATTCGGCTTTTGCAAATTTGGCAACTCTATTTTCAACTGGTTATATGTGAAGCATTCATCAATTTCCACATTATAGCTATCGTTTTTTTTTACTACAGTTAGCAGCTAATCATTAAATATGTTAGTGAGTTTCTTCCTTTTGGCCCAATAAGCAGACCTTCTGCGTTTAAGCTATTGTGATGTCCATCAAATGTCCGATGTGTTAAGTTATTTCAATTCAGTACCTCACTAAAGATTGGTATGACCATAATATGTGGACTGCAGGTCTCAGGTCTGCACTGGTCTGAACCAATATGCCCAATAAGCAGACCTCAGCTTACAAGGTATTGTGATGGACATCAATGTCAAATGAGTCCTGTTATTTCAATCCAGGACCTCACTACGTATTGCTATGGCCTCAGGTCTGCACTGTCAGCCAAGCATCTTGGGCATTTGTCCATAAACCAACGAGAAAATGTTTCTTTGAGAAAATCCACCTTTTCTGCATTTTCATTCCAGATTTTTCAGCTTTTCTTGGACGCTATTTTTACTGGCTTTAGAACTTTGTGCACATTAACCCTGCTAACAAGGAGGAAAGAGGCTGTGCTCTCCTTTGAAACATGGTTAAATTGCTTATTCCTGATTGGTGCTTTTAACTTACCTGTAAATCCCTACTGTATAATGTAGAAAATGCACCAGGGGTTGGACGTTAAATGCCATTTGTGATCTGAAGCACCTATTATGGCATTCACTATAGTGGCAGTGCAAACATGGTTTCAGACCTAACATTTTTGGGCTGAATACGTCAGTATAAAACCTGCAGTGCAACCTGTCAAAATAACCTTTCTGGAAGGTGAAGACATCCCTTTTAAATATTAGTAAGTCACCGCTATATAGACCTTATAGCCCACAAGGAAGGGTGCATGGAATTTAAAAGTGGGGCAGGTAGAAATGTAATATGGCCGTGACCCTACAGGGAAAAGGTCCAACAAGCTATCTTTATTGTGGCAGGCTAAGCTGTCCTACATAGAAAACCAGAATGCAGTTTAAAATACTAATCCTGCTAACTCGAGAAAGGAACCAGCTAGGAAAATCATAAAACCACTATTTTTAATAGCTATTAAAAATCCAATTCAATGGTGAAGTTGGATTTTGTTTTAAGAAATATTAAGCAAAAGTAACTTTTAGAAAGTTATTAGTAAGAGAAGCCCTAAACATGCCCTTTCCTAATACCGAATCACAAACCCAAATTGCGATTCGATAACAGGTTGCCAAATCACAATTGGGCCTTTCTACATTAAAATGCCTTTTTGCTTTCGTAAATGTCCCGATTCTCCGAACTGGGCCGTTTGCGAATGTAAAAAAGCTTTGTTCTTCTGACCCAAAGTGTCTAATTCCTCCCAGGAGCTACCAAGTGGGTTGACATGAATGGGCAGGGAAACTCCTCTGACGTCTGCAGAATCTTCAGGAAGGGGCTGTGGGTATCCTTTTTGAAAACCACAGTGTCAGATACTGCTTGACAGGTCTGTTTAAGCCATATGTAACACTTTTGTGCATTTGAAAGTAAGAGAACAGATGCCAGATAAATTCTTGTGTATCCCCTGTCTGGGTGCTAAAGGACCCTGCTTTTGTCAAACTGGACATCTGCCTCCTAGTCTGCCCTTGGTAGAGGGCTTGCTTTAATCAGGATTTTAGTATTAGATGTTGGAAGATGCTAGTTATTACCATAGTATGCTCCCCTACACACCTACACCTCTACACACCTACAACTCTCAGATCCTAAGTTTAGTGTGCCTAAAGATTTTTGCCATCTGGAAAATGCCCTGACATATGGCTTTCTGGGCCTGTTTGCTGTAAGGCAGACTTGAACTGCTGAAAAAGTGGGTAGAGAAGTTTAACCCATTGGTTAGGGACTGCCCATTTATCACCCCAAACCCACCAGCTAGTGCCAGGTAAAATGTGGCACTCTATCAGAACACTTGCTTGACCTGTGGAAGAACAGAAGAGGACTGGCCCTGCTTTCTGGAACCTTTGAAGAACTTTGAAGGACTGGACCTGCTTACGCTTCTACCTAGGACAAAGAAGTGGACTCCAAGGGTCAGTTGACAGACTTCCAGTGTGGCTACAGGTACACAAAGAGGGACACAAAAAGGTGGAAAAAGATTTTTACCTACAATTCTCAGGTTACCAGTGGCAACTGGAACGTAGACTGGACTTTGCTGGTGGCCACTGCCCGGCACCCTGAGAGTTTCTAAGTTCCCCCATGAAGTCCTAAGGGTCTTAGAAGTGTACTTCTGTGGTTACATGGACACCAGGAAAATGTTTGGAAACTTTGCTCAGGAGCTGCATAGTCAATTGGATCTACAGCAAAAAGTACCCAATGGCAGCTCCACTGTGTTGCACTTAATTTCACATTCAGCCCCTGAAAGGCTCCAGCATCTCTGAAAAAATGACAAAGTCTTATTCTGTTTTGGGGCTTAGAAATTTTTTCAAGTAAAAACCTCAAAAGCTCCAGAGCCCTAGAGGGACCAACCTGCGACAGGTATCTGACCAGCAGTTCCTCAGCGGTTGCAACAATTTCTGATTTATTGTGCAGGGAGACAGCTTTTTGGATTAGGACTTTGAAGCTTTTTCAAACATTTTGTCATTCAGACTTTCACCAGAATCAATTCACTTGGTGTATCTGACCAGGGCTCCATTACAGGCAGCCTCAAATTGTGCCCAGGTCCCGGTATACCATGACCATTGACTACCATTCGCACTTTGCACTTTTTGGTGCTATTTTTACGTACATATTTGAAAATGTATATATCTCTGGTTCCCCTTTTTTGAATTTTTGCTCTTTTGATGTAATTTTGTTTATTCAGCTGTTCTCTATTTTTCTAATTCAGTTTGAGATTTTTATGGCTTAGTGTTTTGACTTTATTAATGTTTTAGTACCGCAAAAATACTTTACTTACACATTGCCCTAAGTTAAGCCGGACTGCTATGTGCTATAGCTACCAGAGGTTGAGTTCAGGTTGATTTAGAGACTTTATGATTTCACCCCAACAAGAGTTGTGATTTTTCTATGAGATGGGCAGTCAACCACACAAAATAATAATCCAATTTCTTGAACTTAACGTAAATGGTTCATTGTGAACTAAGTGTGGTGTAATGTGTTATGTTGAAACACTGTGACTAGCGTTCTAGAGATTTACTGTAGGTATCCTACTAGCCTTTGCCAGTTGGAAACAGGTAGTTCCTCTCCCAGGTCTGTCTCCCAGGCCTTCCTGATTGTGTCCAATGAAATTTAGACATTCAACAGTGCATGATATTGCTGGGACACCACTCTTTTTGCCACACCTTTCTTTAACAGCATATGGGAATTCGTACATATAGTCCCTTAGATTCCTTATCACATTGATCAGTGAATCAAATGTTTGAAATTGTCCTGTTGGAAAGGGATATAGGTGTCATAGGCTCTGACATGTGTATAATGTGTTACCATTAAATAGGGTCTTTGTTTTAATACCTTTACTTGTCTAAGTTGATATAAGGAGTGTTTACATTTTTGGGACAAATAAGTATGGTAGCAATGTATTTCCCTCTGTCATTCCCCTCGTTTCTTGAGCCTGTGTTGGCACCGTACCCTTGACCCACAGCATCACCCAGTGGAGCTGCTTCTTCAAACATACAGCTCAAGATCTGGGACCCCTAGTCCACATTTCAAAATCATTAATTGCAGCTTATGGAGTGAGGCTCAGTGTTTACTCCCCTCCCTTATTAGATTAAGGATGATATCCATGTCTTTAAATAGCAGGTTGGGAGACTCGATTGATGCTTTCACATTTTGCTCGAGACCTCTCAGATAAAATTACATGTCACAGGCATAAAGAGAGATCAAACAGATGTGTGCTTCTATTTTGATACCCCTCCTACTCTCTTCCAGGAGGACTGATACTGCCAGATGTGCCATTGCGAGTGTGAACAGAAGTGGCAAGATGGAGCACTCCTGTTGTGTACTACAAGGCACTGGTCAGGAATTAGATTTATTTCTCTCAATACGGATAGGAATAGAGCAGCTTAACCCATTTCAGAATATCTTTGCGAATCCCACTGATTCTTGTACAGCAAACATGTATTCCCAGTTCAAAGTATCAAATACCTTCTCCATGTCGATGGGTGCAACCACCGGAAGGCAAGCCCCACGGTTACTCCATTCTTTACTTTAAAAAAGCACCTAACATTAGCTGATGTGCTTCTGTGTGGGACAAAGCCAGGGTGATATGGGGAACCAGGTTGGGCAATAACAGTATTGGCCAAACCAATAAGTCTGGTTTTAATCTACTAAAATTATTTGTGACTGCTCCTGATCCCTGCAGTACAAGTGCTTCTCTCTTTACGAATTTAGTGTAAGAATTAGCCCACTGACAACATCTTCCTCTGTGAGAGAGCCAGAGCTGGAAACAAAGGTATGTCAAGAGGATCAAGCTTGCTGTGGAGATTGGATCACTAAGCTGACAACATTTGTCACTGTGATGAGCCCGACTGTCTGTCTCTTCCTCTCCTTATCCATGTACTTTTGGAAACAACTCAATGACAGAGGGTGATATTGTCAACTGCTATCTGTTAACACTGTGAGAAGTTTGTAAAGAGTGGAAGATATCTGCCGGGCCCTTTTCATACAGATTATAGTCATGAAACAGCTGAAACAGTTCTTTGAGTGCTAATAGCAAAATTCTCTTTGCTACATAGAATGAATGGCTTTTGAATTACGGGCCAGGCCCTTGTGACCCAATTCCTTCGGCTCTGGTCTATTATTCTTGGGCAAACCATTAGCAGGTGTTTTTGACCCCAAAGAAAAATAAAATAGTATAAAAGAGACCTAAACAGAACAGATGAGGTACAGAGAAGTAGAGCTGCATTTTTAACAGAAGCTTTGAACCGCCTTATCTTTTCAGTTACCACCACAACATATCCCAGATTGTTGCATTTTATTTTCCAATCACACAGTAAATCATAAAGCTAAGACGGAAGAGAAACTTAAATCCCACATGTGGGTGACTTCTGGAAAGTAAATGCATCATATTATTACAACTTCCTTAACTGTAGCTTTGAATTCTGCTGTGGTCCCATAATAATTTGCAGCGTGCTAAAAAAAACACTATAATTAGTTATAGCCCAGATGGCGTCAAATGTCAGAATGGGAGATGAATGTTTATGCTGTTTCCATTTCTTATGCCTGTCTTCACCAACAGATTTCGGGGCACTGTAATGAAGAAATCCTATGCTAGAAAAGTTTACTGGGGACTTTCAGCTACAACAAATGACACTGCGTGTGTTATTCCAAAGGTACATCATTCAATATTAAGAAAAAATGATTAAGCATGAATGTATTGTTCTTATTTTTCAAAACTAAAACTGAAAACTGCGACCAGATATTCTGGACGACACTCTTCATAGGATTCTGGGCCTAATTTACTTAATGCATTACGCCAAAGGGAAAGAAAAAAACAGCGCCAGAAGAAGGAAAACTTCCACTACCACTACTATGCTATCGCACAGTTTAATACTTGTTCCACTGTACACATGTCCTGTAGCGTGCAGAACACATGCAATGTTAGAAACGTTTTGAGAAAAGAAAACATTTCTCAATCATGTCCTCTTCGAGAAGGTGTACTTTTTTTGTGCAAAGTCTGTCTACCTTTTTTAGTAGATAGAGCTTTGTGTCAAAACCAATGGATCGGCGCATTGGAATGCACATGCACCACATATGGAACGCCGTGTGGCACAAAGTATTACATAGTAGCGCATAGCTCTACTCTACGTTAGCAAACTTTCAATTGCAAATGAGGATTTGCATTACAAAGTAAATCCCAACATAACACTTTGGGGGATATTCTCAAGAACGTGCGATAAACATCGCCAAAATAGGCTAACGCAGTTTATCATATCGCCGTCTATCGCGGGAAAATAACTGTGGGTCAACGTCGTATTCACAACACGGAGGTAACATGCGATAGTTTCCCAATAACGCCTCAAATGTCCGCGATACAACTACCGTGATGGCGATAAAAAAGGAAACCCGAACGTGAAAAAAGTTGTGATGGGCCCAAATGCGATAAAAATCCAGCGAAAAGTAGCGCCAGGTTCGCAAGTCCCACAAGTAAGGCGGGAAAAATCACTGTAAAAGCAGCAAAGATGAAATACAAATAAAACACAAACAACTGCGAAGCACCATGGAGGTAGCCGGAGCAAGCACAGAGGACAACCCGAACCCCACAAGCCCCACGGAGGACCTGCCTGGGACCTCGGGGTCAGGGAAGGGCAAGGAGAAGAAGAAGAGGAAGACGCAGGAAAACAGGATCCTGATTACGGAGGTGACAGAACACCATCAACAACTGTTCGTCACCTCCACTGTGTCTTTGGCAAAAAAATGGAATATGGCAGTCCATCGTGGACAAGGTGAATGCAGTCGGAGTGCTGAGGAGGACAATGGAAGAGGTCAAGAGGCGCTGGAATGATGTGAAGCGCAAAACCAAGCTGAAACTCGCCAACAACCGCAAAACAGCAATGCAGACTGGGGGTGGGAGTCCTATGCCACAGGAGGAACTGGATGAGATGGAGGAAATGGTGTCCACAGTCATCAGTGTGGAGACGGTGGCAGGAGTCAGAGGACCGGACACTGCTCAACATGACCTGACACAACAGCAACAGGGTGAGTAACCACCAGGGACTGGGGGGACTGGAGGAGATGGGCACAATGGCACACATGCACAAGTAAGTACAGCACATCTGCGGACAAACCATGCCCAAGAGTCACAACTCCGACCAAGAGCCCAATTTACCCAAGTCTGCAACAGCTGAGCACTGTATAAGCACAGAAGTGAAAGGCACACCGCCTGAAAGGGATAAGGGCCAGCCAAATCAGAGCTGAAGGGGCAAATCACCCACAATGCAGCACACACACATAACACTCAGAGCACCTCAACATTTACAACAAAGTGGACCAAACTGCATCACTTACACAACAGAACAGAGGACACAACTGCTGCCGCTTGTGTGTAGAAAATGGCCATTCGCATTTGGCATAGCAGGAAACTGTGAGATGATAATGGACAAATACAACCTCACATCCGTGATGGTGGCGAAATGTCAACTGTCCAGCATTAAATAGGCATCTCCACACAGACAGTCACAATGTACATTGACATGCAGTCTGTTTGTAAACTTGGCCATTGCGTCAACATACATGTGAACACAATGTCAAAACGCATCTCCCCTTCACATTGCAGAGGGAGAATCATCACCTCCTGCAGAGCAGAACGTACTCCTCATCACCGATGATGAAGAGGACCTACACACCATCGACCCCGATGCCCTCTCCACAGCTCATGGACACCCTCAGCACCCCACCCCCAGGAGCAGGGCAGCCCAGCTGCATCGAGGAGAACCCACCCCCTGCACAGACCACACAGTAGGAAGCACCCACCACCCCGGCCGTCTCCCAGGATCCCCACGAGCAACACATGGCATTCCAACGCCGTGTGTCGCTGGGCCAGAAGGGGATGGCAGAGCAGGTGCGGGTGGGGTTCGACCTCATGGCAGCCAAACTAGATGCCATACGTGGGTGTCCAAGTTCCATCGGGGACCACCTACAGGCCCTAACGGACACCCACAATCTGCTCCATGGTCTCCAACAATCCATGGATGACATCGCCGGAGTCATGACTTGTAGACAAGAACAACTGTCTAGTCAGAGTGGCTCCAGCGATCTCAGCCGTGAGTTGGCCAACACGGGGAGGAACATGGAGAACATGGAGCGGATGCAGGCGGGAAGAATGGCTGCCACGGCTGCACACCAGCGAGATGTAGCAGGGATCTACCATGCCCTGCAGATCCTCATCATGGCAGTGCGGCCACAAGGCCTGGCGCAGATGAATGCTGCTGCCACTACTCCCTCCACATCACCGCCCCCTGATGTGTCAGTGCTTCACAGTGCGGCTGACAATCCACCTCCGGCCCCTGATGTGTCACTGCCACACAGTGCCGCAGACAAAACACCACCACCCACATGTGAGGAACATCACACATAGGAGGACAATGATGAGGATGAATCTGCTGTTGGGCTAAGTAGGAAGCAGTAGCATTCATCTCCGCCATATGGCCTCTTTCTGCTTGGTTCTGCCCTCTGCATCATGCCCAGGAATAACACCCTCCACTGTCCCCCTTAACACTCTGCGACACTCACCTTGGCCCCCGACATGGACTGCTACATTTGTTTAGGCAACCAATGACACAGAAATCAGACTGCGGACTGAACTCCCTCTCCTACGATGTACTTTTTCCTCCCCAAAGGACCCTGTCTGGCCCTCCATGGGGCAACATTGTAAAGTAGCGTGTGCATGGCCAGGTACTGGTCCACCTTCACCACTCCACCGAATGTGATTAAGACATTCAAATTCACACAGATGAGTCATGTCCATGATCAAGCAAGTATGAAAGTATGGATGTATGTAGGGGCAGTGATTCCAAAGAACGGTGCTCCCTGGGAACTGATTTCAATGCGCATGTATGTCCGTGACCCAGATAGGCAGTGAGATGACTGGGAATGTGTGAACTAGCTGTGGCCTCATTGCTCCAAAAGAACAATCTCGCTATTTCCAAACTTAGCCCCACGTCAATGTATGAAATAGGGCTGTGTGTCACAAAGGCAAAATCAAAGTTATGTGGAAGCCACAGCTCGGAGCAATGATTGGTTTGAGTGTGGAGCACTTGGACTCCTGGGATGGTCGGTGCGTAAGTGTGAAGGTCATACCATGCAAGTGAACTACGAGCAAGGACTCCTGTGTGTGGGGTGTGTATATGTTGGTCTCTGGTTAGCGCTGTGCGTAGTGTGGGAGCCGTCAGCAGCTGCTATGGTATCACTCAGGGGGTGCCGGGCACATGCATTCCCAAGGTCGGAGGTGCAGATGTGCTACCGCCTTGTTGTTCATGTTGTGGGACTCGACACACAGGGTGTATATTTGCATCAGGCAGGTACATCTCTGACCACAAATGGCACCCTATTGTCTTTTCCTGAACACCAATGACGGCCTTCATGTCATGTTCATGTACACGTGGGACGCTGATGAGTGGCATGACGTACTACATGTGACACCCTGATATGGCATATCGAATATGTGATGCCCTAAACAGCCTCTCGGTACAGAGGTGACATACACACCATCTCTTCTTGCAACATATGCAAATGTTAGCACTCAATGTTGCACTTACACCCGTCAGAGTAATGTGCTAATGCAGAGGACTGACATGCACACGGGGAATGTGTGTTGCTAAGATTTTATTTGCACATGCTGGTCATGTGGTCATCTTGTACAGTGCCATGATTGCTGTGGACAGTCACAATGTGACGTGCTCATGCGAAGAAATTGTTGATGATTGTGTTCCTTTGGGCTATTCCTGCTGCGGCTGCAGTGGGGTGTGGTCCACCTGCATCATTTTCCTCATCATCGTCCGGTGCTTCTGGGACTTGGATCCATGGGGCATTGGTGCGTACACATATGTTGTGCAATACACAACATGCAGTGATCATCTCGCACACTATTTCTGGGCTGGACAAGAGTCTTCCACCGGTGATGTCCAGGCACCTGAAACGTGATTTCAACACGCCAAATGTGCGTTCAACAATGCCCCAGGTGCGTTTGTGGGCCACATCGTACTGCCTCTGGGCCGGGGTGTTCGGGGCTCGGAGGGGTGTCATCATCCACGGGCAGAGTGCATATCCTTGATCACCTGTGAGAGGTAAGTGTGATTAGTGTTAACTGGTGGTTCTTCATGCTGTGTTGGCAGACATACAAGTTTCGCGGTGTGTGATTTGTGCGACCTTGGGATTCATGTTAGCCATGTATTGCTGCTGGCAAATGTGGTAGGAAAATGTGTATTACGTAGCCTCACAGATGCCCCTCCCTCCCACCGAGCCGATTAACTTGTGTGTGCTGCGCGGTTGCATCACTTGCACTCCTACGGCACACCATTGTCATGCCTGTCTGCGCATGTCCGCAGGACTGACAGCAAGACTGTAATGTTGGCCATTGAAGGTGGGCGGCCACGTGTGTGTAGGCCTATGGTAAGGATAGGGCGGACACAGATGTGGAGTTCTGGCCTGGCTGAACTCGTGCTGATATTGAGGCTAGGCCTTCGGTTCAGGATGCGGCAATGTAGATACACACACAACAGTTGGCATGTATGAGCTGAGACCCCGAGCGGTCTCGCGCTCCTTTATTAATCCATTCAGGCGAGGCCGCCCTCCTGGTGCATGCTACATTGCAACATTGTCGATTACAGGCCGGGTGGCACAGACACTACTACGGAGACACACGCCATAGTCACTTTTGTGGCCAGGCCGGAACTGAACCACGCCCAGAGCTGAACCACGCCCAGAGCCCCGGGCCATTTCTCCACACTCCTCACACGCGTGCGCCACCGCCACGGCACTGGGATGTCATGCGCTTTGGAGTACGTCTCCAGACGATCTACCCAGGCTTACCGGTGGCCTGCCTGGGACGGGGGTGGCCCCGTGACTGTGAAGGGCTCCAGTGGTGTTACCGAGGTCATGCTGTTGGCTACTGGAGGCGGACTTGTGGGGTAGCCCCTCGGGACAATGACTTGCGGTGCACTGAGTTCGGCCCACCGGAAGAGCTGAGCGGGTGTGCAGCTTGCGATGATGCAGCAGGCCTGGTGGCTGAACAGTGACTTGTGGTACACTGAGTTAGTGGCACCTGAGGCCCTGCGTCCGTCACGGGCCAACCGTCACGTGACGATGACTTGAGGTGCACTGAGGTAGGCACACCGGAAGAGCTGAGCGGGTGTGCATCATGCTATAATGCTGGAGGCTGGACGGTGACTTGTGGTGCACTGAGTTCGGCCCACCGGAAGAGCTGAGCGGGTGTGCAGCCTGAGATGAGGCAGCAGGCCTGGCGGGGCGGACTGGAAAGGATGTGTCTGTTACTTGCTGTACCGCAGTGTGGTCAGAAGGCAGCAGTAGCCAACTTGCAACTCCGCGGTGCGGTGCCACTGGGTGCGCTGGGGGCCTGTTGCGCAGAATCCAGGGATCGGCTGAGGAGGCTGCCAAGCTCGCGGAGCCCGGCCTTGGAGATTGCACCGGCACATGGTGGGCCCTCTTGGAGAGACGCCGGTGGCGGCAGGTGAGCAGTGAGGCCTGGGTGCGCAGGGGCGGGCATTCACCGCTGGGCGCAGGTCGGGTCTGGGGATCAGCGGGCTGGGGTGCGGCAGGCAGACAGGATCGCGCAGGCACCACTGGTCACAACGGTGGCCTTGTGGCAGGGTGAGGGACGCCGCCCTGGCAGACACGCCATTGCAGGCGATGACGAGATGTGCACCGGGTGGCATGGGATGTAGCCACCTCGTTGCCAGTGTGACTTTGCCCATTGTAGGTGGTCGGCCACGTGTGTGTAGGCCTATGGTCAGGATATACGGACACAGAGCCACACGCAGTAGTTACTTCGGTGGCCGTCCCGGAAGTGAACCACTCCCTGAGCCCCAGCTTATTTAGTCACTCCTCTACACTGGACTGGCGTGCGCCGGCCCTGCCCACTATGCTTACGCTTACAGGGGGGCTGACATGGCTACTTGTCCAAGGTGTTCCCCACTACCTCTGATGACATGGTTGCGTCCACTGTCCACAACACTACAGACTCCAGCAGTATGTGTCCACATGGACATGTCTGTGCTCTGCATACTCAAGACTGTCCAGCACATCACCGCCACACTTGGCATTGTGTACATTGTTATTCATAGGTCCATTGCCTCCTTCGCACAATCGTGGTTCCCACCTCTCCCCACATTCTGCAAATGTGTGGCAGAGGGGCTATGCCTTAGTGTATGGTTTGTCCACATTTCTGGCCCCTCTTACCACGGTTACTTGTGTTGTCGTGTCTGGCAGGTGTGCATGTTGGTTGGCATGTTGAATGTGATTTTGTTACGTGTCCATTCCCACAGTTGTGCGTTGTATGATTGTGGAATTGAGGTGTGTGGTGTGTTCCGTTGGTACTTACCAACGAGCAGTCCATTTCCATAGATGCCATCCTGAAAGCGCTGGTTGATGATGGACTGTCGGAAGATGTATGAATCATGCGCACTGCCTGGGTAGTTGGCGACGACATTGGTGAACAGTCCCCGGTGGTCCACTATTGCCTGCACATTGATGGAATGCGTGTGCTTCCTGTTGCGGTAATTGTGAGCAGTATTGGCAGGGTGCACAAGTAGGACACGTGTGCAGTCGATTGCCCCCAACACGTGCGGGAATCCAGCTATGGCGTAGAAGCCTTGCTTGGTCTCCAGCTGTTCCTGCGCAGTGTGGGGGAAGTGAAGGTGCTGGGGTATGAAACTGATGATGGCATCCAGGACAGGTGTGATGGCCTTTGATAGGGCTGGCTGTGAGACTCCTCCGACTCTGGCAGTTGTTGGTTGGAAGGTAGCAGAGGCCAACAGGTGCAGCACAGCCAGCAGCTTTGTCTGCGGAGGGATGTTGGTTGTCCGCTGTGTTGGTACCGTCAGCCTGTGGGCAATGTGGGTCATGATGCGGAGAATGGTTGTCCTTTTGAGCCTGTAGTGGGCAATGACATCCTCTGGCGTTAAGTCTGTGAGGCTGATGCGTTTTCGGAAGGTCAGCTGTCTTGTTCTGCGCTGCCTCGGTGGTGGTCCGGTGGGGTGGTCCTGGGGGTGGTGGCGGTGGGTGTTGTGGCCCTCTTGGGTCTCCAAGCTGCATGATTAGTAGCTCCATGGCATCTGTTGGTCTTCAGATGTGGCTCTGGCCTGGGCTCCTTTGTACTGCAGGTTTTCGTCCTACTTAAGACCAGTAAAAGCAGGTGTTAAGTCCCTGCTGCTAACGCCCCTTATCGCCTGTTTTTGTCCGGCATCGCAGATCTTGCTGGTCGTTGAGAATATCGCGAAGTGGTGTTTTCGTGTGTTTTTGCACTGGAACGCCTACTCTGCATATCATGAGCGTTGATTGTCGCTCTCATCCGTGGTGATGTGTTTTGCGGCAGCTATTGCAGGAAAACTGGCGATGTCGGCAGTTTGCACCAGCTTGTGAATAGGGCGATAAGTCTATCGCCACTTTTGCGGCGCTAAAGTGCCGATAAATCGGCGATGACTCCTTGAGAATATGCCCCTTTGTGCCTGGTTTATATCACTTTTGGTCACTTTTGCAATGCAAACCCAGCACAAAGTGTTAATAAATTTCCCTTACAGTGTAAGGGGGGGGACAGTGACATGACCACTGAAGACAGAACCTTTTCCACTAACGTGATAATAGAAATGATTATACTAATGTGAACTATAATGATAATATTTCACCTATTTGAGTTTAAAAGTGATCTAACAAATGAGATGTCACTGCTAAGTTTGATGAACAATGATGAACAGCTGATCAGATAGGGTTAGTGATTACCTTTCTGTTCCCTTCACTGTTGTGTATTATGGCCGAACCTTTAGTAGCTTGCCATATTTGTAGGCGGATAAAGACAGAATGGAAAAAAATCAAGATATGAGCTGACAGAATGGCACATGATTTAAACCAGAGACCTTACTGGGAGAGGCTAAAGAAGGTAAATATTTTTTAAAATGCAGAAAAAGAATGGTGCTGGTATTCCTCAAAAAAATAGGCAAGCAAATATGTTTCTGGTGAACAAACACCAGTTCTAGACTAGAGGCCAACATTGAAACTGGATTGCTGACTCTCAGAAGAAACATTGGATGTATGAAAAATGTTATAAAACGTGTTCTTTTATGCATTGTGAATGCCCTTGTAGAGTTTGTAGAGTGTTCAATACCAAAAAGTGGTTCTTACACTTGCAGTAACGATCAATTATGCTGGAAAAATAGCTCAGCCCTGATCTGAAGGTCATAAGTTCGAAAACAGGAAGATGTACAGCCTTCCTCCTCCTTAGGTTGATAAACTGAACACCAGTGAATTGGGTTATAGTATCATCTGTTATTTACAGCACTTAGAGATGGCAGAAGAGTGGTATGAGGAATTATGTGAATAACACTGTGGGGTATATTCACAAGAACTTGTGATAACGACCGCAAGAGTAGCGTAACACAACTTTAAATATCGCAGCCCATCGCGGGAAAATAACCCCGTGCCAACGTGGAATTCACAACAAGGCGGTACCATGCGATAGTCTGCCAAAACCACGGACAATGTCCGCGATACAACCACCACGATGGAGATAAAAACACAAACCACAACACCAAAAAACGTGCAATGAGCCCATTCGCGATGAGGAAATCAGCGATAAGCAGCGCCAGGCCTGCAACACACACCTGGCAGGCGTCAAAAAGCTCAATAAAAGTAGAAAAAACACCCACACACAAACTGACCAACACACAAGCACCATGGAGGCAGCCGGAGCAGGCGCAGAGGACGAGCGCAACCCCACAAGCAACCCGGACGACCAGCCTGGGACCTCGGGGACAGGGAAGGACAAGGACAAGAAGACGACGAAGACCAAGTTCAGTCCACAGGCGAACAGGATCATAGTCACGGAGGTGTTGGAACACCATCAACAACTCTTCGTCACCTCCAACGTGTCATTGGGCACCAAAACTGGAATATGGCGGACATCGTCGACAAGGTGAATGCCGTCGGAGAGCACAAGCGGACAATGGACGAGGTCAAGAGGCGATGGAATGACATCAAGCGGACCGGAGGTGGGGGCCCAGCACAACAGCTGGAGCTGGATGACATGGAGGAGCTGGTGTCGACAGTCATCAGTATGGATACTGTGGCTGGAGTCGGGGGACTGGACACTGCTCGACAGGACACAACACAACCGCAACAGGGTGAGTGACCACCAGGTACTGGGGGGATGGGGAGAGATGGCCACAATGGCACACATGCACAAGCAAGCAGGGCACAGTGCACACCCACAATCACTCTGGGTCCTCGCCCAGACCCACAGACTGTCACAATGTACAATGCCATGCTGTCTGAATGTCAACCTGTACCATGCGGCAACATACATGTGCACACATTGTAATACACCATCTCCCCTTCACATCCCAGGGGCATCGTCAACACCTCCTGCAGAGCAGTAACAGCCACTCTTCACTGATGACGAGGAGGAGGACAACACCAGCATCGACACCCAAACCATCCAAGACCTCATTGACCTCATCCGCAACTCACATCCAGGATCAGGGCAGCCCAGCTGCATCGAGGAGACCCCACCCACCACCCAAACCACCCAGCAGGAGGCACCCACAGCTCCGGCACCCTCCCAAGTCCCCCAGGAACAACAAATGGCCTTCCAACGCCTTGTGCTGGAGGGCCAGAGGGAGACGGTCGAGCAGGTGCGGGTGGGGTTCGAGCTCATGGCTACCAAACTGGACGCCATCCTTGGGTGTCTATATCCGCCCCATGGACTCCAGCGAGCCCTGACTGACATCTCTGGAGTCATGACATGGAGGGAAGAATACCTGTCCGCTCAGAGTGGCCCCAGCAATGCCAGCCTTGAGCTGGCACACATGCGGAGGCTCATGGAGGACATGGTGCGGATGGAGGCGGAAAGGATGACAGCCGCTGCTGCACATCAGCGAAATGTAGCTGGGATCTACCGTGCCCTGCATGTCCTCATCATGGCATTGCTGCCACAAGGCGTGGCGATGATGAATGCTGCTGCCCCCACACCATCCACATCTCCGCCCCCTGGTGTGTCAGTGCCTCCCAGTGCAGCAGGCGTATCCACTCCGGCACCTGATGTGTCACTGCCACACGGTGCGGCCGACAACACTCCTCCAGCCCCTGATATGTCAGTGGCACACAGTGCCGCAGCAGGTACTGCAACACCCACAGGTGGGGCAGGGCACACACCCGGGGACTAGGAAGTGGATGAGACTGTGGTCAGGAGGGCCAGGCACTAGCATCCATTTCCCCCACCTTGCCTGTTTCTGCTTGGTGCCGCACATGGCCTCAGGACCTACCACTGACCCCCATACACTCCGATGCACTCACTTTGGACAGCAACATGGACTGCCACATCCTGTTTGATGACCAATGACACGGCGGACAGACTGCAGACTGTACCCTTCCTCTTCTGCAGTACAGGTCATCCACGGATGGACACTGGCTGGCCCTCCACGGGCCCATATTGTGTAGTGTGTTCGTCATTGCCCTGTACTGCTCCAGCTGCATGACTGCACTGGATGTGCAAATAAACATCCAGTGACACACTGCTGTGTAATGTTTTACGTCATTCCTGTATGGATGTGTGGATGAATGTGGGGACAGTGCCTTCCCTTGCGTCAATGATGTTAATTCTGTGGGATGCCAGTCAGAGGGTGCGACATTGCATTTTGTGTACCGGGTTCTGTGGACACTACAACAGGGACACACGCATCAGTCAGTTCCTTGTCCGGACATGGACAGGACCACGCCCAGAGCCTACGAGTCATTGTTGCAAGCCCTACACTGGTCAGGCGTACGGCAGGCCAGACCACTCCGCCAATGCCCAGAGGGGGGGCCCTCATTGCTACCCGTCGCAGCCATACTCGCTGGTGGTGTGCAGGTCACTGGTCTAGTTGTCAGCATGTCACAGCCACTCCCTGAGGGCAGGTTTTCACACACACCACACCCATCCGGCACAGGCGTCACAGGCCATGTGACTCCGCCAACATAAGGGGCCGACGACGTCACATTCCCCTCTTCCGGTGGTGACTGGATGACGGCTGCTCCACGGTTCTCACTCATGTAGGGCCCATGAGCTGTTGCGCACAGGTTTAGTGGCATCCAAGGCCTTGCGGACGGCACGGGCCTACAACCACATGGCGCAGACTGGGGTTGCACTGGGTTAGTGGCACCCGGGGCCTTGCGGACGGCACAGGCACCCCGCCACGGGACGGTGACTTTGGGTGCACTGTGTCAGTGGCACCTTGAGCTGCTGAGCGGGTGTGCAGCCAGCGATGATGCCCCGTCCCGGCGGTCCGGACAGCTCAGGTTTTGTGTGCCCTGCTGGACCGCAGTGTAGGCCAGAGCCAGCGGGCAGCGGGCAGCGCGGGCCTACCGCCACGTGGCGACGCTTCCGGGATCCCAGAGTTGGTGGCACCCATTGGGCTGAGCGGGTGTGCAGCCTGCGATGGTGCCGGGTGCACTGGTATGTCCTCTGCCATGGAGTAATCAAGACCCAGCACCAAACGTGAGACCTGGTGGCCTGCGGAGAGGGGCTGCATGATGTGGAGGGTGCCATGTCTGCGGGCCCCGGGCTTGTGGCTTGCAGCGACACGTGGTGGGACCTCCTGTCTACGCGCCGGTGGCGGAATGTGAGCATTGAGCCCTGGGTGTGCATGGGCGGGCATGCTCCGATGGGCGGCGGGTGAGGTTGGGGTGCCTCTGCCTGGGTGTGCATGGGCGGGCAGGCGATGTTGTCTTGTGCAAGTGTGTGTACTGTGCCAGTCATGTATCTGGGCTCTGTTTCAGCTGACGGCTCTGAATGAGATGTGTGACCTGGTGAACTGCACTACATACCGGCACGTGGTTGGAGACACACCGGTGGCAGCAGGTGAGCAGTGTGGCCTAGGTGCGCAGGGGCGGCACTGTCTCTCTCTCTCTCCCTATCTTCCTCTCTCTCTCCTCTTCTCTCTCTCTCTCTCTCTCTCCCTCTCTTCCTCTCTCTCTCCCTCCCTCTCTTCCTCTCTCTCTCCCTCTCTTCCTCTCTCTCTCCTCTTCTCTCTCTCTCTCTCCTCTCCCCTCTCTTCCTCTCTCTCTTTCCTTCACTCTCTCTCTGGCCTCTGATGTGCGCAGGACACACCTTCTCATCATCTTTTTTGTCTTACAGGCTGTGACCTACGTATTGTCCGGAGGGGAGCGGCCATGTGTCTTCATTTCATTTTGTTGTTCTATTTTAATAAAGTTTCATTTGTTGCTTCGAAAGTGAATGTGTGCTGGTCATTTCTGTGACGACGCATCCATGTCACCAGTTGTGATTGTGTGGCATCAAGCGGAATATTTTGTACATGTTTAGGTGTGGCTGATGTGGCATGTCTTTGTTCGGGGGGGTGCCATGGAGGGGTGGTCCTGGGGGTGGTGGCTGTGGGTGTTGTCGCCCTCTTGGGTGTCCGGGCCGCATGATGGGTGGCTCCATGGCATCTGTTGCCCTTACGATGTAGCCCTGGGCTGTGCTCCCTTTTGGTTTGCAGGCTGCCGTCGGACTTTACACCAGGTCAGAGCAGGTGTAGATTTCCTGGTGCTAACGCGCCTTATCGCCTGTTTTGTGTTTTTATCGTGGATCTGGCTGGTCGTTGTGAATGTTGAGGTGTGCTGTTGTCTCGACTTTTGTCACAGGAACGCCTACTCTGCATCTCATTAGCGATATTTGCGGGCGTCCTCTATGGCAATATTGTTTGCGGCTGCTATCGCGAGTAAACTGGTGCTGTGGGCTGTTAACACCAGCTTGTGAATGGGGGGGTACATTTATCACGACTTTGGCTGCGATAAAGTGCTGTTAATTCGGCGATAGCTCCTTGTGAATATGCCCCTGTATTATTACTTTTTTAAGAGCAACCATTGGTTGTAAAAGAACGATCTAAGTTAAATATAACAAGCGTGCTTTAAAGAACTAACACATGCAAATACAGACATCCACAAACACTGTTTGCAAGAGTCTCATTCACAAATACTTTTAAGTAGATTAAAGCCAGACTTATTGGTGTGGCAAATACTAGTGTGTAACGAGGTCCGCTACTTATAAAAATGTGAATGTGGTAGATATATTGTGAATAAAAATTTAACTATAACTTTAGAATTTTTAAAGTTTGTGTTGTTTAAACTTGGTTTGTATAAGGAAAATAAGTTTTCCTCACTATAACTAAGCTTTAGCCTTTCGTTTTTTCATTGTATTTCAACATTTTTGAATTTCGTTTAATAAAAATGTTTCAAATCATAGAGTCCAGTGTCACAACTGGAGAGTTGTTTTGTGGGGTGTTGTACTTTACAGTGGGGGAGAATGTTGCAAAATGTATTGTCATAGACTGGAGTATTGTAGATTGAAATTGAGCAGAGTACAGTAGAGTGTAGTAGCATATCATAGAGTGTAATGAAGCGTTATATAGTGGAGGTGTTAGAAATTGGGCCTCTAATTGGCAGAGGTATGCACCACAATCCTAGTAAGGGTAAGCTAGAAACACACTAAAAGTTAACCTGTGCTCACCCTCCGGTAGCTTGGCACAGAGCAGTAAGGCTTATCTAAAGAGGCAATGTCTAAAGTATTTGTGCAACACACTCTCACACACACAGTAACACAATGAAAACACCACAAAAAAACTCCACACAGGTTCAGAAACATAGGGAATAATGTTATGAATAAAACAAGGCCAAAATGACAAAAATCCAATAAGTAGAACTGGAGATATGATTTTTTTTTTAAATAAACCAAAAATAGTGCTTTGATGTCAATAGCAATAAGGGGTTACTTGAGGTTGCGCTGGACCGGGCCAGATCCAAAGCTCAGGCTGACTGCGATGGAGGACAGGCTGGCTACAGGACTCACGCAGGTCCCGCTGAGAAAGTTTGTTGAATAGATCAAAGTGTCGAAGGCGAAGTCTTGATGCAGTTGATGAAGAACCCCTTCATGGTGCAGGCAGTGCCTTGTTGTCGAGCCGCGCTGTATGTTGTCGTCAAGCCACAGATAGTAGACTCCAGGTGCTGTTGCAGATTTGATGGACGTCTTTGGTGGCCCTGAGACTTCAGAACAGGGAGAAAGCTAGCAAACCCTGGAGTCACTCTGGGTTCAAGTGAGATGGGTCTAGTCCTTGTCCTCAGCAGGGAGGAGATCAGCATGCAGCAGGGCAGTTAAGCAAAGCAGAAAGCAGTTCCTTCAGAGCAGCAGTCAGGCAAAGGGGAAATCCTTGTGGCACAGCAGTCTTTACTCCTGGCAGTGTTCTTCGCAGGTCCATTAGTGTATTCTCTTTGTAGTGTCAGAGCCCCAGTACTTATACCCAAATGTGCCTTTGAAGTGGGGGTGATTGCACAGGTCTCCTTTCATCCTAGCTCTGTCTTTCAGGATATCTGTGGGGGTAATCAGCCCTTTGTGTGGGAAACAGGACACTGCCTATTCAGGTGTAAGTGTCAGCTCCCTCTCTGTCTTCCTGCCCAGGAAGAGGTGTCAGAAAGTAGATGAATGAGGGTGAGTTTCTCTGTAGCACCCACCCTTCCTGTGTTTGTGGCTGTCTAGAGCGAATGCACAAATTGTAACTGTCACCCATCTCTGCATACAGAGCAGTAAGAGCAGAGAAATGTCAACTGTCTATAACAGTAATGTTAAATCCAACTTTAACAGTAGAGAGGGCTTATTATTGGCATTCCTAAGATATGAAACATGATGCAGCTACTGCTTTCAAATTAGGAATTACAGCTTAAAAGTGTTTTAAGGAATTCCCAATGCTAGCCTATGAGAGGAGTAAGCATCACAGTAGTGAAAAACAAATTTTGCTGTTTGTCACTACTAGTACATTCAAAACTTACAAGTACATGTCCTACGTTTCACATACAGAGCACCCTGTCCTTGAAGCTACCTATAGCCTACCTTAGGGGTGACTTATGTGTAATAAAAGGGGATTTTAAGGCTAGGAAAGTGTTTTTAAATGCCAAGTTGAAGTGGCAGCGAACTGCGCTCACAGGCTTTACAATGGCAAGCCTGAGACAAGTTTGAAAGACTACTTGTGTGGGTGGCACAACCTGTGCTGCAGGCCCACTAGTAGTATTTAGATTACAGTCCTGGGTATATGGTATACCACTTTACAAGGGACTTATAGGTAAACTAAATATGGCAATCTTGTATACACCAATGTCACCATGTTTAGGGGAGAAGCACATGCACTTTAGCACTGGGCAGCAGTGGTAAAGTGCTCAGAGTCCTAAGGCCAACAAAAAGATATAGCAAAAAGTGAAGGTAAGCAGGCAAAAAGTTTGGGGTAAGACCACCCTAAGCATGGTAGATCTAACAGGTATCAATTATTGTAGACTGTAGCAGCAAGTTGTACAGTGGAATGCATGTTGAATAGTAGAGTATGGTGCTATATACTGTCACAGAGTGCAGTAGAGTGTTTTAGAGCAGAGTAGGGTGAAGTAGAGTGTCATAGTGTGGAGTATCGTTAAGTGGAGTGTCGAAGAGTACAGTGAAGGAGAGTGTTACAGACTGGAGTGCCTTGTCATATAGTGGAGCGGCTTATCATAGAGAGAAGTTGAATGGCGTGTCGTTGAGTATCAGACAGTGTATTACAGTAGAGTGTTGAACAGTGGAGTGGCATAGAGTGAAGTATAGTACAGTGGCATAGAGTGGGATAAAGTGCAGTAGAGTGGACTATAGTGGGGTGGAGTACACTGGTGTGGGGTAGTGTGGACTGGAGTAAAGTGTCATAGAGTGTAGTAGGGCATCATAGACTATAATGGCTTGGATTGCAGTAGAGTGGAGTGGCGTACCATACACTCGAGTAAAGTGTCATAAATTGGAGTATCATGTTGTACAGTAGAGTGTAGTGGGGTGTCACACAGCATTGGAACGTGGTGTAGACTACAATAGAATAGAGTGGCATACAGTCTAGTTGATTTTTGCAGAGTGGAGTGGTGTGCCGTACCGTGTTGTAGAGTGTGGTACAATGGATTTGAATACAGTGTTATGAAGTACAATGGCACCGAGAGGCGTAGAGTGATGTGTAGTAGAGTGGAGTAGAGTGGAGTACTGTATCAGAGTAGAGTGGAGTAAAGTGGGGGCAGTGGCATACAAAGGTTGCATACACTGTCGTATAGTGGACTAGAGTATCATACAGAAGAGTGGAGTAGACTATTGTATAGTGGAATATAGTATAGTACAGTGTTGTACAGAGGAGTGAAGGGGTATAGACAGGAATAAAGTGTTGGAGAGTGGCATACAGAGTAGTAGAGTAGAGTTGCATTAAGTACAGTAGTGTGTGAAACAGTGGGGCTGCGTTTAGTCGATTGTTGTATAGTATTGTAGAGTGAGGTAAAGTCTTGTACAGTGGAGCAGAGTCAAGTGGAGTGGTGTAATGTAGTATGGAGTAAAGTATAATAAAGTGTATTGGTGTGTCGTAGAGTAGAATGTCGGAGAGTAGTGTGGCATGGGGTGGATTGTACTGGAATAGCATGGGTAGTAAACTGTTGAAAATTGGAGTGGGGTCTTGTACAGTAGATTGGAGTGCTGTGTCGTACAGAAAAGTGGAATAGAGTGTTGTACATTGGAGTGTGCAAGCCTAAAGTGGAATGTAGAGTTGGACAGTAGAGTGTACTGGGATGGAGGAAGAGTGGAGTAGAATGTTGTAGAGTGCTATGAAGCGTGGCAGGCTTTTATAGAGTGAAGTTATATAGAGTGGAGGAGAGAGTCATACAATGGTGCAGCAAGGAGTGGAGTGGGGTATACTGAAGTGGTATAGAGTGGATTACCGTAAAGTGAAGTAGCATGAAGTGGAATAGCATACAGTGGATTTCTGTACAATGGAGTGCAGAAGAGTGCAGTGCATAGAGTGGAATTGCATAGAGTGGAGTGGTGTACCGTGGAGTGGTGAAGAGTGGAGTCGAGTACAGTGGATTAGCGTAGAGTTGGGTGGCATACATTGAAGTGGCATAGCATAGAGCTGAGGAAACTGTTATAAAATGAAGTGGCATCTCATACAGTAGAGTGGAGTGCTGTGCATACAGTGTAGGAAACTGTTGGAGAGTGGAGTAGAGTGTTGTACAATAGAGTTTATGAGCATAAAGTTGAGTGCAAATTTGGACAGTGGAGTGTACAGGGATAGAGTGGAGTACAGTGAAGCAGAGTGTAGTAGAGTTTTGTAGAGCCGAGTTATATGGAGTGAGAAGAGTACACTGGAATGGCCTAGAATGGAGTAGTGTACAGTGAAGTGGCATAAAATGGAATAGCGTAGAGTTGAGTAGCTTAGACTGGAGTGGCATACAGTGGAGTGGCAAAGAGTGTAATAGAGTATAGTGTAATAGCTTACAGCGGAGTGCATAAAGTGTAATAGCATATAGTGTGGTAGCATACAGTGCTGTGGCATACAGTGAAGCCTGGCATGGGATAGAGTGCAATAGGATTTAGTGGAGTGGAGTACAGTGGAGTGGCCTCAAATGGAATAGCGTAGAATGGAGTGGTGCAGAGTGGAGTGGCTTACAGTGGGGTGGCATACAGTGGAAGAGCAGAGAGTGAAGTGCTGTACAGTAGAGTGGCGTAGACTTGAATACCGCTTAGTGGAGCAGCATACAGTGCAATGGTATGAAGTGAAGTGCTGTAGACTGGAGTGGCATGCACTGGAATGGGGTAGAGTGTAAGAGCAGACAGTGAAGTGGCGTACAGCGGAGTGTCGTCCAATGGTATAGCATAGAATGGAGTCGGGCGGAGTGGAGTTACATATACTGGAGTGGCGTATAATGAAGTAGCATACAGTTGAAGTGGCATACAGTGGTATAGCATCAGGTGGAGTGGTCTACAGTGGAATGGCGTGGAGTGGAATAGCATATACTGGAGTAGCGTATAGCGGAGTGAAGTACAGCGGAGTGGTGTACACTGAAGAGGCATAGAGTGGATTTGCATAGAGTGTAATAGCATAGAGTGGAGTGGCGTAGAGTGGAGTGTTGTACAGTGGAGTGGCATAGACTGTAATAGTGGAGTAGCATACAGTAGAGTGGCGTATAGTCGAGTTGTGTAGATAGGAGTGGCATACAGTAGAACGGCGCAGAGTTGAATAGCAAATACTGGAGTAGCACTTAGCAAAGAGGCATACAGTGGGTTGGCGTACACTGAAGAGCCAAAGAGTGGAGTTAGATACAATGTAATAGATAGAGTGGACTGGCATAGAGTGGAGATAGTACCAGTGTAATAGCGTAGAGTGGAGTGGCATAGAGCAGAGTGTTGCACAGTAGTAGCTTAGAGTGGAATAATGTATAATAGAGTAGCGTACAGAGGAGTGGTGTACAGTGCAGTGGTGCAGACTGGAGTGGTTACAGTGGCGTTGGGTAGAGTGTAATAGCATACAGTGAAGTGGCGTAGATTGGAGTGGGGTCCAATCGAACAGTGTAGAATGAAGTGATGTAGAATGGAGTACCATACACTGGAGTGGCGTACAATGAAGTTGTGTACAGTTGAATGGCATACATTGGAATAGCTTAGAGTGGAATAGCATATACTGAAGTAGCGTATAGCAGAGTAGCATACAGTGGAGCATGGGGGCGACTTACTCGCGGTCCGGAGGCTGCAGTCCACTGACTTACCTGTCATCCACGAACCTAGAAGTAACTGGGATAGGAGGATGACGTGTTTAAAGGCATGGACTGGGGGCGGTCTTACATCCTGATTGGTCAGGTAACACTACTGTCTCTACAAAAATAAAAAAAGGACGTAAAAAATAAAGCGCTCTAACCACATTGTAGGTAACATAGGCCATGATATAAAGGAGAGGAAAAAACACACGTTTAGAGGGCAGAGGTAAATATTCACAACTGTGTACCAATGTTCAACATAACGCGCAAAACAAAATGTCACCAGGACTCCTGTTTACAAAGGAAATAAAGTTTGGCCATTGTGAAAAAATATGGTATGCGTGTAAAATGAAGTGAACTGTAAAATTAATGGTCCAGCTAGGAGAACAATGGGCCACTGGGCCTACTGTGTGTCAGTAAAATTCATATGGAGCAAAACACAATTTGATATGTGTGTGGGTTCACTGACCAAATATTGAAATCACATATATTGTGGTATATAAATAGATATATAATAATTCATGCAACACTCTATTGTTTTGATATATATATATATTCACTGAAAAAACCATAGGTTTTAGGGACAGTTATAGTTAGTTGGACATTTTACTCGTACAAAACCCGTGAAATTCCCCCGTTATAGTTAGTTCAGCTAACTTTAACTCGCGCCCCCGCAATGCACTGCTGATGACGTCACATATTACATCACTCATGACATGGGCAGTGACATCACTGATGACATCACTGATGACATCTCAAATGACATCACTGATGACATCATCCAGTGACTGTGTGTTTCTGTAAAGTTTAAATATTTTTAATATATATAGGAAAAGACGTATTGAAGAATGAGTGGGTGTGTAAGTGTCTGTATGGATGATTTAGTAGGTGCGTGACTGACTCTATAAGTGAGTGATTTAACGTATCTTACTGAATGCATGGGTTAGTGACTAAACTGGGTGAATGTCTGTATCCGTCTGTCTGTTGCTGTGTAAGTGGCTGCATGGGTTTGTGAATAGCTACATGAGTGTCTATAAGAGTTATTGATTTGTTGTCTGAGTATCTGTATGGGTGCCTGAGTGTTTGTGTGGATGGGGTGTGTGCGACTGTGCATAGATGTGTGAGTGGGTGATTCACTGGGTGGATGGTTTCAAGAGTGCATCTGTGATAGACTGTATGGGTGGGTAAGTGTGTGTAAGAGTGTGTTAGTGAGTGAATGTATGTCCCAGTGGTACATGTGTGAGTAACTACATATGTGAAAGGCAGTATATATGTGTGTTGGAGTATATAAATAGCTATAAGCGAGAGTGAGTGATTGTGATAGTGGCTGTATGGATGAGTGTGTGCTTGTATCAGTGATTATATAAGAGCATAACAATGTGCTAGTATTTGTATGATTAAGTGAGCTGGTGTGTGTATAACTGTATAGGTGAGTAAATGGCAGTGTGTTTAATTATTTGCATGACTGACTAGGTGTGTGAGTACCTCTATGGATGAGTGGCGGTGTTTGAGTGTCTATATAGGAGTAAGAGTGCATATGATAGTCCTGTACTGAGTGACCATAAGTATGAGTGACTGTACGGGTGAGTGAGTGGATGTGTGTGTGTAGACCTAAGAATCAGTGAGTGGGTATGTAGTTATTGGTGTTGGAGTGTCTATGGTTTTGCGAATGGCAGTCTGTAATTTAGATTGGGTGTATTAAAGGTTATATTAGGGTGTGAAGAGCTGCATCAGATTATCACGTGGATGATGTCATCAGTGATGTCATCAGTGATGTCACTGACCATGTCATGAGTGATGTAATATGTGACGTCATCAGCAGTGCATTGCGGGGCGCGAGTTATAGTTAGCTGAACTAACTATAACGGGGAATTTCACAGGTTTTGTACGAGTAAAATGTCCAACTAACTATAACTGTCCCTAAAACCTATGGTTTTTTCAGTGAATTTCAAAGGTTTTTTAAATGCTAATTTCTAACTATAACATATCTGAAACCTATGGTTTTTTCAGTGAATTTCAAAGGTTTTTAAATGCTAATTCCTAACTATAACATGTCTGAAACCTACGGTTTTTTCAGTGAATTTCAAAGGTTTTGTAAATGACAATTTTTAAATGTATTAATTGTTATATTAATTTTTTTCATACTGATTTACTACATTTTTAGAAACAATTTTTTTTTACATATTTTATTTTTTAAATTACATTGTAATTACATTATACATTACATTACAAAAAATACTTTCTCAGAATGAATTACTTTAGTTTAAATACTTTGCACATAGGCAATAGACTTTTAAGTACAGTAGTTACAGTTGTTGCAATGGGCAACACATTTTCAAACACAATGCAACATTCAGCTCAATGTGAATTTCTAGTTAAATGCAATTAGTTACTTTATGGATTACTTTTCTAACCACAGGACTGGATCCTAGATTCAGTCCTGGTACATCTCCTGTAAACAGTTGAGTAAAAGCGTTTTGGTTACAGTCGTGATTTTTAAGGAATATTATTGTATTTTAAAAGTTGACACTTAGAAACTTTTTCTCATAGAATCACCAATGTTATCCTATGGAAGGAAATTCACTTAGCAGGTAAAAACTGTTATCGTTACTTTTTCTTACTCAGTCTTGGATCCTGGATCCAGCACTGGTGCATCTCCTGTAAACAGTTGAAAGAATGCGTTTAAGTCATACAGGCGATTTTTAAGGAATATTTGTAGTTTGTGAAAATCGACACTTTGAAACTTTTCTGCTGAAAACCAGACAATGGATTCCTATGGAAGAAAATATAAGTTACTGGTAAGTACGGTTAAAATTACTTTTCAGGGTCAGTGCTGGGCTAAAAGATGCAGCACTGGGTTCTCTCCTGATAACAGGTGAGTAAATTGGAATTCGTACTTTGGTTGATTTTAGAGGAATATTATAAAGTTCCAAAACTCCACACTTAGAAGAATTTCCAAGTGAAACCAGTCAATGTTAGCCTATGAAGGAAATTCAAGTTACCGGTAAGTACGGTTAAAATTACTTTTCAGGACCAGTACTGGGCTGAAAGATGCAGCACTGAGGTCTCTCCTGATAACAGGTGAGTAAATCAGAATTCGGATTTCGGCTGATTTTAGAGGAATATTTGTATGTTTCAAAAATCAACACTTAGAAACTTTTTCAGCAAAAAGCAGGCAATGATATCCTATGGAAGGAAATTCAAGTTACTGGTAAGTACGGTTAAAATTACTTTTGAGGATCAGTACTGGGCTGAAAGATGCAGCACTGAGGTCTCTCCTGATAACAGGTGAGTAAATCGGAATTCGTATTTCGGCTGATTTTAGAGGAATATTATAAAGTTCCAAAACCCCACACTTAGAAGAATTTCCAAGAGAAACCAGTCAATGTTAGCCTATGGAAGGAAATTCAAGTTACTGGTAAGTACGGTTAAAATTACTTTTCAGGACCAGTACTGGGCTGAAAGATGCAGCACTGAGGTCTCTCCTGATAACAGGTGAGTAAATCGAAATTCGTATTTCGGCTGATTTTAGAGGAATATTTGTATGTTTCAAAAATCAACACTTAGAAACTTTTTCAGCAAAAAGCAGGCAATGATATCCTATGGAAGGAAATTCAAGTTACTGGTAAGTACGGTTAAAATTACTTTTGAGGATCAGTACTGGGCTGAAAGATGCAGCACTGAGGTCTCTCCTGATAACAGGTGAGTAAATCGGAATTCGTATTTCGGCTGATTTTAGAGGAATATTTTAAAGTTCCAAAACTCCACACTTAGAAGAATTTCCAAGTGAAACCAGTCAATGTTAGCCTATGGAAGGAAATTCAAGTTACTGGTAAGTACGGTTAAAATTACTTTTCAGGACCAGTACTGGGCTGAAAGATACAGCACTCAGGTCTCTCCTGATAACAGGTGAGTAAATCGGAATTCGTATTTCGGCTGATTTTAGAGGAATATTTTAAAGTTCCAAAACTCCACACTTAGAAGAATTTCCAAGTGAAACCAGTCAATGTTAGCCTATGGAAGGAAATTCAAGTTACTGTTAAGTACGGTTAAAATTACTTTTCAGGACCAGTACTGGGCTGAAAGATACAGCACTGAGGTCTCTCCTGATAACAGGTGAGTAAATCGGAATTCGTAGTTCGGCAGATTTTAGAGGAATATTTGCACAATGGTGAAGGGAGGGGGCGGGGCCTGAGGTGACATCTGTGCAAACGCGCCCCGTGGCGCGTTTTAAGTTGGGGGATTAAGTCCCCTTGAATCATGAGGGTCCCTACGGGCCAACTAGCCCACCAGGAACCTCCAGTATGCGCCAGGGGCTGCGTTGCAGAGATGTGTAGAGAGGCCACACCCCTTTACACCTCTCTGCAACGCAGCTCTGTGGCGCTTTCTGGATGTACCTGTTGGGCTAGTTAGCTCCAGGGACCCTCAGGATTGAAGGGGATTTAATTCCCCATCTTAAAACGCGCCACGGGGCCTGTTTGCACACATGTCACCTGAAGCCCCGCCCCCTCCCTTCACCACTGTGCAAACGCGTCCCGTGGCGCGTTTTAAGTCGGGGGTTTAACTCCCCTTGAATCCTGAGGGTCCCTGGGGTGCAACTAGCCCACCAGCTACCTCCATTAAGCTCCACAGAGCTGCGTTGCAGAGAGGTGTAAAAAGGGGCGTGGCCTCTGTACACCTCTCTGCAAGGCAGCTCCCTGGCGCATACTGGAGGTTCCTGGTGGGCTAGTTGGCCCCAGGGACCCCAGTATTGAAGGGGAATTACTTCCCATCTGCAAACGCGCCAGGGCGCGTTTGCAGAGTGGTGAAGGAAGGGGCGGGGCCTGCAGGCCCGATCGTTTTTTTCTTTTCCCCTGAAGGGGGGCTGTGTGGCCCCCCTTCCTTTTCTCCTATTTTTAGGCCCTGGGGACCCCATCCCCCAGGGCCTTACCCCTTTTTTTATTAATTAAAATAAAAATAAAAACGGGAAGGGGCCGCGTGGCCCCCCTTCCCTGGGCCTGTATTGGCCCCGGGGACCCCATCCCCCGGGGCATGGCCTCGATTTTTTATATTTTTATTTGGAGGGGGGCTGCGTGGCCCCCCTCCTCAGGCCATTTAAGGCCCCGGGGACCCCATCCCCGGGGCCGGCCTTGACCTTATTTTTATTTTATTTTATTTTTTTAAACTTTGGGGAGGGGGCTGCGTGGCCCCCCTCCCGGGCCACTATGGCCCCGGGGACCCCATCCCCCGGGGCCTGGCCTCACGTTGGAGACTGTGGGGGGTCCCCAATCCCCCACAGTCCCAGCCGGCTCCCCGCCTCCTGCGGAAGCCGGCATTGCTTTTCCACATGGGGAGCAGCTAACATGCTGCTCCCCATGTGGAAAGCAACTAGTTTGCATTTTGAAAGAGAGAGCAGGTTTCCTGCTCTCTCTTTCAAAATGCAAACCAAGTTTGCTATGACAGGACGGGAGCCGAGAGGCTCCCGTCCTGTCATAGCAAACAGCAGTGTCCCGGGGGTAGGCACCCGGGACACTGCAGGAGCCGGCCCTGGGGGGTGGCGGTCCCCAGGGCCATCAAGGGCTCCAGGAGGGGGCCGCGCGGCCCCCTCCCATTCAGTGCACAGCCCCGGGAGGTGGTGGTCCCCGGGGCTTGGGGGTCCGTAACGGACCCCCATATTTAAATATTTAGTGCCCCGGGAGGTGGCGGTCCCCAGGGCGTGTGGGGGGCTGGAGCCCCCACACAGGTTTTTAATTTAAAAAAGAAGCCCCGGGAGGTGGTGGTCCTCGGGGCTGCGGGAGGGCTCAGAGCCCTCCCGCACCATTTGTAAAAGAAAGCCCCGGGGGTGGCGGTCCCCGGGGCTTGGGGGCCCTTTCAGGCCCCCCATACATAAATTGAACACCCCCACCATGCCCCCGGGACTTGGGCCACCCGGGGGCAAAATGCAATCGAAGCGCGGGAGACCGCGCTTCGATTTTTTCGGCAGGATTCGCGCACCCTGAGCGCATCCTGCCAATTTAAAAAAAAAAAAAAATTTTGCCCAGGGAGTCCTTGTGGGACCCCCTGAGCAGACCTAGGGGTCAGGGTGTTTCTACCCTGCCCCCTTTGTGCGCTTTGCGCACTTGTTTCTGTCCCTCGGTTCTACCGAGGGACTAAAATGGCTGCCAACACTTCCTGATTTGGAGTGTTGACAGCCAATTAGCATGCAGCTCGTGATCGGGAGGGTGCGCGAATCCGACACGGCCATAGATATATATGTACTTTTACTTTTGATTTTCTCAGCAACTACTGAACGGATTTACACCATTTAACAAAAAGGGTTCTTTCTGAACCAAGAACTACCTCTTTGCCAAATTTGGTGTAATTCCGTTCAGCAGTTCGAGCTGTAGCCGTGTCTAAAGTTTCCTATGGAAAATTGCATGGGGAAAACGCGTTTTGAGACCCCCTTTTTCTCGGCCCCCGCTTGACGAATCCCCCGAGACTTTCAGGGTAGGAGCGGACCGGAGCGCCCCACAAAGTTTGAAAATTTTGCGAAGATACGTCAACCGGCAAGAGAGTTATTTCAAATAGAATGTCGCGGATTTCCTATGGATAATAGGTTGTAACTATAACTATCTACTGGCGACCGCCAGTAGATAATATATATATATATATATATATATATATATATATATATATATATATATATTATGTTCAATCAAACACCCCGTAATTGTTGAAAAAAAGACGGAACTCGCACTCCAAAGGTTTTCACTCTGGCTTTTTTATTTTATGAGTGTGATCATCCACACGTTCCAGCCTGCTGTCACAGCCTGGTTCACGATATATATATATATATATATATATATATATATATATATATATATATATATATATATATATATATATATATATATATATATATATATCAAAAGGTTGCCCTAACCGGTGAGGTGCACTCGCTGGCGGCAAACAGCTGACAGTCACAAGAGGCTATCGGCACATCAACACCCCTCCGTGTAAAATTGCCGACGCGTTTCGGGCTTGGAACGCCCTTCATCATAGGCAGACATCACAGAGAATGGCAAACAGTTAGCTCCAAGAACATCCCCTTTATTATACATGCGATAGACATCAGGTGAGTATTCATCGCTAGGAATTATGGGTCTTGAAGTCCAAATATACTCCCCAAGTGGGTCGCCGCCATTCCCTATGAATAAAAACAAGTTCTTAAAGTGAGGCAAAATGACGCACTCCAAAGGCTCTCGTCTTAAAACAGCTTCCGCTAGCTCCGCATTGCAGTCACTGTGATCAACTGCGGACCCCCTCAGATCTCGGGGTGGTGCTCCTCGTGACCTGGGCCGGCCACAAATATTTGAAACAAAAGGTTGCCCTAACCGGTGAGGTGCACTCGCTGGCGGCAAACAGCTGACAGTCACAAGAGGCTATCGGCACATCAACACCCCTCCGTGTAAAATTGCAGACGCGTTTCGGGCTTGGAACGCCCTTCATCATAGGCAGACATCACAGAGAATGGCAAACAGTTAGCTCCAAGAACATCCCCTTTATTATACATGCGATAGACATCAGGTGAGTATTCATCGCTAGGAATTATGGGTCTTGAAGTCCAAATATACTCCCCAAGTGGGTCGCCGCCATTCCCTATGAATAAAAACAAGTTCTTAAAGTGAGGCAAAATGATGCACTCCAAAGGCTCTCGTCTTAAAACAGCTTCCGCTAGCTCCGCATTGCAGTCACTGTGATCAACTGCGGACCCCCTCAGATCTCGGGGTGGTGCTCCTCGTGACCTGGGCCGGCCACAAATATTTGAAACAAAAGGTTGCCCTAACCGGTGAGGTGCACTCGCTGGCGGCAAACAGCTGACAGTCACAAGAGGCTATCAGCACATCAACACCCCTCCGTATAAAATTGCCGACGCGTTTCGGGCTTGGAACGCCCTTCATCATAGGCAGACATCACAGAGAATGGCAAACAGTTAGCTCCAAGAACATCCCCTTTATTATACATGCGATAGACATCAGGTGAGTATTCATCGCTAGGAATTATGGGTCTTGAAGTCCTATATGAAGTCAAATATATATATATATATATATATATATATATATATATATATATGTATATATATATATTTATATATATATATATATATATATATCCCAACAAACCCTCCTTTTTCCTTCAAGAAGGCTCACCGACAATGGCTGAGTCGCTATTGAAACTGCTTTAATGGTGAACAGCACGAAGGCAAGAGGCTACCAAAGCCCAACGTTTCTGCTCTTTCAAGCCTTGATCACGGGCGGTAACTCTGTAACTTTGAAAGGCCAACGTGATGCCTTCTTATCTTATCAGCGCGGGCCGTATTCTCTCACAGAGTGCGCGCAGGGAATGTAAACCATTCCAAATGAGGACGCCAGCGTTTCAATGTCCGAATGATGTATTGCGCACACATTTCATAAGTATCAATAGTCCCTTAGGCGCATTGAATTAAGGTAACAATCTTGCACAGTTCGTGATTTCTTCGTTACACTCACTGCTTTCAATAGCACTCCCAGCCTGCAAATCCGGACTTACATCCTTCTGCTCCCAACTCGCCTCACTCTGCTACCATGTCGCAGGGGGCAAGCCGGTCGGGCTTCAACGAAAACAATACCACCAAAGTTGCCGAGCAAACCAAGAGGGCTTGGTTTGCTCGGCAACTTTGGTGGTATATATATATATATATATATATCAAAACCACGCTGCATTCTTTTTTAAAAAACAGCTGCTGAGGACAACAAATTGCTTTTCAAAAGCGGTATTTTATTCCGTGATCAAACCAGCTCGACACATTTCGGGACAACTCCCTTGTTCACGAGTCTCGTGCAGCGTGGTTTTGGTGTTTAGAGGCTTGCCCCCTCGCTGAGGACCACCATTGTAAGTGGACGGAGAAAGGCAACGGCAGTGCGGCTGCACTGCTTAGTGGTTTGATATATATATATACACCGGAGATTGTTAAGAGAGAGGAAAGTACTTATACTTTCGGAACTTTCCCAGTCCTCTCTCTATGCTGATTCCAACGAGCCAATGAGAGCCCCCTGAGCAGCACGTAAAAAACCCAGCGAAAATGAAATTGAACTTTCAAAGCATGAATACTGGCACAGAAGAAGGCATCCGCCGAAACGCGTCTGCCAGTTGCTGTAATCAGAGGACCCTATTCCAATATGCTTGCTGGTGGTAATAAAGACCTCATCCTGAGCCAACTCACGCTGTGTCAAACCCGTCTGTTATCCAGGGAACGGGATTGGTGGTTCATGTGTGACAGAGGTCGGCTCTGTATCTTGGCACGCCTCTCGATCAGGCGCACCGCGGTTAGCCGGCAAATGGTGGTGACGGTGAATGGACTGCACAACGTGGTGCCCCCCCGGCCGTGAGCAGTTGCGGCATTGGGGAGAGAGAAGCAGATTACTGCTGATTGAGCTGGCTTTCGGTGAGGCAAACCACCAGTGACCCTGCATGTGCAAAAGAAGGATAGCACAACGGCTGGCGTTCGTCAGTGCATTATCGGATGCATGAGCCAGTCACTGTACTAGGCTTGCGAGTTGAGCTACCTGGATTTGTGACGGCAGGATCTTGTGCGCATTGTTGTACACCGGAGATTGTTAAGAGAGAGGAAAGTACTTACTTTCGGAACTTTCCCAGTCCTCTCTCTATGCTGATTCCAACGAGCCAATGAGAGCCCCCTGAGCAGCACGTAAAAAACCCCGCGAAAATGAAATTGAACTTTCAAAGCATGAATACTGGCACAGAAGAAGGCATCCGCCGAAACGCGTCTGCCAGTTGCTGTAATCAGAGGACCCTATTCCAATGTGCTTGCTGGTGGTAATAAAGACCTCATCCTGAGCCAACTCACGCTGTGTCAAACCCGTCTTTTATCCAGGGAACGGGATTGGTGGTTCATATATATATATATATGTATATATATATAAATATATATAATTTGAAAACCGAATGAGCTGCACATTTTTTTTTTAAAACATACCAATTTATTTACACATTAAAAAGTTAACAATATAAAAAACTACATTTTACTAAAAATATATTACATATTACAAATATTACTAAATATAAATATTATGATGTTAAATATGTAGAAACATACTAATGTTATTAATATAAAGAAAACTGGACAGATCAGTTTCTAAAGTTTGTATTTTTGAGCCTCCTTAAATTATAATTGTTTTTAATTACAACTGTTCATTTTACTATATAGTTGATAAGACTCGCTTTTTCAATCTGATATTGCATTACTTTCTCCTCTCTTTTTTTCTCTTTTCCGTTCTTCTCTGCCTCTTTCAGCTTCTTTCTTTCATTTCTTATCTCTAAAAAGATTAAAATGCATCTCTTTAAGCAATTCATTTCATAATACAATTCAAGTTTTAGGCATGCATTCTCATAATAGCAGTTATTTTTTATTGTTAAGTTCTGAACAGTTTAGTATCTTTTCCTTGTATTAGGTTGTTGCATTGTATATTCTGATTCTTTTACATTTACTTGTATTGTCTTATTGATCATTTCTTTCTATCTGATGTAATTGCACAGTGATCATTTTTATTCTCAATAAAGCATTTTTAAACTTAAAAAATATAAAGAAAACTATCCAATTGAAGGAATAATAGATATACTATTCCCACTCCAATCTGTGCAATATTAGGGAATGCGTTAGACTCAGGAGGGATAAACTTTACTATTCCCATTCCAGTCTGTGCAACAGTAGGGAAAGCATTGGACTAAGGAGGGGTAGCAATTACTATTCCCACTTCAGGCAGTGCAACAGTAGGGAAAGTGTTGGACTCAGGAGGGGTACAAATTACTATTCCCATTTCAGTTGGTGCAACGGTGGGGAAAGGGTTGGGCTCAGAAGGGATAACAATTTACTATTCCAACTCCAGTCTGTGTAACAGTAGGGAAAGCGTTAGACTCAGGAGGGGTAACATTTACTCTTCCCATTCCAGTCAGTGCAACAGTAGGGAAAGTGTTGGATTACAGAGAGTTACATTTATTATTCCCACTCCTTTATGTGCAACAGTAGGAAATGAGCTGGACTAAGGAGAGGTAAAATGTATTATTACCACTGCAGTCTATGCATCAATAGAGAAAGCGATGGATTGCGGAGGGGTAAAATTTGCTATTCCCACTCCAGTCTGTGCAACAGTAGAGAGATTGTATTTCACTTTAAACAAATAAAATATTGTATCAACTATATTAAATATCAAGAAATATAAATATTTATATATAAAAAATATATCTATAAATTAAAAAAATTACATATGTATTACAATGTTTAATAAATGTTTTAAATTAAAACAAATAATATTAATATGATTAAAATACCACATTATATTCTCACAATAATAACAATAACAAATATAATGTTATTTACAATTAAAATGGATTACACAATGAACACATAGCATAATAAATAGCACAATTTTTAATGAATGAATAACAATTTTTACATTTATTATAACTTAAATAACTTCCTACCCTATATCTCTACAAACTAAACAACACACGCCGAAAAAATATCTTAGAAAATACAATAATTTTACATTATTACATATCAGTTAAACAATTAATAGTAGTTAACTATTGATAAACTAATTATATTTGGTTAACTTCCCACCCTTTAGCCCTAAAAACCCAACAAACCACACCTAATAAATAAATAAATAAATATCTTAATTACGTAATTAACATAACGAATTATCTATTAAGCAATTAATAATAATTAGCTAGTAATACATTTATTTTATTTTATTAACTTCCCACCCTTTAGCTCTACAACCCCAACAACCAAAACCTGATATATAACTTAAAAAACATCTTACTACACAATTTACATAATTAATTATCAATTAAAAAAACTAAAGAAATTACTTTTTCCATACATTTTTGTGTCGGATCACCATGTCTGCACAAATGTCCTACTGCCCAGTTTTTTTTGGAGAAAAATTAGATTTTTCAGCTAAATTTGAGGTTTGCAGGGCATTCTGGGTAGGAAAAGGTTGGGGGGTTCACGCAAACCATACTTCCCTGGACTCCCCTGGGTGTCTAGTTTTCAGAAATGTGTGAGTTTGGTAGGTTTCCCTAGATGGCCGCCGAGCCCGGGGCCAAAAACCCAGGTGCCCCCCCCTTGCAAAACCAGGGGGTTTTGTGATAGGTAATGTTGATGCCTCCACAATAAGTTTTGGGCCTTGCCTGTCATGGGTAGTTGGCCCACCCACACGAGTGAGGTATCATTTATATCTGGAGACCTGGGGGAATGCTGGGTGGTAGGAAATTTGTGTCAGCCCGGTAATCCCACAACTTTCCCACACAGAAATTTGAGAAAAATTTGATTTTTTCAGCTAAATTTGAGGTTTGCAGGGGATTCTGGGTAGAAAAACGTTGGGGGATCCACACAAGCCATACCTCCCTGGACTCCCCAGGGTGTCTAGTTTTCAGAAATGTGTTGGTTTGGTTTGGTAAGTTTCCCTAGATGGCCACCGAGCCCATGGCCAAATACCCAGGTGACCCCCCTTGCAAATCCAGATCGTTTTGTGATAAGTAATTTGGAAGTCTCCACCGTATGATTTGGGCCATATCCTGTTGCGGCCACTATGCCTACCCCCACAAGTGAGATGCCATTTTTATCGGGAGACCTGGAGGAACGCAGGGTGGTAGGACATTTGTGGTGGCCCAGTGATCCCACAATTTTTCCACACAGGACAGTGAGGAAAATGTGATTTTGTTTTAGCTAAATTTAAGATTTGCAGGGATTTCTGAGTAGGAACATTTTGGGAGATCCCTGGACTCCCCTGGGTGTCTAGTTTTCAGAAATGTCTGGGTTTGGTAGGTTTCCTTAGATGGCCACTGAGCCCAGGACCAAAAATGTAGGTGACCCCCTTGAAAAACCAGGTCGTTTTGTGATAGATAGGTGGGCACCTGTGTTTTTGGTCCCGGGTTTGCAGACATCCAGCGGAACCTAAAAAAAACAGAAATTTCTGAAAACTAGACACTCATGGGAGTGCAGAGAGGTGTGGCTTGCATTGATCCCCTAACATTTTCCTTCTACAAATTTGCGGCAAAACTCAAATTTAGCTAAAAAGTCAAATTTTCCTCTAATATCTGTGTAGGTAAGTTGTGGGATCACCGCACGGCACAACTTTCCTACCACTCAGCATTCCCCTCAGTCTCCCAATAAAAATTATACCGTACTTTTGTGGATGGTCCAAGTGCCTATGACATGGAAGGGCCAAAAACATGTAGATATTGAGGTGGGCCCAAAGCTGGTCCAAAAGAGCAGTTTGTTTATACGTTTTTAGGCTGACGCTACTTTGGGCACCCACACAAGTGAGGTATAATTTTTCTCATGAGACTAAGGGGAATGCTGGGTAGTAGGACATTTGGGCCTGCGCGGTGATCTTACAACTTACCCACACAGAAATGTGAGGAAAATGTGACTTTGTAAGTAAATTTGAGGTTTGGGGTGATTCTGGGTAAGAAAACGCTGGGGGATCCATGCAAGTAACACCACCAGCCAAGAGTCAGTACACACTCACCACCATCCACACACACCACCAGCCAAGCGCCATCCATGCCCTCTGCCAGCCAAGCGCCACCCACACACACCGCCAGCCAAGCACCATCCACACACACCACCAGCCAAGCACCATCCATGCACATTGGCGGCCAAGCGCCATCCACGTACACTACCAGCCAAATGCTATCAATGCACACAGTCAGCCAAGCAATAACCACGCACACTGCCAGCCAAGCACCACCCATGCACTCTGCCAGCCAAATGCCATCCCCGCACACCGCCAGCCAAGCAGGGTCAGACTGGGAACAGCAACCAGCCCTGGCAGATTGCTGCTCGACCGGCCCTGACACCGGATGCGTGCTAGTAAAAAGCACCGCTCCCACTTTTGTTACTGTGGCCCGATATTACAGTACTGCTGCAAAACCGGCCCCCAGTAACAAAACTTCCCCCCATGCCCAGTAAACCGTCCCCCACCCCTCCAGCCCACCGGGGAAATGTCTGGTGCCCACTACAGCCCATCCGGACCTGCAGCCAAGCACCATCCATGCACACAGCCAGCCAAGTACCAGTCCACGTACACTGCCAGGCAAGTGCCACTCCACACACACCACCAGGCAAGTGCCAATCTACACCTACCATCATCAAGCTTGAGCCCACCCACACCATTAGCCAAGTGCAGGTCCACACACCGCCAGCAAAATGCCAGCACACACTGACAAAATGTCAGCCAAACTCCAGTTTACACACTCACAGACTCTCCCTGGTTTCAAGTGGTTTTCTGCCCGCGTTTGGATGCAGATGAGAATAAAAATATCATTGAAACAGCCAAAATGTGTGCCTAAAAAAAAGGGAGCTACCCTTGCCTATGGGGCTTCTCATTGGTATGCCCATAAACATATCCCTGGTGCTTAGTGGGCTTTCTGTCACCCCACGGGGGCAGATAAGGGGCTATTGCCCTGATCTGCTTTCTGGGGGGGGGCAGAAAGCATTTTTTGGCAGTGGCGGCATTAGCATGTCCATTCTCGGTAGGCACCACCCCTAGGTATAAAAAAAAAAATCACTGGTGCCTAGTGGGCTTTCTGCCCCCCCCGGGGGCAGATTAGGGACTATTGCCCCCCATCTGCCTCCCAGGGGAGGCAGAAAGGCTGTGGCAGTTTTTTTGGGGGGAGGTGGTGGCATTGGCATGCCCATTTGGGCAGCCCCCACCTCTATGTATCACTGCTGCCTAGTGGGCTTTCTGCCCCCCAGGGGGCAGATCAGGGGGGGCAAAAAGACTGTGGGATTTTTTTGGGGGGTGGGGGCATTGGCATGGCCGTTTTGGGCAGCCCCTACATATATAAAAAAAAAATCCCTGGTGCCTAGTGGGCCTTCTGCCCCCCGGGGGCAGATCGGGAGCTATTGCCCTCATCTGCCTCCCAGGGGCGGCAGAAAGGTTGTGGAATTTTTTGAGGGGGGTGGAGACATTGGCATGCCCATTTTGGGCAGCCCCCACCTCTATGTATAAAAAACAAATCACTGGTGCCTAGTTGGCTTTCTGCCCCTGAGGGGCAGATCAGGGGCTATTGCTCCCATCTGCCTCCTGGGGGGGACAGAGAGACTGTGGGATTTTTTGGGGGGATGGGGCATTGGCATGCCCATTTTGGGAAGCCCCCACCCCTATGTATAAAAAAAAAATCCTGGTGCCCAGTGGACTTTCTGTCCCCCGGGGGCAGACTGGGGGCTATTGCCCCCATCTGCTTCCCGGGGGGGGCAGAAACACTGTGGAATATTGTGGGTGGAGTTGGGGGCATTGGCATGCCCATCTTCGGCAGCTCACACCCCTAAAAACAGTAAGAAAATAATCCCTGGCATTTAGTGTGATTTCTGCCTCGCCGGGTAGGCAGATCAGGGACTATTGCACCCATCTGCCTCCCAGGGGGGGCAGAAAGACTGTGGATGTTTGCGGGTGGGGTGGGGGCATTGGCATGCCCTTCTTGGGCACCCTCCATCCCTAAATCAAATTTTTTAAAAATCCCTGGTGTCTAGGAAGCTTTCAGCCCCCCCTGGGGGGCAGATTGGGGGATACTGCCCCCATCTGCCCCCCAGGAGGGGCAGAAATACACTAGACACCTCCCTGGTGCCTAGTGGGTGGATCCCTGCTTGGGGATTGCCCTCTTGGGGCAATCCTCAAGCAGGGATCAACCAGGGAGGCGTACCATTGGAAAGGGGAGATTCTCCCCTTTCCAACAATACCTCTCCTGACTTTCCATGTGCTCACGGGGCTGAGCTAGCCCCCTGAGCACGTAGAAAGTGAGACTGAAATGAGCCTATCGGCTCATTTCAGTTTCGGTTCCTCTGAAATGAGGTCAGCGCGACGTGCACGCTGATCTTCATTTCAGGTAAACCACAGAGACAGACTCATGAGCTGGGAAGCCCTTCCCCAGCTCCCCAGCTCCCGAGGCTGTTGGGGGGAAAAGGAAATCCCTCTGGTGCCCTCACCAGAGGGATTTCCAGTGCCATGTGCGAGGACGGCCGGGAGCCCTCCTGCGCACAAGAGCACTGTGGCGCAGGACGGCTCCTGGCCATCCTGCACATGGAAGGGGTTGATAATTGACATTAGTAATAATTATTATAATTAACTTCCTTCACCCCACTTACTCATACAAAAACCACAACCCACACCAAAAATATAAATAAAAAATGTAATTAATTACACAATTTACGTAATTAATTTTAAATTAAATTAAGAATAATTAAATTCATTTGCAATTATCATTTAATTACTTACCACCCCATATCCCTACAAACCTCACATCCCAAACCTAAAACTTAACTTAATAAAAAAAAATATTACCCAATTAACATAATTAATTATCCATTCAAACATTTATATTATTAAAAATGTATTATTAATTTTTATAATTAATTTACTTCCTATCCATTACTTTTTATACTTAATTTACTTCCCATCCTGTACCCCTATAAACCCCACTGTTATGTTCCATATAGGTACCCTAATATAGGCCCGGGTAACATCATACCCCTTCACCTACATTACCTCCCTTAGACTACACTGTAACGGGCCTTTTAGGATTGAACCTTTACCTAGTTCTAGTCCTGGGTGCAGAAGGAGGGTTTCTCCTAAACAATAGAGTCCTATAACTCCATCAATAGACTCACACAGCATGAATGAATATTCATAAGGGTTCTTAGAAACCAGGCCGGGGCTACACACCTTCCTCCCCATATCTACTTACACGGTTCATCCCATACGTCATCCTCACATCCAACAATGGCTAATACAAGTAACAAGGGACAAAGGACCCCTAGATACTTTCTGTATAAATACAGCACATCTTGCTAGTATTAGTTAGAGGGAACCGAGACTTCCAGGCCGACACACTGACCAGAGACGCTGAGGCTCCTGCATGCAGACGCTCCAGCTAACAGTGGTCTGAACATCCCTCGCAGGGTGTCCAGCTCGAGACCAATAAGGGCTCCTACATTCTCACTTCAGGTAATGGGGTACGACTAAATCCTAGAGGGATTCTTGGCTTCACACCTACTCACATGCTAGGTACACTTGGGTACATCTAGATAGGCATTGTAGGAGTACGCGGTTTCTTTTATCAATGCATTTTATATTCATGTATTTATTCATGCGTATTGCAAGATGGTAGAACTATACTATCCATTTATATTCACTGTACTGCTAATCATATATCTCTGATACTGTCTAATGTTTGCTGCAGCTCATATATTCTACACAAGAATAACAACTGTTCAATAAACCCTTATTGAAACGCTCAGGCTGTTTATTCTGTGTATCTCTGAGACAAGATAAGTGAGCACGAGTGACTGAGTGAAAAGTAGTACATTGTTTCCACGATTCTGAGGGATCAGGGATGTCATGTTCTAAGGTTGCCAGAAACTATTCTCTCCCCGATAAGAGGAGACACTAGTGGCACTGTGAGCTAGCTTATGCAAAAAGGCTAACATTTTCAGTGGGGGTGTTCAGAGTCAGTCTGCCACCAAGCCCACAGTTCATGTTACCCGAACGCGCAGATTCTGTATAGGTTTTATATAGGAGCTACACGACACCACAACCCACTACAGCAATTAAACTGACAATAAACTATTAAATTAAATTTAATAACAACTTTTACAAACTATATAAAAAACATTAACAATAATTGTAAATGATATTAACAACATAGATATTGTTAACATCAATATTAACAACATAGATATTTGTAACATCGATCTTACTTTTCTTATAATCAATATTCTTGATATTTTTGCAGACAAAATTTGTGCATCACAATATTGTCAACTCGATATTTCTGCATCTCAATATTTTTTTCCGATATTTTGCCTGAATACCATGTGTGTGTATAGAAGAAAAATCCCATATCCATCACCACATGAGGGAGGAGACATAGGGAAGTGGCAGTGTGAGGGGTACGAGCAAAACCCGGAAATCCCATCTTATAGTATGACATGTTAGTGGCATCGAATATGTGTTTTACTGTGAATGAAGTTACAATCTGCGCTATTGTGGCTGATAGATGCCGCAATCTATCGGGAGTTACACAGTAACTTCAAAAGGGGGTAGCAGGGGAGAATGACAGCCTGTTTGATGAAAACCTCAGTCCATATTTTTTCACCATAGCCAAACCTTATTTCCTTTGTAAACAGGAGATCTGTTGACACTTGGGACCTTATTAGGATGCCGGTGGGACCGCCTCTGACTGGACCCCGGACAACCAGCATCGTAATCAGGCCCTTGGTTATGTGCGTTATGTTGGGCATTGGAACATAGATGTGACTAATTACCTTTGCCCTATATCCGTGCCATTGGTTTTTCCTCTCCTTTATATCATAGCCGATGCTACCAACAAAGTTGTCATCAGAGCGCTTCATTTTTTTGTCCTATTTCTATTTTTGTAGGGACACAGTGTTACCTGGCCTATCAGGATGTAAGACCGCCCACAGTCCATGCCTCTAAACACGCTGTCTCATGATCCCGGTTACTTCCGGGTTCATGGATGACGGGTAGGTCATGGATCACAGCCTCTGGACAGCAACTAAGCTGCCACCTGGGGGATCGCAGCACTTTTTCCACATTCTGAGGCGGGTATAATCTTCCGTCCCCATTGTTAGTGATTATACTATCTCTTTACCCACCTGTAGAGCACTTTAGCCTTTTGGGTACCCTCGTAAATCGAGGTTGCTGGATATTTATCTCTGAATCAACAGTCCCCAGCAAGAGCATTATCAGTCTTTTGATATCTATCACGCACTCCTTTTTCTCGCCCCTATAGCTTATTTGGCTTTTTTAGGTTATTTGTTGCGAACAGGTTCCTTGAAGATCCCAGGCAGGAGCATTTTTCATTTATTCTCTCTACCTACCTTACATACGTTTTCCGATGGATGGCCATTTGTATCCTAGGCAGGAGCATTTTCAATCAGAGGAGTAGCCAGAAAAAATGAATACCCCCCACTCTGATCTACATTCAGACAGACTGAGAACAAGCAAGTCCATTTTTTCTAAGTCTATTTTTCATCCTTTCATCTAATCTCTAGCTTTCCTCTATTCTCACATCTTCCACCTCTCTCTAGTTCTAATCTGACAATTTTTTCCTCTCCTTTCCTCTTTCCTGTGTCTCACTTCTCCTTTAGTCTCTCTCTCCCCTATGCCTTCTTCTTCTTCCACCTTTTGCCTTTCTCTTCATCTGTCCTCACCTCTCTCATCTCCTTACTTTTTTTTTCTCTTTTCCTACTTAACTTTCGCCTTCTCTTGTCACCCCTCATCCTTGTTTTTTCTTTCTCCTCCAGTTACACATGTGATTTTTGTTTCCATCACTGCATGTCTCATCCCTCTCCTTATTCCATATTTTTCTCCCTCACTTTCGCCCTTCATACTCTCCTGCCCATTTGCCGTTTACTTCCCTCTCACCTCTTCTACTGTCCCTGTCCTTCCCTCTCTCTCCTTTTTGTTTTTCCTCCCTCGTTCTCTTCCCTCTCTCTCTTCCCCCTTTTTTGCTTCGTTTCTCGCTCCTGGACAGTTTCTACAACAAGAATAAACTGGTTTTAGTTAGTTTTAGTTTGGACAAAGAAAATCTATAATTTGGGTCACTATTACCCATATGTGTGCCAATAATATTACAAAAATGAAACGAAAATTACAACATTTAACACAATAAAACTATCAGTCAATATCGGCATGTTTGTTGTTTTTCATTCACAAATGTCAAGTTTAAAATGAAGTGACATGTTTTAAAAAGTAGTTTTTACAATTAAAAATGGTGTTTCAACACTCTCTGCAAGGAGTGAAATACATTCTGGTTTATTAAAAAAAATGATTGATTTGGTACCTGCAGTCTTCAAAGTCTGTTATGGAATTAAATTTTTGGGGGCATATTATCAAGAACGGCGTTACAAATATCGCCGGTTTAGCGGCAGAAAACTGCTGCTAAAGCGGCGATAATGGGCTTGATAATATGCCCTGGAGAATTCCAATAGAAGCCCATGTTCACACCAGAACATGGGGGCATATTATCAACGAGGCGATAAACAATTATCGCCGCTTTAGCGTCCGTTTTCGGACGAAAAGCGGCGATAATCTTATCGCCTAATCAGCAAGGTCACGCTATCGCGTGAATCCTTGCATTATCACCCTTTCCCCCAACGCCCATCTTTGCATCTCTAATGAGATGCAAAGTGGGCGTTACTGGGCGTACCCCGGATGGGCTACGTTGCAAATATCGCCGATGTTCACATCGCGATATTTACAAGGCAGCCCACAGGATTATAGCAGATGTTAAATTTTGGCGAAAACTCCCGTTTTCGCCAAAATCTAACGTCTGCTGCAATCCTGACTTACCTATGTTAGACATAGGAGGTGGATTCTGCTGATACGACCACAGGGTCGTATCAGCAAGGTTATCGCCGTTTTGCTGGGAACATCGCTGGAAAACCAGCGATGTTCCCTGCAAAACGGCGATCTTCAGCTATCTCTGGAATTTTTATCGCCCTGGAGAAACGCGTTGTTAATAACGCGCTACCAGGGCGATAAATTCCAGAGATAGCCTGCGTTAGGGAATACGTCGCTAATCACGGCCAGCGATAATTATCGCTGGCCGTTGATAATATGCCCCATGGACTTCTATTGGAATTCTCAAGGGCATATTATCAAGCCCATTATCGCCGCTTTAGCGGCAGTTTCTGACGCTAAACTGCCGATAATTTTTAACGTCGTTTTTGATAATATGCCCCTTGGTTTTTATTGTTAGGTTTTATTTTTGAATTACGACAAGGAACCTTTTATTTTAAATAGTGCTGTTGTGAGTTTACAGGAAACACAGACGAAACACTCCAGCAGAATCATCTCATTAAGGGATGAAGGAAAGGCAGCTGAATGATTGCTCTCCTGTTAGACACAGCTTTCGTCCAAAGAGAATGAAGGCATTGTGACGGAGAGCAACCGAGCTGGGGCTGTCTGTCACACTGACAAGCTCCACTTTGTTGATTTTCTTGATGTTTTGGGGGCCTCGTAGAAACCTTTGCCCCTGCTCAAGCTGGTGGAGCAGAGGGTTCACAACGCCACTGTTTTCAATATCGCTGCATATCCTCTATGATGTATGAATTAGGGTGTACAGACAAGTGTTGTCATTCTCTCTGTCTACCTCACTTACTTACACTGGTGGATGCCCATTTGTATCCCAGGCAGGAGCGTTTTGAATGTCCCTAAATATCCACTTCAACATATGAACCAGAGTTTATATACAAGTGTGATAATGACCCTTGCCCTCCCACATCTCTTGACGTTAACTCCTCATGATCAGAATTGCAGGAGTGGTAGCATCCACCACAATATCCCAAGAGGCCCTTTCCTGATTCTAGGAGGGTTAGAAGTCTGCTCTGTATGTTTGGCACTATAAACTACATGACAAATACTGTTTGATGTGATATACTTCACCGCATCTCTCAGATGTGAATGCATGAGTTTGACGTGTTTTGTTTACAAATTGCTTAACTCACCAGTGTGTGCATGTGAACACACCATGTGAATTTATATGTGATAGTCCATATCGTCAATGTGCTGTTATCATTTTATGTTTTATTTTTTACAGGTCATCCAATTAGGGAATACATACACCTATGCAAGTGCAATAGGTTGTAGGTACACTTTACCATGAGAGCACTATTACTCTCTTAGTGAGGTCTAGGTTTTCTTTATTTTAGTCCTGATGAAATGCCATTAGATCCTTTTGGACTGCCCAGGGCATGAAACATGTTGACCGCATCTCTGTAGTGTAAGTAATCTCACACACAGATCTATAGAAACACAATTCTGTAGTGTAGGGTATTCCACAGACAGACTCACACCTAGTTAATACCAGACCATTATTCCTGCCATTTCCCACAGTTCCTATTTAACCTTAACATAGGTCCCATCCCCTAGAGTAAAATTGCCGCACCGGTACCTATAATCAATTTTTAATTCACACTTCTTCCAGTCTTCCACTATACACACACTGGGATACACTTAGCACCCCTGGTACTTTCCCATCACCTTTCAACAAAAGATCTCCAGCAAAGAGCCCTCTTGTGAGACTGGTCGGGCATTGCAGCACTGGCCCGATGAGGAGGAAGCCCAATGATGAAGCATGCAACCTAAGGGTGGGTGAGGGCACTTGCTCCTTACAAGCAATTGCTTTGGGTGACCTCCTCTTCTCCTCCAAATCGGTAGTGAGGAGTTGCCATTACGAAACATTGTGGGCCATATGTACGACGAAGTGGCAGAGCGTGTCGTTAGCCTCCTGGGCTTAACGACAAGCTTCGCCACTTCGGAAAAGCAAGGCTGCACCATATTTACAAGAATGTGGTGCAGCCTTGCGTTTCCCCCTGCGATGGCGCTAAGTTTAACAACTTAGCGCCAACGCATGCACCCTTGTACCAGAGTGCAAGGGTGTCTGTGTGCAGGGGGAGGATTGGTTATGTATAGGAAGGTGTCCCTTCCTGCACATAAACAATCCTAAAATACTATTTTGTAACTTTCATGTGTGCTGCTTCATGCAGCAGTCGCGGTCCGTGTAGGAGTGCCGGCCGGGCGGTGACGTGGGGCGGGGGAGGGGCAGGGTGGGGTGTAGCAAAGTACGGATTACGGACCAATACAGGTAAGTAAACATTTAAATCAATAAAACGAATTTCGTTGTGAGCGCTGCATCGCCAAATGCGATGCAGTGCGCGCAACGAAATTCGTTTCATTGATTTAAATGTTTACCTGTATTGGTCCGTATCGTACTGCTACCCCTCCTGCCCCTCCCCGCCCCACGTCACCGCCCTCGGCCAGCACTCCTACACGGACCGCGACTGTCATGCAGCACACATGAAAGTTACAAAATGGCATTTTTTAAAAAGGTTTGTTTATGTACAAGAAGGGACACCTTCCTGTACATAAACAAACCTTGGCATTTTGCTTTTTCCATGTGTGCTGCACAAGGCAGCACACGTGGAAAAAGCAAAAACGGGGAGAAATAATGCATTTCTCCTCGTTTCGCCACCTTAAGACCAGGGTTTTCCTGGTCTTAATTTTGGCGCTGCCTCCTATGTACGCCACCCTTGTACATATGGGGCAGCATCAAATACAATGGGTGTTGCGGTGGAACGCACACCTCAATACCCACTGCACGCCACTTTCACGCTAAACATAGCGTGAAAGGGTGCCTTATGTACAAGGCAGCGTTAAGCCAAGTTAAGTGGCTTAACGCTGCCTTGTACATAAGGCAAGGCCCCTATCGGCACGGGAACGTCACAAAACGTGACAATCCCGTGGCGATAGGGGCTTGTACATATGCCTCTGTATTTGTTGTTTATTATTGACAGGGAGGGAGCACCTGCCAACGTTGAGCCAGACACTCAGTTTTTTATTATTGTAGTATGTAGCACTGAGTGCAACCTACTTTGAGATTGAAGAACCTTCTTTGTTGAAAAGAGAAGTCCTCAACATTAACTTTAAAGAGTTGATAGTTGAAAACTGAGTTCGAGCACTCTGATGCTACAACCCGCAGAAGCCTGTGCCTGCTCATCTTCACTACCCTGAGAATCAAGTGTGGAAAGTTTTGTATTTGGCCCAATTTCCAGATATATAGTAGGACAGACCCCAGGACTTCAGAGGTAAATTACCTCAATCACCATGGTTGATGCCCAGTATCCTCTGCTTGCTTTATTGTCCCCGAACAGGGTCTGACTCATGGATGTTATTTCTGTAAACAATATATCAGGGCTGAATGAACCCCATGTGAGATGCATACTTAGTTCATATTTTTTCATTTCTGTCCCTCCTGAGGGCTTTATCCCTGATACCAGGTCAGATTATTTTTGCCCTTCAGTGGGCAGTCTTATTTAATCCTCACAATGCATTACAGTTTTCTCATAGGTGTCTACATAAGTCATCATTTTCAATACATTGATCAGGGCATTATATTCACTATCACTATAGTGAAAGATCTATATATCAAGGAATTGTGTGTGTTAGACCAGCTTCCGTAGCATCTTAACCTTTAATGCAGAAACTATATGCTTTTGGCCAGAGTGAAATATTGCTGCGAGTTCAATTGTGTATTTTGAATCTAGTTGCAGT